>CM062810.1:974818329-976260897 GCA_031772625.1 Pinus tabuliformis
GAATCCTCGAGAAATATGGGGTAAACCCTTTTTTTAATATCCTTGGGTGGGGACAGAAAAACACTAAAAGGTTTTGAAACATCACCTTGGAAGTAGTGATTGTTGAAAGAGATAGTGACTTCTCTTGCTAGAATTTCTGTAATGTTGATGATTGACCCATCAATGCCCATGTCATCTTTTGATGTCGCTGGGTGATTAGCCTAGGGTCATAATGAAATATCCTTATGTACTTCCAAGGACAGTGAGTTTGTGAGTCCCCCATACACAAATATGGAAAAAGAATATCATTCTTCCTACTTTATGAAGACAGAGATATATTGGCATATAATGACAACTCAAATAATCCTTATTTAAAACATCAATCGTTAGTGGGTTAGGGGTTAGAGGTTAGAAGGTTATGGTTTAGTGAGATATTAGAGTTAAAGGGGTAAGGGATTAGGTATTAGTAGGTCAATGTGATTAATATGATTAACTATGGTGGATATTGAATTAGTGGGTTGATGAATAGGGGTTAGAGGGTTAGAGGTCAGTCAATTATGAGGTTGGGGGTTATGGTTTAGTAGATCTATGGGTTAGTGGTTAAGGGGTTACTATGGTGGTAGTTTGAAGGTAAATGGGTCAAGGGTTAGTGGGGTTGGTCAAGTAAGAGGTTAGGGGCTAGCTTATGGTTTACTAGGTAATGGAATACAAGGGTTACAAGGTTAGGTGGTAAATGTGGTCAATATGGCTAATTAGTTAATAATGTTAATGATGGTAGGTCATGACAAACATTGTAAACCATGGTTAATGGGGTAAATCATGGTTAGTGTAATAAATATGGCCAACCATGGTCTATAACATTAATATGACCGACCATAGTTGATATGGTTAATATCATCAATATGGAAAATCATGGTCAATGTGGCTAACCACAATGGATGAGGATTTAGACTTGGTGGGTTCTTGGGATTAGATCAAAGGAATAAAAGGTTAAGTGATTAATGGTCAATCAATATCTAAGTGTTTAGCAGGTTAGCAGTAAGTGGGATGAATGGAAGGTTATGGAGTTTGTGTGTTAGTGTTAGTGGGTTATAGGGTTAGGGGATTAAAGGTTAGGAGGCTGGTGAGTTAGTATGTTAGGGTTTAGAGGCTAGTGGGTTAGGTATTATAGGTTTAGTGGATTAGGGTTCAATACAATTAGGAGGTTAGGGATTAGTACATAAAGGATTAGGAGTTAGTAGGTCAATGTGGCTAATATTGTCAACATGGTTAACCATTGTTGTTATATTCAATTTTTAGCCATATATATCAAACAATAACTAATAACAACAACAACGATAACAATAAATAAAGATGATGATTATATTTATTATCATTACTTAAGACCAATAATGTTTATTAGATAAATAAAAGAAAATGGATAAATATTCCTTGGAAGATCATTTATATATATAAACATATTGGAAATAGAAGTGTCATGATAATTATGGTTTTCATAAAGGAGGTAGGCAAGAGTAATTAAGATATGAAACTAAATAAATTATATCTTATATTATTTCAAGTAGGGAAAGTTAAAAGAAAGTGGTGTGTATCCCCAACTTCTTTTGTATCATGGCTTTTTATAAA
Organism: Pinus tabuliformis; assembly: GCA_031772625.1. NCBI lineage: Eukaryota > Viridiplantae > Streptophyta > Pinopsida > Pinales > Pinaceae > Pinus > Pinus tabuliformis. The sequence continues at coordinate 974,819,935 of CM062810.1, forward strand.
TATGTTATCCTATTATGTTTTGGGTAAATCTAACGTCAAGTTTCACTATAAAGATTATGTGCGTAGATCCTAATTTCAAAGTTAAAGTGGCATAGTAATTAATTAATTATAAAATGATTATAAATATGTGCCTAATATTCCTTTCTTTTGTTATAGATTAAGTGGGTCTGATGGTTAAGAACATGTGTTTCCTCCTAAGAGGTCACAGGGTCAAATCCAAAGGGTTAGAGTATGTACAATTCCGTAAACTTTCTAAAGTATCTTGTTCCACAAACAAAGGAGTTTTATAGACCAATTTGGTATCTAACTTGATTGTGACCTTAAATTATATTATTATTATTTATAATTTGTATGTAAATAAATGCCAATGGTTCTTAGCTCAAGTGGTTGGGACTGTGGTTTGTCATCACATTCACTCAGGCTCAAGTCTTCAGTGGCATGCTCTAGCCTGTGTTGATTAGGCTCAAGGGAGTAGGCGGCCCCAAGGGAATTTAACTCCATCCGTGATCAATAACGGGATGTCTCGACTCTTGCTTAGTCATTGGGTCTTTCTTGTCAGGGAAAAAAAAAATGTATGTAAATAAATACCTATTTTATGCCATTTTAGAATTAGCTCTTATTATTAATTATAAATAAACCAACTTAGATCTAGATCTACCAAGCACCCATAGGGATCAAGTCCAGAGTTAAGATGGATCTAAGTTAATACTCTTGCATTCCATGATGGATTTGCTCAAACCTTTAAATAAGTTTCATCATTACAAATACCATGGGCTTGTCAACCATGGTAATTTTATAGTTTAATTTAACTTTATAATTTTATAGTTAAAAATTATGATTGTTAATTTTTTATATTTTTTAATTATCAGAACATTTTTTATGTGGTCAAAATATTTATGTTAACATTACAACATCACTACCATATTAAACTAGAAATTACCTCTTAAAACAATTAATTAATTAACTATAAAAAAAAATAAATTAAAAATATATTTATTACGCTAAGAAGCTCACGAAATAAATGCAAATAATAATAAGCCCACTTTGGTTTCGTGTTGAATTTAATTAGTCCTAAATTATATTGCCTTTAGTAAAGTAGTTACTACCACTCAATGTGGTACGTTGTACTTCTTAGATTGATACCCATATAACTTTTGTTTTCGGTTATTGATATGGGGAAGAATATATCATAAGTTAAATATACTCTTCGTATGTATAAAGGGAAGAATAAACATATCTTAATATGAAAGTAAGTTTGTTTATTTTGCATGATTAAAGCTTTTATATACATGATTTTCAAATTTCAAATTTTATATTCGATCAACTCTTTTTTTCAATAATGAAGTTGTGCGGATTGTAATGTTAGGTGTGGTTATTGTTAGATATTGTATAATAATTAGTTAGTGTTATGTGGTATTGATATTGTATGATAATTAGTTAGTATATAATTATATTTGTGTATTATATCATTATTATGACTGACGGTTTGTATAGGATGATGTCATTTCTTAATGTAATATGTATATATTGTTAATGGATTCTATATAGTTTCACATATATATTATGAATGAGATTTGTTATTTATGTAAAATATATTATTAGTATTTGCATTAAAAAGGGTGCAAAGATATGTTGATAGAAGTGTAAATGAATGTATAAGATGTGGATGTGGAAGGTATGAGGAATCAAGATGCTAAAGTATTGGTAAAATAGAGCTTTCCAAGTGAGTAAAAGTGCATTATAGAATCTGTAATATATCAAATTCTTATCACCGAACTCATAACTAAACTAGAAGCAATCTTCAAGGAGACATCACTGTGATATTCTACCATCTTCTCTTAACAACGTCTTGGAGATTATGATGTGAAGTTGTTTGGATGGGGGAGAAAAAAAAACAATTGAGAAACACATTTTTAATGGGGTGCTCAACGGTCTAAATGAATTGAAATGGTGTCCTTCTCTACTGCAATTTAAGGAATCCCTAAGTATTTTTATCATGTTGTGATTTTGGATGGGCAATAAGTGGATTACTTGCTCCCATTCTTGTTTCAAAGTTTAGAAAATGAAGCTTGGAGGACTAGACAGGTTGAAAAGGACAACAATTTGTTTTCAAACAAAACATGGAATTTTGAAAACTTGATGCCTATTGGAATTTGGGAGCATGTGGAATAAATATTTCCTCAAGGATGAAGTTGTAGATTATGTACTTCCTATTACATATATCAACGATTTCATACATGCTTTTCCAACAGTTTTTGTTTCAGAAATATGTGGAACTATAATGTGCAGGAATGCAACAGTGAACATAGTTCTCTTCACTTTGGAACCCTTTGGAAGAGGAGATCAATTCCACTATAATGTGGAGGGATACACAAATTAGCAAAGTTGAGCATTTAGGAAATTGTTTTTGATTATGACTTACATGTTGCGAGTGGGCTACTAAAATGTCTTGATGAAGGTAATGTTTGTTTACAAAATAAAAAGACATAGTTGCAAAAACACTCGACCTTCTACTTCAGCTCTCAAACAAAATTTACAGTAACAAATATGTAAACAACATTATGTAATCAAAAATGATAACAAAGAATTTTATTATTATTATTATTATTAATGTGAAAGTATCGTATAATTATATTTGTGTATTATAAAATTGATATGATAGGGGGTTTATATGAGATGATTTCATTTTTCTATATAGTATGCAAATACCATTAATAAAATCTACATAGCTTCACATACATATTATGAATGAGATATGTTATTTAATTAAGATATATTATGAATATATATTATCAATGAGATTTGTTATTTACATAAGATATATATGGTATTCTTAGAATCCACACAACTTCATACATATTATTCTGAATATGATTTATCGCTAATTGTATATATTTTTTAAAATTTTTAAAATATAAAAATATATAAGTGTATCTAATAAATATAAATTTACATTTATATACGATTAGTATAAACTTATGTTTACTTATTATCCGGGAGGATATTGCATTGAGTTTATGGTCAAACTCATATTATTTTGGGGTTGACTTAAAAAATCATCATGTTTCCATAGTTTAACTTTGAATATTGAAATTTATTTTTTTTTACATTATTTTAATTTATTTTTCTGTAATTTGATTAGTTATGAAAATGAACATGTTATTGCTCAATGCATGGATTAATGAGCCAAAAATACACATGTTCCATCATAAAATATGGTCCATTAAATTTATTTGACCTCTTCTTTTTTTATAATTAATCATTTAAAAAATCTATTGACACAAATTTCAATTACATAGGTCAAAAATTTAAATATAAAATATCTAAATTACATAAAATTTATTTATTAAATACAAATAAAACTTAATAACATCTTATAATAAATATTATATATATATATATATTACTTAGTTATGTAAAGATTTCTTTGTGGTAAACCCATAAATTCATATACATGCATGGAACTATGACTTATTGACCACTATATTAAGTGTTTCTATCATGTTACAATTAATTATATGTTTTTACTAATTATATTTTCTTAAATTAAAAATTGTTTTCTTTAATTATAATATTTTCATAATTATTTAATTTTGTTTTTAAATTAAACATAATTTTTTTAATTTTTCGTTTTTATTATATAATATTCAACTACAATTAATTAATCTGTCAACCAATTAAAAAATTATAATTTAGTTTTTTTAAAATAAATAAATAATAATAATAATAAAATGTTTACTTCAACTAAAATATTTTCATAATTATTTAATTTTGCAAAATAATATGATAAACTATAAAATATCTAATATATTTTTAAAAAACAGTTATAGTTATTGAAAATGTTCATGGAAATATAATTTTATACTTCATGATAAGGACTAATAAAACATTATTATGGTTATTGGGTAGGATAAGATTCTCCACTACACAATGTGAAATTACAAATAACAAAATATCTTAGTTTACCAATCAGTAAAATATAAATAGACCAATTCCAAATAACGAAATATCTCAATAATTTGAATTCAAAATTTTTACTTTAATGTAACTATATTTAAACTAAGCGTAGAGAGAAGCTACTATGTAGCACTTATTTTAATTATATACCTGGAAATGGTTAATGGTTATTTAGAATAGTCAAATAACAAAAAATGGCATGTTTAATATCTCTCCATATTTATTAAGGAAAATGCATCTTAAGCAATAAGATTTAGGTTATTCTTTTATTAATCCCTGCTCTTTTAGGCGAGGGATTATAGTAATCAATTCTTAGCGATGTTTTTGAAAGTAGTCTCAATGTGAAGTTTTTTTAGTGAGGTTATTTGATTTGATAAGGCAAACATATATATATATATATATTGGTTTAAATTGACTTTCAATTCAAAATCATTTTCACCATGATAATTGGTGTAAATAAAAAATTATTTAATATAGACCTTTGCAATTCAATACTAGAGACATATGACTTTGGTTATTATATAAAGTTTAAAAATAAATTTAAGAAATCATTTCAAGTAATTATTATAATATGTTGCTCACGAGGCATAGAATAGACAGTGATGGGGTGTATTATTAAGTCACTATGTGATGTGAAGGTCACTGATTCGAAATTTTGTGGGAAAAAATACAATCATGTTAAGGGTGGGTGTGGCCCAAGCCGAGTGTGATCCTCAAGTGATTTTTACGGCTTAGATACTCCTGAATCGTGGTTTCTCAAGCTAAAAATTAAGCTTGTTGTCATCTCTAAAAGACACAGACAACTTGACAAACAAAAATAAATAAGTAAACTTACAATAAATCATTTCAAAAGGGAAAAATTAATTTAACCGACATTAACACAGATTTTCTCCACCTACCAAGCAAATAAAACCCATAAACAATTAAAAAAACAAAAAACAAAAATCTTCCTACACAATTCATTTAATCTTATGACTCAAGCTGATTTGACAAATCCCACGTGCTAAGATTATGATTCTAATACTAGTAACTCTTTCAGAGACCATGGCCATGATCCGATGTACATTCTAATTTATCAAAAGAAGAAGGGAATAATACAATTTGTGAAAATTACGATTCGTAAACTTAACAAATTTCACAAATGAATTCCTCCAGGCTTCCTACCCAAAAATTGATCGAATCATAGGGTACGCATTATCCCAAGTTGTTGATTTATCTTCATAGGTTTCATATATCGTGTTGTGGGGCATTGTACATATCAGTGCAATTATACCGATTTGTTATATGGTTGTATTGTAAGACTTTTGTTGTCTGGCGATGCTCTTTGTTATTGTGCTTCACTCCCCTTTAGTTAGATGGGATAACCTAGTTAGCTGGGATAACCTATTTATATGTTTTTGGGGGTTTAAACCCTAATTTATAAAGACCTTGATCTTTGTGTTATAGATATTAACTCTAAAATAAATCATTCATATATTATTAAACGAAATAATGTATGATGTATGGTTGAGACACATGTATTGGTAAGTGTCTATCGTGAGTAACCATGAAAGGTGTACCCCTTTTGAGGCAACTCATAATGAAGAAGGAAACATCTAATAATCAATTTGATGTTTCTAAAATCTGTATTTTATTTTTCTTATGTTGACTAGTTGAGCAACTTACAAAAAGGAAAGCAATATCTAAATAATGTTTTGTTGTTTCTCAGCAAAATTATTTCTAATCAAGTCATAAGAAGTTGTCTTGCTTATAAAAGGTGAGCTCTCCCTCATAATAGAATGGTGGTATTATTTTCAGGATCTTGTTGTTTATCTTTTTTTGTTTCATTGTGTCACATATGGTTAACAATTTTCATATATGCATGTAGATCAATTGGTATCAGAGCAGATGATCTCAACATGTTATTATTTAACATCAAGAAGTAGACGAGAGCCATCCATCTATTCAAATAAAATAAAAATATTCATAGATGTGGCTCAGCATTTCCACGCCCTTCCCAGTGCACCTTCCTCAAGGCAATTGGAGTCATCTCATCATTGAGATCTACATTTCAATCTATTTCGGCGAATGAAAATCGTGTCGCATCGTAAAGAAACCACATCTGAGGACTCACTAGTCTAGGATGTAGCCATGGCTTTCCACAAGTTAATCGACCTGCAACAACAAAGACACCCTCCAGGGTACATGCAGTTGGATACATGCTCTCAATTGCCCAAATTTTCGAGCCAGATAAATGGAGAGGCTATTGATTCTTGGATTTGCAGTATCACCACCTATTTCAAAACATGTCCTAAGATGGTAGAGGACATGAAGCTTCAAATCACCAACCTACAGTTGGAAGGCATGGCGCAAGCATGGTGGGATACCCAGTTAGAGAATATATCCTTGGTCATTGAGCTCAGAGAGATAGAAGAGACTACCCTTGTTTGCATCACATCTTGGGATGACTTTTTCTAGGAATTAAGATCATGCTTATATCCCCCAAGATATCTACAAAATCTCCTTGCAAAATGGTTGTAGCTTTTCCAATTACCGAATCAATCAATATAAGACTACATCGAGGTATTATACAAGTTTCGCATTCAATTACATATCTCCAATCCATAAGAGGTACTCATTCTCAAATTTAATTCCAGTTTGTGAATGGTTTTTCATCGAGAAGTTGAATTGTTCAATAGTCCTTCCTTAGACAAGTCCTTTCTTCAAGCCTTGGTCATGGAACGTAAAGGGGCTCCTTGAATCCAATCTCCTCAACCCAAATATAGCCCCTCTCTTGCTAATCCTTCTAATGTGACACCTGCCCCATCCTCCACATATTTCATTACCCCCTAGTGTACCTTCCATAAGACCAATTCACATACTTATACCGATTGTTGAGCACTTAAAAATATGCACACCAACAAGACTCTTTTTAATGAGGTCGAGCAACCAGATTCCCCTCCCCTCCTGCAGTTGTTTCTCTTGATAATCCTACCAAAGTGGACCCCTTTCTCATCCTCATAATTGCTAATGAAGTTGACATCATTGTTGCACCTTTGTTTATCCATAATTGGCTACTCTTATCGTCGACAATGGGAGTCAAAAGAATCTTGTGGCCCAGGAATTCATTCAACACCTTAACATTCCCACCACTTCACACCCGAACCCATATAAACTCGGTTGGTTACAAAAGGAAAGCCCTCGTCTTACTATCTCCCAACGTTATTTAGTGATCTTTTCTATTGGCCCTTTCTAAGATACTATGGTGTATGATGTTTATCCTCTCGATTATGTAGATATATTACTCAAAATTCCACATCAACAAGCTAGGCATGTCATTTATCATGCTAAATAGCACCAATACCATTTGCAACATGAGGTTCGCACCTATGTACTTATATACTCTTCTCTTAAACCAACACAACCTCCTACTAGCAAAGCTCACATTAAGAAAGTTATTTTGAATCAATGTGTTTGTTTTTGGTTCGCCTTGTCAAACCAAATTCAATTCAAAACATTTTTCACCTACAATAGTTATGATTGTTTAAGGCCCATATCAGACTTATCTGAGCTTCCTATGGGGGCATATGAGGTATTATTTCTGTAAATGCAACGACACCTTATCACCAACCTAAAACTTATGTGCAACCTTATGCTCATCATGTCGATGCTTGTATCTAGCATTGGCTTCCTACAAGATATCATGAACCTATTGTTGGAGGTGTTGGATTTGTTCAAGAAATTTGGCTACTCTATTTGCCTCAACCTAAGCATGGGAGGACTTTGCCAATGAAGATGCAATGGAGCTACATCAATTGGGGTCAACGGTTGGAACCCCAACCACACCTAAAAATAGTTGTGGCTAATATACCTATGGAGGGCTTTGTTATAGCTATGTTGAACATATGGAAGGCTTTCATCCCATGTACATGGACCCTTGGAGTTGTACATGTGCAAGATATACACAATCATCTTGTTGACTACTTCTACTTGTCCATCTGATTGGGGATGAAAGGCGATCAATTTGGTCAAATTGGTGTCCATCAAATATCGTAGGTTGGATGAGAATGTGTTTAGTAACCTGTTGTACCCATTTGAAATAATGGTCTAAGGTAGTTAAAAATTAACCCAAACATTCTCAAACAAGATTTTAGCAGTGGCTTCAATTATGATACTCTTCTTGTATGGCGCCAAAATGGTCATCTTAGAGAATCATTCAACAACCACAAACACGCAATCATTACCACACTTGGTGGATGGAAAATTTGACATGTAATCTATGGATACTCACTCCTAGGGCTTGTCTGGGGTGGGTAGAGGAGTGTACAACCCTTGCCTCTTATTAGTTGGTTTAGAAATGGCACATGTAGTGCGTGATCTGATATATTGTTGGACATATTTTCGAATATTTTGGTAGTAGAAATACTTCTGGAATATTGTTACTATTTTTTCCACACCAAAGTACCCTACCAACCATCTATAATGTGCCTCCCGTATCAACTTAGAACACACACTTGAAGGAACACAAGGGTGGCCTCAATAGCACAAGATCACATCTTGGAGGTGGAATTCTAGAACTTGTTTTCCTATGATCAACATATGGTATGTGGCAGTGAAGTTAGACTCATTGATGTATAATTTTGGCTACCAAAAGGTCTCGTGCTAACAAGAGTTAAGAAATGTGGTCAGTACCACAATCGGGGGCCAACTAAGGCAATATGTGATAGAATTAGTTTTACCCTTCTTGTATTTGATGTTTAAGTGGAATTTTTGCAGGTATGTGGATCAATTTGTATGGTCATCATTTCGTAACTTCCCTTGTATCTACATGAAATGTAGAGGCCTTTGATTAATGTGGATGATCATCTCATTCCCTAAAATATATTTCTTCCATTGTCGACATGCTTGCACAATGGAATGTTGAAAATAGCAACAAGAAATGATAAAAATAGAATCCAGAAATTCCAATTTGAATTTGTCCTTGAATTAAAATCGAATTTAGTCTCACCGGTTTCTTATAAATAATTAATTAATTCATTATGGATTAATTAGTTGGAGAAATTCAAGTTAGAAGTATTTTTGAAGTCATGCAACAGTTATCCCTTAAATTAAGGAGATTATCCCTTAATTAAGGAGATAATATTGAGTTATATTTGAGTTGTAATTAGTTAGCTCAGTTTACTGAGTTAAGTCCAATTAAATTAGTTCCAAACTGTTTGAGGAACTAATTGTGAGTTATCAGTCAGTTGATGCATGCATGCACTCAACCAGTGTACTCCAGATAACTGAAGATTCCCTCATCAGAAACTCATGCATGTCTATTCTGAGAAAGACCCAGTTGAGCTAAATGTCAAGGACAGTGTACTATCAGTTGCATGTTTTCTCCTATAAAGGAAACTCATGCATGTAGTCAAGGTAAGGTTCCTTGAGGATTGTGCAGTTCTGACAGTGTGTTAGAGCAGTGTGTGAGAGCAGTGTTACACTGGGTGAAGGAGATCATCCCAGAGGTAACTGCGCAAGGAAATAGGAGCTTGGAGGGCAGAGGAGAAGGCTTGTGAGAAGATTTGATTGCCTGTGAGCATCCAGGAGGATTGTACTGAGAGCTGGCTAGCTGTGAGAGCTAAGGCTTTGTATAATTTTTATGTATTTCCACCTTGTATGATAATACAGATAGTGGGGTTTTTAGCTGAGGCTGTCCCCTGTGTATTTTCTTGTTTCATGTGCATTGATTCTTCTTCTTCTGGTTATATGTGTTCAACTCTGATTCTAGCTCGATCTTTAAGCTTCCGCAAAGTTTGATAATAGAAGTAGATTACAGTATTTTGCTTCTGTATATTTGATTATCGAGTTAATCTACAGTCAGATTTTCAACATACATCTTAGAGGTAGATTTGTAGAGAATTTGCAGGAAATTCTACATGGTATTAGAGCTTAGTTTATCGGAGCTTTGAACAGTATACGGAGAAGAGAATTCAAAGTTTGAAGTTCGAGGTTGCAGGTGCAAATCGAATTCATAGAATATTTCAATTGAGATGGGACATTATGCGACTAATTTCCCATCGAAGAATTCCAAGAAGGGATCCTCGGTAGGATCGGAAGGTGAGGCATTAGCCTCTCAGTTCGAAATGGACTTTACCCTCATCGCATGCATGGTGTCATCAATGATGGGTTGTGGTTGGTATCTTGACAGTGGAGCCTCATTCCACATGATCGGCGATAAAAGTTTATTCCGTACCTTGGAGGAGAAAGACCTCAAGATGCGCATAGAGATGGGTGACAACGAAAGGTTTAGTGTTTTAGGAGTGGGCATTGTTTCTTTTCAGAGGGAACATGGAGCTTCTATCACCTTGACATATGTGAAGTATGTGCCTGGACTGAAGAAGAACTTGGTATCGGTCGCAATGTTGGAGGACAAACGTTACGATGTTGTCTTTAGTAAGGGAAAGGTTTTCCTTAGACACACCACCACGAGACAATTGAAACAGATCGGTTCACAAGTCAAGAACCTGTATGCTCTTGAGGTTCAAGATGCATGCAAAACCTTGAGGAGCAAGGCAAATGTTAGAGACTTGGTGGTTGAGAGGGAGAGTAAATTACCTCTCAACATGCAGTCCCAGAAGAAGTCTCAGGCAATTGTAGAGGAGCCACAATTGGAGAAGTGGGCAGAGGGATCACATGCAACCATACCTCCAGGTGTGAGGCGGGGCGATGTGAAGTGATAGTCTCAAGAAGACTGAAATTGGACAAGGTCCATGGAGAGGTTTTATCTCATGGATCGTACCTTGCTACAGGAGCCTAAAGTATAGAGTAGCGGTAAGAATCAGTGGGATTGATGCAGTCAAAGATCAAAGTGATAGAGGCTAGAGCAGTTAGATAATAATGAGCGCAGAGAAAGATTAACAACAGTGCAGAAAGGCAGATTCAGCCGAAGCGCAGAGTTTTCAGTTGACAGAGGCAATAGCAGTCAGAGACTTTGATGACAGATGCATCATACTGATTCAGGTTGGAAGTTTTTTTGTTTATGGAGTTGTTGGAGCAACAACACTAGAGAGAAGTGTTGCATGCAGAACATTCCAAAGGTTTAGTATCAGGATCGAGTAGAATTCCTTTATTGTTGAGAGGGAGTGTTGAAAATAGCAACAAGAAATGATAAAAATAGAATCCAGAAATTCCAATTTTAATTTGTCCTTGAATTAAAATTGTGAATTAAAATTGAATTTAGTCTCACCAGCTGCTTGGAAATAATTAATTAAGTCATTATGGATTAATTAGTTGGATAAATTCAAGTTAGAAGTCTTCCTAAAGTCATGCTATAGTTATCCCTTAAATTAAGGAGATTATCCCTTAATTAAGGAAATAAGATTGAGTTATATTTGAGTTGTAATTAGTTAGCTCAGTTTACTAAGTTAAGTCCATTTAAATTAGTTCCAAACTGCTTGAGGAACTAATTGTGAGTTATTATTCAGTTGATGCATGCATGCACTCAACCAATGTACTCCAAATAACTGAAGATTCATGTAAGAGCCCTATCCTAAGGTCTGGTAACAAATCTATTTCTGAAGAATTTAAATGCAATAAGAGGCAATAGTTTACTTACTTACAAAACTTTTAAACAAATAAAATTTTACCATTTACATTCTAATAAAATTTACATGAGTAATCTATGGAGGAATACCTATACCGGTGGCTGGTGGAGGTGCCTTTGTCATGTTGTGCCTGCTGAACGCTCCTCTTGACGAACCCAACTAGATTTACCTCCCAGCCAACTAGGAAATAATTCCTAGCCCAGGAAACCTCCACAGGTTCCCTAGCCCTCCGAGCCCAAGTCCAACCAGATGTAGTGTGTGTGTCCAAGATGAATGATCCAGACCAAGAGGAACAATATTTCCCTCCTCTCAACAACCCAAAAAACCTCCACAGGTTCCTAAGGTCTCCAAAAATCACAACATTCCTAAAATCACAATCAACCCCCAAAATCATAAGCAAGACCCGACATCCCTTTTCTCCTTTCCCCCTTCCCTTTTAATACCGTCCCTCTCTCCTCTATCTCAACCACCCCTCATTAATGTCATTAACTTCTCATCCATCCTTACAGTTGACTTATCTTCTCCCAAGTAATTCTAGGAGTACATTTGGAAATGTGACATGAATATAAAATTAGGAAATTAATGGGAGAGGACCATGTCTTCTCCCAAGTAAATATGAAAGTACATTTGGGAATGTGAGATGAATAATATATTGATAATGAGTTCGAGAGGACCATGTCTTCTCCCTAGTAAATGTGAGGGTGCATTGGGAAATGTGAGATATATATATATATATATATATATATATATATATATATATATATATATATATATATATATTATTTGAAATAATGGAAGGAGACCATATCCTACCTAAGATTCAATTTGAGAAGGTAAGTTGGTAATTTGAATAATAGAAATCATGAATTTTATATTAGACCAATATTTCTAAATATTTTCAAATAATGTAAACATTAACATAATTTGCAAGATAATATTTAAGTGGGGCATTACATACACCCCTCCTTCAGAAAACTTCGTCCCGGAGTTAGAATGAAAAGATACTAGGAGTTTGAAAGCATAGCAAATCAAAGAGTTATAGCATTAAAATTTGATAAGTCGGACAATGACATTGCTTCCCATCAAGAGTCTCCAACTGATATATATCCTCCTATCTATCCTAGCCTACTTCCATTCCCACCCTATCCATCCTTTGTTGCTTTATCAGTGGAAATAGCCATACTAACCACTGATAAAACCGACATGGTGGATGTCGAATACATCGACCTAACTTCCCCAGTAGGCAACTAGCAATCATCATCACACGTCTAGGGGAGCGTGTCCACCACTGCCTCCCACGATTCCAGGTTTCGGAGGATACACGGTGGGAAATGCCTCCACCCCTCCTTCACAACTAGGGTCAACGCCCTAACACGGACCACACTACAGAGCTGGTTGGACTTGTCATCAAATAATCCAGTCAGGTAATCTTTGCCACATGTCATTTGCATTTTACTCATGTCATAAGAGTGCATATCAAGTAGATACCAAATGTAATAGAACAATGTGCATTATACCTTCCCCATGAGATGCCTCGGCCTTCCCTCAATGGAAGAGTAGCTCTTGGCTATCATATAGTTCTTTCCCCCTGCGGGTTAGCTCTCATTCATGCATTTATATAACAACAAGACGTATAATCATCACGTTATTAGGTCTAGTATCCATGTGTCAATTTCGTAGTTCATACTGGAAACAATCATAGTTTCACTACGTCATTCATTAGATAAATCATATCCACTTAAGCCATACATGAAACGGAAATAGCTCTGATAAGTCATGTACTAGATAAATTATCACCAAGGAATTCATACATCAAATAATTCCATCATCAAAATCAAACCTAAGTAGTTTCACATGTTCAACCAAATGCATCAATATTACACAATGTTCATAATTAAATAACATGGAACTGCAAATTAAAACCTTAACATAGGTGGCTGTCTACGTCAAAATGGGCATCATAAATTCTCATGTGACATCCTTGCGGAACTCCTAGAATCAATTAGAGTTGAAACAGATTCCACTGTCTGTCATGGAAAATAGCATTTGAACCTAGATATGCTATAAGGTGGTACCAAAACCAAAATAATATCAAGCAACGGATTAGTGCACTATCAATTCCACTAGAAGGTGAGTATAAGTTTCATGCATATAGTTTCTTTAAAACCTTAGTGAATATTAAAGTCCCACTATAAAGACAAAATTATAGATTCCACTATAAGGGCAACAAAGAAAATCATGAAGCTCAAGGAAAATATTAGATTTTGCAAGAGAAACAAGTGAATGCAATTCCACTTTTGATTGACAACATTTCTGCGGTCAAATTAACCAAGAATCCTAAATTCCATGATCGAGCCAAGCACATCAACAATTACCATTTGTTCCAACATCATGTCAAAGTTAAAACCAGTCCACCAATATATCATTCTACAAATGGGCAAATTGCAAACATCTTTTCCAAAGTACTTGAAAGAGAAAAGTTTAGTTCAAAAAAAAAAAAGATAGTTGACTTACAAAAATCCTTTCAAATTAAAGGGGTAATGGTCCAATACCTAATTATTGGCATTATGACATTATGACAGTTTCCTACAACAATATTGTGTTGTAGGGGTGGTTATCCATTTATTAATTTATCTACAATGAAATTCAACCCACTCACCATAGAATCCTAGATCTAGTGATAGGAAACTTTTCCCTATGATAGAATTAGTGATAAGAAATAGATTCCACTATAAGGAATTGCTTCCTATGATCAAGGAGTCCTGAGTGACTAAATTGCTATTTCTAGTAGAAAGAGGTCTCCCCATGGAAATAGATACTTCCTACACTAGAAGTCGCCAAGTCCCCAATCACTGCATTGTTATGTCTAGTGGAAGGAGGTCTCTACATGGAAATAGATGCTTCCAACAAGAGGGAAGGAAGCATTGAGGAACTCCACTAGTATTAGCATCCCTAGGGGCAGTCCACTAAGCTTGGGGAGATGGTCAGCTCCACAGACAAAACCATCACAACTATTCCAATGTGGAATTATTTAAATTTGGCTACCTGAATATCCTTTTGACCTCATTAACTAATAGCAGTAGAGTTTTAACAAGGGACATAATTCTGTCTATATGAACATGAAATTCGAATGTAGAATACTTTCGATCATGCTTCCCAATTCAAGAAGGAAAGAGATGTTTTTCCCAGTTTGACCTAATGAATGCAGAATACTTCCGATCATGCTTCCCAATTCAAGAAAGAAAGAGATGTTTTTCCCAGTTTGACCTAATGTTGTGCCTTCTGTTGCTATCACAGCAAATCTTCTATTCTCCGACATCCTCTACAATTCATGGATCTCCACTGTATTTTTCCAGAGTGATAGTTGAATCTGATACTAAATATGAAATTGCAGCTTATCGAAAACACAATTTAAGAGAATTTACTAAAGATAACAAACCAACAGCGTAAGAGAAACATATATAATACACATTTGATTTTATATTTTGAATAATAATCCACACACCAAGGTCAAATTAATTCACAAAAGAATACGGATTAATGTTCAGAACAGTTACGATCCATACAAAAATCTTTGTGATTGTCACTGTCAAAAACGCAACTCCAACAAAAACTTTTCTTACATAAAAGGAATCTCAATCATAAGAAACCCGTGGCCAAATAAATGTAATCGGTGTTAACACCAAACCACTTAAGAAAGACAATTTATAAATGCAATTTTCCAGCAGGTTTGGCGTTCCTTGTAAATGTAACCCTGATCTATTTTCTAGTGCAGCTTGACAATCTATGATAGCAAACATTCTAAACACCAGTAGAATGGTTTCTCTAACGGATAGAAGGTTTTATGGGGAGCAAACTATAAAATTTTATCTAGCATATGAACAGGTATTCAAACACCATGTTGTTTAGGAACATTAATATTTAATATTAAGAGTATGTGTGCGCATGGACAGACTAGTTCAGGCATTCAAGCACATTGGTTTATAAAGTGAGACCATATACAGGCTTTTATGCATGGTTATCATTAAGGACAAATGTACTAGCACATAAGTCACATTGGTTCAAGCACCTTTGGTTTCAAAAGCATCCACATACACATGTTTATGAAAGGTTTTCATGAAGGAAAAATGTGGTACCATTCATTGGTCACCATCAAGTCACATCAAAACAGCGTAGCAAGATATATTATATTAGGAGACTCAATGTTGTTCTACGTAGAGAAGGGGCTCGTTACAGACTGTTGCTTAGAAGGCCATTACCAGCTTGCTGGGACTCAAAAAGTGATGAAAGGGAAAAATTGCTTCAGCTGTAACATATTTGTGCAGAACAAAATCTAATTGTGTCTAAGCATTTACTAAAGGAAAGTTGTTTACTAAACTTAGAGGCCAAAATCCTCTAACTTTGTCTCAACATTTACTAAAAGGAAGTTGATTGCTAAACTCCAAGGGCCAAAATCCTTGAGGAATCTTTTAACACAATGATTACTCTAAAAGTAATCCAAGCATAAAATGCACCATGGAATAAAGATTCCAAAATCCACAATTCTAGCCAATTGATTGCAAGTCACTAGGACCTATACCACAAGCACATCTGAAACAGCTCAAACACCAAAGGGTTGGCTATGTTAGCTAACCCCGCACACTAGCTTACTTAATAGCCAATTGATAATCTGAGAGTGTGTACAGTTTCATAATCTTGTACTCAGTTTATCAACAAAAACTCAAGCAGCTAATTAATAATGTGTATTGCACACAAACAACAAATAGTTGAAACTCAGAAAAGCAACCATTATAGGCTCTATCTAAACAGCGAATGCCCGAATGCATTGCACTCAAACTCCAAATGGCAAACAAATAGCTAACCTCGACATCACATAGCATTTCCTAGACACATCAAACAGCTCACATCCCAAAAGCCTATCCACTCATGTTAGCCCGAAATGTTCACATGCAGTTGGCACACATACCAAATATTAAATAACTCCAACCCCAAGAGTCTACCGACTTCAGCAAAAACCCAAATGGTAAAATGCCCGAAATCTCAAGGCCACACACTGCAAACAGATAAAACCAACAAAATACTAGAAACGTGTACATTACACACTTGATTTTATATTTTGAATAATATTGCATATCCAATTCAAAAGATAAAACCAACAGCAAATTAGAAACATCTATAATACACATTTTATCTTAAATTTTGAATAATCCTATATATCCACACAAATCAACAGAGTCAAATTAATCTGAAAAGAAATTGGATTAATATACCGAGCAGTTACTGAACATAGAAAATGTTTGTGTACACTAACAAAATGCAGTTACAACAGTTGTTAAAGTCTCAACTACGATAAAACAAAGGCCAACCCACTTTTGGAAGAGATGCAGGTTTGGGGTTCCTTCTAACATACCTAACCCCCTTTGAATGGTAGCTTGACATATCTAAAATCATGGACATCTAAAATACGTATGGCACTAACCAGTGAAACTATAAACCAAAATAATTCTCCAAATGGCACACATTTTTTTTTAAGAAGAAACATCTATTGCCACTTTACTTTGAATGACAAACTACTTGCCACTTCACTTGAATGACAAACTACCCGAAGTGTTCCTGGGATGTATAAAATGATTTTATGGATCGCACTATAATATTTAATCTAACACGTGAACAAGGGTATTCAAGTACTCTGTTTTACACACAGCAATATTATGATAGGTGTTGCACTTTGGAATCATAGATATCCTTCAAGACTATGATATCAGCAAGAAACTCGAGCATGCCTGCAAGTCCCTTCAGTTTGATTCCCTCTCAATATCTGCAGTCAATCCTAAACTATACTCTAAGCGGTTTCAAGATTTTATTTGCAGAATCTTTCTTGAGGAATCATAGTAGTTGGGAGTTTTTGGTCTTGCATCAATTTCATCTTCATCTAAATGAAATTTTATATACATTCATCAATAATCTTGTCAGCAAAAGCCTTGTTATAAAAAAACAGTCCTAGAAAATAAGGCTTTTAAACAGCCTAAACATGCAGTAATTGAGAAAAGAATGTCAGTTGAAAATAATCCTACAACTCCCAACCAAAGATCTATTTGCTTGGCACTTCCTTCTTCATCTTCATCTAAATGAAAATTTATACACATTAGCTCAATGACTTGTTTCATTTCTTTTTCCTCTTTCAAATTACAACATAATGTCTTTCAGCTTCAAATGAAGGTTTGAATACAAACTACATGCAGAGATTTTTGAAAACTGCTTCATTAGGAGTTGCTACCTTCACATATAGCCCATGCAGAATTCCAAATTCCATTTTTTCCGTAGAAAACAGCTATCCAACTAGTGAAACAATCCATACAAAAAAACTAGTTAAGAAATTAGACAACCTAGAGCTTTCTTTTATGCCGCAAATTTTGCTTCAAAACGCATTTTAGGGCCCTATTATTTATCAACAATCTTCCAAAGGGGATCAGAGATACTAAAAACTTGCATTTATAGAAATGCCCCAAATATTCTCAGTTTAAAGCAAAGGAAATGGGATCTTTCATTTTTAGACCAGAATGTGCCCACCTGTGTTTCTCATGAGATAAAGAGTGTGAATATGAATGTCAAGTCATTTCTTTCCCCTGCCTCTTTTCATGTTTGGGTTGCCAACTGCTAAAAGTAATTTTTCAAAAACTCTCAGTTATGGTGCAAACATATAACTCGTTTAACTCAATTCCCAGGGCTACCTGGAGAATGTGTTTCTTGGTTTTCCTTAGATCACCAACTATTCCAATACAAACATGCTTATCTCAGGCACCTTTGTCTATATTTAGCCATCAATGCAACCACCAGAAGGTCTCTCTTTGGTTGTAACTTCTATCCCTCAGTCTATGTCATGCATTCATCTAAAATTCTAAACAAACTACATGGACTACACTCATGGGTAGAAATAAGAGTGTTAAGCACATTTAAATGGAATTTTCCATGACTGTCTGCCCCCCAGCATTTCTAGTAGCTTGTCAGTGACTATGATAAATACAGTTGTCATTGACAATAAGAACATTTATACCTCACACAAACCATTCAAACTTTGCTCACACCAAACATTCATGCACTTATTCATTGTTAAGCACAGGTAACCTGAGTTTGCCATAACTGTCTGGAACCCTAGCATTTCTAGTAGCTTATCCATGACAATGATTAATATTGTTATCATTATTCCAGACATATAGATGCTCTCTTTGAATTATTTATGAAAAACTATGCTTGAACAGTAAATAAATGCTAATTTCGCTTAAGAAAATGTCTAAACGAATTGATCACTAAGCCTAATGCTTCAAATTTGCATTGCTAGAAGGTTTTGAAACAATGGCATTTAATTGGTTGGTTATTTAACCTGTTAAGGGTTTAAAAATGAAATCTTCCATATGTTTGGAACCTGATCATTTTTTTTTTGCACTTGATTCACATTCTAACACATGAAAAGTTTCAAATTTAAGTTGATCATGGCACACAGCACGACATCAGATTGTTTGAATTCTGTATGACACTTTTTTGTTAAAAATGAGACTTTGTAATATACATACATACATGTATAAAAGACTCCAGTATAGCCAGCTATTGACACAAACATTTCTTGGGGTTTTGTTTTTTGATAGGGCATGTCAGGGAGACCCTCCTATGTGTGACATTGGAGTCTAGACTGGTCCTTTTCCTGGTTTATAACCACACTGTTCATGTCTAGTACGCTTACAATAGAGGCATAAACAATAAGGCGAAGTTCTTGGGCCTATTTGTATCTTCTGGAAGTGACTAAAGACAAAGGAATCAAAAATATGCAGGTATTCAATGATTCTCAGCTTATTATCATATGGGCTAACAAACAGATCACAGTGGAAAACCTCCACCTATCCTCACTTCTATAGACCATTCAAGAATCACTACAGTGATTTGATTGGCTATAGTTCACAGTTCAAACACATTTATAGAGAGTTGAATGAGGCAGCATAAAGTTTGTCCAAAGACGCACTTGAGCTTTAGGCTAGAGCCTTCAGCATATGGGAGACTTGATGGAGAAACAACTGAAGCAATGGATGTCCATATATATATAATTTCTTCATTAGCACAAGCCTGCAACATGTGACAATAGTATATTGATACAGATGGGTTTTTTTTTTTTTTTTTTTTTTGGTCAAAGGACTGGAGAATGACGTCACAGTGGTTTTTCCTGACATAGAATTGTATTTTTTGTCAAAAGACAAAAGAAAGATGGATAATATGATATCTTGTATTTTGTCAGTAATGAAAAGAACGGGGGAAGCTAGAACTAGCTAAGTCAAGCCTTATGAAAAGCCAGAACATGTATACTTCTATTATATGAAATATAAGGATATTTTTCTTTTTGGGAAAAGATAAATACACACACACATAAATGACAGTTCTATGTATTCTGGAGGACTATAAAGACATGTACAGTGATCACTTCAGGCATGAGGCATGAATATTTTGATGTTTTTGATATAAGTTCAATCCCTGTGATAATATTGATATGCGGGAAGCATATATGGTATGTATATGTACTTTCTTTTTGGATGAAAATTAGAAAAGAGAGAATATAAGACATTTGTCACCAAAATTTATTGCATATGGACTAAAAAAAAAACTCATGAACTATTCCGAGGTAGACTCATTGGATGAAAGTCTGAGACTGAAGCATAAAAAGAGACTGCAAAATAAGGGAAAACAAGACAAGTATGATAAACAAAACCTGAATCCATCCGTTATACAAAAGTCTTTGTCCATGCCAATAAAAGAACCAAGAACCAAAAGTATTTTAATTTCAGGAAAATGTGAATAATAGATGTATTCAGGAATGATAAGGTTCACTGGGCAATATAAAGCTTAAATAAATTTTCAGTACTGGTATAGAGGCTTCTTCTACATTTTTAATTCAAGCTCAACACAAACTACACAAGATGGTCAAAAAAAACATATACCCACCATCAACTTGGTGCAAATATTAAACTGCTTTCAACAGACAATTATTAATGAATCAATATCTTCATGAAACTAAAATAGCATACAACATAAAATATGAATCATCTCACCAATGAAAATAAGAAATACATGATCTTTTTCCTCGATAGTGAAAGCTAGGCCACAAAATAGAAGAATTCAGAATAATATCAATGAAGGAATTTGGGAAGCACTATAAGCCACGACCAAAGTGGAGTTGGTTGTCCTGTGCAACTAAGTTTGGGATCCACTTGGTATGTGACGCAAATACAACTAACATTTCTTAAAAAGAAAGAAGAGGATCTCCTGAAGTGCATCAAGCATTCTTAACATTAATATGGCAAGGTACATAGAGTAAATAGAATATAAAGGTTTCCCAATATGCAACTAGAATTATGAAAATAACAAATAGATATCCATAGGAGGCACCTCTTATGGATGAAGCCAAAGCGATGTTTTCCTCTTTCACTCAGAAGAACATCACTGAACAGAAGCAGCAAGGTCTATAGATGGTTTCTAATTCAGATTCTGAACATGTAAAAGACTATATTGAGCAACCATTCAGAAAAAAAAAACAGAAGAGCATGACCACCAATCAGACATGTCTTGACTATCCCACTATGAGACAACCTGTTAATTGAAAGATTAAAAACAACTAATGCTACAAACATCAGTAATCATCACATTGGTGAAGATACAACAAAGTGAGGTCACGTCTTTTGGTTTACATTGCATAGCCAAAACCAATCCTAGATACCTGTATTGTCATAACTTTTGAGGCAGTATGAGGCAGCTAATGATTGGTATAAGCTACCTCGATAGTCATTCGTATGACAGTAGGTCCATAGGGTCATACCTTAAGCTACTTCTTTGCTTTATGGGTGTACCCAATCTCAAAACACCTAAAAATTGAACCTCTAACAACGCTATTACTCTATGTGATATGATAATTACGGGGCAGAAAAGTCTGGTGGATATCAAGAGCCAAGGGGCAATATTGGTACACGGAAAACCCACAGTTTTGAGCACTAGAACAAGGTCTACGTAGGCATTTCCCAGATTTTTGAACAGACCCCAAAACACATATCGAATATTAGCTTTAATTCTTCTGAATTTTCATTCGCAACAATGGGCCATGAATATGCTATCATTTAAATTCTGTAAAGAATGGCATTATCAAGGATTTACAGCGTAGGTCTCGCAACAACAGTAGCATCAGCAACTTTATTCCTCGATCCTGCATATGCAGATGGCCTGTTTCATTTTCCTTCCATATATTCTTCACCCTCCAATGCATCAAAGCCTGCTGTAGCCCCAAGGAAGAGACCAAATTTTCTGTGTCGGGATTTGATCCCGAGTCACTGGAAAGAGGGGCAAAGGCCCTACTAGAAATCAATAGCTCTCCACATGCTAAAAGGGTGTTTGAGATCATGAGGTAGCAATAGCAGAGAATGCCGAGTACCAAGCGATGCAAGCTCGAAAGGACATTGAAAGACAACAGGCAATGTATGAAGAACAAAGGCAGCTCATCCATCAACAAGCACAAGCAAAGGCACAGATGGCTCATTATGAGGATGAGTTGGCCAGAAAGAGAATGCAGCAAGAACATGAAGCCCAAAGAAAACAAAATGCAGAGTTGGTAAAGATGCAAGAGGAATCCTCAATACAGAAGGAACAGATGAAGCGTGCAACAGAAGAGCAAATTCAAGCACAAGGGGTCAATATTGGTAGAAATGATTCGAGAAATGTGACCAGTAGTTATGGTGCACTTGGCCAAGATAATTAAACAGTGCGACGAAAACTGTGGAGAAATTTGTGATAATTGTCGAATTTACATATCCAATCTACCTCTGACATGAACTCAAAGATATATTTGGCAGAATTGGCCAGGTTGGTTAGAGCGTGTGGCTATTAACCACAATCGCTTAACCTCAAGGTCGGAGGTTCAAGCCCTCCTTCTAGCATGTATAATATTGAGTTAATGGGCTTTGGGTCCAGATTTTTAACTTGGCTCTCATACCATGTGTAAGAGCCCTATCCTAAGGTCTGCTAACAGATCTATTTCTGAATAATTTAAATGCAATAAGAGACAATAGTTTACTTACTTACAAGACTTTTAAACAAATAAAATTTTACCATTTACATTCTAATAAAATTTACATGAGTAATCTATGGAGGAATACCTGTACCGGTGGCTAGTGGAGGTGCCTTTGTCCTGCTGCGCCTGCTGAACGCTCCTCTTGACGAACCCAACTGGATTTACCTCCCAACCAACTAAGAAATAATTCCTAGCCCAGGAAACCTCACAGGTTCCCTAGCCCTCCAAGCCCAAGTCCAAACAGATGTAGTGTGTGTGTCCAGGATGAATGATCCAGACCAAGATGAACAATATTTCCCTCCTCTCAACAACCCAAGAAACCTCCACAGGAGCCTAAGGTCTCCAAAAATCACAACACCCCTAAAATCACAGTCAACCCCCAAAATCATAAGCAAGACCCAACATCCCTTTTCTCCTTTCCCCCTTCCCTTTTTATACCCTCCCTCTCTCCTCCATCTCAGCCACCCCTCATTAATGTCATTAACTTCTCATCCATCGTTACAGTTGACTTCTCTTCTCCCAAGTAAAGCTGGGAGTACATTTGGAAATGTGACATGAATATAAAATTGGGAAATTAATGGGAGAGGACCATGTCTTCTCCCAAGTAAATCTGAAAGTACATTTGGGAATGTGAGATGAATAATATATTGATAATGAGTTGGAGAGGACCATGTCTTCTCCCAAGTAAGTGTGAGGGTACATTGGGGAATGTGAGATGTAATTAAATGGAGAGGACCATGTCTTCTCCCTAGTAAATGTGAGGGTACATTGGGAAATGTGAGATGAATATATATATATATATATATATTTGAAATAATGGAAGGATACCATATCTTACCTAAGATTCAATTTGAGAAGGTAAGTTGGGAATTTGAATAATAGAAATCATGAATTTTATATTAGACCAATATTTCTCAATATTTTCAGATAATGTAAACATTAACATAATTTGCAGGATGAGATTTAAGTGGGGCATTACAATTCCCTCATCAGAAACTCATGCATCTCTATTCTGAGAAAGACCCAATTGAGCTAAATGTCAAGGACAGTGTACTATCAATTGCATATTTTCTCCTATAAAGGAAACGCATGCATGCAGTCAAGGTAAGGTTCCTTGAGGATTGTGCAGTTCTAACATTGTGTTAGAGCAGTGTGTGAGAGTAGTGTTACACTGGGTGAAGGCGATCATCCCCGAGGTAACTGTGCAATGAAATAGGAGCTTGGAGGGCAAAGGAGAAGGCTTGTGAGAAGATTTGATTGCCTGTGAGCATCCAGGAGGATTGTACTAAGAGTTGGCTAGCCGTCAGAGCTAAGGCTTTGTATAATTCTAATGTATTTCCACCTTGTATGATAATACAGATAGTGTGGTTTTTAGCTAAGGCTTTCCCCTGAGTATTTTTTTTGTTTCATGTGCATTGATTCTTCTTCTTCTGGTTATATGTGTTCAGATCTGATTCTAGCTTGATCTTTAAGCTTTCGCAAAGTTTGATAGTAGAAGTAGAATACAGTATTTTTCTTTGGTATATTGCATTATCGAGTTAATCTACAGTCAGATTTTCTACATAGATCTCGGAGGTTGATTTGTAGAGAATTTGCAGGAAATTCTACATGGAGTACCTCTCCTTGTCATAGGTGGGTATCTCAAGACAATACCAAAGATTGTTTCATTCAGATAGGCCACTAGATATCCTTGCTAAATCAGGACTACAGTGATAACATAGTTAGAGGCATTCATCTCAATCTCAATTGGTTGTTTTTGGTATGGAAGAGTGAGGACTAGTGCAAAGAAAAGGTGATGTTTCAAATCCTCAAATGATTTCTCTTGCAGCTATGACTAGGAAAACTTTGCTTTTTCTCCACCCTTGGTCACTTGACTTAAAGGCCAAGCAATATGAGAGGACCCTAACATGAACCATTGGTAGAGGCTAGCAAGGCCTAAGAATCTATAGAGCTCTGTTAGAGTCGTCACATTTGGTTAATCCATAATAAATTGGATCTTGGTTGGGTCCACATGCACCCCATGTTCATCGACAATATATCCCAAATATTTAATCGTTTGCATGCCAAATGAGTATTTCTCCATATTGGCATACAAATTGTGTTGTTGCAAGGTGCTCAAGACCTACTAAATGTGTTGTAAATGTTCTACTAGGTTCTATTGAAGATGAGGATGTCATTAAAATATACAACCATAAAATAGTGCATGAACAATTGCAGGATACCACCCATTATCCTCATGAATGTTGTTGGAGCATTAGTCAATCCAAATGGAATGACCATCCACTTAAAAGGACCTTCTTTGAATTGGAAGGTTATCTTCTATACATCAGTTTTTTCAACTGGAACTTGGTGGTAGCTTGAATTCAAATCAATCTTACTAAACAATCCAGCAACATTAAGCTACACAAGAATATCATCAATCTTGGGGATCAGGTATTTGTTCTTGATAGTGATTTTGTTTAGGGCTCTTTAATCAACACAAAGTCTCCATGTCCCATATTTCTTCTACACCAACACAATTATACTTTGGTAAAGTGAGGAGTTCGGTTGAATGTGGCCCTTTTGAATGAGCTCATGAATATAATGTTATATTTCGTTATTCTCTAAGAGGCAACATTTATATATCAAGGCATTAGGTAAAGGAGAACCATGTGTCAAGTAAATTAAGTGTTTGACTTGGAAGTGTAGAGGCAGCCCCAAAGCTAGAGCAAATAAATCTTTTCGTGTCTAAAATATTGTCCACTTGCTTTTGTTGTGTTGAAGTTGTGGTGGTTGCAATGACCTTCCTTTCACCTTCTGACCGAACCATGGAGAAGACAAACTTTGTAGTCTGAGAGATTACCTTTCGGCACTACTTTGTTGAGGTCAATGAAATTACAATAGTTGGAACTACCTCTAGTACCCTATAGAGTTGACCTTTGACAGTAGAAAATACACCATGGGGAGGACACTCATAAAAAAATGGTGTTTCCACATACAAGGTTGTCCTAACAGAAAACCTTGAACTTCAAATGGGCCAATATCACATAATACTTCATCTTTGAAGGGCTTGATGTTGTAAGATAGACAACATTACTAGCTGACAAGGATGTCTCACCCATGGCTCAACCAGCCAATGTTTATGAGTGGGAGTGTGGCACTATAAATATCTTCAATCTCTTGATGACCTTAACTAATATCAAGTTCTTTTGGATCCTAATGTTGATGATGAAATGTAGTGGGGTCTTATTCACCCACATATGTGAATGGAAGAGGCACTCCCACTCTTCAAGTTCCTCTGGTTGTTCTAGTTGGATCCTTGTGGTAGCATGGTAGCATTGGGTTTTGTTGAAAATATTGTTGTCATTGATGTCAAAGATAGGGGGATACTACTTATGTCCAATAAAATGATTGGAAAATGAAGATTCTTGGAAATATTATTTTTTGGAGCCTTTATGCCCCATTTGGATACCCTATCTTTGAAGGAATTTTTGCTTCAATTACCTAGCTCAAATGGGAGCAGAGGATATATGGTTGGAAATATTATTTTGATACCTTTCCAAAAGTACATGGCACTCCTTGTAATTCCATATAAATGAACATATATGATATATTTTGTCAGGATAACCCACCCAAAGTACAAGCAAGCTAACCCAACCATTTTTACAAGTCAACCCCATAAGTGAACGTACAAGCACTATAAATAAAGGGAATATGAGTGAATTTGATCACAATTCATCAAAGAATAGCCTTAGGTTGCAAGAGGAGATTAAAATAAAAAATAAATAAATAAAAATGGGGTATTTCTTGGAGTCTAAAGGTGGAAGCAAAAATGTGATTTATGGGGTGAGCGATTCATCTTGGTATTTTTGTGATATCTTTTGTTTTCTGAAGTTTCAGACCATGATACTTGGATGATATAGATAGAATATTTTCATGTACTTATGGTTCAAAATTCAAATCTTGGTTCACTATAAGGTTGGAGATATGATCTAAGGAAGTTAGGCCTCTTGAATGCTCCTAAAATCTTCTTCAAATATATCAGCTTGGAATTTTCATTGCAAATTTTGTTCTAGGATGTTTCACACCCTGAAACTTGGAGAATACAAATGGAATATTGTCATGTACCTGTGGCTCAGATTTCATACCTTGGTTTACTAAAAATTCAAAGATATCCTCTAACGAATTCAGGGTTCCTAAATGCTCATGAAATTGTCTTTAAATAGGTCAGCTTGGTATTTTCGCTATAACTTTTTTTATGTGATGTTTCATACCATGAAACTTGGAGGATATATATAGAAGATCATCATGTACTTGTGGTTCAAATTACAGACCTTCGTTTTTTATAATTTCAAATATATGCGCTAAAGAATTTAGCTTCTTAAATGCTCCTACAATCTTCTTCAAACATGTCGACTTGGTATTTTCATTGTATCCTTCTTCTGTAGTGTTTCAGAATTTGAAATATGAAGGAGATAGAGAAGAGATCTCAAGGTACTTACAGTATAAAAAAAAAAAATCACTACAATTCCAGAGAAATGATTTGAGGAAGTTAGTGTTCTTGAATGCTCAAGAAAGATGCTTCAAATGTAATAGCCCTGGTCAAAAATCCATGTAAAAGTTAATAAAGGCAAAATAAGACCTTGGTCATGGGACGTGTATTCCAAGCTGAATGTTGGGAAAAAACATAGTTATGAGTATCACTTGTGATTAATTAATGGCTAAGGAAATTGGTAAAGGCTTTGGAAAGGCATGAGGCATTAATTGGAATTTTATTTATGAAAATAAAGGAAATTAGGAGAAAGGGAGGGTGAAAGGTCAAAGGTTGCATGTGAGGAAGAAAATGAAGGAAAATGAAGAAGATAGAGGCCTCATTTAAAAAAAGGCTTATGAGGATCAGTTGGTACCTTTTGTCAGTTTATTTTTGGATCTCTATCTCTATTCTCTCTATCTCATACTCTTGGACACTTAGAGTATTCTTGGAGCACTCTTGGATGGGTGTGACATACTTGGACTTTTGGAGCAAGAAGGCAAAGGAAGAGTAGGAAGACACAAGAGGACATCAGGATCAACAACTACAGTGGGTTTTTCTTGCAGGTATCGAGTTGCATGTATGATTTCCTTGCTAGTTTTGGCATGCATGGCATATGCATGTTGTTTCTTAGTCATGATATGTCATTGGCATGGAGGAATTTCTATATTGACTGTGGATTTGCTTAGCCTTTCCATTTCCTAGATAACCATGGTGTTGTTGGTGTATTTCCTTTTTTTCTGGTTGGTTCTCATGTTTCTTTGGCTATGGGTTGAGTTACTAGTTATGAAAGCCTTGGTTGGAAAAATGCTCAGGAAGCCCTTTTTGGGTTGAGTTACTAGTCCTGGAAGCCCTGGTTGGAATAAACGCTCTGGAGACCTAGATATCTCAGGTAGAGACAAATATGGTGATGGTTATTGATTTCTAACTGTGAGGTCGAATCACTGGTTGAGGGTTGAGGTGGTTTGGCCTATGGAAGACCTAGTTTTGTTTTTTTGGATGTGTTATATGAGATCCCACATTCATGCTCGGAATATCACGTGGGTGACTCGCTGAAAGAGAGATTTGGTTCAGCCTATTCTATGGTCGGGTGGTTCATGGAAGTCCCAGACCTGGTTGCATTTTTCATATGTTAATAAGATATTATTTCCTCTTGTATTTGATGGGTAAATATACTTGTCCATATTTGGTTTTTATGGTTGTTATATCCTTGGTATTTATGTTGGTTATCAGCATATTTTATGACAGTGATGATGTATGGCTTTCATCATGTTTTGATTTGTAAATAAATGAATAATGAATATATGACCTAATAGATGATAATGCAGCTAATGTGATATGGCATCTATGACTCTTAATTATTCTCAGATAAGTATGAGACCTTTATTCCTAGATTTGTTGATATGACCTGTAGATTGCATATTTGTGACATGTTTGACGAAATGCATGTCATTGCTAGTAGGGTTCCAATCAATTCATTGATCAAGTATTTGCATTAATATTATTGTTTTCATGTTATTTTTCATTCTGGAAGTTTCATGAAGTTCCGGCAGTGGCCTGAGCCTTGGCCCTGAAAAATTGGGACATAATCTTGTTTCATTGACTTAGAACAAGCTAAAAACTTCCATAGTCGCTTGCATGCCCTTGTTGTGGGAGTGACTAGAGAGTCCCAGTCGCATGCATGCCCATTTCATGGGAGCGATTGAGGCTCTAGGGCAGTGAAATGTCAAGCTACTTCAGGGGTTGGTCACTTGGAATGGTTGGTTGGCTCTTAAAGGTTTTGTAGCATGTGTACAAGGTCAGATTGGTTGTGTTTTGTCAGTTCCACTTCCTTAATTGTACATGGGGAGTTGAATCAGATCATAGTATCCTCTCATCACATGTTTACCCCAGCAGACTTGGGTAAAAGTGTGAGGAGGGTGTTACAAAGTGGTATCAGAGCATGGTTCACCCCTTGGACTAGATGGGTGGTGTCATCATAGTGGTGTCATCATGTGAAAGTTGAAGGTGTCATTGTTGGATGTGGTCATCACAAGTGTATGTCGATTATGCATGTCAGTGCTTATATATTGCTGTGCATACATTGACACGATTGTAGTTATCGTGCATGAGGTTATGGTATGTGGTTGGTATGGTCATGCATTGATGACTAGATAATGGTTGAAATGATGATTAAATGTGGATATGATTATGTTTATATATGTATTGTGCTAATCTGGTTGGTCTTACAGATGATATATCCTTCCCTGAACTAAACTGAGGTACATTGGTTTGTTTATGATTTGGTTTAGCTAACATGATATACCTTGCAGGAAGAGAAGAACCAAGATGACTAGTAATATGGTAGACTACATCTCATGGGATTCTCCCTATAAATCAGATGAGCAGCATGGTGAGGGATATTCTCCTAGCATAGCAGACACTTTGAGAATTTTGAAGGCAGAAATAAGGAGTTGCAAAGAAGATAATGACCGAATGATTCAATCACAAGAGAGACTTGCTAAGGCATAGGAGAAACAAGCAAAGGTTAATGTGGTGATTCTTCATAGCTTGTCAGAATTTCAGAGACAGATACCACTTAGAATCAATCATGGATAGGAGGATAGGATTAATGGAGGATATGGTAGCAAGTCACATGGTGGACATAAGTTGGATAGAGATGAGATGGTCAGAGATGGCAGATTCTTGGATAAACCCGATAGATGAGGCAGTTGACATTGGCTTTACTCTAGTTCTAGTTCAGACAGGTATCATGGTCATCATTGTTATGATCGTTATAGGAGGAGTGACAGGGGATATTTTCTAGATGAGTTCAAGAAAGAAAAGCCACCTACATTTGATGGGGAAATGAAGAAGTCACAGGATGTCAAAGCATAATTGCTTGGGATGAATAAGTTCTTCAGGTTGCATGACTACTCAGCAAACATGGAGGCCAAGATACTGACATTTTGCCTTAAAGGTAAAGCAGATATCTAGTGGGAAGATGTAAATAATGTTAGAGGCATTTATGAAGAGGAGTTTAATTGGAGTGAGTTTGAGAGGTTATTCGGGAAGAAGTATCTATCAAAGAGATACTGTGATGATAGGGAAAAATATTTCTATGAGCTAAAGATGGGATCCATGACCGATGAGGAGTACACTAGCAGATTATTGGATTTCTTGAGGTATGTGCCTTGCCTCAAGGAGGAGAAGGCCAAGATCCAACGATTCATCGGTGGGTTACCAATAGCGTTCAAGGAAAGGATTGAGTTTGATGAGCCTAGATCATTGGAGGAGGCCATTCAAAAGCTAAAGCATTGTTTTGAGCAATCAAAGCGCAGATCTGAGATGAAGTCGGATTGGAACGGTAATGCAAAGAATAAAGGAAAATGGGACAAGAAGCGAATAATACCTCAAGATACAAGTAACAAAGAGAATGTGGCACCACATAAGAAGTTCAATGCATATATAGAGGACAATGATTTTAGTATGAGGAGCATAACAAGGGAGCAGGTTGGAACCCTTTACAGGGTTGGACTTGTGGTGGAGAGCATCACAGAAGAGATTTTCCACAACATCAAGGTGGTAGACCATATATCTATAGTACTCAGGAGGCATAGATAGTGGGAGATGTTGGAAAGAGTGTTCCACAAGTCTATGCAGCATTGGAGAACAAGCAGGCAGATCATTATTATCGAGATGGAAGGTAAGCTTTATGATCAAGTTGTTTCTATTATGATTGACCCTATATCTAATCATAGTTATGTTAATCCTGACCTAGTGGATAAGTTTGGTTTGAATAAAGAAGTGCATGCAAAATCTTGGTTAGTGTAGTTAGCTACAGGTACAAAGAAGAGATTTCATCACTGGGTAAGAGCTTGTGCATTTTAGTTGAATGGTATGCCTACATCAGCACATTTGAATGTATTGTCGTTGGGATCATATAGTATGTTGTTGGGCATGGACTAGTTGTATCTTCATAGGACTAAAGTGGATTGTGAAAAATCCATTGAGTGCTTGGATGACAATGGAGAATAGAGAGTTTTAAGGGTAAGAAGGAGGTAACATCATTCATAATGGTTATAGTTATGTAGGCGAAGTGTAGTTGCAGGAAAGGATGTGTGTTATTCATAGTGCATATTTCTAGTGACAAAGGTAAGGAAGTTAAGGATTTGGATGTCTTGAGCAGGTACCCGGTTTTACAGCAATTTGAGGATG
This sequence comes from Pinus tabuliformis, assembly GCA_031772625.1. Lineage (NCBI taxonomy): Eukaryota > Viridiplantae > Streptophyta > Pinopsida > Pinales > Pinaceae > Pinus > Pinus tabuliformis. Next base: position 974,851,262 of record CM062810.1, read on the forward strand.
TGTTTCTGGCATATAGTTTAGTGTTTCTGCCTCACAGGGAAGTGGGCTTTTCTATTGAGTTACTATCAGGGGTAGCACCAGCATCAAAGGCACCATACAGGATGAGTGTCACATACCTCATTTAATACATTAAATAATTGAAGTTTTCATCACATGCACCAAGCAAAGAAAAAATCACATATGATAATAGAGTAATTATCAATATTACTATCACCTAAAGTGAAAATGAAATAATTCAAAGTTTACTAGTCTCATTACCATCATAACTCATATAACTTTTAACTTATATTAAGGTGGAGTTTAGATCTTAATTTTAATCAAGGGACCCCTTGGTCCACTTTCCACCCTTCCCATTCGATGTTTATAAACTATATATATCTAAGTGGTTATGTCAATTGATAGCATTGTATTTACAACCTATCTCACTATCTCTAGGGCTAGGGTGCGACCATGATTGATTAAGCAGAGGTTAGGGTAAATTTTAAAAGGCTAACCACACACTCTAGTTGTCGGTACCACCTCTCGACTTCGCCACTCATCTATTTCCACATTAGCTACCATCACATGGCCTTCATTCCCATCAATAGCATGTTCGTTTGTCGAGGGAGAGTATTGGAATTAACGGTGTAGATCGGGTATGAGTAGATCAACGGTCTTCCTTGGTTGGGAATGACCCTAACCCTAACAACACTCCTTTTCTTTTTTTTTGGAATCCTTTTCGTTATTACTGTTGGAAGTCCCGTACGTGATACCTATCTCCTCCTTGTGCCTTTCATGGCGACTCTAGCTCGCTCTAACTCATTTTCCAGCACCCTTCTAGCGACCATTGCCATCTCAGGTAAAACCTTCTCCCTTTTGTTTTCTTTCTTCCTAATGTTTCCAACACTATGCGTAAGGGTTTATTACTACTTTGGTTCGCAAATTTTTCCTTCATAAACGGTAGTCATCCTTCCTAATGGGGCTTTAAAGCCCTCGCACCCTTGGTGGGTATCACTATGCTACATCTTGTGTTTAAGGTGTTCACCCCTATTTCCATATTTGTGTTGGCAAAAGTGATTAACCCTTTTCTCAACTTGCTCAGTGGCTTGCATCTGGTGTATAGTTGTCTCCTCCTTTCGGTAGTTACCATCTTAGAAGAACCATACTGTAGGAGAAGAGTTTTGTCGGATACTAACTAGTGAAGGTGATTTTCATTTTCCATGGTCATCAAACCTTACCCTTAACTTGTATTTTTGGCGACTTTCCTTCTTTAAAACTAGATTTTTGGTCAGGGTTTTAATGCGTTTTTCTGGTCACAAGTAGCCGACAAGTACCCAATTTCACAATCGCCTATATCCAGGTAATTTTCTTAATGTTGGCATTTTATTTTTTGGGCTCATTCCTTCCTCCAACTTTACTATTGCCATTATCCTAATCCCTTACTTGCCTCGGTTTTGTGACAGATATTTAATTTTTGGCAATTTCCCCTGTTGTGGCTTCGCTTGAAAATTGGCATAATGTTTTCTCACCTGCCCTCTGCATTGCTACAGGTGGGTACCTCTTGCATTTCTCACCAAGGTGTCTGTAATTTTTTGGATGTCCCTCTATGTTGTGCCTTAGTTGAGCCCAATTTCAACCAAGGAAAACTACCCTTGTGTGCCTTTGTAATCCTATCTAGTGTGACGCTTCGTCACTAAAAGTTTTCTTTATGTTGTAAAGTGTAAGAAATAGGTTTGTAGCACAAGAGATGTTAGACTGGGTTAAGAGGGAGGGTGAACGTATTGACCCCACTCATTGTAACTTTGATTCCTAGGTACATTAATTTTTCTCTCAAAATTTACTAGTTGTAATGTTATTCTTGTTCTTTTAGAATGATAATATAGTGTTCTTTTCACTTCTAGTTCCATGATCAGGTGCTCAAAATTAGGCTCAAAAATCAAAGTGTTAAAATATTGTTAAACTTGGCTTCAAATCGAAGAGCTCATCATTCTGATTCCAACGGTTTGAACGGCACTCAAATTCTAGCTCATATGCAGAAGTTAGAGCAAGTCAAAGTTCAGGTTTGACTTGGACACATGGCAGGATTGGATGATGTGGCAAGGTCCTTCAGCGCATGAGGAGGTGACAAGTGGCAAGCCGCCATGGCCCCCGCATGTCGCAAATATAAATCGCAGGTGGGTTAGCGTTAAAAGCCAGCCCCAAAACAGCCAAGGTGAGATGCGATAAGACAGGCGAGAAGGCATTCAAGAATCGGTCGGAGGCGCAATGCAAAGGATCACAATCGCAGATTGGCAAAGGGAAGGCATTACAGAAAATCGGCCCTAGAGTACCCAGGTTGCGATGTGATAAATGCAATCGTAGATCGCAATTGTAACTCGTAGGAAAACAGAGTCCTGCTTTATGATTACCCGTCAGTTCTCCGCTGATTGCAATATCCCGGATGCGATAAGGTTATAGGCTGCAGTTTAATGTCCCATTGGGTCCGACGTATCACCATCGCACATCACTCACCACATTCACAAACCATTAGACCCACCAGACTTCTCCAATTGTGATTTGCAATGGATAGTCAATGCCAATGGATTATGGCCTGTTGCGTGGAAAAATTCTCGCTCGACTAGTGGATTTTTGGATCGAAAATTATGGGTTCCTGTCGAGTGTGGAGAAATTTGTGGAGCGAATAAAGGGAAAACAAGGGGAAGTCATAACTTATTCAGTTTTTCACCAAATTGGATGCAAAAAGAGGCTAGATAGCTATTTTTTAGTATTCTGGACTAATTGGAGAAGGTTTCAGAAGCATTTGAGCATTGTAAACATAGATTTTTACACTTTCGAGCATAATATAGAGGAACAAGCCATTGGAAGCTGGACCAAGGAGACGTAGCCCAGGAGGGGTGAACTCCTTTATCATGTGCCTATTGTAATTTATTTTTGATGATGTTCTGTACATGTTTATGTTGTTGTTCAGTTTCTGTTTTATGTTAAATTTCTCATAAAATGAACATAAAAACTCTTCATTTCACTTGCAAAAATTGATGAATCCTCAAGCACAATGAAAGAATTTTGTTAATAATCTGAGGAAGATCTTAGCACTGCAAACTAATATTCTAAATCAAATCAATTTGGTATCAGAGCACTAGGTTTGCTTTGTGAAAGAAGGATTTAATTTTTTGCAAGTTTATGTCATGCTCACAAGGTTAAAACTCAAAAGAGGTGAAGGAAAGTTGGTTGGGAGCCCTGAAGTTGGGTCAAGGGGAAGGAGAGAAAGGTTTCCACAATCTCCAACACCAGTTCAACCTCAAGTTGCAGTTGAGACTCTAGAGATCATGTCTCATGAAGGAGAACCTACAAACATGACAAAAGATTAGAAGACCTTCAAAAAGGATGTCTTTGATATAACGGAGATGATGAAGGTCCTCTATGAAGAGAGGAATAGCAGGGTGCAAGGAGAAAGTTCCAAACCTCCCAAAGGAGAAGGATCTTCAGGAGGAGGTAATGGAAATGGAGACAAACCTCCACCCTCTCCACCATCTTCTTCATATTCGTATTCACAAGCATCTTCACACTCTTCTACTAATACAACCCTTACTCATACTCATCATCATTCTTCAAAAGGAACTGGTAAATCACCTTTTTTAAAACTTGATGTTAAATTCGAGTTTCCCATGTATAATGGTGAAGTGAATGAAAAGAAGCTTGATAATTGGATTTGTCAATTGGAGATCTATTGCAAGATTCAAAACCTTCAAGAGGATGACATAAAGATTCAGTTAGTTGCCTTTAGAATGGAGGGTGCAACACTAGTATGGTGGGAATCAAAGGCCCGAGAGGAGATTAAAAAACATGGTAAGATCTCAATTTCTTATAATGACTTCATTGCTGCAATTAAAATACAAATCTACCCAAGAATGTGTAAGATTACACCCAAGAATTCAAAAAACGTTCTTTGATGTTAGGTGTAGATTTGCAGTCACAAGACACTTTACTGAAGTACATGGGGGATTTACACAGTTACCTTAGGCATACTATCTTAATGTTTAATCCCAATAATCTAGATGATGTGTGTGTGCAAGCCAATCATCTTGAGGCAAGAGGGAAAAATACTCTAGAAGAAGGTAGTAAATAGCCATTTAAGAGTAAGGAAAAGAAAAGGATTTCAAAGGGAAGGCAAAGAAAAACGTGTCTATCAAAAAAGAAGGAGAGAAAATTGCATGCAAACACTGTTCCAGAGAGGGTCATGATGAAGTTCAATGTTGGAAGCTTCATCCCAAAATGAAACCAAAGAAATTCAACAGCGAAGGAAAAGAAAAGACAACTGCAATCACTCAAGAAGAGGATTTGGGATCCAAATCGGGTGATGAAACAAAAATCACATCCATGGGGTTTTAAGGAAAGAATCCATTGCCAACATTAGTTCTTCAAACTCACATAATGAAACTCCAAATGAAAAGAGGAGAATAGAATTGTTTCACATAAGGGTGATATCGAAACATAACAAGATTGATACTATGTTTGACAGCAGCTCTCAAGCCAATCTTATCTCCGGAAACATTGTCAAGAGTTGAAATCTGGAAACTGTTCCACATCATAAACCGTATCCACTTGGATGGATATGTGACAATGCGCAATTGCAGGTTACAAGAAAGTGTAAACTAAAATTCTCAATCATTGCAAATTTCATAGATGAAGTGGAGCTTGACGTTGTGTCGTTAGATATATGTGGCATCGTTTTGGGAAACCCATACCTTTATGACAGAAATGTTATTTTCCATCGACATGAAAACAAATATCACATATTCAAAAATGGAGTAGAATATATTGTGAGAGCTCACAGTAATAAAACAAATCTTTCGCTTGTTAATGTCGGGCAGATGAAAAGACTCGTGAATTTGAGCAAGAATTTTATGCTTCTCGTGATCAAACCCGAGAAGGATATTGATTATGAAGCATTTGATGGCTGTAATTCGAATTTGAAAATTGATTTGGTTGACGTTGCTAACCAATCTGATGAAATGTTTTAGGAATCAAAGGGATTACTATTAATTTTTGGTATGTTCTATGCTTAGAGCAATTTACTTCAACTTTTCATATTATCCCAATGTTAATATTCATATTAGAAATCACATCAGCATGATAGTAAAGTGCAAATAGAACATAAAAAAAAATAGTAGAAGACAATTCAAGACAAGAGGACACAAGATGTGGCACCAACCAGGGACAAACCCCAATGTGGGGAAACCCTTGATCAATTCTTCTTATATTCTTCAATAGTTCAGCAGAGAGAGAGAGATAAAGTACAATGATTTGAAGTCAATACTTGACTTTCTAAATAGGAGATCAAAGATCTTCTCCGTAATGATGACACAATGAGATTGCAGATTTGATACCAAGGACTGCAGTCGATGATAGGCTTAGAAAATCTCAACCAATTACCCAAAATATTAAGGCTTTCCTTCAATGAAATTCTCCTTCCTTCGTTGCTTTGCTGATCATGACAAGGCTGCAAATCTGGCACCTTTCATATGCAGCAAGGGCTGATGCATTCCATGGCAGACCTGGTCACTAATTAGGGAACAAACTTGTGTTAAAGCACCCTAAACATACCCCACAATCCTCCTATTGACTGCAGCTAGCTTTCATATAATCCATCCAACTACACGCTGTGTTATAAGGTTGTTATCTTTTGAGCACAACTCCTAAAAAGGTCTCCAACTGTTGGCTATGGCTTGCGCCCTAGCCCAGCAGTGGAATGAAACTTAGATCCCTTCAAACAGTGATCCAAACAGCCTTTAAATAGCAGCCCCTAGCTCCTCCCTTTCGCATATTCTTCTGCCCATCATACAGAGTTCAAGAACAGCTTGAACATGCCCAAACACTCTTGAAGTAGGCCACGTTGTCACCTACAGAAATGTGGCGTTATGATAGCGATTAAGGTGACTGCAACTAGGTCTCTTTGAGCTATGTATAAGAGTCTAATAGACTGTGGATTTATGTCACCTTAGGACAGCGTATACGGGCCTCTTTGAACAATGAATAAGGGTCACTCTTAAATGGATTTAGGGCACCTCTTGACCTGGGGTTACGCTACATTGGAACAGCGAATAGGACTCTTTAGAAATGTGCATAGGAGCCTCTTTAGGAAAATAGCTAGCTCCCTCCTTGACTGCATATGGGAACCTTCTCTTGACTATGTCTATAGGGTTGCATTAGTCCTTGTTTTCTCTGCGGCTAGGGCATGGCTTGACCCTCCTTTCTCTGCGTCTAGATTACTTCTTTCTCTGCTTCTAGATGTTTCCCGCCCTAGGACTCTGACCAGGTGACCTTACTTGGAAAACATATAAGTCTCCTTCATAACCAGAGCTTGATCTTCATTAGGGCAGCGTATAAGACTCCTCCATGATTGTGATTAGGGCACTCCCTCTAGATCTCTCTTTCACCAAAACCCAAACAAATGAAGAGAGAGATCACAAGAGATGAGTGTGTCCAAAATGACTTGAAGACCTCTTCCATTGATAATAAAATGTTGAGGATAGGTTGGGGTAATTTGGTTGTTGGTTGACCTTGACAAATTGTCAAGTAACACAAATTAATTCATATCTACATGAATACACGTCGGAATCAAATGATCTTTAGATCAATCCTACGCCTCTCGACAAGAGGAATCCAAGAAAAATATCATCTGCCATAAATATGTAGACCCGCATGGAGTTTGGTCCTAGTTTCCAATTTTAACACTCCTTCTCAACTAGGGAGAACTTCATCTGCTAATCCATCTGTTAGTCTATACAATATCTGCCATCAATGCAGTGCCCTGCACTGCTCTCCTCTGCTCTGCTGAACTATGAAGAAGAAGAATTGATCGAGAATGTATCATACTATTCTCTATTGACCTGAAGTCAGTCTAATATAAAGAGAGTGTCTCATACTACTCTTACTAACCCAAAGTCAGTTCCAAATAAAGAGAGTGTCTTATACCACTCTTACTGATCCGAAATTAGTTCCAAATAAAGAGATTGTCTCATACCACTCTTACTGAATCGAAGTCAATTCCAATTGATCCCAAATCAATATCATCCTAGCATAGGGAGTACGGTAGTACACGATGCGTCCATCGGTAATACACAATGCATCCATCGGTAGTACTATGGTACCTATCCTCATTTCCCTGCTCATTGGTCAAATGAGAGGTACTTCCCATGAGTCCCGGACTGCATGGGTAGGATGCCTCAGCAGGAGAAGGATGAACCACTCATCCTGCCTACATGTCGCCATGGGGTATATTAGGGGAAGGTTGAACCACTCGTGTAGGAATTTACAGAGTAAGTTCCTCAGACAGAACACCAAAGGACACCGCTCACAAACAGATCGCAGATCAATACACCAGTATTTTTGACGTGGTTAAAACCCTCAAAGAGGGAAACAGTCCACGGCCTGAGCCAACGCGGCCACTTCAGGCAATTTATTAATAAAAGAATAAAAATTTACATAAGCTTCTCTCATGAACGGTTAACCTACAAATGACCCTCCATGCTCTTTAAATAGAGATCATGGACCAATCGGGTGTTAAGCCACGGATCAAGTGTCGGTAATACCAAGGAGAGAATGAACCGTCGGATCACTACATATCATGACCGTCAGATTGTAGGTTACAAAATGTACATAGTAAAGAAACACACTTTACATAACTCTATACCTAACTATATACTAGACCAAGTTGTACTTAACTATTTCCTATGTGTCGGAATATCCTAACACCCTGTACACAAAAAATCACTAGGGGAAGGCTGAACCACTCACCCTATGACTATGTCTCAGCAGGAGAAGGATGAACCACTCATCCTGCCTACATGTCGCCATCAGGTATCCTAGGGGAAGGCTGAACCACCCACCTTGTACACAAAAAATAACTAGGGGAAGGCTAAACCACTCACCCTATGACTATGTCTCAGCAGGAGAAGAATGAACCACTCATCATGCCTACATAGCAAACCACTAAGGGAAGGTTGAACCACTCACCCCATGGTTGCTCATCGCTCCAAAAAGTACCCCCAAGCCCCCTCCCCCAGAGATCCCAGAGCTCAATGTCCATATCATACAGGACCCTTTAGAGACGGTCTCTCCATGACTTGTAGTCGTCATGGAAAATTTTAGGGGCTAATGTTTGCCCAGTGGGCTAATTTTGCATGATTTTTCCACAAAAAAGATTCGCCAATTTCCAATTTTTATAAAAGACGATTCATCCAAATTTTAAAATATAAAATTATTTTACCTTAAAAATCGCCAACATTATATAGAGACTATATATAAAATCATTATAAATTTGAATAATTTTACAAATATATCAGTAAACATTTTATAGTTTGCATATTAGGGATTAGTGAGATTCGCCAATGTTTTTAAACTTCAAGAAAATTTTCCATCCTTAAAATTTTCCTTGCTAGTCGTTCTTGAAAAGTCAAGAATTTGACCTTTCCTAGGGGCTTCATCAGAATATCGATGACCTGCACATCAATCCCAATGTGATGGAGCCTTATTGCTCCTTGATGTACTATATCCCGGATAAAGTGGTACCTGATGTTTGTGTGCTAGGAGTGATCATGAAATACAAGATTCTCTAATAATCAGATCCCATACTGGTTGTCGCAGAGGATCACAGGGGTATCCAGCACGTGTCCAAACAGCTCACTAAAGAGCTTCCTCAACCATACATCTTTATATGAGGTCATACTCGCAGCTATGTATCTGGCCTCAGCGATGCTCAAAGAAACTGACTTTTGCTTCATGTTCATCCAAGATATTCAAGCAAAACCCAAAGAGAAGCAACACTCAGAAGTGCTCTTGCGATCCACCACACTACCTGCCCAATCAACATCGGAATAACAATGCAGCCTCACAGCTCTGGTAGTGTATCTCAGTCCATGAGTGATTGTGCCCCAAAGATATCTCATAAGATTCTTGGCAACAATTCAATGAATATGATGAGGCTTAACCATATATTGGCTCAACATGCTAACTGCAAAACATATGTCTGGACCAATTCACCAAGAACATCAATGCTACTATGAGTTGATGAAACTCAGAGGCATTTCCTAATTCAGGTCGGGCAACACTACAACATAACTTGTTAAAGTTAAGCTCCATCGAGGTAGTCACAGGCTTGCAATCCACCATTCCAAATTCGAAATCCAGCTCCCTCTTACTTTTGCAAATGAGAGGGTCTGCACCTGTCAGAAAGAGGTCGTCCACATAAGTACCAGTATGAGAGATCTATCATCCACAACCTTAAAGCAATGGTTTGGATCAGCTTCACTCCTAGTGAATCTCAGCTTCGTTAGATAGTTATCAATCCTTTCATACCAAACTCGGGGTGCTTGCTTCAAGCCATAGAGAGATTTATTCAACCTGAATACATGAGATTCCTGATGATGAATCTCAAACCCCTCAGGTTGTTCCACATTTGTGGTATTACTATTACATGATGGGAATGGTTCCCTTTGTAAGTCTTCCTTCGCTACATCTCGGACATGTACCTTCATGATCTTCTTTGAATTCAGTCATCCTAGTCACCATCTGTCTCACATTGGGTAGGCCCTTACAATAAGATGGGCAGACCTCCGATGCCATTGAAGAGATGTGACACGCTACATGGTCCCCAATGAACTTCCTGCAACTTGATACAAAGTGCCAACCTTGAACCCAAGAGTAAAAGCATATTTAAAATTTATTTTCCAAACACGTACCTTTCCGTCGATGAATGCCACCTTGTAACCTTTGTCTTCCATTCCGAAATGGACACCAAGTTCTTCTTGAGATCAGGTACATAAAGAAATTTTTGTAAATGCATCGAGTTACCCTGGCCCAATTGAAGAGTAAACTTCCCCACACCCTTTACGGGATAGGTGGCATCGTCTCCAAGAATAATCTCCAAGATTGTTTCCTTCTCTATCAAATTAGAGAGAGCTTCCTTGTATCAGGTGAAGTGTCTTGAGACACCACTATCAATAAGCCAATTTCCTAGAGAGTCTAGATGAGAGGTAGAGGAGAGGGCCGATATAAGATAATACTCCTTTTTCTTATCAGAAACAACATTTGATTCTCCTTACCTGGAGTTCCTGGCTTTCTTGAAGGGTCGACCATTTCCATGATGTCCTGCATTCCTTTTTACCTTTGCTGTTATTTCTATCATTCCTTTGATTGAAGTTGCCCCTGGAATGATTGTGATCATCATCATGTGATGTGTCCCTTTTATTTGGACACTCCCTTGCATAGTGGCCAAACTTATTGCGAGTAAAGCATTTGACTTTCCTTCCACCCTTAGATCTGGGCTTTCCATTGAAATGGCCTTTAGACCCTGCATTATTTCTCCTTTTTGGCATGAGCAGAGAAAACAGTAGGGTTGCCTCTATTAGAAGGCATTTCTTGCTCTACCATCCTGGTTTCTTCTTGAATGCATCTCGACATCAATTCTTCTTTGCTTTTACTTCACCCTTGGTGTACTTGTTCTTTGCAGCAGTCGGTGCATTTGATGGAGGCTCAGGGATTTTACCCTTCACGTAATCCAACACTTCTAGCTCTTCCAATGTCAGATCCAGAGACATCTTCCATCCGTGATAGTCAGACTTTTCACAAAGCTTGTCTTCAGACGGGAAGTGGGATGAGAAACCCATTGAGCCTTTTGTCCTTTCCAACTATCTTCAATGATTGCTCTTTCACTCTTGCTTGGGCTTTGTATTCACCTCATCTCTGATACCATGTTAATTTTTGGTATGGTCTATGCTTAGAGCAATTTACTTCAATTTTTCATATTAGCCCAATGTCAATATTCACATTAGCAATCACATCAACATGATAGTAAAGTGAAAATAGAAAAAAAAAAACATAAACAACAGAATACAAGCCAAGAGAAGAGGACACAAGATGTGGCACCAGCTAGAGACAAACCCCAATGTGGGGAAACCCTTGATCAATTCTTCTTATATTCTTCAATAGTTCAGCGGAGAGAGAGAGAGAGAGAGAGAGATAGAGTACAATTATTTGAAGTCAATACTTGACTTGCTAAATAGGAGATCAAAGATATTCTCCATAACGATGACACAATGAGGTTGTAGATCTGATACCAAGGACTGCAGCAGATGATAGGCTTAGAACAACTCAACCAATTGCCCAAAATACTGAGGCTTTCCTTCAATGAGATTCTCCTTCCTTCACTGCTTCACTGATCATGATAAGGCTACAAATCTGGCACCTTTCATATGCAGCAAGGACTGATGCATTTCATGGAAGACCTCGTCACTAGTTAGGGCAAAAACTCAGTGTGCTACAGCACCCTAAACATACCCCACAGTCCTCTTATTGACTGCAACTAGCTTTCATACAATCCATCCAACCACATGCTGCCTTATAAGGCTGTGATCTTCTGAACGCAACTCCTAAAAAGGTCTCCAATTGTTTGCTATGGCCTGCGGCCTAACCTAGCAGTGGACTGCAACTTAGATCCCTTCAAACCATGATCCAAATAGCCATTAAACAACAGTCCTTAGCTCCTCCCTTTTGCAGATTCTTTTTCTTAACATACCGAGTTCAAGAACAACTTGAACATGCCCAAACACTCTTGAAGTAGGCCATGCTGTCACCTACAACAATGTGGCATTATGACAGTGGTTAAGGTGACTGCAACTAGGTCTCTTTGAGCTGCGTATAAGAGTCTAATAGACTGCAGATTTAGTTCACCTTAGGACAGCGTATAAGGGCCTCTTTGAATAACGAATAAGGGTCACCCTTGACCTGTGGATTTAGGGCACCTCTTGACCTGCAGTTAGGGCACATTGGAATAATGGATAGGGCTCTTTGGAATTGCAAATAGGAGCCTTTTTAGGACAGCAGCCATCTCCCTCCTTGACTGCATATGGCAGCCTTCTCTTGACTGCATCTATAGGGTTGCATTAGTCCTTATTTTCTCTGCGGCTAGGGCATGGCTTGACCCTCCTTTCTCTCCGTCTAGATTACTTCTTTATATGTGTCTAGATTTCTCCTCCTAGGACTGTAGCTAGGTGACCTTACTTGGACAATGTATAAGTCTCCTTCATAACTAGAGCTTGATCTTCATTAGGGCAGCGTATAAGACTCCTCCATGATTGTGATTAGGGCACTCCCTCTAGATCTCTCTTTCACCAAAACCCAAACAAATGAAGAGAAAGATCACAAGAGATGAGTGTGTACAAAATGACTTGAAGACCTCTTCTATTTATAATAAAACGTTGAGGATAGGTTGGGTTAATTTGGTTGCTAGCTGACCTTTACAAATTGTCAAGTAACACAAATAAATTCATATCTCCATGAATACACGTCAGAATTAGATGATATTTAGATCAATCCTACACCTCTCGATGAGAGGAATCCAGGAAAAATGTCGTAAATAAGTAGACCCACATGGATTTTGGCCCTAGTTGCCAATTTTAAAAATTACTTCCCAAGAGGGGAATCCAACCTGAGTTACAATTGCAGCAAAAGTGTCTTCTTCCTAACATTGGCATGTACAGGATTTCAGTGATGGAAAGCGTCGAAATTAAGATGCAAATCCAGGGATTATTGAATAAAAGGATCATTCGGCCTACTCATTTACCGTGTGGTGCACCTCTTGTTTTGGTGCCCAAGAAGGATGGTAAGCATTTCCTTGAATGGGATTCAAGAAGTGGTTTTCATCAAAGTAGAGTTTTTGAAGGAGATATAGGGAAGATGACATTCAAAACTAGACAAGGTTTGTTTGAATGGCTTGCTATGCTTTTCGGTCTTTTCCATGCTCCTACTACTTTTACGCATATGAAGAAAGATGTGTTGAAGCCATTTCTAGAAAGGATAGTATATTTGGATGACATTTTCATTTTCAGAAAATTTCATTATGAACATGCCATGTGTGAGAAAAAAATACTTGATGTCATATGTCAATATCATTTGTTTCTGAAGATCTCAAAGTATATGTCGGATAAAACTTCTTTGATGTACTTGAGTCATGAAATTGGTTCTTCCAAGCGTGTTTAGGTTCCCAAGGGCTTTTTGGCAGTCTATGTGGGACGTGGAGAAGGTGAGCTGAAGTTAGACCTCTCCAAGATTGAATCCGTAACAATCTGTGGTGGTATTGACTCCATTCTAGCAGAGAGAGGTGAAGGAATCATACATCCCCATGAAGTCGCAGATGCCTTTGCTCTACTCGCAATTTACACAGGCAGGCTCAAGATAGTCATTTGGATAAGAGGTTTTTGGGAGAAACCCAATGTTGGAGGAGAAATTTTGTTAATTTTTCTTCTATTGTAGTTCATTTGCATTCGTTGGCAGTTGTGAAAAAGGTCTTCTAGTGGGGAGGCAAACAACAAGAGGCATTTGATGCTTTAAAACAAAAGATCAGTACAACTCCAGTACTTTCTTTTCCAGACTTGAGACAATCATTTAAGTTTTAGGTTGTTGTATGTGACTATGCCATGGGCACAGTCTATTTGCAATATGGTAAGCCCATTTCTTTTCATTCAGAAATTTTCAATGATGAAGTGTTTAAGTTGTAGCGACAAAGGCACTTCCATTGGATGGGTTTTCTTCTATTCCACTTGGTCAAAAGGTATAAGTGACAAGTTTGTTGATGTACTTTCTAGGCCTATAGTTTGTATAACTATTTTCCTCAAGCATCATTTTGTTTTACATGAAAGTTATGTTCAGAAAAATACATACTTTCAAGATGTATATTCAAGCTTGAGTCAAAGGAATCAAGTGGAGGAATTTGTTTACCATTTGCATCATAATGTATTGTATCATTTTGGTAAGAAGGATGTTGCTACTGATAGTAACATGGACAAGGCCAAAGAGTTCATTGAACGACTCCAAATGGTACATCAAATAGTGCAAGAACAACTTCAAAAGGTTAAAGGCAAGTACACAGAAAGGCATGACAAGAATCATGGAGATCACAAGTTCTAATTCAGTGATCAATGGATCGAGATTGGAAAGGTGAGGGAACTGTACCCTCACCTGTTGGTCAATTGAAAGTGATCTTTTGGGGTCCAAAAGACTTCCAGTGGGGAGGAGTGATCAGGTGCTCAAAATTAGGCTCAAAAATCAAAGTGTCAGAATCTTGATAAACTTAGCTTCATATCAAAGAGCTTTTCATTATGATTCCAACAATGCGAATGGCACTCAAATCCGAGCTCATATGCAGAAGTTAGAGCAAGTCAAAGTTCATGTTTGACTTGGGCACATGGTAGGATTGGATGATGTGGCAAGGTACTTTAGTGAATGAGGAGGTGCCAAGTGTCAAGCCTCCATCGGCCCCCTCATGTCGCAAATCTCAATCGCAGGTGGGTCAACGTTAACAGTCAGCCTCAAAACATCCAAGGTGCGATGCGATAAGGCAGGCAGGAAGGCATTCAAGAATTTACCAAAGGCGTGATGCGATGGATCGCAATCGCAGATCGGCGAAGGGAAGGAATTAAAAAAATCAGCCCCAACGTACTTTGTTTGTGATATAATAAACGAAATCGTAGATCGCAATCGCAACTTGAAGGAAAACAGAGTCACACTTTAAGTTTGCACATTGGTTCTCCGCCGATTGCGATATCTCGGATGCAATAAGGTTATAAGCTGCAGTTTAATGTCTTGTCAGGTCCTCTGTATCGCCATCACACATCGCTCACCACGTTCATAGACCATAATACCTACCAGACTTCATCAATTGTGATTTGTGATGGACAGTCGGTGACGACGGATTATGGCCCGCCGCGCGGCACAAGTCTCGCTTGGTTAGCATATTTTTGGAGCGAGAATGGACCACATTAGCTGGTTCGAAACATCGACCAATTCATGATTATGTGATTAATCTGAAAGGCATCTATATACATTATGGATCAAAAAAGTCTTTGATCTAACATTATGGGTTCTTGTCGGGTGTGGAGAAATTTGTGGAGCGAATAATGGGAAAACAAGGGGAAGTCATAACTTCTTCAGTTTTTCACCAAATTGGATGCAAAAAGAGGCTAGATAGCCATTTCTTATTATTCTGGACTAATTGGAGCAGGTTTCATAAGAATTTGAGCATTGTAAACACAGATTTTTACACATAATAAAGAGGTCCAAGCCATTGGAAGATGGACCAAGGAGACGTAGCCCAGCAGGGGTGAACTCCTTTATCATGTGCTTGTTGTAATGTGTTTTTGATGATGTTCTGTACATGTTTATGTTGTTGTTCAATTTCTAGTTTATGTTAACTTGATCATAAAATTAACATAAAAACTCTTCATTTCACTTGCAAAAATTGATGAATCCTTAAGCATAATGAAAGCATTTTGTTAATAAACTGAGGAAGATCTTAGCATTGCAAATTAATATTCTAAATCAGATCATTCCAGCTACGAAACTATCACGATTTTAAAATGTTGTTTCTATTCGTTAGAATGATATTTCGGTGTGGCTTTACTTTTGGTTCCATCTACACGACTGTCGGAAATTTTATAATGGGGCTATAATTGTTCCCTGGATTCATTTTCCCTTTTTCTTTAATGGTTAACCAATCTATAATTTTTATGTGGTTTATATCAAAAGAATTGTATATACAGTCTTTCATTTTAAATGTAGTATTGCTAAAGGCTAATGAAGGTTTCATGCTTATTATTTTAGTTCTCAGTTCCAAGCAATGATCTGTAGTTATGCTTGTACATGTATCGCTCAGATTATTCCATCTACTACCTTCATATGTATGTACTAATTTTGATGGCTCCCAAGCCCTTTTCGTTTTCTGGGTATTATTGGTCTTTCGTTTACTTTGGAATATTCCTAACTTATCGTCTCAATTTGAGTTTACTATTGAGTGGTGTTCACTTCTTCTATCATTCCAAATGCCTGCATCGGAAGTAGAGTACTCTCGACTGATTGAATTGCTTTAGTTATTTTTGAATCTAAGTCTTCATGATTTTCTGTGGTTCTCATAATTGTTCTAGATAATATTCAGTTCAACTTTTCTTGCATATGAATTTTGTTATTTGACTTAGTTTTTTCAAATAAATTCAATGTTACTCAGAAATTGTTACACAGATACTTTTGTTAAAATAATTATTCCTAAATGGGTTTATTTATTGCTTCCCAGTTGAATATGTTGTTGTTTAAAAAATTATAAAATATTGTGTCTGTATGAAGTACTTAATTCCTTTCCAATACATATAGCAATTAGCACACTTATAAGGTATTGTTCCTTTGACTCCAGTGAACGAATACGTTTAATTCCTGAATATAAATAGTTCGAGTATTTCTCTTGAAAAATCCTTTGACCTGTTTCCTGAAATCATAGGTGTATGACCACCTCTACCTTATGTCTTCAACTTAATTCTATCACAGAAGTCTCGCTTTCAAGTAAGCACTATACTCTCAAGCAATCAACTTGTATCACTTTGCGATGGAAGGGGAGGCTTACACGGGACCTCCCCTCCTTACTTTATTTTCCTAAAACTACTCTTCTACCAAAGTTTTAGCTAGGTAGGGTTCATTGCGTATTAATATTTCTATCCCAAATTGGAATCAACTTTAATCACTTGTGCCCTACCTTAACCACCATGGTTATGGCATATCCTTCCTAATCACCAAAAGGGTCTTTAACTTCTCACCCAAAACTTTTATGACATGCATAGACCCACAACCAAATACGTTACTTGGTTAGTACATCAGGTGGGGACTAGATATAATATATGCAATTTTTTAATTTTATTGTGGATAACTTATCATGACAGTCAGATAAATAGCTTATTGTAAGAAATTCTATACTTCATTCCATTCACAACTATTGCAACCAAACTTTAGAAATATTCATCTGATAATTATAAAGAAAAAACACAATATAAACATTTGTTTTCCTTCAATTCGTTTAAGCGTATCCTATAGGTACACAAAACTAAATATTCATCTGTTACATATAATAAAAGACTCAAGTATAAATTTTCATTAATCAATTTCGTTTATGCACATCTAATGTGTACAGAAAACTATTACCAACTTCTGATATCTAGCCCAATTATGGTAATGGTTCACCCATCAAGTCACTCCCTTCACCATCTTGTTAATAGTACACTCATAAACTGATCTATGTCAACAACATACAAATATAACTCATTTCTTTCTCAGTATCCCAGATGTATAATAAAAAATCAATATGGAATGATAGTAGTAAAGAAACCTCTAACTAAAGCTTTGGCTAGAAAATGCAAATTGGTAAGCGTTATTCCTCCCAACCTTGAACCAAAACCTCTGGTTCCCCCCCGAGCTGAGAAGTCCATTGCCTGGAATCAAAAACCTCTCGTAGATTCTTAATCAGGTATTATATACATTGATTCTCAGCAGATGTTTCTTTGGCAGCGTCCTGCCTTTCAGGGTTCTTCTTATCCCTTAGCCCACGTTCTTTCCTCTTCTTCTTTTTGTAAAGAAAAAATATATTTCTCTCCCACAAATCTTTTCCCTCAGTGTTTATCTTCAACTGAGCATATATATATATATATATATATATATATATATATATATATATATATATATATATATTTGGCAAGCTTCTCTTTCCCACATTTTCCAGCTTTAACTCTTAATTTTTTATTTATTTATTCAAAATATCATTTTAACATCGAGTTTTTTCTTTTTCCTTTTTTTCTTTTTCTTTTTTCTTTTTTTTTTCCAATGACTCGCTAGCCACTTACAACAATAATCTAATAATAACCAATACGAAAATATTTACATAACAACAGAGGGGTGTTACAATGAGAATGGAGTTAGTGGAGTTGAAGTTGCACTTGAGGAAATGCTTGACAAGGGATACATTAGGCCAAGAGTATCGCCCTGGGCTGCACCAATGTTGTTTGTGAAGAGGAAGGATGGTACTCTCAGGTTATGAATTTATTATAGGCAATTGAACAACGTGAACATCAAGAACAGGTACTTTTGTCGAGGATTGATGACTTGTTTGATCAGTTGAAGGGAGCAACAGTGTTCTCAAAAATTGATCTAAGATCAGGATACTATCAGGTATGCTTCAAGGAAGAAGACATATACAAGACTGCTTTCCAAACTAGGTATGGGAATTATGGGTTTGTTGTAGTTCCATTTGGTTTGACTAATGCTCCAGCTAGTTTTATGTGTTTGATGAATAGTGTGTTGTGTCCTTATCTAGACAAGTTTGTTATTTTATTCATTGATGATATATTGGTATATTCTAAAAATGAGGAAGAATATGCCAAAAATTTATCAGCAATATTGAGATTGTTGAGAGAGAAACAGTTGTATGTTAAGCTCAGTAAATGAATTTTCTTTCAGACAGAGGTACATTACTTGGGACATGTGGTTTCCAAGGAAGGAATAGCAATGGATCCAAAGAAGATAAGGGTTATCATGGAATGGGAAGCTCCTAGAAATCTGGATGAGGTAAGATCATTCATGGGGGAATCAGGTTATTAGAGGAGGTTCATTAGAAATTCTCACGGATTTCTTATCCTATTATGTTGTTACAAAGGAAAGGCAAGAAAGTTGAATGGATAGAGGAATGTGCAACCAGTTTTGAGCAATTAAAGTAGTTGTTGACAAATGCTCCAGTTTTAAAGATTGCAAATCTAGACAAAGAGTTTGTGGTATGCACAAATGCTTACAAGAGAGGACTTGGTGGAGTCCTTATGCAGGAAGGACATGTAGTATGATATGAATCAAGGAAACTGAATGAGCACAAGTATAATTATCCAACACCTGATCTTAAGTTGGCAGCAATCATCCATGCATTGAAGATGTGGAGGCATTACCTTCTTGGCAAGAGGTTCATACTTATGAGTGATCATAGTGGGTTGTGATACTTGTTTGAACAACCGAATCTGAATGTCAGGAAAGCTAGACAGTTGGCCATGATCAGTTAGTTCGAATTTGAGATCAGGTATATTAAAGGAAAAGAGAATAGGGTTGCAGATGCTCTTAACAGGCAGATACAGGTAAATCACATAGCAGTTATGGGTTCTTATGGGACATATTTATAAGATTGGATCTTGTAGGTAGGACAGCATGATGATAGGTATATGGAGCTTATGCACAGGTTACAATAGGGTACAGGTGATTAGGATGTGGACTATCGTCTCATAGTAGATGGCTTGGTCAAATTTAGGGATAGGATATATGTGCCAGACAACATTGACCTCAAGAAGTTTATCTTGAGGTAATTTCATGCTAAGTTGTATTCAAGTCACACAGGATATTAGAAGACATTGACAGCGGTGAGGAAGTTCTATTATTAGCTGAATTTGAAGAGGGAAGTGGCAGAGTTTATGGCTAGATGCTTGGATTGTCAACAGGTAAAAGCAGAGTGTAAGCATCTAGGTGGATTACTTCAGCCTATTCTGATTCCAGAGTGGAAGTGGGAGGTCATTTCCATGGATTTCATTACAGTTTTTCTGAGGATATCTAGAAAACATGATTCTATCATGGTTGTCGTGGACAGGTTGCTAAGGTAGCAAACTACATTCCAGTGAAGTCTACATACTCAGCTAATGATGTAGCATAGGTATTCATCAGAGATATAGTGAGGTTGCATGGTGTACCAAGGAAGATCTTATCAGACAGAGATGCCAAGTTCACTTCTAGGTTATGGAAAGAGTTATTTGCAGGTTTGGGTATGTAGTTGGCCTTAATCAAAACTTATCATCCGCAGACAGATGGATAGATAGAGAGGGTCAATAGGATATTGGAGGAAATGTTGAGGATGTATGTGATGCATCAACAGTGAAAGTGGGAAGAGTATCTTCCATTGGTTGAGTTCACTTACAACAATGGGTATCATGAATCTTTGAGGATGAGTCTGTTTGAGGCATCGTATGGGCGGAGTTGTAATACTCCCATCAATTCGAGTGATCCAATGAATAGGGTGTTGATTGGACCAGACATGTTATCAGACATGGAACAGGAAATGTAGGTAATCAAGAAGAATTTTAAGGTAGCACAAGATAGACAGAATATTTATGTAGATCAAAACAAGATGTTTAAGGATTTTTAGGTTGGGGAATAGGTGTACTTGGGCATCAAGCCCAAGAGGAGCTCTTTGAGGATTGGATCATGTGCCAAGTTGGCACCTCAGCTTAGTGGACCTTTCAGGATTCTTGAGAGGATTGGACCAGTAGCCTATCGACTTGCACCGCCTCTAACAGTGAAATTCCATGATGTTTCCAATGTGTAATTGCTTAAGAAGTATGTTAAAGATGTTGATCATGTGATTTACTGGTCTGTATTGTAGGTCAAGCCGGAAGGAGAATTCCAGCTGGAACCTTAGTGCATTTTGTAGAAAAAGATGCTCATGCTCCAGAACCGAGTATTCGAGCAAGTTAAAGTATAGTGGAAGCACTTTGGGCCCGATGAAGCTACATGGGAGATGGCAGATCATATTAGGGCTATGTATCCTTCTTTATTCAATGGTTAAGCGAATTTTTTTGGCATATGTTTTGGTGTGGTTTTTTGGTATATTTATATATCTATATGGATGTAAATACTACCATGAGTTGTGTTATAAACCTCCAATAAGTGGTATGGGTGTCATGTTGTTATGATTTTCATGTTGTTATATTTCTCATGTTTGTGACTTCTCAATAGAATCATCATTGTAAATATTGCAACGATCTAAGTTATAAAGCTCCATGGGCAGTATGTTTTATTTTTTAGCAGTCTTGATGGTTGTAGGTGTCATTGAACATCGAGGACAGTGTTCCCCCAAGGGGGAGGGTTCTGTAACATCCCTAGTCAAAAATCCATGTAAAAGTTAATAAAGGAAAAATAAGATCTTGGTCATGGGACACGTATTCCAAGCTTAATGTTGGGCAAAAACATAGTGATGGGAATCCCTTGTGATTAATTAATAGCTACGGAAATTGGAAAAGGAAATGGCAAAGGCTTTAGAAAGGCATGAGGCATTAATTGGCATTTTATTTGTGAAAATAAAGGAAATTAGGAGAAAATGAAGGTGAAAGGTCACAAGTTGCGTGTGAGGAGGAAAATGAAGGAAATTAATGGAAAATGAAGAAAATAAAGACCTCATTAATAAAAAGGCTTCTGAGGATCAGCTGGTACCTTTTATCAGTTCAGTTTTGGAGCTCTCTCTCTATTATGTCTCTCTCATACTCTTGGACACTTAGAGTATTCTTGTAGCACTCTTGGAGGAGTGTGGAATACTTGGAGTTTTGGAGCAAGAAGGTAAAGGAAGAGTAGGAAGGCGCTAGAGGACATTGGGATCAACAACTATGGCAGGTTTTTCTTGCAGGTACCGAGTTGCATGTATGATTTCCTTGCTATTTTTGGCATGCATGGCATATGCATGTGGGTTCTTGGTTATGATATGTCATTCACATGGAGGAATGCCTGGATTGATGGTGGATTTTCTTAGCCTTTCCATTTCTTGGATAGCCATGGTGTTATGGGTGTCTTTCCTTTTTTTTTCTGGTTGGTTCTCATGTTCCTTTGGTTGTTGGTTGAGTTACTAGTTCCTGGAAGCCTTGGTTGGAAAAACGGTCTGGAAGCCCTGTAACAAATTGGGTTGAGTTACTAGCCCCGGAAGCCTTGGTCGGAAAAATGCTCTAGAATCCATTGGTGGGTTGAGTTACTAGTCCTGGAAGCCCTGGTTGGACAAACGCTCTGGAATCCTAACAACAGTTGTAGGTTGAATTACTAGTCCTGGAAGCCCTAGTTGGAATAAACGATTTAGAGCTCTAAACAGCTTGGGTAAAGAGCAATCTGGTGATGGTTAGTGATGTTCGGCCATGAGGTGGAATCACTGGTTGAGGTTTGACCTCTAGAAGCCCTGGTTTGGACTTGTTGGATGTGTTCCATGAGATCCCACATTCATTCTTGGAATATGGCACAAGGGTGATTACTTGAAAGAGAGATTTGGTTCAGCCTAGTCTATGGCGAGGTGGTTCGTGGAAGTCTCAAACCTGGTTGCATTTTGCATATGTTAATAAGAGCTTATTTCCTCTTGTATTTGATGGGTAAATATACTTGTCCATATGTGGTTTTTATGGTTGTTATCTCCTTATTATTTATATTGGTTATATGTTGGTTATGAGCATGTTTTATGACAATGATGATGTATGGATCTCATCATGTTTTGATTTGTAAATGAATGAAAAATGAATATATGACCTAATAGATGATAATGCATCTAATGTGATAAGGCATCAATGCTTCTTAGCGATTCTCAGATAAGTAGGAGATCCCTATGCTCAGATTTGTTGATATAGATTGCATATTTGTGACATGTTTGACGAAATGTCTGCCATGGCTAGTAGGGGTCCAATCAATTCATTGATCAAGTATTTGCATTATTATTATTGTTTTGATGTTATTTTTCATTTATTGAAGTTTCATGAAGTTTTGGGTAGTGGCCTGAGTCCTATCCTTGAAAAAATGGCACAAAATCTAGGGTCGTTGACACAGAACTTGCATGCCCTTGTTGTGGGAGCGACTAGAGGATCCCAGTCGCATGCATGCCCATTTCATGGGAGCGAATAAGGCTCTAGGGAAATGAAATGTCAATCTACCTCAGGGGTTGGTCACCTGGAATGGCTAGTTTACTCCTAAAGGTTTTGTAGCATGTGCAGAAGGTCAGATTGGTTGTGTTTTGTTGGTTCCACTTCCTTAACTGTACATGGGAATTTGAATCGGATCATAGTATCCTCTCATCACATGTTTACCCCAGCGTATCGGTTAACTTGGGTAAATGTGGGAGGAGGGTGTTACATCAAACATGTTAACATGTCATTTTTGTTATAACTTTATTTCTAAGATGTTTCAGAATGTGCAATTTGTATGAGATAGAGAAGATATCTTTAGGTACTTGTGGTAGAAATTTCAAAACCAGATTTGCAAAATTGGATATGTGGCATGTTGTGATC
Source organism: Pinus tabuliformis (assembly GCA_031772625.1). Taxonomy (NCBI): domain Eukaryota; kingdom Viridiplantae; phylum Streptophyta; class Pinopsida; order Pinales; family Pinaceae; genus Pinus; species Pinus tabuliformis. The sequence continues at coordinate 974,874,166 of CM062810.1, forward strand.
TTGGGAAGAATCCAAAAGTGACAAGTTTTGGGAGAAGTAGACTTAGTGAAGGAAGAAGCAACAACTAGACTTGGTGAAAGCGGAAGCAACTAAAAAAGTTGGTGAAGACAGAAGTAGAAAGAAAACTTGGTGCCTACAAATCAACATAGGGGGTTAGTGTCTCCTATAGGTTGGTGCTCACAAAGAAGTGACATAAGGGATTGGTGTCTGTTATAGGTTGGTGCCACAAAGAAATAGAAGGGATTGGTGTCTCCTATAGGTTGGTTCCTATGAATCTTACCGCAGTGGGGATTGATGTCTCCTATAGATTGGTGCCTATAAAACAACATAAGGAATTGGTGTCTCTTGTAGGTTAGTGCCTACAGAGCAACATATGGGATTGGTGTCTCCTATAGGTTTGTTCCTATAAAGAAACAAAGGGGATTGGTATCTCATATAGGTTGGTGCATATAAAACAACAAAGGGAATTAGTGTCTCTTATAGGTTGGTGCCTACAAATTAATGTAATAGTAGGTTGGTGCCTATAAGATATTTCATGTAAAAAAGTTTTGGGGTTTTCTCCCTCAAGGGTTTCCATGTATATATTGTGTTACTTGTTTAGTTTATGATAGTGACATTTTATGATGTTCAAATGTTTAAGTAAATAACAATTGTCATTATATTGATTCACTCCCCCCCCCTCTTAGTATAATTGTGAATTACAATAGGTTTTGCATCATTGATTTTATTTCCTTTAAAAAACTCTAAATTAGAACTATATTCTATTCCCTTTTCTTTAAGTTTTGCCAACAATAATTGTTTTGAGCAACATTCATCAATGTTGCGCCAAGAGATTTTGTGGAACTTACAACACTTTCCAATGTACATTTTTTACTTCACATTACCCTTCTTTGTATGTGACTTGGGCTAGTTGTCCTGAGGTTGGATCTCCCTTCTTTGTCCTTTATTCTGTGAGTTTGGTTTTCCTTTCTTAGGTTTATATTGCAGTGGATTTGCATATCCAAACTCCCACTTATTCCTCTGCTTCAGTTTTTGCTAAATTTTCACACCATATCAATAAGTAACTCCTAGTGAGGAGATATCCAAGAAATCCATCTTCATTTGGATGTACCTATGTAGACCACCATTGTACTTCAAAACTTGGTGGCACTTAGAGTATTTGATACCCAAATTGAAGAGTAAGGTATGGAAAGTATTAGTGTACTTTGGCACTGTCTGGTCTTTGTCCTGTCACAGGGTTGTCCATCTCATGTATTGGTCATCATAGTTCCTTCCAAGGTAGAACTCCTCCTTAAGGGAATCAACAAAATCTTCCAGAGTGGGTATTACATTTAATATCACATACTCGTCTTCATTTTTTCTCTCCTAGTAACCTTCCCACAAATCCTTGACATGGGGAAGGGATTTTAGGAGTGCGAAGGCAATCTTTTCATTGTCAAAAAAAAATTGGACAGAGTAATATACCTCTAACAGATTTAACCATTTCTCCAAAACATGTGCATCTATTTAGGCTTCAAATATGGGTATATCAAAGTTAACATGTACCTGTAATGGTATCACACCTCCAAAATTTCCACTGGTTGAAGGTGCCTTAGATATTGTTGGAATTCGTTAAGAATCTGGGAAAATTGTCCATCATCTCATTCCTTTGTCACGCAAGTGCTTCCTAGAGAAAAAACTTGATAGTATTTATTTCTCTATCATCTCTCTTTTCTTCCACCATGGGAGGCCACTTGGTTTGGAAATTTTGATTATTCCCAAATGAAATTAGCTCGAGACCTAATTCTTTGTACCCTAACCTTGTTGGGGACATGCATTAAGAAATAACATGGAGTTGATTTCTCTTATACCAGTGATCCACATTGTACAGTGAATGAAATGAAAGGTGGGATAGGAATGAAACGCACACATATAAATGTAACAGAAAGCACAGTGATATGGTGAAAATCTAGCTTCTATTAATAAATGAAATTGTACAATATTATAGAACACAAACTGGCTATAATGGTGGAATCTATCTCTAAAAAGAGAGAGATGGCAATTATGTGCATTCACAAAAGATATTAAAATAGGCTAAAAGAATGGAATTTTAACATAAATAAAGAAACCTAGACATATAAAACCATAATCCTAGAAGATGAAAAACCAAAGGTTTGTGGATCCCGAAGTGGTTAGTTAGTACATCAACTTCTTGAGGGTACAAATTTTCATGCAGTATTTGTTTGGGGCGCATAACAGCTCGGTGGAAAAAACTATTCAAGGAATACAACTTTTGACCAAGGATAGGGCATGCCATGGCAACCCTTGGCCTCTCGAATTCCAAAAAGCATCATTTCGGGCCTTGAAAAGGCCCCGTAATTTTGGGACCCATAAATTATAGAAAAACTGCCAAGAAAATAGAGAAGCATTGAGATAGTGGAAGAGGTGTGTGGCAACTGATATCCACCTGGATCACCTTTGTTTCTAACAAGATTTTACTTTGTCCCCTATGCTAAAGTTTAATGGAAATTTTCATTTTAAGGTTGCATTAGACATGTAGAAAATATATTTGAGGCATTATTTTAATTTGAAATTGAATCTTTCTAATGTTCACAAGCATACTCTTTGCTTGTTCCTTAGGTTTCATGCTTCACTTTGGCTTCTTCCTTCAAATTTATTATAATTTAATATATTTAATTCATATTGCATTGGGAGATGCATTTTATAGTTAGATTTGAGAGAGATGTAATGTGATGATTATTTAAAATTAACAAGTTAGTCTAGATTTATATAAATCTCATATCTATCAAACCTTAAGAGAGGTTAACCATTTTGAGGTGTAAACCTTTCATCTATTTTTTTCACTATGAGGTTTTTGACCTCTTTCAACACTTGATATATCTATGATTTAGATGGATATAGGTTGGTATTTTAATTAATAAATGTTGATAAAACTATTGAATGCTTTAATAAAATCAATAACATAAATCGTGAAAGTGCAAGTTAATGAAAACCCTTCACCTTAAAAATGGTGCCATGGAGGTTGCATGTGCGATAGTAGATATGTAGTTGATATCTATTGGTTTGACATCAATTTTTTCTTTAAAAAAATGTAGTAGATATAAGTAATGATGTAACTATAATCATGTTGGGGCTGGGGCTGGGGGTGGGAAGGCAAGGGTCGGTTTAGGGGTTAAACTGGATGGGTAGCGCTTCAAGACTTAGTTAGAGTTTGCATAAATCAAACTGATAGGAGGCGCAAAGGTTTAATCTACCTTGTCATTTTGTGGTCAGAACCATGGGATGTGATGATATGATTGATTATATGGATAATCCTTTGTACCATGTTAATATTTCCCAAAATATTCTCCATAATATTCCTCATTCTTTACGGAGGGACCAAACCTGGTTATAACAACCATTATGGAGGATTGAATGGGTGGAGATAGGTCATTGCAAGATTTTGGGATCATGCAACCTATGATAATTATTGCCCTATATTATCCTTCTAAGATTTTTTTTAATGGTGAATTTAATGCCTCACCAATAGGACGAGGTATCTCAAAGCTACAACCATAGCTAAAGTTGTGAAAACAAACCCATTCCACCATTTTCTCATGCATTTGATGCTCCATTACTTCCTTGCTTTAATATATATGTTATGCTTCCAATATCAAGGTATTCATTACCCATGTGGGATGTTGAGGTTGAGGATGAGTGTTAAAGGCTAATTCATCTAAGAAGTCCATTGAGATTATTTTTGTCGATGTTATGGAGGTAGGAAAGAAATGTGATGAGTGACTTCTTGTTGATGACAATCACTTGAAGTTGTAGTTAGGAAGAGGTGTGGTAAGAAAATAAGGGAAAAATGTTTCAAGCATAAATCTTTGTGAGTGAAATTGGTGATGGGCGAGGATATCAAGATGCATTAGGTGTTCATTATGGTACCTAATACTTTGGTGGGTAGGTTCCATCACAGGTGAATGAGTGATTTAGATTTTAAGACTTATTTACATTATGTTGACAGTGTTGGACCCGCCAACATTTAGGGGATCTCCCCGATATGAAGTCCTAACTAGACCTCACACTGTTTAGAGTAGGAGTCCCAGCAGTGGGTGGAAATGTTATGCCTTGACCGCAAAAACACGCAAAGTGAAGTAAGGTAACTTTGGGTGAGAGAAAATGTGTGACCCTACGGAAAGTCAAGTGCGATGCATGAAAGTTCCAACACATGAAGGGAAAAGGAAGTGCACCCCTTAGAAGCCTATAATACTATGCAGCTTGAAGGGAACACACAAGTGTAATGACATCACAAGCTAAGATGTGAAATAGTCCACAAGTTAAAGCGATGAAGTAATACAACAACACGCATTCAACAAGATTCATACAAATGAAAACGAAATAGTTCATAAGTATAAGCGTAAGTTAAATTGCAAATACAACAAGAATAGTCCTACTATATTCACAACATATGTAGGAAAGTGTGCCTACTGTGGTTTTATTATTATAAGTGAAAGTTCCATTCATACATACACCATTGACGGACCACTAACCCCAATAGTGGAACATTAAAGTCAAGAACACCTGCTCCTCCAAAGAAGTATACTCGCTCTATACTACAGAGAAGCCAAGGCTCTTCACAATACTCCCAAGCTCCTTCTAAGCCTAAGCCTAGCCAAAATCTTGGCTCCCAAAATCCCCTTACATGAGTTATGAGGTTCTATTTATAACAAGAGGGGGTGACTCTTCAACTCCCCTTTGTGACCTTTGGACTACCCTCATGACTCTTCAACTTCTTTACAAAATGACTCATTACATTACATCATGACTCTTCATATTCCAATATTGACACTTGGAATTTCACTTACAACATAATTACAAATAATATTACAATTTACACTTAAACCCATATAAGACAAAATATAGTTGAGACAACTTAACAGCCTAATAAGACACAACACTATGATGCTTGAGTTTCGGAGAACTCTAGCTCAGAAACCTCCACTTGTTGCTTCTTGATCACATAATGGTCCCAAGGTCGATACTATGTGATGATGTCTGTCGGCCGGATAAATCGTTCTTGCGGACAAGACCGATCTCCCTAGTATCTACAGATATCTAGCGACAAGCAAAACAAGCAAATTCTACCTTTCTCTAAATATTGTGATTTATAAATAAAATCAAAGAGGTGTTTTAGACCCTACCTTAAGTCCAACGCTACTTTGTGGCAGCCACGCTTCGACCGTCCAAATGAGTTTCCTTTTGAGAACCTGCAAACACAAACAAGCACACATCAAATAACACCCACATAGCCAATATAATAAACCATATTCATCATGGTGATCAATGAATCCATGAAATAAACCATAAGAGACAGCTTATTGAGAAAAATAAACTTGATTGTGTTAACTTTAAACAAAGAAGAACTTTACAACCTTGGTGCCTTGATGTTGTACAAGCTCCTCCCAGGGTCCAAGCAAGAATCTCCTCTACTTTGACAAGCTTCACACTCTTCCCAATGAAGTCAAAAGGTATGTAATCTCTCCTCTCAAGCTCAATTAGGAAGTCTAAATTCCAAAAGCATTTACCCTCAAAAATATTTAGCTTTGAACCTCCTTAGTAACCAGCCCAATGCCTCATTTTATGGTGCAGAGGAAGGAAGTTACCAGGTCCACCTTCAAAGGGATAGAGTCCTCCTTCAAAGGGATAAGCTCCTCACATCAAGGGGTTAGCTCCTTTAGTTATGGGATGCATGAACAACCAAGGAGCGAACTTTCCACCTCAAGATTCCCTCTAGAAGCTTCCATAAATAACCCAAAGTGAGTTTTTAAGAATGTACTTGCGCCTTTTTTACTTTTACAGGGGTCCACACCCATTACACAGAAACAGAGCGGGTAGGTCCGCAGGGAACATGACCAGGGAGTGCGGGACCGCAGGTAATGCTAAGAGAAAGTGCGGAACCAAAGTTTTAGAGATTTTCAAGGACTTTCTCTCATTTTTCAAGGCTTGACATGAAGAGTTGAGGTTTAAGGCTTGCATAGGAGGAAAGTATGAGTGGTGATAGAGTCATATTGATTGCAGAATGTCATGGTGACAATATTTTGTGCAACAGATTGCATCCTAAAGTGTGAAGTCTCTAATAGATAGTATTTGTCATCTAAGAAGAGTGAAGTACTTTATCATTTCGAGGATCATCCTGTGGAGAGCCTGGTTGGAACCTGTAAAAACATTCAATACAAAATATATATATGTGATCATATCATCGCTGAGGTAGGCATTCCCATACTCAGATCAAAACTGACTAGAAAACTAACTAAACTGCTCTGATATAGGAATGATCTTGTAATACATCACAAGTATAGACATATGTAGACACAATATGGGCGCAGCCATCTGTTTATGAATAGTCCACTGTATAATGAATAACAAAATTCCTCGCAACCTGGATGGTGGAAACTAGATCCAGGGTCTTGATTTCTGCTTCCCGAACTAGTACGATTCTATCCATGTGAATGAATGTGTCGAAGTCGAACATGGTAGAAACCACTTGATTACCAGTCAATGATGTAAACTGTTAACAAGTGTGAGAGAAACCACCAGTAATGTAAATGGCTCTCAAATTACTCAGTACAATCCATGAAATGTGAATAGATGAGTTGACGGTAAACATGTCACGGAATCCTTTGATCGAAGGTCAATGATGCAACCTGTCGTCGAAGGCGAGAAACCTGCCATTGAGGCATGCAGATTTCAAGGTACTGACGATTTCTAGATCATCTTTCTAGATAATGAGCTGAAGTCGATAGAAAGCGATCCGTCGTAGGCAAGCCCACAACACGAAATCATAGATCAAGTTTGAAGAAATATATTTGCAAGGACTGACTCAGGGATGGTCAAGATGGATGACAGATGTTTTGCAGATGAATGGTTTATTTACACTGACCTCTTGAACACATAACAACACTGCAGATGGTTTGGTGACAATTGACCCAAAGCTAATACCCAAAAACCTGCTGAAGACTTTCAATATGGTTTGATTAACTGTTAGGAAAAGGATTTCCCAACCTAGGTGAACAAAAAGTTTCGTGTTCAAGAGTGGTTGAATGCTTTTCTGAGACACAAAGTATAAAAAACAGGTTCATTTTTCTCTCTTTTCCCCCACCATTTCTGGCAAGTACCTCTTTATTTTTTAACAAGCTTGAGGAGGATAACATTTGCTTGGTTATAAGCTCATCCTTCGGATGAGTCCAACTTAGTTTAAATTCGAACCCTAAGAAGGAGTGGTCCGTTCCTGTTTGTAATTGAACAGGTCCTTTACTGTTAAATTTTAACGAGTCCAGTATAGGAGAAACTCGGCATTTTTCAATTTTAGGGAGTCAGAAGAAAAACTTAAGAAAACTCCATGGTTGTCCTTTTTCGTAAATTTGTGTCTCCCAAGCCCGAAAAAGTATAAAATAATACTTGAGAGAACCTCTTAACCATTACGATCAAGGAGTACTTTTCATAATTAGTGTCTCTGATCTAAAAAAGTAAAAAAATGATCAACGACACGTCGTTTTATAACCAATATCGAATTTGAAACGACAAAAATCTGGCAATCTTTTTATTTTTATACGGTCAGAAAAGAGCTGTAAATGGACCGTCCTTTTAATTCCGTTTTAATGAGCTTAAAAAGAAAAACTCGGCAATCTTTTCATATTTTAGGAGTCAGAAAAGAGCTTAAAGATGACTCTAATGTTTTTGTTGAAAATGATCAATTTTGCCTGAAAAATCTGATATTCTGCACAAAAACTCAAACATTACTCATACCTGTTTAAAATAAATAAAAATGCATCAAAAAGTTACCTCTTTAAAGTGAAAAATAAACAAATTAAAAATTCATTTATTCAAAAAAGCTTATAAAAAGGGCTTTTGTAAATTCATTTTTACCGTTTGACTTCAGAGTGAGAAAAGAGAGCTTTTGGGTAAGAAACTTCCCATGAAGATTGCTGAAAATCCGTCCCTTGGAATCGAAAACCATCACCTCCAAGTAATCCACATCACTTCAATCTTGCATTTCAACCATTTGAATTGTGTTTTTAGGTTTCTATTTTGATTTTTAGGAAAAACTTAGTTTAAAAGACTGCTCGCAGGGCTCTGCACGCGCAGCATGCGAAACCTGTGGACCCTGACTTTTTCCTACACAGGAAAGAGCCAGGGGCCCGCACCTGCTGTTTGGGCAGAGTGCGGACCTACGCATTGTCTCTAACTGGAGAGTGCGGTCCCCGCGACATAGGTTTTACAATTTCAAATTCTTCAATTTCCGCCCAAAAACTTTGAATTAAAATGTTCTAATCCGCCTTTTCTTTCAATGTAGGATATACACCATGCTTAGTTGGTGGGAACGGGAGCACGAAGATGTGGACCTTGCTGCAATTAATCATCAACCTTCAATAGATGCATTGAAGGCATGCGAGTTATTTAAATTCTGGGCCATACCTGGCATGAGGGCCCAAGTAGACTTTTTGCAGTGGCTGGTGGACAGATGGAATATACAGGACCAGTGTTTCATTATTGGTGGCCACCAGCTCGAAATGGAGCCAGAGGACATTTACTTTTTGACTGGTTTGCCTAGGAGAGGTGAACATTTGACTCTATTCAGGACTAGGCCAGGTGGCCAGTCTGTCGATAGTCTCCGGTTAGAGTTTTGTAACGACCAAACCAAGGACAAAGGGATTGATATCAAAACCATCTCCCGTCTTGAACTCAAAGTGATTGCATTTACTGTCACCAGACTCTACGGAAGCGCAGCACTACATATGGCCACCAGATCCCAAATGCGGATGGCAGTAGACTGTTATCGAGGCACCATCTTCAACTAGTGCGAAGCTGTGTTGGCTAATGTAAAAGGCCAACTGACTAGAGCAAAGAATGGACAACTGAAAAACTTTGGATATGGTTTCTTAGTTGTGAGATTTGGTCTAGAGAGGGCCCCGATGTTGGTCCCACAGCATCTTTCCATTGGAGCTGGACTTCCCCGAGAGCCCAAGCTGAGGCGCTGGGTTGCAGTTATGGCCCATCATCCTGAGGAGGGTTCAGAGGTTGTTCGATTTCGTCATGAGTATTTTCATTGGTTGGAGAACCAAGTTTTCGTGATTCTGGATTTTCCTTATGTTGGGATGGATTATCGTGTTGACCCAGACATGGCTCTTCCACCAGGAGAGCAATGGGATGACTCAGGTAAAATCATTTTCGACATTTTCTAATTTAAATTTTTTTTTGCTTTTAAATCATCCCAAAACTGATAGTAAAAAGTTTAAAATGCAGATGTAGGTCCATGGCGACCAGCCACTCTCCGGCCTTATGAGAGGAGACACCCAGTTGTAGCAGTACCAGCCCCACGGGACGAATCTACAGAAACCCTGGCCGAATTGGAAAACCATCTAGAGCGTTTGACAGCAGACATTCCAGAGACTAGCATAGATGACATTCCTCTTAGGTTACAGCGCTATGTGATTGGGGTCCCAGGACCTTTCAGGAGGTTCATTTGTAGGGTGGCCCGAGCAGTGGTTTCTTATCGTGATCATCACCAATGATAGGATGATCACCTTTTGTAGACTCATATGACATTTTTGCTTTTTGTACTATCATTTTTGCCGATCATAAGGTGTTTTTCAACCTATGATCGAAGACGATGTATATTTGACACACTTCTATGCTATGCTATATCACTATTACTAGCTATCTTGTAAAACATGTTATGGAATGTTTTTAAATTTACGATTTGATTATTGCAAATGTCTACTTAACATTCGAGAAGCAATTGCATCTGCTAATGTATTTAAATATCTTGGAATATGCTGATATTCAATATAGTCAAATTCACGTTCCAAGAGACGAACTCTCAAAAATAATCTTAATAACACAGGATTTCTAATGGCATAAAGTCTATTAAGTTGCAATACAATGAGTTCAGAATCTAACCTTGCAATCAAACTCCGAATCCCAAATGAAATGGATTCAGATAATAACTCAATCACTGCACTATACTCTGCAATGTTGTTCGTTGTTTGACCGAGGCTTACCCCATGCATAGATACCAACTCATTAAAGGGTGAATAGATAACCCAAGCTGCGGAAGAAATGTTCCATGTATTACGACAAGCACCATCAACGAAACCAATGTATGTTTGAAGATACGTCGACATCTGCAATATCAAGAGTAAATTCAAGATAAGCAGGAATAATGACAAAAACACTCTCTAAACTAAGCACACTTTTCTAATCTAAAACATACCAGCTAGAAAGAAAACTAATCTAACTAAAATCTCCAAACCCAGATTTAAGTATAATATCTCTTCAGATAAAAACCATTTCTAGGCTTACCTAAAGAGACACCGTCAAAATCTACCAAATCATAGGCCCCTTTTGCCAACTTTCTCTTAACAACATAAGGACCATGCCACATAGGTACGAATTTTCCAGCGCCTAGCTTATTATTTGCTTGACCGTATAGTAAGACTAGGTCTCTTTCCGAAAAATTATGAGGTGTAACATAATACGTTTGGCATGAGTTTCGATTGCTAGTGTAGCATCACCTCGATTCTCATCTAGCTGAGCCAAGTACAACAAACGTTTCTCCTCTTCGGAAGTGGCTGGGAGTAACTCTATGGCTATTTGCAATGACGGGATTTCGCATTCAATGGGTAACACAACTTCCAAACCATAAACTAGTTGGAAAGGAGTGAAACCAGTTGATGTTTTTACTGAGGTTCGATACGCCCAAAGCACTGAAAATAACATGTAATGCCAATTCGACCTATGAATCCCAATGATTCATCGGATCATAATGACTAGAACTTTGTTGATGGATTCAACCAGACCATTAGCCTGTGGGTAATATGGAGTAGAACTATCGTGACGCAGGCCAAGTTGATCTGTTAGTTCAGTCATTATGATGTTTCGAAAATGACGCCCATGATCAGTGATAATTGCTTATGGAACACCGAACCTAGTAATTATATGATTGAAAATGAAAATCGTAGCAGTTTTGTCGTCCGCTGAAACTGTAGGCATCGCTTCGGCCCACTTGGTAAAATAATCTACCGCAAGGATGATATACACATGCCCCCCAGCCGAGTGAGGGTTACATGTAATAAAGTCGATACCCCACTTTGCAAAATGATCGACGGAAATTATAGGGTGGAGAGGAGCAGGTGGAGCACGCATCTTTCGATCAAAAATTTGACAATTGTGGCATTTTCGAACCGTGTCAATACAATCTTTAAACAAAGACGGCCAGAAATAGCCAGCGCGCAATATCTTTTGGGCTGTGGTATACCCAGACATATGACCGCCACACGCTCCAGAGTGACAGTCATTTAAAACCTTTTCAGCTTCCTCATGAGTTAAACAACATCGGAAAACAGAGTCCGCCCCATGACAATAGAGTGTATCTCTAATAATATTTTATTCTTGGGATTGGAAACGTATTTTCTATCGCTGAGATCGTGAAATTTCAGGCTGAAAAGATTGGGTTTGGAGATAAACAATGATATCTCCATGCCATGGGTCAAGAGTGCTAATAAGAAACAAGGATTTGTCCGCAATGGGCTCTTCCGCCACAGTTTCAGTATCAGCATGCGGGAAGTCACACATCAACTCCGAAAAACTAAAGATTTCTTTGACTTAGATTTTTCAAACTCCAAGTCAAATTCCTATAGGATAACAATCCATTTGGAATAATTGCCCCCTAGAAATTGTTTTGTCAAAATATAAATCATAGGGTTACAGTCAGAAATTACAGTAGTTTTGTGTAGTAAGATCTAATGACGAAATCTTTGGACAACTTGAACAGCTGGCAAGGCCAATTTCTCCACATGCGAATATTTTAGCTCAGTCGGATTCAAGGTTCGACTAAGGTAATAAATCACATGTTCACTACCGAGTTCATCTTCCTGAACTAACACCATCTCGATGGTGGAATGAGAGGCAGCGAGATACAAGAAGTAATCCTGGTTGTAGTTGGGAGGATGCAATAATGGTGCATGGGTCAACGCATGTTTAAGTGCATCAAAAGATTTGTCAGCTATCTCATCCCAAAAGAATGGAGTATTCTATTTCAACAACCTGGTAAAACCCTTTGTTATCTCGACGTATTTAGGAATGAATCGACGTAAAAAGTTTGCTTTCCCTTGCAAACTTTGGAGTTGGCGAAGAGTCGAAGGAGGAGGCAATTTGACCATAGCTTCAACCTTCGAGCGATCGACACGAATGCCAGCTTTCGAAACAACAAATCCTAGTAAATGACCTGTTTCTATACAGAAAACACATTTGTGTGGATTCAACCTAATTCGATAATGCCTACATCTCATAAAGATTGCTCGTAAATGAATGAGATGATCGGCTCTACGTAATGAATGAGCAGGTAAATCATCGAGATAAGGTTGCACAATGTGCTTGAGGTCATGAAACGCATAAGACATATCTCTTTGAAAAGTTGCTCCGGCATTTTTCAGCCCAAAAGGTAATTTGAAATAAGAAAATGTCCCCCATGGACAAATAAAAGCCATTTTTGGTTGATCGGTAGGTAGAATGTTAATTTGATTGTAACCCGAAAAACCATCCATAAAGGAAAAAATTTCATTGCCGGCACAATCATCAATGATTTGATCGATATAGGGAGTTGGATAATTGTCTTTGGGATAGGCTCGATTAATATCCCTATAATCAATACATATTCTTATCGTTCCTTGATTTTTATTAACAGGAACGATATTTGATACCCAATCCGTTAAGGGAATTGGATAAATGAAACCTGCTTTAAGTAATATTTCAACTTCTGCTTTAATAGCAGCAGCTTTTCGCGGGTGGATCTAACACAAACATTGCCGGACGGGTTTAGCATCCGGGTAAGTTTTGATTTCATGAACAACAATTGTTGGATCAATTCCTGGCATTTCTTCATATGACCAGGAAAACACATCGCGGAATTCTTGAAATAGGGCCTTATATGTTTGAAGTTCATTTTCCATACAGGAGGCACCTATATGAATGTTTTCAAAAATTCTAGGTTTAACTGAAATGTCAATAGGAACTGTTCGAGAAATGTTTCCCAAATTTAACTCAGAATCAGGATTTTGCAATGGATTCTGTGGTTCCTTGTCATAATCAGTAGTAAAAATAGATGAAAAATCATTTTCAAAATGATCAATCTAGGTTAGGAACGAAGATCGATGATGAAGATCTTCCCATGGTAAATCATAAACAAACAAAATTTCCCGAATTTGCTCCTCAGTATGAACAAGTTCGGAAAAAGTTGTTGAATCTGAGTTTGATGTTGAAAGTGATTCTCCATTGACCACATTCATTAGATCAATTCCGGTTGAAGAAGGGTCGGAAAATGACTGTACAGCCTGATACGCAATTTCATAGGGACTCAAAGGCATAGCATCACCAAATGAATCCACCTCAGACTTGGAAGGTACGATCCAAGGATCATCATAAACAATAGTGTTTGATGAAATCATATGAATGGTTGCAGTAGAAGGCGATATGTTAGGAGGAGGAAAGGAAAAAGTTCCTAGTAAACCAGAATCTTTAACCAATCCTACCCCAACATCCTTATAAGGGATAGTTGTTTTGCCGACATGTTGGATACTTTCAGAAGAGGCTGGGTCGGATGAAAAGTAGGTTAGCTGGTCTATAGTTACGATCTTTCCATTATGAGGAAACTTTATAAGCCGAAAGACCGATGAAACAACAATAGTCATAGCATAAGACCAACTACGACCCAAGAGAAGGTTGTAATCTAGAGGGGAATCAACCACTTCCACATCTAGATTAACAGTTTTGCCTTCAACCCCTATAGGTAAATCCTATAGAATGCCAAAAGGATGGAACCCATGGCCATCAAAAGCCTTTAGAATCATCGGGGATTGATTAAGTGTAGGAGAACCAAGCGATCTCCAACACTAGATCGACATAATACACGTTGAAGCTCCTTCATCAATCACAGTCCTAAAGCAAGGTCTGTTTTTGACTAACACTGGAATCTAGAAAGCCATTTGATGAGGTAAACGAGGTGTACTATTTTCTAAATCGAAGATTATAAGGTTCGAGTCCTGAATATCAACAGCTCCTATAGCCGACAATAGCAATTTACGCTGTGCTGGACATGATTGCAGCACCTCCAAAGCCGACATTGCTGAAGGGGAAATAGCTAAATCTTCAACAATGTTATAGTTTTGAGCAACTCTCACATGTGGATTGAAAGCTAACTTTCGAAGTATACCCTTAGCAGGCGGTTTGATTACTAAGTCTGGGTTAGGTTTCTCGATCTGTAGTGGATCAGAACCAGGAGTTGAAGTTGATGGGTTCGAATTAGAAGATTCTGCTTCCTTACCACCAACAGGACTTTTACTTCCATAATCTTGTGATCGTGTCGCAATCCTAACATGGGACATCATCATTATGGGTTCTTCCGAGGCATTTGAGGAAGAACCAATCATCTTACTGTCTTGACTAGGAAAAGGATCCTTCAAGACAGCAGGCGTTTGAGAACCTTTGACAATTTTCGCAACCTCAGCATGATGAGGGCAGTCTCTTGTAAAATGCTCTTCATCACAAATGAGACAAGGATAACGAGGTTTACGTTTCTCATCAGTAGATTCCGTTTTATCTGATTTCTCTTTCGAATTTTTCTTATTTTTCTTCTTCCCCTTCTTTTTACCGCCGGATTTTGATTTGGCCGTAGATGATTCTACGACATGAATATCGGCAGGAATTTCAGCGGAAGAGTCTCCTGTCGGGGAATCTGGTAGAGTTATGATAGGAGAAGAATTCTTTGAAGATTTCTTATTACTTTTGGTGTTAACTAAACCAATCATATCGTCAGCGGCATGAGACCCTAAAGGAGCTGCAGTTATTTGATTTTGTTTTGGAAGGTCAGGGATTTTCTCGTGTAAAGTACCCGACTGCGTATAAATGAGGTCAAGGTACTAAGCTTGAGCAATTACTTGTTCTTCAGTAACAACTCCTGCCTTAGCTACATCCTCAGTGATTTTAGGTAATAATGATTTAACAAACCATTCTGCTAAGATTTGATCCGGAATAAAAAATTTCACTAAACGTCGTCGACCTCTCCATTCATGAATGTGATCTGAAATATAAGTGGACATTGACTGTTTTAATGAAGTTAATAATTCTGTGCCATTGTCATATCTGACAGGCAACTGAAAATGAGTTAAGAATGAAGTAGCTAGCTGACTAAAGTTATAAAAAGAGGCTCGCAGTAGCTCAATGTACCACTTGGCCGCAAGACCAATCAGAGTGCGTTGAAAAAGACGTAAACGAATTGAATCATCTATAATGGAGTTAGATGCACACCAGAGGTGATAAGTCATCACATGGTTTGATGGATCCTCTCCTGATTTACCTTTAAACTTTGGGATATCACTGGGCAATTTATTCGGCATTGGCGACCAAAACGGAAGATAATTAATCGGATCGTTCGTAAGGCGCGACAAATCAGGCAAGTCCAAAGTTGCAGTGAATGGCAACTGACGATTAGGGTCTCGAAAACCCTAGGTCATAAGACCAGCCCCACGAGGAGGATATCCAGGATAACTTGGAATTGGAATTACATTTGGGATATTATATCCTCCCAGAAAACCAGGATTAACCGGACCGTACTGGGGTTGTTGAGGTTACTGATAAGTATATCCAGGGTACGGTTGATACTGATAGACTGGGTTCTGCACAGCAGGATCGAATTGGTACTGTCCCTGGTACAGTTGATAAGTAAACTGAGTTTTACTTGTGACAACCATACTTGGACCAGGTTGTCCTGCAGGCATCTGAACCGAAGTCTGAATTGTAGGTCCAGACTGAGGTAAAGATGCTTGAGGAGTTGATGCAGGAACAGTAGAAACTGGAGCTACCGATACTCCAGAAGTAGGTGGGGTAGATTGAACAGATGCTACAGTAGTTGCAACAGTCGTTTGAGGCGGAGTTAGAGGCGAACTAGGCCCAAGCTGAGAAACTACACCAGGTGCAGAAGTTTGAATAATAGGTTGGACAGGTTGCTGGGTTGAACCAGAAACCAAAGGTTGTCTAGATTGAGATGACAACTGCACATTCGGTTGCAAGATCTGTTGAGATTGAGATGGATCCCACACTATGTTCATTCCGGGTTATGGACCCATAGAAGGTTGAGCATATTGAGGACCATAACTGGGTTGAGGGTAGGGTTGATAATTCAAAGGTACATTTCCAGCTCCTTGGACAAATGATTGACCTAAAGGTGGTTGGAAACCTTAGGTTGGGTACTTACCTTGAGGTTGATAACCTTGAGGCACGTACTAAAACTGGGGTTGACCTTGAGGTACATATTGATATTGGGGTTTACCTTGAAGTACGTACTGAGTCTGGGGTTGACCTTGAGGAATGTACTGTCCCAAAGGTATGTACTATCCTTGAGGTTGCCCCCAGGCGGTAACTGACTAACTTGAGGTTGTGGATTTGGAATGGTACCTGACATCATGATAATATCTTCTACACTCAACGGTTTAGTTCCGTTATTACCAGTTGATAACCCATGTTCAATAGGTTGAGGAGATGCTCCTGAAAAAGTACCAGTGAGTGACTGATACCCAGAAGGAACAGAAGGACCGCCATACAAAAATGTTTCCGGAGATTGAGAAAACATGGATGACTGTCTCGACATATTCAAAGGAGGATAATAACCTCTAGGTGTTGGATGAAAAGGAATGCGAGGTGGCGAAAAACTTAGACCCGAGTTTTCTAAAAAGTTGGTCAATGAAAGATACCAAGCGTCCCTCCTAGGTGGACTATAAAAGATCGATTCATGCTCCCTAAGTTCTATAGTTGGTTGATTTTCAGGGATAGATATACCTTCTTCCGGAGTAACGAGTTCTTCAATAGCAATAAGTCCAGAAGGAAGATTTTGGGTAATGATTCTTCCTACCCTGGGTGAACCAGACCACTGGAAGTTGGAGAAGCAAATCCTGAAGATGGAGTAGCAGCAGGTTCAGTTTCAGGTTCAGAAATTTCAGGTTCTTCAGCTAATTCACTAGTTGAGGAAACACTACCAGTAACTTCGGAAACTGACATTGGTTCGGAAATATATTATGTTGCTTGAACTTGATAATCAAGATGAACAACTAAAGAAGATTCTCCTTCTTCTGGTGACCCAACTCTAGTGTCACTAGGAGTTACAAGAGCTCGTAGCCCTTCAAGCTAGCTTGGTGAATACTCGGGAGGTTGCCCCCAAAGTCTACGGGACTGTCTCAGTAATTCAGCCACGATTAAATATTTTAATTACTTCACATGCAAACAAAGAAAAATCTCAATAAAACCACCTAAAGTCTCTAAAGAACCAAACAATTTGAATCACACACCTAAAGAATCTAGGAGTTCAAATGAGTCTGGGGTTGACCTTGAGGAATGTACTGTCCCGAAGGTATGTACTGTCCTTGAGGTCGCCCCCCAGGCGGTAACTGGGTACCTTGAGGTTGCCCCCCAGGTGATAATTGAGTACCTTGAGGTTTCCCCCCAGGCGATAACTAACTAACTTGAGGTTGCGGATTTGGAATGGTACCTGACATCATAAGAATATCTTCTACACTCAACGGATTAGTTCCGTTATTACCAGTTGATAACCCATGTTCAATAGGTTGAGGAGATGCTCCTGAAAAAAGTACTAGTGAGTGACTGATACCCAAAAGGAACAGAAGGACCGCCATACAAAAAAAATTCCGGAGATTGAGAAAACATGGATGATTGTCTCGACATATTCAAAGGAGGATAATAACCTCTAGGTGTTGGATGAAAAGGAATGCGAGGTGGCAAAAAACTTAGACCCGGGTTTTCTAAAAAGTTGGTCAATGAAAGATACCAAGTGTCCCTCCTAGGTGGACTGTAAAAGATCGATTCACGCTCCCTAAGTTCTATAGTTGGTTGATTTTCAGGGATAGATATACCTTCTTCCGGAGTAACGAGTTCTTCAATAGCAATAAGTCCAGAAGGAAGATTTTGGGTAATGATTCTTCCTACCCTGGGTGAACCAGGACCACTGGAAGTTGGAGAAGCAAATCCTGACGATGGAGTAGCAGCAGGTTCAGTTTCAGGTTCAGAAATTTCAGGTTCTTCAGCTAATTCACTAGTAGAGGAAACACTACCAGTAACTTCGGAAAATGAAATTGGTTCGGAAATATATTCTGTTGCTTGAACTTGATAATCAGGATGAACAACTAAAGAAGATTCTCCTTCTTCTGGTGACCCAACTCTACTATCACTAGGAGTTACAAGAGCTCATAGCCCTTCAAGCTGGCTTGGTGAATACTCGGGAGGTTGCCCCCGAAGTCTACGGGACTATCTCGGTAATTCAGCCACGATTAAATATTTTAATTACTTCACACGCAAACAAAGAAAAATCTCAATAAAACCACCTAAAGTCTCTAAAGAACCAAACAATTTGAATCACACGCCTAAAGAATCTAGGAGTTCAAACCACACACAAACAGTAACTTTCCGTACCGAAAACACTAGTTGGTGATGAAATCCAATGTCGCAGAATTCAATACAGAAATGGCGGTTGGAATAGTTACCCCGACAACCTGCTTAATGAAAGAGACTGGCACAAGTTTCTTCACTAAACTGTCTCGAGTGAAGAGAACCCCCCAGAGAGTCCAAGTGAGTCTAGTCGACGTCTGCTCCAGGTACAGTGGAATCTTCCCTCCACCGTCACCTTAGGAAAGAATCCTATAGATTATGGTCACTATGGTTACCAACAGAAACAAATATACCTGGGGGAACAGTCTGTGATCCGATACGCATGCAAGGGCAGAGTAACAAAGCTCAATCCCCTTGAAGGCTCCTTGACATAATCCAAGGTTTACCAACAAGTGACCCCAGGCTCCTTGACAATGGTTAATCCGAGGTTTACCGTTTTTAATACGTGTATATCTTCTATCTTTCCCGATGAGGAAGGATTGATTACCCCACTGGTTCGGATATGATCTCATGCTTGACTCCTTTAAGAGGATTTTCCCAGAGCATAGATGTAACAATTGGAATTTATCTCCTACCGCGAGATATAGCTACTTTTTTGTTTTAACTATCTTGGAGAGTTAATTACTCACTACTCCAAGATACTAGCCTAAGCTATGTTGGTGATAAAGAGCCCTAAAAAAAAAAATTTCTAGATAAATTTTACTTTAAGCGTTATTTTTATTGGTTGTTTCTTAAGTCAAAAGATGTGGAGATGAAACTTTATGGTGTGAATACTCGACTCCAAAACACTAAAAATGCACATAAGATGATAAACAATCCTTTTTCTTCAATGAATTTCTAGCTAAAGAAAGAGTTGAGAATGCAATTGCTTGAAAAACAAATCTTTCCTTAACAAATAAATGAGAAGAAAAACTTTTTTTTGTCTTTTTCAATAAACTCAAAAAGAAGACTACTAATTATGCTCACGAAAAATATCCCTTTCTTTTCAACACTCAAAAACTACAAAAAACATTTTTTTTTCAAAAAAGATTCTAAAATTTCTAGAAAATACTCAAAACTATGAAAAATTTAATCTTGAGATCTATAACTTCTAAAAATCTAATTGAAGCAAAAGCTTACAAAATTTCTTTTCGAGGACGTTTTACTTAGTTATTCAACAAACTAAGGATTAATTTGTTCAGAATAACAAATTAATCAAAAAACACCCATCTTATGTTTTCTTTTTTAAAAATGAAATTCAAAACTTTCAAAACAAGTTCTTTCAAATCTTTGCAAAGAGAAAACGAGATCTATTTCTCACCAAAGGCAGATTTCAAAAATTGGTCGGACTCATTAAGAAGACCACAAAGACCAGGGTAATCTGAGGTTTTGTAGGCTTCTAAACTCTGAGTTACTACAAAGACCAAACAAAAATCAAGCCAGGCACACAAAACTTCTAGAAAATCACCTAAAACCAAAATGCCAATGGAATTCACCTACAAGAAGTTTCTGACAAGACACATGCAGATCTGGGTAGAGGCTAAAAAACATAAACAAATCCTAAGCTTAACTGGATGAAAAGATTTTAGGTTTTTTCAAAAATTTGACAGGGTCCGCAGGCCTCCGGTATAACCAGGTGCGGTACCGCTCTGTGTAGTAAAGCAACAGTGCGGGGATGTCCGCACTGTGTTACAAACAGAACGTGCGGTCCTCTTTCAAAAGCGTGAAAAAACAAAAAACAATTCAGGATCTAAAAAACTACCCAATCCCACACACATCAAGAAAAAACCAGAAACAAAGAAAAAGTTTCTCAAGTCAAAGTAAAAGTAAAGGCAAAAAACCAAAATTCAATTCCCTAGCAGAGTCACCATTTTGTCGACAAGATAAATCATTCTTGCGGACAAGACCGATCTCCCTAGTATCTACAGATATCTAGCGACAAGCAAAACAAGCAAATTCTACCTTTCTCTAAATATTGTGATTTATAAATAAAAGCCAAGAGGTGTTTTAGACCCTACCTTAAGTCCAACGCTAGTTTGTGGCAGCCACGCTTCGACCGTCCAAATGAGTTTCCTTTTGAGAACTTGCAAACACAAACAAACACACATCAAATAACACTTGCATAGCCAATATAATAAATCATATTCATCATGGTGATCAAGGAATCCATGAAATAAACCATAAGAGACAGCTTTTTGAGAAAAATAAACTTGATTATATAAACTTTAAACAAAGAAGAACTTTACAACCTTGGTGCCTTGATGTTGTACAAGCTCCTCCCAGGGTCCAAGCAAGAATCTCCTCTACTTTGACAAGCTTCACACTCTTCCCAATGAGGTCAAAAGGTATGTAATATCTCCTCTTAAGCTCAATTAGGAAGTCTAAATTCAAACAGCATTTACCATCGAAAATATTCAGCTTTCAACCTCCTTAGTAACCAGCCCAATGCCTCATTTTATAGTGTAGAGGAGGAAGTTACTAGGTCCGCCTTCAAAGGGATAGAGTCCTCCTTCAAAGGGATAAGCTCCTCACATCAACGGGTTACCTCCTTTAGTTATGGGATGCATGAACAACCAAGGAACGAACATTCCACCTCAAGATTCCCTTTAGAAGCTTCCATAAATAACCCAAAGTGAGTTTTTAAGAATGTACTTACGCCTTTTTGACTTTTACAGGGGTCTGCACCCATTACATAGAAACAGAGCAGGCACATCCGCAGGGAACATGACCAGGGAGTGCGGGACCGCAGGTAATGCTAAGAAAAAGTGTGGAACCAAAGTTTTAGAGATTTTCAAGGACTTTCTCTCATTTTTCAAGGCTTGACATGAAGAGCTGAGGTTTAAGACTTGCATAGGAGGAAAGTATGAGTGGTGATAGAGTCACACTAATTGCAAAATGTCATGGTGACAATATTTTGTGCAATAATGTCCCCAAACTACATGATGGCGTCTGGATAGAGGCGGACTCTAGCCTCCATGGCATCTAGGTATAATGTCTTGAACCAGTTTCAAGTTCATTCTGAAGCATGAGAAACATTGTTCTGATTTGGACAGGACCACCGATGTAATTCTACATGTTCTACTTGTTCAACTCCAAATCTTCCTTGGTGGAAATCTGTCTCAGCTGCTCCAAGTACTTTTTGATCTCCTGTCGAACTTGGTTCCTTAGTTTGTCTTTGATGAGTGAACCAACATGTTATCACTCTGTAATTTCCCAAGGTTGTAGAGAGAAACCCAGAGGTAACCACAAAACCACTTTGGAAGATGGGATCTAACCTTTCCAACTTCAGAAAGGGATCTCTCTATATGATTTAGATTTGTTGATCTAAGATATTAGGCTAGTTATTGAGTTTTGAGCTTAGTTTTTTCAAAGATTTGGTTGAAACTGCAAGGAAAGTCCATTCGGAAATGCAGTCATAAGTCTTAGTGTGATCAAATACAAGAATGTCAGAATAGATGTAACAGGTCAAGGTAGGCGGGCTTTTGGATCTTTAAAGCATTTGTAGAGTGAATGGGATGAAAATATTTAGATTAAACTAAATATAGAACATGCTAGGATGAATTCTATACTTAATATCAAAGTGAAAACATAGATATTGTTTATAATCCAGAGGAGAGTGTATTTAAACAAATTCAGCCCTTAATCTTCTTTAGATAGTAGAGACAAAAAAAACATATGGAAAACTGGAAAAATAACAATTTTACAAGAGAGGAAACTTCACCAATTGCCTGACACAAACTTTATGTATTAATGGAAATGGTCACTTCATTACATGTACAGATTTACATCAAAGTTATGCTTTCTTCATATGAGTTCCAACCCTTTGTACTTCGATATATGAAGTATTTATACAATTCATCAAAATATCTTGATTTAAAATATCAAGATGTCTCTACAAAATATCCTAAATAATTGTTTACAAAAATAGTACAACGATATAGGAAAATTAAAATGATTGAAGCTCTCTGGCACTGACTTCGAGGATTCTGGTGATGACTTGGACTGAAAAGGTTGTTTCTTTGCTGCTGAAGATGAATACATGTTTACTCTAGAAGTTGACATAATTTATCCCATTTGTCTTCATCTGGGGTGAAGAATTTGATTAACTTTCTATAGGTTTCAGCCACCTCGGTTTATTTCTGGAAAGTGGGCTTAGTTACAAAAAAGACAGATGGGATCTTGTGTCTTTTTCACCAAGACATCCAAACTGCTAAACAATTGTACATATGAGGCCTGAATGCTACCAATAAATGAGGCGAGCTACTTGTTTTTTTGATTCAACATCCAAACTTTTGCTTTCTCCAGCTCTGCCTATGGCTTCATTTTCTTCACTAAGTCAAGTGGTGCCCCTTTGTATGGCATTGTCCATTCTTGCACATAAGTGATGGCATCTTGTATAATCTTGAGATTTTTAACAAAATCTCTGCTTTGTTGTTGTAGGACATGCAAACTGACAATTGCTTTATGTATTGTCACAAACACCTCATAGAGATTCTACATGGTTTCCCCGAGTGCTAATACTTCAGCAAGTATTGCTGCTCTCGTCTCTTGCAAGTAAACCTGTGCAGAAACTACAATTTGTGCTGCTGCATGGAGTTGTTCTGCCTCTTGTCTAACAGACTGCAAGTTTTGTGCCAATTGCTCATTCTCGGCCGTCAAATACTGGATGTTTGATCTTGTTGCTCCTGCAAAGGCCAAGTTGGCTTCGACAATGGCATTTGGATGCTTCCCGGCATCCTCCACTATCACCATTTCTTTTGTTGAGAAATCTAGGGCATTCAATAAATGACAATTTCTCTTCTTGATAATTTCTTGTGATGCCCTTTTTCTTCTTAATCTTATATTCAATTATTTGTTAGCTTATTAATGTGTTATTCCATCAAGATAATTATCAATATGCAATAATAAGAGAGACAAGTGACTCAGAATATAGGCTTCTCCAGCGAGGGCCAAAACCGCTCACCTCTTGAGAGGAAAACCCGATGAAAATTCTTCTTCTTAAATCTTCAATTGATAAGTACCAAGACCATGACACAGAACCTTGACTCTTGTATCCTGCCAAGAACCTTGTCACCAACCTAGATACTTTATCTCTTCCTTTTCTCTACCTTTCTCACACTACTTCCCTTGGATCCTTCTAGAGAACTTGGTCTCTATCCTTCTTACTGCTTCTCTTTGGCTTTCCCTAGAGAATATCAGTCTCTAGGTCTCTACTTCGACCTCCTAGAAGTTTCCTTCATTTGTTTCCCCAACTTCGCACTTCCTAGAAGATTCTACTGCCCAGACTTCGCACTGCCCCAGAAGATTTTGCTGCCCAGACTTCACACTGCCCCAGAAGAAAGTCTTTTCGTTGGCCCAGAAGAAACCCTAATTTTGTATTACCCAGAAGAATCCTCTTTCTTTCTTTGCACTTCTCCTTCTCTTCCTTCTTTGTACTTCTACTTCTCTTCCTTCTTTCGCACTTCTTCTTGTCTCAAGTAAGTCGAGTTTCTTGTCTTCAAATGGAGGATGAGTTAGGTTATATATACACCTCTTCGTTGCCCTATAGGCCGAGTTAGGACGACTTGATATAGCAACTTCCTCATCATTTGTAGGCCGAATTGAAGAGGTTTGGTGACAAGTTCTTGGAGGATACTTTACATAGATAATATTGACCTTTTACAAAGTGTAACATGACTTCATTTACATGACAATGACTCTTACATTTTATGACTAGATGACAAATAAATCCTAAAGACTCTTAATTGGAGTCTTGACTCAAAAACAAAATCCCTTGCTCATGAAACCCATGAAGCAAGTTAATATAATAAATTTATTTTTCTTATTTACATCTCATTACATAAAATCATATTTACATGTCATTATGAAGACCGAACCTAGTTACACTTTTCAACACTCCCTCTTAGCTAGGGAGGTATTCATAATGGTACCTTAGACTTTCTCAATATGAAGAATCTCTTAAGAAGAATTCGGATTTGTAACTCATTTGTTATAGCATCATATTAACCTTCATTGTTACATAGAAATGCCTTGACTAACAGCTCCATCTCTCCACAAGGTATGAGCTCAATGCTGGCAAGACCGATGATTTATAGACACACTCATCATTGTCTCTCCCGGAACATACCGCACCCGTGTTCTCTTAGTGTATGCTCCATGAGGACTATTATTATCTTAGACTCCTCGACCCTCAAAGAATATCGGTCCTCCACGACTACTCTTTCATGGGATGCCTTATCTCATCCACAAAGAGTATCAGATGCCAAATGATTACATAATCCTCCAGTGTGTCTTCCCAAGTGAAGACCAGAACGACATGTCTATCTCTCCTTTTCAAACTAGGAGGACATATTCCATTAACGGAATGTACTCATTCCTATCACAAAGGAATGTACCTAAGCTCCCTGCTTAGGAATTTTCAAGTTTCTTCCAAGTAAGAAACTTTTTCTCAGGCTCCCTCTTAACTAGGGACCCATCGCAACTCCCTTCATGTGGTGATCCTGTAACTACTAGCTACTTGAAGGGCTCCTTCCATCGATTTCATGAATTTATTCTTTGGCAAGGAATCTTCATTTCTAGGGAACTTCTACATAGGACACATATCATCCATCACTTTTTATCCATGAGTCAATCATGTCCTCAACTCATTAGCAAGTGATCCATCATATTTTTCATTTGGCTTTGCTTCATGTCATTCTTATTTCATGCCATATTTTTCGGAAGGACATTACATCCTTCTATATGATCTGCTTGGAAGTCATCCACATATTTCCCTCTGGTAGTCCTACATAAGCCCATCCAGATATTAGTTCAAAAATAATCAATGAACACTTCAAATCAAAATTACCTTTGTGATGATTTTTCACCATCACATCTTCTTGTAAGTATCAGCATCCTGCATGTAGATTGACACATCTGCCACAGATATCCATTGTCAAGGGTTTCTATCTTTTTCCGACTTCTATCGGAGTCTTTACATCTTTCCGAGAGATATTCTAGTCAAATATTCTTAGACTTCGGATGTTGAATGTTGTCTACCTTCGTTGCGTATTATCACGATATCTTCCTATCTTTTCTCACACACTTCATTCCTAGGAACTGTCAATCAAAGTTCCTTGATTAAAGTCAACTCCTTCATGATTCATATGAGAACATATTATGTTTATTTCAGCTAGTGTGACTTATGATTTCCTGCATTCTTTCGGAGGAGATCCCTTCTTCTTTTGATCATATTATCTACAACCATATGACATGACTTTCATAATATCCTATGTGAGCATACATACCTCATCTTTCCTTTCGGTCATCCAAACTTCCTGTAGTAGCTTCATTTGAATGAAGGAACTTCATCCTTTAGCCCTACTTTCTTGTTATGTCATCATACCATCATCCCATGAGTTGGAATTCCTAATGAAACATTTGCTTCCTTTCTATATTGGTGAATCATTTGATGAGGACTCCATCAAAGAGACTTGAGGATCTTTCACATCCTCACCCGATAGATGTTTCCTTATAGACCATGATAATCCCAGTCAATGATGACCTTTGCTTCCCTTTTATAAGTATCAATGAGGTTTCCTAAGAGCTTCCTATTCTTTGTAATCAGTAGAATTTGTACCAGACATACTTTATGCTTCCCATGTCATGAGCTCTTACTTCTAATGCTTCTATCATGATGCTACTTTCTAATCATATGCATCCTATCTTATATACATTGTTTTCTATCTATTAATTTACAATTGAAAAGTACCTTTCAATGAAGAAGATCATCTTAGTCATAGTAGAGATCTTTTACTTCTTCATTCTTACATTTCTTTGACTCAGGCTCTTTCACTTCTTCAATAATGTGGGCTTCTTCCCTATTCCTCTTTTCCTTACTTCGTTTAGGAAAATCTCTTCCATAGTGCCAAAGTTCTTGACCTCCATAGCATCTTAATTTATTCATGTTCCTTTTTTTCTTTTGTGGACCAAACTTTCCAAATTTCCCTTTTATTCTTGTCATAACAGCATATGCCTGATTCTACTCATTTGGTGCAACATCAACCTTTTCCTTCAGTCCGGTTTCTTCGATCTTACAGGGTGACCATAGATCTTGAAATGGATTAGTCTTTTTCTTCCCATATAATCTTGAAATGAAGCTACCCCATTCTTCATGTAGTGCATTTAGTACCAATGTGGTCATCTCCCTATCAGACATGGCTTCTCCTAGTTCTTGAAGTTGATCTCGAATTTCTGATATCCTCATGAAGTATGAGGCTATTCCATATTCCTTGGATATATCCATTTTGTAGAGTTATTTCATTAATGAGATTAATTCTCCTGCAGTACTTACGCAAAACAACTCTACCAATTTGTCATATATAGCTTTTGCAGTTTCCAAAATTGATATATATGGGATTAGAGAGTATTTTATAGATTCTATAAGAATCCTTTGGGCTCTCACTTCCCCTTCATGCATTTAGCATGTGCTCGAGTATCTTCCTTCGGAGGTTGGGTTATCGATCCCTTGATGTGATCCATGACCTCATTTTCAATAAGTTTTAGGTGTGTCCTTTTCTTCATTACAAGGTAATTTACAGACCCAACCAATTTGTTGCTTTCCTTGAAAAAAGACATTTTGATATTATCATATATAGTCATAGACTTACTTGAGTGATTGTTGCTTGCTTCCTCTTTAATCTCGATGTTGATAGAGGATCTTCTTCTTGAGTGATTGATGAGGGAGAGCTTGATTCACGATCTTTCTTGAATGTTCTAGTCTTCCTTCTTTCTTGAAGAGCTTCTACTTCTTTGATGATGTATAAGTAATGATCTCTGAAGTGCTTCTAGGGTTTTTCGATCTTTCTTCTTGTTTTCCTTCTTGAGGACGACTTCAATATAGTAGATGTAGATCTAGGGTTTCAGATTGATGAAGATATATATTTCTTTCTTGGAGTACTTTGACTTGCTTTGATCCTTCTTTGAAGATTGTCTCTTGTGTGCTCACTTGTCTTGACTACCCTTTCTTGTCTTCATCACCTAAGATCTAATCCCATGTTGAGAAATCTAGGGCATTCAATAAACGACAATTTCTCTTGTTGATAATTTCGTGTGATTCTGTTTTTCTTCTTAATCTTATATTCAATTCTTTGTTAGATTATTAATGTGTTCTTTCAACAATACAATTACCAATATGCAATAATAAAATAGACAAGTAACACATAATATAGGCTTCTCCAGCCAGGGCCAAAACCTCTCACCTCGTGAGAGGAAAACCCGATCAAAATTCTTCTTCTTAGATATTCAATTTATAAGTGCCAAGACCATGAAATAGACCCTTGACTCTTGTATCCTTCCAAGAACATTTTCACCAACCTAGATACTATGTCTCTTCCTTTTCTATGCCTTTCTCACACTACTTCCCTTGGTTCCTTCTAGAGAACTTGGCCTCTCTCCTTCTTACTACTTCTCTTCGACTTTCCCTAGAGAATATCAGCTTCTAGGTCTTTCCTAGCTTCCTCTAGAGAGACTCGGTCTCTAGGTCTCTACTTTGACCTCCCAAAAGGTTCCTTCTTTTGTTGCCCTACCTTCGCACTTCCCAGAAGATTCTGCTGCCCAGAATTTGCACTGCCCCAAAAGAAATTATTTTCGTTGACTAAGAAGAAACCCTAATTTCGTATTACTTAGAAGAATCCTCTTTCTTTCTTCGCACTTCTGATTCTCTTCCTTCTTCATACTGTTGCTTCTCTTCCTTCTTTCGCACTTCTTCTTGTCTCATGTATGTCAAGTTTTCTTGTCTTAAAATAGAGGACGAGTTAGGATATATATACACCTCCTTCACTCCCTTTAGGCCAAGTTGATAACTGAAGTTATGCCGACTTGATCTAGAATATTCCTCATCATTTGTAGGGCGACTTGAAGAGGTTTGGTGACAAGTTCTTGGAGGATACTTTACATAGATAATATGGACCTTTTACAGAGTGTAACATGACTTCATTTACATGAAAATGACTCTTACATTTTATGACTGGATGAAAAATAAATCCTAAATACTCTTAATTGGAGTCTTGACTCAAAAACAAAATCCCTTGCTCATGAAACCGATGAATCAAGTTAATATAATAAATTTATTTTTCTTATTTACATATCATTACATAAAATCATATTTACATGTCATTATGAAGACCGTACCTAGTTACACTTTTCAACATCTTTAACAAATGCTGGTGATGAGTGATCATCCGGAAAATGCTTTATTCGTGCTTGTACAATCCTCTTTTGGAACTCATCAAATGACATATTATACATATCCATCACTGGATCATCATCAAGGGGAACAACAACCCCTTCCTCACTTGAGGCTTGCTCTACTGCTGGAGGTAGTAGAGACTAAATGGTGACTTGTGGTGCACTTGGCATCAGATCAACATCTTCATTCTATGGATCTTGTTCCATCTCCATGTCTGTCACTTTAATGAAGTGCTCAATCTGTTGAGTAAGCTCCTAGTCCTGCATCTGTGCACATTCCTCCTTAGTTGTTGGTTGGTTCTGTTCCTTGTCTTCAACCTGTATCAACGTTATTTCTTTTATCATTGTGTCTTTCCTTTCTTCTTCCTCCTACTTTCGCTTCTCTTCTTGTTCTCTCTTCCTCAACTCCTATTCTTCCTTCAATTTCTACTATATCTCTTACAACTTCAGTTATGCTTCCTGCAACCTCTGATTTTCTCTCTTCCTCCGCCCGTCTCTTTGTATCCTCTGCTCCCGCTTTGCTTCTATTACTAAAGCTACTTTCATGAGAATAGGATATCCTTTCATCTTGAATCTTTTTTCTCCGTCTGGATTGTCAACAATCTTCCTCTTTCCCTTGTCCGACATGGGATTGTCCTTTTGTTGTTGTTTCTTCCGGAATTGTTGTTGTCTGTGGAGAAGCCTGTGAAGTCCCTGCTAAACTAACCAGCTCACAAAGTCTAGAGGCATTGTAGCAATTCCTCCACGGATCCTCATCGGTCCAATGAAATGCCCCTCCAATCCACAGAAAGTAAACTCTCACACAGTGGTCTTTATAAATACCATGGGGATCATATAGATTAAAGTCTTGGGTATCGAATGCAAACATGGCTATTTCATTTCCCTCAACATCCATGACTTTCAAGTTCTTTATCTCGTATAATCTAATTTGCAAAGGAAGAGTGGGCTATGGTGTTTTCTTCTCCCTATGAAAAGTTGCTAACAACCCTGAAGTGAGATGATATGACACTTCTTGCATGACAAGCTTGTCGGTGGCATACCTTGGTAAAACATGTGGAGGTTTCTCTCCCCTGAACACTCTAAGGAAGGTGTCACCTGGTGAGGCATACTAATCTGTGATGTCTGTTATTTCTTCCATTTCTCCTTGTGACATGCAAGGTGGATCTTCTTCAAAGATGAGCTTGTAAATCGGGATAATGAAGTGGTAAGTTAGTTATGCCATTACTCCTCGGTGACTGCAATCCGAAAGCAACTTGCAATAAATATTCATGATAGATTCTCATGGTGTCCATGTCCATTTTATGCCAGGGAATTGCTATTGTGCACAGCTTACATCCAGTAAATATGTAGACATATAGAACCTTTCTTGCTCACCATCAGGAGGACTCTAGGCTTGTGCTACATGGGCTCTCAACTATCGAGCCAACGGATATGACTAGTTGAATGACTTCCCCTCGTTCACAACCTGGTTCAATAAGACTTCCCACCCTTCAGGAAAGGTCTTCATGCTTTGCTAACCATGGATCCTACAAGCTAAGATAACCAAGAGTTGGTAGGCCTTCCTAAGGGACTTTGTCTTGTATACATGGGTGGGTGTCTGTCGAAACTTCGATGGCTCTTTCACCCAACCTTTGAAAATGTCTCTTGTGTTCACATAGTTGTGGGTGGCATAGAAAAGTGATTCCATGAGCTGCACTGGCTCGGGAAAGTGATACATGCGTTGATAATATTTTTCTTAAAAGATAACAAGCTTTTGTCTGTTTGCACTACTCAATGTCATAGCCTTCTCATCAATGTGCGAGACAATCCAGCTAATGAAATTTGCACATGGGAATCCTGGATATATGCATGCAACCTTGTGTTGACCCTTTTTCTATATATAGTTGAGTGTCTGCATACCCTGCAAAGTCTACTTATGTATGCTCAACTGCTTCCCCAGTAATGCTTTCGGTGGTCTCTTTAGAAGCAGCTCTCTTTGGTGCCATGGTAAGAATGACTGCTAGAGAGAATTGCTTCATAAGTGTCGTACCTGTGGGACAAAAGGACACTCATGGAAAGAAAACATTAGCTTCAGCAAATCGACCTTCAAAGCATGATCAAGTAGCAAACCGGGCAACTAGAGAGAAGGATTGCGCAATTTTTGTTAACAGGGGAGACTGAATGACTATGGGAACTGCGCAATGGCCAAGGTGATAGACTGACTCCTGGAACTGCACAGTGCTTGTTTGGTCGGCCCGTATTACGCACTGCGTAGTTCCAGAGGCCTAGCTTATGGCTTGAGCCTTAGGATTGCGCAGTACCCAACTGGGCAAGGCAAGTGCAGATATGCCTAATGGAAGTGTGAAAAACGAGAAGAAGTGAGTGATGATGTGAATTTGAGTGAAAAAATTACTAAATATGAGTAAATACATGTATATCAAGTGCAACAACTAATCGAACAAAAGGAAAATCAAGTATGTGAGGAGAGTCGTCGCAGCAACGACTATCGAATCAAAAACAAGAAAATTGATGTGACACTTGTGGAAGGCAAATGAAAACTTAAAACAACACTTCTACAAGTTAAAACAAGTTGAAATGCTAGCAACTATGAAGAGAAATAAGTAAAACAACACTCGCACAAGCGAAACAACAAAAAGCAATAGAAAAAGCGGTAAAATACGACAAAATAGAAATGCACCCGGAAAAGCAACGACAACTGCACCAAAGGTTCCTTGATCTCTTTGGGAATGCTAGAGCTCCAAGATTGAATGTGCAAATGAGCTCTAGAGGTGTTGATTAAATAGATTTGAGTGAATTAGGGTTTATGACGTGCATGCCTAAAATCAAGGAAAAACCGACACTTGGCGAAAGTTTCTAAAAATAGTGAAAGTGTCTCCTTCGAGATACTAAAAATAGAACCCTATTTTTTAGGGATTTTTTTCATTTCATATTTTTCTGGGGAAACTTTCCATGCACACTGCCAGGAAAGACTGCACAATTCTAGGGAACTGGGCAACTTTCTGACTCAGTGCACTGCGCAGTTTCTGAGCTTAGTGAGGGATTGCGTAGTTTCTGGGCTCAGTGTTGGGTTGCCTTCCATGATTGCGTGGTTTTTGATATCAATGTTGAATACAAGTCAGAACTGCGCAATTTCAATCATCAAGGCTACTTTCCCTCTAGGATTGCACAGTTTTTGAAGGCAAGCCCATAACTCCTGTGAGACCAAGTTGGGAGATCAACTTGTGAGTTAGAAAGATCAACTAAGTGTGAAACAAGCAAGCACAAGCACAAGCACAAATGAAAAGATAAGTCTTAATCAAAGCATGAATACTTGCTAGCAGCGTAAGATAAACTCTTGTGAAAAGAAGGTTAGGCTCCAAAATCTAAGCATAGGAAAAATTTTGGAGGGTGGTTGTAGCCGCTACAACACATTAGGAATGGGAGCTTGTTATGGGAAATTTACCAATCTTTTATATACTCACCCAAGGTTTGATGATGTTCCTATTTACAACCAAGGAACAAGAAAATTATGGCATGCTTGGCAATGGGAAAGTGGGACCCCCGTTCGATTTCTAATTCATAAAAAAGTTTTAAGAAATAAGAAACTCTTTTGGTGTCTTCATTAAATCTAGTATCAGCTTTGTGGACACTGGTTTGATGTCCATTACAAATATTCTGGATGGCTCGGATTTGAAGTAAAGGACTAATGGTTGAGATAGCACTATAGAATGATAATTTCCCCATTATTCAATGATTAGATTGCATTGTGGTGCCTTTTATTTGTTCATTTTCATAGATAGAGCACATGGGCACACATTATGATGTGGGTTTGACCCGAAAGAGATGGGTGGATAAGAGGAATTTTGTCTAGGAAATTATGGCTTCTTGTGGTAATCTAGGTGGATAGAAGGTGGATTTTAAATCTATGCATATAATGGATGTTGTGAACTTGAGATTGAATTGATTTCAAAGGATGGGGGTTCCCAACTTGAGCATAAGGGTGAATATCCACTTAGAAATCATTTTCATAGTGAATGGTGTTTCCTTATCTCCAAGGTTAGGCGAGAGTGAGAAGGATGTGCTTTTGGCCATGAAACTTTCTCCTACTGAAAATTTCAATTGGAAAATCATGTTCATGTTCCTACCACTATTTCCAATTATGATAATGGGAACCTAGATATGAAGTCATGACATGATTTGGGGGTTAGTAAAGTTTCAATCTCCAAAAGTTGTGCTAACTCTACTAGAAAAACTAGGAGTCTAGAAAAACCTTTAGTGGTAGAGGACAAGGGTTTAGTTTTTGATGGGGCATGAGTGTGGGGTCTCCATCTTGGTTTTTCTGCCCAGTTCATTAATTGGGTCATTAATTGTGTTTCTAATGGCTCTTTTTATGTCCTTATTATGCTCTCATGTATCTTTCACCATGGTTGTTATAAATATGGCTAAATCTTGAGTGGGGCATTATTTAAAGGCAAGAGAACTAGGCATTTCAAAGGAATAAAGATAGTGAGAACCTTTCCCTTCTATTATTTGTTGTTTTTGGATGATATTTTCTTGTTTTATCATGGTTCACGAAGGGATGCTTTAACGTTTAAGGAGATTCTAGACCTATATTTTCTTGCAATAAGCATGAAGGTAAACCTAGATAAGTCCTCCATATATTTTATGGGGATTGTTGATGAAGATTTCAAATCTATTTGTCGAGTTATTTATTCTTCAATCGGTAGATATGCATGATGATTTGAAGTACTTAGGTTTTTCCCTTGTGCCAAATGATTATCGGATAAAGGATTAGGACTCGCTAATAGCTAAGATAGAGAGGAGATTATCGATCTAGTGAAATATATGGTTGTCAAGTGGGGTAGGTTGGTCTTAGTAGGGTTTGTTGCAAAAGTCATCCTTGTTTATTGAATATATATAACATTTATCCCATAGGGTGTTCTTGGAAGGATAAGGAAAATGTGTTTTAGGTTCTTTTGACCGGGGACAAGAGAAAAACAAATATTCCCTTGACAATGTGGCAAAGGATCATTGCTCCTAAAGAGTTGGGTGGATGTTGCCTCAATAATGTTTACTTATTCACAAAATATCTAGCTATAAATAATGGTTAGAGGCTGAATTTTGGTAAGGAACTCTATTGTCATGTAATTTTCAAAAAATGGATAACTCCTAACTTTGTTGAGGAATGAATTAAGAATCCTTTTAAGAATTTTCATATAACATCAATAACTTATAAAGCAAGTGTTCTTGTGTTTCCTTAGATAGAAAAATTGCTTGTTTGGAAAGTCTGTAATGGAATGATGGTTAGATTGGGTGATGAATCTTGGATGGGGAGTGTGAATATGTTTAAATTACCTAAAAATCTTGTAAATGTGCTTTATGATGAAGGCTTTAATAGTTTAAATTAATTGAGCCCCCAGGAAGCTCACTTGGAAAGCTCGTCAAAACGTAAAGTAAATATGAGTACAAAGCCCATGTTCAAATCCTTGGTTGCTTGCTTGTGGCCACATGTTGGGGAGGCAGCGTGGTTAACCTAGGGGTTATAGTGGTAATGGTCGGAATCAACCTTGCGGCACATGAGTATGACACCAGCCTAGTTGCTAATTCCTCTAGGCATATAAAAACAAATCGCAAAGCAAAATCTTAACTTAGTTTAGAGCTAAGAGTGGAAATTTCTCAAGATCTTGGTTTTAGAAAGGATGATGAGGTGACATGGAAAGCATATATTTCTAACCTAAATTCCAACATGTAATAATTAGGGATTTTGATGATAAATTGTTGTGGTTAGAGAAGCCAGCTTGAGGTTCATATACTCCTAAGGTGGGATGCAATATTTTTATGAAGGGAAGGCATAAGTGGAATTAATTAAGTGGTGGAAATAATATGGAAGATGAATTGTCCATTGGAATCCCATGTTTTCAAGTGGCTTGCCTTGAAAATAAGGTTGTTACATGGGATGTGTTACAATATAGGGATAGGAATGGTCTTAGAAATTGTCCTTTGTGTAAAGTAAATGGAGACAATATTCAAACTTGCTTTAATCTCATGAATATTCAATTCAGGTTTGGAATCGGATTAAAGGATTGAAGTGATTCAAAGTTTTGTGGAAGGGGAATTATATTGAATATTGTTTGCATGGATGGTGTAAAAACTCTCTAGTCAAGACAAGAGCTCATCCTCTCATGATAGTCAGGGGGTTTGGTTGGTCCATAATGGTGGCATGTTTGAGGATAAGTTTATTTTAACAAATCAAATTGCATCACAAAGTTTGTCAACTCAAATATTTCAAGAAATCTTCAAATCAAATATTTCAAGCAATATTCAAATGAAAATCCTCCAAAAAGCTAGTTGTAGAAGAAATTTATAAAGTGGTGCTTGGGTTTATCTTGATGATTGTTTCCAAGAGGATCCACGAATTTATGGAGTAGGAGGAATCTTACATTTGAATGACAATTGGGATTTTAAATTTAAAGCTAGTATTAGTTAGTTGGGGGAGTGGGGTGGGGGAAAAACAAAAAAAATTGCAAAGTTTCTGGCTCTAAAACTAGTTTTAAAGCTATCAACTAACAAATATGTTACTACTCTCCAAATTTTGGTGATTCTCTAGTGGTTCTAAAGTGGATATAGCAAGGAAATGATGTTGGAAAATTTTAAATCAAGGTCCATTTTTGGGATGGAAAATTATAAATATTCTTTCAGTCACATATGTTTTTGTTATGTGTGTAAAGAATGAAATGTTGATGTGAATGGGTTCTCCAATGAAATATTTTCTTTGTATCTTAGGGTTTAGCATATTTAGGAGATTATTGGGGAATAACCATTTATTTTTCTCTATTTCTCCCATTAATAGGGTCTTTTGGTGATTTGGGTGATTTTATTAACATGAAATATCATCATGGTATTTGTTATTATGATGTATTTTTTATATTGCAGATCGTCTAAAACATTATAAAATTAGAGCTATCCAAGGTTTTAATACTTTACGATGTATCTCCTTGGATATTAATGTTTTCCATGAGAAAAAATTGCTCATATGAACTATTTTTGGAGGATAAAGGAATTTCATATTATTTTTTTATATGGGTTTCCTTTAAAGGAAACAAAAAATGCCATCTACAAAATGTAGTTTTCCTATTTAGTTTTAGAAGGAAAAAAATGGTAGTTGTAGATGGTGTTGTGGTATCATTAATGGGAAACTCCCTAAGAACTTGAGGGTAAGTCCCCTCATTGAAGATTCTTGGCTAGTGGAAGATGACCTCTAAAAGTGTTGTAACACCAACTTGGAAGTAGCCATTCTTGAACGGGCAGGTGATTGTTCTTACTAGAATGCATGTAATGTTGATGATTAACCCATCAATGCATTTGATGCCTTTTGGTAAGGCCACGAAGGGAGGAGCTTAGCGGTCATATATTTTAATGAAACATCCACATGTGTTTCCTAGGAAATTGAATATATGACTTCTCCATACACACACATGGAAAAATAAATGTATTCTTCTTGCTTTATGAAGATATTGATAAATTAACATGCAATCCACAACTAAAACAAATTTCACGTTCAAAACATTGGTAGTTAGTGGGTCAAGGGTTAGAGGTTAGAAGGTCATGGTTTAGTGTGATATTAGGGTTAAAGTGTCAGGGGATTAGGGGTTAATGAGTGAATGTGATTGATGTGATCAACTATATTGGATAGTGGGTTAGTGGGTTGATGTCTAGAGGTTAGTGGATTGGAGAGTTAGGGGTTACTCATTTATGAGGTTATAGGGTTGTGGTTTGGGGGATTTGTGGGTTAGGAGTTAGGGGTTCACTACATTTGTTGTTAGGGGGTTAATGGATCAATGTTTAGTGGGGTTAGTCAATTGGGAGATTAGGGGATAGATTATGGTTTATTGGCTAGTGGGATGGAAGGGTGATGTCATTAAGGGTTAAATGTTGTTAAAATGGATAACCATTGTTAATAATGTTAATGATAGTAAATCATAGGAAATGTTGTAAACCGTGGTTAATTTTGTCAACCATGATCAATATTGTGAGTATGTCCAACCATGACCAATATTGTCAGTGTGTCCAACAATAGTCAATATTGTCAATAATTCCAACCATGGTCAATATCGAGAATATGAATAACCACGATTAATATGGTCAATATTATTAATATGGAAATCCATGGTTAATGAGGGTTAAGGGTTGGTAGGTTATTAAGATTAACAAAATAGGGGATAAACAATTAAGTCGTTAATGGTTAATCAATCTCTATGGGGTTAATGAGTTAGTGATGAGTGGGATCCATGGAAGGTTATGGATTTTTTGGGTTAGTGTCTAGTAGGTTATTGTGTTAGGAAATCAAAGGTTAGTAGATTAGTGGGTTATTAGTTTAAGGCTAAGAGGTTAGTGGGTTAGGGGTTAATGTGATTAGGAGGTTAGGGTGTTAGTACTCAGAGGACTGTGGGTTAACAAAAAAATGTAGTTAATATGGTCAACATGGTTAATCTTTGTTATTATATTCAATTATTAACAGTAAATATTAAAAATAAATGTTATTCGTAACAACAAAAGTAAATAATAATAATAAATGATGATGATAATTATGTTTATGTTTATTACAATTCTCGTAAACCAACAAGGTCTATTAGATAAATAAAAAGAAAATGGAAAATATTCCCTAGAAGATCATGTTTATATTTGAACATATTAGAAATAAAAGTACCAATATTATTATAGTTTTCATAATCTAGGATGTTTGTAAGAGTAACTATGTTACAAAATTGGGTAAAATTATACCTTACATTATTAAGGTTAGGGTAAGGAAAAAAAAAAGTCATGTTCATCCTCAACCTCCTTTGTATCATAAATTTTACAAATACACTATTCCAAGGTGTTTATGGGTTAGTCTAGCAACAAGTTTCACTATGGAGGTCATAAGCATTGGTCTTAATCTTAGAAATAATTCATTTTGTTTTATAATCTCATATGGTTGGAAAATTAGTTTTGATCTACCAAATCAAGGTTGATAATATTTGTGTAGTATTTAACCTTCTTATTGAGGATTTCATTGTCATTCTATGTTTGAGATTTAAATTTAATATGGTTATAAGACTTTATACTATGTACATCATTAATTTGATTAACTCCTTTTATGTTCCAATAGTTAAGCCAACCCAGCCTCTTTTGAACATGCAATATGGCCAAAATGGTGAATGTGATTAATGTTTTTACTAATTATTATTTTTCATTCTTATATCTCAATGCATCAAGCATGTGCTTCCCCATTGTGGAAATATATTTCAATGAAGTTATGTCAACATATAACATTCAACACATAAACCTTTTAAATAGAAGTTGCAACTATGGGGTATATATTCCATTAAAGTCACCTAGGATTTACACTGAATTTAACCATAAATATCTTACTTGCATAGGCATGCTTACCTATGAGGTGTGATTATGTTACTAAGTTTTAGCTTAGGAGGGGGAATAACAACACTCCCACTTTATCAAATCACCAAAATTATGTTGGTATTTATTATCATCATCATTGATATTTTTTGTTACTATTATATTTTATATTTTTATTTCATATCTACTTATGACTCAATAATATCTTCAAAATCTGCACTAATTATATTATTAATAAAGGCATTTGATAGACATAAAAAATAATGCCTTTGTGTGAAGTGTGACCGTTGAACAAATCTTCTCAACTTCAAAAGATGTCATGTGTACTAACCCAATGTTAGTAGTGCTAGAATTAGCCAAGAAATTTATCTCATAATGTGATGCCTCAAGCATATGTCTTGTAGTAGTGTTATGTAAGGAGGGCACCCTTGAGAAAGAGGTGATGGTCATCCTTCATGCAGTGGAGATGTGGCAGACATATCCCTTATTAAGGTGATTTGAGGAGGATGGATCTATATTTGGCTTATCCTTACTTATTTCAAGTTGACTCAATGGAGGCCACTAAAAATGTCTAATAAATGAATATATAGTTCAACTCATTTAGAGGCTCCACAGAGATCCAAACCCTCCTAAAGGATGTAGATAGTAGAAAGATACATTAAGGTATAAAATGTGTACTACTTTGATAAATATTTCTACCTTAAACAAAAGGTATTAGAGGAGTTGAATTCCTCAACTACAATGGGTCATTATGGCTTTCATAAAACATATGAAAGAGCTAAGCACTTGATCTTCTTAGATGTCATGAAAATAGATATCCAAGAATCTATAGGGACCCATGACACATGCAAATGAAACAAAGGTGAGATAATGAAGGCACCAAGTTGGCATTTTGATGCATGTGTTGTCCTTGATGGAAACTCACTTGTAACAGAACAAATATATGGTAATGAGATGAATCCACGGGTCAGTTCTGAGGTGACAAAATGATGGAACAGAATAAAAGAATGATGGGTCAAAGGTTTACAGATCAGAATCGGAAGTTTGATAGAGGTGAATATTTGAAAATCTATACGCGGGTTCTTCAAGGCCAAGTCGCGTATACACGCGATTTTAGTGAAGCGAAGTAGCATATGGTTTTTGTACCATGATATTCTAAATACCAGGGGTCCTTACTATGGTATTGCCCCATATTAATGAGCGCGACAACGGATATTGATCCTGTCAAAGATTAACACCGACACTAGTGTAGTTTTGACCCATGGTATTAGATAAGGGCTAAACTATATAAAGAGGTGAAGATCAAAGTGCTAAGTGTGCAAGTGAAAGGATTTTTTATGAATACTTCAATCTGAAGTATATTTGCATTGTAAGGGTCATAATTGTCACATAGATCTAAAATAATTATGCACCGATGAATACAATAATGGATCAGGATCATGAGACCTGAAATGACTTTTCATTGTACGATCTGCTCATTGACTAGATCTAAGTATTGATGTATGTTTTTATCTTTGAATATTGTGATTTGGGTCTTTCTAAAGTTCTGAAGAGTTGCGCAATTTTAGGTCAAAATTTGTAGATATATACACTAGTTGGTCTCAGGAAAAGCGCGTATACACGCGGGTTCGCTTCTTCAAAGTAGTGTATAAAAAGTAAGGGTTTATGTTCATAAATGATTGATCAACCTAATTAGTGTTGTTGTTTCTTTGTTGTCTATCAATGAAGTATTCATGATTGATCTGGATTAAGTGGTAATGTCTGAAGTAGAAATGATTGAATGATGAAGTTGAATGTGGTTATGGATTGATTGAAGAATATTAAGATTACTTGTTGATTATGATTGAAGATCAGAGACAGTTTTGTGATTGGTTCAGAGTCTTGCAGTAGATTTGAGTATGATTTAGTGTTCTTTTTCAGAATTGTAGTGGTCAAGTCAGTTTTCAGTATATTAAAACATGTACACAGGTTTCTCTACAGAAAAGCGTGTATACACACGGGTTTCCTTAAGCGAAGAATGATCGGGGTAGCAGTTGATTTTGTGTGTTGATGCAATATTTTGAGTTCAGTTTTATGTATCAGTTACAGTGATCTCACTGTTCCAGTTGATTGGTTGAGCTTTGATTAAGTGTCAATTGATTGGGTTTTAGTGATTGGTTGATTCTGTGTGTCAGAGATTGATGATTGTATTACAGTGATGGTTGAGCATAAGTGTTAATATTGGATCTAGTGTGAAAATTTATGAAACTTGGTCCATGGATGTTGCTAAGGGTTGGAGCCTTTAGTGAGGAAGTTGAAGCTTCCTGCCAGTAGTAGTTGGTGATTAGATCAGGGGGTTGGAGCTCCCTTCCAGTAGGA
Source organism: Pinus tabuliformis (assembly GCA_031772625.1). Classification (NCBI taxonomy): domain Eukaryota; kingdom Viridiplantae; phylum Streptophyta; class Pinopsida; order Pinales; family Pinaceae; genus Pinus; species Pinus tabuliformis. The sequence goes on from CM062810.1 coordinate 974,914,597, forward strand.
GTTGAAGAACAAGTGAAGGTTGTAGCCTTCAGAAGGTGGGTGCCTATGTACTCTACACCAGTACAAGAATGTAAGAAGCTTTTGATATTAATAAGTTTTGAATACTCAAACGACATTAGCGGTGGTTTTCTCCCACATTGGGTTTCCACCTTAAATATTGGTGTTCATGTGTGTTACTTATGTGTGATACTTTATTTTGTTCTTACTGCACCTATTTACTGCTTATCAAATGCCTGATAAATCTCTTACATTTTGGTTCAAGTTTAACAGATAAAGAATTAGTTGTTTTACAAGTTTACTGAGCATACACTAGTTTCTTTTACAACAATCGCGTATATACGCTAGTTGGGTTCAGTCAAGTCGTGTATACATTTCAGAAAATAAAATTATTATTGTGAGTTTTTAAAATACTAATTCACCCCCCCACCTTTTAATATTTTTTGCCAACAATTGGTGTCGGAGGCAGTTTATTCAAAAGAAGCTTGATTTCTTGAAGGAAGATCTCTTAAGATGAGCGATCAAGACGGATCAGCATCCATCAGACCACCACTCTTCAACGGAAAAAAAATTTATATATTGGAAGACAATAACTAGATCCTATCTTCAGTCTCTTGGAGCATATGTTTTGGAAATTGTGGAAGGAGGTTACCGATATCCAGCTGCAGTTCCCACAAATGCAACAGAAAAGAAGATATATGAAACCAATGTGAAAGTTGTCAATGCATTATTGGGAAGTCTGACAGAATCAGAACTTGTCAAAGTTATGTAGCTAAACACAGCAAAAGAAATATGGGACAGAATCATTCAAAGCTATGAAGGTGATACCAAGGTAAAAAGTGCTAAACTCCAAACTCTCAGAATTCAATATGAAACTCTCAGAATGCATAATGATGAAAGTATTGCCAATTTCTTTCTACGTATAGATGAGATTGTAAATTGCATGAAAAATCTAGGTGAAGAAATAAAGGACACTACTTTAGTAGAGAAAATATTAAGATCTCTAACTCCTAAATTCGAGTCAAAAGTGTCTGCCATTGAAGAGAAGCAGGATCTACAGACTCTTACTGTTGTTCAACTTCATGGGATCCTGATTGCTTTTGAAATGAGGAAAGGAGGTCCCTCAGAAGTCAAAGAAGCCGCATTTAAAGCATCTACAAAAGGAAAAGAAAAGGAAGAATGCAAGGAATCATGATACATATCAGAAGAAGATGAGGTGAACTTTGTAAAGAAACTTCAACTGGGCACCAGAAGGTTCAGAGGTAAGCTTCCCTTCAAATGTTTTGCTTGTGGTAGAGTTGGTCATTATGCTGCTAAATGTCCTCATAAAGACAACCATGACAAAGGGAAGGATACTACAAAAGGTAATAGGAGACGGTTTGACAATAGAAGAAGTTATTATACTCATGAAGATAATGATGGCTTGTAAAAAAGTGAAGAAGGTGAATCTGATCAAGATCTTAAATTACTCGTGGCTTTTGAGAAAAATACTAATGAGTCTAATGATAAATTTGTGGATGCATTAGAAGAAGAAAAAATTGTTTGAAGAAATTACCCAACTCGGAATTTGCTTAGAAGAAAACAAAGTAGCCATAGATACTTTGAAGCATCAACTCATAAAAAAGGAAAATCATAATGAGAAGTTAGAATGTGAAGTAGTAAGTCTAAGAAAGGAACTTGAGAAAATAAAAACTATGAATCTTATATTTGCTAAAGGATCTGAAACCTTAGATGAAATTATCAAGGTACAACACTCTCCTCTTATGAAGACAGGTCTTGGATACACTGGAGAAACATCTCAAACATAAAAGTCTTCAGCCACCACCAGAAGCTTCAGTAATATAGCAACAACTAGTCAGCAAAGCTTCAGTAAGGCAGCAAAAACCAGTCAATGAAGCTTCAGTCCTCAGCAAAAGAATAAAGGCATTCCACTGGTAAATCATGTTCACTCTAATCCAAGGATGAACAACAACAAAAGCACCAGTAAAAAGGTAAACAACACCAGAAGATTCTATGATCACATAAATTTCTTCTTTAATGGACAATGTTTCTCATGTCATAATTTTGGCCATAAGGTTACTCAATGCATTGCATACAAAACTATCATGACTAGAGAAGCAAGAAAACAAAGGAAGGAGATAGTAGTCAAGAAGAGCTCTTATAGTATTTTATCACCTCTTATAGATGAAATTTATTGTTCATTTTCCAATAACTTTGGACATGAAGAATCTGAATGTAGGAGTAAATTACATCCAACATCTCAAAAGGAGCAAATATCAACAAACTCTAAGGTATGGAAAAGGAAGGAGTTACAGTCTGAAAGTTGTGGCATAGCATTGTTTGCAGAAGGACAAGAAAATCATTGGTACATTGATAGAGGATGCTCAAAACACATGACGAGTGATAAAGATAAACTTATTTCAATACAATACTTTACAGAAAGAAAAGAATGTCACTTTTGGAAATGACTCACCTGTTGTCATTAAGGGTAAAGGCTCTGTTTTTCTAAAATAAAAAGTTGAAGTTGGTAATGTTATGTATGTTGATGGATTAAAGAATAGCTTGTTGAGTGTTAGCCAAATGTGTGATCAAGGAAATGAGGTAGTATTCCAATCACAATAATGTGTGGTTTGTGAAATTGACACATGAAAGACTATAATAAAAGGAACAAGAACCCCGAGAAATCTGTATATATTGAAAGGTGGCCAAGAACGATGTTACCTAGGCAAGGAAAAAGAAAATTGGTTATGGCACAGAAGGTTGGGACATCTAAGCTTCTCTCAAATAAGCAAATCAAGCAAGCTCAAAGTTGTTTGTGATCTACCCTACATCACCATACCATAAAGTACCATATGTAAGTCATTTCAATTTGGTAAGCAAACCAAATTTCAATTCAATGCCAAAGAAGGATCAACAAGTAATCCTCTTGACTTATACATATTGATTTGTGTGGACCAGTAAGGAAAAATTCACCTCATGGAGAACAATACTATATCTTATTCATTGATGACCTTTCTAGAATTTGTTGGATCGGTCTATTGAAACACAAAGATGAAGCATTTGATAAATTTAAAGTCTTCAAGGCATTAGTTGAAAATGAATTAGATCTAAAAATCAAATGTCTCATATCTAACCAAAGAGGAGAGTACATATCAGATGAATTCTTTGATTTTTGTGAACAACATGGCATAAAAAGACAATTTTCTATAGCTAAAACTCCTCAACAAAATGGTGTGGCAGAAAGAATGAATAGAATTGTTCAACAAATGGCTCGTGTTATGATTGATGAGTCTAGAACTCTTGACACCTTCTGGGGTGAAGTTGCACATACTGCAATAAATATTCTCAACAAGGCTCATGTTCGTGTGAATAGTGATAAAACTCCGTATGAACTTTGGTATGGTAAGCCTCCCACTGTAAAGCACTTTAGAGTTTTTGGAAGAAAAAATTTCATAAAAAATAATGATGAAAAACTTGGTAAGTTTGAAGCTAGATCAGATGAAGGAATACTTCTTGGTTACTCATCTAGAAGCAAAGGATACAAATGTTACAATAAGAGACTTCGGAAAATTGTTGAGTGCATTGATGTTGTGATTGATGAAGCATGCACAGGGCCCAAAAAGGTAACATCAGAAAAGAGGGTGATGATGATGAATGCTTTCCCACATCAACTCGTAACGATATAGAAGAAGAAACTAATGAAGCAACAAAAGAAGATACATTAGACAAAGAAAAGGCTCCATCCAGGTATGTTCAAAAGACTCATCCAGAAACTCAAATTCTAGGAGAAAATGAATCTAGGGTACAAACAAGAAGAACCCTTGTAGTATCTTCTATTTATCTAGCTTTATTATCCACTATTGAACCATAAATGTAAATTAGGCTAGTAAAGATGAATTTTGGGTTAAGGCCACGAATGAAGAATTTGATCAAATTGAAAACAATGATACTTGGGAATTGGTTCCAAGACCTCATGATAAAAATGTTATTAGGACAAAATGGATATTCAAAGATAAGTTGAATGAAAATGGAGAGGTCATTAGGAACAAAGCTAGACTTGTTTGTAAAGGTTATGCTCAACAAGAAGGTATAGACTTTGAAGAAACATTTGCACCAGTAGCCAGACTTGAAGCCATAAGAATGTTTCTTGCATTTTCAAGTTTTCGAAATTTCAAAGTTTATCAAATGGATGTAAAATCTGCTTTCCTTAATGGAGATCTAGAAGAAGAAGTATATATTGAACAACCAGAAGGATTCATTTTGGGGAATGATGAAAACCTTGTATGCAAACTCAAAAAGGCTTTATATGGGCTAAAACAAGCTCCACGGGCATGGTATTATCATCTTGACAAATATCTTCAACAACAAGGTTTCACAAAAGGATCTGCAGACAACAACTTGTACACAAAAATTGAGGGTGATAAACTGCTAATTATTGTTGTTTATGTTGATGATATCATCTTTGGTAGTAATGAAGAATCTATGAGTCAAAACTTTGCTTCTGTTATGCAGCAAGAATTTGAAATGTCTTTACTTGGGGAACTAACCTATTTTCTTGGTCTACAAGTGCAACAAGCAAAATATGGCATCTTTCTCTCACAAACAAAATATCTCAAGCAGATTCTGAAGAAGTATGGGATGGAAGATTGCAAACCTGTATGTACTCCCATGATGACATGATGTAGCCTCAGTTCTAATGATGATTCTCCCGCAGTAAACCAACCAGAGTACAGGTCTATGATTGGAAGTATGCTTTATCTAACAGGTACCAGACCAGATATCATGCATGCAATTGGACGTTTCCAAGCCAATCCAAAGGAATCACATCTTCAGGCAGTAAAGAGAATATTCAAATATCTCCAAGGAACCCAAGACTTTGGTCTATGGTATCCTAAAGATGCAGATCTTACCCTTCATGCATACACAGATGCAGATTGGGCTAGAAATGTTGATGACTAGAAAAGCACTAGTGGAGGTGCATTTTACATGGAGCCCCGATTGGTATCTTGGTTCAACAAGAAACAAATTTCCATTACCTTATCTATAGCGGAAGAAGAATATGTGGTTGTTGTATCTTTTTGCACACAACCTCTATGGATAATGCAAACATTACAAGATATACAAATCAAATGTTCTCCACCCATCTCCATCATATGTGATAATAAAAGTGCTATTAGTATTACGAAAAATCATGTTATACACTCCAAGACCAAGAATATTCCCATTAAGTATCACTTTCTATGAGAACAAGTGCTTGAGAAAAAGGTTAAATTGGAGTATGTTCCCTCCAAAGAACAAGTTGTTGATATATTTACTAAACCCATTCCCAGAGAAGCATTTGAATAGCTCAGACAGAAACTGAGAGTTATCTTTGCCTCATTTTGATGTTAATCCAATTTGTTGATTCTACAGGTGAGAATTCAGAAGGTTGTTGTCTATACGCGGTTTTCATGAAGTATAGTCTCGTATATACGCGAGTTTCTTTGCAGACAGTCACGTATGTTTTTCTATGATAGAAAAACAGTGGGACGAACTCAAGATCAACCTTTGACATGCTTCTAATAGCTATGATTTGATTTTTCTTGGTCTAGTGTTTATGGGTACAGTCTACTGATATGGTATTGAGTTATGTTTTTCTCATTGATATTTATCTGATTGATGAATATGCTTTGATGAATGAGTTGTTGAAAATGAACAGGTAGCACAGGTTCAGGGGGAGCATTAGCCTTGCAGAATATAATGCATTGTTGGCATTCTAGTTGTTGAATTATGCTACTTTTAAGATCTTTTGATCTCAGTGATTAATGTCATATCTTTCATTTGATGTAAAGATCATGTGGAAACCTATGATGTAATAATTGTGATATTCAATCAAGTATGGAATTTTGAGGTCATTTCAAATATGTAATCCCACTTGGTTGGGTGGTAGTGTCAAAAATATAATCCCACTTAGTTGGGTGGTTGAGTCAAATATGTATCCCCACTTGGTTGGCTGATTGACGTAAGTATGAGTCCTTGGTGATAGAAAGGTCATACTGAGCTCTGAAGATTCAGCATGTGCTCAAGGGGAGCATGGACAATATAGTGCAAATCATATCCAAAGGGGGAGCTTTGATCCTCCCTTTTCCCTTGATATCAAAGGGGGGGGATATCCTGGTGTTTGAATAATGGTTATTTGAATATCTACAGGTTGAGGTGATTAACACTAACATGATTGCCATCAAGTCCAAAGGGGGATATTGTTGGCATTATGATGCATGTGTTGTCCTTGATGGCAACTCACTTGTAAAAGAACAAGTATATGGTAACTAGATGAATCCACAGGTCAGTTCAGAGGTGACAGAATGATGGAACAGAATACCAAAATGATGGGTCAAAGGTTTACAGATCAGAATCAGAAGTTTGATACAGGTGAATATTTGAAAATCTATACGCAGGTTCGTCAAGGCCAAGTCGCATATACACGCGAGTTTAGTGAAGCAAAGTAGCATATGGTTTTTGCACCATGGTATTCTAAATACCAGGGGTCCTTACCATGGTATTGGCCCATAGTAATGAGTGCGACAATGGATATTGATCCCATCAAAGATTACCACCGGCACTAGTGTAGTTTTGACCCGTGGTATTAGATAAGGGCTAAATTATGTAGTTTTCGTGGTATTAGATAAGGGATAAACTATGTAAAGAGGTAAAGATCAAAGTGTTAAGTGTGCAAGTGAAAGGATTTTTTATGAATACTTCAATCTAAAGTTTCTTTGCATTGTAAGGGTCATAATTGTCACATAGATCTGAAATAATTATGCACCGATGAATACAATGATGGATCATAATCATGAGTCCTGAAATGACTTTTCATTGTACGATCTACTCATTGACTAGATCTAAGTACTGACACATGTTTTTATCTTTGAATATTATTATCTGGGTCTTTCTGAAGTTTGGAAGAGTTGCACAATTTTAGGTCAAAATTTGTAGATCTATACACTGGTTGGTTTCAGGAAAAGCGTGTATACACGTGGGTTCGCTTCTTCAAAGTAGCGTATACAAAGTAAGGGTTTATGTTCATAAATGACTGATCAACCTGATTAGTGTTGTTGCTTCTTTGTTGTCTGTCAATGATGTCCTCATGATTGATCTGGGTTAAGTGATAATGTCTGAAGTAGAAATGATTGAATGATGAAGTTGAATGTGGTTATGGATTGATTGAAGAATGTTAAGATTACTTGTTGATTGTGATTGAAGATCAGAGACAGTTTTGTGATTGGTTCAGAGTGTTGCAGTAGATCTGAGTATGATTCAGTGTTCTTTTTTAGAATTGCAGTGGTCAAGTTTTCAGTTTTCAGTATATTAAAATCTGTACATGGGTTTCTCTACATAAAAGTGCGTATACATGCGGTTTCCTTAAGCGAAGTAGTGTATACATTTTGACATTTGAATGATCAGGGTTGCAGTTGATTCTGTGTGTTGATGCAGTATTCTGAGTTCAGTTTTGTGTACTGGTTACAGTGATCTAACTATTCCAGTTGATTGGTTGAGTTTTGATTAAGTGTCAATTGATTGGGTTTCAGTGATTGGTTGATTCTGTGTGTCAGAGATTGATGATTGTATTACAATGATGATTGAGCATAAGTGTTGATATTGGATCCAATGTGAAAATTTATGAAACGTGGTCCATGGATGTTGCTGAGGGTTGGATCCTTCAGTGAGGAAGTCGAAGCTTCCTGCTAGTAGTAGTTGGTGATCAGATTAGGGGGTTGGAGCTCCCTTCTAGTAGGAGTTGGAGAACGAGTGAAGGTTGTAGTCTTCAGCAGGTGGGTGCCTGCGTACTCATACGAGTCTGCACCAGTACAAGAATGTAAGAATTTTTTATATTAATAAGTTTTGAAGACTGAGATGACAACAACGGTGGTTTTCTCCCACATTGGGTTTCCACCTTAAATCCTGGTGTTCATGTGTGTTACTTATGTGTGATACTTTATTTTGTTCTTACTGCACCTATTTATTCCTTATCAAACTTCTGATAAATCTCTTACATTTTGGATCAAGTTTAACATATAAAGAATTAGTTGTTTTACAAGTTTACTGAGCATACGCTAGTTTCTTTTACAACAGTCACTTATATACGCTAGTTGGGTTCAGTCAAGTTGCGTATACATTTCAGAAAAGAAAATTATTATTGTGAGTTCTTAAAATATTGAATCAGCCCCCCCATCTCAGTATTTTTTTCCCAACACACCAGGGGCATTACAACCATGATCAATCCAAACACATATATGGATTGACATCTCTATGAATTTTATTATGGAATTCCCAAAAGTGGGTATGAAATCAATGATCATGGTGGTAGTTGAGCGTCTATTAAAATATGTGCATGTGCATGCCTTGTCTCATCCATTTATGCCCTTCTCAATTGTTAAAGTCTTCATGAATCATAATTTTAAGTTACATGGCATGTCCGCTTTAATTGTATCATATTAAGGCTCCACCTTTGCTAATAGATTTTGGCTAGAAATGTTTAAAATTTACGAAACCTAGCTAAACATGAGCACAACATATCACCTCTAAATGAATGACCAAATAGAAGTGGTCAACAAGTGCTTAGAAATTTATTTATGAAGCTTTGCATATGAAAAGTCGCATCAATTAGCACAATGGTTTTCCCTCACGAAATGGTGGTACAATACCCTTTATTACGAAGCTACCAAAATAAAACCACGTGAAGCTATGGCAAAAAACTCTTATCAACTCATGTTCATCGAGCACCTCCAAGTTTCATGTAGTTTATAACATATTTCACATGAGAAAATCCATTCTTCTCACACTTGAGGACAATTTGGTTATGGCTTAAAATAGAATGAAACAATAAGCTGACTAACATCACCTAGAATGTTTTTTGTAGAAGGGGATTAGGTGTTTCTTCACCTTCAACCTTATAACCAAACATCACTCAAAGTTGAAATCTACTAGAAGATAGCACCAATGTTCTATAGAACCCATACAATCACTAAGCAAATTATATAAGATAATTGTATGCTATCTCTTCTCGCTCACCTAAGATTCATTTAATCTTTAATTTGTCTTGTTTAAAGATGGTAGGCTTAAAATGCAAGGTTCAAACCAATTTACCGAAACTTAATAAAGCAAGCTCCATTTCTCAATTATGCTAATATTATATAGTTTGAGAAATGCTAAATTAGTGAAAATATATGCATAAAAAATATCATATAAAAACTAATAGTAATTATACAACAATTTCTTCACCTTTAACATCACAAACATAATTTATATCATATGTTTAAAACAATATTTTTTTCCCAAAATTTTCTTACATTAACAACCATTAATGATTTACCATATTTTAAATCAAACTCTTATCATTAATGGATAGTTGAAAAAAAATCCAATTCTATATATTCTTTTATATGAAAAAAAAGGCACATTCAGAAACGTTCTTTTTATACGAAGAAAAAAAAGGCACACTCAAAAACGTTCTTTACTCATTTTTCAGAAAATAAACGATTTTCCTACTTTAAAATAAATATGAAAAACAAATTACATCTCAAAATAAATTTGAAAAATGTTATTGAAAACATAACTTATGACTTTAATTTAAAATGAGACCTTTTTAAAGGAAAAGCTTAAAGGTGCCTTTCATATTCATATTTGTCAAAAGCACTTAATTGCTTTGTTGATTTGATATTTGACTTGTTGACGTTTAACAATAACACAATACACTTTACCTTTTAAGTTTAATGTTTGATTTTAGTTTTTATTTTGAATTTATTATAATAATTTAATTGAAATGTATAATAATTATATATATATATATATTTATATATATTAATTGGAGTTATTTTGAGTGGTTAAGTGGAATGGTTGTTATCTTCTTTACTTTAATTTAAATCCCTATTATTAACACGATGAGTTATAATGTCTTAATGAATATTGTTGTAGTGGTTTCTAGCCTTGTGAAGACTTAAATGAGTATACTTGTGGGCTAGCCTAGTAGTAGCAACCTCATTCTAACCCTAGAACTTAGAGGAAAACAGATTAATTTCTTTGTTATATATATATATATGAAAAAAATAAATACACACATATTATTTTAGTCTTATTTATATATATTTTTAAGAGGAATGGACAATTGGGTCGGTTTCATACTCCAATGACATGGGGTCAATTCCAACTACTACCATTGTAACTTCTAAATGTCTTTGTACACCCCTTTTACAGACACAAGTAAATCATGGGGATTTTAACCATCGATTTCTTGGTACATAACACCATTATCACAAAGATTGTCAATAAAACTATTGCTCCCATGAGTTATTATTATTATTGTAATTTAATTAAATATCAAATTAATTTCAGTTTTTTATTTAAATAAAATACTATATAATAATTTAATTATTTAATTTTTAAAATTAATAATGATCATATAAGTGAGTTTATATTTTCACAATTGTTGATGTTGTGGAGAATTTTCAAAAGAACCAGTGTAAAAGATTTTTAATCCATTCAACGTTTCGGATGGACACTCCACTCATCATCAGGGATGAGAAAGCAAAATGATATCAAATGAATGTCGATGAGTATTTAATAAAAGATAATACAAGGTAGTCCTTAAGGAAATAATAAATTAATCAAGGTAGATGTTAAGGAATTGTTAATAAATTAATCAAAGTAGTTGTTAAATGAAAAAATTAATTATGTCAAGGGACTAAGTTTAATGTTTGAACATATATATATATATATATATATATATATATATATATATAATACATAAAATAAGGGATAAAGTTGAGGTGTTAAAGATTATGGAGCATAGAAAATAAGGAAGCTTAACCAAAAATTGAGATTAAATTAATAAGCTAGAGGAGCAAGGTTGGATATCAGAGCCTAAATATAAATTATATAAATGTGTATATTTATATCTATCTATATTTATATAAATGTAAAGAAATTAATATAAGGATAAAGGATTAAAGAAATAAAGGATTGAAACGAGGGGAGAGGCTTGGATGACAGAATAGAGAGAGAAGAAAGAAGAAGAGGGGAAATGAAGCGCAGAGGAGTATATATATATATATATATATATATATATATATATAAAGAGGATAAGGTCAAAAATGATGAAATTATTCCAAAGATTAAGACAAGTACGAATTGGAAAGGTTAGAGATAAAAAATTGTATGATAAGAGATCAAGAATAGCTTAAAAAATTAAGGATCAAAATGAATAAAAACGGAAGGAACATATCAAAAGGGGGGGGAGGTCGACATAAAAAGAAAGGAAAAAAGATTAAGCGAAAAGAGTGAGGGGGCAGGAATAGTTCAATGGGTGAATTGATGCATGATTGGCTTCCAAGTTTGACTTAGCTTATAGTTGTCTTCCATGTTGAAGCTGTTGGGGTGCTTCTTAATCTCAAGAGCTTCGCTAATGATTCGAGAGTTGTAAAAAGGGATAGAAGCTAGGATTTTGGATTCATTAAAGCAAATGAGGTGTTTCAAATTAAAAGAGTGCTAAGCTATGACAGACTTTGATATTCGAAGATGGTTGGTATTAGCTATATGTTATTTAAGACGAGATCTTAAGGGACGACATGTCTAGCCAATATAAGAGTTCTTGCAAAAATAAGGAATTTTATAAACCCCTGAACCTAGCATGGGGTCAAACTTATCTTTGGCTAACTATAATATATGATTTAGAGTCTTTTGAAGTTTAAATATGATTTTTATGTTCTTTTTTGGCAAGATCTTAGTAATAAATTCGGCGGTTCCTTTTATATAGGGGAGAGAGACCTGGCAATGGGGAGGCGAGGAAACAAAGTGGTTAGACCTATGGGTAGAGGCAGCCTAAAACACTTTATCAATCTAAGAGGAGCTATAGCCATTAGTTGTAAACACCCCTCCCACATTTACCCAAATTCACAAGCTCATCAGGGTAAACATGAAACGAGTGTCACTATGACATGACCCGACCTCCAGTGTTTCAGTTAAGGAAGTGGGGCCTACAAACTGACCACAAACTGACATCCTACAGGGACTACAGATCACTCAGGAGCTGGACAACCACCCCAGGTGATCAATCCCTGAGCTGGAACCCCTTTCCACTGACCTAACACCCCAACTGCACGTACAACAAGGCAAGGGTGTGGTTATAGGCCTCCAACTACACACATAGGCCTGCTTCCATGCGGTTATGGCCTAAATTCCTTAGTTCAGTGCCTACGGTCCTAAGATCTGAGCCACTTTTCCATACTAGCCTCCAGACCACTGCCTAGAACTTCCTGTAACTTTCTAGAATCATATTTAACATGATGGCAAAGCTAAACATTCAAACTTGAATTAGAAACTTGACCTAGATTGCCTAGAACACACTAGACATTTCATCAAACATATGGAAAACATGCAAGCTACACATCATGAATTCATATATGATCATAAACTGATGGTATTCATCTGATAATCATCAAGAAGGCTCCAAGGCCTCTCTAACTAGACGCAATAACACTTGTTAGTGCATGAATTAATCAACCATTCCATAACTTATCAAAACATGTCAGGAGTCATAGATAGAATACATCATATAAATAACATATAACCAGAAAATAACTAGCATATAAACCATGGAGAATCAGCCATAGCATCACCATCATAATTGGTACAAATGCTCATAGGTCATAATAGAAAAATATCTCACATTAACATGTGAAAATGCCAACTAATTCAATGACTTCCGAGTGCCACCATAGATTGGGTTGAACCAAATCTCTCTTTCATCCAATCACCCCCATGCCATATTCCAAGCATCAATGTGGAATCTCATGGAATAAACCAAAAGAAAACCAAACCAGGGCTTCCAGAGGCCAAACTACCTCAACTCTCAACCACAATGATTCCACCTCTACAGTCTGAACATCACTAACATAAACCAGATCGGTCTCTACCCAAGTTGTCCAGGGCTCCAAAAACTAGTAACTCAACCCACAACCTTCGAGGGCTCCAAAGCGTTTGTTCTAACCACAACTCCAGAAACTAGTAACTCAACCCACCAAGGGCTCTAGAGTGTTTGTCCCAACTATGGATCTAGGAACTAGTAACTCAACCCAGGTTGTTCCATAGCATTTGTTCCAACCCACAACCATAAGGAACCTAAGCACCAATCAGAAAAAACAAGTGGAAGAAACCCACAACACCATGGTTATCCAAGAAATGGCAAGGCAAGGTTAAAACCCACTGTCAATCCAGACAAATATTGACGCCAATGACAACTCATAACCAGAGACTCACATGCATATATCATGCATCCAAAAATTAGCAAGGAAATCACACATGCAACCTATTACATGCAAAGTAATCCAGTTGCAGTTGTTGATCCCATTGTTTCCTTGTGCTTCCCTACTTTCCTTTGCCTTCTTTCTCCAAATCCAAGTGAATGCCCAAATGCTCCAAGATTTCTCTAAGTGTGCAAGAGTATGAGAGAATGAATGAAATAACCAAAACTGAACTGACAAAATCTAAAGCTGACAAAAGTTGTGAACTAATCTTCAAAATCCTTTTTATCATTAAGGCCTATATTTTCTTCAGTTTTCTCTAATTTCCTTAGCATGAAAATATGTGTCTCTTCACCTTCCTTTTCCCCTACTTTCCTTTCTTTTCATAAATAAATGTCAATTATTGTCTCTTTGCCAATGTCTTTGCCAATTTCCATAGCCATTACTAATCACAAGTGATGACCACTAAAGTGTTTTCCCCAACATTCATCTTGGAATACATGTCCCATGACTTTGGTCTTATTTTATTTACATAGAAAATCAACCAGTGGTTGTTAAAAATCCCTCCCCCTCGGGGTAACACCGTCCTCGGTGTTCTATTACACCTATGACTAGAAAAGCATTGAAAAACAAAACAAACTACCCATGGAGCTTGATAACATAGCTTTATGCAGTATTTATAATGACATCCCACTAAAAACAAAAACAAAAAACATACCTCTTATTGGAGCTTTATAGCATAACTCATTGCGATATTTACAACAACATTTGTATAAATATACATATACCAAAAATTCATTTGCTTGAACCAACAAATAATGAAGGATATAAAACCTGCATCTTATCAATCCTCTCCCATGTAGCTTCATTGGGCCCAAAGTGCTTCCACTGCACTCTAAAATACTTGATTGCTCTATTCCAAAGCATGAGTTGTTTCTGCTGCAAGACGTATTGTGGTTCTGGATGGAATTCTCCCTATGGTTCCACTTGCAATATAGACTAGTGATCACATAATCAACATCCTGGACATATCCCTTAAGCAATGAAACATGGAAAAAATCATGGACTTTCATTATCAGAGGCAGTGTAAGTCGGTAGGCCACTAGTCCAATCCTCTCAAGGATCTCAAAAGGCTCGCAATACCGAGGTGCCAACTTGGCACATGATCCAATCCTCAAGGAGATCCTCTTGGGCTTGATGCGCAAGTACACATGCTCCCCAACCTAAAAATCCTTAAATTCCCTATGTTGGTCTGCATAACTCTTCTGTATGTCATGTGTTGCCTTCAAATTCCTCTTAATAACTCACATTTTCTATTCCATCTCTGCCAACATGTCTGGTGTAACCAACACCCTGTTCACTGGATCACTCTAGCTGATAGGAGTATTATAACTCTGCCCATAAAAAACCTCAAATGGACTCATCTTCAAGGATTCTTGATACCCATTTCTATATAAAAACTCCAACAATGGAAGATACTCTTCCCACTTTCATTATTGTTGCACGACATACATCCTCAACATGTCCTCAAGAATCCTTTTGACCCTCTCTGTGTGTCCATCTGTCTATGGATGATAAGTTGTAAGAAAAGCCAACTTTGTCCCCAAACCTACAAATAACTCTTTCCAAAACTTGGAAGTGAACTTGGAATATTTGTCTAATATAATATTCTTGGGAACACCATGCAATCTCACTATCTCCCTGATCAAAATCTGAGCTACCTCACTAGTTGAATTTGTAAACTTAACTACAACGAAGTGCACTACCTTACTTAACCTATTAACCACAACCATGATGGAATCATGTTGTCTGATGTCCTCACCAAACCTATAATGAAGCCTATGGAAATGACCTCCCATTTCCACTCTAGAATCAGAATTGACTATAGTAAACCACCTAGATGTTTACACTCTACTTTTACCTGCTTGTAGTCCAAACATCTAGCAACAAACTCAACCACCTCTTTCTTCAATTTCGACCAGTGGTAGTACTTCTTAACTACTGTCAATGTCTTCTGATATCCTAGGTGACCTAAATACGGCTTGACATGAAACTCTCTTAATATAAGCTTCTTGAGCTCACTGACATCCGACACATAAATCTTGTTCCTGAATATGGCCAAGCCATCTGTTGTGAGATGATACTCCTCATTTCCATCACCTTCACCATGCTGTTGTAACCTATGCCTCAATTTTTGATACCTGTCATCATGTTGCTCGGCCTACAAGATACGATCCTGCAAGTTTGTCCCATAAGAACTCACAGATGCAATGTGATTCACTTGCACTCTCTTGTTGAGAGAATCTGCAACCTTGTTATCTTTTCTCTTGATGTACCTGATCTCAAAGTCAAACTCGGTAAGGGTAGCCAACCATCTAGCTTTTCTGGCATTTAGATTGGGTTGGTCAAACAAGTACCTCAATCCACTATGATCACTCAACAAGACAAACCTCCTACCAAGAAGATAATTCCTCCACATCTTCAAGGCATGAATGATCGCTGCCAACTCAAGATCGTGAGTCACATAGTTATGATTGTGCTCATTCAACTTCCTTGACTTGTAGCTTACCACATGTCCTTCTTGCATCAGGACTCCACCAATTCCTCTCTTGCAATCATATGTACAAACCACAAACTCCATTTCAGGTTTTACAATCTTCAAGACCGGAGTATTTGTAAGCAAATGCTTCAACTGCTCAAAACTAGTTGCACACTCCTCAGTCCATTCAAACTTATTTCCTTCCCTCTACATTGATGTAAGAGGATAGGAAATCCATGAGAAGTTCTTGTTGAACCTCTTGCAGTAACCTACTAAACCCATGAATGATCTAACCTCATCCACATTCCTAGGATTTGGCCACTCCATGATAAATTTAATCTTTTTTTGGTCCAATGTTATGCCTTCCTTGGAAACAACGTGTCCCAAGTAGTGAAATTTAGTCATAAAGAAACTACACTTGCTAAGCTTGGCATACAACTAATGCACTCTCAGTAATGTTAATACTGTTATCAGGTGCTCTGCATGTTGTTCCTCATTCTTTGAATATATCAATATATCATCAATAAACATTATCACAAACTTGTCCAGATAAAGACGCAACACATTATTCGTCAAACACATGAAAGTAGTTGGAGCATTAGTAAGACCAAAAGGAACCACTACGAACTCATAATGCCCATACTTGGTATGAAATGTGGTCTTGTAAATATATTCTTCTTTGATGTGCACCTGATGATATCCTAATCTCAAATCAATATTTGAGAACATTGTTGCTCCCTTCACTTAATCAAACAAATCATCAATTCGCGACAAAGGATACATGTTCTTGATAGGCACTTTGTTCAACTGCCCGTAATCAATGCATAACCTAAGAGTATCATACTTCTTTACAAACAACATTGGTGCACCCCAAGGCGACATACTTGGCCTAATGTATCCCTTATCAAGTATTTCCTTAAGCTGCAACTTCAATTCTACCAACTCTGGAGTGGTCATCCTGTAAGGTACCTTTGATGTTGGTGTTTCTCTCGGCGTCAACTCAATAGAAAATTCCACTTCCCTATGCAGAAGAAACTCTAAAATATCTGCTAGAAATATATCCTAAAACTGTTGATAAACAGGATACCTCTTCAAAACTTCAGCATCCTCAACATCCTTCCCTTTGTCACTGGAAATATGAACTGCAAACAATACACATCCTTTCCTGCAACTGTGCTTTTCCTACATAGTTGTAACCATTCTCATTGATGTAGGCTTCTTCTTTCCCTGTAAGATTCTTCTTTCCCCATCATCATCCAGGCACTCAATAGCCATATCATAGTAATCTACCTGAATCCTATGAATGTACAACCAATCTATGCCCAAAAGCATGTTGTATGAACCCGAAGGAAGCACATTTAGATGTGTTGATGTAATTATATCATTCATCTCGAATGCACAAGATCTCACCCAATGATGAACTCTTTTCTTGGTCCTTGTAGCCAACTGCACCAACCAAAATTCTGCGTGCACTTCTTTATTCAAGCCACACTTATCCACCAGGTCAAGACAGATAAAACTACAGTTAGATCAAGGATCAATCAAAACAGAAACAACTTGATCACAGAGCTTACCTTCAATCTCGATAAAAGATGCCTGATGATCAACCTGCCTATTATCCACTGCTGCATAAATCCGAGGAATACTCTGCCCAACATCCTCAACTATCTATGCCTCCTAAGCACTATAAATCTGAGGTTTTCCACCCTGATGTTGTGGATAATCTCTCATGTGATTCTCTCCATCACAAGTCCAACATTGCAAAGGCTTCCTGCCATCACCTTTGTTTTGCTCCTCAGGCTGAGACCCATGTCCTCTGTCAACTGCATTAAACTTCTTTTACAACATTCCATTCTCCTTATTACCTGCATTCTGAGGTATTCCTCTCTTCTTATCCCACTTTCCTTTAATCTTGTCATTCCCCTTCCAATTATGCTTAGGCTCAAACTTACGCTTAAAATTCTCATAACAATGCTTCAACTTTCCAATGACCAAGGCTTATAATACTCAATCCAATCCTTAAATGTTAAAGGCAACCCACTAATGAATCTTTGAACTTTTATCTTCTCATCCTTAATATATGGCACATACCTCAACAACTATACAAACTTAGTCGTATACTCTTCATTTGTCATAGATCCCATCTTCAGCTGTTGTGGATCTAACCCAAGAATATTATAGATCAGATATGAAAGTATAAGATAATGCAAATAAACCCAGAAATAATATGAAATGATTCTTTATTGATATCAAACCCTTAAGGTAGGGCAACACCATACATTCACTCCTTAAGGAAGGAGAACACTCCACAAGCCATATGCATGTTCATACAATAATCCTTCACTATCTCCCAAGTGGAGTCTCTAGCTTCTATATAGGCCTCATACATGCAATACCATGGGTCATTACCATGGTTCCCTCATACCATCAACTAATACCATGGGTCCATTACATTATTATTAACTACTTGTGGTCCCTTACATGACATGGGTTAACCACCTTATTTATTACTATGGCTCATCCCATTATTACATTATTACCTTGGGTACCTCCCTTTGTACCCCATATTATCCCCCCTAGGTATATAACATTCCACCCCCCTAAGCATGTTTTGTCCCTGAAACATGGGAAGAACATAAATAATAAGATCTACTCAAAAGAGTAGTCCACTGGTACCATGCACGTGCATTTAGCCATCCAAGAGAAAGGTGAACCCTCGATCTCGCTGGTGCCTCGCTCGCTTGAGATGGAAGTTGACCGTGGCAGCTCTTCTGTGTTGATGTGTAGTGGGTGGATCTTCTCTCCTCGCTATCCGTCATGTGACTACTTGGTTTCCATCTTGATGGTTGTCTTGCGGGGTGATGTGGGTGATGATATGTTGAAGTTTTAACCCACGATGTCTTTTTCTTTAATTCACCCTGTTGTGGTGCCTGTTGTGGTGTCTTCTTTTCCAATATGACTTCAACCACTGAACCCTCATCAGATGTGTCAGCACCTATTACCTTTTCAGCTTCAGCCTCTGTTTGTGTTTGATTGTCGACCATCAACTGCTCATCATCTGATATGTCAGTCCCTGTAACATCTTCTGCTTCAACCTCCTTGGACTCTACCTACTTATTAATAGAAATATCCTGTAATGTAATTTTCTTCTTTTTATACCAGAGCTTCAGGAATTTCTTCTGCACATTAATATTTATAGTACCCACTAATTCCATCCAAGGGTATCCCAAAACAACATCCATGTTATCCATATCTGAAGCATAAAAATCACCATGAAACACATACTTATCCATAGAAAGTTTCAAATCCTTATAAATTTGAACAACGTCATCATCAACCTGTGTACTTTCAATTTGTTTCACTGGAACTTGCAATTTTTTTGCCAATTGACATTTATGAGATTATGCTTGCAACTAGGATTTATAGAAACAATGATCTTTTCTTTCTGAATCAATCCATGGACCTGCAATAAGGATATACCAGTAGGAAATAACCCCACATGTTTCCCCTTATCTTGTTTTCTAGTTTGAGACCATTTGTCCATAAGGAGTTTTTCCATTTCTTCATTCGAGAATTTGGACAAGGCTATAATGCCCAGTGAGTTCCACCATATGGCGGCCTCTTCTTTCAAAAAAAGTGGTACCATAAACTTCCATCTCTCCTCAAATATTTTCTTTAGGTTTTGTATGAATTCTTCAATAGTAGGGCTATCATCTTTTCCAGTAAAATTTTCCATGAAGAGAGTTTGAAAAAAATTCACTTACTTGGCGAAAATTTGAAATGGTCACAATTCCTTCAATATTGCTCAGAATCTCTATTATAACCTGTTTTTAGAAATGGAACAATCATTCTGCATCTGCCCATGTGGTAGAAATCTTGATCCAGGCACTTGAAATTTCAGATCTGTGCTGCTACTCTCCCGCCGTCACCAAAATTTCTGCAAAAAGAGCTGATTTTAAATCAGCGATATCTCCCTCATCCGGACTCCGATTCGACCGATTTTTTTTTGAAATTGGGTATTTTTTCCCAAAGAATCCAGATCTACAATTAGATTTTGCAAATCTTGTACCAGGACGTCTAGATATGCGCCGCAAAATCGCTGCCCTAAAAATTGTCTGCAACCCCACTGATTTTTAGATCAGTGATATCTCCTTCATCCGGACTCCGATTCAACTGATTTTTTTTTTTGAATTCGACTATTTTTACACAAAGAATTCAGATCTGTAATTATATTTTACAGATCTTGCACCAAAATGTACAGATCTGACCTGCAAAGTCGCCGCCCCCGAAACCCTGCAAATAAAAAAAAAAATAAAAAAAAAAATAAAAAATCTCCACTTTTGTGCCCAAGAAAGTGCTCTGATACCAATTGTTGTGGATCTAACCCAAGAATATTATAGATCATATATGAAAATATAAGATAATGCAAATAAACCCAGAAATAATATGAAATGATTCTTTATTGATATCAAACCCTTAAGATAGGGCAACATCATACATTCACTCCTTAAGGAAGGAGAACACTCCACAAGCCATATGCATGTTCATACAATAATCCTTCACTATCTCCCCAGTGGAGTCTCTAGCCTCTATATAGGCCTCATACATACAATACCATGGGTCATTACCATGGTTCCCTCATACCATCAACTAATACCATGGGCCCATTACATTATTATTAACTACTTGTGGTCCCTTACATGACATGGGTTAACCACCTTATTTATTACTATGGCCCATCCCATTATTACATTATTACTTTGGGTACCTCCCTTTGTACCCCATATTATCCCCCCTAGGTATATAACATCAGCTCATAGAACTCCTTAGCCTTTCCATCATAGTATGTCTCTGATAAGTACTTCTTTCTGAAGAGTCTTTTGAACTCATGCCAACTCAACTCCCATGTGTTGATGCCTATACCATGCTTCACGTCTTCCCACTAGATATCTGCTTTCCCTTTGAGACTAAAAATAGTTATCCTAGCCTTCATATTCCTCAAAGAACTTCTTCATCCCAAGCAGTCATGCTTCTGCATCTTCTAGTTTCTTCAACTCTCCATCAAAGGTAGGAGGCTTCGATTTATTAAACTCATCTAGAAAGTATTGCTTCTTACTCCTATAAGGATGATGGCGATAATGACCATGATGTCTCTATGAACCATAACTAGAATAGAACCCATAATCAATACTTCTCATGTCAAGTGTATCCATCCATTTTCCATTGACCGTGTCGTCCTTGTTCGACTTGTGCCCTCCATGAGACCTACTACCATATGCCCCATTTGTCCTTTCCTCCTTTCCATAACTAATTATCAGTTGTCCTTGTCTCTATAAATATGATAAGCTTTGAATAATCATTGCATCGACCTCTGGTCACTTTTCCTTAGCTAGGCAAGGTTTGCCTATGATTGAATTATCCTATCATTATTTGCCTTGCAAACTCTGATTTATGCCTTCAGACTTCTCAAGATATCTTCAATGTCAAGAGATAACTCTTCCCCATGTTGCTCAACTAATCTGTAAGGAGAGTCACGTGAACTATAATCCACCATTATGCTTGTCATCTCTAATATTCTTCTTCCTACAAACATACCATGTCAAATAAACCAAATATAAACATAATCAAAATACTTTAGTGAAGTTCAATGGAGTCTATCTCATTTGTAAAATTAGTCCAGATTAGCACGATATACATGTATATACACTCATAATGACACCAACATATCAACCCATCGATATCATGCATGATAACTCAAATTGTAACATTGATGATATACATGACATCCACAACCACTACAATGCATGCATACAATTGACATACATGCACAATAATCGCATCTTGCCCATTTAGTCCAAGTGTTTAATCCTGGAAGCTTTGATACCAATTTGTAACCACCCCTCCCAAATTTACCCAAATTCACAAAATCGTCGGGGTAAACATGAGACGAGTGTCACTTTGACATGAACCGACCTCCAATGTTCCAGTAAAGGAAGTGAGGCCTATAAACTAACCACAGGATGACATCTTACAGGGACTGCATATGACTCAAGAGTTGGAAAACCACCCCAAGTGATCAATCCCTGAGCTGGAGCCCTTTTCCATTGACCTAACACCCCAACTGCATGCACAACTAGGCAAGGGTGCAGTTATAAGCCTCCAATCGCATGCATAGGCATGCTTCCATGTGGTAATGGCCTAAATTCCTTAGTTCAATGCTTGCAGTCCCAAGATCTGAGCCACTTTTCCAGGCTAGCCTCCAGACCACTGTGCAGAACTTCCTGTAACTTCCTATAATCATATTTAACTTGATGGCAAAGCTAAACATTCAAACTTGAATCATAAACTTGATCTAGACTACATGAAATGCACTAGACATTTCGTCAAACATATGGCAAACATGTAAGCTACAGGTCATGAATTCATATCTGATCATAAACTGATAGTCTTCATCTAAGAATCACTAAGAAGGCTCTAAGCCCTCTCTAACTAGCTACAATAACACTTGTTAGTCCATGCATTCATCTACCATTCCATAACTTATCAAAACATGTCAAGAGCCATAGATATAATACATCATATAACCAACATATAATCAAAAAATAACCAAGATATAAACCATGGAAAATCATCCATAAAATCACCATTGTAATAAATACAAATGCTCACAGATCACAATAGGAAAATATCTCATATTAACATGTGAAAATTGTTGGGTTGTGTTATATTCTTTCCATGTAGTTAACAGGGGGTTTGAGGGGTACCCGTAACCCCACTTTATGGGGACCCTATGTTAGGTTGGGCAGACCCACCTATGGTTTTGTGCATGTTTTCACACATTGTTTTTGGACGCGATGGTTTTCGGTCCATGGTATTGAATGCTTCGGCATGTATAAATATGTATTATAACATTGAAAGGAACATAATGAAAAATCAAGCTGGTAGTCCCGGTTTTGGAATCGAGGGGAAAATCTCAGTGTATATGTGTTTTATGTGTTCTGCTCTCGCATTATTTATTTTCTGTGTTTTAGAATTCGTATGCACGTAATTTCTATACGGGGTTAAAACCTACATTTGGTATCAGAGCAGATTTGGCATCAAGGGGACGCCTTTGTTGCTGAGGGGTTTCGCTCGGGCCTGTGGTAAACCCTGTTCAGTGGGAGATCTGTGAGATCGATTCTAGTGGTGAAAGAAGATGGCAAGCAGTGGAAAGATAGAGATCGAGAAATTTAATGGTCAGAGTTTTGAGTTGTGGAAACTCAAGATGGAGGATCTGTTGGTGGATAAAGATCAGTGGATCGTGGTAGATCCGAGTACTAAACCAACGGGAGTGTCTGATGAAGAATGGAAGAAGTTGGATCAAAAGGCAAAGAGCACAATACGATTGTGTGTCTCAGATTCAGTATTGTTGAATGTATTAGGGGAAGCTACAGCAAAGGCCTTGTGGGACAAGTTAGGGACTTTGTACCAATCTAAGTCTCTGATGAATAAATTGTTCCTACGGAAAAAGCTGTATAACCTGAGGATGAAAGATGGAGACTCGGTGACAGAGCATCTGAATGCATTTAATACTATGGTAAGTCAGTTAGCATCTATTGATATTAAAATTTCAAATGAAGATAAGTGCATCATTTTGTTGTGTTCTCTTCCAGATTCGTGCGATAGCCTAGTTATTGCAATAGGTAGCAATGCAACTGCCTTGCAGTTTGATGAAATAGTCTCAGCCTTGCTGACGGAGGAGATGAGACGGAAAAATATGGAGAGCCAAAATGGTGATGCCTTTTCTGTACGAGGACAGTCCCAGAATAGAAACAAAAATAAGCCATCGAGTGGGAGATCTAAATCTAGAGGGAGATCTAAATCTCCAGGAAAACTTGTAAAGGTGGCGTGCTGGAAATGCGAAAAGGAAGGCCACTTCAAAAGGGACTATAAATCTAAAGCTCCTGACATAGGAAAGGGATATGATGAGGCTCCTTCTGCAGAGGCGAAAACCACCTCAGATGAAGGTGGGAATGTGTACTTGGCTTCTTCAAGTACACATGTAGATCATGAGGCATGGTTGATTGACTCAGGTGCATCCTTTCACTTCACTCCCCATAGAGAGTGGTTCTGTGAGTATGAGAAATATAATGGTGGTGATGTCTTCTTGGGGGATGACAGGAAGGCTAGAATCATTGGTCGTGGAAAAGTAAAGTTGAAGTTGCAAGGTGGAAGGGTTAGAACACTTTCGGGTGTTCTACATATTCCTGCATTAGCCAGAAATCTGATTTCTGTTAGTAAGCTAGATGATGCAGGTGTAAAAATAGTGTTTGAGAAGGATACCTGCAAGATGGTTCGGGGAGCACTAGTATTGATGTGGGGAGTTCGGATTGGAACTCTGTACAAGCTACAAGGTAGCACTGTTGTTGATGGGTGCAACAGTTCCGTGGTTCCTGAAAGTGGAGCAAAAAATCTAGTGGTCTTTGGAGAAAAGACCATGTTGTGGCATCAAAGGCTTGGACATATTGGAGACAAGGGCCTTCGAATACTTCATGGTAAAGGTATGGTAGAAGGTATGAGTAATAGCTCTCTGGATTTTGATTTCTATGAAAATTGTGTATACGGGAAGTAGAATCGGGTGAGTTTCCCCTCTGGTGGTAAGAGGGCAAAACATATATTAGAGCTTGTGCACAGTGATGTGTTTGGACCTGTGAAGGTTCCATCACTGGGTAAGTTTGTGTACCATGTATCATTTATAGATGACTTCTTAAGGAATACATGGATATATTTCCTTAGGAATAAATATGAAGTCTTTGATAGGTTTAAAGAATTTAAGGCTCTAGTGGAAAACCTGACAGAGAAGAAGATAAAGGTGCCGAGGACAGATAATGGTGAAGAGTTTTGTAGTAAGGAATTTGAAGAATTTTGCAAGAAGTGTGGTATAGCACGACAGAAGACTACTCCATATACACCTCAACAAAATGGAGTTGCTGAAAGAATGAACAAGACGTTGATGGAAAGGGCAAGAAGCATGCTCAGTGGTGATGGGTTAGGACATGAATTCTGGGCAGAGGCGGTGGATACTGCATGTTACCTGGTCAACAGGTCACCTTCATCAGCGTTAGAGGATAAGACTCCACAAGAGGTATGGATTGGTAAGAAACCCTCTCTTTCACATCTGAGGGTATTTGGATGTGATGCATATGTACATGTCCCAAAGGAGAAAAGAACAAAGTTGGTTAGTAAATATGAAAAGTGCATATTTATTGGGTATAAGGATGGTTTAAAGGGTTATAAGCTTTGGAACCTAGTAACAAGGAAGGTTATGTACAACCAAGGTGTGGTGTTCAAAGAGGTGAAAGATGTTATTAAACATGAAGTTCAACCAAATGAACCTGAGAAGATAGAGTTTGAGCTAAATGGAAGATGAAGAGCCACAAACTCCAGCTGTGAGAAGATCAGTTCGAGAAAGAAGGCAGCCAGAAAGGTATATTCCATCTGCTTTCTGTTCAAATTTTGCTTTTTCTGTTACTTATGATGATCCCAGAACTGTGAAGGAAGCAGTGGATTCAAAGGATGGAAAACTTTGGAAAGAGGCCATGGTTGATGAAATGGCATCTTTGCACAGAAATGAGGCTTGGGATCTGGTGGGGTTGTCAGCTGGAAGGAAAACCATTGGCAGCAAATGGGTGTTTAAAAAGAAGACAAATGCAGAAAGAAAAGTGGAGAAATACAAAGCTCAGTTGGTAGAAAAAGGTTATTCCCAGGTGCTGGGAATTGATTTTGGTGATATTTTTTCTCCTGTTGCCAAGGTAACTTCTATTATATTACTTTTATCTGTTGTTGTTGCTTTTGATTTTGAGGTAGAACAGGTGGATGTGAAGACAACATTTCTTCATGGGGATCTGGAAGAGGATATCTACATGAAGCAACCTGAAGGCTTTGCGGTGAAGGGTAAGGAAGAACTGGTATGTAAGTTAAAGAAGTCTTTATATGGGTTAAAATAGTCACCAAGGATGTGGTATCAGAAATTTGATACATTTATATGGGGACTTGGCTTCACCAGAAGCAAAGCAGATAACTGTGTGTATTTTAAATTAATTGGTGACCGTGTTATTTATCTGGTCTTGTATGTGGATGATATGTTGTTGGTTGGAAATGACAAATAAGTTATCTAGGATTTGAAGACCCAATTGTCATCCAAATTCGACATGAAATATCTTAGTGCTGCAAACTATATTTTGGGCATGGAAATTAAAAGAGATTGGGCAAAGAGGAAGCTCTGGTTAAACCAGAGGAAGTATGTCGAGACAATATTGCAGAGGTTTAATATGCAGGATAGTAAACCGGTGAAGGTTCCTATTCCTGTAGGTGTGAAGTTATCTGATGAACAGTGTCCGAAGACACAAGAAGAGGAAGAGGACATGTCTCGTGTTCCATATGCAAGTGCAGTCGGTAGCCTGATGTATGCAATGGTCTGTACTAGACCAGACATTGCACATGCAGTGGGAGTATTGAGCAGGTTTATGTCAAAACCAGGGAAGGAGCACTCGAAAATAGTGAAGTGGGTTTTCAGGTATCTGTGTGGCACTAGTGATTATGGTTTGTGCTACCAAGGAAGACCAGGATTGGACAGAGTGTTGGATATTCATGGCTTTGTTGATGCAGACTGGGCTGAAGATCTGGATCAGAGAAGATCTACAAGTGGGTATGTGTTTAACCTATTTGGAGGTGCAGTTAGTTGGATGAGTAAGAAACAATCTGTAGTGGCACTGTCAACTACAGACAAGATAAGGAGATAATGATCATAGCAAAAATAGCGGAGGTTACAAGACAGTCACTCGATGGAGTAATGATTTCTATTCCATCTGCTTTAGATGAAAGTGTAGGTCGTAAGTTCCTATCTTATAATAAATTTGATCAAAATATTTTTAAATTAATTGTTATTTGGCCATAGATCAAATTCATAACATAGCTTATTGGTTCAATGACCACTTCAATTAATGTTGATTTGAGTCAAGTACCTGATATTGATATGGTGGAATAGCATAAGCAAACATGAGAGGTGTGTAACGCCCTCCTCCCACATCTACCCAAGTAACCGAACAATATGGGTAAACATGTGACGAAAAGTTAGTATGATATGATTCAACTCCCTATGTGTCAGTTAAGGAAGTGGAATCGACGGAAACCCACAACACAAACCTTATGTGCCTACTACAAGAGTCTCAGAATGCATCCCAGTCATTCCCCCTGACCAGCCCCTGGGTCCTACATAGCTTTTAGACCACTAAACCCTTGGATGCCCCCTTGCTATGGACAAGCGTGCATATGAGAACCTATGGACGCATCCATAACATGGGTATGCATGCGTCCAGGGACTTTTCTCCTCAGACCTGTGCCTGTGACTCCATAATTCGTGCCACTTTTCAAGCCCATAATCCATATCACTACTGAGAAACCCCTATAGATTTAAGAATCCATAAATTACATAATAACAAGACTTAAAAATAAAAAACTGGCTCCAGGGCTAGGCCTGACTATCCCCAACCGGGACTAACATTTTGTCAAACACTTGGCATCAATGCAATCTACAGGAAATGAATACAAGACAAAGCATAAATTATTGATAACTCATATGATACTTGACAAGAAGATCACCACTCTCTTCCCTTAACTGCTTTGACATCATTTAAGTCTTGCATCCATTATCATTTTAGTTACAAGTAAATACACAAATAACCAGTCATATAACCATGTTTAGAACCATCATTAAACAATGTAAATAACATTGATATAACAGATATTAAAGACACATAATAATAAGTAAAAAAGTAGGAGAACTTAGCTTTTATTAAACATAGGCAAAGCCAACCAAGTTCGAGACTTCCACGTACCACCCAACCGTAGACATGGCTAAACCAAATCTTTCATTTTGCTAGTCACCCCCATGCCATATTCCAAGCATGAATGTGGGATCTCATGGATAAACCAATACAAAAACAACCAAGGGAATCTAGATGTTAAACCACCTCCACCCTCACCAAACCGTGATCTCTCCAAAATCGACACCGAGATCACAAAACCAAACCGAGATTGGAATGCCTCCAAACTCCATCACTATCCTTGAAGAATTTTTCGTCTCCTTGTCTCTCAAGATTTACCGCAATCCACATCGGATCACTAGGCCCTAAACCAAGACACCAATCTCTTAGGCTTTACCACAATCCACACCAGATCACTAGGCCCTAAACCAAGACTCCACCCTTAGGCTTTACCGTGTATCCCGCCAAAACCAATCAAGGGATTCCTAGGGCTTTGGAAATTTTCCTGAGACCACCTCTATCCCAGATTCTGAAACCATCAGGCAATTCCAAAGCTCAAAACTGAGAAAACAATTCCATCACACCATGGCTATCTAGAAAAATTCAAGGCAAGGTTGAAAACCACTGTCATAACCCGACAAAACCATGCCACCGACAACAAGAAAACCATATACCAACATGCAAAGCCATGCATGTCAAAACCAGTTAGGAAATCACACATGCAATATGCTACCTGTAAATATTCCTATTGAAGCTACTTAATCTTGCTTCTCCTTGCTTGATATTTTCTTTCCTTTCCTTTCCTCTCCTTGTCCTTCTTTTTCTTGCTTTTCCCTTCCTTGCTCCAAAGCTAGAATGCTCCAAGAAAACTCTAAGTGTCCAAGAATGTGTGAGAGAGAGAATAATGAGAGAGATCCAAAACTGAACTAACCAAAAACCATGAACTAATCCTTAGAAGACTTTTTCTTAATGAGGCCTCTATTTTCTTCATTTTCCATTATTTTCCTTCAATTTCCTCCTCACATGCAACCTGTGACCTTTCACCTTCCTTTTCTCCTATTTTCCTTTATTTTCATAAATAAATGTGCCAAAATATATTTTTGCATTTTTAATGCCTTAGCCATTTCCTTTGCCAATTTCCCTTAGCCATAAACACATCCAGTGATGCCCACTACGATATCTTTGCCCAACATTCAACTTGGAATAAGTGTCCCTTAATCGTGGTCTTATTTTGCCTTTATTAACTTTTATTACATGAACTTTTAAGTAGGGGTTGTTACAAGGTGGTTGCTAGAAGACTAATAAATTCCACCACCAACATTAAAAGATTACAGACTCTTTTAGCCAGAGTTGAGGTGCAGTTGAATAATGCCAAGGTAGCAGTCAAAAGAAAATCAAATAAGATTAAAGATTTGGAAAATAAGATAGTTTATCAGGATTTCCTAAAGATGGGATTGCTACTAAAACGTTATCACAGTCCAAAGACACAAAAATCAAAGACTTGAAAGCAACCTTCAATTCCTTTGAATGCGAGATGTTAGATTTAATTACAATATATCAACATAAGGAAGAAGAAGAAAAGAAAGTGCAAGAATTACAAAGAATGGTGAATGTAAAATAAGCACAATTGAAGAATTTAAAATAACAAATTGCTAAATGGAATAAAGAGTTTGAGAAAGAGGAAAATAAATATGAGGATAAAATTAATGAATATAAAGCCAACATTGATGGTGTTCTTCAACAAGACATAGTGGGGGATATTGATGCAGATAAAATTAAGTTCTTTGAAATAAAGATTGTTGCACTGGAGGAACAGATTAAAAATCAACAGTAGGAAAAGCAACAACTTATGCATAATTGGGCCACTGAAGTTAATTTGAAAAATGAGGTAATTGATGGAATCCAATATGTGTTAAATATAAACAAAGATGAATTGTAGTCCTTACATGAATATATATCAAATGCTACATTGGGAAGAGCCACACTATCTCATACAAAGGATAAGATATGGAAAATGATCAATGAAAGGGTTGCTAGTGTTATACATAATTTATGATTGCAGACAAAAGTATCTTCCCTAGACCTAGTGGACTGGTCTAGAACAACAGAAAGCAAATAATATAGAGTTTCCCTTAGAGAAATTGAAGAATGGGAAAGAGGCTTACTTGGAATCCGTCACAAGATTTACTTTCCTCCTGGCTTGTAAGCTCCAATCGTAGCTCCAAATGCTATAATTAGAACCTGCACATACAACCAAAACAATCCAAGGATCCACAACATCTATGTAGCATAATTCAATTACTCTATTCAATGAATCAACGAGGCATTGAAATACATGAATGTAAATGTAACACAACACATATAGGAAAACATGATACTCTTTGTATTAATAGAAATAGGAGAGAGTTTACAACCAAGAATAGTAGTTGATATTGTAGAGATCTCCCCAAGTTGACTTGTCCTTCCTTGTCACAAAGCACACCTCAATGTCACCCTAATGCATGAAGATAACGACTCTCTTAGATTCAAGGTAGCAACATGAGGGCATGATCAATCTCCAATAGCCAACCGTGAAGTTATGGATAGGAGTAAATTTATAGGAGAGGGATGGTAGTTTAAGATTTACCATAATCAACTTGAGATCCACTTATGATGGGAGGATGAACTCAATGGATAAGAGGTGAAGTCTCCAAGGTAGGATCAGATAGGACTTGAGCTTCTTATCCAAAGTAAATGGTTAAATAATCTTTGGAATATTTTGGAAGAGGAAGCTTTTGATTTTATTTTTTTTAATTTTCCTGAATTTCTAGAATCAGCGCACCCCTAGCACGGAGCAACTAGTATTGATCAACGTTGGTGCAAAAAGGAGCAACCAACGCTGAATGCATGTGGCTAAAGGATCAGGGTGCACTGGGGCTTAAAAGCATTGATTTTTACCCAGAAACTCAAACATTTGGAAAGGTCATGCTTAGGGATTTGTGTAGGGATGATGACAACATATTCATGGATGTGGATTGATTAGGTTTGCAGGCCTATTGACCAGATGCGACAAAATGGCCTAAACAACTAGATTTAAACTTATGTAAATATTTTGCTTCACTGCGAGGTAATCATCATTGTTAATGCTTGCATAAACATGAAAAATATCACTCTTATAGTAGATGAAAGGTTGAAGGAAATTGATCAAGTTATTCATTATTTAAATTCAATTAACGAAGAAATTGTAAAGTTCTTCAATCTTCCTAGCAAAGAGAAATGTGTTCTATTACTTTTATAAATTAAGGAAAAAAATTAAAGCCATGGATGAAATAAATGTTGAAATCCTCAAAGCCAAAAAGATCATCACATAATTTAAAATGGAGTGGGAATATTCATAGGTTTGGGGTCCCATCCTTTTGGACTGATTCAGTTTGGCTTATATCAGAAGATCAATTTTAATTTGCACTAAAAAAATTTGAAGAAGATCAGGGATATGCTCCAACTAGTAGTGAAGAAGTTGTTTCCAGGCAATTGTTGGTAAATTCTCTTTGTAGGGATATCAATGTACTGGCCCTTCTAGGCAAGATGATTCAATAACTGCCTACTGCTCCTTATCAACTTCAGATTGAGCTTGGAATGACCTATTTAAAGTTTAAAAAACAACAATGGTTATCCTAGTTAAATGGGATAAATTTATAAAATTGAAGAAATATTTTGCTAAAAGGGCCAGTAGTGCTCCATTTATACATGATATCGAATCGGTTCAACCATTTTAGTTGATGATTGAGGAAGTTGCAGAGGTAGATGAAGAGGAGACAATGGTTTTCCAACGGCCTAAGAAGAAAAGTGCCCATACTACAGGAGGTTCGACGACTAACACCGCGGTGAAAGGAAGGCTAAAGTGACTAAGCAATATTCAAAACAAAACAAAAAAACAAAAAACATCTCGCAAATAGATTATATTTCTAGGATTACGTGATGTAATACTTAATTTAAAGGACAATTGTGTGGGTAGTTGGTTTGGGGTTTTGTTTATAAGGACCACAATCTTACTTTGAAGGGGTCATCTTTTTGGATGTCAAACTTTATTTGAATAGATATAGTGCACATGTTGTATTTACTTGCTCCATGATGACAATATGATTTTGTTAGATGCAATTATTATTAATGATGATTTTCAGTGTTCTGTATTTTGTTAATTTTGCATTTGTATACACTAGTACACATGAATGATTAACTGTTTGACACGATTGAATTGATAACTCATTTCATACATATTACTTGATTTATTACTTCTCAAATATACATTATTTGGAAGATTTAAATCAGGATTTTGATTGATCCGTTATAGACTAGAATTATACGGATACACGATGTCATATGATTTCATTGCATGTTTCATTTAAATGCAAATACATACCAGTGATGTTTTATTTTTCTTTCTTTGTTTGTTCTTTAACTTTATCTTTTGTCAAGTGTATTATGTACTTTCTTCATAAGTTATTTTAATGCTTAAATGCAAGTACATACCAGCGATGTTTTATTTTTTCTTTCTTGTTTATTCTTTAACTTTATCTTTTGTCAATTATATTATGTACTTTCCTCATAAGTTATTTTGAAGCACTTATTGATCCCAATTGCATATTTGAAATTTACAAGTTAAGTCATTAATAATTTATTTATATATGAGTTTCACTTATTCTAAGCCTTGCCATCTATTATTTTTCAAAACTATATATTTATAGCCTGGCTAATTTTTAAAAGCTATCATAGAAAAACATTCACAAATTATAGGGAATACCCTCTGTGATTGAGCAAGGCAAGTCCTTTAAACTAAAGAGGGGGGACCAATGGTCCTCATTGAATGCCTTTAGAATTATTAGTGTTGCCAGAACAATCTAAGGGACAACACTAAGAAAGGGAGGGATGTATTAGGTGCAATTACAATGGTGAATTGAATATGAGGGGAAATTATATTAAGATGGGAGAGAAATACATTAAGCGCAAGATGAACATGTTGCCAAATGACAAAAGTGTCGTCTACAAATCGTAACCATCACTTCAGCTTTTTATGCCAAGAATCGAGAGCTCTAGTTTCAAATTATTTCATGAAGATACCACTACAAGAAATAGGAAAAAACACTTCTTGGTAACTTCGGACTGCTCATAGATGGTATGGTGTACCTTTAAAAGAAAAAAAGTGGAGAGACAAGTTTAAACCAGATTAGGAGTTTAACATCAACAAGCTTCGAGATCAAATCAATGGCTTCAATAATTTAGTTGAAAAAATAAATATATATTTATTGAAAAATTTTAAATCAATTTTAAATTATAATATATATAATTTATTATCTATTTTAATAACATAATAATATTAAATAAGTATAATATAAAATCTAACCTAATATTGTCTCACTAAAAAATTAGTTTAAAACTAAATTTCCATTTAATTATACGTTAATTACTAACAATATTTATGTATCAAATCTTAAGTAGTTTTGAGAATATATGAACTAATTGTTGATTTAAAGGTCAAATTATGGTTTTTTTTTAAATGCATAAGAGATAATAATCTTTATTAGTGCATTGTAAGATATGCAATATTATATTAACAGAATTCACTCCCTTTAGCGGACAATGATCATCTATTATTACTACCTAATAAAGAAAATTTGTTGATGAATTGGAAAATAAGATTCAAATTTTTGATAATTATGTTTGAAATTGTAATGATTGTGAGGTTCAAAGTAATTGTGGTGAATTGGTGGAAAAATATATTAGTTGATTCACATTCACATTTAATTGTAATTGGAAAAAGGATGAGTTGATTTAATTATAAGGTAATGGATATAAGTAATGGATTTTAAAATTGAAAGTTATGAAACAAAATGCTACTGGTAATTAGTTAAAGGAAGAGAGGAGTAATGAATTCCGAAAAGGTTTTAATGAAAACTAGTTATGATCTTTTAAGATAAGTTATAAGTTTAGGGCATTGTATTATTTAAAATTTCTTTAAGTATGATGATTTTAAGTTATTTATTTGTACTAGTTTAGATTCATTTTAATTTTAGATTTGTTATGCATTTAGAGGGATCGAGCTCTTGAAGTTGCAACCATTTCTTTAAAATTTTCTAATCTAAAAAAGATTTCCATCTTAGGGGGTTTGATCTATCACAATGCATGATAGATTTGGAGTTAAAACGGATTTAAATTGGCTCGCTTTCTCTTTCTCTTTATGTGTGTGTGTATTCACGCTACATGTTAATTCCATGTTTAGCACAAAAGGAATTACACATCTTGAGGAAAAAATGAATTACACATCTCTCATGCTAAAAAACACACCATTGAAATGTTTTAACCAAGATCCATCTTATCTTTGGACTTATCATGTGCTAAGAGAGATCAAATCGCTTGAGCTTACAAACATTATTTTGTTTTAATCTATGGAAGTTTTTACCTCGAAAAATTTGACCACTCTAAATGCATGATAAATCTATAGATAAGATGGATATATATATCAACTCCACATTGAGCACAAAAGTTACCCACCTCCCACATACTAGCAATACAATATTGAATTTTTTTAGAAAATATTCATCTTAACTCAAAATCTATCATGCACTAGTGGGATCAAATTCCTTGAGGTTACAAACCTTTTCTCAACTTTTTAAACCTAAAAAAGGTTTTCAACTCGAAGGACTTCTAGATGCATGATAAATCTGAAGTTAAGATGGAATTATACTATAGTAATTGTGGTGGATTCCACCACCACACTTATTCTAGTGTAAGATGGATTTACATTGAGTAGAATAAGTTTTTTGTCTTCTTTAAATTACTTTCTCTCTATAAAGAAATTTTATATAAAATTATTTTACTCAAGGTGAATATTGAAATATTTTATTAATGAACAACATTGAATATTTTTTGTCATTAATATTTTTTAAAAGTCACATTGATTCTGGTGGATATTGGTAGCCACCCTCCTATTCCACCTAGACCTCCAGTCGGTTTCGTTTGTTTCCTTGATTATAGCAACATTTACTATTTTTAACATTTTTTTTCAGGTCTTGAACTTTCAGAGTTGTTTTGAACCCTAAATGAAGTTTTATTGAGGTCCGAAGCAAGTCCATAGCCATTGATAGGGGCTTCAACAAATCGTGTAGTACTCAGAGAGATCTTTCCAACGAGGTATCGAACGTGCCAAACAGAGATCATATGACCAAGTTACGACCCTCGGAAGTTGGTTGCCCAACTAACTCCAACGAGGCCCACAAAATCTTGGCATTTCATATCCTAGGGTTAAGGTTTTGGTTGTTCAGGGTTTTTCCTTGTTGTTCAATAATAAAAGGGCCCTTGAGCCTCATTGTAACACAGTTCAAAGGCATGTAGCCACCACTTCTCTTTTTAGAGATAAGCTACCATTGCCTGAGCTAGTTTATTTTCCATTCTATATGTAAGCATATTTCAGTTCTTTGATATTAATGAAATGAAGTTTTATTTCTGCTGCATCTCTGTGTTTATGTTTATATCTGTATTTTGTTGCATTCCTGCATAAGTTCGAATCAGTGGTATTAAAACCAGTATGCTCTTTCTCTGTTTTTCTTTGCATGTCCCCAACGAGGTCAAGGTATAAGGAGTTAAGGCTCAAACTTGTTGAACCTTTGCAAGACTAGCCCCGAAAACCCTGATGGCCTCCCATGGCGGAAGAAAAGAAAGATGAGGGGGCAAGAGATCCTTTCAAAATATTGCTCGAGGAAGCCCTCGAGCGATAAAGGAATGCGATGATAGATAACTTTGCCCAGATCCTTCATCAACTAGCCACAAGCGATGCATCTTCATTCATCAGCCACTTTGGAGACACCACTCCTTTTAAGGTACAAGTTAACTTTGACATTCCCATATTTGAAGGCCAGATAGATGCAGACGTCATAGATAGATGGTTAAATATGTTGGAAGGATATTTTTCATTTCATGACTTTTCCAATTGGGAAAATATTAGTTTTGCACTCCTCAAAGCATCCCCACATGTCAAGGATTGGCGAGAAACCTACTGTGAACAAAAGGACAAGAGGGCATCCTCATTGTTTTCAACTGCAACCACCTGCAATTCTTTCTGAGATGCCATCAAGGAACAATATTACCCTGTCTGGAGATATGAAGATAAATACATAAAGTGGAACACGTTGCGACAGGGAAGGGACCAAGATGTGTTGAAGTTCACAAATATTTTCCATACCCTTCGCACGAAGTTGGGTATCAAGAATTATAAGCGGCATTTGGTACTCAATTACTGCGGCTTTCTACACAAGTACATCCAAGATGAGATGGAGTTACTAGACATCTCATCGCTTGGCGCCGCCTATTGATACGCTGTCGAGATCGACCAAAAATTTAAACAAAAGAAGCAAGACTTTGGATCTGCGAATTTAAAGCAAAGGAAAGGCACCCCCAAACTGCATAATAAAGGTCAAAGCCAAGGTCGGGCGACCCAAGACAACCGGCTGAAGCCGCAAGTAAAGAGAAACACTACAAAGACAAAGAAGGACACATGGAAATGGTGTGAGTTCCATAAGAGCCCCACTCACAACACAAGTGAGTGTCGATCCAAGCAATCACTAGTGGTCGAGTTGAAGGATTCCGAGTTAGATGCATGTTCCGAATCTGAGTTAGAAACCGACAAGGGAAATGACAAAGGGAAGTAGATTATTGATGCAGATCCTAGTGCCACCATTGTCACCACCAAGATCCAGTAGGTTGAGCCCGAAGATACAAAGGAGGGGAGCCGCTCTTCCACTCACATATGTGGGTGAAGGGATCTCCACTACAATTCATTGTAGATAATGGAAGCCAAAATAACCTCATTTTAGCAGAGGTCGTGAAGCGGTTGGGCCTACTGACTACACCACACCTGTAGCCGTATACCATCAGGCGGCTTCACCAAGGGCGAGATCTTCACGTCAACCAACAATGTTGCCTTCCCTACAACTTCAAGCCCTTCATAGATGAGGCACTGTGTGATGTTGCTCCTCTTGAATTTTGTGATGTACTATTAGGCCAACCATATTTGTGGAAGTGTCATGTTTTATATGAGTCTAGGCCTCACACTGTCATTATTTCTTTGGGAAATAAGTTATACAGGATACTGGAGGTAGCACCACCTACCGCCATCTATTTGATCTCTGTGACGCAATGCAATAAGATCATTTCTCAAACCAGGAAACTACTCTTCCTTATGATTCACCCTCAGGGTAAGAAGAAGACTATGGTCACATCCACAACCTCTAGACAGGACTTTTATGCATAGCAGCATCAGATGGACAAGGTTGTGGAAGAGTATAAGGACATCTTCACCTCACCCACAAGGGTACCCCTTCACTTGCAGGTCAAGCACTCCATCGATCTGACCCCTGAGCGTGTCGTTACCTAATTGACCGATCTATCGACGCTATGTTCTGGATAACGATGAAATTAAGAGGCAGATTCAAGAGTTGTTGCAGAAATGGCACATCGGGCCAAGTTCATCACTCTTTGGAAGCTTGATCATGTTGGTACATAAGAAATATGGAACTTGGAGACTCTGTATTGACTATCGGGCATTGAATAAGATCACTGTCCAAAATAGGTATCCAATCCCACAAATTGATGACCTTCTCGACCAACTCAAGGGGGCTAAATCTTTTAGCAAGATTGACTTGAAGTCCAGGTACCACCAAGTACAAATTGAACCCTCTGATGTGTGGAAGACTACCTTCAAATCCAAGGAGGGTCTTTTCGAATGGCTGGTCATGCCTTTTGGGTTGACGAATGCCCCCGTAATCTTCATGTGGCTGATGGACAACATCTTGGGGCCCTTTACCAACTCATTCATGGTAGTATACCTGAACGACATTCTGATCTTTTGCTGGAGTTAGGAAGAGCACAAACACCATTTGCGACAAGTACTCCAAACCCTGCGACAACACAAATTGTGTGCCAACTTGGAGAAATGCACTTTTGGTTTGACCTAGGTTCAATGTCTAGGGTACATCATTAATGAGTGGGGTGTGCATGTGGACCCAACCAAGATACAAGTTATTCGAGATTGGCCAGCCCCAACCACTCTAACAGAGCTCCACAACTTTCTGGGCCCTGCCAATTTATATCGCAAGTTCGTGTTTAGATTCTCTCATATCACTTGCCCTTTGAGTCAAGTCAAGGGCGGGGTGAAAGCAAAGTTATTTTGGTATGAATCCCAAAATAAGACATTTTTTGAGTTGAAGCATTGTCTTTGCTCTGCACTAGTGCTCACATTACCAGACATGCAACAACCATTTGAAATTGAGATGCCTCTGACTATGCTATTAGTGCAGTTCTTACCCAGTAGGGGCATCCGATGGCATACCACAGTGAGACAATTTCAGATATAGTCCAAAAGTATCCCACTTATGAAAAAGATATGTATTCTATTGCACAGGCCTACCGGCAATGGAAGCAATACATTTTGGGGAAGGAAATGTCATCCACACATACCACCAACCTCTGCAGTTCATACAGACACAAGGGAAGTTGCAGAACAATCACCATTAGAAATGGTACACATATTTGCAACAGTTCCATTTGAACATCAAGTACAAGAACGACAACACTAATAATGTCGCAGACTGTCTAAACTGAAAACCGGTCATGGCATTGACCACTATGCTAGACTCTTGTGGACACGATACTTCAAGGTAGCCACATCTTTACAATATCGATTCAGAATTCGACAACACTTACTAGATGCTCTTGGAAGGCAAGAAAGTTCTAGATTTTCACCTCTAGGGCGC
The DNA here is from genome assembly GCA_031772625.1 of Pinus tabuliformis. Lineage (NCBI taxonomy): Eukaryota > Viridiplantae > Streptophyta > Pinopsida > Pinales > Pinaceae > Pinus > Pinus tabuliformis. The sequence continues at coordinate 974,952,998 of CM062810.1, forward strand.
AATATTATGCCACATGGGACACCTTTGTGTTCCTACAAGCGAGCATTCCAAGATGATTTGGGAGGCGCAATATAGTCGGGTCGCTAAACACTTCAAAGAAGAGACAGTGGAAATATTGTAGAAGTATTTTTATTGGCCAAACCTTTGACAATATGTTGGAAAGTACATCAGATCCTGCACTGCCTACACCATTGTCAAACCAAAAACAATGAAGCAAGGCCTATATACTCTTCTTCCTACTCCTAGTCAGCCTTGGGAATCCAGCTCCATGGATTACATGTTGGGCCTGCCTTCTACTGAGAATGGCAACGACTACGTATTCGTGGTCGTTGACAAATTCTCTAAGATAGCCATTCTGGCGGCCTAAAGGAAGAGTATCATAGCAGAAGTCAATGCTAAGATATTCTTTGAAAGAGTGTGGGTACATTTTCGGATCCCACAGTCCATTATCTCAGATCGAGACAATAGATTCCTGAGTACATTTTGGTCAAGCCTCTAGTCGATGTTGGATACCAAGCTAACTAAGTCCACGACCTTCCGCCCCAAACTGATGGCTAAACATAGGTCGTCAACAGGATGATCATGAACATTTTATGGATGTACAACTCGAAGAATCCACGCACATGGGATGAAATCCTCCCCTATGTCCAACAAAGCTACAACAGAGATCTCCATAGCTTCATTGGTCACAACCCTTTTCAGGTGGGGTTAGGATTCCAGCCACTATGTCCCATTGATGTGGCCATACCATTTGCAACTACTCAAGCATATTTGGGTCATGTCTAGTCCAAAGCTGATCGGGCTAACAGCTTCATTGAGCGCATTCAACACATCCGCCAGCAAGTCCATGACATATTGAACAAAGCCAATGCTAAGTACAAACAACATCATGATCAACATCGAGTGCCGCATAAGTTCCAGGTGGGCGACAAAGTTTGGTTACATTTGCAGAAAGAGTGCCTCGTTGGGCCCCATCGCAAGCTTAGCCCGCTTCGATATGGGTCGTACACCATCACCAAGGATGTAGGGGACAAAACCTTTGAGCTCAACATTCCATTGTTCCTTGGCTTGCACCCAGTATTCAATGTGGACCGGTTGCGACTATACTTTCCTCCATTATTGGACACATCTGACGTCGCAGAGCAACTGTTGCCAACAGATCTCAACCCAAGATACATTGAGCAGACCACAACTGAAAGGATCATGGACACACAGATTAAATACACTTGCCAACAAAGGATCCAATTATATCGAGTTATCAAAGCGGCCAAATCCTTCGCCAGGGAAAGTGGTTCACCAAGGACTAGGTTCAAAATAAATTTCCTCACCTCATGGAGGATCTGCACGTAATGGGGACCATTGCTTCCTAAGGGAGGAGGATTAGATCTAGGTGGATATTGGTGGCCACCCGCCTATTCCACCTAAACCTCCAGTTGGTTTCGTCTGCTTCCTTGATTATAACAACATTTACTATTTTTAGCAGTTTTTTTGGGTCTTGAACTTTCGGAGTTGTTTTAACCCCCTAAACGACGTTTTTTTGAGGTTCGCAGCAAGCCCACAACCATAGGTAGGGAAGTTTGGCAAATCCTATAGTACTCAGAGAGATTTTTCCAACGAGGTATCATACGCACCAAACGAATATCATATGACCAAGTTATGACCCTGGGAAGTTGGCTACCCAACTAACCCCAACAGGGCCCGCAAACTCTTGGCATTTCATCTCCTGGGATTAGGGTTTTGGTTGTTTAGGGTTTTTCCTTATTGTTCAATAAAAAGGCCCTTGAGCCTCATTATAACACAGTTCAGAGGCATGTAGCCGCCACATCTCTTCTTAGAGGTAAGCTACCATTGACCGAGCTAGTTTATTTTCCATTCTATATGTAAGCATATTTTAGTTCTTTTATATTAATTAAATGAAGTTGTATTTTTGTTGCATGTTTGTGTTTATGTTTATATTTGTATTTTGTTGTGTTCCTGCATAAGTCCATATCACATGTATAAAGTGTGCATTGCATAGAAGGAATTATAAATCTCTCTCTCTGATGCCCCTACCTGATCGTACATCTTACATTGTGAAAGTAACCTACCAACTGAATGATTGTTCTATGTGCTTGATTATGGTGTTATAGATAGTTTTATTTTACCATTTGTAATAGACGAATGTGGGTTGGAATTCTATGAGCATGGTTACATTAAACAACTCGAAATAGCTATTAGGGTAAAAAAAGGAGTGGGACCTAGTGTTGAGCAATATAGAGTAAACCTCGAGATGTGTACAACTAAGTTGAAGGCATACGTCACTATGATGGGGACGTATGATGTAATCATTGGGATGAATAGGCTAGAAGCTCATTCAGCTTTTGTGGACTATTTCAAAAAGAAGGTAATCTATTTAGATGATGAAGGTGGGTCAATTGAGATCTATGGTATCAAGAGAGGAGTGTACCTATGATTCATCTCCATGATGAAGGTAAAAAACTACCTCAGGCAAGGTTTCAAATTATTTGTGGTCAAGACTGTAAGTGACGAGAAGGGACCCTCCTTAGATCAACACCCATATTTGTCAAAATCTGAGGATGTTTTCCCTAAAGAGTTGTTAGGATTACGACCTGAGAGGGAGATCGATTTCATAATCGACCCAAAACCTAGGGCACAACCAATATCAAAGACACCCTAGAGAAGGATGCCCTTAGACCTTTGTGAGTTGCAAATGTAGTTAAAAAAGTTGTTAGATCTGGGATTATTAGAACTAGTATTTCAGCTTGGGGTGTGAAGGTGATTTTCGTCAAGAAGAAGGATGGTTCCTTAAGATTGTCCATAGATTACAGGAACTTGAATCGAGCCATGGTAAAGAATAGGTACTCGATACCTGGAATAGATGATCTTTTCTATCAATTGAAGGGAGCAATGGTTTTCTCGAAAATCGATTTGCAATCCAAATACCACTAGTTAAGGATTAAGGAAGGTGACATCCCAAAAACCATCTTTTGAACTTGGTTTGGACACTATGAGTTCATAGTAGTGTCATTTGGTTTGACCAATGCACCAACAATATTCATGAACCTCATGAATGACGTGTTCCGAAAGTATCTAGACCACTTTGTTCAAGTCTTTTTGGATGATATTCTCTTGTATTCCAAGAATGAAAAGGAGCATGAAGGGGACTTAAGGGTTGTCTTGACATGCTTAAGGAAAAATAAGTTGTATGGGAAGCTATCAAAATGCTTATGTAATGCTCCTACCAGATCCTATTGTCTTATATTGTGTTGATAACCTACCAATTGAATGATTGTTCTTTGTGCTTGATTCTGACAAGTATTATTAGTATACATACGAGGTATGTGTATGCTAGCTACATATTTGCACCTTGCAAGAATATGCTAGTATCATGTAGCCTATTATGCTAGAAAATCAATTAACGATTAAGCTTAATTAGTGAATAAGCTATGATTAGCCTTAAACCAAATTAATGATCAACCTTAAGCTTGATCATAACTCATTCACTAATCAAGCTTAACCATTAATTAATTGTCTAGCATAATAGGCTACATGATACAAGCATATTTGTGCGAGGCATGGGTATGTAGCTAGCATACACATACCTCGTACATATACTAATAATACTTATCAAAATAAAGCACAAAGAATAATCATTCAACTGGTAGGTTATTAACATGATGTAAGATAATAAGATCAGGTAGGGGCAGTGCATCAGTATTGAAATATTAGACTTAACATGGACATTGAGATATTTTATTTATGGCCTATGTTGAAATAATTTACTTAACATGGACAATGAAATATTTTATTTATGTCACATTGGAATATTTTGTTGTTATTAATATTTTTTTAAATGTCATATGTCAACTCCATATTAAGCATCTAAGGAATTATACATCTCCTTCATACTAGGAATAAGAAAGCACCTATTTGCAAAATAAGAATATTTTTGCTTTCAAATAATTTTTTGTTGGTGGTAAAATAAGCTATTCTATTATCAGAAATTTAAGCATACATAGCATAGTTGGACTTAATAGTTTATCTATTATCTAAAAAACTATACAAACATGAAAAACAAGTCTACCCCAAGTAGTGCTATAATCAAACTAAGTGAATGTAGTTTCAAAAGCCTACCCATTAGAAAATCAGAGAGTCCAAAGATAGAAAAAGTACTTAACAAACTTGGATAGAGAAATATAAAGGCTGGTCTTACCATGGAGTGGAAACTAAGTCTACTTATACTTCCTAGCCTAATTGGCTTATTAAAACTATAACAACAAAAAGAGGAGAGCTACTAGGCACATTAGTTTGGATGTCAACGGGGTTGTTCCCAATACCAACACCAAACTCGGAGGGTAGAACCCCACCCTGTTTTCTCGTGAGGCATTTTCATAGGGTAAGGAGAACATTACCATGTCTTTCAACCCTATCCAACGTACTGGCATTTTCATCCGCTTTGCCTCCTATCTAGCTAGTGCATGTGCCTCCAACAATTTTGTGTCCCAATAGAGTTCAAGTGTTTTGAAATATTTTTTGTTGTGGGTGTGAATGGTGCCACAATTAGGAAGAAACCCAACGATCACAACCTCCATATCCTCATTAGAAATATAATTGATTTCATCCTTGAATTCAATATCTAACAATTTCATTGTTTTCCTAGGTTGTAGGGGAGATCGCTTGATGGAAGTTTTGAGTAGCATCCATGGTTGTAGATTCAACCCAAGTTCAACGTGTAGCAGGGTATGACCTTGATGAGTAGGACAAAGGTGTGTGGGGGGGGGGATGAAAACTAAAAAAATCCAATTACTAGAGTAGAATACATAAAATGAAGAGAATGTAAGGGGGAAGGGAGGGCAGAGAAAACATATCAACTAGCACCTGTGTTTGAAGAAAATCCATCGCCTTACCCAATTTCCAGAAGGGTTCGACAGACTGTATGCTTCTACCTTGCTTCTACATTAGTGTCAAAAGTACAAAGCCATTGGAAGAGTGAACAAACAGTTGAATCAACATGTGGGGCATTATTACCATAATGGTGAGTGCAAATGGTTGCATGGAAAGGTCATGGTAGAGGGCGACACTTGTCTATCAAGTTATTGAAGTCCATCATCATCCCTCACTTGATGTCTTATCAAATCCTCCGACACCCGATCTGGGGATTACTTTCGACTACATTATCTCTTTATAAAGCTGATATAAAATTATTTCACTGAAGGTGAACATTGAAACATTTTATTTTTGGTAAACATTGAATTTTCATTTGTTATTAATATATTTTAAAAATACCATGTGTCAACTCCATGTTAAGCATAAAAGGAATTACACATCTCCCTCCTATTATGTAGCGCCTTTTAATAGAATGGCCACAAAAGGAATTACATATCTCCCTTATGCTAGATTGTGCCTACTCACCCAATGAGCATGAAAGGAATTATACATCTCCCTCAAAGTAGGTTGTAGAAAGCACTTTCCATCACAATAAGAGAGAAGAGACGCCCAATATAGTATCAAATCCAAAATGAGAAGCAATTATTCCCACTTTTAAATTATTTTCCAAATAAGATAAGTGCCCATTATATATAAAAAAATGCACTCCCGTTTAAACATCATTATAACAATAATCAACATAATTTTATTTTAACTTTGAATTTGTTAAACCAATTATATTTATAATATTTCTATTTATATGTCAATTTGAATCTCAATTCAGATAATCTTAATTTTTCATACCTATATATATATACATATAAATTAGATGGGCAATAACACTTATAAACATTTTAAAAAATTGCTAAAATTTAGAAAATCATAAAAAGTTAATTAAATTATAACTTTATTTAAAATTAATATTAGTATTAATTATAAGAAAAATTAATATATAACTTAAACATATATACATTTATAAAAACTCGAAACAAAATTTTTAATCATGGAGATTTATCCCCACTTTACCATAGAGATTCCTCAAATTGTGGATAAACTTTGTTACAAATTGTAAATAGACTTTGTTACAACACCATGGCTTATCAATACCACATACCCAATAACCATAACTCACTTAGTTTGACACTTGTTCATATGCCTTTTTTTTGAATAATCAATTCAATTAAAAGGGGAAAAAAAGTATAACTACTTTGTAGATAAATCTCAACCTATGGTTCGTGTATACTACTATGAATATTCTAGAATATTTCAGTAGAGATTAAATCCTTACCATCCACCTAATAATTAATGATAATTAAATTAAATTCTAGAAACTCTATTTCAAAACACAAATATTTATTAAATCAAATCTTCTTAATACAATTAGATTTCAAAACTACAATTTATACAACTCTTACACTACACTACACTACATTAATACAATTATCAAAATTATAATGTGTTACTCACCCTACACTACACTGCACTAAAATTACCAAAATTACAATGTCCCTACACTCGCACAATTATCTAGTAATTTTAAACAAAATTTACAATGGATAAGACACACTACACTCAAACAATTATCTAATAATTTTGATGGTTTAAAATTTTTGATTTTATATGACATAGTAGTAACATAAATCACATCCATATTAATAATTAAAAAATATTATTATTTTTAATAATATTATTTATTAAAAATAAATATTATTACTTTTACGTATTTATTATAAAATATATAATATTATATAAAACTTGAATTTCAAAATCAAATATATATTTATATAAAATTAAAAATTCGAATTTCGAAATCAAATCTATAGTAAATGTCGAATTCCATTTTTCGTTATGGCAAAAAACAAAAATCAACCTACTTCGTAGTAATGATTACATATGTCCCTCTGCAAGTAGTTGAATTGATAATGTTGCTAGACAAAGTCCAAGGTTCGATTCTCGTAGGGCAGGCCAGAGTGGACTATGGCAGCCATCAATGCCACGTAACAGGGTATCTATTGCCTACCAAATTATACACACAGGTACCTCTATCATTCTACATTAATCACAAAAACCAAAGCTTCAACTCACGGACGTACAGGGCAGGCATTGGATTCCGGCATTTCCACTGTTGTTGAAACGCTTTCTTTCCTCTGCATCACTGAGTCAAGCCTATACGTACCGTGCGTCGGATGAGGACAGGAGCACATGACTCGAACCTATCCAATCTATCCCTGTGCCACCAAAGGAATGTCGTAGATCTTAGATCCATGTCATGTGCCAACGGTCCTCGAGCTTATCCCTTCGCCGCACGAACGAAATGTCAAAGGCGTTGTATTTAGGGCAATTCCAATTGTCTTTTACTCGTCCAAAATCCGGTAATGGCTGAAATAGTAATTCTGCGTTGTTCAAATCCCGATTTAATGACTTGGATCGAGTAGAAAACACAGTATACAGATTGAGATTGCAGATTTCTGCAGTTCAGATATTTATAAGTGAATTTAAATAAAGTTTTCGTTTAAAATAATATCTAAACAAGAAACGTGAGAGAATGATCCACGAATAGGCAGTGCCGCCTCCTTCACACAATTTAATACAAATCAAAGACAATTTTCATAATATAAAACGCTTATATCAAATCAATGTTGGAAACAGGCGTTTTTATTCTCATCCACTGGGGCCCGTGCACAGTGTGTCCACACAGTTCGTGCGCGGGTAACGGGGAGCAGCACTTCCCTGAATTCGAACCCGTGACCACGCAATTTGTTGTAAATACCGAAGTGGCTACAGCCGCAGGGCCCTCCTCGGTACACACACGAACAAAGAGTACTCGTGTCCTTTTGCAATCAGTCTGTGGGACCCGCTCTCCACCAATGGTCCAGTCAGCGTGCTGCGTGGCAAATCGGCGCTGACTGTCGGGGTTTTCTGACTCTCCACCTTATTCACGTTCGAGCGGTTGATTGCAGCGGCGAGCAGAGAGAATCTGGCGGATTATAAAGCATTCGACGCCGCGTTCTTCCAATCAGATCATGACAGCACAACATTTGTTGACGATGGAGTTGGTGCGGCTTTCACATGAACCACATGATGTATGTATGTGCTGTTGCCATTCATGGGAATGGAATACGTGGGCCATGATGACGTGTTCAGTTGGAAATAAAAAATAATGATTGTTGTTATGAGGAGCGGACTTGATTTATGTTATTCGCCTGCATCATTTATTTTCGTTAGTTTTTTCTAAAGCGGTCCTGGGTTCAAACCCTAAGAGTTCTGGCCAAAGTTCTCCACCTCAATTGCCTTACGAGCGGGAAAAAATTCCTTTTTTTACAGCGATCGGTGCCTGCAATCTTGTGGTGAGATGGACAGGGGATGTCGTCTTCGCGGTTTCGAGACGGTCATCCAGCGTTTGGATGTTTTTCCTGTGAATTTTGGGGCACAAGGTGCACATGCTTTTGCTTGATTCGGGACGGGACTCCTTCCAGCAGGCGTCGTCTGAATTTCTAAATGTCCTGGGATTGATCGAGGTTCAAAAGGTTTTTCTCTCACTGGTAATTGGAGTTTTCTTTCAACTATTTTGGGCCCGAGATCAAAATGATTTCCAAATGAAGCTTCCAGAAATTTTATTTTGCTTTCAGGGCTCTCAAATTCGTGTTCTTTTAATCTGAAGCAACAAAATACTTTCTCTTTTCCTTTCATGGTTCTGAAATTTGTGTTTTTTTCTTTTCCTTTCAAAAACAGAGAATTTCAAAATGTTGAAATTTAGTTCAATTCTCGTGATGATTATTAATTTCATGCATTTAATCTTGAAGTCGGTGGATGCGCTCTGCTTTTCCGTGAGTTCAATTCTTGTTTTTTGGCAAAATATGTTTTTTGTGGATTAGTTTTTTCTTCTTTTGCTTTTGATATCGGATGGCACTGATATTTGTTGGTGGTTATTATTTTGTGCAATTGATATTTGACTATCTCTGATTTTTCTCCTGTTGAATTTTCTTGCTTTTATGAATTCCAATTTTAGGTTTTTAATATTTAATGAAATTTAAGTTTCGTGAAAATGCTTTTGGCCTTTTTGTTTGTGCACGCAAAGCTCCATTTCATGTAAGTTGTGTAATTGCTTTCATATTTTGCTCAAATGTAGTTTTTTGTTGATACATATAAGTCGCGACTAGTCTCTCTGTGCATTCGATTACTTCATTTTCTTTTGCCATTTTTGTTCGCATGTGGTGTTTAGTTCAAGCCACGAGTGGCATGTGTTAGGGTATGGCCTCTTGCTGGTTGAAATGAGAGGCATATGATTTTTCATATTTACGGAAAGCAGGCGAAAATGCATCGATTAAAGATTCTGATAGAAATTCCAATACGATGATAACCGTTGGCATAATTGGTTGGATATGGCTGAGTGCATTGATTAAATATATTTGTGTTTTTTTAATTCCATTGACGGGCTTGACAATACTGGTGTTTAGTATTTGTTTTGAAAGTGCTTCCTTTAAACCCCCTAAGCATTCCAATTAGCCCGAATAAATCAGGCACCGCCAGTGGCCCGTTCTCACTAGCAAGCAGCCCTCAAGGGGAGGTACATTTCTATCAAAGTTACCCAGTTGTTTCTCCTGGTCCCAATTACTTATCTCTGTCTCCAGTGGATTTGAATCTGGGTGGGTAGCTTGACATATCACTGCCATATCACTGCCTTTGCCCACTGAACCACGACCCCATTGGCAAGGGAGGGGCTATAGTTTTGGATTATATGTGAAGGCGTTTACAGTAGAGCCATATATTTCTGTTTTCATTTAGTTTTACTTCAGATACAACTGAGGCGTAAAAGACCTGTTAGATGGGGTAATAGTTGTCGTCATTTCTGTTGTAACTTGGCACACATCTTTGATTTCTGTTGTAACTTGGCACACATCTTTGATTTAAGACCTTTTTCTTTTTAAGATTTTGTTGATGAAATGCACAACTCAGGATACCCACTACACACTTCCCCTCGATCTGAGGATCATACTAAGGGCAAACCTGCCAGTTGCAGTTTGGGCAACCTTGTATGGCGGGGACCTCGAGTGAAGTGAGGTCAATATTAGTGGAGGCAGCCAGCCCAGGGACTTGACCCTGTGACCTCCACTGTGACCTCTTTTTTGTAATTCGCTATACTCAACTACTCAAACTAACCCAATGGGCTATCTTTGAGGTAAGACCTAATTTACAAACTTTGCACATTTGTTATCTGCTGGAGTTTGCCAATACCCATTTTCTTATACTTACTGCCTATCACATGTTGAAAAATCTTAAGTGTTTAATTGATTCATAAAAGCAAAGGTTTTATACATATATACAATCGATTCCATCAATTGGTTGGGATGTGAAAGTTTTACTTATAACGTTTGGTTTCATTTAGAGGCTTGGAACTTTTTACAGTCCTTTATTAACATGCTTGGATTTTGTAAACTCACTTCTTGTTTATTGGATATGATTGAATACTGACTTGTGTTTTTCTGATTGCATTGATATGCATGGCAACTGGAAATTGTTTTTTTCATATTTGATTGTATTGCAAAATTGGCAGTTTTTATCCTACGATATATTAGTGTTTTGGAATTTGGAAGTTGTGTTATTGCTGTATTTGATACTATGATAGGCTTGAGATTTTTAATTGTATTTTGTGACTTTATCAACAGGTTTGAAATTTTATAATTTATAGATTCTATTGGTTGTCTTGGATGAATTAAATGACAAATTGCCATGCTGTTTATCAGGACATTGACTTTCCCTTGTTTTAACTTTTAACAAAGGGGCCATTTTCTTTGGATAAATAAGTTAAGACTCGAATTTAGCTGCAGCCTGCAGATGATTTGATCTTTTATGTGGGGTCTTTTGCTGGAAATGGCTGTAAGCATAACAAGTGTGTCAGAAGTAGCCTTCAATGACTTGCTATCATGCACTTGCCAAACTGATAGTAAATTGAAATGTATTTGGGACAAGGAATGGATGTGGAAAGGAAAGGGAGATTGTGATTCAGCTTTGGCATTTTCTAGGAGTTGCGTTTGCACTCCCACATTGTACTCGTACTGGTTGTATCCTTCAGTCCCATTGACCTATTTATGGTCATTCGTTGGACATTAATAAAATTTTCTCATCTTATCTTATCTAATGTAGTAGCTAAGTGCATCCAAGTGGAGGAAGAGCTGATTATTTTGTTCTGACTGGTTTGAATGAACTTTGATGCAGATATCCAGATTGAGACAACCACGTTTTATGGAACTGTGAAAGTCACCTTTCAATGTCATTTGAGTTGCCCTTCATCATCTAACAAGTTTGTTTCCAGAACTGAGTTCATATGGCGTCGGGTTCAATTGAGGCAGATGAAATATTCGCTAACATGATTCATCGTCAACAATGGCAACAAAAGCAGGAGATGAATGAATTAGTGGATGCCCAGTCAGTTTCCACTGCTCATGCTGAATTTAGACGAGGTTTAGAGGAGCTTGTTCGGGATCATTTCCATACCTGTATGACTCTTGCTTCCTGCAGTTCTGCTCATGAAAGTGGAATCAATGGGCGTAGAGATTGCATTGATGTTCATCACTTTGATGAGGACCATGATGATGGTGAAGAAGAGGAAGGTGATCAGCTTATACGTAGAAGACGCAGATCTAACATTGAAGAAGATTTAGCCGAGTCTTCTGCAGCAAGAAGACGCCAATCTAGGATCTTGACTAGATGGGCTGCACGACAGGCTCAGGAGATGATCACTACAATGGAAAGGCAAAATCGAGAGTCGGAGCTACTAGCTCTTGCTGGCTTACATACTGTATCAATGTTAGATTCTTCTTTCCTGAGGGAATCTTCGGCGAGTAGATCAGAAAGGAGAGTTGAAAGGCCTAGTACTCGAGCTTCCTCACTTCTGCAAATGTGGAGGGAGCTTGAGGAGGAACAGAGAGCTGATCGTGCTAGAGAAAGGCTGAGAGCAAGCATGGCTTATTCAGAGGCTCCAAACTCTACAAGAGAACGGGTGGATAATGGATTGTATCATGAAAATGCAGGTAGAGAGGGGAGAGAGCATGGTTCAAACAACAACAATGTAAATGTTTCTTCAAATGAGGTCAATCGAAGTAGGAATGTGTCAGAGAATGACGGTGATCATTTTGAGGACAGAGAGTGGACAGTAAATACACGAAATAATAATGAAAATCCTGAAGTGGGAAGTAGACGTGAACAATATAGAGTCTGGGAAGATGCACAGTTGGATTCAGAAAATGCTAGTAGGGAACAATCTCCTGAACCTGTAGAAGGTGACAGGGAGAGGGTAAGGCAGATTGTACAGGGATGGGTGACTGTAAATGGAATTACTGATAATGCATCTAACATGACACAGGGCAGTGGCCACAGAGCAGAGTGGCTTGGCGAAAATGAAAGAGAGCGGGTGAGACTAGTCAGGGAGTGGGTGCATGTGACAAGCCAGCAGAGAGATGCCCGGGGTAATCGGCTGGAGCAGTCACACAGGCATGATGTCCAGCCTGGTCTAGTCCGTAGACAAGCCAGACAGCACGAAGGCCTTCGAGATGGATTGGCTGCTGAACTGGACGAGAATGAGCCAGAGCATGTAAATAGAGATGCACTAAGATTACGAGGAAGGCAAGCCATTCTTGATTTACTGGTCAGGATTGGGAGGGAGAGGCAGAGAGAACTTGAGGGACTGTTGGAGCATCGAGCTGTTTCAGATTTTGCACATCGCAACCGTTTGCAGGTGAACATTTTAATATTAGTTTCTGAACTAACACTTTTATGATAGTGTCTTAATGGAAATATAAATTATATATCATGAATATTAGTGGTTGTTTTACATACAATTATTTCCAAAGTAACTCTGGACCAAAGTTGAACCAAACCATATAGAGCAAAACAGAAGCAAAGATTCAAATACTGGCACAGTAAGTAACTGAAGATTCTTCTCATCGACGATCAATTCTGGCAGTTGCAGGTATTGTGCTACTTTAGCATTAGCATCAACTATTTTGTTCTTATTCTGGAAAATATGCTCAAGTTTATGTTCTTCTACCTCCCCCATCAGCTCCCTGGCCTGCTCTGTAACCACTTCAGACCCGGCGTGTACAGGCATAGAATTTTCTTTCATGCTCCAATGAACCCAATTATGGCCTTGTATTACAAACTGATGAACATGCAGTTCTGGTACAATCTCGAGCTCCATGGTGCTCTATTCTTTTCCAACGTTTTGACTTCTCCTTGACCACCTAACAATCCTGCAACATGTAAATCTTGCATGGTTGGTTCTTCTTTGAATTTTCACCTATCCCATGTAATCCATGCAAACCTGAACAGAAACTTGGGAAGACGTGAAGCATGTATGTATTCTTACCTCTTAAGATAAAGAAGCAGATCTCATCCCATCCCAGAATAAGTCTGTAAAGTTCCAAGATCCTTCAGAAGAAAGAGGGCTCCTAGCTATCATTGTCCAAGCCTCCCTCATATACTTGAACGAAAAAGTGGACAGTGGTCTGCATAATTCACAGCAGGAGGGCCAAGTGAAGTCTTTCCTGATAACATCATTTGTTAGCAACTTCTTATACATACAACGGAAGCAGCATAAAACAGCCCACCCTTTGCAAATTCTTTGATAAACAAAGATTCTCCAGACTATTCTCTGTTCACTTTAACAAGCTAAACAAAGATTCTCCAGACTATTCTCTGTTCACTTTAACAAGCTCATTTTTGAAGAGTTATGGTAACCCAATTCACTTTGTATTTTCAGCAATGTGAATCCATCATCATCACTATCCTGTATTCTTTCCTTGGGGTTAGTGGAATGTATGTGTGCCTGAGCATGACAGGTTCTTGTGACAAGTCAAAACCGTTCCATCAAATTCCCACTCCATTCCTTACCTTGGCTTGGATGTTGGACAATGAACATATGAACTTACATATTTACCAGAAATGACAAAGATGCAATAGAATGGTAAACAATAATATACGAAACAGAGTTGGAAGGTTTTTCATATAAGAAACGTATACACTATATACCTATAGGGCCTAACTTATACTCATACACAAGATACAGGTGACTGAAAGATAAAAAGGCCTGAAGAATTGCATGAGTATAAGTTATGTATGTACAATTGAAAAAGAAATAAAATCTTCTTCTGGTGAAGGTTGGTTTGCCATATTGCCAACCAGAGTTAAGAATTTTGAATTCCGAGGAGTCAATTCACTTCTCTAAATATAGTCAACATATGTCAACAGGATACCACTCTCAACAGAGACCTTAAAACAAAAAGGGGGACCACCCTATGCTTCCAAAAGGGCACCTGGCCCTAGTAGGTATAGATCACTTAGAGGTACCAAGCCAAAAGAAGCATGCTGCCATCACTCCCCGGCCCCTAAATACATAAATTTGGATGGGATATTCTTTGGGAAAAAAATAATAATAAATATTAAAGAGGCTAAGAGCACATACCATTCCAAAGAAATACAATACGAAAAGTTGAATGAGAAATTATTTGGGAAGAAAATAAATAATAATAAAGAGCATATACCTTTCCAAAGATGGAGTTTGGTAGGAGAACGAATATGGCCAATAGACTTCTGAGTGCCTGTAACACTTGGGCACGCATTTTGCCAAGTAATAATATATTCTGGGTTGGGATTAGGTTTGGGGTTTGGTCTGGGACTGGTCCCTGCTGCTCCTTTCTTCTGCATATCCATTTCTGCTTCTTCTTCTGATTTAATCTATGTTGCAGGAAATGTGGGGGGGGGCTGTTTCCGGCTGGAAACTGGGACGAAACGCGGAAACGCGTTTGGTACGGCCAGGAAACGTGTTTCCGGCCGTACTGCCAGGTTTCCCGAAACGGAAACGTGGCAGTACGGCCGGGAAACGCCGGAAACACGTTTCCCGGCCGTACAGCCTGCGTTTCTCAATTGAATTGTGTTTTTTTTAATTTTTTTTTTTCAAATTTGTTTTTTAATTTTCTAGATGTGTGTCTAAAGTTATAAAAGTGAATTTTTGCCCAAGTGTTGATATGCAGTTCATGGTAATGTTAAATTCTTAAAGTAAAAGGATGAAAATGACCATGAAATGACTCAGGATGTTTGAGAGTGGTTTCGCCCTCATTGGATTTCATATGGAGAAAGTAGAATTTTAGATCTCACTCAAAATCCAGCAGACTTATTTGTTTTTCAGGATTTCAGGATTGGATTATTGCAATGTTTCCATTGGATTTTATCATGTACTAGGGTATGGAACTTGTATTTAATCAAGAGAACCAAGCCCTCTATGCAGGGGAAACTCCCAATAATCAAGATCATGTAGGGTACTAGGGTATGAAACGTGTATTTAATCAAGAGCACTAAGGTCGTTCGACTATGTAGGAGGAGACTCCCAATACAACAGTGGTCCTTTTAAAGAATGGGATGTGGATGCAGAAAATCCTGATTTGGATCTCTCTCTTGCAGCGTTATAGTCTTTATTGTACTTGCAGCCTCATATATTAATATAAATAAAGGCTGATTTTGAGATTTGGATATCTAATAAAGGTTGCTTTTGGATATTCCGATATTTTTATTTTCATTATGTGATCATTCATGAGTAAATGTGATGTAAATTAAATCTTAATGTTTAAGTGTAATAAATTATAATGTATCATTTATGCTTTATGATTGCACACACACACACACACACATATATATATGTATAAATATTTTCTATATATATATATATATATATATATATATATATATATATATATATATATTCGCGTTTCCCCGTTTCCAAAATTTGGGGAGGTCGCGTTTCGTATCGCTTCCCGTTTCGTGAACTCGTACCCATTTCCCCGTTTCGTGCAACTTAGAATTTAATGTATATGTGTTGCTGGAGTATATCTCATTGGAGTGTGGCTCTATAAAAACTCAGAATTTGAATTTACAAATCTTGTTATCCTTACTTCTGCCATCTTATCCGAATGCAAGTCGCCCCAGCACTGGTTTGGTTCTCAATTGGAGCTTAGTGCGAAATAGTTCATTATAAAAATGAAAATACTTTGACATAGCTATCAGATCTCCAGTGACCAAAATTGAAGGGCTTCCTTGCTTCAAGCTGGAAATGTGGAAATATGTTTTAGGATTTCAAGTTTCTGCGTTTTAACTTTTTATCGAGTTCTTGTTATTTTTCTCTGTTTTTTCGCTTTTAAGTTTTAACCATGAGAGACAACCTTGTTTCTTGAGAAACAGGAAATTGTTTCCTTTGGAATGTCCTGTGGAAATGGTCCTTTTCTCAAGAAAAAATCCTGGCTCTCAAAAACATGAGTGGCCATAGAAAATGGTGTTTTCAGTTGCTTTCTTTTTCTAAGCAGTTCCTTGATAGAAACCATGGCAGCTGCTGTCTTGTTTCTGGTAATGTGGACGCTACACCATCATACAAATTCTGCTAGTTGTAAATCCTTACAGTAAATCTTAAATGCTACCATTATGTGGAAGTATCTCATCAGATTTAGGATGATTACAAAAGCTCTATGTTGTACCTCTTCCTGAATCCTGCTGTTGATTATTTTTTATATGATAAACTAGAATATTAGTGTCCTATTATATCAAACAGTTACTGGCAGCCTAATTTTATATCTTTTCTTAGGTAGAACATTTAGCTTTCAGCTAGATGCTTGAGAACTATCTTTTTCTACTATTAGTATTGATTTAGGAGTTGCTCCCATTTTGTATTGACACTGGATTTACTCATTTAGTTCCATTGACCTCCTTTTGTGGTCATTTGTTGAGTATGAGTAAAATTATCTTATCTTACTGTTTGTATTTCCGTTTTGCAACTCTGCTTCACATTTGCTGAAATAGAATATTGTGCCTTATTTTATAATGCCTTTAAAAATGGTCACAGGAGGTTTTTTTATTGTTTGTACATTTTAATGCTTCAATGGGGATACTATGGAGCAATTTATGATTTCTAATGGCCACATTTTCTTAATCAACATTGTATTACTAGAAGATATAGTTAGTGCATGTTTTTGTGATTCTACTTTGTTATGAGTCATTTCTTCAACTGACTAATCTATTTAGTGCATTGAGCCAGTGGTACTGTGTAATTGGTTTGGTACTCTTTTGCAGTCATTACTCAGAGGTAGATTTTTACGCACTGGAGCTGCAATTGAGGAAGAGAGGCCTCCCTCAACAGCTGCAAGGGAGTTGGGACAGTTAAGACAACGCAGGACTGTATCTGGTTTAAGGTATGATAATTTTTAAAGATTTAACCCCATTCCTCAAAGCATGCATGCGTTATGGCTCTATATATTATTGACTCCATATAAACATTGGATACTGTTGATTTGTTTACTCTTTTTTTCTAGTGTCATTGTAAAGCTACCATGTGGCAAGGTATGTGGATCTGTGCTGACATCATTTTTCTCACTTTATATAAAATGTTATGGTGAAGGCAGATGGATAAGATGGTTCTGATTAATGGGTATAACTATATTTTCTATGTATTTGTCTTATGTATTTGTGTGCTTCTGACCATCTATGGTGTTCCCCAACTCACATAATGTATTTCCTGGGGAAACCCACTGGGCACTTTTCCTCATTCTGAGTATGGTACTCAGGGTAAAATGAATTTTGTAGAAGCTCAAAGCTTTGTCAAGTCACTTACAAGAATAGAATCAGAGTGGGGAGCATAACGCTCCATCATACAACCACTCAGGCTAGACCCAATTGACAACAACCTACTGTGTTGTATAAGCAAGCATACTTTTAGTAATTGATAGCTGTTGTTGTAAATGCTTACTTCAGAACGTGTGAATCATGTTGTGGAACCTTTTTGAAGCATTCTATTGTGTATATAGAATGATGATGCTAGAAACTCAAAATTTAAGCATTTCAGAACTGGATGTTTTCGGTGATTGAAGATTAGCCTTTCTTGATCTAATATGCTCATTTACTAGATCTTGGGAATCTGAAGAAGGATATGTTATACTTGCATATTTTCTTTGCTATAAATCAACGAGATATGTAATTAGGAAAAGCTTCTGCTTGCCTTTTCATTTGAAATGCTTGCTTCATTGCAGAAAACCATGTGAGGAAACATCCTGAAATGGGATTTGTTTCTTATAGGAGTTAGACAAGTAAAATAAAAAAGAGAGACATTTCAACATAGGCTGGAATTCGATCATAGAAAATTAGAATGTTTTGACGTGGTGTGGTAATTTATTCTTGGAAATTCAACATTTTATTTTAGGTCTTGCATGATTTTTGCGATAAAATAAATTGTGTGATAATCAGGGAAGGGTTTCGCTTCAGATTAGAGAGCATTGTTCGTGGTCACGCTGGTAACCATTCCAATGGTTCTGGAAGCAGCAACTCTAGTAGTTCTGGAGATTCTAGTAGTTCTAGAAACGATCAGTCCAATGTCTTGGGAGAAACACAGAGCAGTGCACAAGAGGAGCCTCAAGAAAGTAACCAATCTGAAAATACAGAAGACCTTGAAAGAGTGACAAGGGCAGTAGTGGAAGAGGAGACACAGGGTGATACAGAAGAAACAAGAAGGGATTGGCCTCAGAATGAGGTTGCTGTAGAAAGAGGAGGTGTGGGCTGGCAAGAAGCTACTGCACAAGCAGGGGATGGGAACTGGCAAGAAAATATTGCAGAGGAACGGGTACAGGAATGGCAAGAACACAGTGAACAGGACTTACATAGGGGCTGGCAGGACCCTTCAGAGAATGCAGATGGGAATTGGCGGGGAGTTTCTGATCAAGATGTAGGCAGGGATTGGCAAGGTGGTGCTTCGGAAGATGTTGGCAGGAACTGGCATGAAGGCGCTTCACAGGGAGCAAGGGACTGGGAAGAAGGTCCTTCAGAGGGAGGAGTAAGAGTTTGGCAAGGTGTTGCTTCTACAAGAAGAGTCAGCAATTTTCAGTCCTCAGATGATGCAACTGCAAACAATATGGAACTTCGAGAACTGCTTGGCAGGTTTGTTTTGAAGCAATCTCTATAATCATATATATATTTTTCTTTCTTTGATTGGTGAATCTGATCTGGCCTGGAAGCAGATATGATGGTGGTTCTCCTTTGATGATTGAGTTTGAGTATATGGGAAAATTATGAAGGCAAGACGTAACAATGTTATCAATTCCTATGCAGGCGCAGTGTTTCAACTGTTTTGGCTAGTGAGTTCAGAGAGAATTTGGACCAACTAATCAGATCCTACATACAAAGGCAAGATGGCAACCCTGTACCCTGGGAACTGCAAACAGCTGTACAGCGGCCAACAACTATGCAGGAACAAGATCCACAAGAAGAAGAAGCTGAAGCGCAGGATGAGGTTCTCACTAACACACCAGATGAACGACCACTTGTGCCTCCACCACCACCTCCACCGCCTCCACCACCACATCCACTTTGGCAGCAGGAGTTACACCAGCCAACATGGACACGCCATCCATTGCAACGATCAGATGTTGTAAGTTATAAGCTTTTGTGCTTAGATGAAATTATAATAAGATCTTTACCTTTTTACATGTAGAAAGAAGTTATATGAAATTTGTCAAAACTAAGATACATTGGAGAGATGTTTTAGCACATCGAACCATTAAAGATTGATTTTATCAGCCAGAATCCCAATTTGATCCTGTTGTCCTTTTCCTGCTTCTTTCCTTGACATTTGTCCATTCATCCTTTTTCACCAGTCAGTCAAAATCTCAGGTCACTATCCATCTGATCTTCTACCTTCTTTAGGGAACCTTTTTGAGCTTTCTTGATCTTCATTGTCAACTTCAAACTTGATCCTTTGCACTAGCTTCATTATTTTCAGCACCTGAGGTATCTGATTGCTTCACCTCCCATTTCCTTTTCATTTCAGCACTTCTTAACTCAGTCAATTTCCTTCATATGTCTGTATTCACGACAAAACTACGCCAAAAGCAATATATTCATAAGCTAATAACTATCTGGACTTAATATTACCATGATGCAAAAATAATCTCTGACAAATCCTTAAATTGCACAAACACTTGAAAATTTGTTATGTAGAATTGTGCTTTTCCATTGAAATGAATATCTGGATTGCATTAGTTCACTTCTCCACATGTAAATGCCACAAATGTAAATGAAAATAATAAGGCTTTTACTCAATCAAAGTATAGGGTCAAACTTTGGGAACCAGGTCCTATAGACCTGCCTGACCTTAAAACCAAGACCCTTCCATGTAAAAACTGTAGAAAAAATATACTGAATCTAAAATTTCCACCTCATTAATGTGAGGCCATGGATCTACTTCATAGAGTTTCCAACAATGGTGCTTAAACTATTTTCTTCAACAGCCCTGCAAGAAACATCAAACACCCTACTAGTTAAAGTCAAGAATGTAGTTCACAAAGACTTCAAGCATATATCCTTTCCGCAGCCCTTAGGGCAAGATCTATCACAGTACACAGATATGAAGATCACTTCATTTACAGTGAAAATATAACAGCAGCAAAGAGATTTGAAAGCTTCATTAAGCATGCTAAAATCAACATAGCATCTAGTGCTGCTGTCCCAATAAATTAGCATATCAAAACAGCCCTGAAATTTGTTCAATACATGAAAAATATCAGATTGACAGTCACAAATTTAGGACAGCAGTGGCACACTTCATATTATCAGAGTAATGAAGCTAAAATACAATACCTCATGTTAAAATTGGCAACTAGGGCCAAACTCCATGTGGGTCTGCTTATTCATGGCAGCTGATATTTTTCTTGGATTCCTCTCGTCGAGAGGTGTAGGATTGATATAAAGATCATCTGATTCTGACATGTATTCATGGAGATATGAATTTATTTGTGTTATGGGACAATTCGTCAAGGTTGGCCATCAACCAATTTGCCCCCACTTGTGCTCAACATTTTAGTATAAAAAGAAATGGCTTGCTAGTCATTTGGACACACACTCTTCTTGTGATCTCTTCCTCTCCACTTGTCTTTGGGTTTTGGTGGGAGGAGTCACTAAGAGAATACGCTGCCCTAGAGGGTTTGCCCTAACTCTAGACACTATCTAAAGAAAGTCTATACGCTGCCCTAAGAGGAGTTACCCTAGCCCTACTTACAGTCAAAAGGAGAAGGCTCTACGCTGTCTTATATGCAGTCAAGATGAAGGTGGCTTCCACAACGCAGCAAGGAGAAGCCTAAACGCTGGTCTAGAAGAGACCTTTCTATCCTTACCCTAGACACAGTAAGGAAGTGTTTTAGCCACAGAATTCTGGCCGCAGTCCTGGCTCTAACTTTGAAGAGAATAGGCTGCAGTTTTATGTGCCCTAACTGCAGTCAGTTCAAGCCCTAACCGCTGTCATAATATTGGCTCTCATACGCTGTTCAAAGGGTCCTAAATCCGCTGTCCTAAGGACAGGTCTATACGCTGTTCCAAAGAGACCTAGACACAGTTCTATGTGTGCCCTAGTCTCTGTTCAGATGCACCCTAAAGGCTGGCCCCATTCTGCAGCAAGAGAAGGACTCTATGCTGCCCCAAACGCAGTCATCAAAGGTGTTATAGTCTGCTATTTAGAAAGTGTCAAAGACGCAGTCAGAAGGAGGTCTTACGTGCTACTTAGCCTTTCACGCTGTTATAAAGAAACTCTACGCTGCCTAAACACTGTCATAGGAGAGGACCTTGAACACTGTCCTTAAGTAGTGTAACTATAGCCTAGCTGCTCTGCTAGGTTGCAGCGGATGCATTTGATGGAGGCGCAACAATATTGTCTCTCACATGGTCCAACACTTCCTGATCTTCTAAAGTCAGATCGAGAGACATTTTCCATCCATGGTAGTCAAGGTTCTCACGGAGCTTGTCTTCGGCGGGGAAGAGTGTTGAGGACCCCATGAAGTTTTTAAGATAACCTTGCCTACCTTCTCTTCGGTGATTGCTCTTTCTCTTGCTCTTGCTTGGGCTTTGTTTTCACCTCAGCTCTGATTCCATGTTAAATTATGGTATGTTCTATGCTTAGAGCAGTTTACTTCTTTTCTTCTTATTAGCCATAGATTACCAATCACATATCCATTAAGTAAAGTGCAGATAGAACATTAAACGATCAACAGAAAACAAGCCAAGACAAGAGACACAAGATGTGGCGGCTAGCCAGGGACAAACCCCAATGTGGGGAAACCCTTTGATCAAATCTTCTTTTATCTTCAATAGTTCAGCAGAGAGAAATAATACAAAATCAGAATTCTGTAATTTTATATCAGCAGCAGCAAACCCTAGATCAACAAAGTCATACTTGGTTAAACGAGTTGAAATTGACTTCCAATATGCTTGGTCTATTTCCGGTCAACTACCTCTAGAACAGTCTGAAGAAACAGCCCTTGAACAACCCCAAAAACACAATCAAACTGCTGTTGACTGAAGTCAACCTGCTGCCCAAAACTAGGGCAGTCAATGCTGGTCAAACCTGTGGACGGATTGCCTCGATTTTTGTGCCAAAATCTGTGGCCTGCCTAGGAGAGGCAGCCACACCAAAACCACACCCTTGATGAGTCAACGCTTGGTCAAAGAGACCTCCAACAACTTCTGCGTCCTCCTTGCCTTAATGCGTCCTCCTTCTTCCCACGTGTGAGCTGCTCCTTGTATAACCCAAAGCTAAGGAGAGAGAGAGAGAAGAATGAGTGAGATGAGATGATGAGAAAATGAATCAACCTCTCTTGTATTTATATGATTCACTGAGCATGTGTGCCACACATTTTACTGCTGGCCGACTTTGACAATTTGTCAAGTAAATACAAATAAATTCATATCTCCATAAATACTTGTCGGAATCAAATGATCTTTAGATCAATCCTACACCTCTCGACAAGAGGAATCTAGGAAAAATATCAGCTGCCATAAATGAGGTGACTCACTTGGAGTTTGGCCCTAGTTGCCAATTTTAACAGCAACACAGTGATGGGTGCAGCATGGTGATGGAATCATCTGTGTTCAGATCAACTACCTCATGTATTATCTTCTTAGTGAAGATCTCTGTTCTTATTTTGTCAAGTCAAATGTTGACTTCTGATGTATATATACTATCTCTCTCTCTCTCTCTATGCTGAACTATTGAAGAACATAAGAAAAATTGATCAAGGGTTTCCCCACAATGGGGTTTGTCCCTGGCTGGTGCCACATCTTGTGTCCTCTTGTCTTGGCTTGTTTTCTACGATTTATGTTTATGTTCTATCTGCATTTTACTATCATGCTAAATGTGATTGCTAATTTGGAATTGATATTGAGCCAATATGGAAAATTGAAGTAAATTTACTCTTAGCATAGAACATACCTAAAAGTAACACCTCAGGGCATCCCATGCTTGTACAACAAGTCCTTTCAGTACATCCTGAGCAAGTACTCTTCAGTGCATCCTTAACCCTAGCCAGGGCTTCCACAATCACTGCAAAGTTGCAAACCCTAACCAACATTACAAAAGCCAAGCAAGGCATCCCAACAAGCTCTACAAGCCAATCCCTCGAGCATCCAAATAAGCCAACATCATGCCAACTATCAAACCCCAAGCTCTCCCACTTGCAGTTAAATCACATAAGTTATCGAGGAGATTCACACACTTGTGTCCCACAAGCTATAATACTCAACATTTGCATCCCCAAAGTCAAGGAACCCTAAAGCTAGCATCCCACAAACACTAATCCTTGTTACATGTAGAAAATCCATGAAATTCTGCAACTGCGCTAATGAACAATCTGAAAACTAGTTTTTTTTCATTAAGACACATAATTTCTCTACTTGTTTGCAGTGGAATAGGAACAGAAATAAACACAGTTACACAATGACAAAAACACAATATTTTCTAGGGAACCCAACTGGGAAAACCCTCTGCTTGTTTGAGAATTTTATTGATAGAAATTTGAGCAATAGATCTCTTACAATACAACTGTTTCAATCAGGAAACAATCTTGTTCTCCTTCTGCTTGTCCTAAGCTTGAAACACCTTCCAAAAACCCTGATCTGCTTCCTAAATCCTTGCGCACAGGAAGCTCCTATTTTTTAAGAATTAATTCCTTAATTATAGCACAAATCCCAAGGAATTCTCTTCTATCAATTTGCGCACAAGCTTCTCCTTAGTACGCCCTTCCCACACTCAAGCCGCTGCACACAAACTCGTTCTCTCTATTGTCTTGTCTCACCAACTTGTGCTCACAAAACAATGATCTAGTGAGTGCCTTCATCCTCCTTATAAGCAAATTGAATAGGCTAAATCTGGCAAGTTTTATTTTTGGAAGTCGAACTAGTGATCGATGAGTTAATTGAGTCAAACTGACTCTTGTAACTCGTCTAGTCACAAATAACCTTGTGAATGGTCACTTGTCCTTTTCCAAAGCTAACTTGCACTAGGAGACAAATAACTGAACCTCCAACTATTCGCACGAGTAAAACTGCTTCATGAACTGTCCTAATTTATAGGAACTCGTCCTAATTTATAGGAACTTGTCCTAACTTTCAGGAACTTGTGCATGCTAAAGAAGACTGTTTGTGGTCACTTTGACTAAGGCACAAGTCAAAGAAGACCTTACTCACTGCTATTTTCAACATTACAAGTGTAATACATGATCTTCCAAGATTTTCCAAATAGCTAGTATCACACCAACTATCAATCTCTAAGATACAAAGTAGTTACTCTTAAAAAAGGTACTTTCCTCCCTTTATATATGCTACAATCCTATGCTAAGTCAAGCAACCCTAGGCTAAGTTCACAACCAACTAGCTTAAGTCAACAAAAAAAGCCCCAGATGGAGCCCTCCTCAAAGCAGGTTGTCCACATATCACACTACGGTTTGTCCAGACCCCAAACCCAAGGTGGTCACCTTCCAAGTTGGGTGTACACATGTCGAGCGCTCCTCCTCCAAGATGGTGCAATTTCCAATCAATGGTCCTCAACTCAAACTGTGTGTAAGGTGGTAACATGCTTCAAGGGCCAAGCACCCAACCTCCAAGTGCCTAACACCCCCCTTCAGACTAGTTACTCCACATGCCAAGAGCTAATGCTCCTCAACAAGTGCACCCTTGTAGAAGATGCCAAATGCACCATGTAAGCCAACTACCACATCAAGAAGTGTGCCTCCCTAGCAGTGAATCGTGATTTCAAGGAAAGCATACATCCAATCTAAGCTCTCCAAATGTAAGTAAAAAATAAACAAAGGGGCTAGGAAGCCACAAGCCCTATACATAAAACGCCTTTGGAGCTACCAAAAGCTAGCAATATCTGTTACTATTATCCACATCACCAACAATAATAACACAAAAATGGAAAACCCCTTGCACACAAAATAAAGAAAAATCTCCTCTTACCAGATGTGCCCAGACTTGTGCGTCCAGTCTTTCAATTTTCCATATGCTTGCCACATCCTTCCAAAGCTGAAATGACTACATGGTTGATAGTTTACAGCCTCTTCTAAACTGTTGAACTATAGCACCAGCCGCATTGGATTTGATCTCCTATCACTATATTTTCTAGAAAATGCATGTTTACAAGGCCTAATAGAACCAAAATCAACTGAATTGTTCATAGATGATGGATCAACAATCTTCTAGAAGATTTTACTAGTTTGAAGATTCAAGAACCTTTTGCATACTTAAAAGATTTGTAACACTGCAATACAGATCACCCATGTTACATCAAAATTTTAAAATTTAAAGCTTAATCAACAGACTAAACAAGAATAAAACTGCGATGTGTGGCAGTTCTGGAATTCTGCTATGGCTGAAAGTGAGTGGAGCATTCTCACCCATTAAAATCTAGCACCATGCTTCAAACTTGCAGTAGAAAGTTGAAATGAAAACACTAAAGAGAATCAAAGGGAATTTTATGATGAGAATGCCTAATCCTAAAAACAGAATCACATGAAAATCTTGTAATCTTTCCTTCATGGGTGAGGCCACAGGAAATTAACATAGCCCAGCCACAGTCATGATCATTGGTGTTTTCCCTTGTAACTATCAAATTGTAATAAAATATTTATTAATACAAATAAGGCATAGATTGAAGTGAATTAGGAAAGTCTTTTAAGACATTGGTTTCAAGTTCCTAAGCAATTTACTTAGGCAAAAAAAAACATCTATCTGTAATGTTTTAAATCTTGACATCTTAAAGTAATTGAAGGTATTTAATACAAATAAGGCATAGATTGAAGTGAATTAGGAAAGTCTTTTAAGACATTGATTTTAAGTTCCTAAGCAATTTACTTGGGGAATAAAAAACCTCTATCTGTAATGTTTTAAATTTTGACATTTTAAAGTAATTGAAGGTAATGAATGGTCTTTTCAACTATAAAAGCCCTGTGGATATTGGTATTGCAGGAGTTTGAAGTTTTAAATGACTTGAGGACTGAGATGGAACAACTGCAGCAAGGAATGATAAACATGCAACGCATGTTGGAGGCTTGCATGGATATGTAGCTAGAATTGCAGCGTTCTGTTAGGCAGGAAGTTTCTGCTCCTCTAAATTGTTCAAGCCAAGGCCAAGGTGAGTATGGTCTATGGAAATATGATTATGAAAACTGAACATGTTAAGATTGGGGTGAGGAATCGTGTATTAGTATTAGTATAAAAGCAAGGTTGAATCAATCTTGCAATCTTGTTGAGATTAATTATATGGTGAATTTAACACACATGAGGGATCCTTGAGATAGATATCACCTATAGGCTATAACAATCTTTTTCAGTAGACTTTTTCTGAACTCTAGCCTGAGAAAAGACAAGATATGGTGAATTGTACTGAAAGGAACACAGATGAAAAGTTATGAGCCTTGAAATAGTAAGCAAGGGGGATTACAAAAGTATATTTCAAGATAGATGAATTGAAAAGCACATGCAAAACCACATAATAACAGGAACATGAAGGAGATTACAGAAGACCTAGATAGAACAATGGATATGACATTTTATGGCCTAAAAGTAGTAGAAAACAAAATTGAAATGTTTTTGTCTTTTAAATTAGGCAAATGGATGCCAGATATTTTGATGTTTATGCCAGTTTGAAGTTAGGAACAGAAACAATTTTAAAACTTTATGAGCTCTCTGATATTTTTGCAAACACCTGCAGAAGTGTGATGTGATTTTATGTTGCATGTTTGTTTTGTCCTTCTGTCCTTTTTCTGCATGACTCAATCATTAGAAGTTTTAATAGAATTTTAAAAGCATTGTTTGATTAGTTAAATAAGATATCAATATTTTTACTACTACATTTTGCCAGAAACATAGTTACAAAATATGAGAAAATGCAAGTAGGAAACACAACTCATATTATAAGATTTTTTCATATGGGGATCCAGGAAGTAAGGTTCTTGATGGATTATCATATCTGGAATATAATGCATTGATATATAGAATATATAGACAGCCAAAGCTGAATTGAACCTCAAGTTTATGCTGGGAAGGGATTTGGAAACATAATTGTCATGATCCTTTTCCTAACTCCTTATTTTGTAACCATTCACAGTTAACCTAGAACTAAATGTATCGGCCATGTATAAATGGTTAA
Source organism: Pinus tabuliformis (assembly GCA_031772625.1). Lineage (NCBI taxonomy): Eukaryota > Viridiplantae > Streptophyta > Pinopsida > Pinales > Pinaceae > Pinus > Pinus tabuliformis. The sequence continues at coordinate 974,980,422 of CM062810.1, forward strand.
AGATGTGTCATAGGATTAAAGTAATGACCACTGGTGGCTCATATTCTGAGATAATACTTGCGAATATCGCTATTTTGGAACATGCTTTAGATTTTTTATAGTCTAATAGGCTTTAGTAGTTGTTGTAATATCCGTGTCAAGGATTTTAAGAGAAGCTAGGCTAGACTAGGTTAGGTCCAAATATATGACCACTCATATGGTTGTTTTAGATTGCTTTATGCCAAAAATATTCTCCATCTTTATTGTGGATTTGGATTCTGGAATTATTAATTTCCTTTCATAGTTGCTTATATGCGAGCCTATTTATGTTCTATAGCTAGTACATTATACTAGTATGCACTGATGGTAAATAATTGCTACAAGACAGGTTCAATATACAGAAAAAATCCCTATGCATATGTTATATTTTGCAACATTTACAAATGATGCTTAGGTTGTTGGCCTGCTCATTATCTCTTCTTATTTGCATTGTTTGCACATTTGCTTTTCTGGAAGTACACAAGAGAGACACTCATGATGCTATTAACATACCTCCTCCTGGCTCTAATACACAGACAAATAGGTTGGTGTGGGGGAGGGGGTAAGCTCCTTATTTCAAGTGCTTAATATTTGTCCCTAGGTAGTAGGAAAAGTATCATATGTGAACTTGGGGTAGCTGAATGAGCCCTACACTTTAGGTATATGTAGTAATTCACAAGTCTATTTTTAGCTTGAAAATAGTTTTGTTTTGTTTTGTTTGTGAAAATGATAAAAAAGTAATAATTTACAATGTTCCACCAAGACTCCGGGACGGGGAGACGCGGGTGCGGGGAGACGCACAAGGGGGATGTGTCGGAGTACCCTCAAATTTTAGGGAAATTTAGGGGGGATGGGGGGATGTCGGGGTATATATATATTTTTTCCTTTTTAATATATATATATCTATATATATCTATATCTATATATATATATATATATCAAATTCATATTCAATAATGAAAGCATAAATACAATGATACATAATTGAATAAATAATGAAATACAATGATCCATACTCATCATCCTTACTAATACATACATGATTCATCCATAGATCACAAGATTCAATAATGAAATACTCCAATCCATATTCATTATTCATTATTCACCATTCTAGAATCTACATTGATTTAAAAACTAAATTCATCATTCATCATTCTAGATTCTAAGTTGATTTAAAATTAGAATTCATCATTCATCATTCTAGAATCTAATTAGTACTAAGCAAAATAGACTATAATAGATACTGAAATCTGAATACTGAAATAGTAATTTGATATAACTAAAACTCAAAAACAGTAGAGTGATGAGTCTAAAAGTCACTCTAAATTACAAAGAGGGCTTGGTGCTCTTGATTAAATACTAATACCATACCCTTGTACGTGACAAAATGCAATGGAAACATTGCAACCCATCGAATCAAGAATTCCTGAAAAACTATTAAATCTGCTGGATTTTGAGTGAGATCTAAAATTCTACTTTCTCCATATGAAATCCAATGAGGTCGGAACCACTCTCAAACATCCTGAGTCATTTCATGGTAATATTAAAAATTTAAGTAAAAGGACTTTTACTTTAAGAATTTAACATTACCATGAATTGCATAGCATTAGTAGGGAAATATGGTTAAATACTAGGTTTTCCCTGTCATAAATCATTGTTTAAAAGCAAATTTAACAGGGAACGCATAGCCCATATTGAGGGGAGACGCCCAGGAGTCCCCCTTTTGGAGTGTCGCGTCCCCCACACTGGGGAAACGTCCCCCCTGCGTCTCCCCGCGTCTCCCCAAAAGGGGGACGTGGGGAAACCTTTCCCCAGACATCCCCCGTCCCGGGTGCGTGGGGTGCGCGCACCCGACCATGGGAGACGCGTCCCCATGGAACACTGATAATTTATTCCCTCTTATCTTTTATAGAAACCCCGAGTGGGCTTTATCATCTAAATATAAAATTGGGTAACAATATAAAGCATATTTGATAAAAATATTTATGTCAGCTTATATATATAGTGTCGATCTAGCCTACATATATAAAAAAATAGGTATCTACCAGTCTGTTCATAATTTATCAATCTTGTTAATTAATGTGATGATCAAGGTGGTAATGAAGGCTCTTGTTGTGACAAACATTTGCTGTTGGTATGCACATTCAAGGGAATGTGTGCGTTGAGAGGTGTTGAGTAGTTCTTGAATGGCGGGTATGGACATATATAGGGACACTAATTCTTCTTATCATCTGCTATTTAGAAATATGGATATGTAGGTATTTTATTATAGATAAAGGTCTAGGCTTAAATATATATTTTTATTTACCTAGCATAAATATTTATTTTATTAGAGTCTACTTGTGATCATTTTTGTTTCATAGGCTTCTTTAAGATCTTGTAGATGTTACTGTAAAGTCATGTACTAAGTATATATGTCACAAAATTTTGAAATTTATAACCAGGCATGGGGAGCAGTTATTTCGAGTCAAAAATCTAGTTCTTTAAGATCTTGTAGATGTTACTGTAAAGTCATGTACTAAGTATATATTTGTCACAAAATTTTGAAATTTATAACCAGGCATGGGGAGCAGTTATGTGAAGTGAAAAATCTAGATCTGCTGGGAAGGTTAAACCTAAACATAACTATTTATCAAAATCATACAGTGAAAAAAATATCTGTACAAGTTCACAAGGATATTCAGCCCTTGAAGATCAATTGGATTGTATCAAAAGCAATGGCAGTCAACCATAATAATGTTATAAAACAGCTTTTTAAACCAAAATTGCTAACAGCTAGTTAAGAACTGTTTATCACGCACTGTGAGGATGCACTAACATCTTTGGAAGCTACAACAATGTCACCTGGAAGTGGAAACCAGGAGGGATTTTCGAAACACTCTAGAGATCTTGGAAACAGCACTTTCGAAGAGCCAGAAAATTCACTACGCACACAGAGAATACTGGAATGCGAGCAAGGAGAGGAGAAAGAAATGATATCCCATAGGTTGGTATTGATAAGGTTGTTGCGTCAAGTATCTTGGTGTAGTCCCCCGAAGAGGGTTGCCTACTCCATTTAGGTTGGCTTGCACATCCTGTCCCTGAAGCACATGATCCTTGTTGCCCTTTTCCCCATGTCCTTTACCTCTGATTCTTGGACTACTGTATCCCAACTGTTGTTTTCTGATGATGTCTCCTTGCTGACATGACCATATGCCTCAGTGGAATAGGAAGTGTTGCTTGATCTCTACCTTCCTTTTCCCATACACGTGCCATTTTTTGTATTCCCACTTCTTTGGGTTACCTCCATCTTTCTGTCACTCCTCTCAGCCTATGTGACCTTGTCCTTAGATGGGATAATATCTGTTTTTTTCTCTCCAATTGATGCCTATTTTTAGATATTCTTCTATTTTGGTTTCGCCTTTTAGGTTGAAGTCATCTATTTAGTATCGCTGTTTTCTTTCCATTTTCCATTTCTGTAGCATGTTTATAAATGATTGTTCAATTCCTTTCCATCTATCGTGCAACCCTACTCCACTACATTCCAGCTTTCCAACCACTTTCTGATTGTAGTTCCCATGTTTTAACTTCTTTCTTCTCCACAGGACCTCTCTTTTGATCTTGCTTGGCATCCTTTTGCTGCCCATGTCTGATTTTTGGTCAAATGTAAAGTCAACTTTCTTATTGCTTCCATTTACTACAGGTTGAGTCACTGGGTTTGGTTACTTTTCCTTATCAAGTTCGAAATTCGTCGAATTTGAAGGAACCACAAACAGAATCGATGAAATTCGCCCTTCAAATTTGGCTAAATAGTAAGCAAACCATTTCGGTTTATTACCACATTTAAATTTACATGTGAAATTATCCTTCCTAATAGAAAATAGTTAAAATATTGGCGGTCGAGCACAAGGTATGTACTATGTACTATTTACGAGCCGAAATTGGTCAAAGAGTACGCTTTCTCTACTGTAAATTTCTTGAATTTCAATTTCTGCTGGATTGTAGTGATTTGTAAATCAATAACTCCATGTAGTGATGTGAGCCATCCTGATTAAACTCATTAAAATGGAGAACCTTCCCAATTTATGGTGAGCTGCGGCACATTATTAGAAAGCATGGACAGCAACTGAACATCATCTCGAGTTCAGGGACGGGAACGGAACAGGGAGATTTATATCATCTATTTTTTATTGGAAATAAACTATTAATATTAGTGACCTAGGGTGTAATTCTTAAACGTTATGAATTAATTTAAAATTATATAATTAAAATTTATATTTATGTTTATATAGTTATATACATTATAATAACGTTCTATTATATATAAAAGTTATAGTTTTTTTTTTTTTTTTTTGTTGATAAGTGGGTGAATCCTGAAAATCACTCTTACCCTGTGGCTGAGAGGCCACGACTCAGGGGCATCTAAGCCGTCAAAGTCACCCGGGGATCGCACCCGGCCTGAGCCGCACCAGCGGAAACCATGCTGGATTTTTTGGTATCGGCGAGACTAGAACCGGTGACCTTTGCATACGGAGCACCTTAACAGCGCGCTCCTTCACCGACTGTTCTATATCTCTTTGATTATATAAAAGTTATAGTTATTAAATTATTTATTTTTAAAATTATATATATATATATATTATTTACATTCGAACTTGATGTCAAATTTTATCAAATTTTTTTTATTAGACGATTTTTTTACGAATTTTATTTTTGTCGAATTCGAATACGAACACGAACACGAACCAGGTGACGATGAGTACAAGTATAACCCTGTTTCTGCTAGAAGAATTTCATATGGCATGGTGGTCTTTATTCGGAGAAAGTTTGATATCATCTGTTAAACATAACCAAACCTATGGCCATATCACTTAGCTGGGCTATATTGACATTAATTTGATTCTCTCTGTTCCTACTGTAAGCAGGTTAAATATTTGCTAGATAAAGGTTGCCAGAGTTTAGTTAGTATTATTTACAGTCAATAATTTCAAATTTGTTATATTTTACTTTTATTCATGAATTATTGAAAGGATCCCCTTGTCAGCCAAAAAGGTAAAAAATGGAGCTTTGGGTCAGGGAATCCCGGAATTGCAGTTTTAATTCATGAGAAGATGAGAGTGTATCAAGCTTTTCTTCTAGAAATATCTTATTTCAAACCCCCAAAATATGCAAAATTATGTATAGTTCAGAATTGTAAACCGTCACTGGTGACTCAGTACATTTATATTTGCACCTCTGACCTGAATGTAGATGCTACTCAAATCATTAGAAATCAATGCCAATAATTTTTTCAATATCATTGTTCATAGCCATAGATCTTTTCTTCTATAAACTGTAATGGTAGCCTTAAAATTCTCACTCAATATTTGAATTTAGAGCACCTCATATGGTGAACAATGGATATATAAAATGTTCATGATCATTTATTAGTATTGAATTTCTTTAAACATTCAAATATATCACCACTACTAGTGTATGATATGATTCCATAAAATAGGCTACTTGATAATCATGGCCTTCACCTCGGTTCATCATCTTTTACTAGCATTCTAATTTGAGTCATCTCCAAGGAACAGATGACTCATAGCGTTAATCATCACCTTGTCTTCGTGTCATTAATGTCCTCTTGCTAGTCTAAGATGGGCAATCTCCATAAATAGAACTCTTGAAGCTTTCATGTTGGACCCTGCCTGAAATATTTTCATGACATTGGCCTCGGGAAAGGAAACCTCAGGTTGTCTGCTATCAGCAACTGGATATATATCAGGATAACAGTGAGTCCATCCCGTGAAAGGATTAAGGATTGGGAAAGTGGAAAAGTTTTATTGTGAGGGGTCCTCCATGTCATTAAACTTCTCCTACCAGCCTAAGGTGAACTGCCCTTATGAACAGGCCTCTTGTAGTTTTCATATTACTTTTTGCTTGAAATATTTCTTCACGTTGGCCTTGGGAAAATGAACATCAGGCTCTGTGCTAACTGCATCTGTTTATATCTCGGAATAACAATGAGTCTGTTCTGTGAATGGATTAAGAATGGAGATAGTGGACGAATTTTAACATGAGGGGTTCCTTCACGTTATTAATCTTCTTTTACTAGTCCAAGATGAACCACTCCTATGGCCACACCTCTTGTAGCTTTCAGATTGGGATTTGCTTGAAGTACTTCACATTGGACTTGGCTTGAGCCTTGGGAAAGGAAACATCAGACTGTTTGCTAACTGCAACTAGATTTATCTCTGGAGTCTGGATAGCAATGAGTCTATCCTGTGAATGAATTAAGGATAAGAAATCTGCAGCAGTTTGACTGTGAGGGATTCCTTTGGTTTGACTTTGATTGAAGGTACTTTCAGTTAGTTCTGTATATCTCACAATTTCTATCTTTGTTTATGTCTCTTTTGGTGGGATTGAGAACATCGATGGAGAATTTCAAGAGAAGAAGCCTCTCAATATTGAGGTAAAGGAGCTGAAGTAAAGAAGTGGCCTTAGCTAACTAATTTGTTATATGCCCTTGATTGGATAGTGGCATCGAGGGATGTAGGAAAGAAAATAATGTATGTTGTGACTTGAATGGGAGTTGGCCATGCTTTGAAACCTACTAATCATAATAAATATATGAAAATTCTGGTGAAGTCATTAGGGAATATTCTCTAGAGTCTAAACACATTTAAGATGATGAAGTATGAAATTGTGATGATACTTTAAGGAGGAAATCAAATATTTGTGAGTGGAAATACCAAATACCAAATACCTAAGGTAGAATATGTTCAGCTAATTTTTGAAGGATTCATCTTAAAATGTATTGGGCTGGGGTGTTTTCATCTACTCTCTCTATTTTGATATCTGAAATAGATTGCCTTGCCCAATCATTTTTTCCTTGATTATGAAGTGGATTTGTGAAACATTATGTGCAGTTACATCGTCTATGGGGCGTAGAGCAGACAATGATAGGGTTTTTTGTTAAGGCACTCCGTGGTGAAAAGGTCACCGGTTTGAAACTTTGTGGGCAAGAATCCAACCATGCTAAGCGTTGGTTTGGCCTAGGCTGGGTGCGATCCCCAGGTGATTTTGATGGCTTAGATGCCCTTGGGTCGCGGTTACTCAAGCCACCGGTTAGGTGTGCTAGTCTTCTCAAGACTCACATTACCTAATAAACAAAAAAAATGTGCAAGTTATGTTAATGTTTCAGAAACACTTTGAATTATTCGTATTTTACAAGAGTTGAAGGTTGAAACCTATATAGTTTATAAACTCCACCTGTATGAAATTGGCATTTTCTCCATATAGCTCAAGGTTAGGTGCCACTAGAAGTCTCTGTCACATAGCCTTACATTTATCCACTAAGTATTATGTTTGGTTGTTTTTGCCATTCCTAATAAAGAGACAAAAACATGGGCTGAAGAGAGTTATTGTTTTCAAGAAATGGTTCAACATGTTGGATTTAGATGCAAGCTTTTCTCTGTGAAGTGAGGAAATCATCATGTTGACATAGAATTTCGACCCTTGTCAACTCACTGAGGTCTATTGGGACAAAACTATCAATCCATGTTTCCCACCTTAAGGGAAAACCCTCTAGTTTACTTGACTCAAAAACCCTACGGTTTTTTCATTGACCTTCTTCGGTCTGGTTACAACAAAATCTAGCACCCCCAAATGATGGAAAGTCCTAAGCATGAAGGGGCTAGTTATGTGCAGTTAGGGAGGCTATCCACTATCACCATATTATCTCCTCCCTGCAATTTTGGTTGGCTCTTTTCAAACTCAAGGGAGGCTTCTCTAAATTAAGGATTTCTAAGGCTATAGAGTGGAGGTTCAAGTTGATTTTGTGATTAGCTAGCCTAAGCAACACAAATGGTTGTATTTAAAGTGGAATAAATGAGTGTCGTGGGAAAGGAATTTGAAGGTAGAAACCCAAGACCAAGTGCCTAATCACACCTTGGGCCAATGGAATCATGGGATCCTAAATCAAAAAGGTAAAGTGCATGAGAATGTAAGGAAATAGGTGGCTACTATGCATGCCACAAATCAGCCTTAGCTTGTTGATTTTTGTTGCAGAAAATTACCTTGGAAGGCTATAGATGCCATACTTGAGCATTTGTCATGAATGTGAGGTAATGTTAATCTTGCAAAAATTCGTTATATGAAAGTTTAATATAAGAACAATAGAAATAAGAGGGCTAAATCCTCACATTTTCTATCCAAATGGTTCATGGTTCATTATAAAGCCCTAACAACATGCTACAAGGTTTTCCTAATACAAAATCGAGACATAAAATATAAGTGCACAACAAAGTCTTACATCAAATGAAAATATACCTCCAATTCTCCATTAGGCTCCAAGCATGTGGTATACAAAATGAAATTCAAGGGGAGAGCTCAATCCCTAAAATCCCAACCATTGCAATGGAAAGAGAATTGCTCATTATAGAGTGTCTTTTCTCATACTATATAATATTATTATTTTAACTAATTCCATGACAAATCAAACAAATTTTATAATGATGGTAGTTATATCTTTGATAAATCCGTGGTTGACTATGTTACAACATGTGGAAACCAGCCTCTCCAAGGCAATTTATCCTCATCCAAAAATAGTAGTATGGACGACATGATGTTCATGAAGGGGATGCACCACCAAAGTAGGAATCAAATCAACTCAAATGCCAAGTGTCCACATGGAATGAACCCCCTAAAGAGTGTGCGTGCATGCAACCACTCCACTTGTGTGTATTCCAAGGTAACCAACCACCACTCCATGTGTGATTCTCAACCAACTACAAATTACACGTTGGGAGATGTCTAGGGCACATGTTAGACGTGTTTGGCATGTGTTAGACATGTCCTAGTGTCAATAATGTGTCATGCGTTTGACATGTGGGATATGGACACAAGGCCCTTGAGGGATGTGTCTTGTTAGTATGTAGTTGTTTCTAGTTTCGATCTCATTGACCAATTCTTTTGGTCCCATATGGACATTAATAAAATTATCTTACATTATGTTTTATCTGTTCTTTTCGTCAATCCACTGATAAGACATTTGTGCAATTTGTCTTTTGCCTACAAAGCATGGTTGTCATTAACTATTTAGGATTTACAAAGAAAAGATGACACGTCCTTCTAGCCTAGCTTGGCCTATGTTGACATGTTGAAGATGTGCTGCTAGATTGTTAGATGAACATGGGACACATGTCTAGTGCCAAGACATTATCTCATCCCTGTTCGAGTCTTCACATGTCACAACAAAATGTGTCAATACTCAAGTGACCAAAATAATTCATAAAAATTCAAAAGAAGCATGTAGAGGTGTCCAAACGTGTTAATAAATGTGTCTCAATGTGTGATTGATGTAGTTCTATTTTCTATATGTTCAAAAAATTTACATCTTTATGTCTATAATTTTATCTTTTTAATTTTAATATTCTATAAAATTACACATACATATATTCATGTGCCTTCTTGTCTTATTTTGGGGTTTACATGTCTCATGTTTGGCATTGTATTTGTTTGTCGCTGTTGAAGTTCTTGGTAACTTCAAAACGTCTTCTACATGAACTTGGTGTCTTAGCATTTGTCAGGCCAGGCAGTAACTCTCCAAAGATAGAAAAACTGATCCGTGTATATTCCATAGGTAACCCATTGTTATATACAATAGGGAGTGATTGTTCAGTTCATCTCCCGATGACTGTTCACCTTCCCAATTTATTTATTTACATAAAATTCCCAATCATGAAGATTAGGTGTCAATATTTCCCCCCTTAATCTGAAGGGATGTTGGTGAGTCCAAGCATCATTCTGAATCGTTCAAGCTTTTCCCTTCCAAGTGCTTTGGTGAAGATGTCTGCAATTTGCTCATTTGTGGAACAATGACGGAGATGGATTGTTTTGGCCTCAACATGATGTCGAATCATATGATATTTAGTATTGATATGCTTTGTTCGATCATGGAACTTTGGGTGCTTGGCCAACTTTATTGCAGAGGTGTTATCAATCATGAGTGGAGTTGATTGTACTTGTTTTACCTGCAAATCTTCAAGAATTTTCCTGAGCCACACAATTTCTTTCGTTGCTTCAGCTGCTGCCACGTATTCTGCTTTTGTTGTGGAATCTGCTGGAACTGATTGTTTGCGTGATCTCTAGGAGACAGCTCCTGATCCAAGACTCATAGCATATCCTGAAGTAGATACCCCAGTTTCTTTGTCTCCATCGAAGTCTGAATCAGAGTATCCAATCAAGCTGAAGTCGTCCACCTGTGTATACTTGATTCCAAGGTCTTGAGTTCCCTTCAAGTACCTTAGAACTCTTTTTGCAGCAGACCAATGTCCCTCACAAGGCTTTTGCATGAACCTAGAGAGGATTCCAACAGTAAATGAAATGTCTGGTCGGGTAGTAGTGAGGTAGATGAGACTTTCTACAAGCTATCTATACTTTGTTGCATCCTCAAATTCCTTTCCTTCAATAGATGTGAGCTTTAAGTTTTGTTCCATTGGAGTAGAAAGAGGATTGCATTCTGTCATGCCAAATCTGTTTAACAAATCTCCAATGTATTTCTTTTGAGAAAGAAATATGGCTTTTGGATGTTGGGTTACTTCAATGCCAAGATAGTAATGAACATAGCCCAAATCAGTTATTTCAAAACTTTTCCCCAATTCTTTCTTTATGGATGCAATGTAGCTTTCATTGTTCCTTGTCATTAAAAGATCATCTACATATACCACAAGATACACCACTGTTTTGCCAACTTTCTTGACAAACAAAGTTGCATCATCAAGATCAAAATGATTGAAGTTGAGTTTAAGAAGATGCTCAGTTAGTTTTTCATACCAGGCTCGCGGTGCTTGTTTGAGGCCATACAAGGACTTCACAAGTTTGCATACTTTATGTTCATGTCCTTTCACAGCAAATCCTTCAGGCTAGGACATAAAAACATTCTCTTTTAGATCTCCATTCAAGAATGCAGGTTTTACATCCATTTGATGGACTTTCCAACTGTTCTGAGCTGCTAGTGCAAAGAATGTCCGGATGGTGGCCCATTTTGCTGTGGGGGCAAAAGTTTCCGCATAATCGACCCCTTCCTTTTGTGCAAAACCTTTTGCCACAAGCCTAGCTTTGTGCTTGTCAAGTGAGCCATCAGCTTTGTACTTGTTCTTGTAGACCCACTTGCAGCCAATTGGTTTGGTTCCAAATGGAGGATCAACCAGCTTCCAAGTGCCATTATTTATGAGAGCATCATACTCCTTTTGTATCGCTTCTTTCCATTCATCATGAGAAGCAGCTTCTTTGAAGGAATTTGGTTCAAAATCTGTAGACAAGTTCAATTCACAATCATAAGTAACATCCATATCAACAGGTGAATTAGAGTCATCTACATCACCTCCATTTTGTCGGTTTGAATTTCTGGTTCCTGTTTTTCCAATTTCATCAGGATGAACACTTTCAAGTGTCTTTGTCAGCCACTTTGGGGGACCTTTCTGAGATGGTCCAGGCTGCTCTGTTGATTGAGTTGGGACTGAATCAAGATATAGTCTCCCAATTCTATCAATTACATCGCTTAAAGCATCATCCGTTGTTGGAGTTTCATGCAGGGGAGATTGTTCTTCAGAAGAAGATTCCACATGTTGATCTAGTATAGGAATCCCCCCTTCAAGATGTGGAATCTGATTATCAAATTCTTGAAATGATTTCGTTTTTGCGAATCTATCCAAGCGATCAAGTTGCCGCTCAACAACATTGTCAGATTTGGATGATTCAAGAAAAATGACATCTCTAGATACAACAAACTTTTTATTTACTTCATCATAGAGGTGGTATGCTTTAGAGGTGTTTGAATACCCCAGGAAGATACACTTACGACTTCTAGCACCAAGTTTGTTTCTATGTAGCTTTGGTATCAAAGCATAACAGGTGGAACCAAAGATCCTGAGATGTTTTACCGAAGGAACATGTCCATACCACAATTCATAAGGAGTCTTGTTTCTTATAGCATTAGATGGACATCTATTCTTTATATATGCAGCACATAGAACAACATCAGCGCAAAACATTATGTTTACATTTTTGAAGAAAAGCATGGATCGTACCATATTCAAGATTGTTCTATTCATTCTTTCAGCTACACCATTCTGTTGGGGATTATAAGGCACAGTTGTTTGATGTTTGATCCCATGTTGGCGAATATAGTTTTCAAATTCATTTGATGTATATTCTTTTCCATTATCAGTGCGAATAGACCCAATATGAGATTGTGCATCATTTTCAATCCATTTATGAAAATTCTTGAATGTTTGAAAAGCATCAGATTTGTTCTTCAATAAATAAACCCAACACATTCTGGTGTAATCATCAATAAATGTCATGATATATTTATTTCCATTTGCAGAAGGAACAGGCATTGGACCACATAAATCTGAATGAATGAGTTCAAGCTTCCTATGTGCTCTTGAATGTGAACCATGAAAAGACTGTTTGCTATGCTTTCCTAGAATGCAAGCATCACATTGCTTATGTTTGCTAGGAATTGTAGGCAAACCAGCAACACCATTTTTCTTCAATAAGCGGAGACTGTCATAGTTTAAATGTCCAATACTAGCATGCCATAATAAACTTGATGGAAGTGTACCTTCTTCATGATGAGAAATATATGAGAAATGTTGTGCATGAGCATAGGTTCCTTGCAGTTTGAGAAGCCTTTCTTCTTCTATTCCCCTCATGACAAGTGAGTGGTCAGATGCTTTTCTTACCTCAAGCTTGCCATCAAACATATGAATGGAGTGACCTTGCTGGCGGATGTGGACCAAGGACAACAAGTTTCTCTTGAGCTGTGGGAGATATAGAACATGATCCAGAAGAAAGTCTGGAAGACCAGGCAGTTTAAGCCTGATTGTGCCAAGACCTGATGGCTTGAATTTTGACTGATCTGCAAAGTATACTGCTCCATCAACATTGTCAGTGAAATCTTCAAGAAAATCTTTTCTATGAGTCATATGACAGGGTGCTCCTGAATCAAGCAACCAATCATTTTTCGAAGAAGCAAGTGAAGCATTAAACAAATCTTCATTTATTCCAATGTTACATTGTGCCTCAATATAGTGAGCGGATTCAGGTGCTTTACCTTTGTCTGTATAATCAGTTTTACCTTTCTGCTGGTTTCTTTTCTGCTCGATTTTGTCCCATGGTAGCTTGCATGTAGAAGCATCATGTGATCCATTTCGTTTGCAGCGAATGCAATGCAGATCTTCCTTTTCTCCTTGAGAATGTCTGCCCCCCCTGCCCCTGAAGTATCTTCCTCTTCCTCTTCGTCCACCTCTTCCTCTTGTAGAATCTTGAGCAGGATGCTTTTCTTTATGAGCAAGGCACACAGTCTCTTCAGAAGATTCAGGAGCTGTCTTCTTTCCAAAGGCTTTTTCTCTTTCAACAAACTTTTTCACAAGAGAGTCAAAGGTTATATCTTTAAGATTTCCATTTGTTTGTAAAGACTCAATATAATTGGAGTAGGTAGGATAGAGTGCCTTGAGAAAAGCAATAAGAGGGATATCCAACTCAACCTTAGTGGATTTAATATCATGCATTATAGACTTTACTTCAGATGCAAGAGCAAAAGGATCATTATTTTTCAGTTCAAGAGTGAAGAGTTTAATCATGAGCTGAACAACTTCAAGTGCAGAATGTGAGTCATAGAGTTCTTTCAGCTTTTGTAAAGCTTCAAAGGCAGTTGAATATGATGAAATATGACGACTTACTTCTTCATTTACAGATGCTGCGATTAATGCATAGGCTTTGCTGTTCTTGTTTTCCCAAATGACGAGCTCTTTGTCTGATGTAGGCTGCACTGGGTCATTGTCTCATTCTCCGACACATACTCCTTTCCACAACTCATTGAAGATGAGGGTGTGTTTTATCATCCGGGACCATTCAGGATAGTTCTCCTTGCCAGTGAGAACTATTCCTACCATAGAGATGATTGAATGCATTCTGTAAAAAATACTTCTGCTGATAAAAAACTTCTGCTGATTAAAAAAAAACTTTCTGCTGATATACAGTGAAGTTGTACTCAAAAGGGCAACATATTTCAAATTCTTTATGCACTAAGTTTTCTTCAAATGTCTCCAAAATTTATAAAATATCCTCCCCTTTCATTTTCTTTTAAACAAGAAAACCATTCAATATATATATATATACCACAGACTTGGACAATATATATATATACACCAACAGTGCTCAGCGTTAATACCCACAGTGTTTTCCCCGGATGCGCTCAGCTTTAATACACATTCAATACTTGAATATAGTGAGCGGATTCAGCTTTAATTCAACAGGGTTAATAATGTAAACACATTCAAACATCAATGCGACTTCAGTTTTAATTCAACAGCACATTCAAACGTTAATATGACTTCAACTTTTCAAAGGAGCCTTTTTTCTTTCATGGAGTTCAGAGAATTGAATAAAATAGCCGATCAACGTTTCAAAGAATCCGTTGCCTAATGCAAAAATCGACAATGAAGTAGCTTTCATGGCAGCAAATTTCAAAGAAGCCCTCACCATTCAGAAGCCTTTGTCATCAGCTTTACAAAGAAGTCTCTGAATTGAACACAATAGCAGATACCAGCGAATTGGGAGACTCAAAGAAGTCTCTGTGCATTCAAAATTCAAAACGTAATACCACGATAATACCACTATAATACCAGTTAATTGGGGGACTCAAAGAAGTCTCTGCGCATTCAAAACGTAATACCGCGATAATACCATCGTCGATGGCAATTGAACAGGCATTCGCAGGAAGGCAAAACGTCAATCGCCGTTGCCAGGGATCAAACCCGGGTCACACTTGAGTACTGCCGTCGATTTTGAAGACCAAGAAGAAGGCTGCACATTGGGGTTACGATAATTCAATTTGCTGTTTGTTGGGATGGAATGCAGGCCGGTTGCCGAGCGGGGGGAAGCCGATTGAATCTCAGGCTCGAGGGTGCATCCCTCCCCCAGATGAAAAAGATCAGGAACTAAAGAAAGATGATGATGGCAATTGAACAGAGCGACAATAGTGCTGGCATTCAGAGCTGATATATCGGCTTCAGCGTTAGGTAGACAACGTTCTGCGTGCCACCTTAACCAGAGAGGGCGAGGAAGAAATTATGGCATGGTCTGACTGCTCAGAGAGCGACAGAGGCAGAGGAAGAGTAGCGCTCTGGACAGAGGCAGAGACAGAGTAGCACTCTGGACAGAGGCAGTGGCAGCAATGATCAGGACAGAGGCAGTGGCAGAAATGATCAGGAGTTACAACTATTTTTAGAACTGGCTCTGATACCATGTCAGGCCAGGCAGTAACTCTCCAAAGACAGAAAAACTGATCCGTGTATATTCCATAGGTAACCCATTGTTATATACAATAGGGAGTGATTGTTCAGTTCATCTCCCGATGACTGTTCACCTTCCCAATTTATTTATTTACATAAAATTCCCAATCATGAAGATTAGGTGTCAACAACATCCAAGAGATGGTTGATTGCTTCTTTAGGTGCTTGCTTGGTGGAGTAAGTGTTTTATGACTTCTTATCAAGGTCTAACTTAGGAAAAGTACAATAATTAAAGTCAAATAATTATTGAAAACTAGTAAGTCAAATTACTAAGGATAAATAATGAAATTATTTAAGTGACCTAGATATGATCTCAATTGTTGATCTCAAGTGAGGTGAGATCTAATCTCGACTGTTAATCACTTAGGAGATTAGGATTAGGGATTTGGCTTAATGAAGTTACAAAATAAGCCCAAGGGAGAGGTGAAGACACACAAGTAGAGGAAGTGATTTTCTCTAGAGCGAGAGGCTTAGCTAGATTGAAGAGAAAGGAGGAAAATTGTAGGGAAATTTCAGGGGTATTTCTAGAAGGTCGAGTTCTGGAAATTGAGAGGCTGAGTAACTAAGTTTAGAGGAGGCTGAGTTGTGGAGAGGCTGATTTATGTAGTGGGTCAATTTTCTTAAGTGGACAGGTGTTGTATGAGGAGGAAAGGAGGAGTCTAAGTTTCTCTAGGGACAAGTTGTTTAGGACGTCGATTTTTTGGTGGATTGAATTCCTTGGGTTGAGTTACAAGTTCTAGCAATTCATTTTCTGCATTTTTTTTTCTCTGTGGGCTAGGCTTAGATTTTTTCGAGAATTTTAGTGAAGTTCGTTGTCTTCCTTTTTAGATGATATTCGGTTTAAATGTCCTTACCTTTTTCCATTTATGGTTCTTAAAGTTTTTCTTCTAATGTCCTACAATGCATAACTGCAGCCCATCTATTCCTTGCTTTTTGATTGATTAGTAATTGTTGCCAAAATTGGTTCATATGGCCCAATAATGACAAATTCTCAACAAGGAATCTCCCCTAAAACAACAAGCTTGCTTATTTTCATTTTTTTTGGCTGTGAGTTAGTTTTCTAAATCTGTATTTTTAACTACATTATTAGTAGCCTTGCTTGTTCCTAAAGATGAGATATGAATATGCTTTCATCCTCCTCTTTAATAACTCTTGCCGGTAAACACCTCGTTAAGAGTCCTGCTTTGCAAGACTCTATGTGGGCTCCTGATCTGCAAATACACTGTAGTGTTACATGTCTCGGCCCATAAGAAGAAAGGTAATCTTTGGTCATGCAACATAGCTTTAGATGCTCCTACTATGGCCCTATTCTTCCGCTCCGCCACCCCATTCTGTTGGGGCTTATAAGGGTCAATGTACTCCATCTTGATGCCGACACTCCTATATAACTCCTTCATCTCTGTGGAGGTATACTCACCCCCATTATCTGATCTCAACACCTTGATCTTCTTCCCCATTTGGTTCTCCACAAGAGCGTTAAACTCTTGGAACCTCTTGAAGACCTCATCATTAGTCTTCATAAAGAAAATCCAGGCCTTCTTGGAGTGGTCATCAATGAAAGTCATATAGTACTCATATCGACTCAGTGACACATGAAACATAGCACCACATACATCAGAGTGTACCAAGTCAAGGATACTTGCATCTCTGCTATCACTGCTTGGGAAAGGTGTCTTGGTGTACTTTCTCAAAGCACACCCCCCCTACACACATCATGATGTTCAATGCTGAACTTCGATAATTTTGTAACCAGCTCTCTCACCATCCTGAAAGCTCCATGGTGCAAGTGGGCCATCCTCCTATTGTAGAATGTAACTAGATTCGGTCTTCATGAATGTATTTGAGTCATTATGTAATGTACTTGTCAAAATAATGAAAAAGTTGATTTATTTATTATTACAATGACTTATTAAAACATGGGTTTCATATTTGGTTAACTTTTATTAGTCAAAGTCCCCTTTGTGGACTCCAAGGATTTATATTGAGTCATTAGAGTCATTGTACATTTTATGAGACCCTTGGGCTTTTGAATCATGGAAAAAGGATTATTATTGTGTCAAATTAGGTATTTGACACCTCCACACCAAGTCAACCTCAAAGAGATCAAGTCGTCCTCAAATTGGGCAACTCGACCTCACCTAAAGGGTGTATATACCAGCTGTTTGAATTCATTTAGAGGAATCTCTCTCACAAGTTCGATATCCAAGTGAAGGATGCAGAAAAAGTGCGAAATTCCAAGAAGAGAAGAAGAAGAAGTGCTGGAAGGATCAAGGTTGGATGTTTTGGGCTATCTTTCTCTCTCTTATGTGAAGTTACTGGGCAAATTCCTATATCGAAGTCTTATTGCTGGAAGGGTCGAAATTCTGAAAGTGCTAGGTCGAAGTGCTGCTGCTGCAAGGTCGAAGATCTAGGTCGAAGTTGCTAGAAGGAGACGTTGACTTGGTGGTTGGAGGAGGTATGTGTCTAGGTTGAAGAGTCTTGGATTGTCTCAAGAAAACTATTGAACTAAGTAACCAGATTTGTTCATATAGCCCGGCGAACCCGAATCTCGTGTGTCCGATACGATTCTCTTGAAAATCATATTCTAAAATTGGATTTGACGTGTCCTATTAGGATTCGTACGAATCCTGTACGAATCCCGTGCATGGCCAACGAATCTCGATTTTAGGATTTGTATCCCAGAAAATAACTAGAAACAATTGTCTCAGTGACCAATTTTTTAGTATTTCTGGAGAAGAATGTATGTTATAAGTTCGGTGGACAAAAGTTTGCCTATTTAGTTTCTAGAACAGAATTTCTAGGGTCAGATTTCTTTTGTTGGAGGCTTATTCTCATCCTCAACAGCCAATCTCCAAGCAAATTTTGTACTGTAGATGTGTGTACCTCTAATACTGGAGAATCATCAATATCATGTTTTCTCTGAAAAAACAACGAACTTGACAAGATTCAAGAAGTGATTTGAGATTTGAAAAGACTTAAACTTCATTGCTCATACATTTGATTTGTTTGACTGTTATTTATCCATGATATGTTTGTCCTTTAGTTGGCAAAATAGACTTTTAGAGAAGCGAAAGTTTAATAAGTCACTGGCATCAGATGTTTAATAAGTCACTGGCATTGTTGGAAGAGACATGACCCCAGATTTCAGATAATTTATCAGCAAAAATTAGCCCTAAGATGCAGATATTTGAATTTTGAAATAAAAGTCCAGATTGTCCAAAATTTTGTTCATCCTCTAGTAATAGGCATTTATGTTGCTAATATGCCTTAGATTATATTTCCCTGTAACCATTTGCCATTTCATATAAGTATCTTTGTCTTTTGTATGTACTATGCAAGCTATAGATGAAGATCTATGTTTGAAATCAATAAATTTGTATCATTAATTAAAATTTGTGTAAGAAATATCTAATTTTTAATATATATATATATTTTTAATATATATATATATATTTTAAATATATATATATATATATATTTTTAATAAAATAATATATAACGAATCCTATGTGTCCTGTTTCGGGGGGTCAACTTGTACGAATCCGACACTACGAATCCCGAATTCCCGTGTCAGGTGACTTAGCTATTGAAGGAACAGATTTTGACTAGGTTTTCCCCTAGATAGGGTTTTTGTCCTAGCAAAGTGTCTACATCTTGTGTCCCGTGTTTTTGTGATCGTCATACACACATAATTTGGTAATTGCTTGATGAAAGATAATATAACAAAGAAGTAAAAGAAGCCAACATAATTCATAAGTAATTGTCAAGAAAGAGAAATCGAACCCTAACTCTACTAGCATTGATTTCTCAACATGGTATCAGAGCTAAGGTCAGGGAAAGATTGAAGATCACTCTGTTAGCTTGAAGAAAATGGTCACTCCATCTATGATAAGTTATATGAGAATGGGATTCAATATGCAGGAAGTTGGATACAAAAGATCTTCTACTAGCTATTCAACAAGGTCAAAAGTCAAGGGTTCTTGGCTGCACTTACATGTTCACTTAATGATGATAATGCATGGATTATTGACAGTGGAGCATCAAGGCACATGACAAGGGAGAGTAAACAACTTCACACTCTATCAAAGGGACCATCTTCTCATGCAGTGGAATTAGGAGACAACAAAAGCTATGTTGTTAGAGGCTTGGGATTAACATCTTTGAAGCTGAAGAATGGAGCTAAGCTACATCTCAAGAATATACTATATGCTCCAAGTTTGAAAGAGAATTTGCTTTCAATTTCTTGCTTAGAAGATAAAGGGGATAAAGTTGCGTTTGTTGATGGAAAAGTTTTGGTTTGGGGAAAAGATTCAAGTATTGATAAAGCTAGGGTCATTGGAGTTCATGAAGGAAGCTTATATAGAGTCATAACACCATCTCCTCAAGCTCTAGTCCATATGGAAGTCAATCCCATTGAGCTATGGCATAAAAGATATGGTCATCTACACTACAAGGTCATTCCCACTCTAAATCAACTGGTTCATGAAATCCCCAATATCAAAGAAGATCGTGAAGGAGCTTGCAAGGGATGTTCTTTGGGTAAACATACAAGAAAACCATTTACAAATAGCGAAACAAGGTCTAAAGAAATATTAGACCTCATTCATTCTGATGTGTGTGGGCCTTTGTCTGGCAAATCACTTGGAAGTCATCTTTACTTGGTAGTGTAGATGACCATAAAAGATATGGTCATCTACACTACAAGGTCATTCCCACTCTAAATCAACTGGTTCATGGCATCCCCAATATCAAAGAAGATCGTGAAGGAGCTTGCAAGGGATGTTCTTTGGGTAAACATACAAGAAAACCATTTACAAATAGCGAAACAAGGTCTAAAGAAATATTAGACCTCATTCATTCTGATGTGTGTGGGCCTTTGTCTGACAAATCACTTGGAAGTCATCTTTACTATGTACTATGTAACATTCATTGATGATCACTCTAGAAAGACATGGCTCTACCTTCTCAAGAAAAAGGATGAAGTATTTAAGAAATTCAAGGAGTTTAGATCTGAAGTGGAAACCAACATCGAAAGAAAAATAAAGACTTTGATATTTAACAATGGTGGGGAATACACTTCTAAAGAATTGATTGCATATTGTAAAGAGGCAGGAATTAAGAGGGAGCTCATTGTTCCCTACTAGCCTGAACAAAATGGAGTGGTTGAAAGAAAGAATAGGACAATTGATGAAGGTATACGAACAATGCTCCTTGATCAAGACTTACCAAAATTTCTATGGGGAGAAGCAACAATGACAACTTTATATATTCAAAATAGAAGTCATATAATTCTCGAGAATATGACACTTGAGGAAGCATTCACAGGGAAGAAGCCAAGTGTGGACCATTTCTGAATCTTTGGGAGTCCTGCCTATACCCACGTTCCAAAGGAAAACGAAAGAAGTTAGATTCTACAAGCATCAAATGGATCTTTGTTGGCTATAGTCTCTCCTCAAAAGCATATAGAATCTACATCAAGGAAGGAAGACATATTGAAGTAAGCAGGGATGATATATTTGATGAAAATTTGCCTACAAAAGATCCAAAGATATCCCTATTGATTTCGATGACGAAGATACACCAATATTCGAAGAAGAAGTACACCACGACAATCCCTCAACAATTCAAGCAGAAGAAGGACCAAGTGAGGCTATTCGACCTGTGATCATATCGTTCACAAGGAAGAGACCAAATTGGTTAAAAGCTACTCTTGAAGATGTTGAAGGACATGGAGCTGTGAAAGGAACCTTTAAAGAAAGCAAAAGGCTGAAAATATTTTCTGGTTCAAGCAGAAGAAGGACCAAGTGAGGCTATTCGACCTGTGATCATATCGTTCACAAGGAAGAGACCGAATTGGTTAAAAGCTACTCTTGAAGATGTTGAAGGACATGGAGCTGTGAAAGGAACCTTTATAGAAAGCAAAAGGCTGAAAATATTTTCTGGATATGCTACATATATGACAAAACTGATTGAAGCTGAACCATCTACATTTGAAGAAGTTTCTCATCAAGAAGTATGGAAGAAAGCAATGCAGGAAGAATATCAATCCATCATGAAGAATGGGGTTTGGGAAATTGTTCCTAGACCTAGTGACAAATCGGTTGTCACCTCCAAATGGATCTACAAGATCAAGCACACTATTGATGGAAGTATAGACAAATACAAAACTAGATTTGTTGCAAGGGGTTTCTCTAAAAAAGAAGGCATAGATTATGAAGAAACCTTTTCACCCCCCTAAGGTATACTATCATTAGATCTTTGGTTTCATTGGCTACTACAATGGGATGGAATATCCATCAAATGGATGTAAAAACATTTCTGAATGGGACCATTGATGAGGAAGTTTACATTGAAAAACCTGAAGGCTTTGAAGTAAATAGCGAAGATACTCATGTCTATAGATTCAAGAAGGCCCTACATGGTTTGAAGCAAGCCCTCAGGGCATGGTATGCAAGAATGGATGCATACCTTCTAAGAATTGGGTTCGTGAAAAGTACTGCTGATCCAAATCTCTATATCAAGGTTGCGGATAATGAGCCAGTCATTATTCTACTATATGTGGATTTTCTATTCATTACAGGTGTGGAGCGAAGGATACAAGAATGCAAGAAGATGCTTGCAGCTGAATTTGAGCTGAAGGATCTGGGACTGATGCATTATTACCTAGGTTTGAAAGTATGGCAGAAGCCTGGGTAGATATATCTGGGGCAAGGAAAGTATATCATCAAGTTGTTGCAGAAATTTGGGATGATAGATTCCAAGCCGATGACTACTCCTATGATCACCAATCTCAAGAAGTTGAGAAGCTTTGACTCAAGTCTCATAGATCCTACCTCCTATCGTAAGTTGGGTTCTCTAATGTGTTTGGTAAATACTAGGCCGAATATATGTTTTGTTGTGAATATTCTTAGTCAGTTTTAGTGGGAGACTCATCATGATCATTGGATAGCTACCAAGCATATATTGAGATATCTCCGTTCATCACTGCCTAAAGTACGATAGCAAGGAAGTCAAGCTGATTGGCTTCACAGATTCTAATTGGGTGGCATTGAGACCGATGGAAGAAGCACTACAGGTGGGTGCTTTAGTTTTGGGTCTGCCATGACCTCATGGATTAGTAGAAAGCAAGATCTCATTGCTTTGAGTAGTGTTGAAGCAGAGTATGTGGCTGCATGTGAAGTAGGAAAGGAGGCTGTATGGTTGAGGAAGCTTTTGATAGATCTGTTCGAGAAACCTCTGGGTCCTACTGTGATAAACTGTGATAATCAAAGTTGCATCAAAATGTTTGAAGATCTCGTGTTTCATGCTAGGACGAAGCATATCAACAATAAGTTCCACTACATTAGGAACTTGGTGCAGGATGGGGTTGTGAAGCTACAATATGTCTTGATTGACGATCAAGTAGCTGATATACTAACAAAGTCTCTTCCTAATAAGAAGTTTGAATATCTTAGAAGCATGCTTGGTTTAGTTGATATTGCTGATCTTGTTGATGATGATAAAAGTTTGGAAGAGATTTGTTGAGGCTTTGTGTGTGAGACACATTGCCTGGGAGGACATTTGGTCGGCACTATGTGTTGATGTCTGGATCCAAAAGTAGGGAGGGTGGCATTGGTCATGGACCTCTGACTTTGGATACGCACCTAGATCCCTAGGTTGATGGTTAGCAAGTAAGCTTGATGGTACCTAGAGAGCCTGAAAGCTTTAGTCCATCTTAGTCCCACTTGGATAGATTGCCCTGGTCAGGAATCTAGTCCGTGGCATTGCAGAGCCTAAACTCTTCATAGTTCATATGTTTTGAGATCTTCCTTCTATTTGTATATGTTATTATGAATACCTCCCTAGTTAAGAGGGAGTGTTGAAGAATGTAACTAGGTTCGGTCTTCATAAATGTGTTTGAGTCATTATGTAATGTACTTGTCAAAAGAATGAAAAAGATTTTTTTTGTTATTATTACAATGACTTATTAAAGCATGGGTTTCATGCTTGGGTCATCTTTTATTAGTCAAAGTCTCCTTTGTGTTCTCCTAAGATTTATATTGAGTCATTAGAGTCATTGTACATTTTATGAGACCCTTCTTGGGCTTTTGAATAATTTAAAAAGGATTATTATTGAGTCAAATTAGGTATTTGACACCTCCACACCAAGTCAGCGTCAAACTGGGCAATTCGACCTCACCTAAAGGGTATATATACAAGCAGTTCGAATTCATTTGGAGGAATCTCTCTCACAAGTTCGATATCCAAGTGAAGGAGGCAGAAAAAGTGCGAAATTCCAAGAAGAGAAGAAGAAGTGCTGGAAGGATCAAGGTCGAAGGTTTTGGGCTATCTCTTTCTCTCTCTTATGCGAAGTTACTGGGAAAATATCTTGATCGAAGTGCTGCTGCTGCAAGGTCGAAGATCTAGGTTGAAATTGTTGGAAGGAGAGGTTGACTTGGTGGTTGGAGGAGGTCTGTGTCTAGGTTGAAGAGTCTTGGATTGTCTCAAGAAAATTATTGGAGGAAGAGATATTGACTGGGTTCTCCCCTAGATAGGGGTTTTGCCTTGGCAGAGTGCCTACATCTTGTGTCTCGTGTTTTTGTGATCTTCATACACACATAATTTGGTAATTGCTTGATGAAAGATAATATAACAAAGAAGTAAAAGAAGCCAACATAATTCACACGTAATTATCAAGAAAGAGGAATCTAACCCTAACTCTACTAGCATTGATTTCTCAACATCTCCTGTGCCATAGCTCACACAACTCACTGTCGCTGGTTTGTGCTACAAAGGCTCTAATAGGATGAAACAT
Source organism: Pinus tabuliformis (assembly GCA_031772625.1). Lineage (NCBI taxonomy): Eukaryota > Viridiplantae > Streptophyta > Pinopsida > Pinales > Pinaceae > Pinus > Pinus tabuliformis. Next base: position 975,004,563 of record CM062810.1, read on the forward strand.
AAACTTGTATAGCCTCCCATTCTGGGCTCCAATACGTCTAGCATGCTCAATACTAGATCCCTTGTGATATATCAACACTTGCCCCTTTTAGAACAACACCTCATACCCCTTGTCCTCCAAGCTAGAGACTGATATCAAGCTGTTCTTCAACCCTGGAACATAAAGAACATTTGTCACCTTCAGAGGAGCTAAAGACTGCTCTGACCTTGGAGTTATCTCCAAGCACAACCTCCAAGTCAATGTCATCCTTTGAGAGACTCGTGAAGTGCACTCTCACTCCAGTCATATGGCAGGATGCTCCACTGTCAATGAACCATGCACGGGAAGATGTAACATGAGTGGCTAAACTCACCACCAAGGCAAACTCAGTGTCAAATCTGGAGGTGAACTCGTCCACCTCTGTTGAAGCTGCAACTCCCTGTTTCTTCTTGTTCTTCTTATTGGGACATTGAACAACATAGTGACCCATCTTCCCACAAGCAAAGCATTTCACTTTGCTCATGTCCTTCTCCTTTGCCTTCTGCTTCCCCTTCTCCTGGTTTGCTCCACTAGAAGACCCCTTCTTGGCCTTCTTCTTCTTGCCCTTCGCCGCAAGAGCAACATTCTCCTCTGCTCCCCCACCACTCTTGCTGCTCGCCTTGGCACTCCTCTTGGTCTCCTCCTGGATGAAATCATCCCACATCCTCCTCTAGTCTGGAAAGTGCTCTTTGGCACAAATGCCATGTATGAATCCATCCCATTTCTCGGTGAACCCATCTAAAGCAATTATGACCACCTGGTCCTCTGGGATAACCTCTCCCACGACAACCAACTCATCCTTCACTTTGTGAGATCCTAGTGAGGTATGAGGTCACATTGTCAGTCTTGGTCATCTTGGTGTTTCCTCAACTTTTGCCTCAACACCATCTTCTTGTTCTCATTAGAAATCTGGTGTAATGTGACAAGATACTCCCACATCTCATAGGAAAACTTCATTCCTATCACATGAGGGACTAAATGATCTTTGATGGCGTCAAAGATGGTCCTCTTTGCTTTTACATTCTTCTTGTTGAACTTACTCAACTGAACAAGATTTGTAGGAGGTTGTACATGACTCTCCATAATGTTCCATACCTCCAACTCCTCAAACAAAAGCGCCATTCTCTCCTTCCTAGGGCCAAAATTATCAGCCCCTGTCAATCTGTCCCTTACCCTCAACCCTATTGCATGACCTTCCCAACCAACAAATGGAGCAAATCTATGAACTAGGAACCTTCCTCCCTCTCAACTGCTGAAGTCTTTGGGTTTCTGGGAAGGTTTTATCGGTCCTATTTACTATTAGCAAAGGTTTAATGCCTACTGGTCTTGTATCAACTGTCACAAAAATCTTTGGTTTGAACCCTCTTTGGCTCTGATACCATGTAGAAAATTTAAATGATTTGCACCCTTACCTAGTTTACAAATTTTGCAAGTGTTTATGAAGCCCAACCCACATGTTTTAACCAGTGTTCCATGGGGTCGTGTCCCCCCACCTAGGGGTTGAGTTTCCTAGCTCCCTCATGCTCCAGGGACTTGGGGACGATTGGGGGTCGTTTCCCCACGCTCCCAAAAAGCAAGGTACACGGGGAAATTTAGGAGGGGTCATTTCCTCTAAATTCGGCGTCGAATCCTCAAAAGGGGGTCGTCTAGGGTCGTTTCCTTGGACAAAATTCGTTTTTGTTTTGTTTTGTTTATATTGGGTTTTTTTGTTTAAAATCATAAATGTATAATTTTATTATAATTTATTTTTAACGCCGGAGGGTCTTAACTTTTATTTCATCGTGCAACCTTAAGGTTTAAACCTTATTTCACAAACCTTATGCCATCCGTCGTTGCCATCACTGCCATAGGACGTTGCCATCACTGTTGGATGCCGTCGACTGCTGAACCGTTGTTGGACAAGTTCCATTGTGCTGACGAGTTCACTGTTCCATTGTGCCATCGCTGTCGACGAGTTCACTATTCCATTATGCCATTGCTATCGACGAGTTCCATTGTGCTGACGTCGGACGAGTTCCATTGTGCCGACGCCCATCCATTGTCCATCGCACCTATGGAGACTTCGACTGTGCTCAGCTCCCATTGCTGCCGTGACCACAATGCACATCGCACCTCTGGAGTCTGTGACCGTGACCACAATGCACATCGCACCTCTGGAGTCTGCCGCTGTGACGCAATGTACATTGTGACTGCATAGCAAGTAACGCAACACGCTAGCGTGTCACTGCATTTTTTTATATTTTTTTCGTAAATTTTAAAATTTTTAATTTTTTTAATTTTCTGTGTTGTTGATTGTATTGATTTTTTTTTTGTAAATTTTAAACTTTTTTTTTAGACTTTCAATGTTCACTGCGTATAGTGTTAGTAAGCCTTGTAATTTGTTTGTTTGTTTTTTATTTCTTTGTCTCTATAATTTTTCTAATTTTTGTTTAATTTTTTTATTATTTATTTTCACTGTGTATCAGTATGCATATGCCTTAAAACTTTTATTAAAAATAAAATCTAAATTTAAATAGTAAACCCTTGTTGCAGGGTGCAACCTACAAGTTACATTGAACTTACAACTATGAATTATTCTGGGAACAGTGGGAACAATGACAACAACTACAATGGTAGTGAGTCACATGATGCACAAGAAATAGAAATTGAAAGCAGTCACAACAAGGCAAGAAATCAGAATAGGCCTTTGCATGGTGTAGATTTTGAAGGCTCACCAAGAGATTTGGCAAAATTTGCCAAGGGGGCATTTAATCCTCTAAAACCACTACTAATCTATGTAACCAGAATTCCGAAGAAAAATCCAAAAGTTGGTGGTGGCTCACGTGATTGGGTATGCAATATTTGTGGGCATCACTTTGTTGGCAACTATACCAGGGTGAAGAAACATTGGCTATTACAGGGAAAGGAGTCAATATGTGTCCCTCAAAGAGCCTGAATTCAACTCAAAGAGAGCAACTTTGGAGGTTAGAAAGGGCAACCACTGGAAAATCACTGTTTTCTAGTAGAAATGTTGGTCCATGCACAAATATGCCTCCATTCAGTGCTTCATGAAAACAGACAAAGGGTTCTACTAGTGCATCTCGTTCTTGTGCAATGGGTGCTACAGAGTTCGAGATGTACAATGTTTTAGATCAAGATGACACAGATGATGCAATTGGCAAATTTCTTTTTGCCAATGGAATTCCCTTCCATGTTTGTTCTACTTATTACAAGGAAATGGTCCAAGCAATTGCAAGAATAGGGCCTTCATATGTACCATACAGAGAAGATAAGCTAAGAACAACAATTTTAGATAGACAAGTGTCCAAAATTAATGTGCAAAAAGAGAGAATGAGACAAACATGGCTGAGGGTTGGTTGCTCTATTGTTATGGATGAATGGACTGACATCCGAAAACGCTCACTAATCAACATCATAGTGACATCTACAGAAGGTCCATTCTTTCTTAAAGTTGTTGACTATTTTGGAAAGCGCAAGGGATGCATTTTTCCAATTTGAGCTTCTTCGAGAAGCTATAGAGGATGTTGGGGTTGATAGTGTGGTGCAGGTTGTGACAAATGCAACATCAGTTTGTAGATCAACCGGGTTATTGATACAAAGTAGGTATCAACATATTTTTTGGACTCTTTGTCGTGTGCATGCACTCAATAGTGCACTGAAGGACATTGGCAAAATTTAGTGGATATCAGACTTGGTGACAACTGCTAGAGATGTGCAGATGTTTATCTGCAACCACAACACCTCCTTGGCGATGTATAGGGCTCACACGAGGAAGGAATTCCTCAAGCCCAGGGTTACTAGATATGCTAGCTATTTTCTCTTATTGGAGAGGATGCTAGAGGTACAAGCACCTCTACAATCCTTGGTTGTGAGTTCAGAGTGGGGAAGGTGGTCAAAATCAAAGACAGACACGGGGAAGAAGGTCAGGCTTCAGGTGTTGGACAATGATTGGTGGGTAGATTGTTCTTATTTGGTGTCATTCTTGGGCCCTATTGTGGAGGTCATTCGTTACACTGATTCAGATGCTCGTAGTCTTAGAGAAATCTATGAGACCTTTGATAGCATATTGGGTTGTGTGAAGGCAGCGGTTCAGCAGAGGGAGCCCTCATTAGAGTTCTATAGATCCTAGATTTGACCCATCATTCAGCGTAGGTGGGATCGCATGAACACAACTTTGCACATGGAAACATATAAATTAAACCCAAAATGGTATGTTGAAAGACCTGGGAGGGTACCTCCTATTGATGATACTGAGGTAAAGAATGGCTTCCTAGATGTAATTGCAAAAATGTACAATGAGGGGGAAAAATTTCAAAGACAATTTGTTCAATTTGCATCTCTTAGTGGCCCCTTCAACACACGTGGTGCTCAGACAGATCGCATAGATCTAGCCCATTATGACCTGATTGGTTGGTGGAGGATGCATGGAGATGGTGCTCCAGAGCTCAAACATCTAGCTATGTGTTTGTTGTCTCAGATTGCTAGTTCCTCTGCAACAGAGAGGAATTGGTCCACATATAGCTTCATCCACTCTATCAAGAGGAACAAGCTTTCCTCTAAAAGAGCTGAGAAGTTAGTCGCTATGCATAGTGCCCAACGTCTTGAGCATAGGAAGACATCTGAGTATTTGAAGAGACTTGATGAGACACAGATGGGGTTGGTTGGTGTTCCACTTAGCATATTTGAGAATGCAAGTGATTCTGATTCAGATGGTGATATGGTTGATCCTGATTTATACATGCAACAGCTGGATGCAGAGACTAGCGGGGCATTACCTTAAGAAATTATGTAGGAATTTACATAGTAAGTTCCTCAGACAGAACACCAAAAGACACCGCTCACAAACAGATCACAGATCAATACACCAATATTCTTGACGTGGTTAAAACCCTCAAAGAGGGAAACAGTCCACACCCTGAGCCAACGCGACCACTTCAGGCAATTTATTAATAAAAGAATGAAAATTTACATAAGCTTCTCTCATGAACGGATACCCTACAAATGACCCTCTATGCTCTTCAAATAGAGATCATGGACCAATTGGGTGTTAAGCCACAGATCAAGTGTTGGTAATACCGAGGAGAGAATGAACCGTCAGATCACTACATATCGTGACCGTTGGATTGTAAGTTACAAAAGTACACAGTAAAAAAACACACTTTACCTAACTCTACACTAGACCAAGTTATACTTAACTATTTCCTATGTGTCGGAATATCCTAACATCTCCCCTTAAGAACAACTTGGGATAGGATTGAGGATGTACAAATATGACACAATAGGAGAAGGAAGGAGGCATTAGAGCCTATCCCCCCTTAGTGACAACTTCCTGAACTCCAACCATAAATCGAAGTTTAGTAAACTTCGCCTCTGTGAGAGCCTTTGTAAAGATGTCTGCAACTTGATCATCTGTTGAATAATATTGCACTTCAAGAACATGGTCATGAATGAGCTTTCTGATGAAGTGCATGTGCAGTTCAATGTGTTTGCCACTGATGTTGGACTGGATCTTTGCATAGTTGAATGAAACTTTGATTATCACACCAAAGTGTAGTCGGATGCTGCTACTGAAAGCCAAACTCTAACAGGATCTGCCGAAACCACAGTGCTTCCTTACTAGCTTCCACGACACCAAGATACTCTGCTTTTGTTGGAGAAAGAGAAATGGAACTTTGTTTCTTGCAAGCCCATGTAATAGGTCTTGAACCAAGAGTGAACACATAAACTATAGTAGACTTTCGATCATCAGGGTTACCAGCCCAATGAGGATATGTTTCTGCACTGTAATGAATCCCAAACTTTACTGTACCTCGAACATAACGAAGTATTCTTTTCACTGCTTTCCAATGACTTTCATGTGGGTTTTGCATAAACCGAGCAATAAGGCCAACAACAAAGGAAAGGTCAGGACGAGTATGGGTTAGATACAAAAGTTTTCCTACAAGTTGACGGTATAAGGTAGCATCAACTTCAGGGGAAGTACAAGTGATTGAAAGTTCGGCTCCAGTTTGAAAGGGAGAAGGGGCTGGCTTATAGTCTTCCATGTGAAAATGGTGTAGAAGATCACATGCATATTTGGACTGGGAAAGGGAAATACCTTCCTTGGATTGCAAGACGTGAAGACCAAGAAAATAATGCATGTGTCCTAAGTCTGTCATTTCAAACTTCTTTTCAAGGCTGGACTTCACATGGCTTATAAGGTTGGGATCACTACCAGTAAGGATAAGATCATCAACATAAAGAACAAGAATGACAAGGGACTTGCCCACTTGCTTGGTGTAGACAGTGTTGTCAGAATGACACCTAGAAAAGCCAGTTTTTAAAAGAAAACTATCCATTTTGGCATACCAAGTCGGAGGGGTTTGCTTGAGACCATAAAGGGATTTCTTAAGCCGACATACAAGGCTGGAGTCTGTTTGTATAAAGCCATTAGGTTGTTCCATATAGATTTCTTCATGCAAGTCCCCATGCAAGAAGGCAGATTTAACATCCATTTGATGAACTTCCCATTTGAGAGAGGCAGCAAGGGAAAGAACAAGGCGGATAGAGTTCATTTTGGCAACATGGGAGAAGGTTTCAGTAGAGTCAATGCCTTTTACTTGTGAAAATCCCTTAGCAACAAGGCGAGCTTTATGTTTATCAACTTTTCCATGTGGTCCATACTTGGTTCTGTAAACCCATTTGCATCTAACAAGTTTTCGTCCCTTTGGTAGAGGAACGAGATCCCATGTATCATTTTCCAATAATGAACGATATTCTTCATTCATAGCTGCGTCCCAATTTGGATGGCCTGAAGCTTCTGCAAAGGTGTCAAGAGCATAATTCGCTGAAACTTGAGCCAGTAAAGAAGAGGCTCTATTGAACTGAGAACGTGTGCGTCACTGATCTGTAGGATCACCAGCAAGAGCACCTGCTGCATCCCGAGTAGCACGGACCCATTTTGGAAGCTAAGGAGCTGAAGGAGGATCTTGAGAAGGTGGGGGAGGATTGTCATCCTCGCTGTCATCATCTGAAGAAGAAATGTTTTCAGAAGTAGAAGGGATAGAGGGAGGTGGCACATCTGCCGAACTAGGCTCGTAGGCCCATATATTTTCAACAAACTTTACATTTCTTCTAATGATAACATTTTTGGACTTAAGTGGAATAAGTCTATATCCTTTGACATTTTCAGAATATCCAACAAAATTACATTTTTCACTCTTAGGTTCCAAAGTTTTATGTTTCTCATCTGGAATATGGGCCCATGCTTCACTTCCAAAAAACGAAAGTGACTTGCATCTGGTTTAATTGAGCTCCATGCTTCTTCTGGAGTGATATTCTTTAAAACCTTAGTAGGAGTGCGATTTACTATGTAATTAGCACAGTTAATTGCTTCTGCCCAAAAATTAAGACCAAGTCCTTTAGATTGAAGCATACAATTAGCCATTTCCTTTAAGGTGCGATTCTTCCTTTCAGCTACACCATTTTGTTGTGGAGTATATGGAACAGTATGTTGCATTTGAATTCCATTCTCAGTGCAAAAGTTGGTGAATTTTTTGTTAACATATTCTCCGCCATTATCAGATATTAGCTTAAGAATTTGATGTCCAGATTGTTTTTCATCAAAGGCCTTAAAGGCCAAGAACATGTTAAATACTTCACTCTTGAGTTTTAAGAAGTATACCCAAGTGCGTTTGGAGAAATCATCAATGAAAGTTAAGAAATACTTGTAGCCAAAGAATGAAACCACTGGAAGTGGACCACATAAATCACTATGCACAAGCTGTAAAGGGGCTGAGGCGTGCCAAGAGGCACGTTTTTCAAAACTATCCCGATGATGTTTTCCGAGTACACATTTGGAACAAACACCATCTCTGCAAGATACCATTGGAAGCCCTGTCACCATATTTTCTTTACATAGATTCTGAAGGGAGCGATAGTTTAAGTGACCAAATCGCTCATGCCAAAGTTTGCTCACTTCATCATTATGAGCAACAAATACCGAGGGAATATTTGATGACCCAAAGTTGTTAAACTTATACAACCTTGTAGAATCATCAGCAATGCCAGTAGCTAAAATCTGTCTAGGATCTCTTAGGTCCTTAATTACAACATCGTGAGGTGAAAATTCAACAATTTTACCTTCACCTGAATGAGTTATCTGATATACAGATAGAAGGTTGCAGGATAAGGTTGGAACACATAATACATTAGTAAATTGACCATTGTCTATATGAACAGTTCTAGTCCCTACAACACTCAGAGATCTATCATCACCAACATATATACTTTTGGTGTTACAATCATTTAAAGAAGAAAACATTGCTTTGTTTTTGGCCATGTGATAAGAAGCTCTAGAATCAATGAGCCACTCGTGAGAATGAGAAGAAAAAGATACATTTAGTGCATATCCAAACCGAGATGCTTGACAACCACATGCAGAAAGTGCTATTCCTGAAGATGAAGTTGAAGTTGAAGAGTGCTCCAAATGGATGTTATGCTTTTTCATTGCTGCTTCCATGGCTTCCATCTTCTTAAAGCATTTGGATTCTAAGTGACCATCTCGATTACAAAAGTGGCAATGTCTATCAGTCTTCTTCCCTTTGTTATTATTTGCCTTATCAATTTGTTGAAATGATTTTTCATTTTGAGACTGAAATTGCTTAAGACCCTTGTTTGGTTTAGGACCATTCTTTTTAGGATACGACTTCTTAGGATTCTTTGAATTTGGTTGCTGCTGGGTGGTTAAGGCTTTCTTAGAAGAGTTTCCAAGATTAAGAATATCAAGATGTAAGAGTTTTTTTTGTTCTCTTATTAAAGAATCACAAAAGGCATCAAAGGAAGGGGACTTGTAGTCTTGTCCTTGAGAAATGAAGGCTTCTCTTGTAGAATGGAAGGTGGAAACAATCACAGAGTAGGTTGGTCCCAACTTAATAAGAATGGAATAGATAAGGCTATCATCTTCTTTCTTAACCTTAACACCTTACAAGAGAAGTCTAAGGGTCTTGAACTTGGACAAAAAATCTTCAATGGAAGAAAAATTATTGGGGGTCCAACGTAAGCAACTCATTTTCAAGTTGATGGGCTCTAATTTCATTTTTAATTCTAAAAAACTTTAGTGAGTTGTTTCATTGCTTCATTAGGGGTATCAAGTTTTGCGATATGGAATCCAAGGTCTGGAGAAATAGACATCCCTATCAACCCACGTGCTTGATCTTGCCTATTTACCCATTTGGCTGCCTTATCTTCATCTTTAGGTTTGGTTTCTTGGCCTAAGGCTATTCTGTAAAGACCTTTACTTGTAAGTAAATCCACAATGTAGGACCACCATTGGAAGTAGTTGGTGCTATCAAGAATAACTTGGCATGGACGTTCCATTTTAACAGAAACTGAAGCTGTAGATGTTGAAAATAAGTGTTCCAATGGGAAGATCTTGAAAAAATAGGTCAATTAAAAAAAAACGGCTCTGAAAACGGTTTCCGGATGAAGAAGTTATGGATTTTTGAATGAAAGTTGTTGAAGATGCCGACAAAGTGCGTGAATGTGCGGAAATGAATGATAATGTTATATTTAAAAAAAATCCCCCCTTTTCTAAAACTTAATCTAATTAGCTCACTTAAAAAAAAGATTTTATGTGACCCACTTTTATAAATAAGTGAAAGTCACTTTTACAATGGTACTTTATGAGCTACCCACTAAATTGTAACTTAAATAAAAGATAAAGAGACTTTAGAATTATAAGTGACTCACTTTTTCTAATGGGTGAGAACACTTTTACATAAAGTAACTTTAAAACATAAGTTACATGTGTTTTTTGAAAAAGTAACCCAACAAAAAGACAGACTTGAACTCAATACCTCTATTCTCATAAAGTAACTTTGGACCAAGTGAGCTAGTTTAAAAGGTTAGTAATTTTTGGAAAAGAGGAAGGAGTTTTTTGTTTTTGTTTTAGTCACTGAAGCTTTGGGGTGCGTGCTTACTTGAGAAAGCTCTTTTTTTGCCTACAAAACAAAAAACACAAAACCCAACACGGACATACAAAAAAAACAAACCTTATGGTTTGAAGTTAGCTTTACTCGGAAACTAAATATTTTCCTCAATGTTTCTTATTTTCCGAGATCACACTAAGGCGCGGCGGAAAAGAGCATACGCATGAGAAAAATCCTTCCTTTTTGTTTTTGATTTGCCCAGATCACACAAAGTTGCGGGGCAAAGAGCATACACAGAAATGAAAGGTATAGATCTGGTAATAAAAAACAGAGAGTTAAATAAACCGAAATAAACAGAGAGAAAATAACTAAAAACTGCAAATAAATACTGTCTACCTCCAGATCTTAAAAATGACGTAGCTAGGGCTACTGGAAATTTTTTCGCGTCAAATGAAAGGGGTTCCTCACTGGAACAGATGCTCCTAACACAATAGAGTAGTTCTCTCGGCCCGAAAGCAGTCAGAAACAATAGATCTAGGAAACGACAGTTGGATGCAGTGCTACAGGCTTCACATTTGGATCACCAACGGATGCGGCCCTCAAATAGCTCTGATACCATGTAGGAATTTACAAGGTAAGTTCCTTAGACAGAACACCAAAAGACACCGCTCACAAACAGATCATACACTAGTATTCTTGACGTGGTTAAAACCCTCAAAGAGGGAAAAAGTCCACGGCTTGAGCCAACGTGGCCACTTCAGGGAATTTATTAATAAAAGAATGAAAATTTACATAAGCTTCTCTCATGAACGGTTACCCTACAAATGACCCTCCATGCTCTTTAAATAGAGATCATGAACCAATCGGGTGTTAAGCCATGGATCAAGTGTCGGTAATACCGAGGAGAGAATGAACCGTCGGATCACTACATATCGTGACTGTCGGATTGTAAGTTACAAAAGTACATAGTAAAGAAACACACTTTACCTAACTCTACACTAGACCAAGTTATACTTAACTATTCCCTATGTGTCGGAATATCCTATCAAATTGTACTCATTTATCTTTTGATATGTTCTTATGTTATTAACTTGCTTTTCTATTTCAGATTTCAGTGGTAGACTTCAGCTTATTTTGAATCTTGATATATGAATCATGATATATTACTTATTAGAATTGAGTCTTGACTCTATAAATTTTTGACTCTTGATGTATCAGACTTGACTTTTATAATTTTATTTCAATATTCAGTGTTCAATGTTCATAGTTGGAACATCAATATGGTTTAAACTTTAAAACTTTAAACATTTATAATTTTATTTTCATTGTGCATTGTTAGTAACTTAGTAGTTACATTGTATAGTTACAAACTTACATGTATGATGTATGATTATAATTTATATGATAATGATATCAATGATCATGCTTTTCATTTTAAATTTGTTTCAGTTATATGATTCATCGATTTATCATTTATCCTTCATGATGTAAGTGTTATATATATATATATATTATATAATATATAATGATAAAGACAATTATATTATAAATAGTAAAATTTCAATGATATATATTTTATATTTATAAGTTTTTAAGACCCTGGTGTCCCCCCACGTTTCCTAAAAATTGGTGGGAAGCTTTTGCATAGGCTGCTCCTTTGTATACCCGCTCGTTTGCCTCCACGTCCCAGAAACTTGGTGGAACATTGGTTCTAGTATATTGATAAACTTTTATGTATTCATTTAAAATATTTAAAGAGTGTCTCTACTAATGTTTTTGCACAATTGAAACTAGAGAAATAATAGCAAGCACACACACAATTTGACACTTATTTTTGGTCAAACTGACCCTGGAGAAACCCCACTGCCTCTTGTGGAAAACCAGTGCTGGAGAAGGGAGATTTTATTTTCTTTCGAATACGGCAAAAGAACAAGATAAAAATGACTTATCTCTTCCCTTTGAGCTGCTGTTCAGAGGTCCTCTTTTTGCACTGAAATTATGGACTCACCATGTCCTCACACAGTCACCCTCCTTTCAGCCAAAATATTCGTTCTCTTAGCAGCTACTCTTCCACAGGAAATCGAACCATTAGACTGTCACAGGTAGCCTTAAAACTCAGGCCATCCTTCTCTGGCACACGGGTTTGTTTCAGCAGTTAGACACCCTCCTGAAGCTGCCCCTTTCCTGCCTTGAATCACACTCTATAACATGGAGTAACCAGGCCCTAGAAACCCTTTGCCTGTACTCAATTTTCAGGCCCAAAAAACATGCAGTTGAGGCCCAAAATATTCGCACAGTAGCTTGTGAAACTCGGATTGGATAAAGCTGATTGAAGGTAGGCTATCCAGTTACTAAATGCGGGTTCTGAGCTGCATTTAGGTTGAAGCATGCCCTGAAAGATCAGCAAACAAATACACAATCCTCTGCCAAGATATTCAGACTCCTCCTATGTTTGAAACTCGCTCTCTAAGGAATCAAATCACTGTAGCTGTAGTGTTTGTTCCTTGCTGTAGGTTCTCCTCACAAAAAACTCATTTATCCTTTTCTCCTTGCTCTTCTACACTTCTCAAATAATGATCAAAATGATTGTTTCTTTTCCCTTTTGTTTGCTTGAGGCAAAGCCCTAGGAATAGAGGGCTGAGATTTAATCATGAGATCTTAGATTGGAGGGCTAAGATTAAATCTCAAGATTTGGACCCCTCATATATTGGCCCCATCTTTAAGTCTTCCTAGTGCTTTATAATGTCTTTTCTCCTGGGTCACTTTTATTTCATAAAGTGAACTTTAAAACATAAAGTCACTTCAATTTTAAAAAGTGTCACATGTACTTTTTCCTCAAAGTGATTTTATAACACAAGTCACTTTAATAATAAAGTACAAGATACATAATACATTAAAAGTACATTTCCCCTCATGACTTAATTATAACAGCTCATGTCCACCACAAATCACTTTAATAATAAAGTACAAGGTACATAATACATTAAAAGTACATTTCCCCTCGTGACTTAATTATAACAGCTCAAGTCCTTTTCTCCTTGCTCTTCTACACTTCTCAAATAATGATCAAAATGATTGTTTCTTTTCCCTTTTGTTTGCTCGAGGCAAAGCCCTAGGAATAGAGGGCTGAGATTTAATCTTGAGATCTTAGATTGGAGGGCTAAGATTAAATCTCAAGATTTGGACCCCTCATACATTGGCCCCATCTTTAAGTGACTTCCTAGTACTTTATAATGTCTTTTCTCCTTGGTCACTTTTCTCTCATAAAGTGAACTTTAAAACATAAAGTCACTTTAATTTTAAAAAGTGTCACATGTACATTTTCCTCAAAGTGATTTTATAACACAAATCACTTTAATAATAAAGTACAAGATACATAATACATTAAAAGTACATTTCCCCTCATGACTTAATTATAACACCTCAAGTCCACCACAAAATTCATTAAAGTGTCTTCCTAGGCCTAAAGACCAAAGACCATAGGAAACACTTCCTTGTTACCCCCCTCAATTTTTCAACGGGAGGAAGACCAAATACCATCATTCTTGAGCGTTATAATGTAAAGAGGGAGCAATCATGGAACCTAAGTTACCACTTTCCTTAGTGTATTTTTGCCACCCCTCTTGTGCGCCTTTTTTTAATGATCTTTTTCTTGCATAACTTGGGCTACAAGCCTTATTATGCATTAATTACCCCTTAAGGATGAAGCAATTTATCGTCCATTAGGGTTGGGATGTCAAAGTTCTTTTCAGTTTTGATTTTCTCATGTATTAGCCAAGACCTAGGTGAGGGCTAATGAGGGTGGTAGAACTTAGTTTAGGCTTTTGTCCACACACTTTATTATTATGTTAGCCAATATTTTTCATTTTATCATTATGACTCATGCTTTTCTTTTTCTTTTTGTTGCATCAACCTATGAGGGCAAAGTTCATGGGCCTATACTCAAGAATGAGAAAATCAGGGAACTAATACTGGCGATAGATAACAATCAACCTGAAGATTGGGTAATGAAACCAAGGAAAGATGGAATGTGATAAGTATGGGTTACCCTGGGCACACAATGTCGATTAGTGCCTCCTATTTGTGCCCCTCTCAGACGATGGAAAGAAAGGCTTCCAAGAAGGTCACACTAGAGGATAGCCGCCAAGGTGAAGCATTGGAAAAAGGATACAAGCAAAAGTGGTCAATTTTCCAATTCAACGTGTGATTCATACTAATATGCTTTTGAAACGTTAAATGAAAGCATTTGATTACAGAGATGGTTAATGTACCTCAAATGGATGCCACCTTCATTTGATAAGTAAGCTAGAAGTCAAAAAGCACTAAACAGAGCACAGATGGAGGGCCTTTGAGGCTAGCTACTTGTAGATCACATAGGGCTACTGGTTGGCAAGCCGAACCCAATAAGAGAAAAGAAAAGTTTTCTCCTAGGGGTCACCCACTTGGGTGGGTAAAAGGAACAATACAAATATTTCAAGTGATTGCTAGCGATTTACACACCTTGTGTAATTTCCTGGTAACATTTTTGGGTTATTCTTGTCATCCTCTCATATGCAGAGCCTTCACATGTATGGGGTTGTGCTTTCAAAATGATTTGGAGGAATCTCATATTATTTGAAAACTGCTAATAATGCTTATCCCAATTTTTCACGCAGTGTCATGTTTTTATTCTCTTGCATGCAAATCAACAAGACAAATTTCAAATGTTTATCTTTTCTTTGTAGTATGGAAACTATTTGAATGGAGATTTACATTAAAACCATACAAACATAATTGAGTATTATAAAACCTTGTATGAATTTTGCAGAACACTCATATGTTGATAAAGATGGCCTGCTTGATATCTATGGGCTTACACTCCACATCATAGACAATCTTGTAGTGGAAGTCCCTCTAAATTGGGGCAAGGGTATGATCATGGACTTAGAACCACTCGTGATTTTCAGTCATTAGTAGTAGTAACAAATTATAAATAACAAACATAGAATATATCTACTACTAGAAACAAACCCACCCTATTGGCCATCACTAGATTGAAGGCCCGTTGCTAACCATTACTACATCAACCTAAGAATCTTTTCTCATGCATCATACTTGTTATTGGTACATCATGATCTCTTGACGTGCAACTATATTAAAGGAACAACCACAAGGCCGTTGTGAGCTCTTGTTGGCCATTACTAGGTCAATTGTCGTGGCTATAAAGGCCCCCTAGAAAACAAAAAGCTCTAAAGCATTGGTGATAATTATGTTTTTCTTCATTGTGTGCCATAAAGTCTCGAAAGGTCACGAAAGAGCATATGCTAAAAATAATTGTTTACTTTGAAAGTGGGAATATGTAAGATGGATAGATTTTCTGAGTTGAAAAGAATAAAGGTGGCAATCGCTCACATTGGGTGAAGCCATTATACCCTTCAACTAGTTCAATATGGCTTGATATGGAGGTTAATCTCTCTTAAAGTTCCTATATCTCGTAACTTTCATCCTCCGTTCATCTTTACCCATGGCTTATCTAGATTCCAAGGTTATATCCAAGTCTCCAAAGTTTGTTGGCAATTTGACAACTTGTTTTAATTATTGACGTCTATAGGTCACACCCCGGGGTTTGGAAACCATTTAACTAAAAATCACAAAATAAATTATTTGTGTCATAGTCGGGTGCATTTGGCATGCTTTCTTTTAGTTTTGCAAAAAATGTTCTTGGCCTTCTTCTGTAGCCATCCTGATGCATTAATTATGAACATAATGCACCTAGAGGCCTTGTTGTCGAGTTAAAGTCACAATGCAAAGCTATTGAGTTAAAATCATATTGGAAAATTGACTTTTAGTAAACTCGAGTCTTCTTGAAATTTGCATTCAAAATTTATGGTTGAAATGAAATCCTTTCCATAATTTTTTTTCCAGCTAATAGCTCATTTGCACCAATATTAAAGGATGTGTAGTGCAGACTCTAGAGGATGACTCCAAACTTGAGAGATTTCAGAGATATTAAAAAATATTAAAAAAACCATGAACAAGCAACAAACTAGCTATGTGCCATTGGATTACGTGCACATTCACAGATGACATAGAGATATTGCATTTAAACTATATTCTACTGATCATAAAAATGTCAAAGTAGCAAAGATTGTGAGATTGAAAAATTTAGTATGCCAATGTTTTGAGAACTGCGAGACTAAATATTGTTTAGTAGGTCACTAAGACATTTGAGAGAGCTAACAAAATGTATATACAAGTATTTATGCCAATGTACCAAGACTTGGTTACATAAACTTTTGGGCTTCCATAATGGTCTCATGCAAATACTGGCATTGTTGGCTTTTGGGATGTGCACAAAATGCCAAGAGTACATATGTGGATGATTGCTGGCATTCTTGGTTGCTAGGGAATCCATGAAATGCTGCAGTATGTGTGTAGGGCTAGAACTTGTGGTACAAGGTCTGGAACTATGCACGTATGGTGTTGTTGGTTCCAAATTTTGTAGAGGCTTTGGGGGTTTTGCTCCGTCGAATTTGTTTGTTAGGGTTGATGGGGAGTTACTCAGTCTTTTGTCCTCTGGACCCCACAACAGGTGGTGCATGTGGTTGCCAGTTGCCTCGGGTCCAAAAGGTTGGTGTGCACAAATAAAGGGGTTTCTAGATTGTTTGCATGTGGTGTTTGCACTCGAATCAATAGCTTTTGGATGCTGCTATTATCTATGCTGTGTACCGCTAGTTGTTATTGTGATGGTGAGAATGCCTCCATAAGTTCTCTTGAAGTGTCATAGGAAGCTGCGATATGTTCCTATAGAAGACGTCGTTAGTCATATGAAACTTACTCACCTTGTATTTCTAGTCTTTTGAAGGGAGCCTTTTTTAGTCAATTGATTTTTTTTGTGTCCTTGAATTTGTTGTTTTGTCTGTGGTGTTGTGTTTCGGTTCTCTATTAGTTGAGAATTTCAGATTTTCAATTTGGGTTTTGGAGTGCCCAATTGACATGTGTTTACTTTCAAACTACACTAAGACATTTAGAAAATAACACTGGAGTGCATATGATGACATCTCTCCAAATCTCCAAGGCTTGAGCTTTTTGGAACACTTTATGTGTTGAACTTTGGATGCTTCTTGTCACACTTCTTAGTATTCTAGAAAGAGTGGTTCATCAAAGTCCTTTCACTCGGACAATATATAGCATGGATAAGTTGGTTGAGATGTTCAAGTGATAAGATGTTCATTATGGCAAAAAGTCAAATTTACCCCTATGGAAGAAGATCTTAATCTCTTACATTAGGCAGAGCCATCATGAGCCACTAATCTATTTAATTACCTTTGATTTAATCCAATTAAAGTTAACAAGGAAGATAACTCTCATTCAACAAAGGTTCTCACTTGTGGCTTTGTTTACACCAACTCATGGTATATTGCAAGGTTATACCAAAGATTCCACAACTCCTTGCAAATTTGACTACTTATTTTTAAGATCAGATCATTGGTTTAGAGACCCTTCTCCAAAAGGCGACTAAGCAATAAATGTTGATGTTTGTAGCTAGGGCAGGAACTTCTGTATAGGCCTAAGTGTCTAGGCATGCAAAAAGTAATCTAAAGTCTCCTTGAATAAGTTGCTATTGTAACTTAGTCTAAGTTCAACTTACGAAAATCACATAATTAATTATGTTCGCTAATTGAGCTAAATAACTTAGAAAAAGTAAAGTAAATTACTTTAGTGATTATGTTTTGATCTCAGCCATTGATCTCAACCATTGATCTCAAGTGAGGCAAGATCTAATCTTAGTTGTTAATCACTTTGGAGATTAGGGTTAGAGATTTAACTCAATATAAAGTTGTAAAAGCAAGGCTAAGGAGAAGGGAAGACACACCATACATCGATACTAGCCTTTGAGAGATAAATTTTCTCAAGTGAGGAGTGTGATACTCTAGTGTGTTGGGTCCGAGGAAGTGTAGAAGGGCAACATTGGAGATCCAGATCAACCAAGGAGATCGGGGATTGATCTAGGGCCTAATCTGTTGGATCAAATCCAAAACATTTTTTATCTATAATTTTCTTAGTTGTGCCATTATCCCATGACGAGAGCCCAAGTAAGGTTAAATTTAATGCAAAACTATTGATTGGGTAGAATCTGTTTGTGTCATTGTGATTGAGATTGGTTATGTGTAATTTTTCTTCCACTACTTAAGTTAAGAACTTAACTGTGCTTTCATTCAGTAGATCTACAATTTGCTAGGTTAATGAATTGTTGGGTGCTAGGTTCAAGGAAAAATTAACATGGTATCAGAGCCTAAAACTTTGAAAACCGATCTATGAATCATGTAGGAAGCCATATTCATATAGGAGTCGTCGGGGTGAGGTTCGGTTGCGATTGTATTAGGCAAAAAGTATTTTTTTTAGCCTAAAGAAATTGTCGTACAATAGCTACAGATAGTTAGGGGCACTAAAGAATAGTGCGATGAAGGCAATAGTGGTCAAGGAATAGGTGGCAGGGCTGCAGATTAAGATTAGGCATGGTCAATATCACCAAAGTAGTTGCCGTGTAGGTAAATGGGTTGATAGAGGTTCAAGAAATTAAGATGGAGAGCCGTTGAGTCAGATGATACAACATGAGAAGTTGAAGCAACTGCCAAGGGATAAAGGGTCGAGATTTCCATTTGACAAGACTTGCAGCCAACCCAAATCATAGTTTCATAGGTTGCTGTAGGGTGGAAGCAAATAGAAGGGATTGGGGCGCGAGACGTGCACGATTTGGACAACTCGCAGACAGGTAATGCGAATGGAGGTCGTGGACAAGAACAAGTAGGGGTGTAGGGCTGGATCTATAGAGACAAGTTGAGGCACTATTCAAAGGCGAATCAATGTGAAAAAAACACTGCTAGTCGAGCGCTTGGAGGAGGCATTAGGCCAAGCACTGATAGTTTGCTAGAGAGTTGGGCACAAGGAACCCAACCACAATAGCCACCAAACAGTTGGGTAGTATATCTAGGCTGTAGGACAGAGGTATGGTCGGGGCCTGCGAGAGTTTGACATAAGAGATAACAATATTAATGTGATTGTAGAGGTTAGCTCTTAGAGGGAGAGAGGGGCATGGTATCAATTAGGGTGTGACAATGAACCTTTCATTTTTTGATTTGGGGATGGAAATGATCGGTCTAAGGTTTGAGGATAGGTTAGAGGGGCCAATGGAAGGAGAGAATAGCATTGGTTCTCACAGAGAATATCCTATGGGAATTTGCAGAAACTCACGTTACACCCCCTACAAATGCTACAACATTGGCCACCCATAATTTGAAGGATGTGAAAGCCAGACGTATCATCATGGATGTAGTGAAGGATCATGTGATCCCTCACATACTATGAAAGAAGAGTGCCCGTGAGATGTGGATTTCTATGACCAGTATAGATCCATCTTAAGCACGGATCTAACATGAGTTGAGAGGGATCAAATATCTTCAGGGGCAAACTTCTTCTAGAGTGCAAAATACAATGTGTAATTTTTCATTGTCTAAATTGTATTTTTGAATGCTATATAGATTACATAACTTGAACATGTAAGTCCAAAAAATCTTTGTTCGATTTCGACAAAAAACATATACCTAAAAATCCACCTAACTATAAAACACTGAGACTGCTTCAAACATTTTAACCATAAAAACTTATATTTTTCAATAGAGCCAGACATATCATCATGGACGCAGTGAAGGATCATGTGATCCCTCACATATTATGAAAGAAGAGTGCTTGTGAGATGTGGATTGCTATGACTAGTATAGATCCATATTAAGCTGTTAATTTTAGATAACAATGGTATGTTCTATGCTTTAGAGCAATTTACTTCAAATTTTCTTATTAGCCCAATATCAATTTCCATATTAGCAATCACATTACCATTGATAGTAAATGCATATAGAACATAAACAATAAGTAGAGGACAAGCCAAGACAAGAGGACACAGTTTTTGGCGGATGCCAAGGAAAAACCCCAACGTGGGGAAAACCCTTTGATCAAATCTTCTTATTATTCTTCAAAATTTCAGCAGAGAGAGAGAGTACATCATACAAAATTTCCTTGCCCAATTATTGTAAAACAGTCCAGTGAAACTGTAGTCAACAGGATGCCTTAACTAGAAAGTCAACGCTGGTCAAACCAGCAAAAAGTCTCCTCCAAATCAGCTCGGTCAAATCCAGTCAATTCAGCCTCCAAAGACAGTCCAAATCAGCCCAAAGCAGTGCTAAAATTCTCAGTCAAAGTCGGTCAATGTAGGTGAACACTGCGGTCAAAGTTGTTGCAGTGAACACTGGTCAACATGCCCAGAAAATCTTGGTATTTGTGCTAGAATATGCGGCCTGCCCAAACAAAGAATTTCCCACAAAAAACACAGTCAAACAAAGTCAAACACTGCTCGGTCAATGCTGGTTGCAACTCTGTTAACGTAGAGAACAAAAATCCCAGTCAAACCTTCGTATGTGTGGAGAGGAACATGCTGCCTGTACTTTTGTACGACCCAATCATATGTAGAGAGAGAAAGATGTGTGATTATGAGTGACCAAACGAGGACAATGACTCCTCTATATATACACAACGTTGAGGTGAAGAAACACATCTGTTGGGCTTCATGAACCGACATTAGACTTTTGGCCGACCTTGACAATTTGTCCATAGAAGAAATAAATTCATTTTATACTTGTTAGAATGAGATGATATTTAGATCGATCTTGCACCTCTCGGAAAGAGGAATCCAATAAAAATATCATCTCGATCATATGAGCTGTCTAAGGTGGAGTTTGGCCCTAGTTGCCAATTTTAACACTCCCTCTCAACTAGGGAGAAATCCACCTGCTAAACCATCTGACAATCTGTACCATCTCTGACATCCCTGCTTTGCGCTGCTGAACCATGAAGAAATAATGAAGAAGAAATGATCGAGAGTGTATCATACCACTCTCCACTGACCCGAAGTTAGTCTCCATTGAACCTAGATTAATATAAAATATCCTAGCATAGGGAGTACAGTAGTACACATTGCGTCCATTGGTAGTACTATGGTCCCTATCCTCATTTCTCAACTCATTGCCCAGATGAGAGGTACTTCCCATGAGTCCCGGACTACATGGGTAGGATGTATCGATAGGAGAAGGTGAACTACTCATCTTGCTCATATGCTATAGGAGAAGGTGAACCACTCATCCTATGCATATATCAACCATCATGGGGTATCACAGGGGAAGGTGAACCACTCACCCTATACACAATGCACCAATAAGGGAAGGTGAACCACTCACCCTATGGTCGCTCATAGCTCCAAGAAGTACCCCAAGTCCCCCTGGAGCTCCCAGAGCTCAATGTCCAAATCAAACGAGACCCTCATAAGACAGTCTCTCCACGACTCCAAGTCGTTCATGGAAGGTTAAGAATTTGACCTTCCCCAGGGGCTTCGTAAGAATATCTGCGACATGTTCATTTGTCCCAATGTGATGGAGCCTTGTTGCTCTCCGTTGTACCATATCCTGGATAAAGTGGTACTTGATATCAATATGCTTGGAGCGGCAAGATTCTCAGAAAGGCGAATCCCACTTTGGTTGTTGCAGTGGATCACGGTGGTATCCAACACATGCCCAAAAAACTCAGTAAAGAGCTTCCGCAACCAAACAACTTCACAGGAGGCCATACTAGCAGCGATATATTCGGCCTCGGCGGTGCTCAAAGCAATCGATTTCTACTTCCTTCTCGTCCAGGATATCGAAGCAGAACCTAGTGAGAAACAACATCCCGATCTGCTCTTATGATCCACCACACTGCCAGCACAGTCAACATTAGAATAACCATGGAGCCTCGAATTCTCGGCAGTGTATCTCAGTCCGTAGGTGATTGTGCCTCAGAGATATCTCAAGAGATTCTTGGCAGCAATCCAATATATGTGATGAGGCTCAACCATAACTTGACTCAATGTATTCACTGCAAAGCATATGTTCAGACGAGAATTCACCAAGAACATTAGGGCCCCCACGAGTTGAGGATACTCAAAAGGATTTCCCAAATTGGGCCCAGTAGCACTTCCGCATAACTTCTTGAAGTTAAGTTCCATTGGAGTAGTCACGGACTTACAATCCACCATCCCAAATCTTTCAAGTAGCTTCACAATGTATTTTCCTTGGGAAAGGAAAATTTCACCTGGCTTTTGCCAGACCTTCAAGCTTAGGAACTAGTGCATCAATCCTAGGTCCTTCATCTCAAATTTGGAAGCCAACTCCCTCTTGCATTGATAAATAAGAGGTTCTGCACTTGTCAGAAATAGATCGTCTACATAAAGTACCAAGATGAGAGGTCTATCATTTTCAACCTTAAAGTAAAGGTTTGGATCAACATCACTTCTTGTAAAGAACATTAGGGCCCCCACGAGTTGAGGATACTCAAAAGGATTTCCCAAATTGGGCCCAGTAGCACTTCCGCATAACTTCTTGAAGTTAAGTTCCATTGGAGTAGTCACGGACTTACAATCCACCATCCCAAATCTTTCAAGTAGCTTCACAATGTATTTTCCTTGGGAAAGGAAAATTTCACCTGGCTTTTGCCAGACCTTCAAGCTTAGGAACTAGTGCATCAATCCTAGGTCCTTCATCTCAAATTTGGAAGCCAACTCCCTCTTGCATTGATAAATAAGAGGTTCTGCACTTGTCAGAAATAGATCGTCTACATAAAGTACCAAGATGAGAGGTCTATCATTTTCAACCTTAAAGTAAAGGTTTGGATCAACATCACTTCTTGTAAAGAACATTAGGGCCCCCACGAGTTGACGATACTCAAAAGGATTTCCCAAATTGGGCCCAGTAGCACTTCCGCATAACTTCTTGAAGTTAAGTTCCATTGGAGTAGTCACGGACTTACAATCCACCATCCCAAATCTTTCAAGTAGCTTCACAATGTATTTTCCTTGGGAAAGGAAAATTTCACCTGGCTTTTGCCAGACCTTCAAGCTTAGGAACTAGTGCATCAATCCTAGGTCCTTCATCTCAAATTTGGAAGCCAACTCCCTCTTGCATTGATAAATAAGAGGTTCTGCACTTGTCAGAAATAGATCGTCTACATAAAGTACCAAGATGAGAGGTCTATCATTTTCAACCTTAAAGTAAAGGTTTGGATCAACATCACTTCTTGTAAATCCCAACTTCATCAAATAGTTGTCGATCCTCTCATACCAAGCTCGGGGAGCTTGCTTCAACCCATAGAGTGCTTTCTTCAACCTATTAGAATATATTAGAATATCCCTATTTAGCATTTAATGCTCATTCCTTTTAGCTGTTGCTATTTGTATTCTTTTAGCAGTTTCTTAGATGAAACTGAGTGTTTCTATATTCTACATAGAAACCTGATGTTTCTATTATTGTAAATATCTCTGTATTATGATTGAGCTGTTTGCTCATTCGAAATTAATTCATTCAACATTCTTTTATGGTATCAGAGCAAGGTTAAGAGATTTCTTGAACAGTAATTCTCTCTGCATCGTAATCTCTTGAGTCCTTTCTAAGGTCGAGCCCTCTATAAGCCAGGCAGCCTTCACTGAGTCTTAGCCTCGGCTTTGCTCGCTGTGATAAAAGCTTACAGTCGTCCATCTCGATACAGAAATGGATTCTTCCCTTGCATGATCATTTTTTAAGGAAATAACTTTGTGGCGGTGACTGTTTTTGTGGGAGCGGAATTTTTTTTTGGCTGGCCAGTTTGCTTGGAATCGTGAATCCGGTTATCTTATTCTTCGCCTGGCGGCTACTCGAACTCAACGTGGAATTCTTCTATTGTGAATTGAATCCAGCTATTTTCTTCGACCACAACGTGGAACTCCTCAGCAAACGTGATCCAGGTGTTTTCTCTCGTTCAAAACTCATTTGTTTTTTTTGAAAATCGGAGTCGTGGTCTGAAATTTCGATCTGCGGGCAACTGTCTATTTTTTATTTTCAAACGCTGTCTGTGGATATCTGTGGATACGCGTGTGATTTCAAACCCGTGGATATATATTTGAAACCCGTGGATATATATTTCAAACCCGTGGATATATATTTGAAACCCTGTTAAACCAAACCCGTGGATATCTGTGGATACGCGTGTGATTTCAAACCCGTGGATATATATTTGAAACCCGTGGATATATATTTGAAACCCTGTTAAACCAAACCCGTGGATATCTGTGGATACGCGTGTGTTGGTTCATTATATTTCAAACGTGTATATATATAAAGCAAGCGTATACACCTGTGGAACTATACCACGTAGCTGAGACGTGAAGCCGAGACGTGAAGCTTTGACAACTCACGTGGGCCAGTTTTTAGATCTTCGTATTTGCTTTATCAGCGTTCCCAATCAGCGGTGTTTGCCGGCAGTGTGTTCCCAATCAGCAGTGTTTGCCGGCAGTGTGTTCCCAATTAGCGTTTTTTATCTGTTGCCGCTCAGTGTGTTCCCAATCAGCGTTTTTTTATCTGTTCCAAATCAGCAGTGTGTTCCCATTACAAACTCAGACCTGAAATTATCTGTTACCGCTCGGATTATGGTGCTAGCTGTGGGGTCGGATTATGGTGGAGCTCCACGGACCTGAAGCAAACCTGTGGGAAACTGTATTCTCAGACCTGTGCTTATCTTAGGACAAAACTCAGATCTGGACAGAGAAAGGAACCTCAAACTTTATTTTATGATTTGGACCTGTCACATTTATTAAAGAAGGGGACTTTTGCAGCAGGATTAAAGGGGACAGTTTCAGCAGTATTACTATTGTTTTTAGACTGGAGAGATATTTTTGCTGACTTCTGTATTTTCTTTGGGAAAATGGCCACGCTCACCAATCTGATGTTAGAAGGAAATCAATGCTTTAATGGCAGCAACTATAACATTTGGAAACAAAGAATGTTGACCATTTTTGAGTACAGGCGTCTTGATCAACTCATTTTGGGCAAAGAGCTTCGTCTCGGTACAGTTGGGACCGATCAAGATAAATTTGATGATCGAAATCGAGAGGCTGTTATGCTTCTCAAGCTCTCTGTCGCTGATGATCAGTTACCACAAATCCCTTCTGGCAAGACAGCTGCCGAAATCTGGCAACAGTTGAAAGAACTGCATGAGACATCTGACAAAAGCAGAGCTTTTTCTCTCAAAAATCAGTTGTTCTCCATCATGATGGACGAACATATGTCTTTACAGGAACATCTCAACAAAATTAAAGACATTCGAGATCAGCTCGAAGCCATTGGTCGGACCATGGAGGAGGAAGATATGGTAGTTATTACTTTGAAAAGTCTACCGAAATCCTATGAACACTTCATAGAAACACTCAACATTACCACCACAAATGTTGATCTGAAGTTTCCAGATTTATGTACCAAACTTCTGCAGCAGGATCGGTGGAAACAGCAGTTTGGTAGTAGTGCTTCATCAGTGTCCTCGGAAAATGCATTTTCTGCAAAATATCAGTCCTCTCAGTCCTTTCAGCAGAAAGGCTCCTCTCAGCTTTTTGATCCTGCTCGGAAGAAAAGTGTGCAGTGTAATTACTGTCACAGGTTCGGTCACATGAAGAAAGATTGTCGACAGAGGATTGCTTCTGAACAGAGGAAACAGGGAGGGCCACATCAGACAGCAAATGTTGCAGAACATTCCGAGCAGACAGAGTCTGCCTTTTACGCCTTTATGGCTAAAAGAGCTTCAGATCCTGTTCCTTCCTCTGCATGGTACATTGATTCTGGCGCATCACGTCATTTTTCTCACAGGCGTGACTGGTTTATTGACTTCTCACCTTTCAGTGATTCCGTGGTATTTGGCGGAGGTGAAAAGTACACAGTAGTTGGCAGAGGGACAGTTCAAATTCAGTCTGGTGGGCGCACACTTATATTTCTGAATGTATACTTTGTTCCTGGTATGGAAATTAATCTGCTATCTGTCAGCCAGATTATGAGGAATTCTCCTCAACTTGATGTAGTGTTCAGTACCCACAAGTGCTCCATTATTGACAGGGAGACTAGTTTAACAGTTGCTGTTGGCCTAAAGGATCATGGTCTATACAGGCTACTTGACACCGGTGACTCTCCAGAAGCGGCTCTAGCAGCACGTATCTCTCCTATCAGCACTCTATGGCATCAGCGATATGGGCATCTCAATATGCAGTATCTCTCTCAGCTCTCTCGGGAGGGACTTGTGTCTGGATTACATGATATTCAGACTCAGCAGTTGGGGGTATGCAGCGCCTGTCAAGCGGGAAAGCAACATCGGTCTTCATTCAAAAATGGAGAATCTTGGCGCGCATCTAAGGTACTTCAGTTACTTCATGCTGATATTTGCGGTCCTATGAATACAACTTCTATCACTGCTTGCAAATATTTTTTACTTATTGTAGATGATTTCAGTAGAAAGATGTGGGTATATTTTTTAAAAAATAAATCTGATGCTCTTAGTACCTTTCAGAAGTTTAAAACCTTAGTGGAAAAAGAATCTGGTTGTAACATCATGACCCTTAGGACCGACAATGGGGGGGAATTTTGTTCTTCAGCGTTTGCCAACTTCTGTGATATTCATGGCATCAAACGTCAATTAACCACTCCTTACACTCCTCAGCAAAATAGTGTTGTCGAGCGTCGCAATCGCACGGTTGTTGAAATGGCTCGTTCCATGCTACAACACAGGAGTGTTCCAAACAAATTCTGGGCTGAAGCAGTATTTACTGCTGTTTATCTTCTTAACAGATCACCCACTCAGGCTGTTACAGGGAAGACTCCTGAAGAGGTTTGGTCTGGCCGTAAGCCTAAGATCAGTCATCTCAAAGTATTTGGCTCAGTTGCATATGTTTGGATTCCAGCTGCTAAGCGATCTAAGTTGGATTCCAAAAGCTAGAAACTCATGATGACAGGATACAGTGATCATCACAAGGCCTATAGGCTGATAGATATAGCCACTGGTCGTCTTAGCTTCAGTCGGGATGTAGTATTTGATGAAGACAGAGGATTCTTTCAGTCTTCTTCTTCTAAGCAGTGTTCTGAGGATCAGCCTCACAGTGTTCTTCTTCCGGTCGGTCCACCTGATGGGAGGGATGATGTCGCATCAGTATTTGATAAAACTCTATCTGAGCTTCCTCCAGAAAATAACCCTCCTCTTGCGGCCCCTATTGCTCTTGAGTCTTCTCCACCTCCTCCTGATATTGGTTCCTCTACTCCTGCTATTGCTTCTTCTACTCTTCGGCCAAAATGGTGGGCTAAAACCATTGGTGATCTCCGGGATGATGAGCTCCTTGAAGGCAGAACTTCTAGACATAAGAACAGACAACAGTCTACAGTCAATTTTGCTCTTATGGCTAACCTGCACAGTGTTTTTGAGCCTCAAACCTATTCAGAGGCTAAGGGTACATCTGAGTGGGAACAGGCTATGGAAGCCGAATTCCAGAGTCTTCAGAAGAATCACACATGGACACTTTCTGATCTTCCTGCAGACAAAAAGCCCATAGGCTGCAAATGGGTGTATAAAGTGAAATACAAAGCTGATGGAACCATAGACAAGTATAAAGCTCGGCTTGTGGCTCGAGGATTCTCACAGAAGGAAGGCATCGACTATGAGGAGACTTTTGCTCCTACAGCCAAGATGAGTACCATAAGGCTTGTTCTTGCCCTAGCAGCTCAGTTCAATTGGAAAGTTCATCAGATGGATGTAAAAAGTGCTTTCCTAAATGGTGATCTCCAAGAAGAAGTCTACATGACGCAGCCTCCAGGATTCAAGGTTGCTGGTCAAGAACAGAAAGTGTGTCGGTTAGCTAAAGCAATCTATGGATTGAAACAAGCTCCTCGGGCTTGGTACATGAAAATTGATCAGTACCTGATAGATCAGGGTTTTCAGCGGAGCCCTTCTGATGCAAACCTGTACATCAAGCATACTGGTGATGATATCTTGTTTGTGGTTGTCTATGTGGATGATCTTATCATTACTGGCAGCTCTGCACATTTGATCCATGGGATCAAGCAAGATTTATGCAGAACTTTTGAGATGACAGACTTGGGGCTTCTTCATTATTGTCTGGGGGTTGAAGTTTGGCAGACTGAAAATCAGATCTTTCTCTCTCAGTCCAAGTATGCCAAAAATCTTGTGGACAGATTCAGAATGCAGGATTGCAAACCGGCCACGACTCCTATGGAACCAGGGCTCAAACTTTCAGCTCAGTCATCCTCTCCACTTGTGGATGAAACTTTATTCAGGCAATTAGTGGGCAGTCTCATCTATCTTACTGCTACCAGACCTGACATCAGTTTTGCAGTAAGCTACATTTCTCGCTTCATGTCCACTCCTAAAGCTGATCATTGGCAAGCAGCAAAGCGGGTGCTACGATATGTGCGTGGCACTTCTGAGTATGGCCTCCTATACACTCGAAGTTCCAATCCTATTCTCAGTGGCTACACTGATTCTGACTGGGCCGGTTCGGTTGATGACCGTAAATCTACAGCTGGGTATGTGTTTAATCTAGGATCCGGTGCTGTTACTTGGACTAGTAAGAAGCAACAGGCAGTGGCTCTCTCCTCAACAGAAGCAGAGTATCGGGGAGCAGTTAAGGCATCCTGTGAGGCAGTTTGGCTTCGACGTATGCTGGCAGATATGCATGTTTCCCAGACAGGGCCTACTTCTTTGTTTTGTGATAATCAGGGAGTGCTCAAACTTGCCAAGAATCCTGTCTTTCATGAACGAACAAAGCATGTGGAAACTCATTGCCACTACATTCGCCAGCTTGTTGAAGACGGCTCAGTTCAGTTGCAATATGTTCCCACAACAGAGCAGCCCGCCGACATCTTCACCAAGCCTCTTGGTCCTGATAAATTTGTAAAATTCAGAGGGTCTATTGGTGTTGTAAATAGATTGAGCATTAAGGGAGGGTATTAGAATATATTAGAATATCCCTATTTAGCATTTAATGCTCATTCCTTTTAGCTGTTGCTATTTGTATTCTTTTAGCAGTTTCTTAGATGAAACTGAGTGTTTCTATATTCTACATAGAAACCTGATGTTTCTATTATTGTAAATATCTCTGTATTATGATTGAGCTGTTTGCTCATTCGAAATTAATTCATTCAACATTCTTTTACAACCTACATGCATTTGTTTCTTGATCTTGAACTTCGAACCCCCCGAGTTGTTCAACATAGACTTCCTCCTTAAGTGAGCCATCCGAGAAGGTGGTCTTAACATCCATTTGGAGTAAATTACTAAATTCCATCCTTGTGAGGCAGCAAGGGCAATGATCGAATGGATGGTGGTATATCGGGCAACTGGTGCAAGTATATCATCATAGTCCATACCTTCCTTTTGAGAAAAGCCTCAAGCAACAAACTTGGCCTTGAACTTTTCAACAGTTCCATCAGCTCCATGCTTGATCTTGTAGAGCCATTTTGAGGTGACAACAGATTTGTCCTTGGGTTTAGGGACCACATCCCAAACATCATTCTTCATAATCGACTCATACTCTTTCTTCATAGTATCCTTCCAAACTTGGTGCTTCACAACTTCTTCGAATGTGCAAGACTCAGTTTGAACAATGGTGCTCATGGCATCCAAGTACCCTTGGTACCTATTCGACTTTTTACTTTCACGAAATGTCCCCCTTGGTGCAATATGTCTCATGGCATCTCCGAGAGTGTCCCTAAGCCATGAGGGTCTCCTTTTTGAGGAGGAGGGCTCATGAGGAGGTGGATCAATGGGATCCACCGGTCCTTCAGCATCGGGCATCGGCTCATCCTACGTTTCTCCTTGTTTTCCTGTATCTGCTTCTTTGTCCTTCCTTGGAATAGGAAGGTTCCTAATTTTCCCAAGGGCAACATCTTCATCGAAGGTGACATCATGACTTATTTCCGCTTCTCTTTGACCAGGCACATAGATTCTATATGTCTTTGAGGTTTCACTGTAGCCCACAAATGTTCCTTTCTTCCCAGATGCATCCAATTTGCTTCTCTTTTCTTTCAGGACATGAAAATACATGGCGCTACCAAAAATTCTAAAGTGAGAAACATCGGGTTTCTTACCGGTGAAAACTTCTTCAGGAGTTTTGGTGTCCAATGCTTGATGAGGGCATCTATTTTGAACGTACACGATAGTGTTGGTAGCTTCTCCCCATAGGAACTTTGGAAGGCCTTGATCATGAAGCATGGCACGAGTGGCTTCTATAATAGTACGATTCTTCCTTTCAACAACACCATTTTGCTCAGTGGTATATGCAGTAGTAGTCTCCCTCTTGATGCCAACGTTTCTACAATAGTCATTGAACTCATTTGATTCATATTCCGTTCCATTATCGGTCCTCAATATTTTGATCTTCTTCATTGTTTGATTTTCAACCAAGGCTTTGAAAGAACGAAATGATTAAAACACTTCGTCCTTCTTCTTCAAGAAATAAATCCAAGTTTTGAGAGAGAAGTCATCCACAAAGATAGCATAATATAAATATTCTCCCAAAGATGTCACGGGCAACACCAGATAGATCAGAATGAACCAATTGCAAAATTTTGGTAGTCTTGCTATCACTTGAGGGGAACGGTCCCCTTGTATGTTTTCCTTCGGCACATCCCTGACAAACACTGTCATATTCTACTTTAAATTCGGGCATACTTGTCACCATCTTCCTTGCATTGGGTAGGGCTTTATAATGAAGATGAGCAAACCTTCAGTGCCATAATTTGGATTGAAGAGATGTGTCGCAAGACATAGCTCCCAATGGACTTCCTCCAACTTGATATAGGCTGTCAACCCTGAATCCAATAGTAAATGTTGCTTTGAAATTTCTTTTCCAAACACGTACCTTTCAATCAATGAATGCCAGCGTGAATCCTTTGTCGTCCATCGCCGAGATAGATACCAGGTTCTTCTTTAGATCAGGTACATAGAGTACTTCTTGTAGATGAATGGTGTTACCTTGATTCAATTGAAGAGTAACATTCCCAACTCCTTTCATGGGATAGGTGGCATTGTCTTTAAGA
This sequence comes from Pinus tabuliformis, assembly GCA_031772625.1. Classification (NCBI taxonomy): domain Eukaryota; kingdom Viridiplantae; phylum Streptophyta; class Pinopsida; order Pinales; family Pinaceae; genus Pinus; species Pinus tabuliformis. The sequence continues at coordinate 975,035,452 of CM062810.1, forward strand.
ATGATTTCCAAATTTGTATACTTTTCTGTCAGATTTTAAAGAGCTTCGTTATACCTAGTGAAGTGCCTTGAGGCACCACTACCAATCAACCAATTTCCCAAGGTATCTGGAGGAGAGGCAGTAGAGAGGGTAGATATAAGATAAAATTCTTTTTATAAGAAGAAATTTCGGCGTAAATCACATTCAGAAAATCATTGTCGACGCGTTTCGAACCAACCAGTGTGGTTCATCGTCAGGACAAGTTGAGAAATCAGATCTATCTTTGCCAGTTAAATACTTTGAGCAGAGCCTCCAACGGCTAACTAGGGTAACGTCTAAATTTGACTAGGGACCAGGGTCAAACAAACCAGTTATAAATTAAACGTAAATAAGGGACCTTACCTATATATAAATTAAATGTATAAAGTAAATTTAATTAAATTGGTAGTTTAATAAATCGTATTAGATAAATAGAAATTATAAATATTAGTATATAACTATTAAATTATAAAATTTTTATTTTTATTAATTAGGAGGTTTGGTTTAAAGCTAGATGAAAAAAAAAAAAAAAAAAAAAAAAATTTTAAAAATTAGAATAAAATACTATTTAGTATAAATAAATAGAATAAAATAAAAAAAATAAAACAAAATAAAAATAAAAAAATAAAAAATATATATATATAAAATAAATAAATAAAAATAATATATATATATATTAATATATATATATATACCTAAAAAAATTTAAAAAAATGGGGGGGGGGTTATTTAATAAAATAAAGAATATTAGTAAAGATTTTAACTATTAATATCTATCAGGAAAAAATAAAAAGAAAGAGCGACAAATTAAAAAGAAGGAGAAGGTCAGGAAAAGGACCAAAAGAAAACCACAGAGCAAGAAGGGGAAACCCTAGGAGGAAGGAAAAGACAAGGCTCCAAGGGGAACAACGAAAGCTCGAAAAGGAAAAAAGGGGGGGGAGGGGGAAGGAAAAGAAAGACTAGGAAGAAAGGGCAGGGATCCAACAACTACTGATCTTCCAGCCGTCATCTCTATTGAGATTGTTAGGCCTTCTTTCAATTTCAATAGCTTCCCTGAATTTACGATGATGGAACTGAGCAACTTTGGCAATAACCTTGGCCTCCTCTATACAAACCTGATGCTTGGTCTTCTCCGCATGCTCTGCTAACGCTGAAGACTTGGTTCTCCCATGTCTTAGGTCAGCTGCATGTTTGCTAATCCTCTGATGGATGGAGCGCCCTATTTCCCCGATATAGGGGGTCCCACACGAACAAGGGATCAAGTAGACACCCTTCATGTCCTTAGGGTCAACGGGATCTTTCACCGATCGGAGCGATTTACGAATGGTGTTGAGGGGCCTAAAGGTTGAGGGAATATCATACCTCTTAAGGATCCGAGCAATCTTGTCCGTGGTTCCCTGGACATAGGGAAGATGGACACCTAGTCGGCGCTCTTTAGGTTCTTTTTTAATTAACAAATTTTTAGAGGCTTTAAGGAAAGCCTTCTGCCCTAGGTGCCTACTATAGCCATTCTCCACAAAGACATTAAGGAGATGGGATCTCTCCTTATTGAAGCTCTCACTATCAGAAATCCTAAGGGCACGAGTAGCGAGGGTGTTAAGAACACCCATCTTTTGAGCAGAGAAATGATGGGAATAGGCATGAAGATACTACTCAGTATGCGTTTTCTTTTGGAACACTGAGTGGGAGAGAGACCCGTCCTTGTTCTTAGATATAAGAATATCCAGGAAAGGGAGGCAACCATTGACTTCTTTTACCATGGTGAACTAAATGGCAAAGGACTGACAGTTGAGGTGATTGAAGAAGAGATCCAACTCCTCTTGGCCATGGGACCAGATGACATTAGTGTCATCTACATACCTTTTCCATAGCTTAGGAAGGAGACGAGCCGAGGCTAACGCTTTGGCTTCGAAATCTTCCATAAAAAGATTCACAACAATAGGGGAAAGGGGGGAACCCATGGCAACACCACAGGTCTGTTCAAAGAACTCACCCTCGAAACAAAAGAAAGTGGAAGTGAGACAGATCTCAACCAGATGCGCGGTATCGAGATCTGTTAGGTGATAGATCACTTCCAAGGCCTCCTTTATAGGGATGCAAGTATAAAGGGAGACCACATCAAAGCTGACGAGAATGTCATCGGAATTAAGCTTAATGTCCTTAAGCTCTTTAATGAAGGATGCAGAGTCTTTCACGAAGGACTCTGTACTGCCAACCAGGGGCTTAAGCTTAAGGGCAAGGAACTTAGCAAGAAGGTAGGTCGGACCACCAATGGTGTTGACGATAGGCCTCAAAGGGGCCCCCTCCTTGTGAATCTTAGGCAACCCATAGATCCTAGGAGTAATGGGACTGCTCTCAATGAGTTTATGGTAAATTCTTCTTGCTTGTTATCTACAACTTTAGATTCATCATGCCTAGAGTTTCTTGATCTTATGGGAGGTCGACCATTTCCATGTTGAGTAGCGAGAGCATTCCTTTTTCCTTTGTTATTGAATCTACCATTCCTTTGATTATTGTTGCCCCTGAAATTGTTGTGGTTGTTGTTGTTGTCATCATTCCGAGGTGTATCCCTTCTATTAGGACACTCCTTAGCATAGTGGCCAAACCTGTTACAAATGAAGCATCTACCCTTTCTTCCATCTTTGAATCCCGGTCTTCCTTGACATTGCTTCTTTGAACTTGCATTGTTCTTCTTTTTAGTATGAACGGAGAATGCAATAGGATCATTCCTATTTGAAGGCATGTCTCTCTCTATCATCCTTGTTTCTTCTTGAGTACATATAGTCAACAATTCATCAAAACATGGATTCCGGTCATTGTTGAGGATAGTAGTGTTGAACACATCCAATTCACGAGGGAGACCTCTAAGAGAAATGTGAGTGAGCTCCCTGTCAGCAATAACTTCTCCAATTGATAGAAGATCATTTTTGATTTTGGTAATCTTCATGAAGTAGGATTGGATATCTTTTTCTTCTTCCCTTCTTTATGTCCCTCAACTTGTTCTTGAGAAAGAGGACTCGGTTCGCATTGCTTGCTTTGAACATGCTAACCAACTTGTCATACATCTCCTTAAATGTGCCCAAATCGGAGATGTAAGAAACTAAATGCTTATGAATAGAATCCCTAATGATCTTCTTAGCTTTGACTTCACCTTTCTTGTACATTGTCTTAGCGGCAAGGGAATAGAATCCTTTCGCGGAAAGGGATACGAGAAGTACGGGAATCTGTTAGCCGTCCCAAAACAAGTGAATCCGATAGCTTGAATTAGAGAGGCAGGGGGTTGGAAATCCCATCCACTTTCTTTCGGGTGCGTACATTCTCTGTGAGATCGGCTGGTGGAGAGGAAGGAATGGATACGAACAGACAAATGTTGGGCGTCGGAGAAAACAACCGGTTGAAGAATTCGATCAATGGAAAACCAACTCGACAGCCATTGAAGCAGGAGATCAAAAGGAAGGATTAGTCGCCAACCCTTGTTCAATCGTTAATGTAGTTTTTCTCTCGGGAAGGAAACTGAACTCAGATTATGCCCAAAGTGAATCTTGCCTAAAGATCCAGTTTTTGGACAACTAGTTAGTTGATCTGATTGATTGGTCTTATCTTATGGGGACCTACTATACTATTGAGTAGGGTAGGGACAGAAGGATTAGACTTCTCGATGTTGCTGAGGCATCGAAGAGGAACATATCTACAACTGTCCGGCAATCGGTTCGGCTTTGGAACTCACTAACAACTTTGACCTAAGTAAGATGTGGTAGAGGGTCCTATTCCTATAAAAAAGGCCCGCATATGTATTTTATGGTGGGTAATCTAATATGGTAGGTAGGTTCTGATCTCCGTGTAAAATGCGGTGGTCCCACCCTGCCTTACCATAAGGCGCTATCGACCATAAATAAAATATAACAACGGTTCATACATAGATAATGCAGATTCCTTCGCGCGTCCAATTCCTCGGGCTAAAGGACTGACTGTTAACTAATGGCTACACTTTACAATTACGCGCCTAATTGTATCGAGTTGCCACACATTTCCAAACCCTGTCGTTCTTTCTCCCACCCACTTGATTCCCCCGCCCCCCACCGGGGTTGGTAGTGCTCACCGGCCCGAGGAATAAGAGGATTTGAGGAAGCCCTGGCAATCGATGTTGAAAGGAGTTATTAATAGAATCCATGTCCCATCTACCCTTTCTTCCATCTTTGAATCTCGGTCTTCCTTGACATTGCTTCTTTGAACTTGCATTGTTCTTCTTTTTAGCATGAGCGGAGAATGCAGTAGAATCATTCCTATTTGAAGGCATGTCTCTCTCTATCATCCTTGTTTCTTCTTGAGTACATCTAGTCAACAATTCATCAAAACATGGAATCCGGTCATTGTTGAGGATAGTAGTGTTGAACACATCCCATTGATGAGGGAGACCTCTAAGAGAAATGTGAGTGAGCTCCCTGTCAGCAATAACTTCTCCAATTGATAGAAGATCATTTTGATTTCGGTAATCTTCATGAAGTAGGATTGGATATCTTCTCCTCTTCCCTTCTTTATGTCCTTCAACTTGTTCTTGAGAAAGAGGACTTGGTTCGCATTGCTTGCTTTGAACATGCTAACCAACTTGTCATACATCTCCTTAGATGTGCCCAAATCGGAGATGTAAGCAACTAAATGCTTATGAATAGAATCCCTGATGATCTTCTTAGCTTTGACTTCACCTTTCTTGTACTTTGTCTTAGTGGCAGCTGGTGCATTTGAAGGAGGTTCAATAATCTTTCCCTGCACATAGTCCATAGCATCATGCTCTTCCAAAGTCAAGTCAAGAGACATCTTCCATGCATGATAATCAGACTTATCATTGAGCTTGCCATCAAATTTGAAGTAAGATGAGGATGGAATTGAATCTTGTCCTTGTCCAACAAATCTCAGTGATTGCTCTTCTCACTCTTGCTTGGGCTTTGTTTTCACCTTAGCTCTGATACCATGTTAATTTTAGATAACAATGGTATGTTCTATGCTTTAGAGCAATTTACTTCTAATTTTCTTATTAGCCCAATATCAATTTCCAAATTAAAAATCACATTAACATTGATAGTAAATGCAGATAGAACATAAACAATAAGCAAAAGACAAGCCCAATGCAAGAGGACACAGTATTTGGCGGATGCGAGGGAAAAACCCCAATGTGGGGAAAGCCCTTTGATCAATCTTCTTATTATTCTTCAAGAGTTCAGTAGCGAGAGAGAGTACATCATACAAAATTTCCTTGCCCTATTATTGTAAAACAGTGCAGTCAAACTGCAGTCAACAGGATGCCCTATCCAGAAAGTCAACACTGGTCAAACTAGCAAAAAGTCTCCTCCAAATCAGCTCGGTCAAACCCAGTCAATTTGGCCTCCAAAGGTAGTCCAAATTAGCCCAAAACAGTCTTGAAATTCTCAGTCAAATTTGGTCAACACTGCGGTCAAAGTTGCTGCAGTCAACACTGGTCAACCTGCCCAGAAAATATCGATATCTGTGCCAAAATATGTTGTCTGCCCAAAAAGAGAATTTCCCACAAAAAATGCAGTCAAACGAAGTCAAACACTGCCCAGTCAACGCTGGTTGCAACTTAGTCAATGCAGAGAACAAAAATCCCAGTCAAACCTTCGCACATGTGGAGAGGAATAGGCTGCCTGTGATTTTGTACGACCCAATCAGATGTAGAGAGAGAAAGATGTGTGATGATGAGTGACCAAATGAGGAAAATGACTCCTCTATATATACACAACGTTGAGGGTGAAGAGACACGTTTGTTGGGCTTCATGAGCCTACATTAGACTTCTGGCCGACCTTGACAATTTGTCCATAGAAGAAATAAATTCATAATTCCATTTATACTTGTCAGAATGAGATGATCTTTAGATCAATCTTGCACCTCTTGGAAAGAGGAATCCAATAAAAATATCATCTCCATCATATGAGTTGTCCAAGGTGGAGTTTGGCCCTAGTTGCCAATTTTAACATAAGCACAGATCTAACATGAGTTGAGAGGGATCAAATTTCTTCAGGTGCAAACTTCTTCTAGAGTGCAAAATACAATGTGTAATTTTTCATTGTTTAAATTGTATTTTTAAATGCTATATAGATTACATAACTTGAACGTGTAAGTCCAAAAAATCTTTGTTGGATTTCGACAAAAAAACATATACCTAAAATCCCACCTAACTACAAAACACTGAGACCACTTCAAACATTTTAACCATAAAACTTATTTTTTTCAATAGCTTTATACGATATATATGTAATTAAAAATAATAAATAATATATACATAGTTGACATTAAAATATTTTATATAACATGCATATCTAGACATTTTGTTGGCGCACGTTAAAATAGTTTTTTGGTTATTAATATATTTTTCAAGTATACGTCAATATTAATTCGTATTAAAATATTTTATTGATAGATCGCATTGAATATTTTATTATATACAACATTAAAATATTTAATCTTAACATTTTTTTTCTATATATAGATATATATGAAGTTGATATCGACATAAATTACTTAACATAGATAGATATATAGTTTATTTAAATCTCGTGTTGAAATATTTTTAAAAGTATAAGGTTTAAAACATCTTACTAACACATTTTTTTTTTGTTCTTTGTTTTACTTCTAATTACTTTACATGAAATTATATTACACGATATGGACAACTAACTAAACATGCATTGCATATTCATTTTTGTTTTTTATTATAGCCGAAATTGCTTTTTCTATTTAGAGAATATATATATATATATATATATATATTTTTTTTTAAGAGAGACTTGTGTCAACTCCAAGTTGAGTATGAAGGAAATTACACATTGCCCTCTCACTGGGCTGTAGAATGAGCCTCTTGGCTCAATGTGTTTATACCATAGTGATAACTAGAACTAGAAAATGGTGTTGATGGAAAAGTTAAGGAACATCGGGATGATTGAATTAGACACAATGGCATCATATCTCACTAGGATTTAGCAAGTTTGAGATGAGCTTGGAGCTATTGGGGTAGCTATCTTAAATGAGAAGCTTGTAAGGATAGCCTTTGAGTAGGTTCACAAAACAATGGGCCACCTTTGTGTCAGGTGTTCTAGCATGAGAGAAACTATTCGATTGGCGCAGACTATGGGATGACTTCACTTAGAAGGAAATCTAGGAGAAATCATTGTTTGGTGGATAACATAAGAGCGGGGATGATGAGAATCTTGCTCTTGCTAATCAGGAATTGAGGAGCAAAGAAATTTTTTTTGAGCATCAGGTGAGAATTTAACCTCACAACCAAAGGAGTTGACTAAGTTCAAGTGTCTTTCTCGTCATACGACGAGACACTAAGTCTCAGAGTGCCCAGAGAGGAAGAAGGGTGGAAAGGGCATGCAATCAACTATAGCTGCATCGAAAAAAGCGCAAGAAGGGTTTATCAGGGAGTTTGCAATTGAGTTCACACTTGTTTCCTACCTTTCCTTAGGAACATTACTAGTGGGTGTTTGGCTACTAGACAATGGAGCCACACGACATATGACAGGGGCATGAGAGCTATTTGACATCTTGACCAAGTGGGATTCAAAACTGCATGTAGAGTTTGGTGTTTGATTCTAAATACACAATGAAGGGGGTTGGAACAGTGATATTCCCGCTTGAGTCAGGAGGCAGGTTGGAGGTGAAGGACGTGCTATGGGTGCTAGAACTCAGGTGGAGATATCTCTCAGTTTCTATGATAGAGAAGAAGGGGTTCTATGTAGTGTTTTGGGATGGACAAGTATTGATTAGACCCATGGGATCTAACTTTGACTAGGGCCACATAAATGGAGTTAGAGAGAACAACTTATATGGGATAAACAAATAGCCTATTTGAGTAATGGAAAAAAGCAAAGAAGTGACAGAGAACAAGGATCAGGTAGCTCCGAAGGTTGAGTTTGTTGAGAAACTCAGAGGGAGTCAACCTTCGCGTTTGGGTAGGGAGGAGTAGTTGGAAAATTTCTCCTAGTCTGTCAAGAAGGTCTCTTGGTATGAGATGACTTTACAAGATGTTTAGGAGCAAGAGGCTTTTAGGAACCAGTCAAAGAAAATAAGACTTCAAGGATGTTTCTAGACCAGGTGGCAGGGAAAGCATCCAGTTCAGAGGGAGCAACCATGGCAATGGATGTAGTTTGAAGATTGAAGCCAATTGTAGGAGGCTGAAGTACCTCCCTTGATAAGAGGGAGTGTTGACGTTTGTTGTTTAGGAAGGTACTTTTGCATAGGCCTAAGTGTCTAGGCATGCAAGAAGTCACCCAAAGTCTCTTTAGGACACTTGCTCAAGTGTGAACAAGTTGCTATTGTAACTATTAGGCTATGTTCAACTTAGGAAAAGCACATAATTATTTATGTTGGCTAATTGAGCTAAAGAAACTTAAGAAAAGTAAAGTAAATTACTTTAGTGAGTATGTTTTAATCGCAATCATTGATATAAGGTTAGCGAGATCTAATCTCAGTTGTCAATCACTTTGGAGATTAGGGTTAAGGATTTAGCTCAATGTAAAGTTATAAAAGCAAGGCTATGTAGAGGATAAAACAAACCATATAACTACACTAACCTTTGAGAGAGAGATTTTCTCAACCGAGGAGTGTAGTACTCTAGTGCGGTGGGAATGAGGAAGTGCAGAAGGGCAGCATTGAGATCCAGATTAGCCAAGGAGATTGAGGACCAATCTAGGGCCTCATCTGCTGGATTAGATCACAAGCATTTTTTATCTGTAATTTTCTCAGTTGGACCATTATCTTAGGATGGGAACCCAAGTAATTTCAGATTTAATGAAGAACTGATGATTGGGTAGAATCTGTTTTATGTCATTGTGATTGAGATTGGTTATCTGTAATTTTGCTTCTGCTAAATAAGAACTTATCTGTGCTTTCATTCAATATATTTGCAATCTGATAGGTTAATGAACTGCCGGGTGCTAGGTTCAAGAAAAATTAACAGTAAATTATTTGGTGCATCTGTTTCAAATGGTACATTACTACATTTGCATGGGGCAACTACGTTTGGCAAAAGTGAGGTGTAAAATTTATCTGATTTAAGTTAAATGTGTGACAAAGTGATACAAAATGAATCGTAGGTGTTTAGTATGAATACTTCATTACAATGTTGTAAGTTGCAACTTCAAGATTGAATAAGGAGTCATCTTACATATTTCCACATTAACCAGTTTTAGCTATTGCAACACCCGGCCAGTAATTTGTTATCAAAGCATTTTGATGTTTTGTTTTTAGAATGTTAGCTCACATTTCAAATATGTACAATGAATTTAATGCTTGTTATTTGACATCATCCTAGAAGTAGTCAGAGTAATGGCACTTATTTTTACATAGGTCCTGGCCATCTCACAATTATTTGCGTTTGCAGCTCTTAAATCAGTATTTTTCTATGGAAGTATCTTATTTGAGTTCCTCTTTCTCTAGTTACATTTTGTATATATTCAAACATTTTTTAATTATCAGATAGATTTGATTAATTATCAAACATTGGGAAATGTGATTTTATCAAATGTTCCATGTTCAAAACTTTAAGGGTTTCAAATGTCTCAATTTGTGCATTTGATTTATTTGAAGGGATTCTAGTAGGTTTGCCTACAAAAGTGTTGAATTTGTGCTTTTCATGCTGGCATACAAGTTCTTTAAAAGGTCTCATTTCAAGATAGCACCTGGAATTTGATAACTTTCCCAGATATACAAAGGTTTCATGATATCACAAGAAAAATGCCAAATTGTTAAGCTTTTTGTAGAATCAAGTTAAGGCATTTCATTGTTAAATTGCCATAAGCACAATTGAATAACCGTGTAGGTGCAATTTCTTTGCAAATCCCTGTATGACTGATATTTTAATTGAGTTTCGAGGCTTTGTGCAGACGTACAATATTGTTAGGGATCATACTTAACTACTTAGGTTGTCTAGGTTTTGAGGACAATGCTTATTATGGCGGGATCATTTGTAGTGACCATAGGTGAAATGATTGTAATCAACAATTAATTGGTGAGGGTCTTGAAAAGATTAATTTGGCAACAATCAGGAGAATAAGAAAGCATTCAAAAATACAAGATTCTTCATTTTTTTTTTAAATTTTTATGAAATATTAATCAATAGAAACATCAAATAATACGTTGTCACATAAATATGAAAGAACTGATTTATAGATGTATAGGATGCCAAATGATATGTCAAAGTTGAAACTGAAACTTGATAGTTGTCCAGTCGAGGACACAAATATTGAATTAGCCACTACAAAATTGACATCAAATATACATAAAATGTATTTTGTGATGTTTAGTTATCTACAAAGATTAATCTAACAGGTAGCTATCAATTCTGTCTTCCACTCTTATGGGAAAAGGTAAGGGTTTGTTTGCTAGTAGAAGGCCTTGTAGCATCTGTCTGACATCTCCCGATGGGTGCCCATGTAGAATTTGTTTTATGGGCTGGTGATGAGGCTGCCTGATATGTCTCCTTGGTCCCTATGTACCCCTGTTGGACCAGCTCCTGCCCCTTTAACAAGGATGGGTCTTCCAGACTCTCCCATGCTCCATGCACATGCTTGGGCTACTTTATTTCTACCTCTGCACATGAAGGTACGTCTTACATAATACATCTCTCAGGTTCCACCCTCCTCTCAGTGAAAGTGTTGATATGTTTTAAGGAATTGGCATTCACGTTAAGGGGGTGCTTGATCTGCTTCATCCACACTTGGAGATTGTTGTGGACTTAAACCAAATCATCTAAGCATTGACTTGTAACAGGGTTGTAATACATTTAATGGATCTTGACTCTTGAGTGTCATAACAGAAGTTGGGGTCATGTATTTTAAAAACCGTAATTGCTGACTTGTTGTGGCTCTTCGTGTGTTTTTTCAAATACACTATGATAGTGCTTGTGACTTGAAGTGATACAGGTTTGGCTGAGCCCATGAACAACAAATTTCCATAAATTTGGTGCTTGTCCACCATAATTTCTCTACTAGACATATACAACAATCAAGAAAAAAGACGAAAGACTTAAATTGCATTTCAATCCAGCAAAACCCAAACATTCCAAACATAAGTGACAACAAATAAAAGATGTAACTGAAATTCGAAGTTAAAATCTCTTACTTCGAATTAAAGTATTTTTTTCGTGGACAATAGTGTAAATCAAATAATTCAGTGGTGTTCCTATACAAATCCATATCTCTATCAATGATTATGGGGTCGTGGGCAAAGGGGGACCATACTTGGAAGACATTTATGGAACCCTTCCATAACCTCGCCATCAAAATCAAATCTACATGGATAAGAAAAGGTAGTTTTAAGTACGAGTGTTGCTGCATGACTGGGACTGTTAGCTCTGCTACATACTTCAGCATTTGGAGGACCAAATACTAGCTTGGCCGTGTGATTGTGCAAAAAGGGAGCTCGCAGTAGTCTGTTTCCTTCTTCCCTTTCATTTTTCTTATACTCTCTTAGCCCCCGCTGCATGTCTTTTCCTCCATTTCACCTCTATAACTCTGTGAAAATCCAAGATCTTTTAGCCCCTAGGCGCTAAGCTTCAAACCCATGTAACCGCGCGCCTTCGCCTAATCCTCAAATTCACCGTTTCCCTGTCATAACAGCCGGAAACCCGTGCGATTAAACCCACACCGTTCGATCATCGCATCACGATCCGATGGTCTCCGCTGCTTTCCCCGCTTGTTAAACCCAGTTTATTTCCCCGCCGTTCGATCATTTGTCGCCGCAATCCAACGGCAGTCACTCCTCCTTACCCCGCGAACCACCCGCGCGTTAACCTGCGGGGAAAGCGGTTTCCCGCCTGTCGCATCTGCCACGTGTCGCGCGGTCAATGGGATCGCGCGCCCATTGTACGAATTCCGCCCTCCCCCGTAAGCGGTGCGGGGAATACCGCTTACCGCCCATCGTACCTTCCCCCGCGCGTTATCCCCCGCGCACGTTAGCCGCCCGACGACCGTTGGATCTCCCCCCCGAGATCCAACGGCCCGCGATCGTCCTTCGCCTCACCGTCCCGATAGCCCCTGTCGCGCTGTCTCCGCCGTTGATCTGTGCAATTCGACGGTCCGCCTCGTTCCTCCGTTCACTCTGTCCCTCCGCCATTTTGTCCACGCCCACAGCCTGTCCTGTGCATCCAAAGGACGAAGGTGGCCAGCTACCTGTACCCGACACAATTAATCTTCAACTACCTCATTCAAGAGACAGCATGGCCGAGGAAGGAAAGTACAAACCTCGAGCAGTTAAAGGCATTTATCAGTTATGGAGCTTCTTTCAGTCAACACTCCATCTGCTCGAGAAGGACAACAAAATAGCTCAAAAGGCCAATTTTGTTCATTAAAGCCAGCAGATCGTAGCAGAGACTCCATCAGAGAGTTAAGGTGGTTGATGGTACATTATGAACCCTCCACGCATCGAACAACAGAATATCTTTGTAAACAAACTCTATATATACCTAGAACACAGATGTGATGAGGGTTGATGGTTGTTGTTTTGATGTAAGGTTCAACTTCTGGAGACTGTAACTATTGTGATATCTGCAGCGTCTGGTCTTCATTTTCAACTAAGACAAGCTTCTTTTGTTGTTAATTGCTCACTTGCCATTTCTACTCTATTCTAGGCTGTGCCTATTATGCATTTTTATGTGCTCTTGATGTTTAGCATTAGAGGGTATGTCATCCCACCTCTGTGTTGGAATCTAGTATGTATCATTGAATGTGCTATGCAGGTTTCTGTTTACTTGGTGCCAGAGAGCTGTCATCCTGTCTGTGCATTAGGAAATAGATTTGCAGACCTCTTTACTTGTTGCAGCCGGCCATCACATGGTCTTGTGCATCTGCTGGTGTGGTCAGTATTCTCCATGTCCACTTAATCCTCAAACTGTGAGTAATTGGTGGTCTAAAGCCTTGTAGTCTGGGGGTGTTCACCCATGTCTGGGGTTAAGCATAGTAGAAGTGGTTATTTGGCTTGAATATGCATCATTCCTTCCATTCATCCACCTATTTCCAACATTTTTGTTGAGTTTGTAATGTTCCCGAGCATCTCTGAGATACAACTTAGAAGAGTTTCTTGGGGTGATAATAGGGACTACGGGAGCATCCCATTGCATTAATAGCCAATCCTCTCCTAGAACATCAATTGTTTATGAAGTCCATCATGCCTCAGGTATCTTTCCTCATGGAAAGATATGATAGCTTCTTTGGCCTTATCCATGGCCACAACAGTAGCCTGTTGTGGGATTTTCCACATCAACCAAGCAAAGAACCTTTACCAAGCAGTTGCTAATTGTGTACACTTCCTCCACGGTTTTGTAGGAGCCACATTTGTTTGTGAGTCTAGTGATGGCTTTCCCTCCCTGTTTCGTGCTATATAGTTAATCCCACCACTCATTAGAAAGGAACATCCTCTTCAACTTCATTTCACAACGGTGAAGGGATTGAAAATTGAAAGGAAATGAAATTGGTGGAAAAATCTGTAATGGTTATCTATATATATATATATATATTAGGTGATGCTTTTGTGCTAATCATTGGTCAAGTTGAAAAATGTGAGTTTGTTGATATCTTCAATTTTCAAATCAATGCAATGAGTGGCACATGGAGTCCAACACAAGTGGGCTGCCTTTCCATTAGCAACATGCAGGCAGCCACATAATTAGTAGCGTTATTGGTGACTGTTTGCATCGAATGCTGCACACCTACTTCTTTGACAAATTCATTCAACAATTCACATAACAACGTTGCATCTTTGACGTGTTGATGCATCAATGAATTTTATAGACATTGTGCCTTTGGGACAATATACCAGAAAATTAATAAGGGTCACCCTCTCACTCTTCCCATCCATCCAACCATTGGACATCACTTTGCATCTAGTAGCCTGTCATGACTTCCATAGCTTCTCCAATAGTCCCTATATTTCCCTTTTCCTTTTGAAGGAGTGATGGTCCTCACAAGGTGGGGATGTAATACTTTGGTCCAAAAATAGTGGGAACATCAAACATACCCTGGTGGAATAGATAGGTCTTGGCAATGGTCAAACCTCGTCGATCCAAAAAAGGTACCTTGCCAAAATCGTGTCATGGCCATTTCTTTTAACCATTGATCTATTGGGGTTTTGACCCTTGTCTCATTCTTAAAACAGAGAAAGGTGAGGTCCTTATGGACGCTCAACCCATGAAGCCCTCTCACTATTTGCAATCCGGGATATGCTTGTGGTTTTGGAGATCTAGTGATTCCTTTAGTAGCATTTTCAAGTTTTTGAGCCATTGTCTCAACCTTCTTTCTATCCAACTCACAAATATCTCCATGGGCTGCTTGGATGATTTGTGGGGATACTTTGTCACAACTTACAACATTATGCTCTGTGGTTTTTGCCAAGTGGTAAACACCCCCATTTATTTCCGTTCCACATAGCTTATAGCTACATCGGAGAGATCGGATGTTCATTCCAAGTAAGGATGAAATAACACATGGCAGATATAAAACATGGATGCATGCACACCTCATTTCTTGCTAAACACTCCATTAAGACCAAGCACCATGTTTGCTTGGAGAACACAAAGTTCATCACAATAAAAGATCTATCTCAAAAGACTGTTCAGGGAGGCCATTGAGATGATCAAGAACCCTAACAATTTAAACAGGGACAAAGGACTTGAAGTAGAAAACAACTTAAGATGCAAGAAATCAAGGTTTGACTTATCTAGGGTTTGACATTTTATGCCTACCTTTCCTTTCTTCCTTTTATCTCCTTCCTTTGTGTCCCCTTCCCTTCTATTCCTTTCTTTTATCTTGGTCTTTCCTATCTTATTATATTTTCCTTATTACTACCGTTATTACCTTACTACTGTAATATTACTCCTTTCCCCTAGCCCCCTTTCATTGTCACTATTATTCTTTACCCTTTTATCTTAGTTCCCTGATTCCCTGTTCTTTCTTTTCTTCATATTAATACTATTACTATTATATAAATATTAATGCTACTATATTATATAACTTTAATATAATAATAGTATTAATATCAATATAATTAGGTTATTAATATTAATATTAATATTATTAATATTTTATATTAATATTCAAATAATTATAGTATTAATTTTTATTAATACTTGTATAAATATTAATATTATAATTATAGTCTCAATATTTGTATTAATACTAGTTTTTTCTATAGAAAAAAAGCATTTATATTCCACAAGAAGAGAATACACATGTTGTGGTCCTGAGAAGGACTTTGTCAGCCTTAAGGCCCTTTCAGAACCTGTTACTTATTTCATAGCATGAGAAAAAGAGGGAAGATTCCCTTCAGCGAGACCTACAGTCCATACCAGTCTACTTTGCTGACTTCATTTCAGATCTTGAAACTAGAGACTTTACCATATAAAACAGTTTCTAACTTTTACCACCAAAAAATAAAATAGTGAACAGCGCTTTAAAAGTGGAAGTCCATTATTCCGGGCTCGACCCCATCCACCAGTTCAGAAATTCCAAATGTGCCATAGAGAAGTTTCAGGGCTTCCTTGGAGA
Organism: Pinus tabuliformis; assembly: GCA_031772625.1. Taxonomy (NCBI): domain Eukaryota; kingdom Viridiplantae; phylum Streptophyta; class Pinopsida; order Pinales; family Pinaceae; genus Pinus; species Pinus tabuliformis. The sequence goes on from CM062810.1 coordinate 975,051,025, forward strand.
GAGCGACAGTATATATATTTTTACTATTATATTAATACATCTGTTACACTGGAACCGCTCCCAAAAGGTGGGGAACCTGTTCCAATGGTTCCCGCGCTCCTGGGAGCTTTGGAACTGTATGGGAATGTTACCTTTTCAGTGGGAGCTGCAATGGGAGCTGGGGAAAGTTCTGGGAGCTTTGAAGACTGTTTTTTTGGAGTTCTGGCATTCCCTGGGATTGGGGAATACAAAGCCTATAGAGAAATATGCTGAACTGCCCACAAAACATGAGCCTATGTTGAAACCTTCGCAGGAAGAAAGGCAAAGACATTCTTAACACCGATATACTTAATTGAGAAACTGGAGCAATCTCTTGATGTGTTAAGGAAGCGTGTGGCATCTTGACGTAAGGGCGATATCTAGGATGTCATGCTGATGAGTATTTCTTTTGCTGTTTATGTATATATATCGCAGAAGATTGTGTACATATTGTATGTGGCAGTCACTGCTTTTTCTCTTGAGAATAACTAGAGAAACATATGTAAAATCGTTCCTTTGTATTTTTAAGCCAGATTGTTTCAAAGACTGGTCATGTGTCAGAGAACTGATAATGAACTTGACATTTTATATATATAAAAGGGAGAGACTCAGGGAGAGAGACACAAAGAGAATATATATATATATATATATATATATATATATATATAAGAAAGATTATATGTTATATATTTAAATATTTAAATTGATTTTAATATTTGAATATTTTAATTCAATATTATTTTTGATTATTATATAAATTATATAATTAAAAAATATTTTTCATCTTTTTAATTTTTTATTTTTTTATTACATAATATTACCGCTCCCGATTAGCCTTTTCCTGTGAATTTTGGAGAAAAAGAAACCTCTAGCCGTTCCCGACACCTGTACCCAAGTTCCCAACGTTCCCAAGTTTTAGAAACTCATGCAACATAGATTAATACCCTTATGTTATACTATTTCTATTCTATTATATTGCATTAATATTTATTTACTATTACTATTACTATACTATTAAGAATAACTATATACTATTAATATAATGATAGTATTAATATCAATATAATTTTAATATTTAAATTAGTATTATCAATATTTAATATGATTATAGTATCAATCTTTATTAATATTTATATTAATATTATAATCATAGTTTTAATATTTATATTAATAGTAATACTATTTTATTAATGCTATTATCCTTGGTTCTTTTTTTGGAGGTTTTTTCTCCTTGTCCTAGGGCTTCCATGGCTGACCTTTTTCTCTTCCTATGCCTCGCATCTTATACATATATGGTTTTTGCTGCAATTGTACGCTCTAACTCTTTGTCCTGAAGATGGATCCTCTTTCAGATTTGAAACTTTGACAATCAACAATAATCACTGCAGATAACCTGAACTCACTCTACTGAATCTGATCGCAGAAATCTCAAAATTACAGCCCAATTTCATTCTGTTATCTGTCTTCAGGTTCACCATACTTCCAGAATGGGTCTAAACTCTAAAGGCTTTGGCATATTGACAAAGAAATGGCCAGTTTCAAGGTTCAAATCTAGGGCAAGAACACCAAAGAATGAACGTAAAGGACTGCTGGGAAAAAACAGTATGAACTTCTAAATTTGTTCTATAATCCATGGAAAAATGATAACGAAGGCGTATGCACTCCACAAACCCTTGCATAAATTTGGAAAAAATTGAAATGTTATTTTGAGTAACACATACCAGGGAAGTGAAAACCTTAGGCAGTAATCAAGTCCTCCCTTTGTGAAAAAATCTTCGATGGAAATGAAAATGATTCTTTGGCTCTATCCGAATTGATGTTTGGCTCTCTCCACGTCCTTAGCTTTCAACCCCAACAGCTGAAAAGAACAACCACCCCCCAAAAATTTGTTTTTCTACGTTTATTGATGCTTTTCCACACAGGGCAGATTAATTCTCATAGTCTCCTGATTATTTCCAATTAATCTTGATTTTCTCAATTTTGAAAGAAAACAATTATTTCCCTTTGTTTAATTGGTTTCAGGTTGTGATCAGGATTAATTGTGATTAATTCAATTAGTCAGCAATTTTTTTATACTTCTTGGTAGCTACACTAAGACTATTGCATGTTTATATATATATATATATATATATATAAACATGCAATAGTCTTACATATTATATATAAAGTTTATGCTATATAATGTTATGAAGTATTATATATAAATATATTAAATGTTATTTATTTATATAAAAAATATATATCTGATATGTTAATATGTTACAAAGAATTTATATTTTGAAAATATGTATATGGACGAACCTAATGGCGAACCTTATATGAACCTCATTGGAGAATTCAAATTCAAACTGAACTTCATTCTTGCCGAACTTTAACTTGAACCCGAGCCATGTGACTTGAGCTTTCATATATGCTTTGGAACATTGCTAGAGCATGTCGTTTCTTGTGCAGTGTGTGTCTGAGTTGAAGGTATCTTACAAAGCTAAGCAATGTGTCTGTAATATGTATAGATATATTTTCGTTTTGTATCGAGTAGAATCAACTGAAATATGTTTAATTAATATGCTGATCTTCTTGTGGAAATTGATGCATGCTTTGTTATAACAATTGCTAGATGTACAGTGTCAGGTTGTTGTTTTGTTTATTGTGTTGAAAATGGAAAGATGCTGATTACTTTGTTTTTTAATCAAAATTTTCTAGCCCATGGATCATAATGTGCAATTGTTTGACATTTCATGCACTTCAGGCGTATCCGAGGATTCTATAGATGGATCAAATTGGGTTACTGTAAGAAAAGGATTGTGCTGTGTCTGCTGTGACAGTCACATTGATTCTCTACTGTACAGGTGGTATACAAACCCTTAATGGTCTCCGGTGTTTTTTTTGATATTTTCTTTATTAGGCTAGAGAGAAAAACGGATCCTCTGAATGTGGTTAACTGTTGATGATTTAATGAGTAGGAAGCATGTTAATAAGATTACTTAAGACTACTAATCATAGGTCATGGCATTTTGCAGGTGTGGTCACATGTGTACTTGTTTAAAATGTGCAAATGAATTGCTTCACAATAGTGGAAAATGTCCGATGTGTCGAGCTCCAATTGTGGAGGTTGTTCGGGCCTATTGTGTGATGTGAATATGAACGTCTTTCTGAAAGAGACTTATACTTGTGTTCCTACGAAGTGGCATTATCTTACTCTGCTGATCAAAGGGTCTGATGCAGAGAATTCATGACATAGATTTTTTGTATCAGTGTTGTCATGATTGGTGTAGGTCAACATGCCGTTAGGGGGAGGGGTATGCTATATTCTTTAAGTTGCTTGTGTATGCTGTATTCAGACCGGGAGCAATAATTTTTGGCAATCTGTTGTCTAGAATTTCTATTTATATGAAAAAGGGCCTCACAATTCCAATACCATAATTGTGTGGAAGTGATGTGAGCAATTATTTTAGCATTGCCGGGTCATGTCTGGTCAAGTTTAGGTAAGCTTTCAAGCCATCCAGTGGCAGCATTGTACTTGGGTATAAAAAATAATTGATTGGATGTAATGACTCGGCATTACTATTAAGCATTCTTGTTAAGCAAATAGAGAGAACATTACATTATCTAAGTCGCATGCTTGTGTACTAGTGAAAGGAACTATTGTATCCACACACTTTTTTTTTTCCTTAAATAAAAAGAATAAAATATTAACTAGCTTGACTAGAAACTTTATGCGAGTTCGCCTAATACTCGTGTAGGATCATAACAAAAATAGATTCCCGATGAAAGAAGATTTGTAGGCATGTTTTGTGAAGTGATCGGTAGGAAAGCCACTGGTAAGGCCTATCGATTTTGGATACTCTTTCTCCAAAAACTTCCATGGATGAAAATACAGGCTTCTTCTGTGAGTGCCGTATTTGGTGGATTTTGGTGGATCCTTTGCTATTTAGCCATGTTCTGATGTATTGCCTCTTCTCCAAAAACTTCCATGGATGTAAACACAAGCCTCTTCTGTGGTTGCTGTATTTAATGGCTTTTGGTGGATCCTTTGCTATTTAGCCATGTTTTCTCCAAAAACTTCCATGGATGAAAACACGAGGTTGTTCTGAGTGCCGTATTTAGTGGCTTTTGGTGGATCCTTTGCTATTTAGCCATGTTCTGATGTATTGCCTTTTCTCCAAAAACTTCCATGGATGTAAACACAAGCTTCTTCTGTGTGCTGTATTTAATGGCTTTTGGTGGATCCTTTGCTATTTAGCCATGTTCTGATGTATTGCTTTTTCTCCAAAAACTTCCATGGATGTAAACACAAGCTTCTTCTGTGAGTGCCGTATTTAGTGGCTTTCGGTGGATCCTTTGCTATTTGGCCATGCTGTATTTCCTTTTTAAAATTAATACTACTAAAATTTATTTTGATTTATTATGCCTTACCGACGCTGTATGTAAGCTACATAAACATTGTCGTGAAGGATGAGATCCAAGACACTGAACAATTTGCAACATGAAATATTAGGGAAATATTTTCGCGTTATGACCAACTAATGAAGTAACGTAACACGCACCAAGATTTTAAATGGCAAATCAGTTTACTGACAAAATAAGTTGTAACACCAGACTGGCTTCATGGTACTGACTAGAATGAGTTATAGCAGCAGACTGTCTTTACATGCATTTGAGCCCCCGGGAGTGCCACCATTGTTAAAAGTAAAAGATGGGATTTGTTTTTTAAACCATTTGAGGACTTGGTTGACTAATAACTTTTGATCCATTAAATTGCAGCACTTTGCTTTTAAGGATCAGTTTGAGCTTTTGGTAACTTAGTCCAAAGGTTCAAAAACATGCATTTTAGAGGTAATTTAATTATAGTGACTAGCCTACTCTCCTCGCCGTCAGATATGGACCTATTTAATTGATTTGGCATTTCTTATTGTACTTTTTCTCAAAGGGAAACATCACATGAGTGCTCAGGATTGATCTTCTGAGCTGGTTAACTCAGTTACATGACTTGCTGTCTCTACTGAACCAGGGGCTGCAATCAGATTCACGAAAGCAAATATTGGAGCAAGAACAAATTTTAGATACTAGGATTTCTAATAATATTAGCTTTTTGTTATGATTCCGATAATATAGAGCTTCTGGTGGTCTACTCCCAATGGTAAAACAGAGATACAAATTAAACTCAAAACCTATTGCATACCCTTTGCATGACCATAATTGTAGACTTAATTGCCCCTTTTAATTGGTTGTAAGCTTTGCTAAAATATCGAAGCAAGGTAAGAGTTTGTACTAGACTCCTTAAACGTGTTTATATAGATTTGGTTGTGATATAATAACATAGGGTTTAGTTTCGGTCATTGTGTTCTAACACGAGGTAAGCTGAACTTTGAGATTAATCGTCTATCATTTGAATAACTTGTTAATTGATTAAAATATTTGTAAATTTTAATGAAAAGTATACTTTTCCAAGATTAGGAATTTATGTACTAGACTCTTCCAATATGTTTATCTAGCTTTGGTTGCGACATACTGATGACACATCTCACATTTGGTAGTTGTCTTTCAGTGACATGGAATGAGAAATTCAAAGGCTATACCTCAAGGTTTGCTGATAACTTGTTATTGGATTATAGAATCCTACTAAGATCACTTGGTATCAATATTTGGTTTAGGCTTGTTTTTAAATGGTACTGAATCACTTGTTTTAAGCAATTGTTAAATGGATAGCCATGCCTTGGAAGAAAGTTGATTACTTGCTTATTGATACAAGTTGAGTTGACAGGGAAAGAGTACACTTCGTCAAATTGGTGCAGAGTAAGAATTTAGGTACTAAACCCCTTGAATATGTTTAGCTAGCTTTGGTTGTGACCTATTGATAACACATATTGCGTTTGGTGGTTGTCTTCCACTAACATGGAATGTGAGAGATTGATAGGCAAGGTATTATGGCTTTCTGATATACTTGGCCAAAATATTGGAGCAGAGCAGGAATTTAGGTACTAGACTCTGAATATGTTTAACTGGCCTTGGTTGCAACCTACTGATAACATCTCGCATTTAGTGGTTGTCTTCTACCAACATGGAATGAAAAGTTCAAGGGAAAGGCTTGATAACATCTCGCATTTGGTGGTTGTCTTCTACCAACATGGAATGGAAAGTTCAAAGGCAAGATTTTATGGCTGTTGATAATTTGTTATTGGATTATAGAATTGAAGATCACATGGTATTAATATTTGGTTTAGGTTCATTTTAAAATGTTATCACATCACTTGTTTTAAGCCATGGTTAAATGGAGAGCCTTGCCTTGGGATAAAGTTGTTGGATGCATTATACACTTTAAATTGAGGAAAGAGAGAAAGGTCTCTCTAACATAGAGTTCCAAGACAAATTATATGGAAAATGTATGAATTAGAGGATAGTGGTAATGTGAAGATACGAGGTTATTGCAAAATTGTTTGTTACCTTGGTTTTCAATCAACTACCAAGAAATACCATACCACTGGTGATTTGGGTGGAATTAGTATACCTATCAAGAAATACCATACCATTGTTGATTTGGGTGGAATTAGCATACCTATAATGTGTTCAAGAAACAGTATTCAAATTTGGCTTTGTTTGTGTTATTGTATTTTTATTGGAAACAGTATTCAAATTTGGCTTTGTTTGTGTTATTGTATTTTTATTGGATCTTCACAATGCAAAAACAAAGTAGACGTTTTTTACTAGGTTTTTAATAAGAATGGGCAATTCATTCAGTTTGTGAAGTTGACATTGTAAACCTAGATGGTGGATGAGGTAATGATTTTCTTAAATACTTGAGTTCTATATAATTAAAATTTATCTTATGATTAATTTTAACATGATTAATGTCAATTATAACATATTGAACGGCGTTGGAAGTTGTGGGTGGAAGATTAGTGATTGAACATTCATTCTTCAATTTAAGCACCGAGAATAGAGTAAAATGATGTTTGGATAATGCCCTTCATTTTATACTTGTAATGGATGGTAATTATATGAGATCCCATTTGAGTAATGTTATGATATTATCTATATATTTATTTGCCCAAACATGTTAGATGCTATGATATTGTTCCTTAATGGAAAAAATCATGTTGTGATATGGTCAATTGCCTTTCAGAGTGTTCTAAATAATGAGATTATCACATAGATAATGGTTGATGGCATGTATGAACTATGCATATCATATATGGCAATTGTAAAGTTGGTTGATGTTTGTTATGATTTATCAATTATGTTGTTGAAGATTTAAATCATATAACTATATGCATGTGTATGTTGTGATGCTTTGTGAGATTATAATTAACTTCCTTGCAATAAAAACGGCTTAACAAAATTACCTTTGCGTGTTTTTATAAATGTTATTAGCATACAAATATTGGTTGATATGGAGGCATGTATGAACTATGTATCACATATAGCCACCTTACAGAGTATATAAACTATGTATCGTATGGTTCACTGCCTTTTAGAGTGTTTTATCGATGCGATTATCATACAAATATTGGTTGATGTGAAGGCATGTATGGACTATGTATCATATGTAACAATTGCCAAGTTGATTGATGTCATGATTTGTCCATTATGTTGAAGATTCGAGTCATATAACTATATGCATGTGTATGTTACGATGCTTTGTGCCATTGTAATTACCTTCCCAGTTTAAAAAAGTAGTGCTACATAACTACTTTTTAATAACAACCTCATCAGTGCAATTTCTAAAGGAAAATCTGGTGAATTGGTAGCCCTGACATCCTCATTAAACTTCATGTTCTTTTTCCTTACTATCTTTCAGTGTGTTGGAATGTAGAGCTTGTAAACCTTAGAAGACCAATTGTATCCAACCTTACACAAGATGCTATCACCACATCTCAAACCTCCAAAGAACATTAACTACATCTAACTCTGAAAGAACATAACCTTAGATCATAAGCCATTTAGGATATCTTGTAAAGTAAATCATATCTCCATGTAAGACCAAGACAAGTGATTTAGATCTCAAAATCATAGATAGAAATGCAAATAGAAATCTACATAAGTCACTACCATACTAAAATACCAAGCTTGTGGTATAGAAATCGACTTGAAATATTCCCATTTTATATTGTGAGTGTTATCACTCAGGTTGTCCTTAAAGCTCTAGAAAAGGATATGGCCGAGGTAACCACAGACCAACTTTGGACTGCAGGTTCTAGCCTGCCTGCAGTCAGAGAGGGCTCTTTCTTATAGATTTAGCTTTGTTTAATGGATGATTTTAGGCTAGGTATGATGCACAAGGGTTTTGTATTGTTTTTGGTGGGAAGGAAGACATTTCAAGTAGAGAGGCAAGACATAGTCTGGTAAGTTTTCAAACCATTGGGCGTGGAGTCGAGGAGTGGGACTGCTGGTGCGTTTCTTCGTCACATGAGAAATAAGGAGCAAGGTAGCTGCTCATGAAACAACACTGAAAGCTTAAAGGATGGGATGAGGGATAAGGAATGAGAGGCAACAAAGAATCTCTCATTAAGCTTAAAAGGGGGAAAGTGAATGAACTCTATCTAGGAGCAATTAAGAATTCCTAGACAACTGTCAAAGATGAATGGATTAGGGGAAATATGAGCCGAAGGGAATTCATATTCATGACTGATCCAGAGGAAAACATAAAGAAACAACAGAAAATGAGCATAGAGGGCAGTTAACCAATTCTAGACTATTCTTTCTTTCTGCTATTTAGACGGTATATGAATAAAAAAAAAAGAGATAGGAAAACTTATTGAGTCATGTTGCAGCACAAGAATTCCAGATTCACTTCTTGAAACCATTAGACACAGTGCAGACAGTCTTTCCTCCAAGCTTTTCAGCAGTCTTTGATTACAGAAAACATGTCAGGTATGCAGTGCGAGTCTCTACTAAAAAACTATCAACCATCCAACCCTTAAAACAATACAGAGGGTGGTATATATAGGGAAGATATTTCCGAAATTATCTATTATAGCCGACCTAACAGGTCCGACAGAAAAATTGATTACTCTAACCTAATCTTATCCAGAAATAAATGCCAGAAAATATCTTTGAGCTGTGCTGGGGGCAGCGGTATCAAAATGAGTTAATATCTGTCCAGGTGGCCCTGTGCCTTTCATCTGTCATAACTGTGCACTGGCCTTCGCACCATTGCTGTTCGGCGGTATTGAATGCTTTTGACTGTGATTTGAGAGCTAGGATGGGCTTACTCCTCTTTGATTTGACTTTCTGGGGGGCTCATGAATGTTCAAGTGCCTCGAGCCCCTAAAAAATCTTTGGCGGATACTCTTTGGCTCTCCTTCCTCCTCTGATACTCTTTGGCAATAAATTGATGCTGTTCTGCTGTGCTGTGAGTCTTATTCACAATTTAATGGCCGCTGCTCGGCCTCTGTTTCTTTCAAAACCGTTTTCTGGTCCTTCCGGCAAGCTTCATGAAGAAAAATGGGTCATTCGGCGCCTTTCGGGCTTGCTGGGGGCCGCAGAATAAAAAGATTCCCTGAAGATTCCCCATTCAGGCCCAAAAAATCTAGCGATGAGCGCAAATCGCTCATCAAAAACTGCCTCAGAATCGGATTCCGGGGCTCCGAAGTGCGATTTTTGCCTCTGCACGCAAAAAGATTGATGATGACGTCAGCATGACGTGACGCTGTACGGCGGGTGACGTCAGCATGACGTCATCATGTATGGACGATGACGTGGCAGGTACAGTGGCAGGGACACATGGCAGAAGGCCACGCATGCAGGTGATTCGACATGGTGACTGGGCAAAGGGGGTGACGCAAGCGGTGACTGGGCAGAGGGTGACGTGGGATGTGACGTCACGGGCGGTAAGCAGTTTTGTGGCGCACCGCTTATGGGCAAAGGCGGTCTCGGGGGAGGGGGCTCCGCCACACCCCAGAGCTTGACGCGTGGCGGGAGTACGACGACAAAACCGCCGGACTCCCGGACGCTAAAACCCTGGCTTGTTGCATATAGGAAAGCCCGCCCACCGTAGATCTGTATCGGGTCAGATCTAGCGGTTGGCGGTAGATGGGTAGTGACGGCGGGTTAGTGGGCGGGGATATTCGCGGGAATATTCCCTTTTGAATATATCGCGGCGGTGGGTTAAAACATAGGGAATGGGTTTTTATGTGAAAAAACGGCGCGGGTTAATATTTTATGCACAAAACGTAGGAAAAAGGTGCAAAAAATGGGTTTTTGAAGGTTTTCTTTTTTTAGGGGTTTTGGGGGGGAGGTTATTAATCTGGCCAGGTGTCAGATTAATCCCTGTTATGACTCGGATGGGCTAAAGACAGCCCCAGATGGACTGTGATTCCCCGGACTTATAGGAAATATGGCTATATTGCCAGGGAGGGGTATTTACATAGGGGAGTTTTATATACATGATTTTAATAGGGAAAGGGAAAAACTGATAGGGGAGTTACATAATAAAGTTAATAGTTAATATGGAGATGCAAAGGGGGTGCTATGGTATGAGACCTTAGGCTTTGTTGGGGAAAAGAAGGCTCACAGATGATGAGTGAGCAGTCCTTGAGTAAAGCAGATCCTTACTAAGGCGAATGTCATGGAGATGATGAACCTGAGAGGCTCAAGCAGATCTTGACCTCTTGGGGGATGTTAGTAAGTGACTTGGGGGAAATGAGAAGGGGAGGTTAGTGAATTCCAGCTTGAGTACCTCCTTTGAATGCAAAACTACCTGATAACTGTGATAAAAAATGGAATACAGCAGTGGCATTTGGACCAGGATACTTTCATGGCATCTTCATTGGCCTGTTCTGGAAATATGGAACACTGCAGCCTGCAAAGTATGACATATTTGGCATGTGAAAATGTCAATCATGAAAAATGAATACCTGCTGCAGCAGGAGGCTAACAGTGAGTTAATTATCCTGATATTTCTTGTATAGGCATGAATGTGTCAAGCCGAACTAGATAATAAAAAGCACAATGTTAGCATTTTATTTTTTCTTAGTAATAAAAATGTTGAAAAACTCGCTGGAAATATGAAAACTGATGAGGTCCAAAAATAGATAATTATTTGGGCTCATTCAACCTCCTAATTCGACTTAATCCACCATTCTCATTAGTTTATTGCATGTTTTTGATTATATTTATGCTAATAAAGTGAATTGTGTTAGTCATTATGCCAAAAAGTCTAATGTGTGCTTTGTGTAGCCTTTTTGGTCAATTTGGAGACAAAGTCAATGGTTGCAATGAGCACTTGGCAGCCAAATTCGTGGAGAGTATTTTTAGGAAGGTGTTCCCTTCATTTATGGGCCCTTACCTCGAATTCTCCACCATCAGCTCGGAGTTCAAGGGCCACCAAATCAATCAGCACAAGGGCAACCAAGCAAGTCAAGTAGGACTGCTGTTAACTACAAGTCTTGGGCAGCCGAGTCCCTAAAGTTTAGGAGGACTGTTGGGGTCCTCAATTTGTATAAATAAGAAGGCTTAGGGCCTCAGTTGGGTTAGCTAGTGGTTAGTCAATTTGTAGCTGGTAGTTAGTCATTTCATAGTCTTGTTGTAGTCATTTTGTAGTTCGATTTTTAGGCAGTAGATTAGCTTTGCTTTCAGCTCATTTTCAAGTTCTCCTTGTGGACAGTTTTGATGTAACTCTTCATTTCTTGATCAATAAAGATGAATCCAGCTTTGCACCAGCTCTAAATCTCTCTTAGGAGGCTGTAGCTCTTGGGGTTGGGCCTATCTCAAGCGCCCAGTACCTCTTTTGTTTACTTTCATGTGTCTTTGCTGCATTCTCAGAGTAAAATCTGCTCTTTAGATTTAAAACTTGTTGTGTTATTTAGGTTGCTTTTGATGATTAAAGTAGATTTTCATGTTCAGATTGATTTGGATAGATTAATAACATAAAGGATCCTTGGAAAAAGGGGCTCAAGCACCTCTGATCTTACCTCTCCCTCAGTGGGATCGTGAGTTGGGACAAAGGTGACCTTGCTGCCCACAAAGACGCTGTTTTGCTTCACCATGCAAGTATTAGTGTTGGATTCTTAGTTGTCAAACTTGATATCAGTTTTGACTGCATGCTTAGGGTTATGATTGCTTAGTTGCATAGTTAGTTCATCTGATTTTGTGCAAATAAACTTCTGTTCCATTTCTTTTGCTATTATCTAGGTCAGATTAGGTCAAGGTAATTAGGTTCTTGATTTTCCAAGTCTTCATTTGTTAAATTCGAAAAATAACTTGCAGAGCACCAATTATCCTTCTCTATCTACCCATAATCCATCAGATAATCTGCTCCAACCCTTAGTCCATGATTCGTACCCTTCATTTGCCATACTTTCCCCACCTTGCCCTAATTCCTACATTCTTGTGCATCATCGCTTCCTCCATCCTTGAACAAATCCAATCACTCCTTAGCCTCATCCACCAAGTCCTAGACCTCTTCACACCTCTATTTCACCTCCATACTCATTCCTCCATCTTTTTCCCTCCATCCATGCTCCAAAATCCCATTTCGAAACATCTTGTAGAAGAATTACAGAACATCCTGTAGAAATCCTGAACATCCTGTAGAACCCCTGCAGACTTCCTGTAGAAGCTCATAAACACGGTTTCTTGGCAGCCAAACTTTGTGAGACTCTCTGGAAGGGTGTTAGGGACCCCTTAGACCCTCTCTGAACCTTCCCGACCTCTTCCAAGCATTTCTCCTTCTTGACCCACCTCTGCACAGTCAAAAGTAGTTAGAAGCACATGCATGATAATTCCAACAACTTAATCAAAAATACAAAAAGATGTTTTCTTCAGATAGTGATAACTTAGACACATGCATTTTACCTTCATAGAAGTAATGGCATCTATTTTAGTAGTTTGCATGCTCTCCTTTGCGTCAATAGGACTAGCTGGTAGAATTAGGGTTTGCTAGGGTTTGTGTTTCATTTTGGCTTTCAGTTTCTTTCCGCAAGTAGATTAGCTTCCTTTGAGTTAGTTTTCATCCATCAATTAAAAAGCTTCTTCTAAGAGCTCATAGAAGTTGGCTTAAGCTCCTAGCGGACTTGTGCCAGCTGACCAAGTGACAGCTGCGGCAAGAGCTAGTACTTGTGCATATAGCACCATCGCTTCCAAGTTTGTTACGAACTACCGGGTTGATAAAATTAAAGAAGGGAGTTCCAGGAGTTGTAGCATTATTGCTACAATACTGGAGCCCACCATCTTTTTGGCGCCGTTGCCGGGGAACGAACCCGGGTCACCCGCGTGACAGGCGGGAATACTCACCACTATACTACAACGACCCGTACCACCATTCCCAAAACCATACCATGGAGCAGCTCAACCCAATTGCAAAGTTGAGGCACAACATGTCCAAACAACTGCTCTTGAGCTCAATGATCTTCACCATAGCTCAGGAAGAGTATCGCAAAAAAGAGACTATATTGAAAGCATTGAAGGACCACATTAGGCAAAAGAAGATTCAAAAGAGGAGATCAAAGAACCATGGGCTGCACTTGATGAAGAGAAGAAATCAAAATTAGAGATCGAGAGAGTTCCCTCATGGTTACCGTCAAATCCTCCATGTACTCAAGAGAAAGATCAGCAAAAAGAGGAATATGAGAAGGTCATGATAGAAGGTGACATGAAGAATGATCCAGATCAGCAAAAGGACCAAGGATATCAAAGCTATATTGAGACATGGTTCCAGACAGTCACTAAGTTGCAGCAGTACTCTCTTCTTCAGCTATGTTTGATCCCTTCAAAGTCAGATCATTTTGTCTCTAAAATCCAGATAGCTGTCCAAGCATGCGTTTCGAGCCTCCATCATTTTGTCTCTAATCTCGATGTGCACATGGCTCCATTGGAAGTATTCTTATACTTGAGAACAATTTTGTTCTTCAAGTAGGGTAGGGTAGAAAAAAAAAAGAAAAAATAAAAAAAATGAGAAAAAATGAAAATAAGAAGAGAATAAAAATCTAAGGTGAAAACCTCCTCGGAGGCGCCTTAGATTGGCTCATTGATTGAAAACCTCTATGAGGCGGTCAATGGGTTGGGAAAAAAGAGAAAAGAGAATAAGATCTCTGGGTGAAAACCTCCCTTGGAGGCGCCCAGGGCAGACAATTAGGGTGAAAACCTCCATGAGGCACCCTAGTTGTTTTTCAAAAAAAAAAAAGAGAAAAAGAAAAAGAAAAATAAATTTAATTTCCAGTGAATAATTTCAGGTTGCAGCAATGACATTGCAGGTTAGGAGGATCACTCAAAACAAAGACAAAGGAGTTTTTGTGCCTTCTAGAGGAAGTTCTATATTTCTACAGGAAACATCCTGTAGAACCTTCAAGCAAGCCAGATTCGATTTTGGAAGGGGGTCCAAAGCTTGGAATCCATTGGTTATGTCTGCAAGCATCCATGTTATCATTTCTCACCCTTTTCCATCATCTTTTCCACCTCATTGTGCTTCTCATTGTGCTTCTACAGGAAGTTCCTGTAGAAATTGTAGGAAGCTAGAAATGGATTTCAAAAAGGTGGTTTGGCGAACATGGTAGCTTCCTCAAGGGTTCAAAAGTCCTCTTGCAATCTTCAAACTCCTCCTCCATCATCTCCATACCTGCATCACAGCCCAAGCTCAGTTTTTCTTTCCATGCAAAAACTTGCAAAATGCTTTGAAGAGAAAATATATAGAACAAAATTTGTTTTTGCCATAACTTGAAAACCATGCATCCATTTGAAAAACCGTTTTACAGAGAATTGTATAGGGATGATGGCAACATGCTCGAGTAGTTTCAGGCAATTCCGGTGCACGGTTTCCAAGAAATCAGCCTCCATCTCCTTCAGCCATTTTTGCATTTTCTCCATATCCATGCATCTGTTTCAAAACCTGTTTCATGGGGAGATGCACATGGGTGATAGTAGCCTACCCAAGCAGTTTCAGCTAATTCTGATGCACGGTTTCTGAGAAATTGATCTCTGAAATCTTCAGCCATTTTCCATTTTTCTCGAAATATGTGCATCCATCAATCACGATTTTGCTATGGGAGACGCATAATGATGATAGGAACATGCTCAACAATTTTCAGATTGATCTGACCTACCGTTTGGGAGCAATGGCAAAAACAAGTTTTGGTCCTGTGAAAATGCAGCAGCAGCAGCCTGAAGGTGCAGATCTGAGTGTGGAAATGAACTCCTGAAGCATGCATCCGACCAGAGGACACCTGCACAAGGAAAAAAACCAAAAATCATCAGCCAAGCCCTCATGCAACCAAAGTAACGAATGCATGCAGCAACAAAAAGGACACAACAACACACCGACTTACATGTATGTGTCTAAACCGGTTCCTCTATCTGCATCAATATGATTTGAAAGTGCATAAATGAATGAAATGGTGAGATTAAGCCAGGAATCTAACAAAGTTAACCCAACAGTGCCTTCTCTAGCGCTCAGCCAGAAATCATGCAGTATACGTGGACGGTCGACTCACGTGAAAATTAAAAAAAAACAGGGAGTGTTGGCCATTTGAACTCCAGTGCAACTGATCTAGAAGAGAACAGGCAGTTCATGATAGCACTGCAGTCTGCATGTGGCCACGTACCCATAGCCACTTCACTCCCTCACCACAAATCATGCCGTAATTGAAAAATGCTCGGCTGACTCTCACCACCCGCTGATTCATTTGCACCTATAACGTTCTTAGCCGAAGTACGCATCCTCTGCTCCAACAATCTGTTAACTAGTCGTCCTCCATCGGGTTTTCTACCTGTTTTCGAAATTATCCCGCGTATCAGGCTCACTCAGAGGCGTAGGGGCACTCTACAGGCGTTTCTACAGGAAGCTGCACTACAGGAAACCCAACATACGAAGAAGCTTGGACTGTTCACGTCGGGGGTGGCGATTCTTAATGAGGTAGGCCTGAACATAATTCTCCCACGCAACTGATTAAAAAGCTGGTGGAGTCGACGTATTGAAGGGGTAGGAAATTGTGAATAAAAGTCTGTTCATGAAATTACAAGCCATTTTCTTATCGCTGCATGAGAATTGTTGTCGTAGTATGTATGTGGGATTTTCTCCAGGGTTTTGATTCATAATTGAGCCACTGTTAAGGCTCACTTGCAGAAAGTTGTGAATTTTATATACTGTGTGCATAACAGAGGCATAGCTCTGCGCTCTATCTAAGGAAATCCCAAAAATCCACTTCTGTATACAAGCAGGCAAGCAGGCCAACAAAGCAAGTTTTTACCATGTCGGGAGGGTTCATTAGAAAAGAGCCTATAGACTCAAAGAAGTTACGGGAAACGCCTGAGGTGGTGGACCTGTTTTCTCGTGCACGATGGATGTCATTTTGTGACAAGCTTCAAGGTCACGATGACGAGGTTGCAGAGGAATTCCTGCGATCCTTGAATCCAAATTCAAAAACATTAACCATTGTCAACTTCAGAGTACTGACCCTTAGACTCACCCCATAGTTCATTAGCAGAGTAACTGATCTACCAATGGGGTTACCTTGGGATAAGGAGGAGAGAAAAATGGGTCAGAAAGCTAAGAAGGAATTATTTTTGCCAGAGGAACAATTCTCAGAAGACAAGAATGGAGTTCGAAGAACCAGCCTACAACCGTTCTAGAGTGAGGTCAGCCTCCAGATTATGAAGTATATCACGTGCAAAGGGCGATATAGCATCGTGTATGGATACCATTTTCGGTTGCTCACATAACTCAGGCACCAAATGGACCTACCCTTAGAGAAAAAGTTGAGCATTCCCTACTTCCTCCTGTAGTCCATGACTGAATGTGCCACCAAATTGAGAGAGGGAACGCCAGGCCAGATAGCCCATCATGGGCTCATTAAGCTCCTCGTGGAAGATGCACTCCACACGTACACCGTCCCTCTCTCCTGGGAAGCCTTTCGAAATTTGACTAAAGATGATGACATCCGAATGTTGGCTGAGGAGCTCACCTTCTCCAGCAGCGAGGAGAAGGAACACACTCAAGCAGAGAAGAAAGGTAAAGGCCAAGAAACTCTGGCCAAAACACCAAAGTAAGAACATAAGGGAAATCAAGAGAGAAACCAAGCTGCCAAAACAGAGGGGGACAAAACCACACTAACACCCAGGGAGAAAAGACTACAGAGCAGGATGGAAAGGACTGAAAAAGTCCACGTCAGTGAGGGCACCTCTAAGGCAGCCACAGCCAAGCTGAAAGGAAAAGCACCCACAACCAAGCAGGATACAGTGGTGCTGTCTGTTTCTACAAGAAGTTTGGAGAAAGGGCAGCAGAAGGAGAAATTGGCCGAGATTTTAGCTAAGGAGGCAGCACCTGTGTTGGCCACCCTAAGCACATCCACTCCCTCCATGAACACTCATTTTTTCAAGGTTCGGACACAATTTGGTCATGGTTCAACCTTCTACAGGAAGCTACAGGACTTTCTACAGGAAGTTCTGTATTTTTACCAAAAACATCCTGTAGAAGCCTTTGGGCAGGCCAGAATCAATTATGGAGAGGTATTTGAAGCTAGAAGTCTGTTGAGGAGGCATGCAACCACTCTTTTCTTCCATCCTCCACTGGTTTCATCTCCTTTCACCACCATTGCCACCATCAGATTGAATATACTTGCACAATCATACCAAAGCTCAAACTTCTCTAAGAAAAGGAGCACATGCAGTGGGAAGAAAAAAGAAGCATGGCTTCATGACAGAGAAGAGGACATCACTTCAGAAGCTTGGCATGACAGGGAGGCCACCAAGGCCATCAAAGATGAGGAGATAGATTGGTTGCTCAGAGGATGAGCAACACTTTTAGTAGGGGGTGATGATGAGCCCCAAAAATGGATAATTATTTGGGCTCATTCAACCTCCTAATTCGACTTAATCCACCATTTTCATTAGTTTATTGCATGTTTTTGATTATATTTATGCTAATAGAGTGAATTGTGTTAGTCATTATGCCAACAAGTCTAATGTGTGCTTTGTGTAGCCTTTTTGGTCAATTTGGAGACAAACTCAATGGTTGAAATGAGCACTTGGAAGCCAAATTCGTGGAGAGTATTTTTAGGAAGGTGTTCCCTTCATTTATGGGCCCTTACCTCGGATTCTCCACCATCAGCTCGGAGTTCAAGGGCCACCAAATCAATCAGCACAAGGGCAACCAAGCAAGTCAAGTAGGACTACTGTTAACTACAAGTCTTGGGCAGCCGAGTCCCTAAAGTTTAGGAGGACTGTTGGGGTCCTCAATTTGTATAAATAAGAAGGCTTAGGGCCTCATTTGGGTTAGCTAATGGTTAGTCAATTTGTAGCTGGTAGTTAGTCATTTCATAGTCTTGTTGTAGTCATTTTGTAGTTCGATTTTTAGGCAGTAGATTAGCTTTGCTTTCAGCGCATTTTCAAGTTCTCCTTGTGGACAGTTTTGATGTAACTCTTCATTTCTTGATCAATAAAGATGAATCCAGCTTTGCACCAGCTCTAAATCTCTCTTAGGAGGCTGTAGCTCTTGGGGTTGGGCCCATCTCAAGCGCCCAGTACCTCCTTTGTTTACTTTCATGTGTCTTTGCTGCATTCTCAGAGTAAAATATGCTCTTAACAATGTAAACTTTGAAACGGGAACTATAAACTCAAAATGGGAACTCTGGCCCAAAAACCCCAAAAAAACCACAAAAACAGTGCTCAAAACGAAAAGTGTGTATACTGGAACGATGTTTTTTTTTTTTAGGTGTCAATTTTGCGGCTGTTTTAAAAATGGCAGTGACTACGAAATTTTCTACGAAATTTTCCTGCAAAATATAGCTTCAGAACGAAAGTGTTGATACTGGAATAATGATTTATTTTTTTAGGTGTCAATTTTGCGGCTGTTTTAAAAATGGCAGTGACTACGAAATTTTCTACGAAATTTTCCTGCAAAATATAGCTTCAGAACGAAAGTGTTGATACTGGAATCGACCCGCCGCCGGTCCGGCGGGGCGGGGCGGCTCAGGGGTGCCGCTGCGTGGAATTGGTAATGTGGATCGTCATTTGATGCGTGGAATTGGTAAAACCCAAGCTACCCGTCAATGGAGAATGTCTGCGTCTTTTCACTTTGCCGAGTCTCTCTGTCGCGTACTGTCTCTCTGTCCGTTGTATCACACATACAAGCTGACGTCCACCCTCGAAACCTGTAGTCGGGGATGCGAAGGCAACCTAACGTCACCTTAAAATTTTCATCAAAACTATAATGCTAATTATATATAATTGGAGTACAGACAAAATAATAGAGCTCGACCAAATATAGATATCGTTGCTCAAACATTCACATGATAAATAACAAATTTAATATATACAATTAATTTTTCAAAAACATGCTACTTGGACCATTGCTGACCTAAGAGGCATCCTTCACAGTATCATATAATAAAATACAATATATTACAATAGTCTTTAAGAGTCCATGAAGTGTAATATGGTCTTGAAATACACTATACATGTGAGGACTTCCAACCAAAGGGCGTATGCATCACTAAAGAACTTATCCAATCCTAATATTTGTATTGTTCCAAAGCATAAGGGTTCAATGAATATGCACAGTTGTTTTTTAACTAAGCGCAATCATATCTATGAGAATTCTCCTATTTGAATTCTCTCATGCATCCCCCTAGCAACTTCCCCTGAATCCTTCTTCTTATTCCAAGAATGGAGGTGAGACACCTCTTTAGTCTTCCTAGTCAGAATTTGCCTCCAAAATTTCTTAGGAGCTAGCTTAGAGAGGTGTAAGAGATTCCCTTGTCTTTGACGAATGTATTGCCTCTTTTTCCTTTTAGTTAGGGCTTTATATATTTTTATCTTGTCCATTTTAAGAGATTCATCAACAGCTTCCTTAATTGCTCTCCTCGCACTTTTACACTCTTTGTCATACCATGGATTGGTTTTGCTATTTCTTTTATTATTTGATATAGGAAAAATAATTTGTAAAATTTGATAACTAATTCTCTAAATCCCTTTCCAAGACTAACACTTGAAAAATCAATTAGGTAACAAACATGCTATTAGATAGAACTATTTGTTTCTTTATTTCACCAAACCAAATTGAAAAAATAATTTTATAAATTAAAAATCAATAATACAATCTTAGAAGCAGTTTAAACCTATTATTATAATCATGATGTGAAATTGAATAGCTAGATTCTTAGCACATCTAATATTCTCTTTTATTCTGCTATCAATGATATCATATTTTCCAACGTTTGATACATTGTGCAAGGCCTATCTATATAAAAGGATCATGAAATACAAAAAATGGAGAACCTTTTCCCACGAGCATGTGTGTGCTTGACACAATAATACTTGCAACAACAAATATTCAATAAGATGCAGACACTTTTAAATTGGTTGTAATTTGGAGAACCTGATCTTTTTTCAACCTTTTGAACTCATTTCTGTATCAGCCATAGCCAATATTATGCTTTGACTTCCTTAAAATTTTCAATGGTTAGAAGAATAAATCACTGATTAGCAGAAATAGTAAGATATGTACAATTCTGGTTTTGTTAATATCACAGTTATGAGATCAAAATACATGTTATACGTTTAGAAATTTAATTTAAGACATCATTAAATCATTATCCAATATAGCATACAACATTTAACCTTATAAATAGTGTTTTATTAGCACAGGGTCCACATTAAATATATTATTTACTTCTTCCAAATCCTCTGGGGAGGGTTTCAAATGGTCTGCCTTCCATACGCTACATGCAGAAAATACATTCCAAATAAGATTTAATTTTATAAATAGTGTTTTTGTTAGTACAGGGTCCACATTAAATATATTACTTACTTTTTAAAATCGTTATACATCTTTACAAAAAAAGAAAAAGGCAATGACATCATTACCATGCAACTCTTGTGTTATAAAGAATACGAAATTCAAATATAAAAGTGTTTATGAATATCAAATATAAAAAATTATATATATCGTATAAGTTTTTATTATACATTTTTATACTTTGAAATTCGCATATTTTAAAGCTCCAAATTACTTTTCCATTATTCTAGAGTCCTATAAGACAACCAAGTTGAATAATCAAACACCAACTGGAAACTAAAAGTCCGATATCTTGCAAGAAAACTCGAGCGTTGTACTTAATATGTTATTTCTCAAGTGATTCTCTGTATTCTATGTTTTTAAGAATTCCTAACTAAGAAGTTGTTTGCTAAACCAACCAAAAACCGAGACAATCAGGCACAAAATCATGACAATTTGTAATAAAACAATAACTAATATACTGTATACAATATTGAGGAAAGCTTGATGATGGTAATACAACAAGGAGAAAAAACTAAAATATTCAGTACCGTAGCAAATAATCCGTCTGAATATATAAACTAGAGCTCACAAGCTCCGAAGCCGGTACGGGTCGATTCCCGGAATCGCACCCCCGCGCCGCCACGCCCCGCCCGACCGGCGGCGGGTCGATTCCGGGAATCGACCCGTACCGGCTTCGGAGCTTGTGAGCTCTAGTTCACAAATTTTTGGTTTAGGACGCCATATTTGATGAGAGAGAAACTGTTAGAACTTGCAAAAGTGGAATTCAACATCTTTCACTCTATACAGAAGAGAGAGTTACAATCTCTCTCGAGGTGAGGTGATGAGTTGTCATTGCATATCGTCTCCAAATTAATTGAATTTGAGTCCTGAAAAAATCAAGAAAGTAAAAATGGGAAGTTTATATGTGTAGATGGTGGAAAGATTATGGGTTCCCTCAAGTAACATTCGCACAACATCGTCACGTGGAATACTACACTTTAGCAGCTTGCATTGCAAATGATCCTAAACATTCTGCCTTCCGACTCGGATTTGCCAAAATATGTCATATGATCACGGTTCTCGACGATATCTATGACACCTTCGGAACAATGGAGGAGCTCGAACTCTTAACCGCAGCATTTAAGAGGTGATATCTGGAGAGGCCTATTTCATACATATAATTCTTATCTATTTTTAATAACTTTACCTTCAAATTAAGAAAAAGTATACTAATCCTTCTCGATTTTAAATAAATAACTTTCCTTTCGAATTAAGAATATGCATTCTACTAATCGAGTCAACGAATATTACCATTGCATAAATTGTGTATATAATGATCAGATGGGACCCGTCTTCAATAAAGTGTCTTCCAGATTATATGAGAGGAGTGTACATGGCGGTTTACGACAACATAAACGAAATGGCACGAGAGGCACAGAAGATTCAAGGCCGAGACACAGTCAACTATGTTCGACAATCTGTATGAACAATTATAATAAAGCATACACGTAATACAAATATTTCTTTGTGAGAACCTTAACTTGGGGAAATATTTCACCCAGTATGATCAGTTAATTTTGTTTCGCTTGTTCATGTGCCTGTCCAGTGGGAGGATTATTTTGATTCGTATATGGTAGAAGCCAGGTCGATTTCCACTGGTTATCTTCCGACGTTCGAGGAGTACCTGGAGAATGGTAAAATCAGTTTCGGTTCTCGCATAATGACACTGCAACCCATGCTCACGTTGGGATTTCCTCTTCCGCGTCACATACTGCAGGAAATAGACATTCCCTCACCTCGAGAGAGATTGTAACTCTCTCTTCTGTATAGAGTGAAAGATGTTGAATTCCACTTTTGCAAGTTCTAACAGTTTTTCTCTCATCAAATATGGCGTCCTAAACCAAAAATTTGTGAACTAGAGCTCACAAGCTCCGAAGCCGGTACGGGTCGATTCCCGGAATCGACCCGCCGCCGGTCGGGCGGGGCGGAGCGGCGCGGGGTGGCAACAACGCCACCCCCGCGCCGCTCCGCCCCGCCCGACCGGCGGCGGGTCGATTCCGGGAATCGACCCGTACCGGCTTCGGAGCTTGTGAGCTCTAGTTTATATATTCAGACGGATTATTTGCTACGGTACTGAATATTTTAGTTTTTTCTCCTTGCTATTTCCTGCAGTATGTGACGCGGAAGAGGAAATCCCAACATGAGCATGGGTTGCAGTGTCATTATGCGAGAACCGAAACTGATTTTACCATTCTCCAGGTACTCCTCGAACGTCGGAAGATAACCAGTGGAGTATTCCAGGAGTACCCAACGTGACGCGGGTCATTATTTGGTCTTATCATAAGCTTCTTTGTTTATTCATCAACGATGCTATAATATTCCACATCATGATGGGCTTCGTCATCCACTACAGTTGTCTGTTGCATTATGAGATGCAACAAAGTTGTCATGTTTACCCTTATCTTTAAATTTTCAGAGTATTTTGAAATGCGGCAGATAAGCACTAAATTAAACTCATTGAGATGTACTAAATTGCACCTAACAACTCATTCTACCGGTTAAGCTGAAGTTTCCTTGAGGCATAATTAGGGAAAAACCATGAAATGAGATTGTCTTCACATAAAACTGCCTCTTTTTCAAATTAAAGTAGTATTTGTACTGCATAGACAGTTCATTACGTACTTCTGTCATGATCAATGTAAGCCAATAAACAGTCAGGAAGCTGCGTAGTCCGCCTTTTCATTTGCCTTCTTAGATTTTAACTGCTCTAGATGTGCATATGAGCTACTACAATTATTTGTTCAAGATCAGCACATTCTATAGCCACTATCAATAACCTTGTAAGGCAAGCACCTGTTTTCCAGGGCAGCAATCTAACTTTTTTGTTTTTTTGGTATTTTCTGGGTCAGTTGTGTTCATCCGAATAGATTTCTTGAAATCTTAATTTTGAGTTGTATAATCTGTATAAGTGGAGTGCCGTAAAGCTTTTTCAGAATGATAAATCTATTTAT
This sequence comes from Pinus tabuliformis, assembly GCA_031772625.1. Classification (NCBI taxonomy): domain Eukaryota; kingdom Viridiplantae; phylum Streptophyta; class Pinopsida; order Pinales; family Pinaceae; genus Pinus; species Pinus tabuliformis. Next base: position 975,074,761 of record CM062810.1, read on the forward strand.
GCTTTTAAAAAACTAAATGCCATTCATTGTTGGGTGGATTCAGCGTCCTTTATTAATGGAGTAGAGATAGCTAGAGCCTCATGAACTAACATAATATTAAGACAATTTTGCACAATATTTTTGAAAGACACCTTACCCAGATGTTCAGAGGAGGAAAGAAAGGTGTACACACCGAAAGCCCATTAATAACTTTCATACTAGCACCAGAACTATGGAAGGAGGATGTGGACGCCACACGAACAACCACCGCGACACTGAAATCATAGACATATTCGAATCATTACATATTCGAATCTTCTTAACGAATTTCCATTCGAACAATAATAACTAAAACCATCATAAAACCATCCTGAATAATATGAACCATCATGAATAGTATGGTTTGTAGCAAACCTAAATATTCATAATAACTAGAACTATCATGAATAGTATGGTTTGTAGCAAATCTTTCCGTGAGGAATTTGAAATTAGCGTGCATCTGACTCATCCCTCGCACCACAGATAAAATACTAACCTCGTAAGAAAATAAATTAGACATATTGAATGGAGCTTGAATAATTTCGTTAATGATGTGAAAAAAATCCTATTACACAGAAACGCCCTTGCAGATCCCGTTTTAACATGCACTCCAAATTTCCATTTTATTGTTTCATTATTTTGGTTACGGAAAGGAGGAGGAGGAGTTTAGTTAGTTGGTTTGGTTTTTTTTTTTTTTTGGAAAATTATGAAAATTTTCGTAAGATTTTGATAAAATTGTGTAGGGATTTTTGTAAATTTAGATTATAGTTATTAAACTTCAAAGTTTTAGATGTTCTAGAGGTTTTTGAATCACCAGATTGAAGGGGAAATGGAAAAAAACTATTATAGTTATACTGCTTCACTAACCTATCTATTCCATAGTTACGAAATTCGCCAGGATCAGGGGAAAAATATTGGAAATTCGTTAAGAAGATTCGAATATGTAATGATTCGAATATGTCTATGATTTCAGTGTCGCGGTGGTTGTTCGTGTGACGTCCACATCCTCCTTCCATAGTTCTGGTGCTAGTATGAAAGTTGTTAATGGGCTTTCGGTGTGTGCCAACACCTTTCTTTCCTCCTCTGAACATCTGGGTAAGGTGTCTTTCAAAAATATTGTGCAAAATTGTCTTAATATTATGTTAGTTCATGAGGCTCTAGCTATCTCTACTCCATTAATAAAGGACGCTGAATCCACCCAACAATGAATGGCATTTAGTTTTTTAAAAGCATAAATAGATTTATCATTCTGAAAAAGCTTTACGGCACTCCACTTATACAGATTATACAACTCAAAATTAAGATTTCAAGAAATCTATTCGGATGAACACAACTGACCTAGAAAATACCAAAAAAACAAAAAAGTTAGATTGCTGCCCTGGAAAACAGGTGCTTGCCTTACAAGGTTATTGATAGTGGCTATAGAATGCGCTGATCTGGAACAAATAATTGTAGTAGCTCATATGCACATCTAGAGCAGTTAAAATCTAAGAAGGCAAATGAAAAGGCGGACTACGCAGTTTCCTGATTGTTTAATGGCTTACATTGATCATGACAGAAGTACGTAATGAACTGTCTATGCAGTACAAATACTACTTTAATTTGAAAAAGAGGCAGTTTTATGTGAAGACAATCTCATTTCATGGTTTTTCCCTGATTATGCCTCAAGGAAACTTCAGCTTAACTGGTAGAATGAGTTGTTAGGTGCAATTTAGTACATCTCAATGAGTTTAATTTAGTGCTTATCTGCCGCATTTCAAAATACTCTGAAAATTTAAAGATAAGGGTAAACATGACAACTTTGTTGCATCTCATAGTGCAACACACAACTGGAGTGGATGACGAAGCCCATCATGATGTGGAATATTATAGCATCGTTGATGAATAAACAAAGAAGTTTATGATAAGACCAAATAATGACCCGCGTCACGTTGGGTACTCCTGGAATACTCCACTGGTTATCTTCCGACGTTCGAGGAGTACCTGGAGAATGGTAAAATCAGTTTCGGTTCTCGCATAATGACACTGCAACCCATGCTCACGTTGGGATTTCCTCTTCCGCGTCACATACTGCAGGAAATAGCAAGGAGAAAAAACTAAAATATTCAGTACCGTAGCAAATAATCCGTCTGATTATATAAACTAGAGCTCACAAGCTCCGAAGCCGGTACGGGTCGATTCCCGGAATCGACCCGCCGCCGGTCGGGCAGGGCGGAGCGGCGCGGGGGTGGCGCTGTTGCCACCCCGCGCCGCTCCGCCCCGCCCGACCGGCGGCGGGTCGATTCCGGGAATCGACCCGTACTGGCTTCGGAGCTTGTGAGCTCTAGTTCACAAATTTTTGGTTTAGGACGCCATATTTGATGAGAGAGAAACTGTTAGAACTTGCAAAAGTAGAATTCAACATCTTTCACTCTATACAGAAGAGAGAGTTACAATCTCTCTCGAGGTGAGGGAATGTCTATTTCCTGCAGTATGTGACGCGGAAGAGGAAATCCCAACGTGAGCATGGGTTGCAGTGTCATTATGCGAGAACCGAAACTGATTTTACCATTCTCCAGGTACTCCTCGAACGTCGGAAGATAACCAGTGGAAATCGACCTGGCTTCTACCATATACGAATCAAAATAATCCTCCCACTGGACATGCACATGAACAAGCGAAACAAAATTAACTAAGCGAAACAAAATTAACTGATCATACTGGGTGAAATATTTCCCCAAGTTAAGGTTCTCACAAAGAAATATTTGTATTACGTGTATGCTTTATTATAATTGTTCATACAGATTGTCGAACATAGCTGACTGTGTCTCGGCCTTGAATCTTCTGTGCCTCTCGTGCCATTTCGTTTATGTTGTCGTAAACCGCCATGTACACTCCTCTCATATAATCTGGAAGACACTTTATTGAAGACGGGTCCCATCTGATCATTATATACACAATTTATGCAATAGTAATATTCGTTGACTCGATTAGTAGAATGCATATTCTTAATTCGAAAGGAAAGTTATTTATTTAAAATCGAGAAGGATTAGTATACTTTTTCTTAATTTGAAGGTAAAGTTATTAAAAATAGATAAGAATTATATGTATGAAATAGGCCTCTCCAGATATCACCTCTTAAATGCTGCGGTTAAGAGTTCGAGCTCCTCCATTGTTCCGAAGGTGTCGTAGATATCGTCGAGAACCGTGATCATATGACATATTTTGGCAAATCCGAGTCGGAAGGCAGAATGTTTAGGATCATTTGCAATGCAAGCTGCTAAAGTGTAGTATTCCACGTGACGATGCCGTGCGAATGTTACTTGAGGGAACCCATAATCTTTCCACCATCTACACATATAAACTTCCCATTTTTACTTTCTTGATTTTTTCAGGACTCAAATTCAATTAATTTGGAGACGATATGCAATGACAACTCATCACCTCACCTCGAGAGAGATTGTAACTCTCTCTTCTGTATAGAGTGAAAGATGTTGAATTCCACTTTTGCAAGTTCTAACAGTTTCTCTCTCATCAAATATGGCGTCCTAAACCAAAAATTTGTGAACCAGAGCTCACAAATTTCCACCCCCGCGCCGCCCCGCCCCGCCCGACCGGCGGCGGGTCGATTCCGGGAATCGACCCGTACCGGCTTCGGAGCTTGTGAGCTCTAGTTTATATATTCAGACGGATTATTTGCTACGGTACTGAATATTTTAGTTTTTTCTCCTTGCTGTATTACCATCATCAAGCTTTCCTCAATATTGTATACAGTATATTAGTTATTGTTTTATTACAAATTGTCATGATTTTGTGCCTGATTGTCTCGGTTTTTGGTTGGTTTAGCAAACAACTTCTTAGTTAGGAATTCTTAAAAACATAGAATACAGAGAATCACTTGAGAAATAACATATTAAGTACAACGCTCGAGTTTTCTCGCAAGATATCGGACTTTTAGTTTCCAGTTGGTGTTTGATTATTCAACTTGGTTGTCTTATAGGACTCTAGAATAATGGAAAAGTAATTTGGAGCTTTAAAATATGCGAATTTCAAAGTATAAAAATGTATAATAAAAAATTATATGATATATATAATTTTTTATATTTGATATTCATAAACACTTTTATATTTGAATTTCGTATTCTTTATAACACAAGAGTTGCATGGTAATGATGTCACTGCCTTTTTCTTTTTTTGTAAAGATGTATAACGATTTAAAAAAATAAGTAATATATTTAATGTGGACCCTGTACTAACAAAAACACTATTTCTAAAATTAAATCTTATTTGGAATGTATTTTCTGCATGTAGCGTATGGAAGGCAGACCATTTGAAACCCTCCCGAGATGATTTGGAAGAAGTAAATAATATATTTAATGTGGACCCTGTGCTAATAAAACACTATTTATAAGGTTAAATGTTGTATGCTATATTGGATAATGATTTAATGATGTCTTAAATTAAATTTCTAAACTTATAACATGTAATTTGATCTCATAACTGTGATATTAACAAAACCAAAATTGTACATATCTTACTATTTCTGCTAATCAGTAATTTATTCTTCTAACCATTGAAAATTTTAAGGAAGTCAAAGCATAATATTGGCTATGGCTGATACAGAAATGAGTTCAAAAGGTTGAAAAAAGATCAGGTTCTCCAAATTACAACCAATTTAAAAGTGTTTGCATCTTATTGAATATTTGTTGTTGCAAGTATTATTGTGTCAAGCACACACATGCTCGTGGGAAAAGGTTCTCCATTTTTTGTATTTCATGATCCTTTTATATAGATAGGCCTTGCACAATGTATCAAACGTTGGAAAATATGATATCATTGATAGCAGAATAAAAGAGAATATTAGATGTGCTAAGAATCTAGCTATTCAATTTCACATCATGATTATAATAATAGGTTTAAACTGCTTCTAAGATTGTATTATTGATTTTTAATTTATAAAATTATTTTTTCAATTTGGTTTGGTGAAATAAAGAAACAAATAGTTCTATCTAATAGCATGTTTGTTACCTAATTGATTTTTCAAGTGTTAGTATTGGAAAGGGATTTAGAGAATTAGTTATCAAATTTTGCAAATTATTTTTCCTATATCAAATAATAAAAGAAATAGCAAAACCAATCCATGGTATGACAAAGAGTGTAAAAGTGCGAGGAGAGCAATTAAGGAAGCTGTTGATGAATCTCTTAAAATGGACAAGATAAAAATATATAAAGCCCTAACTAAAAGGAAAAAGAGGCAATACATTCGTCAAAGACAAGGGAATCTCTTACACCTCTCTAAGCTAGCTCCTAAGAAATTTTGGAGGCAAATTCTGACTAGGAAGACTAAAGAGGTGTCTCACCTCCATTCTTGGAATAAGAAGAAGGATTCAGGGGAAGTTGCTAGGGGGATGCATGAGAGAATTCAAATAGGAGGAAACAAACTAGAAAAAAAGGAATGAAAAGAGAAGTTTAAGAGAAGAGAATGGGATAAAAGGAAGTGCGACGAGTATATAGACTAGATCAACTCTTAAAAAAGGTGGATCCATTTTCAACATTGTCCCTCCTGACGTGCGTCTAGAAATAAAACAATTGCATTTGAAGGTGGGAGAATAAAGTATTCATTGTTTGATTCGAAATTACTTGAAGATTTGGGTAGATGTGTTCTAGATCCGCGCAGCGCCACCCCCGGGCCGCCCCGCCCCGCCCGACCGGCGGCGGGTCGATTCCCGGAATCGACCCGCCGCCGGTCGGGCGGGGCGAGGCGGCCCGGGGTGCCGCTTCCACGGAGGGGGCGGGGGAGGCGGAGGGGGAGGGGTGGCCGGGGAGGGGGTGGTGGTGGTGGAGGGGTGGGCAGGGGGGCCGGGACGGGGCGGTGGTGGGGGATGGGTGGGCGGGGTGGGCGGGGGGGCCGGGGAGGGGGCGGTGGCGGGGGATGGGTGGGCGGGCAGGGGGCGGTGCCGGTGGGCGGGGGGACCGGGGAGGGGGCGGTGGCGGGGGAGGGGTGGGCGGGGTGGCGGTGGAGGGGGGGGGGGGGAGGGTGTGGGCAGGGTGGGCGGGGGGGCAGTGGCGGTGGCGGTGGAGGGGGATGGGTGGGCGGGGAGGGGGCGGTGGCGGTGGAGGGGTGGGCGGGGGAGAGCACAACTGTGATTTTCGCATTGATTTTTAAGTTAATTATTATTTTTTGAAAAAAAAAAGTTGTTATTATTATTTTTTTGACATGAAATTCATAAAAAAAACTATTATTTGACCATTTTTAGTTAATATTTTTGTATAAAAATTGTGATTTTGACATGTTAATTCTAGCAAAAAATTATCAAAACGTTTAGTTTTTTTGTTATATTTATGTTAAAAATGGTTATTTTTATGTCCATTGTTAAAAAATGTTGTTTTTTAGAAACAATTATTTCATGTGGATTGAAAAATTAATTAAGGATGTATAAATATGTAGATTATCTAAAATTCAAACTATCGACTTTCTAATTTAAAAACGCAAAACAATAAAAACCCCACTAAAAAAAAAAAAATTAAGATAGAGAACAAGAAAATATGAATAAAATGACCACTTCAAAAACTATCAAATTTAGAAAATAATTTTTTACATTTCACACACTAGAAAATTTAAAGTAAAAAAATAGGTCTTTTAAAAAAAGGGTGTGATGCAGAATACTCACTTTTTAAAATCAGGATGAAAATCACTACCATTCACTACCATTCTAAAACTTAATGCACATGAAAAAATTAAAGTTCCAAAAACCATGTTCTAAAAAAAACATGTGTATTCTGCATCACCACTTTTGAAAATCGGGTCATTTTTTTGCCACCTCTACAAAACGGGTAACAGTATCAGTTCCCGTTTCAAAGTTTACATTGTTTCTTTAGATTTAAAACTTGTTGTGTTATTTAGGTTGCTTTTGATGATTAAAGTAGATTTTCATGTTCAGATTGATTTGGATAGATTAATAACATAAAGGATCCTTGGAAAAAGGGGCTCAAGCACCTCTGATCTTACCTCTCCCTCAGTGGGATCGTGAGTTGGGACAAAGGTGACCTTGCTGCCCACAAAAACGCTGTTTTGCTTCACCATGCAAGTATTAGTGTTGGATTCTTAGTTGTCAAACTTGATATCAGTTTTGACTGCATGCTTAGGGTTATGATTGCTTAGTTGCATAGTTAGTTCATCTGATTTTGTGCAAATAAACTTCTGTTCCATTTCTTTTGCTATTATCTAGGTCAGATTAGGTCAAGGTAATTAGGTTCTTGATTTTCCAAGTCTTCATTTGTTAAATTCGAAAAATAACTTGCAGAGCACCAATTATCCTTCTCTATCTACCCATAATCCATCAGATAATCTGCTCCAACCCTTAGTCCATGATTCGTACCTTTCATTTGCCATACTTTCCCCACCTTGCCCTAATTCCTACATTCTTGTGCATCATCGCTTCCTCCATCCTTGAACAAATCCAATCACTCCTTAGCCTCATCCACCAATTCCTAGACCTCTTCACACCCCTATTTCACCTCCATACTCATTCCTCCATCTTTTTCCCTCCATCCATGCTCCAAAATCCCATTTCGAAACATCTTGTAGAAGAATTACAGAACATCCTGTAGAAATCCTGAACATCCTGTAGAACCCCTGCAGACTTCCTGTAGAAGCTCATAAACACGGTTTCTTGGCAGCCAAACTTTGTGAGACTCTCTGGAAGGGTGTTAGGGACCCCTTAGACCCTCTCTGAACCTTCCCGACCTCTTCCAAGCATTTCTCCTCCTTGACCCACCTCTGCACAGTCAAAAGTAGTTAGAAGCACATGCATGATAATTCCAACAACTTAATCAAAAATACAAAAAGATGTTTTCTTCAGATAGTGATAACTTAGACACATGCATTTTACCTTCATAGAAGTAATGGCATCTATTTCAGTAGTTTGCATGCTCTCCTTTGCGTCAATAAGACTAGCTGGTAGAATTAGGGTTTGCTAGGGTTTGTGTTTCATTTTGGCTTTCAGTTTCTTTCCGCAAGTAGATTAGCTTCCTTTGAGTTAGCTTTCATCCATAAATTAAAAAGCTTCTTCTAAGAGCTCATAGAAGTTGGCTTAAGCTCCTAGCGGACTTGTGCCAGCTGACCAAGTGACAGCTGCGGCAAGAGCTAGTACTTGTGCATATAGCACCGTCGCTTCCAAGTTTGTTACGAACTACCGGGTTGATAAAATTAAAGAAGGGAGTTCCAGGAGTTGTAGCATTATTGCTACAATACTGGAGCCCACCAAAAACCAAGACAAACTATGATACCATGAGTGGGAACAAGTGAGGAGGATGAGAAGGGAATCCAAATGTACCAAATAAACCTTATCCGTCTTCACCAAACTTTCTTATAATTCGTAATTTCATTTTTGAGAAATATCCTCCCAACTTCCCTCATTCACTTAACAAGCCAGTTCTTGAATGAGATTGGTGGAAGGATCACCTTCCACAATTATTAGAAGAATGGAATGTCCCATGACCTGTAGAAGCTTCACCCTTGCCTTGGGGAATGTGTGTGGGAAAATGTGCCCACGAAATTCAAATCCAAAGTGCATAGATGGTGGAATTCATTCGATTAGATGGAGGAAAAGAGGAATACCACACATGAGTATGTAGCAACACACGAATGGGTATGCAATGAGTCAGGAAGTAAAGACACATGAGTGTAACAAAGAGCACTTTTCTGCGTGTTGATACATACATGTTTGAACATAATGCTTGCTTAAGAGACCTTGAGTATGCTATACTTGATGTGTTACTTGAATTCAAGTAGGGAAACACTAATCCTTAACGAGTTGAGGGGGTCATGATTGATGCATTTTTGCGAATGCACAAGTAGCACAAGGGAATGAATTGCTAAGGGACTATGGGGTAGTGAAGGGATACCCTTGGTGCTATGCAGGCAAGTTGAGAAGCATTAGAGAAATCATGGATGCTAGTCTTAGTGGGGAAAAGGAGTTCATGTCCATCTCTTTTTTGTGAGGGACAAGTTCCTTCACATAACCAAATTCCTAAGTGGTGAAGAGCTCCCTTTGTGGTATCATTGCTTGGATAAGGGGTGGCTAGTCGTAGAGAGATTGATTTGCAACTAAGCTATGGTTGGGTGGAAAAGAGTTCATTCCTATTCAGATGGTAGCTTATAGTTTATATAAGTGTCCCTTTTTCCTTCATGTAATAGAAGCACTCGATTTTACTTGTTACATCTATTTAAAAGAATGAAAATGTCTACTATAACAAATCTCATGGATGAGTAAATTATGAATGTAATTATATGTAAGTGCATGATGAGTTAAATTGCATGGATAAAATAATTTATGGTTGTAAATCACGTGTGTTGGCATGTTGAGTTGTAATGACTTGGAATGATATATATATATGTATAAGTGAATGTTGAATATTCCATTGGTTTTGTTGAGGTAGTTTTATAAGGATAGTGATCTCAACTTTATTGGTCAATAGGACTTGGTTTAATAACCTTTTGAAATTGTTTGTTTAAGAGTGTCTCATGTTCGCTCTAGAATAAACATTGTTTTGTTTTCTATGGGTTACCTTGCGCCCATATACCTTGGACTATGGGTATGATAAATGATAATGTTTGTGGACTGTCGTTTTGTGATACTATATTGATTGGGTTAATGTCTTTACAAAACATCCATGCAAATTTATTGAGTTTTCACTTGTGGATTTATGTAACCTTGTAAATTTGAGATTTGCTTCTTATAAGTATGAGAGTCCCAACGTAGTTTAATGGGAAAATTTTGGTCTCTAAAATAAATGGCATACAACCTAAATGGTTTGTGTACTTTATTGAACCAAAGTCCCTAATTCTATGGGACAAACATTATGATTGCATGACAAAGTTTATAGACAAAGTTGTTTTTCTCTTCTTGATGGCACATAAGGAAAGTATGAAATCAATGGTGTGTTACTATACTTTGCAAGGCAGCCATATTTGTAAATGGACCTCTTGGATCTATATTGTATGGTTGGAGGGGGTGGGGGGAAACTATAGTCCCATGGTTATTTGCATTCGAGTCCATCACGATGATTGATATCCACTATACACATCTTTTGATGAATGACGTTTACTATAGGTTGGGAATTTCTTGAAGGAAATTGAGTAACGTATTGGTTGATATACAAGTGTACACACAAAGACACACATCAATTCACACACACACACACACACACACAAATAATCAACCAAGTAACCAACTCTCAGGTTGGTCCTTAATTTCTATCATGGCAATAGTTCTACCAATGAAGATATTCAAGGTTGGTGGAAGGACCATGTTCTACACCTATTAGAAGAATAGGATTACTCCCATCACCTTTATAAACTTCACCTTTGCCTTGGGGAATGTGCACATGAAAGTGTGCCCACAAAATTGAAGGGAAATTGCATGGATGGGGGAACACATTCGATTAGATGGAAGAAAATAGGAACACCACATGTGAGTGTTAAGTAGCACACAAGTGGGTATGTAATGAGCTAGGTAGCAAAGGAAAACATGTACAACAAAGAGCATTTTTTTGCATGGTGAGATATACATGTTTGAGTGAAATTCTTACTTGAGGGACATTTGGTTTTCTATACTCATTGTGCTACCTTGAAGTCAAATAGGGAAGCCTCGATCATTAATGAGTTGAGAGGGTTGCAATTGATGCATTACTGAAAATGCACAAATAACAAAAGCAAATGAATTGCCGAGGGAATATGGAATAATGAAGGGATTTCCTTGGGGCTATGCAAGCAAGTTGAAAAGTACTGGAAAAATTGTGGTGGGCCCTAAGCTTAGTGGGGAAGAGGAGTTCCTATCTTTGTTTTTCTTGCGAGGGACAATTTTCTTCACCTAGCTAAATTCCTAAGTGTTAAAGAGTTCCCCTTGTGGTATTATGGATTTGTTAGGGCATGGCTAGTTGTAAGAGAATGATGTGAAATTGAGCATATGATTGGGTGGAAAAGAGCTCATTCCTAGTCATTTGGCAACTTATAATATATATATATATATATATTATTTTTTATTTTATTTTTATCTTTTTTTCCTTCATGTAATATGTGCGCTTGATTTTAATTGTTGCATCTATTTAAAAGAACACAAATGTCTTTGTTGTAACAAATCTCATGGATGAGTAAATTATGAATGCAATTATATGTAAGTGCATGTTGAATTAAATTGCATAGATAAAATGATTTATGGTTGCAAACCATGTGTGTTGGCATGCTGAGTTATGATAACTTGGCATTATATATATGTATACTTCAATGTTGAGTGATGTGTAGGTTGCGTTGAGGTAGTTTTTTTAAAGGTAGTGATATCAACTTTATTGGTCAATGGGCCTTGGTTTAATTACCTTTTGAAATTAAATTGCTTGAGAGTGTCTCATCACATCTCTAGAACAAGTATTGTTTTTTTTTGTTTTCTATGTTTACCTTGCCCATGTATACCTTGGACCATGGATATGCTAGATGGAAATGTGTATAGACTGTAGCATGAATGCTTATGGATTTTTGTTTTCTGATACTGGATTGATTGGGTTGATTAGCCTTTATAAAACATCCATTAGGGGAATTTTGAGGTAAAAAATGGGCCTCAAAACAAAGAATGTACTAACAAAGTCAACTTTAGAAGAACCAATAAGATTCAAGATGATGATGTTATTCCGAGAGGTAAATATTTTTGGAAGAAAAATAATTTTTCATGCATTTTCAATTTTTTTCGCTGTTGGTCTACTCAAAAGTATGCAGAGTAGGTACTCATTGGATCCAAATTTAAAGAAACACATTTTTTCATGTATTTTCAATTTTTTTGGTTTAAGTCTACCCAAAAGTATGCAATCAATATATATATATATATATATATATATATATATATATATATATTCATATATTTTCAATTTTTCAGTGTGGGTCTATTCAAAAGTATGTAATGTGTGTACTCCTTGGATGTAAATTTATATATGCATCCAATAGGTGTCTACACTTATTTGAGTAAAATTATAAGGAGATAAGTCAAAAATACAATTAAAAAATGTAGTTTTCCCTCTTTTCCTTTAAAATTCCATAATTCCCATTTTATTATTTAACTATTATCTTATTATTTTCTTTAGGAGACCCACTTTAGATCTCAAAATTTCCCTAATTATGCAAATTTATTGAGTTTTTTCTTGTAGATTGATGTAGCGTTGTAAATTTGATTTGCTTCTTATAAGAGTCCTATGCAAGTTTAAGGGGTGAATTTTGGACTCTCTAAAGTCATTTACATATAGTCTAAGTGACTTGTATACTTGTTTGAACAAAGTCCCGAATTATATGGGACAAACCTTATGATTTCTTAATAAAGTTGCAAGACAATTGTTTTTCTCTTATTGATAATACATAAGGAAAGTGTGAAATTGATGATGTGATACTATGATTTGCATGAAAGCCATATGTGTATGTTGTATGGTTGGGGGCGGGGGACAACCATAACCCCATGGCTATTTGCATTCAATTCCATCATGAGGATTGATATTTACTACCTATGTCTTTTGATGAATGACATTCACTAACAATTGGGCATTACTTGAAGGGAATTGAGCAATATATTGGTTGATATGAAAGTATCTCTCTCTCTCTCTACACACACACACATAAATAATCAATCAATCAGTCGTCTCAAGCACTTATCCAAAAAAATCACAACCTTCAAGGAAAGATCATGTAGATGAAGATCATATGTCTTAAAATGTTATCAAGTTAAGATTCATTACAAATGGAAACATTCGTTGAAGTTATGTGTTCATAAGACTGTAAGGGGGGGAAATCCCCCAGATTGCTGTGAAAAGATAATTAGGCCGGTGAGCCTGTTGAAAAATATTAAGAAATGTTTATAGATTATACTTGATATGTAGGAGCTCTAAATGAGTTGGTGGAATTGCCTCGTTGAATTGAATGCAAAATTGTGTCAAGGAGGATGGTTGTCATTAAAGTAATGTCAAGAATGGCTTCATTGTATTACCTAAGGAAATATAAAGCTTATGGGTCAAGAAAAATTGGACTATGAAACCAAAGTTTGTAGAGGAATTTGAAGGGAGATCCATCTACTCCTCACTTTTTGTTTGCTATGTTTCTCTTGATTGAGAAATTTGGATTATGCATGAGACTACTAGAAAAATATAAGAAATTAAACAATGCATTAAGAAAATGATAATAAAATACATGTAGATGTGTTGGAGCATGATCCAATAATAGATTATCTATTTAAAAATGTTGTGGCATGTGCCTTTTAACTAGCTTGATAATTGATAAAATTGTGATTATGAACAAGAAAGGTTGAAACTATTGATGATATGGTTACTTGTGAAGGAGAACCTTGTACGAAGGACAATGACAAGAGGATGTTTGTCAGAATGCTGATGAATGGGTCATTGGATCCTAGGAAGTATAAACTCGACATATAACATTAATAAGGATGCTAGCAACTATGTAGGTATGAAATTGATCATGCCATAATAATAGGTAATATAAAGGAATTAGGTAAGAATTCTTTTAGGCACGATTGTAATCTTAATGATATGTTCAAAATTGAATGCATGTATGCTGTTGATACTTGGGTAGGGTATAGTCATGGTAGGAGGCTACTAACATACGCTTATTTAAAAATACATGCATACATTGATCTGTCCTGGTTGACAACAATTAGATGAATGGAAAATCCTACTTTTGAACCCCAATTGCAAATATAATTATGACATGTATTGTTGAGATATTTTAGCGTGGATAGCTTGTTAAGACTATTAATGATGTAATTATGTTGTTATTATTAATGAAAAATTTCCAATAGTTGATTGAATGGGTGGAGCACCTGCACTGATTATGATTCTGTAACTAGGAACCAATGAGGGGAATGTGGGAGAGTGTTTCTTGCTGAATTCCCTTACCCAATTTTTTATTACTGAGTTAAAATTAAAAATCTAGTTTGTCCCATTTCCCCAAGAAATCAATTAGCGAGGGAGTTGGCAGTTGAACTACCAATTTCCCATAATGATGACTGGTAGTTGGAAATTGTACCAAACTATCACTCAAAAGTATGGGAAGGTACCCATATGAAAATCTATGATATGACCCATAAAATTGTTTTTTTGGCCCAAAACACCTCATGCTAAAGAGGGAAGAGTGCATTAAATTCATATATTAAGAGAAAGGACTACACCTGAATGGCTATGGGGGAAAAATTCGAGGAAAATGTGTACCCATAAAACATTTTTGTGGTCATGAAATAGTGAGGTTTGTTAAATCTGATTTTAGAATGAGAAAAATAAGTAGAGGGGTCCTTAACTTTTTTTTAACAAGAACAAGAATAAGATTTCTATTGCTTCAAATATGTGGTGGTAATGCAACTATTACATCATAGACATCATTCATAATTTGGGGTATAATCCAAATCAATTTCCCCTTACATTGTTTTCTTAAAGGCCCCATTATCCCAAAAATTTGAAGATTTTCGCTAACTTTACTACTATATATATATGCATATATGCACCAAAAAACATGCAAAATTAAACAACATTTATAAAATCTCGTACTTATAAACTAATGGGAGAAACCATCTTCTCTCTTGGTTTCTTCCTATTGAGGAGGTTCAATTACGTTGATATTTGGTAGGATTTGAGCTACTTTAGGTTTCTCAGAGTTGGAGAAGGATGGTTCAATTGGTCCTCGATCCATTGATGACTAAAGGTTTTCAATTTGTTGGTGCAAGATATTTACCTCATGCTCATTTTGTGAATGATACTTCGTTGTTCCACTGATATGACCATTGCTATTGTGATGCTTGACACAATTTAGTTATGCTTCAGTTGCAGCGTGAGAATTTCATCTTGTAGTTGACTGATTTTATCCAATATGTGCCCGATTTCTTCACTCACTAATTTATCCATTCTTAACACAAAACTCAGATAGACTTGCTTACTAGTCCTCTCAATGTTTAAATCAATTTGTAACCAATTTTGGAGGATGAGGAGGAATTAAAGAGAGCAAGGAAACAAGGATTCCCCCTTTCGAGGGGCCAACGTACCCCAGGGTAGGGCAAAGTCCCCCATTTTTCCTAGTAATCAACACAACTGATACCATCCCCCTTCAACTACACGATCCTCTTTTCCCGCCTATATCCTATCCTCCCTGAACAACGACAAGAAACAAACAAAGCGGAGTATACTTCATTGGACCCACAAATATTAATTGAAGCCTAGACCTCTCTCAAAGTGCTATTGTCCCCTCTCCGCCAGCCTAGAATCATGTTTATAACTAGGGGTAGAGGAAGGATGTCAATTTGGATTTATTTTGCTGCCCCTTGGTTTTTGAGGTCGGCGAGTCCTCTTTCCACCCAATCATATCATAAGTATCCATTTTTTTTTGCCTACCTTTCAAGATAATAAAAGGGAAAAAGCCACTATTCATAATGTTCCTTACAAAAAGCCATTAACTCCTGTAAGCCCCTTCTTTTGTCTTACTAATTTAGTGGTATAACAAACTAGGATCCATTGCAAACCAGATGAGTCTCCACTTTTGTAAATGATGAGCCTCTCTTACAAACTATTGTCAAGCATGTTAGACCATGAGAAACCTTATGCAAGCATTCACCTATACCACCATTCGCTCCCATCTTCATGGGCTCGATGTTATGGGAGAATACATCCTTCGCATGTCAACCAAATCACTTCATCTCATTATGTTTGTGTACCTAGTTGGAGCAAGAGGCCTCTTAGCCAATGTTCTTCAGCCTTAAAAGGTTTTTCCTTTGCATGTAGTGGAGGGGGAGAGGCTACCATTTGTCACTCTCCAATTTGGGGACTGTTACCACACAAACCAACAGGGGTCCTAAAAGGGTTTTCCTAAGAGGGAAACTGCTAGGTCAAGGGAAACAACGAAGGCTTAACCCAATGTCACCACAACTAAGTCTCACTGCTATTTACTGACTTTCACTGATGGGAGGAGTCCCGATAGTGCAGGGATCACTTCGTAAAGTAGATGTCAATGGGAGGTGAGGAGTGACCCTGAAAACCCTTTCCCAAGGATGGAGTAAAGAATGGGACTTGCTTTCTCTTCAAGCAAGGGACTTCGTCCACTATGGGCAAGGGGTGAGGATTGAGGGGTTGAGGGAGAAAGGGTATGCTTATATATGAGTTTCTCAAACCCTATAATCCTTGGAAACTTGGACTCACAAATGGTCTTTAACAAATAGTCTTTATTGAGAAGTGGGACCACATGGGGCCAAGTGGACCTGACCCAGGTTCGGGGATGGAATGCAACAACAAATGATGTTCCTATCCTAGACAAGGTGAGGGGTAAGGACCAAACAAGAATATTCACTTCAAAAGGTTGAATTGATCCTATTAAGGTCCAACCTTAGGGATACCTAGGCAAAATTTGGTCCTAAAGCTAGGGCTCAGGATTCTTGGGGATTCCACTATCAGAATGGCCTAAAATTTAGATGAGAGAGAGAGGGCCCACCAACGCAATAGCTTGGAGGAGATCAAAATTTTTCCTTGGCCCAATTGCCAGGAAATTGATGCCCTAGGTGACCTAATGGGGCTAGACTTGGGAAAAAGGGGAAAAATGGTAAAATGAAGGTTGAGATGATCACCCTTTTTATGGGACCAGTGCCTAATTCACTTGGAAATATGGAGTTAAGGATGGTAATGAGTAAGAACTTGGATTCTTGATTAAGGAGGCCCAGAAAGTCAACTTCATCCAATGTTGAGAGAAAGAAAAGAAAAGTGACCTTCAAGCATTTTACACTTCAAAGTAAATGATGAAATCTTATCGAGACAAACAAATCTCTAGGACATTTCACTCATATAACATTGGCCCATACATTAAATTAGCTAAAACATGCTTAATTCCACATCTCAATTTTGTAGCAACTATACCCAAATTTAGTAGTATGCAACAACAAGAATAACCACGTCAAAATTTACTTACAACATTATATAAAATATCTAACCAACATTTCATTTGCAAATAAGAAGCTCCAAGATAGAAATAACCCAAATCCATACATCAAAATTCATCCATCCTCCAAAATTATCCTCCAAGGAAAAAATGCGAAGTTCTCTAAAAATAAAGAGATCCTAAGTCAAGTGATGATACAAATGAATGCATCTAACATCAATTTATATCCTCCTAAAGATTTCGAATTAGCCTATGGACCCCTAAAGATAAATGTGCAAATAATAACTCTATTGGTGATAAGCCCACCAAACTAGCTCATAAATGTAAAAATAAACCTCACAAGGGGCCAAATAATAATGTGTGCATGTCGTAGGGCCCTCCAAAGGCTCAATAACATCCTAAAGTACCATATTGAGGAATAAATTCCTTGGAATATGATGGACAAGGGGGTGGCCCCTTGTTCTCCAAGTAGTAGACCTGTGGTGCTCTCAACGGGTCTGAGGGCACATCAATGACTCGATGGGTCTCCATATGAATAAAAGATGCATGTAGATCCTTTGCAATGGTCCAAGTGGTGCAATGAATGCTGCCATGACATCGTACAAGTGTTGGGGCACCTGCCAAGAGTGTGGGGATCCTGCTGGGCATAGTGTACCAATCATGTCACCATCGTCCAAAAATGGATCACTAGTAGTCTCTGAACATCCATGAAGATCTGTGGAGTGTTGTCTGCTGCTGTGGAGGCCCATGGCTCTCTATGCTACATGTGCCAATGTGGGCCTCTTGGGGTTAGGATCCCATATAAGGAAGCCAAACCCAAATGGAAACCACTTGAAATCCTGCATAAGATCCAATGCGTCCCTCAGGCTTCCAGTACAATCAATCATTAGAATAATCGAGTAAAAGAGCTTACAAACCATGGATATCAAAGTGGGCACTTCATAACAACATGCCCTTCTGTAGTGGGCTTTGGCATGAGCTAGTGTCTCCAGGCTCCAAAGGGGGTTAACCAAGTACCTTATTAAGTGGTTTCAACCCTTAGAGGGGACAATATGTCCACGGTACATCCTTTTAATGGGGGTGGCAAGTGACAAATAGTTGAGATGCAATAGGGAATGAGATGGGCAGCCCTGGGCCACATAATGGGGCATAGGGGTAGCTAGATAAGGGGAAGCCCACACATGGGTATATAATGTATAGAAGGGAGCATTCATGGTACATGAGGTGGCCTACCTTGATTTTTCCACCCTTATTTATATGCCTTTTGCCTTTTATGAATTTTCTTTAATTAACTGCTCGAGGCTCAAAGGACAAGAGAATGACATGTATAATATAACAGAGATTACCCCCTTTGAGGTAGGGCGGTTCATTACCCTCTAGGGGTTGGGACAATCTCGAATGATAAAGGAGGCTCATCTAGGGCCTATGGAACTAGGGTGATGGCCATGTATGGGGTAGATCTCATGTGTTGGATTTTGCCGACGTGCTAATTATATTTGTCCTGGCCATATTTTGCATTGTGGTACAATTTCTTGTTAAACGTGGCCAATTATTCTTTTTCTTCCTTTTTTAGTTGCTTCAACCTCCGGGGCACCATTCTAGGCCTGACCTAAGGTGTCGGCAAGGGAATAGGGAGACTAGCCCTATGTGGATCCAGGTGGGAGAAATGATGAATGGGAGTACAGTGAGTGGAAATATAGTAATATGTGTGGGTAAAGGAGCAAGACCACACACCCAAAGTTAGGGTTTCCCAAGTAGTACCACCATAGAACCTAATGGTCAATAAAGGAGATCCCACAGGGCTAAGATCCAAGGGGAACAACCAAAAGAGATCAAGCAGACACGGGTACAAACGAAGCCCACTCTTTTCGCCAAATCCCCCCATCAATTCATACCCAAAAGTATCCATGTTAAGTAAACCCAATACTCAATTATCAAATGACAAGACATACCTTTAGATTCGGGAGGTCCATCTTCAAACATACGATCAATAAATGTGGGTGAGGAACCACATGGCTAGCTCAAGTGGCAGAGAAGTGGCACAATGAACTAGTAGGAGGCATCAAGGGGTTGGTGGCTATCAGCTGAGGCTCATCATGGAGATTTTTTTTTCCTGGGGATATCACCCACAAAGTGGTGCAGGGACCATCCACCCTTCGAATATTTTCATTTTTCATGGGCTAATACATATTATACTACTGTTTTTCTTTTTTAATTATTTGAGGGATAAACCAACTCCCTTATTGGCTAAAGAATCAACTAGGTGATTATGTTATCTGAGAATGTGATATATTCCATACTTTTCAAATCTTGATAGAAGTCCCAATACTTATTTGATAATGATGTAGGTCTTTTGGAGGTGATTTCTTCATTAAACATTGAATGACTACTTGAGAGTCTCCCGAAATAGTTAGGCTTTGGATCCTCTACTCTTTTGCTAGCATCAATCCTTGGTATAAAACATAACCTTTTTCCAGATTGTTTGATCTCTTTCGTAGCCCCTAGGAGAAGGTTAATTCTATCTTTTCAACGGGGTGAAGGATAACACCTCCCACTCTTGCCACCCCTAGCAGTGTGTTTAATTTGAGCTATAAAATAGAGCTACATTATTTTAGGTGTTTGCAAGGAAATCATGGAGGCACTAAGAGGGGAGGTCGCTAAGGGACCGCTAGGTCAATGAAGGGACTCCCTTGTGCTATGCAAGCAAATTGAGAAACCATCTATTGTTTTGTGTAGGCTCTTAACTTATAGCGGTTGAAGGAAAACTTTGTTGATTTCTTGTTATGAAGGAAAATGACCTTCATTTTTTCATATTCTATTATTCAAGTGAAGAGTTTCCTCGATGACATCATGGTCAGGCTAGCTGCAGAAGACTTCACCAAAAAATTGAACTTATAGTTGGGTGGAAAAAGGATCACCCTTCATTAGTTGCCAATAAGGTCAAATTAAATTAGATAAGTGTTTCTATACTTTAGTCTTTGATGTGATTTCTATTAAATGTGATAGAGTGGATCCCCATAGATGTGAAAATAGTTTGTTTCTAACTAAAGCTTGAAATTGGATGTACATGGCTATATGCTTGAATTTATAATGCGAAATAAATATGATTTTGGCTTTAATATTTTTCCTTCATTTACATTGAGAGATAGATTAAATATTTTGGTGGTGTGAACCATCGATTCATTTCCTTTAGTTCGTACTTTCATTTTTAACCTAGGTAAAAATGTAAATTTTACTGGGTTTAAATATTACAAGCTTGGCATGAAAATTATATATATTTGCAAAATTAGTTTATGCTTATATTTTTACATGAGAATTTTTTTTGATTAAAAGATATGCAGAGTCTAAATGAAGGGCAAGTTTTTCCCTCTTCCTAAATTAGTGGACATAGTTTTCCTCTCTTCCTAAATTAATGGAAATCTTGAAGATCCCTAATTTAAAAGATTTTTTTTGTTCTCTTTCCTAAATTTATAGGAAGCTGGCATAATTTTTTTTTCTATAAAAAGACGTATGTCTAAATATAAATTTCCATGTTTTTACTTTACTAAATACCATAAAAATTTCGGTATCTCAACAAGAGATTAAGTTTGAGTCTTTATGAAGGTAAGAATGTAAATTTTTGAGAATAAGCTCTCACCATCAAAGAGACTTAGAAATATTGCACTCATTTTACTCCATCGCAGACATGATCAGGCCATGCAACTTTAATTTCTCTGCTGGGCATGGAGTAATTTCCCAAAATCAGCCTCTGATTTCATCCGGATTTTCGATTCATGTCACTGGCGGATTGTGTTTCCAATCTCTGGTTTGTTTTTGGCAGAGTTAGTGTCGTAGATGTCTAATACTCAACATATGTCCATGTGGTATGTTATTGTCTTCTAAGAATATATGGTTACAACCTGCTCCACCTATATTTGAACATTATACCAGCTTCCCTTCATCACATCAACACCTCCTCCAGGAGTTTTCCATTCACAGATGCAATATCACACATCAATTTGTAACTTGCACGGCATGGAACAGGGCTTTGGCATCCGTCAGACTCAATATCCAGGGGAGGAATATAGAGGTATGCTAATTTTATATCACCGCCCATTTTGGAGCATGTATTTTGTGTTGTGGCACGGACTAAGGGTTCAATATTGAATTTCTTTTGCAGTTGAAGGATGCCATTAAATATCATGCTGAGGAGAAACTGGGTCATGGCGTGGAGCACTATCTCACCTTGTTCCTCAGGCAGAGATTCTATTTTTGGCCAGAGTAGGGTGGGCTGCATGCCGTCCACAACTTCTGAGATGTGAGGTAATAGACTATTTCTCTACGGTCTTTACTTCTATTTCTTTCCGTCCATGTGCTTTTTTCTCTCTACCCTTGCTGACTGGATTTTAAATGTCTCAAACAAAGATCCTGTTTCATCTCGTACCCACCTAAGGCCAAGGCCTCCACGTTGAAAACTATATTGCTTATACTGCTAATCGAACTCTTATTTCCTTTTCGCAACTAAATGTTATGACGTTATGCCATTTAAGATTCTAGGGATAAGGATGGGTTCATCCCACTAACCCTAGGTCAAACCTACTTTATTCCTAATCACTTATATCACAAAAAAAAACCTGACTTTATGGTCGAGTGCAAGGTGTTATACATCTTGAATGAGTTAAGAAATGTGGTCAGTGCAGTGAAGAGGGGTTACTCTTTTTTCAACCGAAGAAATTGTGTTTGGTTCTGGCTCTCAGGAATACATAATATTGTTCGGGATTTGATCACAAGACCCGTGAAACAAACCTCACCTAACCATTAGATCACTAGATCATATCCTTGGGACTATAGAAAAAAAGTTACTTGCCATACCATTTCTTTTTCTTTTTAGCTAATCGATTATGAGCTGGTGGAGTTCAAAGCTCAAATTAAACTCCATGTTTGTTAGGAAACCAGATTGAGATCTTGGTTTGCCCTCGTATGAAAGGATTTGACAAAGACTCTCAAGTCCCAAAGGGGCTAAGAGGCAATGGAGATAATATTCCATTAGTCTGACTTTGCATTGCAAGGCAAACCCACTATGTAGGTACCTTGATTCCTTTTTGTTTGTGATTGGAAAAATATGGGTGCCCTCTTTTTAAGTGAAATAAAAAGGGAATTTTAGTCATTAACTTCATCCATGGGATTGACTTACATCAACAATTTTATAGGTAACCGTTTTCACCAATAAGCATGGAGCTGATCGAGCAGAAGAAGATACAAGTAATGTGTATCGAAGCATAGACAGTTTGTCTAATATAATTCAAAGAAAATCGCAGAAAATCAAGGAGAAAGATGAAGGACGAGGCCATCTAGTTGAAGATCGCCATATTCCTTGACCTAAGCAGGTGTTGATCGATGAGATAGCAGGCTTGAATCCTATTCTACAAAAAGAACATGATGATTTTCCCTATGAGGTAAGGTATAATTTGCATTTTTTATTCTCACAGTAAGCTCTTGTAGTGAAAACATTGTTGGCATTATGATACAGGTGTTTTCCTTGGTGGCAACTCACTCAGATGACAGTTCACAGTACAACAACTTAACTGCAAAGGATTACAGATCAGACTACAAAGAATGAAGAAAGAGAGGTATACGCAGGTTCACCTTGACCAAGCTACGTATACACGTAGGTTCCCTAAACACAAGTAGCATATACGTACACACACACTTTCACAGAAGGAAAAGCGTGTATATGTTGGAAAAAAAAGTTTTTGGTCCGAGGTATTTGGTCCAAGGTATTTTGATCCATGGTATTGGTCCAAGGTATTCGGTCTGAGGTATTGACCCTTGGTATTTGGTCCAAGGTATCGGTCCTAAGTGGTTTTGATCCATGGTATTGAGAAAGGGATAAAATTATATAAGGAGGAGAAGATCATTAGGCCAAGGTGTGCAAGTATCGAATATCTGATGAAGTGTGAGATCTAGTATGCAGGGTATTGGATTATGGTGCTTTGCTTGATCTGAACCAAGGACGAACCTTAGCGGTTGATGAGGGATAAGATCTAATGATGGATCAATATCTTAAGGCTTGAAATGAATTATCATTATGTGGTTTTGATCATGTATAATCTAGATCTGCATACTAATGCATGTATTATTATGTAAATGTTATGATCTGGTTATAACTGAAGTCTGGAATAGTTGCAAAATTATGAATTAACATTTACAGATGTGTACACTAGTTTGCTTTGATAAAAGTGCGTATATGTCTAGTCAATTTAACGTCTTAAATTGCTCTACATAAATTATCAATCCGGGTATCGTAAACTGATGAAGTGTGGTGCACCATATGTGCTTAGTTAACCTTTCTCTTACTTCGTTGTTTTATAGTTTATGTTGTTTTTGGGGTTTTGTTCTTGTTAGTTTCCTACAGGGAAAATTTTAAGAACCCCCCCCCAAATTTATAAATATAATAATTGGGCGAATCTCCATGGTATATAGGAAAAATGGAAGGCGATTTTATCAATAATATAATATGTATATATAATTTTCTGGCAAATCTCTCACCAGGCATGGCGAATATTTTACTCAATTATAAAATCTTGTAAGAACTTGGCAAGTCTTTCACTAAATAATAAAACTTTGTAAAGTCCTAGTGAATTTTAGCATTGTGAACTCTTAGAGAATTTTTTGAAGAAGTATAAAACCATATATGATAAGAGCCACATGGTGGCAATATCACTATATGATAAGAGCCACATGTCGGCAGAATTGTTCATCGGTGAGCCGCTATTTCGTGGGCAATCTGTAAAGGAGCAGTTGGATATCATATTTCCAAATCCGGGAAAGCCTTTCCCATCCCTCACAAGATTTGTTAAAAATGTTGGGTGTCTAGAAGGTGTGGATTTGCTGAAACAAATGTTACAAGTGGATGGAAACAAAATAATAACAGCTAATGAAGCTTTGCAACATCCATACTTTCAGTCCTACAGGACTATAAACAGCTGCCATAAAGATTAAAAATGGAAATCAGCTACAAATCTCTTGATGACAACACTATCAAGATAGAGGCCGATGCTCTCTTAAAGACAGAGCTGCTGGAAATGGAAGCAGGTGCTATGAAGCTGACACTAGTAAAAGATGGGACAACACAGCTTCCCATAGTGCATCCCACTCTGGGACAATCAGTTTTTTGATGTTTTGCAGATTGGGTTACAGTCTTGCAACTTGTTTTGGATTTGTCACCAACCTGATGTTTTGCTTCTAATTTATTTTCATCTGGTGATAAACAAAGTGTCAATCTTTTCTCAGGATAAAATAGTATTCTTTACAGATATATTAACTTGGCTGAAAAGTCCAGGACAATATGAACAGGACAGCTTCCAGGTTTTTTTGAAGATTTCTCCTATCAATTTACTGCCGGAGGGTTTTCTGTGATTTCTTGCACTTCTGAAATTTAATCAAATTTCTACTTGAAATAAAAGTTCAGAAGAGACTATATCACTAATGCTAAGCACACATAATTGAGAAGCCGATATGAAGCATTGTTTTTTTGGGTGTGTTACAACTTTGGTGACCATGCAGCTCAGTCATTGCATGTTCAGTTTGTAACTCCACCTTGAAAGAGTGAAATGTGTGGTGTAGGATAAGAAGCTCTTTGTTAAGGCGCAATTGTTTTTCCCCAAAATTCTAATATCTAGATTCTATCCTGTTCATGTCTGTGTCAGGTGATGTTTCTTTTCATGTGCATGTGTTTAGTCAGATATAAAATACTTAAGTTCTCACCAGCCTGGGCTACAGTGGCCATTCTGATGATCTATTTCATACTCATTGCATTTTTCTAATAAAATGACATTATATTCATTTAAGTTATGTGATTGAAATAGGGATACAAGAGCTTATTTGTATTTGAAGGTCTATAAGGCAGAGTATAAGCTCACACCAATCCTTGTTATTCTCTGCAAGAGAAAATCAGTTTCTATTTCACTCCTCAATAACACTGACTAAATCTCAGTTTGAAAATCAGTTAAATTAAGAAGACTAAATCCCAGTTTGAAAATCAGTTAAATTTAGATGAAATTACTCATTCAAAATCATTTGGATGAGGAAATTGTCAAATAATTGTAAGTTGTCGTCTTAGAGAACATGAAGGGAGCACATTTGTCATATTCTACCAACTGCAACATACCTACCTTCAATGCACTCTCTGTAAGGACCATAACGGGAGCAAATGTGGACCCATGTACAAATTTTTACTGCCTCAAGGTTTGTTTCGTCCTGTGACTACTAGGTTCGTTACTCTCGAACAAAATGAATCCAAGAGTGGAATATAGACTCTTCACATGCAATTTATTTTCTAGAAAGTCTATACAGAGAAATGAAAGTTGCAAGTATAAGAATTATGCTTCAAAAATGAATTTTCTTGTGTAGTGAGCTATAAACAAGGGTATGCTTTTGCAAAGTTTTATAACATAAAAATTTGTCAAGAGGAATTTATTAAGGAAATCTCTTGTTAGAAATGAAATCCAGTTGAGTTGAGATAAAGTCCATAGTTACAAAGAAGTATTGTTGTGGAAAGCAATTCCACTATGACATTCCTGTACATTTTAATACAATATAAAAGGAAATTGATGTGATTTCCAAGCTACTTGAATCCATTGAACACAGAAAGAATCAGTTGAGAACTGATGAATGAACATGGAAATCGATGTAATTCCTAAGCTACTTGAATCCATTTTGAACACAGAGAGAATCAATTGAGAACTGATGAATGAACATGAGCTGAAGCAAAAGGACACTATCATTAAGCTAGTTGACCCTGAAATTGAAGAAAATGATCATGTCAAACAAATCTACTAGCAGTGTACTAATAACGGTAAAATCGACTTGCAAGAAGAAAGTAACTTAAATACCACATTTGTTGGAAAATGAAATCAATCAAAAAATGTTCTAACCATAGATGAAGTTGATTCAAATGAAAGAAGTTCAAATCAGGGTGAGGTGAACCCAATAAATGAGATGTCGATAATCCCAGGAAAAATCAACCAGCAACAATGAAGGAAATCGATTGAAAATAATTAGTTAATTCCATTGTTAAGATTTCAACTTGGATATCATTTGTTGCCTAGGTACATTCTCTTGGAGAAATCGACCTGCATGTTAGGATGTAAATAAGTTCCAATTAAACAGAACATTTTTATTTGAGGGGAATTGAGGTCCAAAAGAGCAGAGTTCTTGGCAGAGGAACAATATAACTGCAAACACCCATTCAATATCTATGACTGTAGATTGAAGTTCTGCAACCTTGGAAGCACTATTGAGTACTTAACCAGAGCTGTAGAATCATTGGTACTTTATTAGATTTGATATGCAATACAATGCTTGATTCGCCTGGTGTTCTAAGGACAAAGACTGGTGCACGCTGCCAGTTAGATGGCCAACAATCAGGACCAAAGCACAGAAGTTGGGATCTTTCTAATGATGGGCATTACTGCAAAGCAGCCAACCACCATCAGAGATTGCAACAAATTACTCAATTGCTGTTCTTTCACCTCAACAGGAAGCAGGTCATCCACGTCCTTGTCAACATTAAAAATTGATTCATCAACTGGGGCATCCATATTCCCAGTACTTGCGGCCAACTGAATTGTGGTCTCTTTCAACTCCTTAAGTACCTGCATAAATGGTTGGGACATGACAAGACAAATAAATAAAGGGAGAGGAAAATTAGATAAAATGAAACACCCAAACTCAAAAATAAGACCATTACCAAGGCATGTGGAGGCTGATAAACCATTGGGGTCTGCATTTGCTCACAGGGATGGCTTCAAGTAGGGATTTCACCAGCACTAACTTACCCCCCTTGATGATAACCATCTATTACACCATATTGACATCTCCTTTTCAACGTTTGAAACCATCCACACCCATTATATTTTTTTGCAGTCACTAAATTTAAATAAAGACATAGCGCTGCGATTACAATTGAGCTAAGGACAATTCCACTCAAATGTATCTTCTACTCTAGAAACATTAATTATATCTTTTGTTATATTTGAATCAACAATGATTGTCCAACCTGTTCATAGTTTCAGTTCCTCTGTTACACTTCTAGTGAACATCAATTTAACTATTTTAGAAATATTGAAGTGCTATAACAAATCAGTACCACGATATAATACGATTTAGTTCTTGTTCAATTTTATGTATAAGGGCACCATCCAACAAGATATGCCAAGCAAGGCACACTGAAAGTGCTGTCAATTTCCCATTTATTCTGTTTAATTTCTGCATACTGATTCCTACTGATACCGTTCCAACTGCTTGAAACAATAACATTTTCAAAAGGTCTCTTTCACTCTCACTTCAATTAGAACAGTACCCCTTTCTCTACTACATTCATGCACATATGCTTACATTTCCAATTCTGCAGATTGGTTTTCATGAAATTAACCAATACTTGTTTTGCATCTAACGAATTCACATAACTAAACAAAACACTGAAAAATATCACCAAAACTGAGTGGCCTCTCTAGTATTACAAGAAGATTTATTCAAAAGAAACAAGAAGTTATTTTAAACTACCCTAGACATCTCATTGTCAGTACAGCATGCAGGACTTTTTCTGCCTGCCAGTTTTTGACTTCCGTGAAGTCTTACATTGAAGATCTAATCAAAAGATCGCTGCAAAACTTTAAAGGGGCGTAAAACCCCCAGCATTCAAATGCTTTGATGGCCAGAGCATGAGCCCAACTCAAAGTTTAATCTGAGATGTAATCTCTACAAATATAGAATGCAAACAAATGCACTAAAAACCAAAGAAACCTAGTTCACTGGCCCTTTCCTTCTCAAATGTCTCAAAGTACTCTCTTTCAATTCCTTAAGTGCCTGCATAAATGGTTGGGACATGACAAGACAAATAAATAAAGGGAGAGGAAAATTAGATAAAATGAAACACCCAAACTCAAAAATAAGACCATTACCAAGGCAGGTGGAGGATGATAAACCATTGGGGTCTGCATTTGCTCACAGGGATGGCTTCAAGTAGGGATTTCACCAGCACTAACTTATCCCCCTTGATGATAACCATCTATTACACCATATTGACATCTCCTTTTCAACCTTAGAAACCACCCACACCCATTATATTTTTGTTGCAGTCACTGAATTTAAATAAAGACATAGCGCTGCGATTACAATTGAGCTAAGGACAATTCCACTCAAATGTATCTTCTACTCTAGAAACATTAATTATATCTTTTGTTATATTTGAATCAACAATGATTGTCCAACCTGTTCATAGTTTCAGTTCCTCTGTTACACTTCTAGTGAACATCAATTTAACTATTTTAGAAATATTGAAGCGCTGTGTGAACAGTATTTGATTGCATTAATGGCTTCCAATGAGCATAGAAATTCATTTGGGCTTACATGGGCCTAAGCAGTGGGATTATTCATACAACGACCAGGACACAGCACAGAAAAACAAGTCTGTGGTCTTGACCAGATTAGCAGATTATAAAAACTAATAAGAAGATGAAATGTGCGGCGCCTGCTGGGGCCAAAATGGTGAAGGAAGGGACTTCGGCTGGTATCCGTAGGGCCAAACATCAATACCACAAAAATGCCCAGAACTGAAATGGTAGTCAGTGTCCAAAATTAGCAGAAGAAATGAGTGTGGGAAGGGCATATATGTGATCTATTTTGCTTCTGTTGTATTCTAGAGCAGACTTATATTGTATTAATTTTTGGGCTAAAGTTTTGAGTATATTAAATGACTGAACCATGTAGAACCATTGACTTGAATTTACATATATGGTTGTAAGGCCTCCTGGTTTTAGTCATCCATTAAAACAGGGGATATTTGTGCACTAAATGTTCACTCCATGCTTTATTTTTCTGCTGAAAAAATATTTGAATCAACAATAACCTCACAATCATGTTCAAAAGGCCTCTCATTGTCATGCTTATTTGAACTAAGCACTAATCCAGCATTGTAGGCTTCCTATCATTTCCTTGATTTTAGTCTCTACTTCAAAGCAAGATCATTCTAAAGCTACATTTATAAAAAATGATCTATTATTATTTTTTTGAGTAAAGGTTCGCCTTTTCATTATGCCATCAATCATTCACAACTGATTTGACCTTGCATTATTGATTTTCCCGATGGGAAAACAGACCAATAACACAAGTTTATGAAGGCAAAGTAACCCCAAAGCACAGAAGTTGGGATCTTTCTAATGATGGGCATTACTGCAAGGCAGCCAAACACCATCAGAGATTGCAACAAATTACTCAATTGTTGTTCTTTCACCTCAACAGGAAGCAGGTCATCCACGTCCTTGTCAACATTAAAAATTGATTCATCAACTGGGCATCCATATTCCCAGTACTTGCGGCCAACTGAATTGTGGTCTCTTTCAATTCCTTAAGTGCCTGCATAAATGGTTGGGACATGACAAGACAAATAAATAAAGGGAGAGGAAAATTAGATAAAATGAAACACCCAAACTCAAAAATAAGACCATTACCAAGGCAGGTGGAGGCTGATAAACCATTGGGGTCTGCATTTGCTCATAGGCTTCTTGCATGTTTCTGTATAATTTCCCTAAGGTTGAATTTTTCTGCATACTTTTCCAGATTGTTGTCACTAACTTGCTAAGCACCAACTGTAACAAAAGTACTTGTAAGTTACTCGTCTATAACATGTCTGAATTGTGTCTTTTCCCTGAGAAGCTGCAATTGATAATTCCAATATATTGGTACCTGATGTTTGAGGGTAGCTAAGCCTTTCATGTGCATTGGAGATTCAGGAATAACACCATTTGAAGGAGGTATGCCAACAATACCACATAAAATAGTCTGTCACAATAAAAGGAAAATTTATGAATCCACTAGAGATTTTTTATGGAGGTGAAAACAAAGAATGAAGAGTTAGATCAAGATGTCTTCAGGAGAGCAAAAGCTCTTCCAGAATAGGGTAGCCAGTGATAGTTAAACCTAAACATGAACCCTGACAAAAATTACAACATAGTTCTAAATAATATATATTTACTGTGGTAATGGGCCTTGACACAATCTCTGCAATAATGGCCCTGCTTGATGCAACATCATTTTTCAAGGGTTTTTTGTGAACTTTCCTTTAAACTTTTCTATGCAGACTTCTTCCCTTTCTTCTTAGTGATTTCAGTGTAAGTGCTCGGTATACACTCTTTTAAGTGAATCTGTTCCAGCAAAGTTCTTTCTGCAGTAACATTCCACCAAGAAAGTTAGCCACTTTATCAGTGGCATTCACACTGGTCACAAATGGCTGAAACATTTTTTTCAACCATTGGAATAGTGGCACTACGAACTTTAGGATCAATTCTATCATCAGCTGCTCCAAATTGATCTTGCACATCCTGAATACGTATCGTATAAACAGTGATATACACAACCAATCATTTAAAATGCATACAGTCATTTCCTAGAATAGAGAATCCTTGTTCTGTTAGAGAATCCTAGTCCAAATCTTTCAAGAACTAATCAAACTTCTAATTTGAGGACCAATATGATCTGCAATAGTAAAACTTATAATGTACTGCACATCTTCATTGTGCGCCAAAAGCTTTACTAATTCTTTAGCAACAGTGCAATTTGTCTTCTTACCCTCTAGAAGTCTTAACAATTAATTCTTCAATTATATGTTTAGCACCCTTCACTTGAAGATAGGATAATTCTTCCCATCAAGCTTAACGTTGGGTAGAGGGATGCTTTAAGATGAAGCTATCCTCCCCCCTTGCTCAACAATTCTCTACAGATCTCAGAATAGAACCAAAGGTAATCTCAGGAACAACGTACTATACTACTATGACAAAGAACCACAATTCTGAAAGAAACATCAGTTTGGTTAGGATCTTCAAACAGCTACCAAGGAATCAAGCAAATGCTGCTCTGCAATTCCAAGACTTCAAGTATCCAGATGCATTGCATTGCTCTATGGCACATCAATGCAATTAATTAAGCATAGAAATAACATCTCTATGTAGCGGCACTTAAAATATTACAAAAGGTGATCATTCACTGAGGTACATTCCAAAAAATATATAATTATTGTTGCCACATCATCCAGATTTAGAATAATAATCTATTGGAATGGACACATTGATAAAAATTCCATTGTTGAGTTTGGGTTTGAGTTATTTCTTCCTCTAACTGCTCTCCAAAGCTAACTATTCAAACCAAGTCACCCTTCAATGACATACAACTCACAAGGTTCTCAAAGGCAGAAAAATCAAAAGCGTATAACAGTTAATATGTCATATAACAGTTAATAACAGTGAGAAGAGAGCTGCTGCCGCTTCAAGTACCTCAAGCTCAAACTAGTCTGTTGTTCTTTCTTGCATCAAAAGAACTGAGTACAATAAGAAACAAGTTCCATGAGTATAAAATCAACAAATACAAATGAATATTACATTTTTTATCATCACCCAACGAACAAGAACCAAACAAAACTCAAGTCTAAGGGAAGGTTTATCAACTTGATGTCGAAAGAAGTACCATGAACAGGTATACCCCATCTTCCGGAAAGCAATTGCAATCCCTGAGAAAAGAAATCATCTTATTGTCTACCACAGTACAGACTATCGACATCTGAGACAAAAATTCATTCCCAAGTAGTCCAAAGCACCTCATAACAGTTTCTCTATTACAAATCAGACAATATTAATACAACATATTTCTTGCCTCGAAAACTTTTCAAAAGGTCTATACAAAACTTGAACTACAGTCTATACAGACACTGTGTTCAATCCAGATTTTGATTACAAACACCATTGAGGCCATACGGTATCTCCAATTTTTCACATCATTGAGGTCATCAGTATCTCCAATTTCAAACAGCATTCAGGCCACATTTGATATAAATAGTGCTAACTGACCCATGACTCAGGCAAGAAAACACCCAATTCCCCCACTCAACCCTATGAACCAGCCCATACTTGGCAACATGACTATAACGCTCCCTCTCACCATAAAATACATTTGAGACAATTGTACCGAGATCAAGCTGAATGAAAAATATGAACAATACAACAATCATTGCCTAGATCTTTCCAACACGAACAATACATGGGAATCAGAAGCAGGAAGTTGCCTTCTCCATCACAATATTCATCTTGGGATACTGGCAGACTGCAAACATCCAAATGCTGTAATATTTAGGGTAAGTACTGATAACTTTCCAGCTCAACAACACAACAAAAGGGAGGACACAGACAATCATAAAAAGAGTAAGCAGATCACGGCTACTTACCCCATGCTTGAATATCAGCAGAGTTAATATACCTTTTACACGAACATGAGAATATCAGCTTGAGAAACTACAAGATACTGCCACATTCCTCAGCAGCTCCTGCCTCAGTTTCTTACTTTACAACATTAAAAATGTAGCAATGCATAAGTCTTAAAGACCATAAAGTTGACAAAGATTCAAACATACAATCACACATCCAAACTGAATGAATCAAAACAACATTACATGCAAGCAAAATTTTGAAGCCTGTGCACAACACGACCTTTTGATGAAAGATGCTACTTAATCAACATAAACAAGTCCAGACATTCTTCAAGGAAAGCCACAAACAAAGTTACAAGGAAAAGGAAAATTCAACTCATTCAACAATCATCTCCTTTATAAAAGACCTCTACATCAGATAATGAGTTGAACATTTACTCTTGAAAAGAACCTTCTAATGTTAGTTATACTAGACAATCCCAAAATCAAAAATGTGACCAGCAGACAATCAAGATCTGATCAGCAATAATCGCTGTCGTAGAAATATTGGCAAAAGTTCAACTGCCAATATACATGAAATAAATGCCATATATATATGATTTGCATCGACTAAACGCTATGGAGTAACATGATCTTGGTTGGAAAAAGGAGCATGTAGTGAAAAAAAAAGGTTGGAATATAAATCAGACCATTCAGTAAAGCAAATAAAATGATGTTTGGAACAACAAGGGGCTATTAACAGCCATTCGCACTTTTTGCTTGGGAAGGGAAATCAAGAATTCTTCTATTTTTTCCCAGATCCACCTATTGGAAGATCCAGGCTCCATGTTTCCATAAGTCCAGATGCTGTATGTTTCCCATATACTTTAAGGGCCCTACAACCCTATCTTTTGCCAATAAAAATAACTACTGCGCCACATTTTAGACAACACAAATCTAATATTTTCTAGCAGTCTGCATTTCTGGGTTTGTGAGAACAATTTGGAGCCACGGTTATATTTGATTCCAAACCAACGGAAGAATTCAACGTTCACTGGAAAAGTGATTATCACCCCTGTTCCAACTGCAGGAGGCATGAATCCACCTAATTTGGCCTTCCAGAACAACTGATAATCTGTATCATACTCAGCAACTATTTTCTCCTGTACTTCAAACTTGAAGAAAAACAAGACATATGAAGCCAACTTACCCTGATTCAAAAGCCGGCTACAGATGGGCAGGACCTGCATAAAGGGGCCTAATTTCTCGCGCTCAGCCAACAATTCTGTCAAGTACCGACTGTTGTTGTTGTTGCTGCAGTGGCATGAGCCGTTCAAATCCAAGAAACAATGGATACCAAAAGAAGAGAAGAATAAGCGGATTGAAATATGAAAATGCAAGAATATCGCACCGAAACTGCTGCTGCTAACTAGAACATTTAGATTTGTGAACTAGGATGAAAAAACCTATTTCAAAACCATTTTTATACAGGGACCCAGGGAGCCATATACACCAAAACAGCGGGCTGAATCCGTGAAAACAGGGAGCCGCCCTCCATTTGAAAACAAATTAAGCTCCGCCCTCCATTTCAAAACAAATCTAACATCCCATGACCAAATCGACCCTCACAAACCACTCCCGGGACCAAATCGACCCTCACAAACCACTCCCAAACCAGAAAACCCAAACTGTAAATCAAAAATGGCGATTTTGCTCTCCCAAACCGAGAGCAAATATCAAAATGGGGCGATTTTGATCAAATACGATTCGGTTAGTTTATCCGCCCTGGGCTAAAATAAAAAAAAAATTAATTTTTAAATAAAATATGGGCTAATTATATAAAAAAGTTTTTATTATTTTAATTAAAAATTCACCCTATTAAAATATAAAAAGCCTTAAATTTCGCCTTTGGGCGATTATTCGCCCCTAAAATTAACCTTGGTTTCCTAAAGTGTCTAATGCAAATGGAAATCCTATTCTAAGGTCTTAAGAATACTTTTAAAGGACAAGTATGGATAATGATTTCAAGACAAGGCCTATGTCCCTAATGGTAACTTCCAAAACTTAGCACTTCAAAAGAACTTAAAACATGTTATTGATGGAGTTAGTATTTAAACAAAAGTGTAAATATACAACTAGTTCAATCAAAATAAAATGCAATAACCAAACAATGAGCTAATGACTATGAGACCCAGTATCCTTGCTGCTTCAGTAAAAGGACAAGATGATTCTATCATGTCATTAGTTCAATCAAAATAAAATGCAATAACCAAACAATGAGCTAGTGACTATGAGACCCAGTATCCTTGCTGCTTTAGCAAAAGGACAAGATGATTCTATCATGTCATTAGTCATTAAAAGGCTATGTGCATCACTAATCTACAATCAACTTGAAAGCAATTTATGTACAACTAATATACATGAGAAAAATGTAAAACAACAGTAATCAAAACAACTTTGTTATGTACAACTAATATACATGAGAAAAATAAAATGCAAAATTAAATGACAACTATACAAGGTAGGGGCCCTCTGCCACCTATGAAATCAAAGCAAAATTGAACACACTTGCATGAATTAAAATTGCATGAATGAAAAATCTAATCTATCAAACTTGAAAGCAATCAAATCAAAGCAATATTTACAAAATGAAATCTACTCTACCTTACATTCTACAAGGCAATATTTACAAAATGAAATCTACTCTACCTTACATCCTAATATGCTCCATGACATCTACTTCACATCTCCTTCCATGTTGAGAACATCAAAGCTTTACTCAATTTCTTCAAAAGTACAAAGTACAACAAAGTTCTCCAAAGCTTTCAAAAGCCATCAAGGAAGAACTACAAACTTAAGAACTAGGAACTAAAAGACTAACAAATGAAGGAGAGAGATCTCCTATTTATACAAAAAGATGAGAGCCATCTCATTAATGAGAATCCATGAATCTCTCCCTCTACCTCTAGAGTCCTAATCAAAATAGGAACTGATAAGACACATGTCTTTTTAGAGTTACAATACAATTAGGAGATGTGACACATATCCTCATGATCCCATGATTCTTTCCAACCAAATTCGAATTTGGCCTTAGAGTGCCACATAAGGGTCTTCTAGAAGCCTCCTTTCAACCTACACATGTCAACAATCTCAACCCATTTGTTAGGTATAAGCATATGCACATTATTTTCTAATGTTTAACCACAAATTCACTTAAAAGGCTTAGAAATAATAAAGATTGGAAAAACATAAAGGTGGCCCAATGATAACGAAAGTGGGATGAATGTGGTGACATAGTAGTGAAATGGAGGTGATATAATGGACATAATAGTGAAAGTGTAATGGAAATGAATGACATTTTCAAGACTCAACAGTATACACGGTGGTTTGACAGAGGGAAGTAGCATATACTTTATGAAGTATGTTTCTGTTGTTTCTGTTTGCTATTGTAGAGTTCTGGGTTCTTCTTTGGGTTCTGGTGACTGCATTCTGGTGATAGTGTTGTGAATGATCAGATTCAGGCTATGATGATTGAGTTTTCAGTGATTGGCTGATGCATATGTACTTGATGATTGTATTGCATTTATGATGTTGTTGATGGGTCCAATATGAAAATTGAATGAAATGTGGCCTTTAGATTGTGGTGTTGTGTTCTAGGAGTATCCAGTCTAAAAATTTATGAAACGTGGTCCCTGGAGGAATAAATAAGGTCATAGACTTCTGTAGGTCGGTGCCTATGTGCTAGTAAACATATCGGCTAGTACAAGAGATAGGGGGTTGTAGGTCCCTTCCAGTAGAAGTTGGAGAACGAGAAAAGGTTGTAGCCTTCTGCAGGTAGAAGCTTGCATACTGTTATAAGTTTGCACCAGTACAAGATTGTAAATAGATTTTCTTATTATTAAAAGAAGACAAAGACAACAACATCAGGTGGTTTTTACCAACATTGGGTTTCAACCTTATATCTTGGTGTTCATGTGTGTTGCTTATGTGTGAGGCTTTATTCTGCTTTTACTGCACTATCTAATAAATCTCTGATATACTGGTTAAAGTTCAATACATGATAAACTGCCTAAATCAAAAGTTCTCTGCATATACGCTGGTTTCTTTAAGTACAGTCACGTGTACACACTAGTTCACTTAGTTGAAGTAGAATATATAAATCTGTTTGGGAAATTAAATTATTGATCTGATAGTACTGATTCACCCCCCTCTCAGTGTTATTTCCAACAATTTATATAAGAGCAGGGAATTCAGAAGAAGCTTGATCGCTTGAAGGGAGATCCATCATCATGAGTAATCAAGAAAGCGTGGGATCCATCAGACCACCAATCTTTGATGGGAGCAACTTTGTTTATTGGAAAATAAGAACCAGAACCTATCTACAATCACTTGGAACGGATGTCTGGGAAATTGTGGAAGGTGGATATACATTGCCAACATCAATTCCTACAGATATGACAAGTAAGAAGCAATATGAAACCCATGCCAAAGCTGTCACAATTAGAGTTTGTCAAAGTCATGCAACTCAAATCAGCCAAAGAAATACGGGACAAAATCGTTCTGAGCTACGAAGGAGACTCTTAGGTAAAACGTGCTAAACTTCAAACTCTCAGAATTCAGTGTGAAACTCTTAAGATGCACAATGTTGAAAGTATAACTAGTTACTTCCTACGTATAGATGAGGCTGTTAATTGTATGAAGAATTTGGGTGAAGATATAAAGGAAGTTACCTTAGTTGAGAAAGTTTTTAGATCATTGTCTGCTAAATTTGAATCAAAAGTGTCTGCCATAGAAGAAAAACAGGATCTGCAGACTATCATTATGACATAGCTTCACGGAGTCTTAACTACATTTGAGATGAGAAAAGGAGGTCCATTAGATATGAGAGAATCTGCATTTAAAGCTTACCCAAAAGGAAAGGAAGAACACAATGAATCATGACATATTTTAGAAGAAGAAGATGAGGTAAACTTTGTCAAGAAGCTTCAATGGGGTTCCGAAAGATTTAGAGGTAAGCTACCCTTCAAATGCTTTGCTTGTGGCAGAGTCGGTCATTATGTTGCCAAATGTCCTCATAAAGATAAATATGAAAAAGGGAAGGAATATGCAAAATGGAATAGAAAACAAGTTGTAAATAAAATAAGTTATTATAATCATGAAGATAGCGATGGTTTATCAAATAGTGATGAAGATGAAAATAGTAATGACTATCGACTTCTAATGGCTTATGACGATGATAATTTTTGGGATGCTTTAGAAGAAGACGACCTTCATAAAAAAATTCCTAAACTCAAAATATGTTTAGAAGAAAAGAATATGATTATAGATACCTTGACATACTTACTTGATGAAAAAGAAAAACACAATGAAAAACTAGAATGTGAAATTGTGGGTATAAGAAAGGATCTTGAAAAACCGAAATCTCTCAATCTTAGATTTGCTAAAGGATCAGAAACCTTAGATGAAATTATCAAAGTGCAGCGTTCTCCTCTAATAAAGATAGGTCTTGGATATACTGAAGAAGCATCTCAATCACAGAAGCTGTCAACCTCCACTAAAAGCTATCTTGATGCAGCAAAGGCCAGTGAACAATATGACAATCGTCAACAAAGGCATAAAGCAGATCACTAGGTAAATCAGACTCAATTTATTCAAAGGATGAATAGAATCCACAACCGATCTCAGGTAAATCATACTCAATTTGCTCCAAATATGAATACCAATAGAAACTACAATCACCAGGTCAATAGATTCGATAGTCGTAGGAACTTCTTTCATGGGCAATGTTTTCATGTCATAATTTTGGACACAAATCTGCTCATTGTGTTTCTTACAAAACCATCATGACTAGAGAAGCACGAAATCAAAGGAATGTAACAGGGGTCAAGAAAAGTTCCTATAATAAATTTTCTCTTCTTGAAAATGAAATAGAATGCTCAATCTGTAACAACTTTGGTCATGAAGAATCTGAATGCAGGAGCAAATTTCGGCAATCATCTCAAAAGGAGCAAACTCCATTAAATCCCAAGATATGGAGAAGGAAAGAATCCCAAATAGAAATATGTGGTATAGCCTTGTATGCAGAAGGACAATAAAATCAGTGGTACATCGACAATGGATGCTCAAAACACATGACAAGTGACAAAGAAAAACTTCACTCATATAATTCCTTAGAAAAAGAAAAGAATGTCTCATTTGGAAACGACACTCCTTCAAAGCTCCAGTTTTCTGATCAGCTTTGGTTGAAAATGAATCAGCTCGAAAAATCAAATGCCTCAGATCTGATCGAGGAGGGGAATTTACCTTGGATGAATTATTTGAATTTTGTGAACAACATGGAATAAAAAGGTAATTCTCCACCGTAAGGACTAATGGAGTGGTAGAAAGAATGAACAGAACTATTCAAGAAATGGATCGAGCTATGCTAGATGAATATGGAACTCCTGCAACCTTCTGGGGTGAAGCTGCATTCACTGCTGTAACTATTCTCAACCAAGCAAATGTTCGGGTAAATAGCACTCACACTCCACATGAATTTTGGTATGGTAAGACTCCTACCGTAAAATACTTTAAAGTTTTTGGAAGCAAATATTATATCAAAAGGACTGATGAAAAGCTTGGTAAGTTTGAGCCCAGAGCAGATGAAGGTATTCTTCTTGGTTACTCTTCCTGAAGTAAAGGATATAAATGTTATAATAAAAGAATTGGGAAAATTGTTGAAAGTATTGATGTTGCAGTTGATGAAGCATGCAAATATCCAAAACAAACAAAAACAGAAGATTATGACAATGAAGAAGATGGGGAGTATTTTCCCACATCAAATCACGATTATATTGAAGAAGAAACCAATGAAGCACTAGAAGAAGAGATAAAAATAGAAGAAAAGACTCCGTCCAGGTATGTTCAGAAAAATCATCAAGAAACTCAAATTTTAGGGGAAAAGGAGGCAGGTGTACAGACAAGAAGAACTATTACATAATCCTCAAGCTATCTAGCATTACTATCCTCCACCGAACCTCAAAATGTAAATGAAGCATGCAAAGATGAATGTTGGGTCAAGGCCATGAATGAAGAACTTGAGAAAATTGAAAAGAATAATACTTGGGAATTAGTTCCTAGGCCTCATGATAAAAATATTATAGGAACTAAATGGATATTCAAAAACAAGTTGAATGAAAATGGAGAAGTCATTAGAAACAAGGCTAGACTTGTTTGTAAAGGGTATGCTCAACAAGAAGGTATATATTTTGAAGAAACTTTTGCACCTATTGCTAGACTTGAAGCCATAAGGATGTTTTTTTCTCTTTCTAGCTTTCAGAAATTCAAAGTATACCAAATGGATGTAAAATCTGTTTTCCTTAATGGAGATTTAGAAGAAGAAGTTTATATTGAACAACCAGAAGGATTCATTCTTGGAAATGATGCAAAACTTGTATGCAGACTCAAAAAGGCTCTCTATGGTCTAAAATAGGCTCCAAGGGTCTGATATTACCATCTTGACAAATATCTACATCAACAAGGTTTTTCAAAAGGTTCAGTAGATAGAAATCTATATACAAAGATTGACATTGATAATTTACTTATAATTTTTGTTTATGTTGATGATATCATTTTTGGTAGCAATGAAGAATCCATGAGTCAGAATTTTTCTTCAGTAATGCAGCAAGAATTTGAAATGTCCTTGCTTGGTGAACTTACCTATTTTATTGGTCTACAAATTCAACAAAATAAAGATGGTATTTTTCTTTCACAAAACAAATATCTCAAACAGATCTTGAAAAGGTACGGCATGGAGGATTCTAAACCTGTACGTACCCCAATGATAACAGGATGCAGTCTCAGCTCAAATGATGAATCAACAGCAATACATCAACCAACTTACAGATCCATGATTGACAGTCTGCTTTATCTAACAGGTACCCGACCTGACATCATGCATGCAATAGGAATAGTTGGAAGATTCCAAGCAAATCCAAAGGAATCACACCTTCAGTCAGTCAAAAGAATTTTCAAAAGTCTTCAAGGAACATAGAACTTTGGTTTATGGTATCCTAGAGATACAGATCTCACTCTTCATGCATATACAGATGCAGATTGGGAAGGAAGTGTTGATGACATAAAAAGCACTAGTGGTGGTGCATTCTATATGGGTTCCAGGTTAGTATCTTGGTTCAGCAAGAAACAAAGTTCAATTGCGCTATCTACAACTGAAGTAGAATATGTGACTACTGCATCTTGCTGCACACATGGATGATGCAAACCTTGCAAGACATTCAGATCACATGCACTCCACCCATCTCCATTCTATGTGATAATACAAGTGCCATCAGTATTTCAAAGAATCTAGTCATGCACTCCAAGACCAAGCACATACCCATCAAATACCATTTTCTACATGAACAAGTGCTTGAACAAAAGGTCAAATTGGAGTATGTTCTCTCCAAAGAATAGGTTGCTGATATATTCACTACACCACCACCCAGAGAGACATTTGAATATCTCAGACAAAAGCTGGGAGTAGTTGCTGCATCATCATGCTGTTAAATCCAATTTTTCAGAAAAAGGTTATTATACGCGTGTTTCATGAAGCAGAGTCACATACACACGTGGGTTTCTATGGGTAAAGGAGCGTATATGTGTTTCAGACAAGAAAAACAGTGGGGAAGGATCTGATATGGGTGCTCTGGCTGATATTGATTATTAATGTCTATATGCTCTATTCATTAATTTTATCTGACTTACAAATATGCCTTGATCATTGACCTGTTAACAATGCACAGGTAGCACAGGTTCAGGGGGAGCATTAACCTTCACGTACATTCTACATTGTTGGCATTATCTTAGAAGATTTTGGTACAGATCCAC
This sequence comes from Pinus tabuliformis, assembly GCA_031772625.1. Lineage (NCBI taxonomy): Eukaryota > Viridiplantae > Streptophyta > Pinopsida > Pinales > Pinaceae > Pinus > Pinus tabuliformis. Next base: position 975,115,794 of record CM062810.1, read on the forward strand.
ATAGTTGTTTTGATTCAGGTGACTCTTTTGATGATAAAAATATATAGGCTGTTGATCCTGATGCTGCTGATGGTGCAGATCATATATGGTGTATGATAGTTACTGATGACTATCATGGTCTTGTTTAGATTGTTGGTCCTTGTTATAAATGTCATGTATATCATTTGATGTAAAGGTCACGAAAAGACCTAATTTGTAACCCCACTTTGCATGGGAAGGATGATGTAATAATTTCTATTTTAGTCATGTATAAACACTTGGTTGGGTGGATGAATCAAAATTGGTGTATCCCCACTCGGTTGGGAGATTGATGTATGTATGAGTCATTGGTGATAGGAAGGTCATACTCACTTAGTTGAGTTGTAGAGTCATGTTATTCTTTTGAAAAATATTTTTGTAGACTTTGCATATGCTCAAGGGGAGCATGGACGGTTTAGTGCATCCTAGCATGTACAAAGGGGGAGCTCAATCAGAGATTTCAGAATTTACTCAGGGGGAGCATGGACATCATTATGTATGTCAAGGGGAGAAAATATCTTGGTCCACCCTTTGCCCTTGATGTCAAAGGGGGAGAGTGTCTTGGTGTTATTGTTGCCATCAAGTCCAAAGGGGGAGATTTTTGGCATTATGATACATGTGTTGTCCTTGATGGAAACTCACTCAGATGACAGTTCACAGTACAATAGGTTAATTGCAAAGGATTATAGATCAGACTACAAAGAATGAAGAAAGAGAGGTATACGCAGGTTCACCTTGACCAAGCTACGTATACACGCAGGTTCCCTGAACACAAGTAGCGTATACGTACACACACAGTTTCATAGAAGGGAAAGTGCGTATATGTTGGAAAACTATTTTTTTGGTCCGAGGTATTTGATCCAAGGTATTTTGATCCATGGTATTGGTCCAAGGTATTTGGTTCGAGGTATTGACCCTAGGTATTTGGTCCAAGGTATTGGTCCTAAGTGGTTTTGATCCATGGTATTGAGAAAGGCCTAAGACTATATAAGGAGGAGAAGATCATTAGGACAAGGTGTGCAAGTATTGAATATCTGATGAAGTGTGAGATCTAGTATGCAGGGTATTGGCTTATGGTGCTTTGCTTGATCTGAACCAAGTATGAACCTTAGCGGTTGATGAGGGATAAGATCTAATGATGAATTGGGATCTTAAGGCTTGAAATGAATTATCATTATGTGGTTTTGATAATGTATAATCTAGATCTACATACTGACACATGTATTATTTTGTAAATGTTATGATTTAGGTATAACTAAAGTCTGGAATAGCTGCAAAATTATGATTGATATTTACAGATGTGTACGCTAGTTGGCTTTGATAAAAGTGCATATACATGCTGGTTTGACACAGGGAAGTAGCGTATACTTTATGAAGTATGTTTCAGTTGTTTCTGTTTGCTGTTGCAGAGTTCTGGGTTCTGCTTTGGGTTCTGGTGACTGTATTCTAGTGACAGTGTTCTGAATGATTAAATTCAAGTTATGATGATTGAGTTTTCAATGATTGGTTGATGCAGATGTACTTTATGATTGTATTGAAATTATGATGTTGTTGATGGGTCCAATATGAAAATTGAAAGAAACGTGGCCTTCAGATTGTGGTGTTGTGTTCCAGGAGTATCCAGTCTGAAAATTTATGAAATGTGGTCCCTAGAGGAAGACAGAAGGTCGTAGCCTTCTGTACATCGGTGCCTACGTGCTAGTAAACATATCGGATAGTACAAGAGCTAGGGGGTTGTAGCTCCCTTCCAGTAGAAGCTGGAGAACAAGAGAAGGTTGTAGCCTTCGGCAGGTAGAAGCCTGCGTACTGGTATAAGTCTGCACCAGTATAAGATTGTAAACTGATTTTCTTATTATTAAAAGAAGACAAAGACGACAAAAGTAGGTGGTTTTTACCCACATTGGGTTTCCACCTTATATCTTGATGTTCATTTGTGTTGCTTATGTGTGAGGCTTTATTCTGCTTTTATTGCACTATCTAATAAATCTCTGATATACTGGTTAAAGTTCAATACATGATAAACTGCCTAAATCAAAAGTTCTCTGCATATATGCTGGTTGCTTTAAGTACAGTCGCGTGTACACACTAGTTCACTTAGCTGAAGTAGCGTATATAAATCTATTTGGGAAATTAAATTATTGATCTGACAATACTGATTCACCCTCCTCTCAATATTATTTCCAACAAGCATCTATGGTTGCAAGGGAGTACATGTCGCAATTCTTAACTACTTTTCAGTTTTTGTCATTTTCATATTTTTTCAATCTCTATCTCCTAATATAAACAAATCCTATCGAAATTGATAAGATTAGATTCGAAATTTCAGGCACACGTCTTTAATGTTCCAGTGCGCATGTTTTATGTCATCTTGCAAAATAAATCCCATTTTTATTATAGGGCCCACTGCATTGTTTACATAATTGATTATATGTGTACTATTTATTGTCAAAAGGTGCCTTTTGTTTGTTCAAACTAGGTTGAAATTTTACTCTTCTATCGTTGATGTCTTCAAATGTTGAGCACTTCTTGCATTATTTCTCGCCCTTTCCATAACAATTCCATGTGCCATCATAACCACTTATGTTATAAATATAATATGAAATTGTTCTTCAATTTTTGTGAAAGCTTTTTGTTGTAAGAATCAAATTTGAAGTCTTTGTGCTCAAGTGGGCATAAAAGATTAAATATACTGGGCATAATTGATTAAATATACTGATATTATTATCATGATATGACCTCAATGCTATTAATAACCATTACATCATCACAATTAGAACATTTTTTTATCTGCACTTTTCTTTGATTATGTAGTTGAAACATTTCAATATGTGGTTAAGATGTCATTTTCTTAAAAAAATTATATCCAAACACATAAATTTATAGTAATCCATGCTATTGCATAAAAGTAATGTTCATCGCAAACTATTCTCTAATGATTTACATTATTTTATTTTCTAGTCCAAAAATGATTTTGAGAGTTATATATTTGTATATGAATTGAAAAATATTAGAGTTTTATGTTTACCTTGTACATGTCACACATTTATATTTTTGAATGGGCAAAGAACAAACTAACATATTGCTCACAATGTAAAAACCCATAAGCAACTTGGAACCTTTTCTTTTCTACTTAATCATAAGTGTATATTCTAGATGTCAAAGTTCATGGTCCGAAAATAACTTTTTTTCCATGGTGCCCACCTTTAACTAAATTTGCAAATAAGACAAATGGCATTTTTGAATATAGAAAGTATATTTGACATGTTTATTGTGGTCACTGTTCATGTTGGAGTTGACAAATCTCAATTTAAAGTTGTAAAAGTATGAAAATTGGTTTTTGCTTGTGAGTTCTACCTTGGGTGAGTTTGCTTTTTTAGGCCAAATGATGGTTTTCGCTGTAATGAATGACTTACACAAAAGGATATTGTTGATAAGTTTGGGGTTGACATATCACATACTATGTTTGGCTCCATGCAGAGCATACAAGTTGTAAAAAAATTATGAACATTGGCCATGTTCATGTTCTAAAAAAATGAGTTTTGAGTGCATTGAGGTATGCTTTTTCAATTATGGACATGATTTTCATTTGTCTCATTTTTTAGGAGTTGGAGCAAACAATAATCAGAAAAATCACAAATGTAGTTTTTGCAGAGAAACTTGTCAATTTTCAACAAAAAAGATTATATCAATATAGTCAGTAACCATGTTAGCATCCATGAGTGTATGCCTAAATTTTTAGCTTGTGAGATGGACCACAATTGTTGTAATTGTCAAATGAAATATGTAGGTTTTGTTTTGTTTTTTGTTTTTGTTTTTGTTTTTTTGTTTTTTTGTTTTTTGTTTTTTTGTTTTTTGTTTTTTGTTTTTCTCTCTCTCATGGTTGCAAAGTTAAATCATATCATGTGGTTTTTTGCATCTAGGGTGAGGTTTCAACTAATCCACTAGCAAGTTCACAATGTTTTAGGGTTAAGTGTCCATGTTATAAGACCCTAAAAAATTTGCTGGCCTCTCTACTATTTGATTTTCTAGGATACATCATGACCAATTGTGACATTTTGAAGGAGGGTAGCTGCAAATGTTTGTGGTGCTTTTCACCAAAGCAAATCCAATAAATACTTTTTGTTCTTGGTGTCGGACAAAGTAGGAGGATCCTTGGCTTTTAAACTTTTCTATCCTCCAACCGATCACCTCTCCATCCACAATAAAATTTTTATCCAATGGGGTGTTGCTATAATGTAAGAAATGGCAGCTCATGCATCAATTATCATGTGCGTTTAAGTGGGGGAGGACATATGATATTGTTGCCAACTACATGCAAGACTTAATAAGGGTATTTTAATTATATCATGGATATCAGAAGCTAGTTACACATGTGATGCAACCCCATGAGATGACTGTAGAGTGCATGTGATAGATGGACGAGGGTGGGTATGGAAAAGAGAAACCCACTAGGCATGAGGTAGGTGACCCCTCTAGGTTTTTAAAATATTTTGTTTTATTTTATTCTATCTCATCATTCAAGTGAACAACTAAATTTTCATTTTGCATTTTATAAAGTAACATTATATCATAAAACTCAAGAGTTCCTAAGATAATATTTTGAAGGTTAAGGAGAGAAGCTAAGCACCAAATTAGTACATTCTTCCACCATTTGATTTTTCTTAGATTGGATGTTGTAATTAAATGACACAAAAACAATGTAATTTCAAATTAGTTTTAGAGTTTTATCAATTTGGATGTTGCAAATAAATGAAAGAAAAACAAAGTAACTTTAAATTAGTTTTAAGTTTACCATAAATTTGATGAAGGGTTAAAAAGTTTATTTTCTACATGAATTTTGGTGGAGTAAATGAATTGAATTTATTTTTTTGGACTTTTAATTTTTGAGACTCACATTTCTCTTCCAATGCTCTATAATAGAGATATTTTTCTCATTTGTAAAGATTAGATATTCAAATTAGTAAAAGAGCTAGCACAAATAGGGAAAAAATACCATACAAAACTAAATATCTCTCAAAATAATCACCATTTTTGCCAGAGCAAGTGATTCCATCTCTCTCTCTCTTTCTCTCTTTGTAAACATTATCCAAGAAACAAAATATGAATGATAAACAACATTATAAAGTTAAAGTGGGTATTAGTGTTATATTAAATGGGGCTTATATTTGTGTCGACAAGTGTCTCCTATTTTGGAATTGGGGTTCGAGATTAAAAAGTTGTTGATTGATAATTAATAGGTGGATGGACAAGCTTTAAAACCTATGAATATTTTTCATTGTGCTCAGGAATATAGGGTTGAGATTAATTTGAAACCCTAATCTTGTGCATTCCACCCCCCCTCACCCCGCCCCGCCTTTTTGTGTTCTTTTCAATATAATATAAAACATAGCCATGTTCTATGTCATATCCACTTTTTCATCAATTGTTTGTTTGTACACCAAGTGGCCCGTTAGCCTCTAGATGGTGTTGCATGCTCCCTTTCCTCTACCCATGTGGAGGAGTGCACATGAAACTAATTGTCTTAAGGGCTATACCCTACCTATGTCTATTTGAAATTCATTCCATTATCATTGAATCACTAGATTGTTGCATTTCAATTCTATTTGATCGTTGAACAAATGACTAAATTGCTATTGGATTGTTGTATTGTTGAATCATTAGAATGTTGCATTTCAATTCTATTGGATCCTTCAATTAAAGGCTAGCTTGTTTAGATTGCTAATCACTTTACCCTCGATTGTTGGATGGATGAATGTTTGTATCCTTAAACCTCAATATTTTTTATCACTAAAGGTATGGATAGGTGAGCTTCCATTGAATAACAAGGTAATAATAATTTTTTGTTTTCCTAATTTACTATTTTATTTCATTATCATTTACTAATCACTAGAGAAAAAAATAAGAAGATAATGTATGCATAGTTCAATGGTTTTAATTTCAATATGTTTAATGTATATGCTTTAAATCAATGCGCGTGCGCTTCAATAGTTATTTCATTATCAATGGTTGCAATAGATTCCTAGTTCAGTAGTTTCAATAGTTGTGTGGTTGTGTGATTCAATAGTTTTAATAGTTACGTGGTTGCCTTAGTTCAAAGGTACCCTCAACTAAACTCTTGAAAACCCCTATAACTCATATATCATCAGAAAAATTACCACCTCCTTCAACACCTTTTGTATATTCTTTATATAATATGTAGATTTCCCGTCTTGATAAATTATTTGGAATATGTATTGTGTCTTTATTTGACATACACTCTCCATGCTTTGAAAATGAGTCTTTCATCCATGACATTGCAATATTTTCTAATGCATTAGGGGACTTTTGAGATCTAAAATGGGTCTCCTAAGAAAAATGTACAACCAAAATAAACTTTATAAGAACCAGTAGGATTCAAGATGACGATGTCAACCATGGAGGATGATTCAACATTTTTGGAGTGAAAAGGTAAAAAGATTGAAAAATAATAAAACAATAAAACATTAAAACTATTTTTTCAACTCGTATTTTCAACTTATTTCCCTATGGGTTTACTCAAATTTCGAGCGAAAACACTCATTGGATGCATAATTTGATTCCTCATCCAAGGAGTATCCATGTTGTATACTTTCGATGGACCGTGCTACACGAAAAATGAGAAATAAATGAAAAAATGTGATTGCAATAATGTTTTCATGTATTTCTCAGTTTCGTGTAGCAGGGTCCATTGAAAGTATGCCACATGGCTACTCCTTGAATGAGGAATCAAATTCCAACGAGTGTTTTCGCTCAAAATTTGAGAAAACCCATAGGGAGCTAAGTTGAAAATACGAGTTAAAAAAATAGTTTTTTCTTTTTTCCCTCTAAAATTTGATGATGTCATTTAATCTTATTTTATTATTTCCACTATTATTTTATAATTTCCTTAGGAGGCCCATTTTAGACCTCAAAAATCCCCTAATGGGCCCAATATCTCATCTATAATGTACTTATGAATAAAATGTAGGATCTTTTTCTGGTCTTTATTGGATTCTTGACAAGTGAATATTACCAATTGAATGCAACCTTTTGAAATCCTTTTTACAGAGCAATACATTCTCAATATGATAATCATAACCTACTAGTGTAGATTGCATGCAACCCACTAAATATGAATTTTGCATGCTTTTATTCATTGACAAATATCTCTTCCTTTGCTCCAAAGAAAACTTGAAATCCATATGTTTCAAGCAATCCTTTCGACAACATTCACTTGAAATCAGATCACTGATAGAACTTCTACTTGTGAGATATTCTATCCTAAGCCTTGTATAACTGGAATATTTTGGATTGATATGAAAAGGTCTACTCCTACTCCTAGATACAATATTTTCTTGCAACGTCTCCATCATTTCATTATCTTTTGTAGAAGAATTTTCATCATCATTAGGAGGAATATTATCCTCACTATGATCATTCTAAACATAGTTAGGAAATTCATCACCATCATTGCTTGGAAAATATTCATTACCATCTTCGCTCAGACAAAATTCTTCACCATCTTCATCCGTGTTTTTGAAATCCTCCTTTAGAGGATTCAATTCATCATTGCCATGAGTGCCTTTGAAGCACCCACTTAGAGAAAATTCATTATTCACATATGTGCCTCTAAAATTATTATTTGCAAGAAACTCTTCATCCTCCCCTTCATCACTGGTGCTCTCATAATCCTTAGGATTAAGACTAAATGGAAAATACGTCTCTTTGTTCGTAGTCAAATTATCATTTGTAGGAAATTCTTCATCCTCCCCTTCATCAGTGGTGGTCTCACAATCCTTAGGATTAGGACTAAGTGGAAACTTTGAATTTCTATTTAATGGAAATTCTTCATCCTCCCCTTCGTCAGTGGTGCTATCATTATCCTTAGGATTAGGACTAACTAGAAACTTTGAATATCTATTTACTCGAAATTATTCATCCTCCTCCTCCCCTTCTTCAGTGGTGCTCTCATAATCCTTAGGATTATGACTATGTGGAAAATTTGACTTTGGAAATTCTTCATCCCCCCCTTCATCACCGGCGCTCTCAAAATCCTTAGGATTAGGACTAAGTGGAAAATTTGACTCTGGAAATTCTTCATCCCCCCTTCATCAATGTTGTTTTCATATTTCTTAGGATTAGGACTAAGTGGAAAATTTGGCTCTCTATTTACTAGAAATTCTTCAGCCTTCCATTCGTGAGTGGTGTTATCATAATCCTTAGGATTAGGACTAAGTGGAAACATTGAATCTCTATTCACATGAAATTATTTTCGCTGTCCTTCATCAATATTGCTCTCATCATCCTTAGGATTAAGACCCAGTGGAGAAATTTACTCTCTATTCATAGTGAAAGAATTGATGTTATATTCATCAATATGAATAGAGTTGTTACATGATGAAGATGTTTATGTTGCAGAAAGAAAAAATTCACTATCATAAGAATCCATGACTTTCAACCAAAAAATATCAAATGATACAAATACACTATCTCCCAATGACAATTTATAGCTTAGAAATTGAAAATTTCCTTCTAACATTTCCTTTTCCCTCCAGAATTCCCCCCCAAAAAACTTTTGTCAAAAATTTTCCCTCCAAAAATATCTTTTGAAATATTTCCTTCAAAATTTTCGTTTAAAATTGACTTGAAAACATGTTACTAAACTTTTGGTCTTGAAAAATTTCATTCTACTTTCTATTCCAAATATCTACATAAATTTTTGTTTAATGTAGTCCTTTGAAATTAAAATCATTTTACATTGACTATGCAACTAAATTAATTTTTATAATTAAAATTTTATTTTTATCCCACAATGATTAAAACTTAATCTAAACCTATAATATTAACTATATATTAATTTTTTTAGTTTAAATTTTAATCTCACATTCAAGAAACGCTAAAGCAATCCCACAACCTTCGCTATATAATAACATTCATTATTTCAATTCGTCACATCACATCAAGTCTTCTGGGTTTTGTTAAAAAAATTGGAGCAATTTTGTGGAGGAGCTGCATTGTCATTGATAACACATTCAACAAGAGTTTTTCGCATTTCAAAGATTAGTTTTCCTTCTATTTTGACCATTTAAAGAAGAATTTGGGGTAAATCTATTGTTTTATGGTCTTTATGCTCCAATTTTTTTTTTTTTTACTGGTTTTTTTTGAAGTTTTTTTTGCAATGTCATATTTTACAGGAAAAACCACATAAAAAATTCTGTTTTTTAAATATTTTTATAGCGAAGATGATGAAAAAAAGCTCAAATTTGTAGGATTTTTAGCAAAAAAAAAGAAAAGTTATATATATTTTTGGGCTTTGAAATGAAAAAACAGACCTTCATTTTTTTTATATGTGTATTTGTGTATTTTTATTTTGGCTTGGGGGCATCTCAATTCCTACACGAAAAAAAAAAGAAAAAAAGAAAAAAAAAGAAAAAAAAAATATTCTGCTAAAAAAAATTCCATTTATTATTATTTCTTTTTCAAAAATGCAAAACAAAAAAATTGATTAATTTTTTTAAACCATATATATTGGTTTTTAAAAAACATTTTTTTTTTTTTAATATATAATTTTAAAAACAATATAAGTATTGTTTTTAAATTTTTAAATTGGTTTTTAAAAAACAACTTTTTTTTTTAATATATATATTTTAAAAACAATATAAGTATTGTTTTTAGATTTTTTTTAATATATATATATATATATATATATATATATATATATATATATATATATATATATATAGTTGTTTTAGTTTTTATAAAGAATGGGGCCCAAAGGCCATGGGCAGGCCTGCCGGGGCCCGACAAGCTTGCCCATGGCCCTTCGGCTCCCATTGGGCTGAGGGGTCAATTCTCATGGGCGGGTTTGCATGGGCCCGACAGGCTTGCCTGCGAGCCTTTAACCCCCCTTTTAAAAAATATATAAAATAACTATAACTATGTTTAATATATATATATATATTAAATTGAAAAAAAAATTAAATTGTTTTTTAAAAACCAATATATATGGTTTAAAAAAAAGAATTAATTTTTTTGTTTTGCATTTTTGGAAAAAAAAAACAATAAATGAAACTTTTTATTTTAATGGAATAGGTTTTTTTTTTGGTTTGTTTGTTTTGTGCAGGAATTGAAATGCTCTTGAAGCCAAATTATATATATATATATATATATATATATATACCCCTATTTTATCATTTCAAAGCTCTAAAAAGTATATTTTTTCTCCTAAAATTCCTACAAATTTGAGTTTTTTTCCGTTTTCTTCGCTATAAAAATCGACCCCTTGGTCCAGTGGGGGGCCAAAGGCTCGCCGACAAGCTTGTCCTCAGGCTTTCACCCCCCCTTTTTTGAATTTTTTTTTTATAATTTTTGTTAATTTTATTGATTTAATTTATGTATATAATTTTTGAAAATATAAAAAATATTGTTTGTGCTGTCTTAAAAAAAACAGAATTTTTTATTTACATTTTTTTAATTTAAATTTATATTATTGTTACATTTATATTGTTTTTAAATAAAATTTATATTGTTATTTTAAAAAAAAATTGTTTAATAAATATATTCGTTTTTTTAATTAACACACACACACATATATATAAGGAAGATGAGATCAAAGAAAGTCTCTGTGAATATTTATAGAACAAGGACAATAATTACATCATTTAAACTTGCAGTTGGATGCTTTATGAATACTGTTGAGCATACCTGAACTGAGAAATATCGTAAAGGTCAAATAATTGACCTGTCAAGTACATTTAAGATTATTTTTGAATGGAAGAATTCACAAGAAATAAATAAAACAAATTTTACATGGCATGTTAAAGATATTGAAAGCAATGATAGTACACATATCTATCTATGATGTTGTGGTATGATTAACTTTAGTGAACCATATAAGGTGATGGACATAGTACGAGACATGTTTGGTGACGAATGCATACGCTATTTATGTTCTTGCAAAATTGTCCAAGACACATGAAAATGTTAGATATCGTCTCTCAAAAGTCAAGCATGACACATATGAAGAATCTACACAATTGTGTGAAGAAATCACAGTGAACATTTCAAATAACATTGTAAGCATGCTTATTTATATTTATATGTTATGCATTATTGTAAGGATCATTAAATTTTTTATAAATTATTGATCATTGACATATTGCATTTTATTTAATAGGATTTTTCTGAAAGTCTTTTGATCATGTTGGAGGGTATTTATTATCTAGAGCCAGAGATTATGAATGTGATCAACAGTTTCCATATAGAGATAGAAGACGAAAAGAGAATGAAGCAAAGAGCAATAACTCATGACACTGTAATAGTACATACAGGAGATCAACAAAGAATACCTAAGGTGTGTCAATCTAGTACAACTAAACACGTTACTTTTGAAGATGTGGAAACTGAAGTTGAAGCTGAAAAATATGTTACCATTAGTGAGGAGGAGATTAGAACTGATGTGGAAACTAAAGCTGAAGTTGAAAAATATGTTGCCTTTAGTGAGGAGGAGATTAGAACTGTTGTTCAAAAAGAGAAAAGAAATAAAACACTAAAAAGAAAAATGGACACGAATGTCTATCTTCCAGTTTATGATGAGGAGAGTGTTTATCTCGAAGAAGATATGTCAATCGATAAGAAGAAGAAATCAAAAGTTGGCCAATTTGTAAAAATCATGAGCAATAGTGAAGATCAAAGTGAAAGCTCTAAAGACAACAAAAAAATCATAACACCAAGCGCTGATTTAGAGGATGGAAATATTAAAACAAAACAAAATTTCATTCGAGATCACTTGATGAAGAATAAATTAATTAATGGTGGTAAAACATTTCAGCTTAATGTCAGCCAATTCTATAGGCCAAATAAAGGACAATCTCAATGTCAAATTAGAAAAACACATCACTTACATGTCCATAATTTGAAAACATTGTTGAGGTACAATCCATATGTACATGTTGTGGATTATGTGGTTCTTGTTGATCCAAATCAAGTTCCCAAAAAAAATGCATTTGATAGGGCACGATGTTTTGAACACAAATATTATGTAATTGGAGGGAACCATTCAGTAGTAGCCAAAAGACAATTGATCGAGGAATATTTCAATAACTCTTCTTTTGAAACAATGAAATGCATCATTTATGTTGGTTTAACATAAACATAAGCAAAGTTATTGTCATGGGATCATAATGTAGATAATGAGTATAGAATGTCTATGACTTTCATCTAAATGGTCAGATTTATTCATAATGAATTAGTAGAAAAATGTGGTGGGGATAAGACAAAAGTCAATGTAATCTTTTAGAAGGAATGTTGTATGGAAACATGTTATTAGATTGAGGATAAAATCAATTCAAAAGGTGACAGTAAATTCAAATTTATTTAGAGGCATGAATAACATTTCCCAGTTGACATTTAGAACTTGGGAGATATGGAAATTGATTGATGAGATTTTCGACATGTGGGACAACATTGCCATAAAAAATTAGAAGGTTAAAAAGTCTAAACCCATAATATGTACCAATAGTAAGACATGTCCTTAAATGAAGCAACTTCCAGATGATATGACTATCACACCTTGGAAAACATCACAAGGCGTGAAGGATGACAAACTAGTCAAATGAATACTATGTCGTGTGAAGTCAGGTGAATTGTCATTGGACAAAATGTGCTCGGAATTTCAAAAGTAAGTTTGTTGAGTTATTTTTACTTCTTTTTTGGATTATAATTTTCTTTTAAATACAAAAGTAAGTTTGTTGAATTATTTTTACTTCTTTTTTGGATTATAATTTTCTTTTAAATACAACATATTCTTTTTGGTAATATTTGTTATACATATCACTATATTAAATTTTTTTACTTTATTTATTCAGTCATAAGATTTATATGAAAATAAAATAACATATGGTTAAAATGTTGAATGAAGAGAGTTGGGATGATATTGTACGGAACTAACCAGAATCAAGTTCTACAACAACATTTAAAGATTTTTATCTTGCATTCAAAAATGTATGTTGATTTTTACTTTCATTTTATTGATATGTACTTTTTTATTTTATTTTATTACTTACACATATATATGTTTATTTCATTAAATATGTCGAAGAAGGATGCAGATGGAGTACCAAATATTTTCAAAAGCTTTATTGAAAAAATTAAGTTGGAAAGACTGATAAAACAATGTCTTAATAATGTTGAACTTGATCTTACTCTTACTTATTTCATTTGGAATGGGATCGACACTATACGATATCAAATAATAGAAGGTGATTGTGAAGACATTGCAAAATTCATACCTAAAAGGGAATATGCCCTGGTTATTGTAAACATTCCTCATAGTTTCAATTTCCCAGACATTGGATATGACAATGAGCCTTATACTTATCAAGATTTTAATAAAGTTGTTACGGGCTTTCAAGAAGTCACAACATCACCATTTTGGAGATTTGTGACATTTCATCCAGACACACAATTTGCAATGTTATTAACAAGATTCAAGGGAAAAACAAGCTCAAAGATGCAACTTGGTAAGACATTGAAACTGTATGTTTGATTAATGTTAATTTTTATTATTATTTATGTACAAGTTAATTGAATTTTTACTACGTCATGTTATAGGCAAAAGCCAAATCTTATTTCTTCCGGAGATCAACTAATTATAAGTGATTGCGAGTTCATCCATGTTGAATGTTAGACAAAAAATGTTAGCTATAAGCCTATTCTTCTGAATTGAGTAGATGGAAAGAGTCATAGCCAAGTATTGGTTTATGATGCTGTCGTAAGAAAGCTATCACATGAGGATAAAGATGCAAAAAGAGAGATAATTAACATTTATCAAAAACGACAAACATTGATTAACTATTTTATAGAAATATGTTCAAATGAACGAGATTGGGTTTTGGATTTATTTTTAGGTTCAAGTAAGTTTTATTATATAAAATTGAATTTTTAATATTTTCTTTTTTTAGTTTATATGTGTTTATACTAATTTACTTAATTATTTCTTTTGTGCTTGATTATTAGGTACAACACTAGCATGTTGCCTACAAGAAGGAAGAAATTGCATTGTCATTGAAAAAAGCCCACTACAATGCAATTTTATTCAAAAAAGAATTAATGCTCTTTAATTTCCTCTAGATGTAACACAAGAAGTTGGTTTTAGGAAATGAGATTTTAATGAATCACGTGTGGAAAAAAAGACAAAGGAACCTCAACCACCGTTATATGGAATGATTGGAAAATGACACTTTGGGAGATTTGCAGACATGAAAGATCCATTAGAAGAGGAAAATGACGAAACTGAAGTATAAAATATTGTGGAAGAAGATAATAATGAACCTCTAGAAGATGATGAACATGGGTTATATGATATTGTTGATGAATTTTAACTTATGCTTGCAAATCAAGCTCAATTTTGAGAGTTATTCATTAGTTTTACTTGTAATGTTTTGACTTTGAGATTTTATGAGAAGAATGAGTATTTGATTATTGTTTTTATATGTTTAATATTTGTGTTATCTGATTTCACTTTAATTTTTATGTGAATCATTATTTTTTGTAAAACAACTATGATTACAATTAATTTTCAACATAAAATTAATAAAAAATGCTATTTTTAAAGCTTTTTTTGTTAGGATTTTCCCATAAAAATCGTTTATTTGACATGTCATTTTTAACAAAAAGTCTCTAAATATGTAATTTTTTTATTATTATATTGAAATTGTGTATTTTTTTGTCAAATGTATAAAATTATTATTTTTTAGTGACAATTATTTTATGTGCATTGAAATATTAATTAATATTACACAAAAAAATAGAAAATACTAACTTTAAAATGTTGACCCTTCTTTTTATTTTTTAACTATGCGAAAAAATGAATATTTCATTACAAAAAAAATTGAAAAGAAAAATAAAAAAACACAAATACATAAATACACTTAAAAATAAATATCTTAAGGAAGAAGAAGACATTAGAAAATTTAAAATGTCAAAAAAAGCCCTCTTAAAAAATGGTCGATGCCGCACAACACTTTTTAAATCAACATGAAAATCACTCACATTCAAAAAAAATGTTATTACTTGATACATAAGAAAATTTAAAGTGCCAAAAATATGCTAAAAAAAATGTATTCTGAAAATAACTTTTCAAAATTGGGTGATTTTTTTGCTACCTCAAAAAAGAGGCAATCGGCAATTTTCTTGTTTAATTGGTAGCTATGTTCACACTCTAGGAATTAGATTGAAACTATTATTAAAAATGGGTTATGAAGGGAAAGGCTTGGGAATCCATGGCCAAGGTATAAAAACACCTATTATGGTTGAAGATTGACCTCGATATGATGGGATATGATATGACAAACAAGAGGTTCGAGAGTATTCCAAGACCATTGAAGCAAGTGATGCTTCGAAGGGAACTTCTATATCATCAAGTTCACCTTGTCAAAGTTGCGACAAAGGCAAACATCAAAGGTATAGCTCGGACTACACTAAAGCTTCTTTTGATTATAAGAAACACAGTAGCCAAAATCATGGTTTTTGGCATAGAATTTCGTGTTCATTTTGTGGGTTGACCAATCATAAAGTTTCCAGATGTTGGAAGAGAATGACGATATACAAGAAAGTCATGAAGGAAAAGTGATGAAAGAATCAATCTCTAAGTTGTGAAAATTATAATTTCGAGAGGAAGCCACAAATGCAAAATTGTTGCACACATTGTCATCGAAATGGTCATGTGGTCAATAGATGTTGGAAGCTTCATTATGATTTTTTCCATATGCCCAACAAGAAGTCCGTGCAAAAATATATGCCAAAGGAGGCTGCAAAAATGAAACATGTGATCAATATTCTTGAACAAGTTTATTAAGAAACTTAGCATGATGAAATCAAATGAATAAAAAAATCCATTTAAATGGATTGGCAAGAAATGGTTGGAATTTCTACATAGTTGAAATATCTGGTTGCTAAAGTGCATATTTCAAAGCGAATAGCTCATCATGGCTATAAGGAGCAAAGTATGAACTATTGAGTTCATTTCTACTATGTAACCTTGCCTTAATATGTTTTTGGCTATGGTGGAAGGACCAACTAGAATTCATATGAAAGGCCTAGTTTTTGAGCTATGTCTGACATTATCTGCTCACTTGAGTTCACTGCTTCCACATACCACACCCCATGAAGCTTCTGGTTTTGTATTTAAAGGAAGTGATGAAATTATTAAATTAGGGTTAAGAACATTTGAATTTTGGATTGACAAAATTAATCCAGAGTTTTTGGAGCCTAGTATGGCAAATGCCATGTCAGGAGTAATATTAACTTTATGGTCTCACATATGACCAAAGCCATATCCTTGGGGTGGAAAGGCTTTGCAATTGCTTGGAAAACTAGGTTGTAGAAACATAAGGTTTCTAAAAGATCCTTTAGCTCTTGAGTGCAAGGAGAACCCCGAGCATTTTATACAAGCTTATTTTGACATTTGAGTCAATGATATCACTTTTGGTTCCTTTTAGACCGATGAATTTATTTGGCCATAACAACTGTCATGCAAAATAGCTCTGGGGAGGATGCATTTTACAGGAGGCATGCTCCCAAGCTCCTGCGTGTATGCTTGTCACCATTTCTGAATCTGAAGGGAAATATTACAGGTGAAGGAGTTACTCCAGGACTTTTGAGCACGACGCTAATGTCATCCATTTATCCATCAAGGCTCAGAACTAAAACATCAACTATGAAGGTAGACCCTGGAGTGAAAACGAAGAAACAACTAATGGCAGTGTTTCGATACACAACAATAGTTCAAGTGCCGACAATTATGGTTACGACCTGCCATAATCCATGACTTGATTAATGGAATTTGTTGGGTGATATCCAACAACATTGGCCCACATAACTTATACCATGACGAAGGTTCCGATATGATTGAATGTATATTTTGACAGGTTGCATCGCCAGTGGTGGATAAATGTAAAAGATTGCAGGGTTGGTTGATGGTTACAAGATTGGCCCACGCAAACAACAAAAACCTCCGGTTATTTCATGATGACCACGAATCACTATAATGGTTATATGCCGCATTTATGGTGGGATTGGTTATGTGGCCCATGCCATGAGGCCTGTTTGATAGTGGTCCATGAAATGATACTGAATTATGCATGAGGTAGTAAATGCAGAAGTGCCATGTTCGAGGGGTATTTGTTATATGGTTCCAGCGAGTCAAATGGTGAATCCAAGATATACAATCGACAATGTAGTCTTGGTTCATATGATAGTGCGCTAGGGGTCACCTTATATGGTGGACATGTCAAACCGTTACCCCAAATTCCATGGTGGATCCACAAAAGTTGGTTCAACGTATTCCACGATAGATATTCCAATGATAACGACATATTACATTGTCCATGGTATACGTCAACGGTTCCAGCGGTTTGAATATCTGTTGGTAGTGGATCTACGTGTTATAAGGTGGGCAACCCATATAATATGCTGCCAAGCGATGAACCATGGATTAACCCCATGACATTGTTATATCCCCATCATACGACAGTGGCGGTGGTCAGTTCTTCATGGTATCAGTGATCAATACTCCGTCCACCGGTGGTTACACCATACCACAAGGTTGACCATGTCATGAAGCTGTTAATTATCAACATTTTAGTTCTGTCAAGTCCACTGTGGATTACAATTCGACCTGAGATTATTATGGCCAAGGCTCACATGTCTCCTCAATGGTCGCTGGAAACTTCGTAAGGTCATCTATCCTCCATAACTATGAATTATGATCATAGACACTACATTTGGTGGTCTTTAGTTAAGGACGTGATCCCTAAAATTGTGCAATGTAGATCAAAATTCGAGGAGTCAAAGCAGAGATCGCCTTTTATTTTCGATAGAGATGAGGATCTGTGATTCTTCTAGGTGGTTACTATGCAAGACGTGCTATTTCCATGTTGTTCATATTATGGTTTGCGACTTGTGCCAATAACAACAATATAAATTATGGAAACGAAATGATGAAGGACACCATGACTAGGACACTTGGCATGACTTTTGAGTTTCTGGAAGGATCTAATACTCTAACTAAATATTCCAATATTCGTCATTGGGAGATTGCACTAAGTTTCGTTGCTCACTCATTTATTATTGGAATCATTGGTGACATAATCCGTCCATTGCTTCAGAAAGAAGACATGCGCAGAGCAAAGTGATGGTGATGGAAACCATTGCTGGGTGTGTGATGGTGCACATTTTGTTGTGCTGAATCTGTCATGGTGTTTAGTTGGTACGATGTGCCCAAGGTTGAGAGGAGCATTTCCCTTTCGGGTCTGATGAGGACTGTGAAACTTATGGGGAATTATGGTCTCAAATTTTCTACAATCAGAGAGATCCTTACATTTTCATATCATATTGCTCAGAAAAGAAATATGTTGAATGACACACATAAGGCAATAAAAAATGGTAAATTGTTTCTATACGTATATGCTAGGACTTCATGTAAATGTTTAAGATGATCTACGTGATGGTAGGATTGCCTCATTCATTGAGTATTTACTATACCTCGTGGCCATGGAAATCGTTTTGACCATGGTGAAAATCTATCTGTCTCCCTATGCATCATGATTCTCCTTCATCTCTTTTCGTGGTGGTTGTCTCTCTGTGAGGATAATCACATAACAACTACAATTTGTTTACTTAGAGTTGAGCGCAATTTTTTTTGGTCTCCAAATCTACTGAAGGAGAATGAAAGAGTTGAGTTTCATTTGTTTGAGAGGTTACTCTTAGCCTTGAAAGTAAAGGGTTGTAGATTCAAGAGAAAATATTGAGCATTGTGTGACCGCCCTGGAAAAGAACAACAACGTCCTTAGTGGATTCTTTTCCTTAATGGTGTTTGTACCAGAACTCTTTATCACATGGTTGCTATGCATGGTCGATCCCATGACCAACCTTTTCATATCTATAGATGCGATGAGTTGACATGATAGTGTGGATCTCAAGAAAAAATTATCGATATGCATTGCGAAGAAACTTGTTGAAGGAATGCATTTTTTTCACATTTTTATGCGAGTGAGAGATTTGGAGTTCCTCATGGCACTTTCAGAGGGATGTTTATTTCAACAATTTTTTAACAATATGTTTATTTCTCATGGAGTATAATGGTGTAACTTTTGATTCTGTTTTGTTCCGAATAACTAGGGTGAAGGAGCTTCCAGTGAAACTGGATCATGAGCAGAAATAGCATCATGACATGCTTTAAATCTTTCTTTGAAGATGATGATGGAATTTACAATTTTCATTACACTTTTGGATGACCAAAAGATTAATCGAGGAGGATCTTCCCTCTCGGACAAATTTTAAAGCTGTCTGTTGTTGGCACATGACAAGTTTCAAAAAAACCCTTGCACAACAAAGAGAAACTCAAAAACTTTGGAAAATTGTAAATGATTAATACTTTAGATGGGTTTAAGTGCTCATGTATTTTCCATTTAGTTTGTAGAAAGGAAATTGATTTAAGTATGAGAATCAACCTCACAAACATTTTCCTAATCTCAAGTTGGAAGTTGAGATTTTCATGGGATTGTTTCCCTTAAAAATGTGGATGAGGTCCTTGATATGTGGATCTGAGATATTTTCTCCTTAAGAATCTCATAAGATCCTCTTTTAATGGATCTAGAGAGTTATTCTCTCCTTGGAATGTGGATCTAAGGAGATATCCTCTCCTTTGTTTGTGGATCTAAAAAAAAAGTCATGAATTCCTCTTATGTACTCTATGGAGAAGTAGAGAGTTTTTTTTAGAAAGTTTTGTTTGGAGAGAGATTTTGTTTAGAGAGCTTTGAGATCTCAAGAGAAGTATTTCTAAGAATTAAATATTTTTTTTGTAATGTATGATCCTTGAAGACTCTTTGGTTGTAGAAGGCAACTCTAGGTTTTGCAACCCTTTTTAATAGAGCATTATACACATTCCTCTTTTGAAGAAAGATAATAAAGCAATTCGTCCTTTGGAGGAGAATCCAGAGATGTAACCTAGTGGAGGGGGTGAACTCTGTTATCATATTTTTCTTAATTCTTCATGTTTTTCTTTGTTCTTGGTTTGGCTAAGTTCTTTACTATGCATCTTAAGTTTCATTTTTATGTGTTAATTTACATTCTTATGTGACAATTTTGTAACTTAAATTCACAAGCCCTTACACTCAAGTAAAAATAATTTGTTGCAATATTTTGTCTCTCAAGTTTTCAGATCACATTTACTCGTCTTTTTCACATTGATCAAGTCTACATCCATCAACACCAATGAAGAAATCACAAAAACATGTGAGTTTTCTTATCTCAATGGCACAATTTCCCCATTATATTTACTCTGCACTGAGTGTAATTCCCTTGTTCCTTCTATAGTATTACAATACCAAGGAATGGATCTATTCACATTGCTAAGTTCAACATTCTAGAAGAACCTACACACAATCATAATATATCCATGAATTTTATGTCCGAAACAGGATTTGCACTAGTTGATCACATCTAGTGATGATTTGAGTTGATCTGCATCATGACTTATTTGGTACCTCCTAAGTGCTCGCTTCACACATGCACCTGCACCATCATGCTCACCCTTTCCATGTCCTGTTTCAAAATAGCTCCAAGCATGTTGAATTTTTGTCTTCTTGTGAAGCTAGCTCAACCAATAAAAACTGTGTGTTGACTTGAACTTTCCTACACAACCATATGGCCATATCTAATGCTTTATGAATTCCATGTCATTTTTTTTGAATGATTCATAAATCAGGTCGAAGTAATGTTGCACGTACAATGTGTCATGATCATGATCATTGTTGATGTCAAAGTGATACTCCTTAATCACATCACGTGATTCGTTAGTGCTACCTTACCATCAACATTCAAGTTTGCATGTCGGTACAAAACATGTACGAATATGGACACTTGGTCTGAGTGATAGTACTCACTCTGGATCTTTGTTTGAGGAGAAAATTTGTAATTCTCAACAAATTATACCACTGATAAGGTTGTGCTTGGTTGGAATATTTCACAAGAATTCTTAAATTCAGAAGCTTCCCACCTAGACTTGTGTGAGTGTTTAACATATTTATAGATCTGGTTCTGAAATGCCCCCATGAATTGTGAAATAGGAATCTCATCCTCAACATAGTTGATCCTCCTAGGCACCAGAGTTGAAGAACATGGTTGATTTCCAATGACATACTCTTATTGCTTCCATGTGATGAGGACATATGACATCCTAAACTAGTTGGAACCAATAGGAAAGTTCCTATGAAACAATCCTAAATCACCACATTCAGTGCATCTTCTCCCACCTATACATGTTTTCTTGTAAAACAACTTTTGTGTCTCCTTTTTGGACAATATTGCTATAACAAAATTGTGCACTGTACGAGGAGGAGGGTTGTTGCGACGATTCTTCTTGAAAAATTCCCAGAAAGTGTCATAATAAAGCTGGAATTCAACATGATATCGACAAAAACACATGTCATGGATTGTATTAGGTCTAATAAAATATGGTTTCAATTTCTAAAACATCCTTATGGATATCTTCACATGGTGATTGCTTTCCTGAAATTCCTCAAGCAATGCAACTTTTGTCATTTCTACAATGTGCTTAGCATGATCTATACACTCACCTTTAGCTATGTGATGTTGTATGACATGTTTTCTATTTGGAATAGCACGGGAATGACTCTCCCAAAACTCTACCACAAGTGCTATGATTTCTATTGTAATCTTGTATTAGTAGGGTTTCCTGGTGATAAGAGCCCAACAAGAAAATTCATCATTTTCATTTACTCGAACCTGAATTTGGTATGCTTGTGCAATTTTTTCTCGATAAATGGAGCAATTTTGACATTGTTACCAACTTTTGTTGTCTTGATGTACTTGGTGCAATAATAAAAATTGTAATTTCCTTACAAGCAACTTGAACATTAGGTTTTCTTGACTTTCCAAACATAGAGAATGCCTTTGATATATTTTCAATGACATTCATACGTGTCTTCCTACTTTTAGCATCTTGGCTACCCAAAAACTTTGTTACATATTTTAGTTTCTTATGTTTTATCAACCCGTGCTGTATCTAAGCTAGTGCAACAATTGCATGTTTCTCAAAATAATGTTGAATGATGTTACTAACATGCTCTCTAACAGCGTGATAATGAATAGTTTCCCCAAGGTCCTTTATTGTGCTTACATCCAATTTTTTTTCAAACCTTCCACCCCTTTCCAAACCATTGCAACTCCTTATTATCCTATCAAATTGAGAGGGCACAACCCATTCTTCTAGTGGTTGATCAACTTGATAGGGCACATATTGTTCCTCTAGTGGTTGATTAAATTGATATGGCACATCTTGTTCCCCTAGTGATAGTTGATCAACTTGATAAGGCACATCATGTTCCTCTAATGATTAATCAACTTGATAGGGCACATCTTTTTCCTCTAGTGGTTGATTAACTTGATAGGGAACACCTTGTTCGTCATGTGGCTGATTAAATTAATAGGGCACATCTTGTTCCTCATGTGGCTGATCAATTTCCATCCCTGCATAGTGGAATACAAAATATACTTGTAAGTCAAGTGAATCACCATCATAAGACAAGTGAATAATATATATACACATGTTTATTTAAAAAATAACCATAAGTGGAAGGTTATGATATGATTGGTAGGGTATTCCCCCTATTATCCTTTTAATTTAGAGATATCCTATGGTAGCTTGGTTGGCATGGGGGGCCATTGCTGAACTATGGCAATGGGATCATTTGTAAGTTTTGTAAAATCTGGGATATTTAAAGAAGTGACAAATGGTATCTTGTTGGTGTTAGCCATGATGTAATGACCTTGTGTGTTGGTGTTGGTATTGGTATTGGTGTACCCTGTGGGGTAGTATTGGTTGGGGTACCCTGCGAGGTGGGGTTGGTTGGATTACCCTGTAGGGTAGTGTTTGTATTTCCCTGAGGACTGGTGGTGGGGGTTCCTTGAGAGGAGTTAGATCCCAATAAGGTGGCTACAATAATGGATGTGCCAAATAAGGTGACTTGGTCCTATATTTTGTGTCAGAATGGTGAGAGAATAGACACTCCTCCCAGTAATGGTAGGAGATCTTGTAGGTTCCTAGAGTGACAGGCAACCCTTGGGTCCCTATGAATCCCTAGTAAGTTTGTGGGAAAAGATGGTGAGGGGAATTTTCTTTAGGAAAACTAAATTAATCACATACATAAGACAAAGCGAAAAATAATTGTTAATTTTCCCTTTAATTCTAATGTGTGAAACAATTAACAAAAAAGTTTTTGTGAGGTTTTAAGTATGAGAAAAATTCTTACAAATACCTAATGTCCTTTCGCTCAATTAGTAACTGGGACTTGTGAATATTTTAGAGTAGGGTACTAGTGCCATGTCATGAATGTCATTGATGATGCTTCCAGCAGCAAAAATCCAACCAAGGTATGGAGAGGGTTATAATGACTTGATGTACTAGGGCTACATCCTTAAAGAGTTATTGACACTTTAAATAGCCTGACCAAATTCGCCTCAAGTGGTTTGTGCTCCTGCACCCACTACCTATAGGGAAAAATTCCCTAAGATTTAAGATACCTACGTTCAGTGGGAATGAGTGAATATTAACTTTTGGTTGTCAGTTTTGGGCCCAAAACCCCTATGAAGTGTTAAGAGTCAACAAGGAGGTTCGTGATAATATGCCACCTAAACCTTACCCCCTTCACATGTTTATTCTCATTATCGGATTTGTCACTAGATGATGTAGGATTTTAAGCTCCCAAAAAGACAACTTCTATGTTTCAAGATGAAAAAAACCACAACAAATTATGTGCTGCCTACCCCTATGGTCCTAAATTGAACTATAAATTATCTTGTGGTCCCTATGGGGAATTTAATGTGTTCAAGTTAAGGTTGTTTTTAGAGAGTCTTTGCATCACTTAGGGAGTGCAAAAAATGTAGGCTCGAAGAAACTAAGTACAAAGATTCCAAAAGAAGATACACTTTATACCAATTTTAAGTGAGCTAAGTGTGTGGAGTGAAGGTGTGTTCAAGTGAAATTGTGAAAATACAAAGTGTGAATTGCAATGGTTTGGATCTGTGATGATCCTTTACAATTCCCCTAATTACACTATTTGATGTTTGTTCCTTGCAAGAAAAGAAAAGTTATGTGGATAGTGGGCCACTTACTCTTTCTTAATTATTCTATGGGAGATGGAACAATTAGTGCTTTGATAAAGATTTCAGATATGGTCCCCACAGGTTTGCCACAAGGGTGAAAGGGGGGTTCAAGTGTCTACTTTATTTATTTACTAGCACCAACTTCTAGTCCCAAAATAAAATGAATAATGGCTTTGGTTAGAAAACAAGTAAAAAACATGTGTGGATTTAGGGCCACTTACTTTCCTTCTAGTCATGCTAGGTGTGGTGTGAATTAGAATGAGCAAAAGAAGTAAGAAAGATATGTGAATTGGGACCACTTACTTTCTATTAGTTTTAAGCTATGTTTGTGTGCAAAATTTCAAAGTAAAAGATAAGCAATTACTCTACTTTTAATGGCTAGTAAAGCAAACTCATTAATAGTGATTTTGTGTGCAAGGTGAATAATGCACATACAAAGCGTTTGAATTGCAACAATATGTGATGTTTATCCCTTGAAAAATAAAATATGTGTGGATAATGGGCCACTTACTTTTCCAAATTATGCTATGTGAGTATATAGGAGATGGAAAATTAGTGCTTTGGGAAACATTATATTTCCATTACCAACTAAATTGAATTACATAACTTGAATTAATTAAATATCCCAAAATAACCATTAAAATATATGTCTACTTACCTAAATTAATATGCATTTTCTTAATATTTACTCAACTTATACATGTTGATGCCTAAAACAAATCCGAGTCACATGAAACCATTATAGATTAAGCATATGAACAAATAAATTTCATCAAAACAAGCCATTATAAGAGCTATTTTTTTTATTCTTATGCATAAATAATGATTTAACTTCAAGGGATGGCACAATTGAGAACACCCAATAGACGAACCCCCATAAGAAATTTGCAATCTAGTTGAAGGTATGCAATTTGTAAAACATTTGCACTTAAATTTATATTTTATGTTTTAAATATGGTCCTATGTTTTTTTTTAAGAAATGGGTAGATTTATATTGATAAAATTGGAAAACATGCCAACTCCTTTACAATAAAATAAAGTTCATCATCATCAATGTTCCATCCTTGTTCAACAAAAATCCAACATCTTCCCTACCTAGTCTTAATAAGTTTTTGAACAACAATTTCCTTGTAGAGTCTCCAAAATACTCTACATATTCCTACATAATTACATATCATTCAAAAAGATTAGACATCAAACTTTAAATATTCTCGCTTCCATCTTGTTCAGCTCCATGGATTTGCACTGACTCCTTGTCGATTTCCATATGGAGAAGGAACTTAGTTGTCATGCCAGGGAATTCACCAACCTGATGTTCAATTTGTTCTACATGTGAGGGAGCTTCCATGATTCCAAAGATGTCTTTGAGGACACCCAACGTAGTAGCTTCTACAAAAACCTTAATGTTATCCATCTTAAGGGTTATATTTTCCTTTTTTGTGGCCAAATTTTCCATTGAGAGCCGAATATGCTCTATATCCCCACACATTTCCTCCCACTTATGGGAGACCAACACAAAATTTGAATGAGCCTCTTATATAAATTTTTCACTCACCTTATCAACAAGAGTCGACAATTCAGACTTGGCTGCTTCTGTTTGTGCCTCTGAGACCTCTCCATCACCATTGCAAACTGAAGATGCCATGGCACTAGATTCTTGCCCGCTTACCCATACCAACAACAATTTAACTGCATACAATTTCCTTTATAACACATTTTGTGATCCAAGCCGGCTCCAAACTTAAGCTCAATGTATTGAATTCTGGCATTCCTTCCCTGGAAAATTTTATCTCTTATGTCGCCCCTGCTATCGCCATTCTTCTCGCACTCGCTTGTAGAGTTGATTTCTTCAGAGCATAGGGAGTACCTTCCATCTTTGAACTATTGCGAGGATTTAATCCTACCCAGAGTGAGAACCACTTGTCCTTCTTCTTGACATTTTCCTGCTGTTGTGTCCAACTAGAGCTATTAACCTTGTTTTCCTGCCTAAGGACCTTCAATATTTTGGGCTTTGATGATGATATTAATAACTTGTCAGCCTTTAAACCTCCTTGAAATTTTGTTGGGAAGAGCGCGATCCTTGTACATTGCAATTTCATGGGATGTGAGATATAGTTGTTTCACCTTTTTCAGCTATTAAGATTCTTATTTTAATTCAAAATTTTTCCAATGTCATAATTCAAAATTGTTAATATATTTTAATCTTCTTTATATAAAATTATTGTTTTTAATCAAGTATTTCAAGAAATGTACTATAACACAAAAAAAAATTAGAATTGCTTTATTCATTTAATAATGTAAAAAAATAAAAAATAAATTTATATATATATATATATATATTTAATATTTTGGATTTTTTAATATATCTAATTCTATCTCTCCATTTACCAAGTGGAACATTTGAACTTTTTCAAAATTAGTTCTTCTTAGCAACAATTTTCATTTCTTCAAGAGACAATATAAATCATAAACTAAAAGTGATTTCTACAACAAGGATGGTATTATATTTTTGTTCATATATGTCATTCACCAAAATTTTGAATTAAAATCTAATTCCAACTAAAAGGGATTGTGAGAAGAGAAAGAACTAGAAAAATTATTTTAAAGAATATGCGTTAAGAACACAATTAGAAAAATTGGAGAGTAAATTGTGAATATACCTATTTCCTAAGTAATCTAGTCCCACAAGCAATAATCTCTCTTCACTCTCCCTCCAACACATGTTTAAGAAATGAAAAAACTTAACCATTTGGGCATATGATTGAAGGGTGTGTGATAAAGGTGATCTATTGTTAGATATAACCCCAAAATTTTACTAGTGAATCTAGGTTTGAAGCTTTGTTTGGTTTCACAACAAGTCACATTTACCAAGTGAAGCATTTGACCTTTTTCAAAATTAGTTCTTCTTAGCAACAATTTTTCATTTCTTCAAAATAATATATAAATCCCAAACTAAAAGTGATCCCTACTATAACAAGGATGGTATTATATTTTTGTTCATATATCTCATTCACCAAACATTTCAATTAAAATCCAATGCCAAGTAAAAGGGATTGTGAGAAGAGAATGAAATATATTTAAGTGATTAAAAAAGAATAGGTGTTAGGAATAAAATTAGAAGAATTGGAGAGTTTACTAAAGAAGCCAAAGAGAGTGACTCAAAAATGAGAAGAGGATGAAGATCTAGCAAAGTTGATGAAGAAGATATTGTATAATAATTTGCAAGGTTGTTGAACTAAACCCTGATAGAAATTAATTTCAAATTATTATATAGGAAGTATATATACATATTTCAGAGGGAATTATAATTGAAAGGCCAAGTTTATTTCATGAGAGGAATATATATATATACAAATTTAATGACATAAGATAATTTGTGACTAAAACTCCATACAATGTACATAAATACATACTCCATACAAGAAGTAACCTATTCAACTAGTTTTTAAGTATGTTAATATTTGAAAGCTTAACATACAAGATTAGTTGAAAACGTTTTTATTCATTAGAAGCACCATATCATTTAGTGTTTTAAAACATGTAACTAAAATTACCATAAAACAATAGTAAGAATAACTTTCTTAAAGGAAAAACTTATCATAACTACAACTAATTTCGCATTTCCAAACAAAAAGTGGAAGAAATGTGGGATGAGAAGTATGAGAAGACCACGGAAATTGTTAATAAGGAAACAAAAAGAAATTAGGAGATAAGGTTTTAGTGGATTTATAGAACAAGGAAGATGCTTCAAGGTCTTATCAACAATGGATGCACATTGTTATCATTTGTGGTGAAGAGGGGCACAAGTGTTTTGAATGTTTTTTTCGGGACAACGTACATGGAAATTTTAGCACAACAATCAAGTAGGGCACAAGGAGGGGTATGTGGATTTAAAAAACTATATGTTTCTACAAGGAACCTTTTTTATGCACATGCAAAGAAGGATATTCAATGTCTTTTATGCTTTCAATTGTTTTCATCAAATCTTCACAAAGTTTAAAATAAGGTTCCTCTTTTTTACTTTTGAACCATATTTTGTAATATATTTCACGATTACATGTTGAGAAACAACTAGATGAATTTAATCGACATTAGATTGCCATAGTCTAAGAATATTAACATTGTAAACATTTCTAGCATATCATCAATATGTGCATGCTAATTTATTTATATTGTGTAAATTATTATTTATGAATTTAATATTGATTAATCACATGAGCCTTCCATGGAGCATTATAGTGATATGAAATATTAATACACTCCTTTTTGTGCAAGCACGAATCTACACCACATTTTGTATGTCTTTAAAGAACATTCTCTCTTTAATTTTTTTCATAACCTTCATGTGAGGATTGAAAGAAGAAACTTGTGAGGTTTTCAAAGGTAGGGATCATCATTTAGGATTCAATGAACCATTAAATGTTATATATGATGATGGATGACACAAAACATTAATGTTCTTATATGTTTAAGAAATAATTTCGTCTCAACATGCACATTGGAAGGAGGGATACTCTTGCTCCTTTTAGATCTTAACACATTTTCTCTCTTTTAACTCCTACAAGGAATCAAGCTTCAATCATACTAATGTTTATAGGTTTTAGAGTATCCATGTGACAACCATTTTTTATAATCACTCTTGTAATTTTCCATGAATTGTATTTCATGTAAATAATATATGGAAATGTAATGATTTTCTTTGGTTAAATCACATCCTTAGTTTTTGTGGGTATCCTAAACCATTACAATTCGAAGGTGGTTTATAATTTGCATGAATTCAAGTGGTTTCAGAAAATTCCAATGAACCATTAATCACACCAAGTGATTTTTGTTTAGTTGTTGTTACATCTCAATTTTTAACTACATGGTATTACTTTCAATGCTTATTTTATCTTAGTTCTATTGTTTCATTCTCCATTTTTTCTTGTTTTCAATCATATTTCCTAATGCATACAATATGGAACATGTAATATGAGAAGTGAGACAACTTGAATTACCTGTATTTGCATGAATTTGTTGAATTGCATAATCTTGTTGTTCTCTCAACATCTTTCGCATTTTTCTCATCCTTTCCTTAGCTTCTTCTTGCACTTCCTTTGTGCTTGGCACTTTCTCTCCTTTTCGAGATCAAAATCTCCAATTTCCCATGTTTGTTGTGAATTCTTGTGTAATTTCCACGTTCTGTTATTTTTCTATGAATGAATGTTTGTTGTTATTTTTCCATGCATGCACATTCAAATTTGTACTATTTTCAATTTTTTTTGGTTGGCAGCAGGAGCTCGATCGAGCGCCTAGTCCATAACTTTTTACATCAATACCATAAATAAAGTTGGTGCACGGTTGGTAAGTTATTATTTTTTTCAAAGGCTTGATTGAGCTTATAACTCAATCGAGATGTTGGTTAACCACAATCGAGGGTTTCTTAAACCCTCGATCGAGCTATTTGAATTTATAACTAAAGTGCTCGATCAAGCATTTTAAGCGCTGGAACAAGTTGTTGAGGTCCTAAAAATCATAGTTTTAACAACCCTTCTGCAAATTTCTTTGCAACACCATTTTGTACCCTGGAGGATTTAGGGTAGAATTTGTCCTTAAGTGGTAGAATTGATCATGTTGGATTTGTGAAAGAATACTCTATCCAATGGCATATGAGTTTGACATTTTCAAATTCATCTGATATTTTTCATCTAATTTCTTTTAAACATTACGCTTGAAATTTGTTTGGACATTTTGAAAGGAGTTGAATAAAAAATCAATAACATAAAATATATACAATGAAAACATTTCAAAAAACACCACTATCTTCATTTATGAGTTCCCTTCAAAAGGGTACTCTTGGTATTTCAATTTATTTAAATAAGTGAAAAAAAAATATTACGTGAACACATGTGTCTGCAAAATGCAATTGAAATATTAGTTTGACAAGTTAAAAAATAATAAAAAATATAATTTTGCATAAAAAATTAAGAAAATCTTAGTTCTCTCTGTGTAGATCATGCTCATATATCTATATATATATATATATATATATATAAATAAATATATATATATATATATATATATATATATATATATATATATATATATATATATATATAGATATATATATTACACATTTTAGACTAAGTTATGTTATTTAACACACACATACCTCTTAAGATGTGAGAAAATTTGCAAGTACAAGCATTTCATTTAATGGAAAATTGACTGATTATACGGCACTAAACTTTTTTGCAAAAAATATCACTAGGACAACAACATAATTCTCCATAAATTGTCTTTTTACTCCGAATCAAAATTCACAACACTTATATGAATTTTGAAGGTTTTAATTTGGTAAAAGAGTAATATTTTGAAATTTCATTGCCACATTTCACCCAAAAGTATAACCCATCTTCATGCATTCACCCTAATTCCACACAAATGTCCAATGTTCTCCCTCCTTGAATTGGATCTTGGACTATAACCTTCTCATCAACACTAAACAACACCCGTAGTAAGGATAAGATTCTCGAAGGACTGTGAGGCAGAGAAAGGGTAAATGTCTTCTGTTTGGTTGGATTAGGAAGTAAGGTGTCCATGGGGTAGATCAAGTGCTAGGGAGGTGGCTAGATGATGTGTTAAGGAATTGGCTTGAGCTTCCAAATTTACCATGATGGAATACATGCTGTTGGATGAGGTATTCTAAGAATCATTGCAAGGATGCACTTTATGCATGATGTTATGAAAATTGACACAATATTTTATGTGTTTGAAATGAGAGATTTCATTATTTATTGTTGAGTGCGCTAGTAAGGCACATGTAATGAATGATTGTTTTATCATGTTTGATATGATTGACAGTGGAAATGATGATGCGTGTAAGCTTATAACTATGCTGATGTTAAAATATTTTACACGTGAATACTCACATTTTTGTGGCTAATTAAAGATCTAGGTTGCAGGTAGAATGGATTACAAAATGGTAAGGGTGTAATTCCATAATGAAGACTGGGTGCTTCTGATTACACCAAGAACCAATGCTATAAATAGAAACCTCATGCTTATGAAATATGGGTTCCTTGATGAAACATATTTAAAAATGGAATCTGTGTGATACAAGCTCAAAATATATGGCTAAAAATTGCTATAATGTAATCTCATGATAATTGGATGTGTTTGATACATGTGAGACAAATAATCTATTTGGGAAGGATGAGTGATGGGTGTTGAGCTAGAAAGTGAAGAGAGGATGCTAGTTTGAGAACACGAAAACCTAGTGGTATGCCATGAACAACATCATGATGAGCTATGTTGTGATGGAGAAAGTTGGGGGGCACCTTGGTAGTAAGACTATGAATCTCAATACTCTTCCATTGTGAGGAAGCCTTGGAAAATGATGTATCATATAAGGGAATGCATAACAAAGAAAGCAATGCATAAGCCTAGAGGGTGAGTGATTGCAAAGAACATGATATTTAAGTAACATCCTAGCTGGGATAATGAGCACATTGGGTATGTTTGGGAAAATAGTGAGTTGGGTTCTATTTATGGCAGCGATATAGACACAAATCCATGATCATATAGATAAATATTATGTCTAAATGAGTACTTTATCTTAAATTATGGATATCGATGGGATACTTAGATATGGAAAAATATTTTAATATTCATAATGGTAAGATAAATGCTATAGGCATATGTTGGAATGCTAAAATTATAGAGGTGGATAAACAAAGGAGATTAATGGAAATTGAAGAAATAACTTAAGAGGACCATGATGCTAGTGTATTTGAAGGGGTATTATGAATATTGCTATAGTAAATGAGAACAACTATGATGGTGTGTTGCAGTGATCAATAAGACACCAAGAATGTTGTGAACATTGAGTATGGTGTTCCTTTAAGGAGTATGGGATTGTAACATCCCCATTTTGATCTCGAACTTATACTATAAATTAATTATGTTAATATTTCCTATATAGGAATGTATGTGTCAAGTTGAGCTATTGATATGAGAGGTGTTCCCCAACTACACAAGTTAAAAGAAAGAAAAAAATAAATTTAAATTAAAAGAAAGAAAATTAAATTTAGGCACCCTAAAAACACTATAAAAGATGCTTGAACTTCTCATTTTCACACTTACTCATCACACACATATTTCTCTCTCACACACATGGGAAGTAATATGAGGAAGAGGTCGAGGTTTCTAAGAAGTTGAATTTTCTAAGTGTAATTTCTTAATGACATTTTGGGGTGTGCTTAAGTATTATCATATATCCTTCGAAGTAATTATCAATTGAAAAAATTTGTGCTTGTCTAATTAGCACAAAAAATCAACATGAACTTGATAATAAAAAAAAACATTTATGTATTTTTTTTTTTTCTCATTAATAAAAATGATAAACAATTGCTTGGGAACATGAGCACTGATACGAATTATGATGCCATGAGTGGGAGAAATCGAGGGGACTAATAAGGGAGTCCAAATGTCCCCAAGGAATCTTAGTGACCTTTGCCAAACTATCTTAAATGTCCAATTCCATTTTTGAGAAATGTCCTCCTAACTTCCCTCATTAACTTGATCATACAATTATTGAATTAAGTTGGTGGAAGGATTTCCATAATTATTAGAATAATGGGTTGAGTCCCATCACCTCTTGAAATTTCACTCTTTCCTTAGGAAACACGCTTGGGAAAATACTCCCATGAAATTGAAGGGAAAGTTCATGGATGTGGGAATTCATTCGATTGGGTGGATGAAAAGAGGAACACCCCACATGAATGGGTATGTGGTGAGTCAAGTAATAAAGGAATGCAAGTGTAGCAAAGATAAATTTTCTACATGTTGAGACATCCATGTTTGAGTGAATTGCTTGTCTAAGGAAGATTTTCTATACTCAATGTTGTGCCTTGAACTAAAGCAGGGGGAGCCTCAGATTCTTGACAAGATGAAAGGGTCACTATTGATTCATTGATGTGAATGCATGGATAGCAAGAGGAAAATAATCACTAGGGAAAATAGAGTAGTGAAGAGATTCCCTTGTTTATTTACAAGCCAATTAAGAAGCATATGAGAAATTGTGGAGACCCTTGGCTTAGTGGGAAAAAGAGATCCCACATATTGTTTTCCTATGAGAGAGAGTTTCTTTCACCTAACCAAATTCTTGAGTATTGAAGAGTTCCCCTTGTTGTATCATGGCTTAGACAAGGGGTGGAAAACTATAGAAGGATTGATGTGTAACTGATCCGATGCTTGGACAGTAAAGAGCTCATTCCTAGTTAGTTGGAAACTTTTAATTCAGATTAGTGTCTCTTTTGACTTATTGTAATATATGAAGTTGACTTAACTTGTTAATGTATATACTACAAAAAATTTCATGGACGAGAATATTTTGAATGAAATGATATGTAAATGCATGATAAGTTTAATTGGATAAATAAAACTATTTTTGGTTATTAATCATGTGTTGGCATGCTGAGTTATGATGTCTTGCAATGATATATATGTATAATTGAATGTTGAGTATTGTGCTAGTAATGCTTAGGTAGTTTGATAGGGATATTGATATGAACTTTTTTAGTCAATAGGCCCTAGTTTAATCAACTTCTAGTTTAACTACTTGAGAGTATCTCATGAAAACTCTCGAACACACATTGTTTTGTTTTGTTTCTACGAGTTATGTTACCCCTATATACCTTGGACCATGGATATACTGGATGGTAGTATTTGTGGACTATATAATGAATGTTATAGTTCAATGATAGATTGATTGGGTTAATCAATCTTCACAGAAAATCTATGCAAATTTATTAAGTTTTCACTTGTGGATTTATGTACCCTTAGAAATTTAAAAGATTTGATTTTTATGAGTATGAGAGACCTAGTCTAGTCTATGGGAGCATTTTTGGTCCTTTGAAGTCAATGCCATAAAACCTGAGTGACTTGTATTCTTCCTTGAATCAAATCCCCTAGTTCTATTAGACATACCTTATGATTGATTAATGAAGTTGCATGAGGTTTTAAAGAATTTACTTCCTCGAGGATAAGTATAAGGAATAGGAAAAATTAAAAAAAGAGTTGTTTTTCCTTATTGATGATACATAAGGAAAA
This sequence comes from Pinus tabuliformis, assembly GCA_031772625.1. Lineage (NCBI taxonomy): Eukaryota > Viridiplantae > Streptophyta > Pinopsida > Pinales > Pinaceae > Pinus > Pinus tabuliformis. The sequence continues at coordinate 975,150,087 of CM062810.1, forward strand.
TATGAAATGGATGATGTGTTAGTATGGTTTGCATGACAACCATTTGTGTAAATGGACCTCTTGGATCTATACTGTATGGTTTGTCGGGGGGTGGGGGGAGAATTTGATATCCCATGGTTGTTTGCATTCAAGTATACCACGAGGAATAATATTTTTCCCTATGTCATTTGATGAATGAAATTCACTAAGGGCTAGGAATTTCTTGAAGGAAATTAAGTGCATGCATGCGTGTGTGTATCTTCAATGGATGGACCGATGTCTTGATATAAATTGGAGATCAAATTAAGGGTTTGTTACTGGCCTATTGGTTGGTTATTTATATTTTTGTCTATGTATGAATTGGTGGATAGTTTGGAAGAAAAGGGCATAGCTGTTTGATTTATCATTCCATATGTTTTGAGGATTATGTATAGTCTGAGTACAATCTTCCTCATAACTTACCCACATGAAGCTTTTATTGTATGCTGATTGGGTTCTTTCACTATTAATCTTAATGTGATAGTTTTGTGATCTTATTGGCAATGAAGTAAGAATGTATGCCTATGATGTTAATGAACATATGCTTGGTTTGATATGTGTATGTTACATGGAATGTTAATTGTAATATTGTAAGTTTAAGAATGCCTTGGCTATTACTTGTCCTCACAAATATGCATATTGGAGGGAATCGATAACATAATACCATGGATAATAGGAGCATTGTATAATAAAGTTCATACCTAGGTTGCATATGCCCATGTAACCAAATTTAAGGCCTCATACCTTGCCTTGTTGTAAGAAGCATGTTGACTATGTTGTAGGGTATGCAAATCGTGTAGTAGGAAGATTAAGTAGTTGAATGACTTGATAAAATGCTCAAGAAAAAGTCTTCTTAATCTTGAGATCCCTGGTATCCTAGTCCCATGGTGGAAGGGTGTTTGAGTATGTTTGAAACCATAAAATCCCATGGATGTTTAGTTATCCATTAAAGCCATAATGTATGAACATATATTTCTTACTCTAAACTTGAACAAGTTAGAATTTTCAAGGCCTTAATAAACCACATTTATGATACTTATAGTGAGTCATTTATGACTTCTAGGAGGCTTGTACGTCCTAAGTAGGACTTGGAAACTTACTAGAAAAGATGGAGGGCAATTTGACCAAGTTTTGAAGCCTTAGAAATTTAGGAAGTTTTATATTTTGTGGAATAAAAGTCTTTTGAGAAATGTAGCCTATATTTATGAAGATAAACTTAGCCAATGGTATAAATTTATCAATAGAGGAAATTTTTTTGGGAAGAGTGTATCACACCAAAGATTTTGTGTTTTAATACATTGTCGAAAAAGAAGGATTTATGCAGTGATAAATGAAGGAGAATAGAAGGAAGAGGAGGAGGAAAGAATGTTAAATATTTTATAAAATTAAGAAGAAAGGAATGTGTTGCTAGAAAATAAACAAAGTTTCATTGATCAAGGAAAAACGTGTGGTGAGAAAGAAAATGAGTTTCTGGAAATAAATTTTACAAGAAATGCAAAATATTATGAGGTTATCTTATATTACATTATGATTAAAAATTAATATCATTATGTTAGTGTTGAAACTACCAAAATATAATGAAAATTAATAAAGAACTCTAAATCAACAAATAACACACCATCGGCATAATGAACACAAGACATACCCTAGAAAAATCTATATGATAAAGCCCAACTAGAAGGAAAGGAATTTTCCTTGCTCTTTATTTTGAGATATAAAATGCAAATACAAAGAAAGATGGAGAAACTCTGGAGTCACAATAGACATCATTCCCTAATATGGATGCTACAAGCTCTTCTGCTTTATTATTCTCACAAAGTCACACTCCTTATATATGCTTATCTATGGAACAACAAATCAATACAACAATAATGGAATCCATTCCTTTCTTGGAAACCCAATATTTAATTTTTCTTGATGTTTGTTAGGGTTATGGTTGGGTTTCTATATATATCAACCCATAATTAGGGCTTTGGACACTTTAGAACATTCTTGAAAGTTCACACATAACTTTCTCCACATGTTTGAGTAGTGATAACTAACATGGAATCCACTTGGTACCATGGTGGTCAAAAGCATATGTTAACTTACACGAGGCATAACCTCCATATACAAAGTTAAATTAATTTGATCTTTGTAATGTTATAAATCTCTTGGTGAGCAGAAAAATGTTAAAGGGATATGAAATTTGTTTTAAACGATTTGACCCCAAAAATGGATATTTTATTCCCTAAATGGGATTTGAATGTTTTAGGATTGGAAGTCACTAAAATGGGTTATATAAGTCCATGAATCCAATTTCTTCAACTCAAAAAATACCAAAATAGAGAAAAATTATATAGTGATACATTTTAGATCATATCCCATCATTTTTGGAGATTTTTGATCCCCAAAATATTTATTGAAGGAGAAAGGAAAAAATTCTTATACCTTCTACTAAGAGTGCCATTTGGTCTTGCATGGAAGTTGTTATTTTAACCCAATATACTAGGGTTCATGCTACCCCAAAGTAGTTTCTTTAGAATTATTTTGAAAAATTGTATCCTTTGCTAAATTTGCTTAATGTTTTGGTGTTAAATCCTTTATGATAGGTAATAATTGCTTGTAATTTTCCTAATCTAACATCAAAGGTTCATAGAGTTTCTCATCCTTTGGATTCACTACTAGGTAAATGTGCATATACAAAGGTGCACTAGGTCCATAGGGGTTATCAAATACGTTCGACAACAGTTCAAAATGAACATATTGCATAATCTTGATCTTGTTACCAATATCTTGTAGCCTTTCTTTATTTAGGTGTAGGCAAATGCAATCTCCTACCTTAAAATATTTGTACATTTTTGTGACTTCAATGTCTCTTGTACTTGAAAATGGATTTATCTAATATTGTTAATGAATCTTTCATCCTTCAATGCTTCTCTTGTAGTGCCTCCTTCACTCGATGTTTTCCATATAAAACATTAAGAGGAAAAGGTGAAAATTAATCTAAATCATGTTTTAAAAGGGGACTTACAAGTGAAAGTGTAGATTCATCTATTTTAAGAGTCCTGAATATAGAGCAAGTTTTCAACTTGGTTTTTTAGATGATTTTTGATTATAACTACTTAAAAATAAACATCTTGTACATCATTGTTTTCCACCATCTGTTTTTGGATGGAAAGCTATAAATCTCTTCAAATTGGTGTCAATTTTCTTCAAAAGTGTAGTTAAAAAGGAATAAAAAACTCTAATTTATTTGTCTCAGATGATGCTCCTTAGTATACCAAAATGCACCAAGACCCTTTCGAAAAACATGATTTTTGAATCTTGTCCTTTAATGGTATTTTTACATGGCATTACAATAACATCTTACTAATTATCTCCATTACCACAAATATATAGTCATTTCCTTGCTTGGTTCTTAGAAAACCATCCACAAAATCCATAAAGATGCTCTCTCGTGGTATGATAAGTATGGGTAAAGGTATGGTGTAGATCTTGCTTCCTATCATCGAGTTTGCTAGTACAACAAAGTATGCATCCAATAATGTATCAAGCTACATCTTCTTTAATTTTGGACCAATACCCATACCTTTTTTAGTTAGACAACATTTTTCCAACACTAACATGACCTACAAATTTGAAGGTGTGTAGCTCTTGGATAAGTTACAATATCTCTTTCGGAGTAGAGAGCTTATCCATATTGTAAAGAAACCAATCCTAGAGATGGTAGTTAGCATTATTATCACCTTCTTCCTAATGAAATCGATCTTGTAACTATTTAAATATCTCCATTAAGTCCTCACCTTCTTTGTGTTCTTATTCATATACATGATGGGTGAAATGCTCCATATGCATAAGAGTATCCAAAGAAGTGATCTTGGGAGTGGGTTGATATAAATTATGTAGAGAATGAAATGGAGGAAATATAAATGTAAACAAACACATAGATATTCTACAAAGATCACAATGATACAATAAAACCTAAATTCTATTAATGAATGAAATATAAAAAGTATGTAAAATGCAAAGAGATACAAACTAGCTATAATGGTGGTAGCTAATCTATGAAGAGATAAGTGTTGACTATTATCATTCACAAAAAGATATTATAAGATATTAGAAGTGTATTTTAACATAAGGTATGATTCCTGAGGATGCAAAAGCCCTTAAGGTTCAAAACCCTAACCCTAGAAATGATGCAAAAAAAGTAACACGAGACCAAAAGAGGCTAGTTGATATGTCAAATTCCAAGGCGCATAACTTTTTCATAAAAAATCCACGTAGGGAATTTATTGGATTGTTATAAATATTACTCCATGCTTTATGAGTTTGATAGGATACAAAAAATGCAAGTGAAAAGCCAAAAACATATGTTTGAAGTTCAAGATCTCAGAAACTTTAGTAAATTTTCCAATATGTGGAACAAAGCTTAATCAATGGAACGCATCGGTGGGAAACAATATCCACTTAGATTAATCACCCCCTCCCCCCATGCCGCACCCAAATGAATAAATTGTCCCTATTGTATCAAAATTCTCCATAAAACGGGGAAGATTTTGCTAAATACAACACTTGGTGAGTCACTTTCCTTGGTGAAGGAACCACCTCAATTTGAAAACCTAATAGAGTTGGAAGTTTTGCTGCTGGGTGACCTTCATCTTGGTGTCCATGATCCTATTGATTATCACTTGCTAAATATAGGGAGGATTACTATCTATAGGGGCCAAGTGCTTGACCATGTTTAAGGTATATAAGAGAGGTGGGAAATATGGTTGAAGGAGTTCCATACTAAAAATAGGGTGTAAGCCAAGGAAAGGGGGATACTTAATTCAAAAGCACTCTCACCCACAGGCTTGGTGATGGTGTAAGGCCCATATAAGAGTGGGAAATTTTTATAGTGGGATCTTGTGAGGCACTCTTTTTGTGATTGCAAGCCTACCTTATATCCCACTTTAAATGTGTGTGAAACCTAATGTTAATCATGGTGACGCTTGTACTTTACATTAGATTTCTACAAAATATCATGACCTTGTTATTGGTCGTGTTGGATATATTAAAAAAGATTGGATACTCTATCATCCTTAATATATGCCTATGAATATTCTTCTTATGTAGATGCCATGGGTAGAGCTACATCAATTTGGGCCATTGGATAGAACCCAAATCACACTGGAAAGGGGTGGTGGAAAATATAGTTATGAGGGGATATTTTGTAGCTATGTTGAATGTAAGGAAGGCTCTCATGCCATGTGTCTAGATGTTTGGAGTTGTACAATCTTATGATATGCATAATCATCTAGCTACATATACTTGTCCATTTATTTTGGGGTGGAGGACAGTTGATTTGGTTATCAAGGTGTCCATCCTTGACCATAGGTTGGATTAGAAACTTATTAGAAACCCACTCTCGTATTTGAAATGATGGTCCATGGGAGATTGAAATGAAGCCAAATGCACTAAAAGAAAATCCTAGTAGTTATCTCTGCTATGATACTCTTCCTGTAGGGTGTCAAAATGGTTATATTAGAGAATATAAAAAGAAAAGAAATGCATATTCATTTTGATGCTTTGTTGAAGGAAAGTGGGACATGTAGTGCATGGAAACATACTCCTAAGGTCCCTATTTTTTGATGGATGTGGTGATTGAATAGGTAGTGCATGAGCTAATATACGTATTGACATCTTATTAGGGCTATGTCCAATATAAGAAATTTCATACCACTGTTGATATATTCTTGATTGGGGTGGTACAAGGAACCTCTAAGTTGTCCAATAGAGGTGGAAAACATGGTTGAAGCAACTCTATATTAAATATCATGTGTAAGCCAAGGAAAGGTGAAATACTCAATCACAAAGAATTTTCACCCACAACCTTTATGATTATGTAAGTTCCATATTGGAGTGGTCATATCCATCTATGGGGGAATGTAAGTGCTCATTTTATAAATGCAACCACACCTTATCACCAACTTGAAATTGATATGGAACTTGATGTTGGTTATGTTGCTACTTGTACTTGGCATTGGATTTTTATAAGATGTTATGAACTTGTTGTTGGAGGTACTAGATCTATTCAATAAGGTTGGCTACTTTATCTACCTCATCTTCAATGTGGGAGGACTCTATAAGTGAATATGCAATGGAAAAAGCTACATCAATGGGGGCCAATGGATGGAACCCCAAGCACACCTAAAAATGACTATGACCAATAAAGTTGTGGATGGATATATTATAGCTATGTTGAATAGATTGAAGAATATTATCCCATGTACAAAAATGTTTGGAGTTGTACATGTGCAAGATATGCAAAACCATCTTATTGACCAATCACATTTGTCCATTTGTTTAGGGGTGATATATAGTCTATTTGGTCAACTTGGTATCCATCAGGGACCTTAAGATGGACCATAATGCACTGAGGAACCTGCTTCCCATATTTGAAAAATTGGTCCAAGGTAGCCCAAAATGAACCCGACCATAATCAAAGAAGAGATCAGTAGTGGATTTGACTATGATACTTTTCCTACATGGTACCAAAATGACTAGCTTAAAAGAACTAACCCACAACTATACATACACAATTGTTACCATAGTTGTTTAAGGGAAAACATGACGTGTAATACATGGAGATTGATTCCCAAGGCTTATCTATGGTAGGTAGAGGAGTGTACAACCCTTGATTATTGATGGCTAGTTTAGTGATGGTGCAGGCATTGCATGATATAATATATTGGCTGAATCCCCATTGAAGCTTAGACTAGTATAAATATATTTGAAGTATTTCTATTGTCTTATTAACATTGAAGTGCCCTATCACCTAACTATAATGTGCCTCCAAAATTAGCTTGGCATGCTTGCTTGAAGGAACACGAAGGTGGCATAGGTAGCATACAAACACATATGTGAGGTGGAACTTTGTGACTTGTTTTCCTGCATTCAACCCCTAGTATATAGAAATGAATTCATAGTTTCTATGGTATAGCTGTGGCCACCTTAAAGTCTCATTCCCACATGATATAATAATTATCATTTAGAACCACAAATAGGGGAATACTTAGGAAGTCTACAACATGGTTGGTGTTGCAATTGTTGTACTTGTTCTTCAAGTGTAATTGTTACAAGTATGTGGACCATTTTTGATGGTGGTGATTCTATAAAATTCCTTATGTCTACATGAATTACATATGCTTATGATCAATGTGGATGGTCATATCCTTCCCTAAAATGTAATTTCTATACTATTGACATGTTTACATGATGGAGTGCATCTCCTTGTCATAGGTGGGGCATCTATGAATACTATTAGAGAGTGTTTCACTATGATAAAACATTATATGTCCTATTAAGTGATGCATACACTGATAGCATAGTTAAAGGAATATATCTCAGTCCAAAATGGTTATTATAGGTATAGAAAGGTGACGATTTATGTGGAGTAAAGGTGGTGTTTTATATCCTCGAATGATTTATTTTTTTTATAAATCAAACCAATAAAAATTCACTTTAGATCCACCCTTGGTAACTTGAATTAAGGGCTAAGCAATATGAGAGAACCCTAATAAAAACCTTTGGTAGAAGTTAGCAAGGCCAAAGAATCTACGAAGATCTATTGAAGTCATTAAGGTTGGACAATCCTGAATGACTTGAATATTCACTAAGTCTACATGCACCCCATGTTCATCCATGATGTATAAAAAATAATGAATTCTCTGCATTCCAATTGAGCATTTGTATAGATTGGAATACAAATTGTGTTTATGTAGAGTTCTTAGGATATGTTGAATCTGATGCAAATGTTCTACCTAGGTTCTACTAAAGATAGAGATGTCATCCAAATACAAGGCCACAAAAGAGTTCATGAATAGTTGCAGGATATCATCCATCATCCTCATGAATTTTCTTGGAGCATTATTTAAGACAAAAGACATGACCAACTATTCAAAAAGTCCTTCTTTATATTTTAAGGTTTTCTTCCATACATTGGTTTGTTTAATTGGAACTTTGTTTTAGCCTAAATTCAGATCAATTTTACTAAAGAAATTGGCACCCTTAAGCTAATCAAGAAGGTCATTAATATGAGGGGTTGAGTATCTATTATTGATATTGTTCAGGGTTCTATAATTGATATAAAGTCTCCATGTCTCATGCTTCTTCTGCACCAACACAATTGGGCACTTGAAAGGCAAGGAGCTTGATTGAATGTGCCCCATTTAGATAAGCTATTGAATCTATATATTATTCTCCAGAAGGGAGTGTTTATAGATTGGTCCATTGGTTAAAGGAGCAGTAGGTATCAATTTTATTGTTTGACCAAGCATTATAGAGGCACAATAATAATGAAGTGAAGATATCTCTGTATGCATCTACAATATTTTGCACCTGCTACTATGTTGAGAGGTCCCATGTCGAGGCTATGATGGTCACAATGATCTTCCATTCAACTTTTGACTAAACCATGAAGAGTAAAAAAATGTAGTTTGAGATATTTTCTTTTGCCAATATTTTTACAAGATCAATGAGCCTATAGTAGTTGTAACTACCTTTGGTACCCTGTAGAGTTGACTTACCAGAGCAAAAATGACACTGTGGTGATGGGACTCTTAAAAAAATATGATGTTTGCACATATAAGGTTTTCATAAAATAAAATCACAAAATTTGAGTGAGGAAATATCACACAATACATCATCTTTGAATGGATTGATGTCATTGGATATTCTACATTGTTGGTTGACAAGAATTCCCCATCCCTGGCTTAACAAATCATTAGTGTATGGTTGGGGGTGTGGCGCTATTGTCAAATTCAATCTCTTGATGACCTTGACTAAGATCAAGCTCTCTCGCCTTCCACTATAAACAATGAAATGTAGTGGGGTCCCTTTCACCCATATCTATGACTGGAAGAGGCATTTCCACTCCTTACGAATCAAACTCCCACTTATTCCTCTACTTAAATTTATGCTCAATTTTGATATAATATTGATAAGAAACTCCCAATGAGGAGATGTTCAATAAATCCATCTATGTTTGGATCTTCTTGATGGACTCCAAAATTACAATAATAATGTTGTTCTCCTATTTCTCCTAACTTTATATGTTAGCTTGAGGTTCATACAAACTTAAGAGGTGTTTTGAACTATATGTGTAAGCCAAAATTTCTTGTACTTATGATGCTTCTACTTATGCTATTGATCCTAACTAATGAAGGCTGATGTCACCTTTCCGACTCAAGTGAAAGGAAATCAATTCATGGTTGGTTACTAAAATTTAGTTAAAGAAAAATTTATTAAATTGACTCTCAACTAATTCTACTTGCAAGTAAATAAAAATACCATCAGTAAGTTGCAAAAATGAAAATGCTACCACTAATTTGTAGAAATAAATATGCTAGTACTAAATTGTAGAAACAAAAATATCTAAGTTGCAAAATTCAAGATGCAAGAAACATAAGGATACATAACCAAATTCAAAGGAGACTATCCAATTCTTGATTTTCCTTCTATTGAAACCTATTTCTTGGTGCCATTGGTGGAACAATATGCAAGGTACGCACTGATGTGAACATAAATTCCTAAAATAAAGGATTCAAGGTTGTTCTACAAGAACAACAATAGAGCTACAAGAAACTCTATAGTGCTATAGGACACACCTGCAAGAAAATCTATATTTCAAATTAAATAGACAACATACTTTTCTAATGCCAAATATTCATCACAAATCCTAAATCGTTAATGTAAAGAACAAAAGACTTACAAAAGCAAAAGCGTTGTTAAATGTACCTTTTATAGGAACATGAAAATCTACCATACACTATTCTAATTGTAATGGAAATAAATTCTAAGAACAATTTTAACATAAGAAAGAATGTAAATGATAATAAAAAGAAGTACACAAGGGTCCTTGGATGTCGAGCCTCCACACTTGAGTGCCCACAAGTGCTATAAGTTGGAAGACTTAAGTCACTAGACGACATGAGAATCACATGATTTGCAATGATTGTGTGACATTTTGAAGGTTTTTTCACAAATGAGTTGACAATGCCTATTTGGAATAAGAGCACACAAGTGGAATAAAGGTGCTCGAGTTGGCAAGAGCATGCCCGAAGTTTAATGAAGGGGGTTGAGTTGGCCTAAAGTGTGCCTGAGTTGGAGGGGAATGAGGGTGCACTAGTCAACACAAGTGCGCCCAAGGAAAAATGAGGGCACCCAGAATGGAACGAGCCCACTTGAATGAATATTCCTGAGATGGAATGAGTCAACCTAGAATGGAACAAGCGTGCCCAGATGACTGCATATGATATGGAACAAGTTGACCCAACCAAATTTTAGGTTTCTCACCTAAGCTTGTGATGGAATAAATGTTGACATGGAATGATTTGGCCTGACCACCCAAAGCATTGTGGATGAGTATAAGTAAACAAATGGAATGATTGGAACAAACAAAGAAAAGAATGAAAATTTTTTGGAACAGAACTGTGGGTCCAAATGAAGGAAGGAAAGGCACATGGGGCTTGCTCTACCTTCTTGGTTTTGAAGAGTCAAATCGAGGAGAACTAGTCATATGCATTTGTTGGTGGAACAAACTGAAGGTCAAGTTTTGGGTTTACAACAATAGGCCAAGAGGTGTCTAGGCTAAGTTGATCATTTGACATGCCTATGCCAAGGAGCCTTGCACCTAAGTTGTGTAGGGAAGGGTTTGAATGGGTTGGTGCTTTTCTCTTGTATTTAGGACTTAGTTTTTGGAAAATCATTGTTTTGTTCTTGTTGAAAAGTTGGAGAAGTCGAAGGGCTAAACCTATGTAAGTTGCAAAAATTTTATTGTAATTTGAAGACAATTATAATATAATATTGAGGAAGGATCGAGGGTCCCCTTCATTACATGTTTGAGAAGTGATGTATTATATAACAAATAATCTTGGAAGGGAAGAAAGTTCCAAATTTTCCCTTCCAGGAGTGTTTGGTATATTCTGCCAAATTATGGATCGCTCTTGTAAAGATGTGGCCACCTTGATGTCTCGTGCCCACAAGAGTCGAGCACAATGATTAGCGCCATTACCGGTGGTTGGTTGAGGCAATCAACGACATTATTGGTGCTTCCCTTCTTATACTTAATGTTCAAATGGAACTGCTACAGATAGGTGGACCATTTTTGATGACGATCATTCTGCAAATTCCCTTGTGTTTGTATGAACTATAGAGGTCGGTGGTCTGTGTGGATGACCATTTCCTTCCCTAGAATATAATTCTTCCATTGTCGGCAGGCCTGCACAATGGAATACATTTCTTTGTCGTAAGTGGGGTACTTTCGGATTGTGTCTGAAAGTGTCTCACTGTGGTAAGCCACTGGATGCCCATGTTGAGTAAGAACTGCACCAATAGCATAGTCAGAGGCATCTGTCTCAATCTCAAATGGTTGTTGCAGGTCTGGTAATGTGAGCACTAGTGCAGAACAGAGGTGATTCTTCAACTCGGAGAACACCCACTACTGGGTTTTGGACCAAAAGAACATGGATTTCGCTCTGCCATTGGTGACTTGACTTAAAGGCCAAGCGATATGAGAGAACCCCAACACGAACCTACGGTAGAAATTGGCAAGACCCAAAAATATGTGGAGCTCTGTTAGAGTGGTTGGGGTTGGCCAATCCCGAATGACTTGTATCTTGGATGGGTCCACATGTACACCCTGATCATCAACGATTTACACCAGATATTGAACCTAGGTCAGGACAAAGGTACATTTCTCCAAGTTAGCACACAACTTGTGTTGTTGAAGGGTTTGAAAGACCTATCGAATATGGTGGAGGTTCTCTTTCCAACTCTGGATGAAGATCAAGATGTCATCTAAATACACCACCAAGAATGCATTGGTGAAGGGCTGCAAGATGTCATCCATTAGTCTCATGAAGGTTGCAGGGGCGTTCGTCAATCTGAATGGCATGACCAACCATTCAAAAAGGCCCTCCTTGGATTTGAAGGCAGTATTCCTGATCTGAATTTGATTTCTAGTTAATGCTATGCTAGTATTATTTCTAGATATAAAATTTTCTTTGCTTTGATTTGCTTATCCATAGAGAGTTTATCCATGAGCATGTCATTGTCATTTCGTCTAACTTAGTGAAATTTAGTGTTTTGCATGAAAATAAAAGCATGAATTTAAATGGCTGAACAACAACATATAAAAACATAGCAAGCATAAATAAGAGAGCTCAATACACAAATTTTTGTTGAAGGAGTTCACCCCTTCTGGGCTACATCTCCTTGGTCTAGCTTCGTAGTGTGGGCCTTTGTATTAGATTCAATAGTGCTTAAATTGATGTTACACACATCCAATGAAATTGGAACCTATTCCAATGAGTTTAAAACATTCAAATCAATCAGAAATAACTATTTGTTTACTCAATTTGGTTACCAACTGCTCTGGGAATGGCCTCCAACACCTAGTGGCCCTAGGCTTCAAAAATCTTCCAGTGACAAAAAACACCTGTATATGACCTCTTCTGCCTTTGAAACCTACTCCAATGAGTTCAAAACATTAAAATCTATCAGAAATGACTATTTTTTTACTCAAATTGGTTACCAACTGCTCTGGTAATGACCTCCAACACCTAGTGGCCCTAGGCTTAAAAAATCTTCAAGTGACCAAAAAAACCTATAAATGACCTCTTCTACCTCTGCAACCTACTCCAATGAGTTCCCAGCATTCCAATTAGCCAAAAATGACTATTCATTTTCGAAATTTGGCTGAGAATTGAGTAAGTTATGGCTCAAACAATTTTTTGTACAAAACCTCTGCTAAATCTGGAGAGACTCCAGTTAAGTCTGCCAAGTTTGGTGGCAGTTCTGGATTTAGTGGCTCCGCCATAAATTCCGCCAACTTAATTACGAATTAATTAAATGCTAATCCTGATTATGGTGCTAATCCTGCTTCTGTTCTGGCCCTCGGTCATGTGGTTGAGGTCACATGGAGAGGGGGCTGGCCCCGGGGGGCTTTGTTTTTACCAAACTTTCAGAAGCTCTAACTTTTGCATACAATGTCGGTTTTTAAAACCATTCACGGAGTTTGAATCCTGGCGATGAAATCTATCCAGTCATTTAGGTATGAAGCAATTTTGAGCACTTTCATTTTTTAAGCTAAAATACTGATCTGTGATCATTCCTCCCCACTAGAAGCCTTTTGGACCCAAAAATCTCTCTTGATCACTGATTATGTTGATGAGGGGACTTTTCCCTCATCCTTCCAGTCTTTATCCATTGAAATTTTCCTAATTTCATCATTTGGAGCTTTTCATAAAAAGTCAAATTTTTCCTTGATTCCGACGACCATCTATTGCTGTCTTTGACACCGTCATGCTGCAATATTTCTAAATTTTCAGAACAACAATCTAATTTTGCAGAAAACATCTTGTTCCTACCTTGGTCAACAATCAAAGGAAACTTGGAATCTTTCTCACCTTGCACTTTGTCTCTATGACGATTTTTAGCTGCTTTTGCCTTGTACTTGAGTTGACTCTTGCCCAAGTTTCTTCGCCATTGTAATGTGCCTTTTGGAAACTAGTAATGAACATTTGTGAAACTCAAGCCTTCTTTGCCAAGCTGATTTATCCTATTCTCTTCGACCTTTGGAACTTCTTGCACCGACACCTTGTTTTCAACACTGCTCAACACCAATGTTGGCTGCTGCAAATATTTTTCACCTTCTTTCAAATGCCACCTGTTATCATTCTGGAACAACTCATTACAAATATAAGCATCTTTTTGAAAAGTATGATTCAAAACATTTCTTTGTTTGATCATCAACAATGTCAAGTTCTAACTTGCATTCACTAGCCTCTTCATTTTCCCTGCATTAACTAAAGAAATGTTTAGTTTCTTGCGATGAGCTCTCGCAATATACTTCACCCCATCTTTAAGCAAATGATATTTGTGCTTATAGTGATGAAACACCACTTTCCTCTAATACAAATAAGGATTTCCCAAGATAATTCCAGAAATGTCAAGTGGAACCACGTCTAACTCGACTTCATCAACAAAGTTTGCAGTAACAGTAAATCTAAAAATGCATTTTCTTGAAACTTGTAGATTGGCATCCTTAACTAACCAACCCAAAGGGAATGGTTTATGATGTGGTATGGTTTTAATTTTAATCTCTTTAACCAAGTCTTTTGAAATTAGGTTTTCTTGTGATCCACTATCAAAGAGTGCATCAATCTTGGTATGATAGATTACTCTGACAGTGAACAACTCTTCCCTTTTGTCTTCATTTGGAGTGCTTTTGTGACTATTTGAGGAACTAGTAATTTCAACATGTTGACCTTTCAAACCCATAGCTGTAATTTTTGTCTCATCTCCTGAATCTGACCCTAAGTCTCTTTCAGCTATAGTAATAGTTTTTCCCTTCTCTTTGGATTTCAATCTATCTGGTTTTAATTCTGGATGAAGTTGCCAACAATGATCTTCATCATGGCCATTCTTTGAAAATTTTTTGCATGTGAGTTTTTCCTTCTCTTTTTCGATACTTGCATTCTTTTTTCCCTTCCATTTTCCTCCCTTCTCTTTTCCCTTACCCTCACTTTCACCTTTCTCCTCTATTTTTTGTTTTCCCCTTGCCTCAAGATGCGTGGCTTGCACACATACTTCATCTAAGTGGATTGGGTTAAACATAAGGATAGTATGCTGCAAATAGGAATGTAAACCTCCAATATATTTCAAGAGTGTGTCTTGTGAATTCAAGTTTACTCCCAACAATAAAGCCCTTTTCCTAAACTCCTGAGTGTAGTCTTGGACAGTTTGGCCTTTTAGTTGCCTAAAGTTTTGCCAAATCATGATGGCCTTATGCATATAAGCTAAAGGATAAAACTATCTTTTAATGGAAGAAATCAATTCAACCCAAGAAATGGATATCTTACCATGGATTCACATTTCCTCTTGAGTCTTTGCTTCCCACCAAACTAGTGCAGCTCCTTCTAGCCTCAATGAAGCCAACTGGATCTTTATGCCATCTTCTTGAAGATTTTGAATTCTGCAGTATACCTCTACCTGCCGAATCCAATTGTCCAAATTTTTTGCATTCACTTCTCCATTGTACATGGGAAGCTCTAATTTTATGTCCAGTTTCAATAATGGAGTTTTTCATTTTGGGGTTTTGGAAGGAGTATGGGTATGAGTTTTTGTGGTGTATGTGGAAGATGAAGATGCTGATGAAGATGATGAGGATGAGGATGGTGGAGATGGAGGTGGCTTTCCTCCATTACCTTTTGAGCTCCTCTCTTCCTCCTTCTTACTATTTGAAGATCCTTCTCCATGTGGAGGCTTTGAACCTTCTCTAGCCATTATGGTGTTCCTCTCTTCATAGAGGACTTTAACCATCTCAGTCAAAGTATAGAAAGCTTTCTTGAATTCTTCCTCTCCTGAAGAGGGAAGTTCATGCTCTCTTTCTCTAGACATAATGGCTATGGATTCAGGCTCAGAAATTTGTACTAATTGTACCTCTTTAATCACTTTAGCCTCTTGTGCAATCTGTGCCTCTTCTATCTCAACTGATGGAGATGGAACTTGAGGTGATTCAGGTGCTGCCTTGAGTGGTCCTTTGGGTGAGGATGATGCTTTCTTAGCCTTCTTCCTTCTTGTCCTAATCTCAGGACGAGATATCCGTAGCTTCCCTAGCGAAATTTTCTTAGCGCACTAATTGCGCTTAATATTAATTAATCCTGTTTAGCATTTAATCCTTGTAATCATAACAACAATTGCAACTATTAAACCCTTCAAGCAAATCAAGCAAGCAACCTTGTACTCTGATACCGACTTGATCTGAATTTTATTGCTAATTAATACTGTGCTAGTATCATTTCCAGATATAAAATTTTCTTTCCTTTGGTTTGCTTATCCATAGAGAGTTTATCCATGAGCATGTGATTGTCGATTTATCTAACTTGGTGAAATTTAGTGTTTTGCATGAACTTAAAAGCATGAATTTAAATGGCTGAACAAAAACATATAAAAACACAACAAGCACAAATAACATAGCTCAATACACAAATTTTTGTTGAAGGAGTTCACCCCTCCTGGGCTACATCTCCTTGGTCTAGCTTCATAGTGTGAGCCTTTGTATTAGCTTCAATAGTGATCAAATTAATGTTACATGCATCCAATGATCTTGTAACCTATTCCAATGAATTTAAAACATTCAAATATATTGGAAATGACTATTTTTTTACTCAATTTGGTTACTAGCTGCTCTGGGAATGGCCTCTAACACCTGGTGGCCCCAGGCTTCAAAAATCTTCAAGTGACCAAAAAAACCTATAGATGACCTCTTCTGCCTCCGAAAACTACTCCAATGTGTTCAAAACATTCAAATCTATTAGAAATGACTATTTTTTTACTCAATTTGGTTACCAACTGCTCTGGTAATGACCTCCAACACCTGGTGGCCCTAGGCTTAAAAAATCTTCAAGTGACCAAAAAAACCTGTAGATGACCTCTTCTACCTCTGCAACCTACTTCAATGAGTTCCCAACATTCCAATTAGCCAAAAATGACTATTTATTTTCGAAATTTGGCTGAGAATTGAGTAAGTTATGGCTCAAACAATTTTTTGTACAGAACCTCTGCTAAATCTGGAGAGACTCCAGTTAAGTCTGCCAAGTTTGGTGGCGGTTCTGGATTTAGTGGCTCCACCATAAATTCAGCCAAATTAATTACAGATTAATTAAATGCTAATACTAATTATGGCACTAATACCTCTTCCGTTCTGGCCCTCGGTCATGTGGTTGAGGTCACATGAAGAGGGGGTTGGCCACGGGGGCTTTGTTTCTACCAAACTTTCAGAAGCTCTAACTTTTGCATACAATGTCGGTTTTTTAAACTGCTCATGGCGTTGGAATCTTGGCGACTAAATCTATCCAGTCATTCAGGTTTGAAGCAATTATGAGAACTTTCAGTTTTTAGCTAAAATACTGATCCCTTATCACTTCCACACATCGGAGGGTTTGATAAGCACCTGGTGATAACCTCATTTCAAGTCAATATTGTTGAAATATTTGGCCCCCTTGAGATGGTCCAAAAGGTCATCAATCCGCGGGATTGGGTACCTATTCAAGACAATGATCTTGTTCAGCGCTCGATAGTCAATATAGAGCCTCCAAGTCCCATCCTTTTTCTGTACCAATAAAATCGGGCTCCCATAGGGTGATGAGCTTGGCCTGATGTGCCCTTTCTACAGTAGTTCCTGAATCTGCCTCTTGATCTCATCATTCTACAAAATAGAGCCTCGATAGATCGGTCCATTGGGAAACGACGCACCCGGGGTCAGATCGATGGAGTGCTTGACCTGACATTACATAGGTACCCCTATGGGTGAGGCAAAAATGTCCCTCTACTCCTCCATGACCTTGTCCATCTGTTGCTAATGTGCAGAGGAGCCCTTCTTGAAAGCCATGGCCATAACCTTCTTCTTGCCTTGGGGGAGAATAATAAGGAAAATGAATTTCCTGGTCTAGGAAATGATCTTACTACATTGCTTTGCAGTGAACAAAGAGATGGCAGTAGGTGGGGCTACCTTTGGTATCCTGTACAACTTATTAGCCAAAATAATAATCACAGAGCGAGGCTAGACTCATATACAACATGTCACTTCCATAAGTATGGTTGTTCTAATAATACATCATAAACTTCAAGAGGAGCAACGTCACACAATACCTCATTCGTGAAGGGTTTGATGCTATAGGGAAGATGACACTACTGGCTGACGCGAAGATCTCGCCCTTGGTGAAGCCACCCAATGGTGTACGACTGTGGATGTGCTGTAGTTTTTAGGCCCAACTGCTTCATGACTTCTGCTGAAATGAGGTTCTTTTGGCTCCTGTTGTCGACAATGAATGCAGTGGAGAACCCTTCACCCACATATATGAGTGGAAGAGGCGTTCCCCCTCCTTTGGATCTTTAGGCTGAATTTTTTGGATCTTTGTGGTGGCCATGGTGGCACTGGGCTCCACATCAGTGATCTGCTTCCATTTGTCAGTCCCCTTATCGGTTTCTGATTTAGAGTCGAAACCTGCGTCTGATTCAGAAGCCTTCAGCTCAACCACCAATGACTGTTTGGCCTGACACTTATATTGTGAGTGGAGCTCTTATGGAACTCACACCATTTTCCCATATCCTTCTTTGTCTTTGCGGTGTTGTTCTTTACTTGCGGCTTCGGCTGGTTTTCCTAGGTAGCTCTGCCTTGGTTTGGTCCCTTGTTCTGTGGTTTGGGGGCGCCTTTTCCTTGCTTTGGATTTACATATCCAAAGTCCTGCTTCTTCTGTTTAAACTTCTGCTCAATCTTTACAGCATACTGATACGCTATGCTGAGCAAGGAAATGTCTAGGAACTCTATCTCATCCTGGATTTACTTATGTATATAGCCGCAGTACTTGAGCACCAAATGCCACTCAGTATCCTTGATACCCAGCTTCATGTGAAGGGTATGGAAAGTATTTGTGAACTCTGACACATCTTGGTCCCTTCCCTGCTGTAGCGTGGTCCACTTTATGTATTTATCTTCATAGCTCCCGACAGGGTAATACTGTTCCTTGATGGCATCTCAGAAAGAATTCCAAGTGGGTGCAGCTGAAAACAGCGAGGGTTCACTCTCGTCCTTTTGTTCACAGTAGGTTTCCCACCAGTCCTTGACGTGTGGGGCAGCTTTGAGAAGTGCAAATGTAATCTTTTCTCGATTGGAAAAGTCATGAATTGAAAATATCCTTCCAATAGATTTAACCATTTATCTATGACGTCTGCATCTATGAGGCCTTCAAATATGGGAATATCGAAGTTAACTTGTACCTTAAAAGGAGTAGTGCCTCCAGAGTGGCTGCTGGATGAAGATGCATCGCTTGTGGGTAGCCGTCGAAGGATCTAGGCAAAGTTATCCATCATTGCGTCCCTCTGTCGCTCGAGGGCTTCTTCGAGCAACATTTTGAAAGGATCTCCTGCCCCCTCATCTTTCTTTTCTTCCGCCATGGGAGGTCATCGGGTTTTGTGAGGCTGATCCTGCAATGGTTCAACTAGATCGAGCCCTAACTCCTTATACCCTGACCTCGTTGGGGACATGCAAAGAAAAACAAAGAAAGAGCAGACCACTCTGATACCACTGATTCGAACTTAAATAGGAACACAAAAACTTACAAATATACTAATAAACACAGAGATGCAGCAAAAAAACACTTCATTTCATTAATAGAAAAATACTGAACTATGCTTACAAACAGAATGGAAATAAGATAGCTTGGGCGATGGTAGCTTATCTCTGAGAAGAGATGTGGTGGCTACATGCCTCTGAACTGAGTTACAATGAGGCTCAAGGGCCTTTTTATTATTGAACAATAAGAGAAAACCCTAAACAACCAAAACCATAATCCGAGGAGATGTAACACCAAGAGTTTATGGGCCCCGTTGGGGTTAGTTGGGCAACTAACTTCCTGGGGTCATAACTTGGTAATATTATCTCCATTTGACGTGTATGATACCTCATTGGAAAGATATCTCTGAGGACTACAACTGTCAATGCAATTACCAATGTAATCACCAATGGAATTTTGCCACAAAAACATCGTTTAGGGCCTCAAAACGGCTCCGAAAGTTTAGGACCTGAAAAATTGCCAAAAATAGTAAACTGTGCTACAATTAAGGAAACTGAAAAACTGAAAGAAACAATGGTGAGGGTCCAAGTGGAATAGGCGGGTGGCCACCAATATCCGCCTCGATCATAAGCATAGAGGTTGAGGAGTCTATAGGGATAGTAGAATCATATGGTTGACCCGAGGATCCATAGTTGGATATATTTATTGAGGAAATCAAAGGTAAGACAGGTTCTTATCCCCCTTTATTGATATACATTATTGATAGATATGGAGAGGTCATTCTAGGAGCAGGGGGCCATTTCCAAGATTGGATAAAGCATATTCATGAAAGAAAGGTACATATTTTAGAGGTAGAGTTGGAGTGTGGAGAGGTAGTCTTTGAGTCTATCCCATGTTGGATCCATGAATTTTCCTCATTTTGACACCCTATTTCTCTTTATTTGAAACCTAAGTGTTGATTGGGGAACTTTCCTCTTGGAATTATTTTCTTAGAAACTATTGGTTTAAAGTAGTATAAATTGCTCCGATATGAAGCAAATACAATCAAGTTTTAAGCTCTGTAATCATTATTATTTGCTGGGAATTTATTTCTAGTGAATGAAATTACTCTGTTCCTCTTCAAATGTATTGGTAATATAATATTTTGACTTGAGTTTTCACACCTCGTGCTCACAAGAAGGGCCCCATGACAAGTTGTGACATAGTATAGTATTGGTTTATTTCATTATTTCTTTGGTAGTTCTTTCAATCTAGTTTTCAATTAGTTTGATGCCTTTTTATGCTCAGTTTTTATGCATAGTTACTCATTGAAGTTTGATTGGAAGAAGTTGGGCACTTAACATTAGGAACAAAATACCAATTTTTATTTTTTATTTTATTAGCTTGCACACTTGGAATTCTTGCTTAGTCTCAAATTTATGATTCATGTCTAAATTGACTCTCATTATGACTGCACACTAGTAATTATGTCTCATTATTTCTTTCCAAGTCAATTTTGTTCTTGTTTTAATTCCTTCTACACTTATAGAATAATGGTTATTTCAATTTGATTAGAGTAGAGGTGGAGTAGATCTGTTTCCTTTGAAATTCATTAGAACAAAGTTCCTTTAATTGCTTGATAGTATAGACTTTCAATTCTGCAGAATAGCACAAACTTTCAATTTTGCTCATTAGTATAGTCTTTTAATTCTTCTCAATTAGAATAGACTTTTAAATTCAGAATAAGCATTTCAATTCTTATATTAATATTCTTTGATTTCCTACATCCTAGTTTAAGTCGATTTTGAAATTGATCTTACAAAAAGAGCATGTGCGCAACTTGATAAGAGTCAATCTTGAATAGTTGAACTTTGCACCTTGCTCTTAGATTTAAATACTTGATAAAAAATAAACATCCTAGAATAAATAGTGCACATACACTTCACAAGGATACGAACCTTGGTTTGACAATTTAATGACATAATTTAACCAACAATTAAATTACCCAACACCCCACTTAATCTTCTCTATGAGATCTTGGATATGGTCTTGTTGTCAGTTACTTAGGGTGGTAAGTCTGGCGAGATATATGGAGTGCCTAACAGAGGTACTTCCTGATGAGAATATTTGAGATGAGGAGTATGTGTGGAGATGTTTGGGATTACATTAGGATGCGATGTGTTTTCATCTGTTTGAGTGATGTGAGTTCTTGTGGAGTTAGAACTACGATCATATTAGCTACCTAGTTAGCTGATTACATGAGGGGATCCAACACATGGAATTATTACAGGAGAATTCATAGATTCACATATTTGATGCAATGTCAATATATGAGCAGAATTCACACGATTCATGTAGATGGGAGGTTTTTTGATGATATGAGATGTTAATTTCATGAACAATATTCTTGAGGTTGAATCACCTTTGGTGATGGATGGACTTCTAGGTGGGTTTTTTGTTAAGGATGACAACATATTTAGATTAGGGGAGGATGATAGGCTGCCACACTTCAGCACCTACAAGTGCCACAAGTTGGATGAATCAAGTTGCTAGATGAGACGAACATCACATGATTTTCCACAATTGTGCGAAAATTTGAGGGTTTTTTTTTCCAAAATGAGTTGAGAGTGCCCAGGTGGAATGAAGGTGCCCGAGTTGACATGGGTGCTCCCAAGGTGGAACAAAGGCACCTGAGTCATCCCAAAGTACTACTTGAGTTGGAGTGGAATGAGGGCACCTGAGTCAACACAAGTGTGCTCGAGGTGGAACGAGGGTGCCTAGAACCAAACGAGTGCGCCTAAAAGAACATGCCCAAGATGGAACGAGTCAACTTGGAATATAATGAGCATGCACGAATGACCATGCATGAGATGAAATGAGTCAGGCCAACCAAATTTGATGTTTATCGCTTGAGTTTTTGATGGGAAAAATGTTGGTCCGAGAGATGGAATGAGTCAATCTGACCCCTCGATGCATTGTGGATGAGTATTGTAAACAAGTGGAATGAAAAAAACCATTAGAAGAAATTTCAGCCTAAAAGTGGCCTCCTAAGGAAAAATCAAGAAATTAATAAAAAATGTCACATAGATAATTTTTTTTTTTAATATTACTTTACTTTTATCTACGTTCCACAATAATTATTAGCACAAGATTTAATAATTTTTAAAATATATTATTTCTATTTTTTTACTTTTATCGAAACCCTCAATATATGACACTTTATTAAAATAATTGTTTATATATATTTTATATTAAACTATTTTTTTGGTGTTTTTTTAATAGCATTGTCTACTTAAGCCACAATTTCGTCTGGAATATAATTTTTTTGACCAGAATCTAGTAATTTGTCCTCTCTGGAATACATTTTTAACTATTTAACTATTTTATATTTGACTATATATTCTATATTTTTGGTTAGAATCCAGTAATTTGCCCTTTTTGGAATATGTTTTTTTAACTATTTTATATTTAACTATATTTAAGTATTTAATATTTTACTATATATTTTATATTTTTGGCCAAAATCGGTAGTTTGTCCTTTCTGGAATACATTTTTTTAACTATTTAACTATAACTATATATTTTTTTAACTAATTTTTTTATTTTTTATTTAACTATAATTATATTTTTTATTTAACTATTTAACTATTTTATATTTAAATATAACTATCAATATTTATATTTTATATTTAATTGCCTAATTTTTTTGGTGTATTTTGGGGCTTGGTTATTAATGTCAAATGGGTCTGCATTTTTAATTTATATTTTTTCACTAATATCAAGTTTTACATTGCATTAATAACTTTTTCGATATTCTAATTCATATGGGTAAGGTAGGTAAATAACATTAATAAAATATTTTACGAACACCCAAATTAATAACAAAATATTTCACAGATACCCACATTAATAATAAATTATTTCATGGTACCCAAATTGAACAATTTAAAATTATTTAGGACATGTACCTCTTTTTAAATTTAAAGGATTTTGATTGGTTTACATATTATAACATGGAAATTACATGGGCACTTTTAGGCTGAAATTTCCTCTAATGAAATAAATTTAGAGGTCGAATGGATGGGGAATAAACAAAGTCAAGAATGAACATTTATGGAATGGAACCGTAGGTCCGAATGAAGGAAAAAAAGGTACATGGGGGTCGTTTTATTGTCTTGGTAGAGAATAATCGAACCTAGGAGAACCAATTGTGCGCATTTGTTGGTGGAACGAACTAAATATCAAGTTCTATGTTTACAACAATAGGTTGAGAGGAGTTTAGGCCGATTCAAGCAACCAACATGTCTACGTCGAGGAGCCTTGTGCCTAATTCATGTAGGGAAGGGTTGGAATGGGTTGGGGTACTTTGCTTTTGTATTTGGGACTTAGTTTTGGGAAAACAATTGGTTTGTTTTATTGAAATTTCGGGAGAATACCAAGGGCCTAAACCTATATAACTTGCATAAAATTGTATTGTGATTTGAAGATAGTTCTAATATAATATTGAGGAAGGATCAAGGGTCCCTTTCTTTACATGTGGTGTATATTTTGAGCAATTATGTATTGTATGGATGTGCCATTATATTGTAACATAATGATGATGTGATATTGTGGACTCCTGTATATGGAGGTGGACAATTCATCGAAGTTTGAGCATTATACTTGTGTTAATATTGCATGTTGTATTCCAACCACATAATATATATAACATGTGAATAAAAAGTATAAGTGTTAGAGGCATAGTTTGGGAGCCACATACTCATATGTTGGTCAATGATATTGTGAGGAACCTCGCTGATGCCACACAACCAAAGGGCCTCAACGTGCATTAACTGAAGGAGCACTCTGGGGGCATGAAAGTGGAAATCCTATGGCTAGGACCTCCCCAATATGCTTAGATACCTTCAAGAAATCAAACTAGTTGGTTGAATAACATAAATGCTTCTTCATTAAACTGTTGAAATGAATGGCATGATTTCTTGATTACAAACTTGAAATATGTAGAGTAGGAGAAAATATAAAAAAAACCAACTAAATGTTAAGGTCAAGCCTCAATTTCTAATTGTACAAGTTGTGGGGAACAACTGCCTTGGCAAGAAGGTTGACATTCAAAAAATTGCTAAATAAGGGTTTTCTTTAGTGATGTTTCTCACTCATCCAGACAAGTTCCTCTAATAGGACTAGTTACCTTAAATAAAAAGAAGTGGTTGAAGGTAAAGTTATACTACAATAGGGAACAATATCCCTAAATTATCTTTTTGATATTGGTTGAGAGAATCCTCACAAAATATTCCAAATCATTCAATTGTCTTGTAAAAAGAGGTGAAAATATCCGAAACGTGGACAAATATTTTAAGAAACCCTAATGTACACATAATAATCATTCATCTATCAAAATGTTTCTTAATTCTAGGTAAGAGATATGTAGAATTTATAAAATATCATTAGAGATGAGCCTACAGGACAATACATAATGTGGTCCCATCATCACCCCCCAACTTGAAACACTGCATACTCATGTAACCAATATTTATTCTACAACTATTAACACTTATCCTACTACTCCTTGAAAAATTTCTTGAATCACATGCAACATATTTGGTCAATTTCCTTTGTTGGTAAAAACCAATTGAGGATTTTATCTCTCTTCCGTTTTTGGCTTCTTGGTCTTGGATGACTTCCCTTGAAGGTCCAAGTTGGAGTGTTGGGTTAAACCGTAACCCAATCCACTTTGTTTCATTTTTTTGCAACAATCTCTTGTAGAGAGGTGTCCTATATATAACACTATACAAAGTGATGGGTGAGTGGGGCTCTCTGATTTGAAAGATATAGGATAGGGATTTCCACCTTATCTTGAAAGATTGTGTGGCTTCAAGTGAAGGACAATTTTTGGTTAGCCTTTTTTTTTTTTTTTTCATAATGGAGCTACCTGCTGGCCATCTAACAAAATATCGTGGGCTGCTATGATTTGTAGGATTAGGATCTTCTATCCTAATCCATAGAGGGCTAGATAATTCTTCCTCCAATTTTTTCTTAACCTCTTCTACACTCATTTCCTCATGCCTTAGCCAAGATTTCAAGGCCATGAGCTGCACATTTCCCACTTAGTGATTTGGGTCCTCCATGTTGCTACTCTAGCAAGCCTTGATAAGTTATTTAGGGGCATGGATATTGAATTTCCCTTGTTGAGCTAAATTAAAATTATGATACTTGTACCATTTATCCCTTAGAAAGTGTACACAGGTCTTGGCTGTTTGGCTATATATAGAAAAATCTAAAGATAAAGGTGAAATAGCCCCTAGAGAAGCCTCCATGTTTGTGATTTTACTATCCTTGGCTGCTATTACCCCTTTTGCTTGTTCTATTTGCCTATTGAGATGATGCTTATCCTTTTCCAATTACTCTCTTTTATTTTCCTCTTGAATTCTAAGAAACATCATATCCTCCCGGAGTTGATCAATTTGATTTTGTAGTTTTGGATTCTCCCCCACTCCTTCCACACTTGGAATTCTCTTCCATTTATCATCCTCTATCATGGCCTTTTTAATATCCAACATGGAATGATGTCAGATATTTGTTAGCAACATCATTCCTGTAGTTGATGACCCAATAGCCCTTACAAAATCTTGTTGTACCCCTTGTTCCTCTTCCTTTGGAAGTCCTTCCTTTTTAGATAAATCTATTAGTTTTGTAAGGTGCTTCACAATACTTAGTTGTTCTTCAAGGCTTGGAGTTTCTTCTACATAGAACATACTTGGAGAAGATTCCTTCTTATTATAAATTGATGTAGTTATAGGTCTATGCCTTTTCAATACTTGAGGTTCAAATTTAATCATTGGTGGCTTTTGCTTTGGTTTAGGTGGTTTCCCCATTTTAACCAATGTTGTTACAATATCTTTCTCAACAACTTCCCATTTCATATTATTTTTATATTGTTCAGAGCATGTAGGACTAGTTACTTTCTCTTTTCCCTTATTTATGATCATAATACATTAGTTCTTTAAGAATTCTTATGTTCCTAAGAAATACCTTTTATCCATGTCTACAAAACTAGTCCACCGAACATGATGTTCTAGGCTATCCAAGCATCATTAACAATTAATCTAATAAGTCCATGATGTTCCAAGGGTTCATGCTTTCCTCCTTTGACCTTACTTCTCATGTCATTCAATGAATATAGTAGAAAATAGGGAATACTTGTCTATTATGATTAGAGGTGGGATAGATATTTGAGCTAATGCAGGACTTTAAACTGGTGTGCATACACCACATTGAGTCTACCATCATAGGAGAAATACTTAATTATGTGATAGGATACCTTATTCCATGGTGTTGGTAGGATTTCCCTTTTCACTTTATTATTTTCATTTATTATTCTTCATGATCCAAGAAAAATCTCTTTTTGGAAAGAGTGGCTTCTTACCTCCCTACCTTGCCCCATGGTAATATTTTCCGAATCCTAGTAAACCTACTGATTATCTATTCGTTAACAAAAATATCTAACCCCCTTACTAAAATAACATATCCTTGTCCTTTGTAATTATATAAATTTGGAGAAAACTTGAGGGAAATGTCATCATAATAGCCTCTTAGTTTCTCAAAATATTCCAGCCAATGGATCCTTTGGAAAATCCCTATGTTATCAGCCTAATGTCATCCTTAGAGTCAATATACATGAGTCTTCATATTGATGAACATTTTGCTAGTGCCTGGCCATTGTATCCAAACATTTTTATGCATATTAACTAAGATAGAGTGCTAATCAAGGTGAAGAGATTTGTCTTAGTTGGGAACCATTGACATCCTAGCGAAAACCTCCGTCATTTCTTTGTTCTATCCTTGTGACGATGACTAAGCTTCTAGAGTATTTCTTTCCCTGTGAGATCAAATTAGAGGATCATGGATTCAATTTGTCTTGGGTGTATTATTGGAGAAGATTCCTAAATTCTCTTCATCCCAAGTTTCCAAATTCATCCTTTAAGAGAATCCTTTAAGCCTATTTATACCAATAATTATAAAGGGTTAGGCTAGTCAGTGATGGTGATTTTTGAATCTTGAGAGATATATACTTCTTTGTATATGAGATCTTGTGCCTATGTGACTAAGATTCTTTATTACGCTTAGAGGAGGAGGTCATGCTGTTTTCTTGAGAGGAGATCTATTTTTTTGGAAGGTATACATTCCTTGTATTATTATTTTGAATTAATATATCTTTCCTTTCTTGTATGTGCAATCTGAATCATATTTTATACTAGTGCATGTTGTTTTTAAACAATAAGCCCTCCGTGGAAGGCGATTTTTGGTTTGTTTGGTGGTGCATGTGTGCAAGGTAATTCTTATTGCAATAGGAAGTGAGATTGTCAAGTGCAAACAAGGTTTTCTCATCATCAGACTTAAGAGACTATACCAACCTGCGAGGGTGAAGGGTAATAATCCTTCAACCCTTATTTTGCATCATATTGCATGAGTGTAGAGTGTATTTTATTATGTGGATAGGAATAAAGGGATACACTTATTTATATTCTTATGATCACACATTCACATCTGGGTAGATCATCCTCTAATATACTAGGTTAAAAGTAGCCTGCTAGCTCAAGCTAAATTTTCCCATAACACCCTACCACCTCAATATTTTGATAGATCTTGGTAGGGTCCATAGGTTATCTTATGTTGAACCATTCCCCCATTAAAAATTTTTGTAGGTCATCTTAGAGATGGTATATTTTTAGGTGGTTTGGAATAGAAAGGGGTTTCCTATAGGCAAGCTTTAGTTCCTCCTCACCTTGGAAATATAATCCAGAAAGGATCACTATTCCACGTGAAATAACTATAGCAAGAGTTTTTAGACAAAATTTTCCACTTTGTGTAGAAACTATCAATAGAAATATCCACCAAGGATTTGAAGTATAGAGCCTGATAAGAGAAAAAAATGACATAAACTTGTCCCACCTAAGCATTATAATATTCCTCTATAAACCTCATGATAGTGTTGTTTGTAGTTTTTTGTAGGACGATTGTGATCCTCTAGCCTATAGGGGAATTATGTTTCTAAAGCTGACTTCGATGAGGAGGAATTAATTTTCATGTAAGAGGTCATGAAATGAAATTTGATGGGAATTCAAATTTGGATTAATGCACAATTTGTAATAATGTCTTCTAGTCCTATCACATATTTGACCACCATCACACTTCACTTGATATACATTTCACTTAACCTCCACTTAACTTGTCTTCACCATCATCGATCAATGATGTCATGCCAATTTACATATGACTATAATATCACTATTGATTAAAGAATTAGAGTCTCATGCTACCATAGTCTCATTGTTGATTACGAGAAATATAGTCACATCATGTCCTCCCCCTCCAAGCATCAGATTTTAAGCCCACCTTAACTGGAGTTTTTGCATTGTGTTGTGTTTCTTAATGATATTTATTTGTATATATATTTGGCCGTGCATGCAAACTAGATGATATTGCATGAAAATATGAGCGAGAAGGAGATGCGTTGAAAATTAGTCACATGTGGGAATGTATAATGAAGTGTATGTTGGCATTATGATTCAAGTGTTGTCCTTGATGGCAACTCACTCAGAGGTATGATACAAGTGTTGTCCTTGATGGCAACTCAGATCATAGTGCAGCAGGTCAAGAGAGAGGTATACGCAGGTTGACCGTGATGAAAGTGCGTATACACGCGGGTTAGCGGAGCAAAAGGCGCATACACGTACACATGCAGGTTCACAGAAGGAAAGGCGCGTACATGTCGGAAACCATGGTTTTGGTCCGTGGTATTTGGTCCATGGTATTTGGTCCGAAGTGTCGACCCCTGGTATTGGGTCCAAGGTATTGGTTCTACATGGTTTTGGACCATGGTATTGAGATAAGCCTAAACCTATATAAGGAGAGGATCATTAGGCCAAGAGGAGCATGTCTGCAAGTGATGAAGAGTGAGATCCAGATGCTAGTTATGGGTTGGTGATGCCTTGATTGATCTGAACCAAGGATGCACTCATGTGGTGGAGGATGAATGATGGATCAGAATCTTAAGGCTTGGAATGTTTATCATTATATGGTTTGATTATGGATAGACTAGATCTATTGACGCATGTTTTATTGTATGAAGTTATGATCTGGGTATGATAGATGTCAGGAACAGTTGCAAAGTTATGAGTAAATATTTGCAGATCTGTACGCAGGTTGGCTTTGGTAAAAGCGCGTATGTACGCCGATTTGGTTCATCATAGTAGCATATACATTATGAGATATGATCTGGTTATTGTTGCAGAGTTCTGTTGTCTGTTCTGTGTTCTGGTGACTGTGTTGTTGACAGGGTTTCAGTGTTTCAGTATTGGGTGATTCAGAGATTGGTGATTCAGATTATGATGTTGTGCTTCAGGAGTATCCAGTATGAAAATTAATGAAACGTGGTCCCTGGAGGAAGAAAGAAGATCGTAGGCCGGCGCCTACGTACTGGTAAACATATCAGCCAGTACAAGAGCCAGGGGGTTGGAGCTCCCTTCCAGTAGCAGCTGGAAAACGAGTGAAGGTTGGAGCCTTCAGTAGGCCGGTGCCTACGTACTAGTAAATGGATCAGCTAGTACAAGAGCTAAGAAGGTTGTAGCCTTCTGTAGGTAGAAGCCTGCGTACTGGTATAAGACTGCACTAGTACTATTGTAAAAAGAAGTTTCTTATTAAAGGAAGATAGAGACAAATTGCAGCAGGTGGTTTTCACCCACATTGGGTTTCCACCTTATATCATGGTGTTCATGTGTGCTTCTTGTGTGTGATGATCTGTTATGTTTTACTGCACCTGTTTACTGTTCATATGGTTAATAATGTTCTGATGCATTCACTGAAGATGAACTAACTGAATCATAAGTTTACTGGATGTACGCTAGTTGCATTTAACACAGTGGCGTATATACGTGGATATCCTTAACTGAAGTAGCGTATATGAATCTGAGTATAAAAATGAAAAAGTATATGATGTGCTAATACTGATTCACCCCCCCCTCTCAGTATTATTTCCAACAATTGGTATCAGAGCAGGTCCTTTGTTAAAAGCTTGATCGCTTGAAGGAGATCCGTAGAACAATGGGAAAGAAAGCGCGACAAAAGAAGAAGACAGCTCAAAGGAACAATGACAGTCTGCCGTTGAGTGGAAGCAAGTATTCAGATCCTGAATCACCTCAGATTGAAGATGGACAAGCAAATGAAGCATCAGATAGAATCATAGATCAACAAGATCTACCTAGCAAAAGGGAGAGTGCCCTCAAAGAAGAAATTATCAGCTTAAAAGCTCAGATGGAATGTGCCTTCAGAGTTCGTCAAATGCTGCAGGAGCTGAATGAAGAACAAGTGTTGTGGGGAAAAATGCCTATGCAGGACGATCCTATCCACCTAAGGTGTGACAGTGCCTTAGCAACAAACGAGTACAACTATACTGGTTTCTTCCTTTATGAAATGTGAAAGAAGAGAGATCAATAGACTTACCGGTGTCTTCCGTTTGTCCCTCGATCCGGTCTCTCTTCTCTTTGGGTGTTCACAGCTACTTGCCTTCTTTCTTATCCAGCTTCAACTTCCTGCAAGATCACAAGAGAACAACTACTTGTGACAAGAGAAGAACACTACACAAAGACAGATATTCACATTCATAACTAGTTTAGGATTAGAAATAAACCAAATACACTAATACATTCATACATCAAAACACATCAGCATATAGGAGAAACCAAGATAGCTTTATTGATGAATAACAAGGTTCAGGACGAGATACAACCCAGAGGGCTCCAATCCAACATCTCCTTCCCAGCAAATGGAATTCCTATCTTCACCCCTTTCAAAGCATTAAGCACCCAATGATTCCAGTCTCAAACCAACAACAATTCTTTGCAATAACAAAATTCCAGCCTCTAGATCTCATGGAGGAGAGATCCATATATAGATGTTTGGAGAGAGGATGAGTCAGCTTGAGATCTGACTAGTGTCCTCTCCCTCTGTCAGTTCTTGAGTCCACTTGGAGGTTCTTGCTTCCACTTGGAGATTTGGAACCTCTTACTCATCACCAGTCGAATTCCCTGAGGCAAGTGTCATTTTGGAAGCTTCCTGGGTTTTGACACCTTGAGAAATGAGCCTGCCACTTGTCCATTCTCGTTCAGCGCAGGTAGCTAGTGTTCTAGTTGACATTTAACGCAGGTAGCCAGTGTTGGCTTTGACATTCAGCGCAAACAACTAGTGTAGCCACTGAAATGATCCTGAATTGACTTGTTTTTGAGCAGTTTCAGGTGGAGAACTTCTGTGAATTGCTGTGGTTTGTTAGCCTTGTTCCTCTAGGGGTAGGAACAACATGCTTAGGGACTTTGGATCCCTTAGATTATGGACATTTCATGCTTAATGCTGTAAGGCACAAAAATGTCTATAACAGTTGCCCCCTAAAGTATGAGGCTGTTTATCGGGCGAAATGCTTTATCAGGGGGATCCGAAGTTCATCCAATGCTGAGAGGAGACCTGTAATACAATACAATACAATACATTATTTTTCATACTGCTTTCATGATCTAGCTGAGGCGGGCATTCCCATGCTCAACTTTATAAATTCATTTTTCTGTACATAGAACAGACAATCGTCTGATGGTAGACTGATAATTTTGATGAAATTATCATCCTTTGAGTAGGATGATTATCTGCTGCAATGATGTACATGTCAATGTCTTTATCTTTCCTGAATATATATCGCAGCCCGGATGGATGAAACTAGATCCGGGGTCTTCAAACTCGTTCGATCTTCACTCTAAGTACAAGTCGATCCATGTGAGAAATGTTCTGAAGTCAAACATGGAAAGACATCGCTTGATTACCGGTCAATGATGTAAACCGTTAACAAGCGCGAGAGGAATCACCGATAATGATAATGACCCTCAAGGTACTGTAGTACAATTCACGTGGTGTGAATAAAGGACTTGGCGTCGAACACCACGCAAAATCTTTCGGTCGAAGGTCATTGATGTATACCTGTCGCCGGAAGTGAGAAACTTGCCATTGTGGCATGCAAGCTTCAAAGTACTAAAGGGGTTGTTCCTAGATCAACTTCTTGGATAATGAGCTGATGTCGACAAGAAGCGATCCGTCAAAGGAGGGCCTTAATGAATCCCACATCAGTGACACGGAACGGAGCTAATGATTTTAATGGAGGTGAAAACGATCTGTGACATATGATTCAGGGTGGCGGTCATGAAAGGATGAAGGATAATGTACGGCAGTGGATGGGACACGGTTGACTCTTTCTGAACGACTTCTCTTGAACATGTGGCGACACTGATACGATGGATCGGTAGCATTACCCAAAATATGGATGGTATGGCGAGACCATGGATGTGACCGGTGAATGAAACAACCCAACCTGATTGTGGTACGAAGGAAAAGTGTCATGTTCAAGAGCGACTTGCTACCATCAAAGTTTTCTTTAGTTTCTCCCAATTTTTCCCCAGTCATTGTTGACCAGTACCTCTTTATTTTTGTCAAGCTTGAGGAGGATAACATATGCTTGTTCTATAACCTGCCCTTCGGGCAAGCCCATCGCTATGTTTTAATGAACCTAGCGATAGTGAAACTCGTTCTCGTCTAAAGACAAGTTTGTCGCTATTTAATGATTTTAACGAGTCTTACGACAAGGATAACTCGGTCCTTTTCATTTTTAGAGAGTCTGAAAAGGTACATAAAGTTGACTCCAAAATTCCTTTTTCGTCATCTAATCCCTTAAGTCCGAAAAAGTATAAATCAATACAGAAGGGATGAGTTTTCGATAGTTTTAACGAGCCGAACAAAACAAGTGCTCGATCTTTTTGTGCAATAATCCCTCAGGTCCAAAAAGATTAAAATCTAGAGGAGGGATAGCTCTTCCAGTCGCTTTAACGAGCTGGAAGGCCAAAACTCGGCAATCTTTTCATATTTTATGAGTCAGTTGAAAAGAGCTTAAAGAAGACTCGTCTTTTGAGGAACGAGTGATAAACAGGGATAGCAGCTGATTCCAGGTACAGGTTGGAATTTTCCAATCAAGGCAGTGTCACAAGGATGGCTAGGTGAAATCACTCTTCGCAGATGTTCCTCAAAATGGGTAAACAATCATATGGAGGTGAACGATCGGCCAATGGAAAAGTGGAGGTGATGGTGCAAACACGACCAAGGCTTTAATGGCTGATGATATTACATTCACAGTGGTTATTTACCGGGATAGTTCATTTTTTAACGAGCTTAAACACGGGTGGAAACATTTGCTCGAACTTATGTTTATTTTTTAACGAGCATGAACTATGTGATAAAACTGCTCGGATCTTGCGTTTATTTTTTAACGAGCATGAACTTTGTGCTAAAACTGCTCGAAAATTATATGGTCAAATTTTTGATTTTTACCATCACTAGCTTCGCCTTTTCAAAGATAGTACTGTATCCTCAATTGCTGCATCAAACTAGTTAGAAATGAATAACATTTGCATGGAAATGAGATTAGAACCCTAATATTTCGCTTTGAACTATGTAAAAAGCAATAAAAAGGTGTTTTTACCTCTCATTTTACCATTTCATTTGAACTTGGTTTGTTGGAGCTTTGGAGGTGCCTCTTCCCCCTTGATTTTCACCAACTGATTCCGGGAGATTCTGCGGACGATTTTCGGTGCCGTCTGGACCAGGTAGGAGCTAAACTCTAGCTCTTTCTTTTCATGGTTTCCTTTTTCCATTCTGTGCCTGTTTTCCTGTTCCCATGAGCCCCTAGGGTTTTGCTAGGGCGCTCTGCCATCAGCGCAGGCAGTCCATTCGAAACCTACGTTGAATGTCAAGCTGCCTGAAGGCAGTTTGACCTTCAACGTAGGTAGGACACTAGCCAATTGCGTTGATCATAGAAAAGCAGTTCTATTGCACAATTTTTGATGAAATTTTGTCAGTTTTTCATCAAATCCAAGATCTTACTCTTTCTCTTGTTTGTTTTGCAGGGATTTTTGAGCAAAATGACCCTCACATGGCGAGAACGAGAACATGAAGAGGAGGACATGATTTCCCTCCATGACCCTGTCACGGTGAACGCGCTGCGGAACTGTGGCCTGCTGAAGTTCTTCCGTATCTCTAGTATGAGAGCACAGATCTCTTTACTGCAGTATATGCTTGATGCTTGGGATTCTATTAACCAAGTATTTCAGATCAGGAGCAAAACCATCCCTTTGACCGTGGTAGACATTTACTTCTTGACTGGTTTGTCGAGGCGGGGTGCCCCCATATCTTTGTCTGGTTCGGCCCGAGGGAATGACTCCGTGAGAGATTATGTCCGCCAGTATTGCAGGGAGGGATCCCAGCCGAGCAGAGATGGCAAGGTTGTTATCCGTGAGATTACTGACAGGTCTCTCAGGTCCATTATGTATATTATTGGTAGGATGGCCGGTAGCGCATCTCTACATGTTGCCAACAGATCTTATGTGCAACACGCCTTGGAGTGTCTCCAACCGAAAGTATTCAACTGGTGTGATGCAGTACTTCTTCAGATGAAAAGTCAGTTGAACAAGGTAAAGGACGGGAAGCTGAAGAACTTTGGATTTGGTTCTATTCTGACTGCCTTTGCCTTGGAGAAAATACCACTGATGCAGCCTCAGTATATCGCACTCGACTTGCCTTCTGCTACCGAGCCACGCATGCAGAGATGGGTTGATCACATGTCTAGGCATGCCGGTCAATCTCAGATTTCTTTCACTGATACCTTCTTCAGGTGGTTCGAGCGTCAGGAGATGGTCTATTCTGAGTATCCATATGTTGGTATGGATTTCCGAGGTAATCCGGACTTGGTACTGCCGGATGGCGAACAGTGGGGCGCTATTGGTAAAATCTTCGACCATATTACTGTTTACTGTTCTTATTTATAATGTCCTTGTGCTTTATTCTATCAAGACTTTAATCAAACTCATGTGTGCATGCAGATGTTGGTCCTGTTCATCTAGCAGTTCGCCCGAGAGCGCCAGTTGCTGCCCCAGCAGGGGAGACTGCTGGGAGAGTTATTCTCCGCGACCTTGACATAGCTGAGACCCTTACAGCTGTGCAGGAGCAGGTTGAGAGCCTTACTCTCGGCATTCCCGATGTGAGGATTGATGAGTTACCTTTACAGTTGCAGCGGCATACTACTGGTGTGCCTAGATGATGGACTCGTCTCTTGCGCATGATTGCACAGGCCGTGACGTGCTATCATGAGCATCACTAGGCTAGGGTGCCCCCTAGCATTTTTGAGTTTTTGGGTCATATGACTGATTTTTGTCTTGGTTACAGAACATTATGTATGAACGATAAACAACTTACATATATATTTTGATTTTCGAGTTTTATTCTGGTTGAGTTATATGATCCATATGTACAACATTGATGATGTGTCTCTTTTTATAAATGTCGCAAATGTCTATCTAACACATAGTTTGCTAATGAGTCGGTTAATGTGTTTAAGTTTTTGGAAATATGCTGGTATTGAATTGAATCAAATTATCTTTCCAAAATCTTAACCCTTAGGAACATGCGATAAATAGCTGGATTGCGAACGGAATATATACCATTGAGTTGTAGTATTACGAGCTGTGAGTCTAGCCTGACGATTAGTCGGCGTATACCACGGGTGATGGCATCAGAGAGTAGTTCTATCAACGCGCTATACTCAGCGATGTTATTCGTTGATTGCCCGATACATACACCTCTGAAACTTACTAACTCGCCGCTTGGATCAAAAATGGCCCAGGCTGCGGAGGACAGGTTCCGCGAACTACGACTCGCTCCGTCGGCATATCCAACACATGTCTCCAGAAGGTTTGACATCTGCAATGAATGTAAAAAGGTGGATTACTCGACCAAAACAAACACTTTAGTGAAAACAAAATACAACAAAAGCATACAGGTTACTATTTAAGCATAGTAACGCTTGAGGTACAACCCATTACGGGGTTGCGCCAGTGGAATTCCGTCATAATCCATTAACTCGTAGGCTCCTTTTGCTAACACTCGTTTAACAATATAGGGGCCCATCCATAAAGAATTAAATTTACCTGCTCCCAATTTATCGGATTCTTGGTCATAAAGCAAGACCAAGTCACCTTCTGAGAAGACACGGGGTTTGACATTTTTGTCGAACTGCGCCTTGACTCGTTTCTTATGGGCTTTGTTAGCCAAAGCGGCATCACGACGGGTTTCATCCAATTGGATTAATTCCAAGAAACGAGCCTCTTCTTCCGAAGTTTCGGGGAGGAGATCAATTGCGAGTTTAAGAGACGAGATTTCACACTGGATTGGCAAGACTGCTTCCAGGCCATACACCAGTTGGAAAGGTGTGAACCCGGTCGCGTTCTTTACCGATGTTCGGTAAGCCCACAGGGCTGAGTATAGGATTAGGTGCCACCTTCTTTTGTGAACCCCGATCATCCTTTGCAACATACGCTTCAGGACCTTGTTGATTGCTTCAACTTGTCCGTTGGCTTGCGGATAATACGGGGTAGAGCTGTCGTGAGATAGCCCTAGCTTGGCAGCTAATTCAACCATCATGTGATTGCGAAAATGCGATCCATGATCTGTAACTATAGCCTATGGTACGCCGAACCTGGCGACTACATGATTGAAAAAGAAAAGGGCAGCTGTTTCACCAGTGTTATCTAATGTAGGCATCGCCTCGGCCCATTTGGTAAAATAGTCAACAACGACTATAATATACCCATGCCCCCCGGTCGAGGTGGGGTTACATTGCATGAAATCGATGCCCCATTTGGCAAAAGGCCCAACAACAACTATTGGCTGTAAAGGTGCGGGTGGTCTTCTGGTTTTGCTATCGAAAATTTGACAAGCATGGCAACTTCTGACTGCGGTTATGCAATCTTTGAACATGGTTGGCCAGAAGTATCCTGCTCGTAAGATTTTCTGTGCTGTAGCATATCCAGATTGATGCCCCCCACACACGCCTGAATGACACTCATTCAGGGCTTTTTCGGCTTCTTTATGGGTTAGGCACCTCCTCAGAACTGTATCGATACCACGACGGTAAAGCGTATCACCGACGATCATGTAGTCTTTCGCTTGGTATCGTATAAGTTTCTGTTCTGAGTGAGAGGTGTCAGGCCTGAACTTTTGGGTTTGGAGATAAATGATTATATCTCCATACCACTCATTGCTTGTAGATATCAGAAACAAGCTTTCGTCCACGATTGATTCTTCGGATGTTTCATCGTTGGACGACGATGGGAGATCGCACAATAATTCTGCGAAGACTAAAGCTTTCTTTGATTTGGATTTTACAAATTCCAGATCAAACTCTTGAAGGATCGCTATCCATTTTGAATATTTTCCCCCCAGCAACTGTTGCGACAATATATAAGTCACGGGGTTGCAATCTGATAGAATGGTAGTTTTCCGAAAGAGGACATAATGTCGAAATCTTTGTATCACTTGAACAATAGCAAGTGCTAGCTTTTCAACGTAAGAATATTTACTTTCTGTATCATTTAAGTTTTTACTTAAATAATATATAGGATGTTCAATTCCATCGACTTCTTGAACTAAAACCATCGCAATGGTCGTATCTGCTGCAGCCAGATACAGGTTAAAATCTCTTTGATAGTTCGGGGCATACATTAATGATGCTTTTACTAGAGAATCTTTCAGAGCATCAAAAGAAGCTTGCGCCACCTGATCCCAGACAAAAGGCACATCCTTTTTCAAAAGACGAGTATAACCTTTAGCAAGTTCTGCGTAATTTGGAATGAACCTCCTCAGAAAGTTTGCTTTCCCTTGGAGTTTCTGAATCTGAAGAAAATTTGAAGGTGGAGGCAAATTAATGATTGCCTGAACCTTACAAGGGTCGAGACGAATCCCATCCTTAGAGACTACAAAGCCAAGTAAACGACCAGAACCAACGCAAAACACACATTTGTGTGGATTGAGTCTTATCTTGTAGTGTCGGCAACGTAGAAATATCGCTCTCAAATGCTGCGGATGATCAGTCTGCTTTCGCGAATGAGCAAGAAGGTCGTCGAGATAAGGTTGAACGATGTTCCTGATGTCATGGAAGGCATAATTCATTGCCCTCTGAAACGTCGCCCCTGCGTTCTTTAAACCAAAGGGTAATTTTCGATAAGCAAATGTGCCCCACGGACAGATGAATGCAGTCTTTGACTGGTCCTGTGGGCGGATATTTATTTGATTATACCCGGAAAATCCATTCATAAATGAAAAGATTTCACATCCGGCGCATTCGTCAATTATCTGGTCGATGAAGGGTGTAGGGTAGTTGTCCTTCGGACAAGCTTGGTTTACATCCCTATAATCGACACACACTCTAATTGTCCCTTGTTTCTTCATAACAGGGACAATATTCGATACCCAATCGGTTAGAGGAACCAGGTAGATGAATCCAGCATGGAGAAGTTTTTCAACTTCTGCCTTAATGGCAGTGGCTTTCTTGGGGTGCACCTGCCGAAGCCGTTGTCTTAGTGGTTTGACATCAGGATACATTTTAATTTCATGTTCAACGATACTCGAGTCAATGCCTGGCATTTCATCATATGACCAAGCAAAGACATCTCTGAATTCGCGAAAAAGAGCGTTATATATTTCCAGTTCTGAAGAAGAACATCCTTTGCCGACATAAATATTTTCTACAACATTTGTTTTAGTCGAGATATTTATGGCTATAGTCTCTTCAATATTGGACAAGTTTCGCTCGGAATCCACCGTATTTACAGTATTTGATAGGAATTCAAAAACTGAAGGGTGGTAAAGGTCCTGCTGAGTATCTTCTTCATATTCTGGAAGAAGGGAACGATGGTGGCAATCATTCCATGGTGCCCCCTCAATCAACATTGATTGTAGGATTCCTTCGTCAGTCCCATGTACTTTCGACCAAGGATCTAATGGGGTACCATATTCTCTAGACCTATCTACCCAAACGCTTGATGAGCATTGATTTGGGTTTGCCTCCCATGCTCGAAACATTGATTGCTACAATATTTCAATGGGGCTTGGGGGCAAAACCATTGCATGATCCATTTCGACATCGTCTTCTGAGATCTTCGTGGAAGATATCATGTTGCAGGCTCTTACGAATGCTACTTCTCCTATATAGAATGGAGGCGGAAGTGCGAAAGTTCCCATTAATGTGGGGTCTTTCAGTAGGCCTACTCCGATGTCTTGAAGCGAGTGGTTGCTTCCATGGATCATGGGAATGCTTCCTGTAACTTGTGAACCATTAAGGAGGAAATCTTGCTGGTCGACGATCGTAATCCCTCCTTGAAAAGGGAATACGATCTTCCTAAAATAAGTCGACACAACAGCTGCCATGGCATATATCCACGGTCTTCCCAGTAGGATGTTGTAGTCCAGATTCCCATCGATGACTTCAACATCTATTTCTACTGTTTTTCCTCCTAGTTCAACTTTCAAGTTATTAAGGATACCCAACGGGGTATATGTCCTTCCGTTGAATGCTTTTAATGTCGTCGAAGATCGCGACAAGGTTGGAGATCCTAAAGTTTTCTAGCAACTCATCGACATAATACATGTAGATGCCCCCTCATCAATAATTGTTCGGTGAACAGTTTTGTTGAGGGCTTTCACTTGAATAAGGAAAGCTAGTTGAGCTGGTAACTGAGGATCGTATCCTTTGTGATCAAAGGATACAAGATTGGAATCCTTAGGATCAACCCCACCAATAGTCAATAACAAAGCCTGCCTTTGGGATGGGCAATTTTGTAGTACTTCAAGAGTCGACATAGCGGATGGCGATTGGGCCAAATCTTCCACTATGTTATAATGCTGCGCCGCTCTAGCGCGAGGATTAAATGTCGACTTGTGTACTACTCCCTTTGGCGGTTTTATCGTTAATTCAGGAATGATGGGCGGTACAACTTCTGTCGAACTACTTGGTTGATCTTTACCTTTGTCGTTCGACAACTGCGGATTTCCGTAATCTTTGTTCCTTGTCGAAATCAAAGCATCATTCTGCTGTTTTGAAACCGACAACATGAGCACTTGCGACGGGGAAGCATTTCCACTACCAACCAGATTTTGACCTGGATTGGGAAACAGATCAGTTAACACAGCTGAGGTTTGCGAACTTTTGAAGAACCTTTTAAGCTCAGCTTTGTATGGATATTCATATGTCCGATGATCCTCATCACATATCTGACATGGATATTTCCTATTTCCAGGAGGGTTTGAAGAAGTTTTTCCAGGAGATGACTCACCCTTTTTCTTCTTCTTCCCTTTGTTTTGCTTCTTCTTGCTTCCTGGTTGATTGGTTTCTTTGCCTTTATCTGCTGATACGACATTTACTTCCGAAGCAAGAATTTCATCTTTTGCATTTTGATCCGAATTCTTACGGGCTTTCTTAGACGAAGCCTTTGTCGATTTCGCGTTTGCCGTGCCAATCACACCGTCGCCGGCATGAGAGTCACTATTTGATTTAGGAGGAGGAGGAATTGAAAATTCCGGTCTAGGGGCGTCAGGTATTTTGTCGTAGAGCGTGCCAGACTGAGTATAAACTAAGTCTAGATATTGTGCACGAGCAATAACTTGCTCCTCTGTTACGACTCCCCCCTTTGCCACATCTTCCGTTATAGCAGGGAGTAAGGAATTTATAAACCATTCAGCTAACAGCTGATCAGGAACGTATGTTTTCACCATCCTACGACGACGACGCCACTCATGTATATGATCGGATATATGAGTGGCAGTTGTCTGCTTGAAGTTGGTTAATATTTCTGTTCCCGTTTCATACCTTATCGGTAATTGAAAATGGGTTAAGAAAGTCGTGGCTAGGGAGCTAAAATTGTCGAACGAGGCTCTAGGTAATTCAATATACCATTTTGCCGCTGGACCCGTTAACGTCCTCTGGAAAAGGTGAAGCCTTATCGAATCATCATTCAGGGTGTTTGATGAACACCACAGATGAAAAGTCATCACGTGATTCGATGGGTCTTCACCTGGATTTCCATTGAATTTAGGAATGTCAGATGGAAGTTTGTGAGGAATCGCTAGCCACCAAGGGGCGTAAGCAATCAGATCGTTGGTTAACCGGTGTAAATCGGGTAACTCTAAAGTTGCCACGAATGGTAACTGTTGATTTAGGTTAGGTGAAGCATACCCAGGGTATGATGGAATCGCTTGAGCAGTGGGCCTTTGCATACCAGCATAATGTAATTGATGTTGGTATGACTGATACGGTTGGTGGACTTGACCACTGTAAAGCGGTTGGTTTTGACCGTTTTGAATATACGGTTGTCCACTATTCGCAAAGATCTGCTGCTCAGAACCTTGGTACACTTGCTGGAATTGTGGTTGTTGGTATTGCACCAGCCATGGTTGTGAAGCCATGTTCTGTTGGGCTATACTAACTGTTGGACCAAGGTGTGGGGTAATTGTACCCGTTTGGACCTGTGTCGCCCCACCAGTTGGCGATTGTGGTTGTGTCCCAGGGTCAAGGGGCTGTTGCATTACAACCTGAGAAATCTGAGGTTGACATACAACAGGCAACGTTTGAACTTGCGACACTGTCACAATAGCCGGTGTGGTCGGGATGTTCGATATAGGTACACACTATTGAATAGAATACACAACCCTTGGTTGTTGAGGTAGCATAGGTACCCAACCACTTGATGTAATTCCAGTATAACCTAAATACTGTTGTGAACTCCCGTATGGATACCCTCCCGGAGGGGGTAATGAAAGGGCATACTGCCCCCCATACGGTAGCAATCCGGAACTCAAGGGGATTGTTTGTCCTTGGGGACTGGATTGCCCAAACTGACCTCCAAATGGATCAATCTGGCGAGTCTCAACATAAGAGTTGCCGGATATTATTCCGGATGAACAAACTGGAACAGACCACACTGTCGAAATAGTCCCTTGGTGGACTCCTTCTAGCGGTTGCGAGCTAGTCGGGACAGATGGTATGCCGGAAAACATTTTCGGAGTGACAGCAGGGGCTTCTGTTGTCGTTGTGTCGTTCGAAACAGTCCTAGATGTTGACGGTTGTTCAGACATTTTGAGTCTATCCAATAGATTGCCTAGCGATTCTACTGGAACTTCCACTTGTGGTGGATTAACTTCTGATGAAGGAAATAGAGTGACCCCGACTCCAAAATGGGTTGGAGTATTTGCTTGCAGATCCTCTACAATTTCCTCTATCGCAATCAAACCAGGTGGAAGAGGAAGACCGTCAGGTCCGTAAAATATTTCTGGTGCCGAAGAAGGGGTTGAATCGACAGCGACAGTTGTTTGAGGAGCAAGACTCTCTGAACCGGTTACAGATGGAATTGGTCAAGTAACGCAAGTATTTGCCCCCAGACTAGGATCAGTGTTACTGTCCCTCTGTGGGTGTTGAACTTCTTCTATAGAGGCAAGGTTTCCAGAAATGTTTGGAGTAACCAGAATCTCAGATGTGGTTGGAACACTTGTTCTAACTTTGATAGGAGATTTTGAACCGGTTAAACGAGTTCGCTTTGTCCGTACTGTTTTCGATTCCGGAGACAAAGACAGTTGACTCGTAAGCCTTCGCGAACGACGGGGTTTCAATTGAATTTCTTCCACGATTGCGGATTACTCGATCAACCAAAATACAAAGGGGAAAATGTGTTTCCGAATTAAATGTATTTTTAGACGCTTTTAGACACAACTTGCTTTTTCAGTTTTAAAGAGTCGAGAAAAAGCTAAAGATGACTCTAGTCTCCTTCGATGTTTTAACGAGCCCGAAGTGACAAATGCTCGGATGGACTTTTTCCTTTATAGAGTCTGAAAAAGGCCAAAAGGAACTGCTCTGGAGTTCTAGGCAGAGGGTGTGCCAAACTTTTCGCAAAACTGCAGAATACTTTTTAGGGTACGGGCGGTCGATCTTCCTGAATGCTGTGTTCAGTGCATTGCGATCAGTAGGGCGGCCGACACGGCTTCCTAAGGATAAAGGTTTTATGCCTATAGGGGTCTCCCAATATATACGCGACGGTACGTGGGAGCACAATCCGTACTGGCGCTATCGTCCCTCAGGAGGAATCACCCACCATCCACGAGATCAACAGTCACCAGGCTTAACGACGCCGGAACACGTCTCTAGTCTAGACCTCTATGTTGTGCGTTATGTTACAAAGCGTTGTTAAGTTCATTCAATTTATTTTAGGTTGATCTTTTTAAAGTTTGCCTTTCAAGGTTCACCACGAGATGTATGATACAAATTCCTAAATGTAGTCTAAAGATGATAAGCAAGCTTTATATCTTTTCAACTTTGAAAATCCTAGCTACTAAGGGAAAAGAAAGACACCATCTTTTCTCAAAGAGCAATCAACACACTCTAATGCACTTTTCCTAAATCCAACATGCAAACTATCAAATGCAAATGCACAATGCAGGTGTTTGTTTTCCGCTTTCTTAGTATTGATGCCTACAAAGAAAGCTTTTTGTACAACTTTGAATTTGCTTTTAAATGATCAATACAAACAAGTTTACTTTTTCGAAATCAGAGAAGATAGAAGAGATTACAACACTTAACGATTTTCGAAATAAAGACTTGTTTCGACACTTAAAAGAGACAGATTCAAACCAATAAGCAAAAGTAAATGTATAATCAATCTGCAAACAGCCAATGAACTCTCTTCTAAGATCACAATCGACAGATCTGAATCAAGGGCTACAGGATGATTATTTCACTCATGTAAAGGAAAACTGTAAATGATGCCACAAACACATAAAAACACTCACAGTCTTTTTGTACAAAAGGAGGCGGAATCTAAGCAGAGAAAAGGAGTTATCAGACTGGTACCTATGCTGGTTACAGGCTGCAAAAATCAGAGATCAAAACAAGGCAAAACAGAGCAGAGAACCTCAGCTGCACAAGGGCAAACTGGTTCAACGCAACCTCAACACAGGGGTTTTGACATTCAGCGCAGGTAGCCTTCACGGGACCTGCATTGAAATGCAGAATCCCTTCATTGGGTCTGCGCTGAAGGAGAAACTCTCGTTTCCCTCAGGTTCTGGGTCACAGATTGCTCTTTAATTCACTGTTTTAAGCCAAATAAAAGCAACAAGCAAGGTGTAATCAAAGGGATGCTTTGAGAGGCTACTAAGATCTATCACAAGGATCATCAAATCATTTGTGAATCCATTGTTCAGATCATAGACAAGTCCAACAATTGGATCAAAGCAGCAACTTTCTACTTTGCATCTGGGAAAGATGCAGTTCGATTGTTGTTGTCAAGTCTATGAAATAAGCAATGATAGAAACACAAATAAAATGATTAAACAAATCTCCCCAGCGGAGTCGCCAATTTGTTGTGGGGAAAAATGCCTATGCAGGACGATCCTATCCACCTAAGGTGTGACAGTGCCTTAGCAACAAACGAGTACAGCTATACTGGTTTCTTCCTTTATGAAATATGAAAGAAGAGAGATCAATAGACTTACCAGTGTCTTCCGTTT
Organism: Pinus tabuliformis; assembly: GCA_031772625.1. Taxonomy (NCBI): domain Eukaryota; kingdom Viridiplantae; phylum Streptophyta; class Pinopsida; order Pinales; family Pinaceae; genus Pinus; species Pinus tabuliformis. The sequence continues at coordinate 975,194,651 of CM062810.1, forward strand.
GTCCCTCGATCCGGTCTCTCTTCTCTTTGGGTGTTCACAGCTACTTGCCTTCTTGCTTATCCAGCTTCAACTTCCTGCAAGATCACAAGAGAACAACTACTTGCGACAAGAGAAGAACACTACACAAAGACAGATATTCACATTCATAACTAGTTTAGGATTAGAAATAAACCAAATACACTAATACATTCATACATCAAAACACATCAGCATATAGGAGAAACCAAGATAGCTTTATTGATGAATAACAAGGTTCAGGAAGAGATACAACCCAGAGGGCTCCAATCCAGCATCTCCTTCCTAGCAAATGGAATTCCTATCTTCACCCCTTTCAAAGAATTAAGCACCCAATGATTCCAGTCTCAAACCAACAACAATTCTTTGAAATAACAAAATTCCAGCTTCTAGATCTCATGGAGGAGAGATCCATATATAGATGTTTGGAGAGAGGATGAGTCAGCTTGAGATCTGACTAGTGTCCTCTCCCTCTGTCAGTTCTTGAGTCCACTTGGAGGTTCTTGCTTCCACTTGGAGATTTGGAACCTCTTACTCATCACCAGTCGAATTCCCTGAGGCAAGTGTCATTTTGGAAGCTTCCTGGGTTTTGACACCTTGAGAAATGAGCCTGCCACTTGTCCATTCTCGTTCAGCGCAGGTAGCTAGTGTTCCAGTTGACATTCAACGCAGGTAGCCAGTGTTGGCTTTGACATTCAGCGCAAACAGCTAGTGTAGCCACTGAAATGATCCTGAATTGACTTGTTTTTGAGCAGTTTCAGGTGGAGAACTTCTGTGAATTGCTGTGGTTTGTTAGCCTTGTTCCTCTAGGGGTAGGAACAACATGCTTAGGGACTTTGGATCCCTTAGATTATGGACATTTCATGCTCAATGCTGTAAGGCACAAAAATGTCTATAACAACAAGAAAAGGAGATTCTCAAACTAAGGCAACAAATGGAAGAAGGAAGAAAGTCTGAGGAAACTTTGAAGAAGCAATGTCTGGAAAAGGAAGAACAACATCAGGTTGAGGTAAATATCTTGAAAGGTAAATTAGAAGAAAAAGATAAGCTATTACGATTTCAAGATAGTACTAAGATCTTGGATGATATTCTTAGTAGTCAAAGGTCTCCTGCTATCAAAACTGGTCTTGGTTTTCATGAATCTATTGAAGGTGAATCTAGTTCACAAAGTAAGACAAGGAACTCTAATGCAAAATCTGAAATGCTCAACAAGGAGATGAGAGGACAATCCCATCAGCAACCAAGGAAAGAAATTCCTCAAAGAAAATCTTTTGCTCCTAACTGTGGAAGTAATAGACGATTATTTCCTCCGATGAATAATGTTGAATGTTATGTATGTCATAATCGTGGACATGTTGCAGCCAGATGCAGAAATAGAATGGTTCAAGACCATCACACAGAAAGATCATCACGTTCCAGGTACTTCAAGGGATATTGTTTTTCTTGCAATATGTTTGGTCACAAAGCTGTTGATTGCTACAGAAGGAATATGAAACATGTAAGATGTTATGCATGTAACAAGCTTGGACACATAGCAAAGGAATGCAGAAGAATATTTTGGACACCATACCAAAAGGAGAAAACTTCATCACAGTTGAAGATATGGAGGAAAAAGGAAGTACAGCCAGAAAAAGGTGGCATAGCAGAGTACACAGACATGACAGACTCAGAAGAAGCTGAAAATGTGGAACCTCTGTGTTCTAAATCTCATACGCCTGTTTCATGAAGACAAGTCGCGTATATACGCGAGTTAGACGCTGCACAGTCACGTATATGATGTTCTGAAGAAAAGCAGCAGTACAAAAGTCTGATATGGTTCAGTCAGTGTTTGATGATGGCATGGCACAGGCTCAGGGGGAGCATATACTTAAATAAATGCATTGTTGGCATTTTGATGAGAAGTCTTTGGTGATGATGCTTATGTAGCTAAATAATACATCTTGCTACTTATTGTTGGTTGGTCAGAAGAATGGTATTGCAGGTTACAGGTCTGGATGCTAATGACGGATGCTCATAGTACAGATCATATGGTGTATGATAATTGCTGATAACTATCACGGGTGTGTTTAGGTCCTTGGTCTTTGTGAGTCATATGATGTATTGTGTTACCCCACTATGCATGGGATGAATGATGTAATTTGAGTCATGTATATCCCCACTTGGTTGGGTGGATGAGTCAAAATGGTGTATTCCCACTTGATTGGGAGACTGATGTATGTATAGAGTCATGTTATGCTTTTGCAGACCTTGCATGTGCTCAGGGGGAGCATGGATGGATTGGAACATCTTGGTATGTACAAAGGGGGAGCTCAATCAGAGATTTTAGCAGGTACTCAGGGGGAGTATGGACAACAGATGGAGATCAAAGAAGAGAATATCTTGGTCCGCCCTTTGCCCTTGATGTCAAAGGGGGAGAGTGACTTGGTATGGTTGTTGCCATCAAGTCCAAAGGGGGAGATTGTTGGCATTATGATTCAAGTGTTGTCCTTGATGGCAACTCACTCAGAGGTATGATACAAGTGTTGTCCTTGATGGCAACTCAGATCATAGTGCAGCAGGTCAAGAGAGAGGTATACGCAGGTTGACCGTGATGAAAGTGCATATACACGCGGGTTAGCGGAGCAAAAGGCACGTACACGTACACATGCAGGTTCACAGAAGGAAAGGCGCGTACATGTCGGAAACCATGGTTTTGGTCCGTGGTATTTGGTCCATGGTATTTTGGTATTGGTCCATGGTATTTGGTCCGAAGTGTCGACCCCTGGTATTGGGTCCAAGGTATTGGTTCTACATGGTTTTGGACCATGGTATTGAGATAAGCCTAAACCTATATAAGGAGAAGATCATTAGGCCAAGAGGAGCATGTCTGCAAGTGATGAAGATGTGATGAAGTGTGAGATCCAGATGCTGGTTATGGGTTGGTGATGCCTTGATTGATCTGAACCAAGGATGCACTCATGTGGAGGAGGATGAACGATGGATCGGGATCTTAAGGCTTGGAATGTTTATCATTATATGGTTTGATTATGGATAGACTAGATCTATTGACGCATGTTTTATTGTATGAAGTTATGATCTGGGTATGACTGATGTCAGGAACAGTTGCAAAGTTATGAGTAAATATTTGCAGATCTGTACGCGGGTTGGCTTTGGTAAAAGCGCGTATGTACGCCGGTTTGGTTCATCGTAGTAGCGTATACATTATGAGATATGATCTGGTTATTGTTGCAGAGTTCTGTTGTCTGTTCTGTGTTCTGGTGACTGTGTTGTTGACAGGGTTTCAGTGTTTCAGTATTGGGTGATTCAGAGATTGGTGATTTAGATTATGATGTTGTGCTTCAGGAGTATCTAGTATGAAAATTAATGAAACATGGTCCCTAGAGGAAGAAAGAAGATCGTAGGCCGGCACCTATGTACTGGTAAACATATCAGCCAGTACAAGAGCCAGGGGGTTGGAGCTCCCTTCCAGTAGCAGCTGGAAAACGAGTGAAGGTTGGAGCCTTCAGTAGGCCGGCGCCTACGTACTAGTAAATGGATCGGCTAGTACAAGAGCTAAGAAGGTTGTAGCCTTCTGCAGGTAGAAGCCTGCGTACTGGTATAAGACTGCACTAGTACTATTGTAAAAAGAAGTTTCTTATTAAAGGAAGATAGAGACAAATTGCAGCAGGTGGTTTTCACCCACATTGGGTTTCCACCTTATATCATGGTGTTCATGTGTGCTTCTTGTGTGTGATGATCTGTTCTGTTTTACTGCACCTGTTTACTGTTCATATGGTTAATAATGTTCTGATGCATTCACTGAAGATGAACTAACTGAATCATAAGTTTACTGGATGTACGCTAGTTGCATTTAACACAGTTGCGTATATACGCGGATATCCTTAACTGAAGTAGCGTATATGAATCTGAGTATAAAAATGAAAAAGTATATGATGTGCTAATACTGATTCACCCCCCCCTCTCAATATTATTTCCAACAATGTATGATGCTAGAGTGTCTGATGTTGCACATGATTGAAACCATGGCCTACTATTTTACTGAATTACTATCTACAAGGGATCTTGTAGGAATACAATGAATTCTATAGAAGTGTAGGTAATTGAGTGTTTATTTTGGCCTAATGAATGACATGTTAAATATGTTTTATTTAAAATTTGGAGGTCTATCTATGAATATTTTCACAATTTGTGGCTTTTTGACATTTCTGTAGGTTTCCTCTATAAACATAGGAATTCTCCAGGAATTCTTGTTAGTCATTACCCAAGTGATGGAAAATTTGGTTGAATGGATAAGTATTAATGAAAAATTGATTGAAATTAACATAGAATGATAGAAATATGGAATGATAATGATGACTTGTGATATGACATGGTGATGGTGAATATTTGTGGCAATTTGTGAAATGGAAGAGGGATTGGTTTGTTTCCATGTAAGGTGTGTTAATAAGTCTTTGATAGCTTTGTAATCATTATTTTTATGGAGTTTTTCTTAATTTTCTAATGATATGAATTTTAATCCTTAGTTATAGGTCCTGTATATGCACTTGCATCAAACAAATAATAAAATAGAAAAAAATAGATATATTGTTTACATTTTTTTATCTGTTTATTCACTTTTTTTGTTTTTGGTTTTATTATTATTTTTATAGGGAAATGGCACCATATGTGGTTTTCACCATTTCACTTCTATATCTAGCCTATGAAGGTTTTCCCAGTAGAGATATTTATTTTCAAACATAAAGCTACCTCAAAATTGGATTTCGGCTAGAAATTTGTCCTAGGTGCCTCAATGAGATTTTCACCGCAGTATTTATTACTATTTTTTATTCTCCTCAGGATCTAGGCATCTAATTCCTATATTTTGATTATCTTTGTAAACACGTTCGTTTTCAAATACTTTTTTTGTAAATCTTAATCCTGGAGCCATTTTCTAAAAGAGGAATATGTTCTTCATCAATTGTTCTATTTTTAATAGAGCCATTGTCATAAAACTTCTCCATAATGTATGGCCCTAACCATTTGGTCATGAAATTCCCTTTGAAATACTTGAACTTAGAGTCATAGAGTAAGGTCAATTTTCTTCACTAAGGTATTTAGTTTTAATGAACTTATCATGCCAACGTTTCCTCTACATTTGGGCCATTTCAGTGTGGAAAAGAGATTTCCTTCTCTATTCATCCAATACATTCAATTTTTCTCTTATTTCTTCTTGGGAATATGATAAATTCATATCGAGTTATGATGATATACTTAAGGTGGAAAATTTAAATTCAATGTGTAGCATGTCTCTCTTGCTTACTATAGAAATTTGGTGATAGAATTGCAACTGCCTAGGAAATTTTAATCTAAATCAAGAGACACAATTATACTCTAGTAATCTACATAATTCAATTCACAATATGGAACAAAAATCTCAAAAGTGAAATAAGAAATAACACACATGCACAATATTTTTTCAAGGGGAACCCAAATGGGAAAAACCCCTCAAACCTCTTTGCATTAATCAAATGAATAGAGATGTATTACAATTGTTAGCTTAGTCTAAGCTCAACTTGCAAGTGAATAACCTCTGTCTCTGCTCAATGATAAGATTTGACCCAAAATTAGTCAATTTGTGCATCTGATTGAACCCCTATTTCCTTACACAATTCTTATAGAATTAGCCCCTCATTTTGGAGTTTTCCTCCAATTGATTGTGCAATTCCCAAGGTTTGATCATCTACCTGCATGCAACACCTGTACACCCAAACTAGTTTACAATTGCTTGTCACACTACCTTGAAATCTCCACCATAGTTGTGAACGTAAATTTTATGCATGCACTAGTTATATTAGGTTTAATGATCAATTAACTAGATGATCACTGAGTTATACTACTTTCCTATTGCACAACTTACCTTGCACTAGTTCCTCCAAATGTTAGAACTAGTTTAACTGAACCAACTAGATATAACTAAACTGTATTACTAAAATTTAGCAATCACGCATGCTTAACTAAACTCCAAGGCCTCTAACTTTAATTTACTGAGCTAACTGAGTGACAAGAGACATGTCACACAAATTAACTACATCCAAGTGGTTTGTTGATGTGGAAATTAGAATTTTCTCAATTTTACTAAGGAAAAATCAAATTGAGACTTTCTTGCTACATTTTTCAACACTCCCTCTCTGCAAGAAATGGATTATCAATCACCCCTATCCTGCACCTATGGAACTCAAAATTCCCTCTTGAGAAATATTTTGTCAAGATGTCAACATCTTTTTCCTTTGTTGAAATTTATTGTACCAAAATTATCCGCCTTTGCACACAGTCCCGTAAATGATGATACCATATATCTATATGCTTGGATCGATCATGAAATACCAAGTTATCAAAGAGCTTAATGCAACTTTGATTATCACAATAGATCCCAATTGGATCCATCATTTGACCAAATAGTCCCACAAGTATCTTTCTCATCGAGATCACCTCACAAGATTCTTGAATTGCAACCATGTATTATGCTTTTTCCGAGCTGAGTGCCACAAATATTTTCTTCCTCCAAGCCCTCTAACTTTAATTTATTGCTCTAACTGAGTGACAAGAGACATGTCACACAAATTAACTACATCCAAGTGGTTTGTTGATGTGTAAATTAGAATTTTCTCAATTTTACTAAGGAAAAATCAAATTGAGACATTCTTGCTACATTTTTAAACACTCCCTCTTTGCAAGAAATGGATTATCAATCAACCCTATCCTACACCTATGGAACTCGAAATTCCCTCTTGAGAAATATTTTGTCAAGATATCAACATCTTTTTCCTCTGTTGAAATGTATTGTAGCAACATTATCCGCCTTTGCACAAAATCATATAAATGATGATACCATATATCTATATGCTTGGATCGATCATGAAATACCAAATTATCAGAGAGCTTAATGCAACTTTGATTATCACAGTAGATCACAATTGGATCCATCATCTGACCAAATAATCCCACAAGTATCTTTCTCATCGAGATCACCTCACATGATTCTTGAATTGCAACCATGTATTATGCTTTTGCCGAGCTGAGCACCACAAATATTTTCTTCCTACTTTACCAAGAAACCATTGCGATCCCAACATTGAAAATTCCACCTGATGTACTCTTTCATTCAGATGGACTCCCTGCCCAATTTTCATCTATAAAGCCACACAACTTCACTACCTCTGTCCATTTATACCATAATCCATACTGGGTAGTGCCTCTAAGGTACTGTAAAACATGCTTCACTACCTTCCAATACAATTTGGTCAACCTAACCATAGCTTGGCTCAGCTGGTTGACTACATAGCACATATCTGGTCATGTGTTTACAAGATACATCAGAGATACCACTAACTACCAGTAAATGGTAGCATCCACCTCTTCACCTGAAGTGGCGGTCTCCTTCCTCCAATTGGTCGCTAGAGGTGTCTCCATGGGTCGAAAAATCTCCATGTGGAATATTTGTAGTATCTCATTGGCATACTTTCCTTGAGACACAAACAATTCCCCATCACCTTGCCATACTTCCAGCCTGAGGAAGTAGTGCATGAGACCCATGTCCTTCATTTCAAATTCCCTTGCAAGGTCCTCCTTACAAGAGTTGATCAACTGCTCATCACTTGTTAATATTAAATCATCAACATAAATAATTATAAGCAATTTACCTTCTACCAAAATATGATAGAGATTCAGATATGGTTCACTTTTGGTGAAGCCCAAATGAGTGAGATAACTGTCCATCCCAGTGTACCAAGCACGGGGTGTCTGTTTGAGACTGTACAATGCTTGCTTGAGTCTGCACACATGAGACGCTGGATCAAATGTCTCAAAACCTTTTGGTTGCTCGATGTACACTTCCTATTCAATAACACCATTGAGAATTTTTTTTTTTACATCCATTTGCACAACGAGTGCAAGAATTGATCTAATTGATGAATACCTTACTACATGAGTGAAGGTTTCCTCATAGTCAATTCCCTCAACTTGAGAGAATCCTTTGGCCATAAATTTGGCCTTATACTTCTCTATCCTTTCGTTTTCTGCATGATTGACCTTGAAGATCCATCTTGCACCCACAACCGATTTATCTGTCGGTCTTGGGACCACTTCACAAACACTTTTCTTCATGATGGATTCATATTCTTCCACCATTGCATCAACCCAAATAGGTTTCTCTGCTGCTTCCTTAAAAGAGGATGGCTCAGTCTCTACAAGCTCAATCATTAGAGCCATGTAGCCAGTGTACCTATCAGGTGACCTTCTTTTATTGTGAAAATTTGAAGGAGCTCCCACATTCTCCCTCACATCATACACTAATATATCAACTTCCCTAGTTATTTCCCCCCCTTCTCTAGATAAAAATGCTTAAGTGGATGACTCTACTCTCTTCTCCTCTATTTATGTCTGCTCCACAACTTCTTGAGGCTCCTCCTTTGGAGCTAAAAGATCCCCTTATGGTGGGATCTAAAGCTCCCTCTCAAGAGAGAACCTCATTGCTTTTTCCTCATCAAAATTTACATCCCTTTATACAAATGTCATTCTAAGGAAAGGTAAGTACACACAATAATTATGTGGAGTTTCTGTGTAGCTCACAAAAACTCTAAACTCTACTATCATATCAAGCTTCTTCCTTGAATATTTGGAGACATGGCAGTAAACAGAGGCTCCAAAAATCTTGAAGTGAGACAAAACTGGCTTCCTCCCTGAGAAAGCCTCCTTCGGTGTAATCAAACCAAGAATCTGATGATGAATCTGGTTCTACAAGTAGATTGCTGTGTTACATGCCTCTACCCACAAATGCTGTGGTAGGCCTTGGTCGTGTAGGATGGATTTCACAGCTCCAACAATGATCTTGTTATTTCTCTCAGTTACCCCATTATGCTGTGGTTTGTGGGGTGCTGTCAACTCTCTTCGAATGCCTCCTTTCGCAAAAAAATCCTTGAAGTCATTCAAAGCATACTCACCTCCATTGTCGCTCCTGAGAGCCTTCACCTTCTTGTTGGTCTCTTTCTCAACTAGTGCCTTGAATTCTAGAAACTTTGAGAATGTCTCATCCTTCTTCCGTAAGAAGAAGATCCAACACTTCCTCGAAAAATTATCAATAAAAATAACAAAATATTTGTTTTTGCCAGTGGAGGCTACCAAGAAAGGTACATAAAAATTAGAGTGGTCTCTTTCCAAGACTGCATGTGCTTTGTTGTCTCGTTCATAGAATGTGGATTCTAGATACTTCCCCAAGGTACAACCTTTGCAGACATCCTACTGCTCAAGTGCTCCTTTCGAGAGGCCAGTGGTCATTTGCTGCATAATTTTCCGGGCACCATGGTGCGAATGGCCCAATCTCTTGTGAAAAAGTTCACCGATATCGAGAGTTTGCACTTTCTTTTCCTTACTACTTAATGAAACACAATCTTCCATAACCAACTTGTACATGTTCTTCACTCAAACCATGATCTTCTTCACCCGTTCAATGGCTATGTGTCTCAAGAATTATTTCCCTTTGCTAAAGATCACATCATAACTACGATCTTCCAAACAGAGATGAGATTCTTCTTTAGGCCTGGAAAAAACATGACTTATTTGAGGCGAAGAAGAGATCCTACCTCCCTATGAAAGGTTACTGTACTAATCCTGGCAACACTATACCTTATGTCATCCTCAAGCTCAATATGCATATGAATATCTTTCTCCTCTAGGTCACTGAAAAAGTATTTACACCCTATCATGTGGAACAAGACACTAGAGTCCAAATACCACGCACTACCCATCATAGTGCTAGCCATGCATGTGATAAGAGTTGAATTCTAGCTCAAACTATGAAGCCAAAGCTTCACCTGTTTCTCCTCCTGAGTTATTCTTCCCAAAATTTTTGTGTGGACACTTTGTAGTGTAATGCAAAAATTCATGACAATTGAATCATTTTATTTTGGACAAATCTTTCTTATTCCCCCTTGGATGGATTCTTCTTTGGTTTGAGATTTCTTCCCTTCCCCTTATTTCCCTTTCCAACTAGTGCAAAATTTTCTTCATCCTCGCCCTTGGGTGAAGTTCCATCTTTGGTATTCCACCTGATTGCTTCTTGTACCAAATCATACCACAAGTGTTCCTATTTTGATAATTTCTCCATCCCATTCACCAAGTCCTGGTAGCTACGCCAACTTTTGGGAAGGCTTAGAAGAGCTAGGTTCACCAGGCCATCTTCTACAACATTCACACCAACCCCTCCAATCATGAACTTGGGTAAATATGTTGAGATACTATGGAATATTGTGATTCTTTTGCATCTTAATATTTCAAAGTTTGTCTTTAAGGGATAATTTCCTTTGGTTGCTATTATTATGGAATAGATCTATCAGTGCTTGCCACATTGCGAAAGGAGTTTCTTTCCCATGGATATTTGAGTCAATGTGATCTCACACTCCCACCAAGATTATTCTCTTCTCCTTGGCTACATATTTCTTCAATCGAGCTAGACTCTGGGCATCAGTTGTTCCTAGTTTTGCAATGTCTGCCTTGACATATTCCAATAATCTGTTGTCACCAAGAACCACCTCCACGTGATCCTTCCATGAATTGAAATTTGACTTGCCTCCAAAGGCATACTCTAATATCAACCCGTTGAAGGTGATTTTCCCAACTCTGAAGAGATCCTACTACACTGAAGTTGCAAATTCGAACCTCCTGAGAAACAACTTTGAAATTCCTTCTCTAATGTGAATGCTTCTCTAATACCATGTAGAAATTTGGTGATAGAATTGCAACTTCTCAAGAAATTTTAATCTAAATCAAGAGACATAATTCTACTCTACTAATTTATGGAATTCAATTCAAAATCTAGAACAACAATCTTAGACATGCAATAAAAAATAACACACATGCACAATAATTTTTCTAGGGGAACCCAACTGGGGAAAACCCCTCAAACCTCTTTGCATTAATAAAATGAATAGATATGTATTACAATTGCTATCTCACTCTAATCTCAACCTGAAAGAGAATAACATATCTCTCAACTCAATGAGAAGCTATGACCCAGGATTAGTCAATTTTTTCTTTTACTTGAGCCCCTATTTCCTTGTGCAATTCCTAAGGAATTAGCCCTTATTTTTTAGGAATTTTGCTGCAATTGATTGTGCAATTCCCAAGGTTTTATCATCTGCCTACATGCAACACCTGTACGCTCAAACTAGATTACAACTGCTTGTTACATTGCCTTGGAATCTCCACCACAATTGGGAACTCAAATTCTCTGCATGCACTAGTTATTTTAGGCTTATTGATCAGTTAATTGGATATCCACTGAGTTACACTATTGTTCCATTGCAAAAATGACCTTCCACTAGTTTCTCCAACTATTAGAACTAATTTCACTAAACTGAATTGGATATAATTGAACTGGATTACTAAAATTTAGCAAGCACACATGCTTACTAAACTCCAAGCCATCTAACTTGAATTTATTGAGCTAACTGAGTGACAAGAGCCATGTCACACAAGTTAAATACATACAAGTTGTTTATTGATGTGGAAATTTGAATTTTCTCAATTTGACTAAGACAAAATCAAATTGAGACTTTCTCGCTTCATTTTTCAACACTTACGCTAACTCATAATGGGTAAATCATGTTTTTGTATTCCATGTTGTGTTGTATGCCCATGATGCTTCTATGATTTTGTTAGCTTAATCTCTCTCACTCACACTGACTTCATTGGTGAGGATATTCTATAGCTCATTTTTTATCACTTCAACTTTCCCATTGGCTGGGGATGGTGGGGGGTGGTGGCGGTGGGGTAGGGAGTAGAATTCCTATGGAATATGTGTTTCTGCTCCATGGTTTTACAAATGAGGCTGGAAATGAATTGATCACTCTAATATGTGATTATCTCCCTTGGAAATCCAAAATTATAAAAACATATTTTCCCTTAAAAATTCTACTATTTTTTGTTATGTAGTTGTCTTGATTGCCTTTACCTCATCCCACTTTGTTATGATACTTGTGTTAGAGCTTAGATTTGTCTCAGGCTGAAAAGGCAAGGTTCTAGGTCCACATCAAACCACGCTCAGCCTCATAGCTAGCCCTACGAGGACAGGAGAGGGCTATCTCCGGGTCGATCTCGGCAAAAGACAAGCGATGGGGCTCGAGATGACTGAAATAAAAGCTAATTTTAGGCTAGGTATGAAATACAAGGGTTTGATTTTAGTTTTTCGGGGTTTTGTGCTGGAAACAAGGAAAGGAAAATTGGGCTCAGGGATGAGGCACAGTTTTTGCAGAGTTCTGATTGGGGAAAGGAAGGCAATCGTTTTGATGCTTTGAATTGAGTGAATGAATAGATCGGACTGGTGAGGAGCTAAGGAGAGAAAGAGAGTCTCAAGAATTCTCCTTAAACAGATGAAAACATGAAAATTTAAACAAATTCAAAGGCAGAGCATAACAGTTAATGGATTCCACCTTAATCACTCATTTGTTCAAATTCAGAAGAAAAGAGAGGAAAATGATACACATAACACTAATTAACTTACAATTACTGAGAGAAGCACACCATCAAAACATAAAGCCACATGGATCCCAAACAGTGCTGCAAAACCTTGGTCTTTCCTTAGCGAAAAATGTAGAGATAGAATGTACAATGATATGCCAAAGCAATCCCAAGTGTCCAACCCTGAAAATGACTTAGGAACTACATGATATAGGCAAACCAAACCTATTTCCTTGCCTCTAGGGGTCGAGCTCATCATTCTAGGAGCTGTTTCAACCAATTCTAAACAAAGTAATAAAATCTAGGCAATCAAAACAACTTGCATCTATAAGGTAGGAAACTGATTCATTCATTAAATTTTCACTTTTTGGTGAATGAATCCTCTAGAACAAGTAAAGAAGTGCCAAAATTACATCATGTTTATCCAATTACATCAAGATAGATAAAAAATTACATCACAAAGCAAAACTAGTCAAACTGGCCGAATTTCTGAGCTGGAAGGTGAAAAATTGAGCAAAAATCCTCTGTGCGCCGCGCCAATTTCTCTGTGCGTCGCGCCACTTTGAGGCTGAGTTTGAGGCACTTCCTGAAGTCAAAATTGAGCCTAAGTGTACTTGTTGGAAATCCCTGCCTGTCTACTTTCCAACCCAAGTGGAATTTCAGAATTTGGATGTCATTTGCCCCTCCAAAAATTCAATCTCCCAAGACTTCTTTCTGTGTGTCAAAATAGGGGTAGAGAGGTCATTTTTTGAGTGTTTTTGACCTCCAGGGGACTCAAAACTTGCCCAAACTTCTTGGTCATGCACCAGTAGTCATGATTTTTCATGAAGAATCCAAAAATATAAATTTTTTTCCATTTGGAGCTTCCTATCAAAAGCGCGCGCCACATGGCGCGGCGCACAGGGAGAAAAACCCTGTTTTTTTGTACAAAAATTTGCCAAAATGCCAAAAATGCCCCAAATTTCTTGAAATTTGGGTTGGAGCTGCTTCATGAAGTGTTATGTAGGGCTAAAGAGGCTTCGGCCAATATCTGAAGACGATCAAGCTCCCTTTGCCTCTTTTGCTTCCTTATTGCCTTCTTCAATTTTGCCTTTAAATTCCTGATTCGTGCCTTGCATACCTTGTTCCGTGCCATGTAGTGAAAAGCCATGTGTCTCAGCAATGCAAGGTCCTTATCAACCTTGTCTAGGAGTCCCTCCAAGTGAATTTTGACTCTCTCCAGCCATGCCTCCCGATCATCACTAATCTCTTGCTCCAATGACGTGAGCTCAATTCTTCTCCTTTGTGCAGCTTGGTGATGCTCGCGAATGTTTTGTAGCTCCATGATTGCTTGTTGATCCTGAAGCTGTTTGTTCCTCTGCTCCAAGTACTTCATGTTCCACTTAGCTCTCTCCAATTCAAGGGATAAGGCTTGGATCTCTGTTTGCTGCTCCTGGATGATCTCTCTAAGCTTGGCACTTTGTGGGCCCGTATCTGTATCATCATCATGAATAAGAATGAAGTCGGTTTCTTGTTCACCTGATGGCTCCTCATCCTACATTGGCCTCTTGCCTTTGTCCTGTACCTGTGATGCCGATGGAGGAAGCGAGGCCCCTTCCACCCCGGGTGGAGATAACACTCGCTTTGCCGCCACAAACAAATGTCTGGTGCCTCTCTGATATGTGATGAATACCGGCACACTAATGGTCTCATGGTGCTCATACTGATGAGAAGGTTCACCTTCATGCTTAACCTCTGATAATCCCTGTGAAGCTCTAAAGAAGTCACGAGATATGAAATCATCCCAAGTGATGCCCTGTAATCCAAGCTGATGAACCACCAAAATCTTAATAAGAGCAAAATGATAAACACTGTTAAGTTGCTGCTGAGGTGTTTTGTGTTGCACAAGGGTGGTCATCCTCTCTATGTTCCGGCAAAAGAAATACGGAATGTTCATCATCCGTACCCTGGTGAAATGCATGAGCAACCTGATGTGATAAGCATAGAGATGAGAAAACCGTCCCTCATAGCTGAAATATTTCATGATCAATTTCATTAGCGGAGCATATTCATCTTTTAGATATCGGAATGGGAACACTCTCTTGAGCTGCCTCAAGAAACGGGTTTTAATGTATGGCTCATAATGTTGCCGGTCAATCTTCTGTTTCTTGTGCCATGGTTCTCCAATGTTCGGTATGCCGGTTGCTAATGAGACAGATTCTAGTGTAAGTGTGAAGGTGACACCAGCTAGGATAGCTTGATATACATGTAAGTACAACACAAAAAGATGAGCCAACTCATGATGAAATTGGACACTAGCCACCTTTTGACAAAACTCATAGCATGACTGATGCTGAAAACAAAACATAGCAAGAGGGCAGGCCTGCAATTCTGTAAGGGTGATTGGTTCTTCTCTTACATGTCTGCCACTTTTATGAGGCCTCTGGGGTGCTTGTTATTCCAAGGGTGAGTCACTTTGGGTTTCCACTTCATAGTCCGAAGAATGCTCAGATGCCATGACTGCTATTTTTCAAACTACCTTGGAGAAAAAGATGCTAGTATATGAAAAATGTCTAGCTACTCTTTTGTGTGCAAAGTCTGCCACCAAAGGGAAAAAACAAATGAAACAGGGACTGTTAGGAAGGGGAAATAATAGTAAGGGATGGGAATTATTGGGAGAAATTTGTTAGGGAAATATGGGAGAGGGTTTGAGGGATTTATGTATGGGAATAGGGTTTAGGGTTTGGAATTGTTGTATAGGGTTTGAGGTGTGAGGTTGGAGAATTTGGGATAGAGCATTTAGGAGAAGGGATTGATGAGCTTAGGGGGGTAGGAAATTATGGAATGATAAATACAAGGGAAGAATAGGAAGGAGAAGTGACAACTTTGGTAGCAAAACATTGATTTTGACACCCACAGCAATTTTCTTTTGAGGTACGTTTGAAGTAGGGTTTAGATTTTTGTTTCAATCATTTGCATTCATAAACCACTATCTCTTATCACAAAAATGGATGAAACATCAATATGTTGACCCTACCTGGAAAATCCACACAAATAAAGGGCAATTTGAAGAAATTTGGAGCAAATTCGGGCTTTCAGGTGTGTGCGCCGCGCCATATACCCAACGCGCCGTGCTCTGCTAGTGCATTGCGCCCGTTCAGATTAGCACTGGAAATTTTCTCCCAGTGCACCGCGCCTCTCCAGTGCGCCACACCACCTGCTCTGTGCACCGCGCCGGCCAAATTTCCTCCAACTTCACCCAAATCGCTCACGAACTTAACCAATTTGCTTTGAGTGGCTTTCTCCTTAATCTTGGCATGCAAATGACATTGATCTTCATGAAAATGTCCTTATAAAGACATGGATTTAATTTTTGACTCTTCAAAACCCAACTTTGTAATGTTTTGGCATTGACACTTTTTCCATTTTAATACACTCTGTCTTTGAAATTTCCTTTTTGATTTTTTGACTGAAATGATGAAATTCTTGGCAATTTTTTGCAGGGATAGATGACATGGAATTTGGCAAAGGAGACCAGGGCTACGCCTGAAGAAATCAACTGAAAAACTTTTGAAAATTATTACAAAGGAAAAAATGTTGACTTTTCTTCAAAACAGAGTTTTGAAGAACAATCATAATTCATCAATATGACGATGACATTCGCGAAAAAGAAAACATGTGTAGAATCTCCCTCTGGCCTGCTGGCATTTGAACACTTTAACGACTCAATTTTTTGAAACCCTAGACCTATGATTGACATGACTCTTTGCCCATGTAAGATCAAACATTGACTGTCATGGACTTTTAATAAACATTGATGAAAAGACCTAAGCCAGCAGGTACAAGACATGAGGGGAATGAATGACAAAGCCCTTCCGACAGAGTTTATGGCATGCTCCTAATGGAATGCAACTGAGTTAATTGAGTGAGACACTTAAAAATGAAATGCAAAAAGAGTTTTGATCTCTGACGGAGGGATGACCAGACCAAATCTAACATTGGCTCCAATGGGGATGGTAGCTCCTTGGAGGTGCCAAGAATGACAGATCTCTGGAAGAGCTAGACAATGCCTTCGTCCATTGGGCTATGGAGTCATTATTTCGACAAACAATACAAGACTCTGACTCAATTTATTTGACTGAAACTTGACTCAAAACGACTCGATGATGAAACTGAAATGACTGAAAAAATGACTCGACAAAATGAACTCAAAACTGAAATATTTCTTCAGAATTATAGCCTTCACTTCAGGCCCCAGACTGAAGAAAAGATCACAAAACACACTTGCAGTGAAACTGAAATAAAATGGTATTTACAATGACAATGTAAACAACAGAACTAACTTAGAAATGGTACCGCTTGAGTAGCCGACCATTGACCGGCCCTCCTGGACAATATTCCCCGTTCATCTCCTTCAAAAGAAAGGCATTCTGACCTCGATATGTTGTGATCTTAAAAGGACCTTTCCAGAGATTTTCAAACTTACCGTGCTTGCCCTTTTCCTCATTCCTTGCATCCCACTTTAAAACCACATCATCCAACTGAAATGTGTCTGCCTTTACTTTTCTGTCATAAATCTTTTTAATTCTCTCCTACAACTTGAATGTGTTTTGAAAAACATCTTCCCGTGTCTGCTGCAAGTGGATCATTTAATTTAGTCTTCTCTGCATTGGGTCCTCTTCACTACTAGCCTCCTGAAGCAGTTTGACTACTGGAGCTGCAAGAGAGGTAGGGAACATTGTATCAACTCCATAAACTAGCTCAAAGGGGGACATACCAATGGATTTCTTCTGACTCACTCGATCTGCCCAAAGTGCATGGACCAACTTCTTATGCAAACTCTTCTTGTTGATTTCCAGCATCTTCTTAATGATATTAACCAAAGATTTGTTGGAAGACTCTTCCAATCCATTGCCTTGTGGATGATAGGCGGTTGAGTGCCCCAAAGTAATGTGATATTTATTACAAAACTCAACCATCCTTTTTGACTTGAAAGCTGCTGCGTTATCAGTGATTAGCTTATTCGGGCAACCAAAACGAGAAAAAATATTATTCTCAAGGAATGAAATTATTACTGCATCCGTAGCTTGCCTAGTGGGAATTGTTTCGATCCACTTCGTGAAATAATCTGTTGCCGTGAGGATCCATCGATGCTGACCTGAAGAAGTGGGATGAATTTCACCAATGAAATCCAACCCCCACTGCTGAAAAGGGGCATTCACCTCAATGGGCTTAAGCGGCAAAGGCTGTAATTTCTGTTTTCCTTCAAAAATTTGGCAACTATGACAGCTCTTGACAGTTTTGAACACATCAGCAAACAATGTCGACCAATAGTATCCAACCCTCAGAATTTTATTTACTGTTGTTTTCCAAAAAAGGTGATCGCAACAATCTCCTTTATGGAAATCCTCCATGACCTGCTTCGCTTCTTCTTCCACCAAACAATTTAACAAAACGCCACCAGGATCTTTCCAATAAAGTGCAGAATTCAAAATACAAAACTTAGCAGCCTTTAACTTAAGAGTTCTAGCTTTGTTTCTAGCCATACCAGGCGGCACGGACAAATTCTGAAGTACGTATATGATATCTGAATACCATGGAGAAAGAACAAAAATTTCGGCTACTTGAATGGATGAACTTTCCTCATTCTCATCAGACATAACAGCAATCAGATTTATGTTTAAGACGTGCAGATTTGATTTAGCCATTAACTTTGCCAATCCCTGTCCTTTAACAAGCTTCGTGGGCCTTATCTCCACATCATACTCCAGCAAATCTGTGATCCACTTGCCACGTCTTCCTTCAGGATTTGTTTGGACCAAAACATCTTTGACAGCAGTGTTAGGAACATAAGCTAAAATATGGGAATGCAGAATATAAACGCGGAAATATTTCAATGCTTTAACAAGTGCAAGGGCTTGCTTCTCAATGATATTGTATTTCAAAGCAGCATCTCTTATAGTCCGGCTGAAGAAAGCAATGGGTCTTTCATGCTCATCTTTTTTCTGCATTAATACAGCTGCCATAGTATGCTCCGAAGCAAATGAAAACAATATAAAATCCTAAGTATAATCCAGGCTGATTAGAACCGGGGCTGAAGAAAGAGCCAATTTTACTAAATTGAAAGATTTTATAGCCTCTTCTGTCCATGTCACTTGGCTGTCCTTCTTAAGCATGTTTGTAATCTCCCTTAGATGTTCAGCAAGATTAGGAACAAAGCGGCGCAGAAAATTCATCTTACCATTAAACGATTGAATCTCCTTCTTATTCTGAGGCAGGTCAATTTGCTGAATTGCTTCCACACGTGCTGGATCAATACGAATGCCATCCTTTGAGATAATATGCCCAAGAAGTTTGCCTTCATCCATGGCAAACAAGCTCTTCTTTGGATTCAGCGACACACCATATTTTCTGCACTTTTGAAAGACAATTTTCAAATGATACAAGTGTTCTTCATCTGATTTGGAAAACACGGTCAAATCATCAAGGTACACAACCAAGAAGACATCCTTTTCATTTGCGAAATCCAAGTCCATTGCCCGCTGAAAAGTGGCACCCGCGTTCTTCAAACCGAAAGGCATTTTAGCGTAATGAAAGGTCACCCAAAGAGTGGTGAACGCTGTTTTGTCTTGGTCATATTCATGGACTAAAATTTGGTTATATCCAGAATAACCATCGAGTAGTGACATGCGAGATTCTCCAACTACTTGCTGAAGTATGTGATCCATTTTTGGCAGCGGATAATTATCCTTCAATGAAACTTTGTTGAGATTTCGAAAATCAATGCACAAACGAATCTCACCTGTCTTCTTTCGCACAGGCACCAAATTGGAGATCCACTCAGAAAAATGGATGGGAACAATGATTCCTGATTTGTACAACCTATTTATCTCCTTCTCAATTGATGGCAGCAATTTTGGATTAAGCCTTCTTAATTTCTGTCTAAAAGGTTTTTGATTAGGTTTAATAGGAATTGTGTGCTGAATTATATTGGTATCATATGTCTTCAAATTAGAATAGTCCCAAGCAAACACATCAACAAAAGACGACAACAAACTGATATATTTGGCCTTTACCTTTGGTGGAAATGTTTTGAATAGTTTTACCATCTTCGGATGTTCAG
This sequence comes from Pinus tabuliformis, assembly GCA_031772625.1. Classification (NCBI taxonomy): domain Eukaryota; kingdom Viridiplantae; phylum Streptophyta; class Pinopsida; order Pinales; family Pinaceae; genus Pinus; species Pinus tabuliformis. The sequence goes on from CM062810.1 coordinate 975,214,260, forward strand.
CTGTTCCAATATTCACCTCTTCGACTCCCTTCTCTGTTGGCTGCAATGTTGGTTTGCGGGTTACGTCATCATGATCAAAGAGTTCTTCCAAAGGTATCAAGCCTTTAGGAATCACATTATCTTTAAGCTGCAACACTTCCATTTGATTGATCTGCACATCATCTTTGCCATCATCATGTTCTACATCAATTGAGGTATCTTTGAACTTACCTTTGTTTTGCAGAAAATCATCAATCTCTCCATCATCTTGAAAAACTTGCCAATATCTTTGATTGTTCGGGATAGTTGGACGATGTTTCACATGGATTTAAAATTTATTACTTGAATTCATAGGAATCTTCAAATTACTCGCTGCCTTAGCAAGTGCATCAGCAATAGTATTTTGAATACGAGGCACACACGTCAAGGTGTAATCAGAAAACAGCTTAAAAATGTCTAGAACAACATTCCGGTATGTCCGCATCCGAGGATGCTTTGCTTGATATTCGCCTTTAACTTGCTTAATCACCAATTCAGAGTTTCCATATACAAAAATCCTCTTAGCATTCATCTTTCTTAGGATTTTTAGGCCAGCGATCAAAGCCTCATACTCAACTTCATTGTTTGAGCAATCAAAAGCAAGTTTGTAAGAACATACCCGCACATTACTCGGCACTTTATTTGGGGCAGAAAAAGGATTTCAAACCCAAATTCCAATTCCAGCGCCATCATTTCCCACTGCTCCATCGAAATCCATAGTCCACAGGCCATCTTCCTCTTCTTCTAAGTGCTGAAACTCTATTTGCTGTATTTTTTCTGCTTGCTGTCCATTATCCTTTTCTGATCGCTGAATGGTATTGCCCTGTTCTTGACTTTCTTTCTTCAAAACTTCTCTGAAATTCTCTGCTATTTCTAGAATATCATCTGCTGCAACTAACTGACTATCAATCTCATTGAAACTATCTGAATACAAAACAAAAGACTCTAAATCTGTATGTACATAATTAATCAGATGATTAATTGGTTTCTCCTTGCTTGTAATCATGTATTTCATTTTCTGCTCCTGATAAAGTTTTCTCATTTGACCAAACACAGGAATCGTTGCATAGGAGAAATCAAGCTGCATAGTTCCTTTAATCTTTGCTCCCCAAGATCTGGAAAGAAGCATTCCAAACCTAGGAGGTATATCCGCCACCACCACATCCATCAAAACGTTCTTTGCCGGAATCTGATCCAAACTGACCACCAAGTCTTTAATGAGCCCAATACATCTCACCCTGCTGGAATCAAATGAATAGAGATCATGGTACTTCCTGGTGATGTCCAAACCCAACTTTTCCATGATAGCCTTCGGCATAAGATTGTGGGAGGCGCCAAAATCGAACATAGCATTATGCAACACAAACTCATGCACTCTCAAACTGATATAAAAAGGAGGCACGTCACTATCCGGAGACTCACCATTCAATGCTGGTCCAAAAATCAGTTCAGGTTGATCATCTTCTACACTCACCATATCAGACATTGGATCAAAATTCAAAATTTTGGAAACCTGACCTCTATAACTGCTATTCCTCATCAGCTCTGTCAAGGGAATGGATACCTTTAATTTAGAAATTTCATTCTCTAAACTAAAAGTAGAAGTCTTCTCTACCTCTTTGGTTAGAACCTCTTTCTTCTCAGCTTTATCTTTTGGTACAATGGGCTGATTGACTCGTTCATTTGCTGATGGAGATTTGTTAGGAGTTGGATCAACAATTTATTTTCCTTTATTTGGTGCAACATGCGGCTCATTCTTAGATGCTGGACCTTCCTTTCTCTTTTGAATTGGATTTATGGGGACATTTATGTTTCTTAATGAATACTAACACTGCTGGGCGGACAAGGCATGCATATACCCTCTCTGATACTCATCCGACTCCTCTTCAAGAGATGTATCATTTTCCAAGATAAAATCTGCATGCTGCTATACAGCTGAACTTTCTACATACTCATCATCTTCAGTGATAAAGGTGGGCATATCATCAGGAGTAAAGAAGTGATTTTCTTCCCATATTACATGATCTTCATCGTCAGATTTGGGACCAACGAAATTCTGCTGAAGGGGTGTCTTTAATTGCTGCTGTTGTGATGCCGGTTCTTGTGCTTGCTGCTCACGTTGTTTGATCCTGAATTGAGGTTGCTGCTGTCCACAGAAATTGGGATTCCGGATTTGCGGTTCAGGCTTATCAAGTGTCAACATTTCAATCATATTTTCTACCTTGCGGAGCACCTGATCCGAGGTAGAAGCTTCTTCCTTTATTGAAACTCTCTTCTCGGTTTTCAATCTAGCTCTCTTGTCATTCAAATTTGCCTCAACACTAACAGCGATTTTCTGAATTTCTTCTAAGGTAGTTGGATCTCTCTCTCTTAATTGATAAGCCATGTCCGATCAAAACCATCCGGGAACTTTAGCAAAGCTAACTTTCTAGTTGGCCTTAAATCATCAGGAATTGCCTTATAAACCACATTGAATCTAGTACAATAGTCTTGCACGGACTCACCAGCATTTCGCTTGATCTTGGTATATTCAGAAGTGATCTGAAGAGGATCTTTCTTGATTTCCCAACAATCCAAAAACTGTCTTTGAAGCTCTTCTAATGTGGGAATACTTCTGGCCGTCAAAACTCTGAACCATTTTCTCACCTCACCTGCAAAAGTCTGCACGAATAATCTCATGGTCACGTTTTCTGCATCAATCTCATGAAGCTCAAAGAAATACGTTATCTTATCCACATGTTGCTGGGCCGTGGTGCTTTGAGGAGTGCCATCAAACAAAGGAATTTTACTCTGATAATCTGCTGGCATGTCACCCAAAACTTGACGCAGTGCGAGAGGTGCAAAATGAGCAGCCATTGCTCTTGGTGGATTTGCAATCGGCCTTGCTGATGTTGGGGGAGAAGGTGCAACTGATGTGTGAGGTGTATGAGGAGGTGTATGCAGAGGTGAAGCAATTTTGGATGTAGAAGGAGTAGATGGAGGTGAATTTACAGCAGACTTTTGATCAACAATAGTAGGCTGCAGGGGAAGGGTGGGAATGAAAGGCGGTTCAGTAGGAACCCTTGAGCTAGATGGAGTTCTGGCCGCTCCAAGAGTTGCAGATGCAGCTTCTAGGAAATCAATGATATTTGCAGCCTCAATGTCAGTTTGGAGCTATCTTAGAATGAAATTTTCAATGGACTTATTGGATTTTTCAATTTCGAAAGCAGCAAGAAAATCCGGATTTGAGATGATAGACTCAAGAGCGTTTTCGGATTTGGTTTTAAACAATGACAATTCAAACTTTTCATCACAATCAAGCTCTTCAAGATACTTGAAAATTGTAGGGCAAGAACGGGATTTAAACACGGGAGTCACAGAGATCTCTTGACGAACAATCCTTGAAATCAGATTGGGATTTTCGTAAAAAGAGGGAGGATTTGGATCTGGATTAGCTCTGGTATATCTCTCTGAAGCCAGTGTGTTATTTTCAAGAAATCAAAGGAACATCAACAATGTATTCTGCCTTTCAAATTCTAAACTAATCATCCAAAAGCTTAGAATTCTCAAAGGTACTGGGGCAATTTATAGGTCAAGTGTCACGATTACAAGCTAGACCGGAGATTAATTGAATTAGCGTTTATCTACTTGCGCTAATGCAAAGCAAAAGCGTTTTGAAGGCTACCTGGCATAACCTCAGGCTCCAACTGTAGCTTATAAAACCAATGACATCAATAAGCAAACCATTTTCTTCCCCAATATGGTCACCACTATGTTAGAGCCTAGATTTGTCTCAGGCTGAAAAGGCAATGTTCTAGGTCCACATCGAACCACGCTCAGCCTCGTAGCTAGCCCTACGAGGACAGGAGAGGGCTCTCTCCAGGTCGATCTAGGCAAAACAAAAGCGATGGGGCTCGAGATGACTGAAATAAAAGCTAATTTTAGGCTAGGTATGAAATACAAGGGTTTGATTTGAGTTTTTGGGGGTTTTGTGCTGGAAACAAGGAAAGGCAAATTGGGCTCGGGGATGAGGCACAGTTTCTGCAGAGTTCTGATTGGGGCAAGGAAGGCAATCGTTTTGATGCTTTGAGTTGAGTGAATGAATAGATCGGACTGGTGAGGAGCTAAGGAGAGCAAGAGAGTCTCAAGAATTCTCCTTAAACAGATGAAAACATGAAAATTTAAACAAATTCAAAGGCAGAGCATAACAGTTAATGGATTCCACCTTAATCACTCATTTGTTCAAATTCAGAAGAAAAGAGAGGAAAATGATACACATAACACTAATGAAATTACATTTACTGAGAGAAGCACACCATCAAAAAATAAAGCCACATGGATCCCAAACAGTGCTGCAAAACCCTGGTCTTTCCTTAGCCAAAAATGCAGAGATAGAATGTACAATGATATGCCAAAGCAATCCCAAGTGTCCAACCCTGAAAATGACTTAGGAATTACAAGATATAGGCAAGCCAAACCTATTTCCTTGCCTTTAGGGGTCGAATTCATCATTCTAGGAGCTGTTTCAACCAATTCTAAACAAAGTACTAAAATCTAGGCAATCAAAACAACTTGCCTCTATAAGGTAGGAAACTGATTCATTCATTAAATTTTCACTTTTTGGTGAATGAATCCTCTAGAACAAGTAAAGAAGTGCCAAAATTACATCATGTTTATCCAATTACATCAAGATAGATCAAAAATTACATCACAAAGCAAAACTAGTCAAACTGTCCAAATTTCTGAGCTGGAAGGTGAAAAATTGAGCAAAAATCCTTTGTGCGCCGTGCCAATTTCTCTGTGCATCGTGCCACTTTGAGGCTAAGTTTGAGGCACTTCCTGAAGTCCAAATTGAGCCAAAGTGTGCTTTTTGGAAAGCCCTACCTTTCTACTTTCCAACCCAAGTGGAATTTCTAAGTTTGGATGTCATTTTCCCCTCCAAAACTTCAATCTCCCAAGACTGCTTTCTGTGTGTCAAAATAGGGGCAGAGAGGTCATTTTTTGAGTGTTTTTGACCTCCTGGGGACTCAAAACTTGTCCAAACTTCTTGGACATGCACCAACAGTCATGATTTTTCATGAAAAATCCAAAAATATAAACTTTTCACCATTTGGAGCTTCCTATCAAAAGCGCGCGCCACGTGGTGCGACGCACAGGGAGAAAAAACCCTGTTTTTTTGTACAAAAATTTGCCAAAATGCCAAAAATGCCCCAAATTTCTTGAAATTTGGGCTAGGGCTGCTTCATGAAGTGTTATGCTGGTCTAAAGAGGCTTCGGCCAATATCTGAAGATGATCAAGCTCCCTTTTCCTCTTTTGCTTCCTTATTGCCTTCCACAATTTTGCCTTTAAATTCCTGATTCGTGCCTTGCATACCTTGTTCCATGCCATGTAGTGAAAATCCATGTGTCTCAGTAATGCAAGGTCCTTATCGGCCTTGTCTAGCAGTCCCTCCAAGTGAATGTTGACTCTCTCGAGCCATGCCTCCCAATCATCATTAATCTCTTGCTCCAATGACGTGAGCTCAATTCTTCTCCTTTGTGCAGCTTGGCGATGCTCGCGAATGTTTTGTAGCTCCATGATTGCTTGTTGATCCTCAAGTTGTTTGTTCCTCTGCTCCAAGTACTTCATGTTCCACTTAGCTCTCTCCAAGTCAAGGGATAAGGCTTGGATCTCTGTTTGCTGCTCCTGGATGATCTCTCTAAGCTTGGCACTTTGTGGGCCCGTATCTGTATCATCATCATGAATGAGAATGAAGTCAGTTTCCTGTTCACCTGATGGCTCCTAATCCTGCATTGGCCTCTTGCCTTTGTCCTGTACCTGTGATGCCGATGGAGGAAGTAAGGCCCCTGCCACCCTGGGTGGAGATAACACTTGCTTTGCCGCCACAAACAAATGTCTGGTGCCTCTCTGATATGTGATGAATACCGGCACACTAACAGTCTCATGGCGCTCATACTGATGAGAAGGTTCACCTTCATGCTTAACCTCTGATAATCCCTATGAAGCTCTGAAGAAGTCACGAGATATGAAATCATCCCAAGTGATGCCCTATAATCCAAGATGATGAACCACCAAAATCTTAATAAGAGAAAAATGATAAACACTGTTAAGTTGCTGCTGAGGTGTTTTGTGCTGCACAAGGGTGGTCATCCTCTCTATGTTCCGGCAAAAGAAATACGGAATGTTCATCATCCGTACCCTGGTGAAATGCATGAGCAACCTGATGTGATAAGCATAGAGATGAGAAAACTGTCCCTCACAGCTGAAATATTTCATGATCAATTTCATTAGTGGAGCATATTCATCTTTTAGATATTGGAATGGGAACACTCTCTTGAGCTGCCTCAAGAAACGGGTTTTAATGTATGGCTCATAATGTTGCCGGTCAATCTTCTGTTTCTTGTGCCATGGTTCTCCAATGTTCAGTATGTCGGTTGCTAATGAGACAGATTCTAGTGTAAGTGTGAAGGTGACACTAGCTAGGATAGCTTGATCTCCATGTAAGTGCAGCAAAAAAAGACGAGCCAACTCATGATGAAATTGGACACTAGCCACCTTTTGACAAAACTCATAGCATGACTGATGCTGAAAACAAAACATAGCAAGAGGGTAGGCCTGCAATTCTGTAAGGGCGATTGGTTCTTCTCTTACATGTCTGCCACTTTTATGAGGCCTCCGGGGTGCATGTTCTTCCAAGGGTGAGTCACTTTGGGTTTCCACTTCATAGTTCGATGAATGCTCAGATGCCATGACTACTGTTTTTCAAACTGCCTTGGAGAAAAAGATGCTAGTGTATGAAAACTGTCTAGCTACTCTTTTGTGTGCAAAGTCTGCCAGCAAAGTCTGCCACCAAAGGGAAAAAACAAATGAAACAAGGACTGTTAGGAAGGGGAAATAATAGTAAGGGATGGGAATTATTGGGAGAAATTTATTAGGGAAATATGGGAGAGGGTTTGATGGATTTATGTATGGGAATAGGGTTTAGGGTTTGGAATTGTTGTATAGGGTTTGAGGTGTGAGGTTGGAGAATTTGGGACAGAGAATTTAGGAGAAGGGATTGATGAGCTTAGGGAGGTAGGAAATTATGGAATGATAAATACAAGGGAATAATAGGAAGGAGAAGTGACAACTTTGGTAGCAAAACATTGATTTTGACACCCACAACAATTTTCCTTTAAGGCACGTTTGAAGTAGGGTTTAGATTTTTGTTTCAATCATTTGCATTCATAAACCACCATCTATTATCACAAAAATGGATGAAACATCAATATGTTGACCCTACCTGGCAAATCCACGCAAATAAAGGGCAATTTGAAGAAAGTTGGAGCAAATTCGGGCTTTCAGGTGTGTGCGCTGCGTCGCATACCCAACGTGTCGTGCTCTGCCAGTGCGCTGTGCCCGTTCAGATTAGCACTGGAAATTTTCTCCCAGTGCGCCGCGCTCGTTCAGATTAGCACTGGAAATTTTCTCCCATTGCGCCGCACCACCTGCTCTGTGCGCTGCGCCGGCCAAATTTCGTCCAACTTCACCCAAATCGCTCACGAACTTAACCAATTTGATTTGAGTGGCTTTCTCCTTAATCTTGGCATTCAAATGACATTGATCTTCATGAAAATGTCCTTATAAAGACATGGATTTAATTTTTGACTCTTGAAAACCCAACTTTGTAATGTTTTGGAATTGACACTTTTTCCATTTTAATACACTCCGTCTTTGAAATTTCCTTTTTGATTTTTTGACTGAAATGATGAAATTCTTGGCAATTTTTTGCAGGGATAGCTGACATGGAATTTGGTAAAGGAGACCAGGGCTGTGCCTAAAGAAATCAACTGAAAAACTTTTGAAAATTATTACAAAGGACAAAATGTTGACTTTTCTTCAAAACAGAGTTTTGAAGAACAGTCATAATTCATCAATATGACGATGACATTCGCAAAAAACAAAACATGTGTAGAATCTCCCTCTGGCCCGCTGGAATTTGAACACTTTTACGACTCAATTTTTTGAAACCCTAGACCTATGATTGACATGACTCTTTGCCCATGTAAGATCAAACATTGACTATCATGGACTTTTAATAAACATTGATGAAAAGACCTAAGCCAGTAGGTACACGACATGAGGGGAGTGAATGACAAAGCCCTTCCGACAGAGTTTATGGCATGCTCCTAATGGAATGCAACTGAGTGAATCGAGTGAGACACCTAAAAATGAAATGCAAAAAGAGTTTTGATCTATGACAGAGGGATGACTAGACCGACTCTAACAACTTGCACCTTAGAAATGATAAGAAAGCAATATAGAATCCACTTTGAGGGGGAAACAAAATTTTACAAATAATACAATGAACAACAAAATATTTGATGATCCTAAGACTATGTATCCTTAGTATATATATAGGAGACAAATGATACAATTTTAATAAAATGGGATAGTGAGGGGTTCTAGCCTACATAAGAATATAACAATATAAATGAAAATAATCAATATCTAGGACTTAATAAGGGGTTTTTTGGGTTAACATGGGGCTTATATAGGGCTTAACATGCCCCTTCCCTCCAAAGAAATGTTGTCCTCAACTTGACTATATGTGGGTGTTTTCACATGAAACACTCATCTTCACATGGCACTTCTTCCACTAGTAGGTTCTTCCATTTTATAAGGTACTTAGTAGGTTCAAAGCATGAAGTTGGGCTACACTTTTTTGTGAAATGAGGGTGCATTTTGGTGAACAATGGATGCTCGAACGAGCAATTTTTAAGCGCTCAATCGAGGTGTTGAGGCACTTAAAAATAACTCGATCGAGCGTTTAAACAAACCCTTTATTGAGTCGTTTTCAGACCTGAGTTAATGAATTGATTGAGAGTTATGGCTTGATTGAGCTATATTTTTTGATCAATCCTACATCTTGATCAAGCGTTATTTCTGATTAAAAAGCCCAACTAAGACCTACGCAAGTCATTTTGCTCAGACTGCGAGAGGAAAGGGAGTTCAATGGAAGATTTCTAAGCTCGATCGAGATGGAGGAACTCAATCCAGATACCCATTAAATTACCTAAAGGTTCAAGTTGAGGTAGGTTTCCTATCATTTTTGTCTCTTTTATCTATTTTTTTCCTGCAAAATAAAATAAATTAATTTGAAAAGAAACCTAGCATACAAAAACTACAAAAAGCAACCATGAAAACCACCATGAAAACCACAAAAAACAACTAAGAAAACCCTTGAAAACAAAAAAAACCCTTGAAAACCACCATGAAAACCACAAAAAACAAATAAGAAAACCCTTGAAAACCCTCGAAAACCACCAAGAAAGCCCTTTGAAGACCAAAAACAATTTAGAAAACCAACAAGAAAACCTTTGAAAAACACCGTTTTTTTTTTTAAATATTTCATTGTATACGTTCTCTACAATGGTAGCATATCTATTTTAATATTTTATATGGTAAAATAATTTGTTGTTATTAAAAATGCATTTTAAGTTTCAAACAAATTAGACCAGAAATATCCCAAAAAAATTTCAGAATAGCAAACAATTAAACTATAACCAATATATAAATAAATTAGGAGCTTTAAATTGACATAATGAATATGGTTACTCATGGTGAACCTCTATTATATCAAATAAGATTTTTTATTTCATTATTTTTTTTTTTTTAAATTAAATAAATTTATATTTTAAATATTTTTAAATAATAAATCTAGTAATTTGTTTTATAAAATTAATTGTACTTAAATAAAATATTAACTAAATTAAACATCCAAAATTATTTTTCTATATTTAATTAAATTTTATCAACCACACACACACACACACACAACTGTCATGCCCCTATCTTGGTGGTAGTCTTTCAACAACACATAGGTGGGTGCAGCACCACCGTACTTTTTATTTTCAACATTACTCAAGCACACGGTCTACACCTACTTCAACACTTAACCAATTTCTCTCTAAGTGTTATCATGCAATAGAAATAACATTCATTATAACTTCTTCAATTATCTTCAATTATATATATGCAAAAAATCATCAAATAACACAAGTATAGACACATATACTTGGGAGGAGAAACCCCCAGTTAAGTCTGCCCAATAATATATAAAATCTGCAATTTAAATTCAATTACAATATTTTACAACTTTATACAAGTCTGTGTAACCCCCTGTACATGTTGCCGATATTTCCCGATAATCATGCAGCACTTTCCACTGTGCTGCCGCTGCCACCCGTCTGGACTGCCTACTCGGAAACCCCAAAATCGTGCAACACTCCTGTTGTTCTCCCAAAACTATGCGATCCTGCTGATTCTGCCTACTTTCAAACCGTCGTGCAGCCCTGCCATTCTTCCTGATGTGTGGGCACCCTGTCCGACTCACTGTCGGTGGCACTGTTCGCCCTTCCTGCAACCTGCACAAAATACCTTACTCAACCAACCTCTGCCTGAACTAATAAGAGTTCAACACTTTGCTTGCTGGTCCGTCCGTTCACCCATACTACTACTCCATGACACAAATATGTTCAACAGTCTGCTCGAACTATTACCACACTGCCGCTTGACCCGAGTTCACCCACATAGGGTGGGGCATGGCCCAATCTTCTGTGTACGGTGCCCTGTGGAACTCGACCTATAGCCAGTACATGCTATCTCCTGCCTGACTTGAGACCCGCTATGCCTTGTCCCTTCCGTTATCCAAACTAGCCCTTTCGTTCTATTTTCATGTTAAAATGAACTCTTGGTTGATGCCTAAAACCTTCAACTTGTCCTCATACTTATATTATCTTCCAATGAGTGCAACCATCCAAGGGACATGTCGTTTGGTTGCCCAGGGGTCAGTCCATCATGCAGCTGACCTGCCCACAAACACAACGAGCATATGAACCATCAGGTCGTCTCACCAAAGACGACCAACATGTCACATATCACTCACCCAAGCCGATCACTCATCTGCAACCCGTCTTTCTTGTCACATAACCCATCTATTGCACAAATCTCCCACTGATCGCCTCTGTACAGTCGCTTGTCCACATCGCACATCGGACGGGCACCCACCTACTGGTGCACCTGCTACAAATTCTCTCCCACCCATAACACATAGCTGATTGAGTCACCTTTAACTGATGGTGGGGTCGCATATAACCAAACGTCTCGAATTCTAGTTGCCTTTAATCGAACGCTCCACCAGAGTTGCTTTTAATCAAACACAGACACACCCGTACTACGAGTTCAATTTTTTGACTCTCTCGGGTGCTCTCAAATCGAAGCCCTGACATCCTCCCCCACTCTAAATAAGGTTGTCTTCCTCAACAACACCATCATCAAAATATCGCAAAATGTCTCTAGCTCCAACATCTAATGTCCATGCTGCCCAACTCTGCTCTCCATCACACAAACCTCCTCCAAGGTTCATGACTCAAAAAATTGGAAAGTCTCCTCAATCCATGATCATCAACCACATCTGTTGCAATCTCCTCATCCTACCCCATTGAGGAAGGATGGCCCTTCCAACTCAATCAACATGCTCTCATTGCAACATATATCATGTCGACTCACCATGTATCGTCATCATGCGAACTGCTACTATGATACTCCAACACAACTCAAACACATCTCAATCACTGCTGGCTCCATGACTCAAACTAGTCGGGTGATCAGTCCAACCATCGTGCCCAAATCATGAGAATCCACCTCCTCATGCCTTCACCATTTATTTCTCCAACATCCGGTCACAACATTGACTCAATCAAGAATCCATCCCATCTCTATCCAAATGTAAAGTAAGCCATATCCCGTGATCCATATCTCTTCAGCTACCAGAATTATCCAAGTTCTTTTACTTCTGTGATGTTAGAAAAATTGCATATAAAAGAGCATAAAATGATCACATGTGCATGCTTAAAGAAGATGAAACATAAGAACAACCATCAAATCAATGAACACAAACACATTGATAATGAAGTTCACCCAGTGTGGGCTACGTCTTTGGGCCCAATGTCAAGAGAGTGGAGGCCACTTCATTAAGTGCTACAAATGATGATGATATACATGGTATGTTGTTTTTCATTACAAGGACAAATACCTCAAACTAAGTGGCGTGTCTCTTCACGAGATGTTCTCCCTATAAGAAATCTCACTCAAATGGGTCCTCCTTCAGCATGACAAGCTAAAAAAATCTCACATGATGTGGCAACAAGTATCCCTCAACATAATGGTAATGAGGGATCTCAACAATAAATACATCATCTCAACAAAAAAGAAGAAATACATGGCATAACTACAACACATACCTCCACTTTTGAAGACGACCGAAAAATGAAAATCTCAGCTGCTAAAATGGGCTACACCATTGAATTCATAGCGATGAGTGGTGTAAAATCGACTATAAACGTGTCCAATTTTGACACCATAAAATTTTGGACCCTCGAGAATCTTGAAGATTCCCCCAAAGACTCCTTCATGAAGATGGTTGGAAAATCCGCTACTCAGATGAAGATTATGAGCACACCACTGTGCTCCCTTCGAAATTCTGTGAAAAATGACTATAAAGTTGACAACATTCTGACAACTGGCAACAATCAACCTTTAAGAGAATCTTTTATATTCCACAAGATTCTTCAAATATTTTGTGCTACTGGGAACCTCCAAAGGAATCTTTTTAGCATCTTGAAATTTTATTGCGTCAGGGTTCCACTCCTCTGACTGGCAAGGTTTCGCGACTTCAGCACTCTAATCTGCCTCCACTCATTCTTGATCCTCTCTCCCTCCCGGTCAATTGGAGTGGGAGACAAGTATATAGTTTCTTCATGGTGGATAAACCAACGAATGACCGTTGATGGATTGGTTAAAGGAAAAGGTGGGAGGTTGGGGGTTCAAACCCCGCAGACCCCGACACTTGGCATATAGTTTTAATATGGTTGCAACAATGACTATATAAAGGTTTATGGTAAATTTATACCAAAGTTTGTTTTGTAATGCCATCGTTAATACGTCATATATTATCCACCGATCTTCAAGAGCAACCTGACCACTTTTAATTTTGAGCTATTATAAGCCCTCTTTGACCTTTGAGTGTGTCTGGAGCCACCTGGATCATCCAAGTCCATGAAGTAGTCTCCATATCATCTGAAACATGCTATCCATCAATGCTAATGTCCATGCGCTTCTCATCAATAAACTACATCCATCTAAGAAGCATCATCCATGTGTGAAAGGTTCTTCTCCTCAACTCAATTAAGCACTCCTCCCATCAAATCAATGCTCAATGTGCCATATCCAGGTCCATGAAGAAACCTCCATCTCACTAGCGATATTCCATCCATAAAATCTATCAAAGGGGAAAGTCTACACCCACCTCACCATCTCATCCATGTGCTACCTATGGTCATAGACCAATCAACCATCATGTCGGTAAATTTTTTTTAATTCTCATCATATCAGCCCATGCCCATGTGCTCCCACCAAGGCATCATCATCGTTGCAACTCCATCCAACTCCAAAGTGTCTCGTCTTTATTGTATCCATCAATTCACTCCTCATGAACACACCCCATAATGTGCCCAAGGTATGCATCCCATACTGCATGAAAGTCAAGTATACCATCTGACCTCAGCTCCTCAATGAACCATATCCTCCAAGAGCACTATAATATCAAGTCTCCATTGGCTGCAACTCTCTCAATTCATCATGAGCTCCCATGAACCATCTCCATCCAACACTTTGACAAGCACACTTGACTCATTTTCAAGCTCCATCATAAGTTGCCTCTGCCCTCCCGGTTGTATGAATACTCTCATAGGTTGCTCATGACTCCAACCATGGCCTTGTTGTCCAAATGTGCACAACATCCCCATTAGTTCATCTGTAAAATGTCTCCATGTCACACCCGCAAGTCTATATGCACAACATCCCTGCCTTGGCACTTCCCCTTTGATGCCCATAAGTGACATCTCTATAAGTGCTCCTGCATAATGTCCCTGCACAAAGTTTGCCATGTGCCCATCTATCCAACTTGATTCCCATGACTTCAGCTGCCCATCTTGTCCACTCTAGTAGACCCATCACAAAGTCGGTCATCACATCCTTATTCTTGTTCAGGTTTAGTGCCCTCAGTCACTCTACATCATATCACATCATATCACAAGTTCCTTCCATCATCGCAACCTCCCCCACTAAAGGTCCATGAAGAAGTCCACCCAAGTATCATGTATCATAACTTCGGTGTTCCCTTCCTCCATTCTGTCCATGAGTCATGTTGGGCACTTAGCCAATTATCCATTTTTCTAAGCATGAATCATCCATCATAAAGCTCATCATGTTCCACCCTTATCACAGTCATTTTCACCTTCTTTCATGAGGTCACAAACTGCCCCAACAAGTCCTGCAACAACCAATGCTCCTTGCCTCTCCAATACAAAAGGTCTCATCGTAGTCATCCATGGTAAGGTTGTCCATCTCATTGGAAAACTTCCTTTGCCCATCCCTGCATATGTGCCATCCTCTAAAAGATCCAATGAAACACAAGTGACATCAATACTTACATATTCATGAGGTCCCTCTATGTGAGTGTCTCCTATCATCAATGCCTGCATCATGCACGAATTTGTCTCAACTTGGGCAAATAATGGTGCCCCAAGTTCTTCCTCTTCCACTGGAACTTTTGCAACACATTCTTCTTTGTATGTGGCTTCCTCTTCTTCGTTGTAATTAGTAGCTTCATCCTGATCCATTTCTCAAACAAGTTGAAGAAGCTCTCTTCTAACATTCTTTTCCAAGACCTCAAGTTCATCCCAAATTATCTCTCTTTCATCCTTCATTTTCTTCAACCTGTATAATTTATGCACAAGTCTCTAGAAACACTCTTCCATCATTCATCTTAGCCCAAGTTCAATGCTTCACCTCTATCACACTACGACCAAATCCTAAGTGTCCAAGATTTAATACCAGCTGCAACTAATTTCATCATATTCCTGCTTCAAATCTTCAATCAGATCGGCTCGCCTTGAACCAAGATCTGATACCAACTGTCACACCTCTATCCCGGTGTGTTGTAAAATGTAACTAGGTTCGATCTTCATAATGACATGTAATCATGATCTTTGAAAATGATGAAATAAAAGAAATAAATTTATTTTTGTATGCCTTGCATCATAGGTTTCATGAGCAAGAGGTTTGATTTGTTAGTGGCTCCCATTGAGAGCCTTAGGATTTTATTATTGAGTCAAAGAGTCAATGTCATGTATGAAGAGCTCTTCTTGAGCATGAGTCAATGTATATAAGTCTATGAATATGTCTAGTTATCCCTCCAATGACAAGAACTTTCCATCCTATTCAAAGTCAACCTCCAAAATTGTGTGGAAATCTCATGTCGGCTTACATTAATAGACACATCCATTCATACTGGCATGTTGACTTAATATGTGGGACGAATTACTATATATACCTAGATAGGATATTTGCATAAGTTAAATGCAGAACTCAGATCCTTTTGAAGTTTTAGAGGGCTGTCACAGAAAAGGGTTTCAGATGCCACATTGAAGTATTTTCGGAAGTCTGTCCATGGTACAGTATGAAGATACCTCTACAGTTTCGGTGGGTGATCACAATACTTTACATCTCTGAAATTTTAGTGAACTAGGACATTAGAAGATCTAGGATCATACATATTTCGGTAAAAACTACACTCAAAGGTTGCAAGATGAGAGTTCCATGGAGAAGGGAATTTAGATCCCTCTTGAATGTAGAGAATTGACCAGTGGAGCATCTTTATGATTCAGATGAGAGAGCAGAGCTCGGGCTATCAGAAAGAGGAAGATATTGGGAGTCTAAAGGAAGAAGTCAGATCTCTATATAGTTCATGGTTTAGTAGCAACAAAGAAGATGAGACAATTAATAGAAGGACATGACAGTGAAAAGAAGATCTTGATGGAAGAATATTCATAATATAGTGATGTGGAGATGTAAAGAGAAGAATCACGAAGAAGAAAATACATTCAAGGGAAGCAGTGGCTTGGTCTTGGAGTGGCTAATAGGTCAAGGGTCTTGGTCTTGGTATTCATTAATTGGAATCTCTATAAGAAGAATTTGTGTGGGTTTTCCTCTCAAAGAGTGAGAGGTTTTGGCCCTGACAAAAAAGCCAACATCTTGTGTTCTTGTCTGTTTTGTTTTGGTAACTATTTGATGAAGTAAGGAAACACACTCTAATAATAACAAGAGAAGATTGTGCCAATAAGAAAAAGTAAAAAGTACCTCACAAATATTTATCATCGTCAAAAGAATATTATTAACCTAATTGCCCTATATTCTTCAACATGGGATCAAATCTAAGGTACTGAAGTCAAAGAAAGGACATAAAAGAGACATTCAAGGATCAAGTTTCAAGAAGGGAATCAAAGCAAGTTTAAGGTTATCAAAGAAAAAGGATCAAGATCTACATCAAAGATTGAAGAATCAGTCTACAACCACAGTCTACAGCTACCCAGAGTCTCGGTGCTATACTGTTGGAATCTCGGTGCCACAATAGAAGATCACAAGATGATTAAGTAATCTTAGTCAAAAGATGAGGTCTCAATGCTAGATCATAGTGCTTAGAACTCAGATACATGGCAACAATTTTGGTACTTCTCACAGTCTCGGCTTATGTCATACCCCAATGATCTGAATAATCTCACAATGGCATGATCTCAACATACCAGTGATAGTCACAACCTTGGGTTGACCTCTCCATGAAAATTACAGTCTTGACAACTCAGATTCCCATAACCTGATGATACATACTCGATGGCATATAGAAGCAGATCATCTACAACATAGTACTTAGAAATATGTCTCACTATACCACAGTCATAGTTTGTAAGGATAATGATTGATGTGGAATGAAGGTGTCCGTTTGGTCAATTTACTTTGAAAATTAACACAAGTATTTAACTATCAAATCCGGGCTTGTAAGCTTGGTAGCATGTCCAAAATATATGGATTTCAGTTGTGGTCAATTTAGAAGATGAAATATAAATATTGATGGAAGTGCATATTACAAATATAAAATCTAATTAAGTATTTCTAATTCACTTATGTAATATGTGTGAGATGAGGCTCCTAACTTAGGAGAACCAGGTTGTCCTTCCCTACAATATTACTTCCATGAAGAGAAATGAAAATTAACTAATTAAAAATAGTTTATGATGCATAAAATGTAGAGAGAAGTGGCTCCTAACTAAGGAGGTCCAGATTGTCCTTTTCTTACAATTTTATAACATCATTAATACTACTGCATTGAAACTAGAATTCAAAAATAACTCAACAAGGAAATGAGAATGAATTTTAATTATAGCTCATAATGAAATAGAAGGAGAATTTGACTTAAACTCTTGTTTGTCCCTTCATATGCAGATTAGAATTAAATCAATATTCATTCAATAATCAAAATAAATCTTCATACATCTAAAGAAATCTGAAGCAAAAACTAGTTTATGAAAATTATGATAAATTAACCAAGAAGTGCACTTAGCTTGGTGTGGGGGCCCTCCACCCTTGCCTTGCACACTTGAAGAGATATCAGCTACAGAAAACTCAGTTACTCACTCAAGCATGAACAAAAAATGAAATGAAATAGGTTCTTCAATTAACTTCCAGTCTTCAAAGAGTCTCAAAATCAGATTACATAAAATTCTACATGCATAAGCCTTCAATAGTCTTGGCTTAAATAGAGAAATAATAAACAAACTTGAATAAAATGTATCTAACAGTCATATCTATTTTTATCCCATCTATCCTCGTTGAATCCATCCATTCAGTTCTGTAAATTTTGGAAAATCCCAAAAAACACTAAATTTGGCCTATTTCCTAGGGATTTTTTGAACAACGGGTCATGTTTGACCAGAGTTGACCAGGCATGTTTTAGATCAGTTTGACCGAACCAATAGGTACGCATCTATCCTTAGTTCCCAAGATTTCTATATCTATTCTCAGCTCGTGCCCAGGTTTCCTAAAAGTATGACTTCAATGGGGCCATTATGGGAATTTTAGTTCTGTCCAAAAATACACTAAAAACCCAATTTTTGCAAAAATATCTAAAAATTGAAAAACATAATTTATATACTTGAATATGCATAAATTGATCAAAATGAGGTGTATATGGATGGTCTATGGTTTAAAATTATGGAAATTAGGTGTATTTTAATAAGCAAAATTTGATAGAAAATGAGGGCCAACATCTCCCCCTTGTTGATGTGCAAGCATGTCCTCATGCTTGCTTCCTTCTTTTTGACCTTCTTAGTGCTGATGTCTCTGATGACCTTGATCCTCAAGCCTCTGCCTTTGCATCCTGTAAAATATAGTCAATTCCTTCACACTTCCCTTCCTTGTAAATGGTGGTCTTGACTTTCTGCATTTCATACTTATATTTCCATGTGTTTTTCTCTTTCAGCCATCTGTAAGCCTGTTTAGCTGTGAGGGAGTTTTTACTTTCAAGTTTGTTAACCTTCCTAGTCAACTCTTTATTCTCTTAAATAATATTTTTGTTATTTTTCTTGTACATTTTATTTTCCTTTTTCAAATGTCTTTCTAGAATTTTTCTATCCTCCAACTCCTCTGTTAGCTCTTTGATTCTCTTGATGTGCAACTCTCTTTCCTCTTCTTTTGTATCTTTGGCAATCGAGTGTGATGAGATAGCTCTTACCTCAACATTGTCAAAATATAAATCCCTCTCCTGAGGTTCCTCATAGACTCCCTTTTGTATCTCTCAAATATTTCATCAATTTCTTTTGAAGTGGGAGGAGGTTCAGCAATTTGTACTTCAGGATCCTTTTCTTTACCACTTGTTTCTTCTTGGATTTTCCTCCTAGGCCTCCTAGGAATAGATATAAAATATTTTTCCTTTTCAATCATGATACTCTCTTGCTGTTTCTTGGACCTAGTCCTCATATTCAAAGGAGAATTCACTATGCTTCTTGTCTTATGTTCAAATTTTTCCTCTATTCTTTGTTCTTCAATCTGGCGCTAGGCTAAAAATTCCTTCCATGTTAAACCTTTATTTTTTATTTGATATTCTACCAATATTCTAATAAGCCCTTGATGATAGATGTCTTTCTCCTTAGTTTCAATTTTACCCTTCACACTCTCTATCATTTTGATTAAACTTTTAGAGAAAAAGTAAGGTAGATTGATTTTTGATTCTCCCTTGATATGCTGAAGTAGTCTAATATGAAAGAGGTAGACTACACTGAACCTGTTATCACATGTAAAGTACCTCTGAATGATTAACACCAACTCTGCCCAAGGTTCATTCAACCACTCCCTTAGAATGCCTTTTGTCCTATCAAATGAGCCTTTTCTATGTTTTTCCAAAAAGAAAGTCCACCCTTTGTCTTTAAAATGCAAGCCTTTATGGTATTCTTCACCTTCTAGTGGAAGATCTAGAGCTTTAGAAATGAATTCTGGGCTTAGTGGAATAGATAGGTTACCCACTGTTGTTTGACCTTGACTATAATTGTTTATAAACTCTTTTGTTACCCTGTCATTATGCCCTTTGAAATTATGAAGGAAACCTATCAACCCTACTTGATATAACTTTTCTATGGTCTCTTTTCCCCAATTTTCCACCTTAAATTCACTTGGATCTATTCTAGTGGACATGTTCTATGTATACCAGTTTATGTACCCTTGTACAGTCATCATCCTCATTATAAACAAAATCACATGCATATATAGAGTTTCTGCCTTTTTATTCAAGTAATTTTGATTTATAGATATTGTCAAAAGGCTTACCTGATCCTTTGAATAAACACAAAATGATTCACTTGCCCAAATCTGTCTCAACTTCCTCTGTTCTGCTATAAGATGAATGATCTATTTGTCAAAACGATTTTTTCTTATGCAAATATCATAAAAACATTTTAACAAATGTTTTTATTGCTCTCCAATCCCTGTGTTTGATCTCTATTTTGTCAAAATCATTCTTTGTTTTGAAGAAAAACAAGTTCTCTGTTTTGAAAAAAAATTCTTTGTCTCCTTTTTGTTTTAAAAACCGTGTAAAACCATTTTACAATGCTCATGAATCATGCTCTATTTTTTTTCTCTTCGAAAATCCCTCATATGTGTTCAATGTGCATCATATTTTCATAAAAAATGTGCTCATGGTGCATGGAAATCATGTTATTGTGTATAAGAATCTGTTTCATGCATGGAGAGATTTCAAATTTAATGAAGAATCGAATCTATATGGAGAGATTTTGAATTCTAATGAGAATACCTGATTTCTGAGTGATATTGTAATGACTTGAGTTAATCATGTGTTGACAAAAATGCAATTAGGACTCTTGTTGAATTGTTGCCAAGGATTCGTTCTTCTCACAGGTGGAGGAATCGTTTAAATGGAAGTGCAATTTAGACTTGGAGGTGGCAACTTTTTTCACTAATGACAGAGACCCGGTTTGTGACACCTCTTTAAAACAATTCCAAGTTCATTTATCCTCTAAATTCATTCAAGACTCAGCAAAATCCGGAATTGATCCTTACTTGATTCTTCTGTGCAATCCGTGGGGTTTGTTGGAGCGTTTCACTCTACTTGGCGAACAGAGGACTCGGTCCTCAACTCAACGTTAAATATTATTCCTAACTGCCTTATTTCTCCACAACTTCCTCCTTTTATTTATACGTTGCTTTTCTTAGCTCTGGCTTTTTTTCTTAGCATTTCTCTCTGCGTTTTTTTATGGCTCCGGCTTCGTTCTCTTAACATTTCTCTCGGTGTTTTATATGGCTCCAACTTCTTTCACAAGATGTTGAATGCATGATCTTGATTGCACAACATTATCACCCTTTTACTGAGCTTCAATCAGCTGTGATGGTGAAAGAAATGAGATACAGAGCGTTGTGCAAAAGTTTGAGTTAAAAATGCAATATAGGGCTGTCTGAACTCATAGTTTTGAACTTGTTTGACTGTTTGATTATGTCGACTCACCTTCTGACCTGCGTTTTTTACTTCCATGACTGCGTCCTCCGGATCCATGGTGTAAATTCTTGTCAAATCACCGTATCATATCATTCATGGCTGCCTTCATTAGTTTATATGCCTACCTTCATTATTTCGTATGCCTGCCTTCATTACTTAATATGCCCACCTTTCCATTTTTTTTAATTTCGTTCCTTTGCATATATCGTAGGTATATATCATAGGCATATATCATTTGTTTTATTGCGCTCCTTATACAATATGGTTTGTCATTTCATTTTATCATTTTAATTTGTTTTTAAAATGACCATAGGATAGGTCATTTTTAAAAATCAAATTAGTATTATTATGACATTAACCTTTGTATAGTGTATATAGGTCAACCAAAAACTTTTAAGAGGGAAAATATTGAGTCCTTATTTCCTAATCAAAATGCTTATAAAATATGTAGGGATGGATAGGATTGTGTCATGATGAATAGGATTATTATGAGGATAGGGTTATTGTATGGTAGGATTATTATGAAGAAGGTAATGGAGTAGGATAAATATGGAATGTAGAATGGTAGTGTAATAGAATGCATATCAAGTTAAACTAGTTTTATCAATTTCTAGAATTTTTTTCAAAAATCAAAGGTTCTAAGAGTAATTTTTTTACACTTACTGTACTTGTACTTCCATAATAGCTTGATGTCAATACTAAATGATGATGTTCTTTGCTGGTTCATCTTTAATTATTGATGATGGTTCTTCAAAGATATTCTCTGATGGAATATAAACACTAATATTTGCTTATTTATTTCTGCATCTGATATCGACTCAGGTCCCCTCTGTTGAGTATTGATTGTTCAGGTCCCTTCTGTAATGTTGATATCTCAGGTCCCTCCTGCAATATTATTTTCAATGTTGTTTCAGGTCCCGTCTGCAATGTTTATATCTCAGGTCCCTTCTGCAATACAACTGCTTCAAATTATTTGCATAATTTTATTACAAATATTCCCCCTTGCTTATTTTAAGACTTTTCCTCAAGTCTCGGAATGATGGAGGATGATTTCTGCAAAATAAAATAATGAAAAAGGTAAAAGAAATTGGGGAATTCATAGTGGCCAAACTAGTTGGTTTTCCATTATGAATTTGAGTTTGTATTGTGCCAGTTTCTTGGATTTTCACAACCAAACTCCTTTTTTATTTTATTTTATTTATTTTTTTATTTTTTGGAAGTAATAAAGGCATATCACTATGCTTTTCCATTATTTCTATCTGTTGAGATTCTTTTAAAAAATTCTTCTTTATTGATAGGCTTATTATAGACCTTAAGCCTATGTCCATTAACTATAAATGAAATTGCTTGTTCATCAATTGTTTTGATTTTAACTGCTCCATTATAAAAAATTTCTTCTATCTCATATGGCCCAAGCCAATGAGTTGTAAACTTTGCTTTGAAATCCTTGAACTTGGAGTCAAAGAGTAGTGCCCAGTCTCCTTTGTGAAAAGTTTTACTCTTGATAAATCGATCATGCCATTTAATTCTTTGCTATTGCACCAGTGTTGTGTGTTCTACTGCTTGTTGTCTTATTTCATCTAATTCATTCAACTACATGACTCTTTGTTGTTGTGCCTCTGTTAAATCCATTCCCAATTTTACTGCAATTTTAAATGTTTGAATTTGAAATTCAATGGGTAACAGAACTTCCTTACCATATACTAACTGATATGGACTGAATCCAGTTGTATCCTTCCATGTAATTTTGTATGCCCACAATGCATCCTTTAGCTTTTCTGACCAATCCTTCCTATTCATCTGCACTGTTTTCGTCATGATATTTTCTAGAACTTTGTTTGTGGACTCTACTTGTCCATTTGCTTGAGGATGATACAAAGTAGACTTTCTGTGTTTAATTTTATACTTTTTTGTAAGATCCCGGACAAGTTTGGATGTGAACTGTGTTCCCTGATCTATGACAATTTGTTTGGGAACTCCAAATCTAACAAAGATTTCCTCAAAAAGGAATGAAACCACTGTGTCTTCTGTTTCTCTTGCCACACTGCCTTTGCTTCTGCCCACTTTGTAACATAATTTGTACATACTAGAATGTACTTCTTTCCATTTGAAGGTGGGTTAATTGGTCCCACAAAGTCAAGAGCCCATTGTTCAAATGGCTCTATCAGTACCTATGGTTTTAATGGCATTTCATCTGATATTGTAGGTCTTCCTATTCTTTGGCAGCTATCACATCTTTTAACATAGGCCTTTGAGTCCTTGAAGATGGCTGGCCAATAGTAGCCCAGTTTGAGTACCTTGTATGTTGTCCGCTTGTCTGCAAAATGGCCACCACATGGTTCATCATGACATGCTTTCAAAATATCAAAAATTTTGTCTTCTCTAACACATTTTCTTATCAATAAATCAAAACTAGTATAGAAGAGGTCACCATTGACCCAACTATATTTAACACTTTCTCTAATTATTTTTATTTTCTGTTTCTTAGTGAAATGGGACGGTAATGTTCCATATGATAAATAGTTGGCTATGTCTTCAAACCATGGGGTTTTATTAATAATACAAAATAAATGTTCATCTGGAAAATTGTCTAAAACAGGGATTTGATCACTAGGTGAATGAAGTCTTGACAGAAAATCTGCCACTTGATTATCTTTGCCTGGTCGATCTAGAACAATAATATTAAATTATTGCATCAATAATAGCCATCTAGTAATTTTACCATTAGTAATTTCTTTGTTCATTAAGTATCTAATGGCTGAATGATTTGTATGAATAAATACTTGATAGCCTGTTATATAATGCCGAAATTTGTTAACTGCATGCACTACAACTAGCATTTCTTTTTCTGTGACTGTGTAATTTAATTATGCCAGTGTTAGGTTTTTACTTATGAAGTATATGGCATAATTAAATTGATTTTATTTTTGTCCAAGTGATTCTCCTATTGTTGTGTCAGATGCATCAGTTGAGATATGAAATGGCAATGACGAGTTTGGTCCACGAAGAATGGGAGCTATTGACAAATTTTCCTTCAATTTTTGAAATGCATTTTGACAATCAGTAGTCCATCAAAATTCAATGTCTTTTGTGAGTAACTTAAATAGAGGCAGAGCTATTTTACTAAAATTTTCGATGAATCTTCTATAATAGCCTGCATATCCTAAGAAACTCCTTACTTCTTTCTGAGTTGATGGTGGCATTAAATTTTCAATGACTTCTATTTTTGTTGGGTCCACCTTGATTCCAGAAGAAGAAATGTGGTGTCCCAACACTATCCCCTCAGTTAACATCATAAAACATTTCTCATTGTTGAGGGATAGGTTTGTTTCTATGCATCTCTTTAAATTTTTTTCAAGATTCTTCAAACAATCATCAAATGTATTTCCATATACAGTGAAATCATCCATATAAACTTCTACACATTCATGAATTAGATCAGCAAAGATTGCAAAGACTGCTCTTTGAAAAGTAGCAGGTGCATTACATAACCCAAAGGGAAAAACATTGTATGCATATGTTCCCTATGGAAAAGTAAATATTGTTTTATCTTGGTCCTCTAATGCTATCTTAATCTGATTATATTCACTAAACCCATCAAGAAAAGAAAAGTATTTATTTCCAGCTAATGAATCTAGTACTTGGTCAATGAATGGTAGAGGGAAGTGGTATTTCAAAGTCACTTTATTCAGTTCCCTATAATCTACACATATTCTCCATTTTCCATTTTTCTTTGGTACAACAACTAGAGGTGAAACCCATTAACTATCTGAAATAGTATAGATGAGTCCTACTTTTGATAATTTTTGCAGTTCCTCTTTCACTATTTCTTTCATCATAGGATTCATTCTTCTTTGTGGTTGTCTTACTGGTTTGATATGATCATCAATGTAGATATGGTGAATACATGTTTTCGGATGAATTCCTTGCATGTCTGTATAATCCCAGGCAAAAGATTTTGAATATTCTTGTAATAATGCAATTACCTATTTTTCTTGTGATGATTCTAGATTATTACCAATGTTTAAACTCTTTCCAAGTTCAATTTCAATGATTTTGCTTTGAGAATTGGTAATGGAATTAACAGGAAAAATGCTTTCAAATGAATTTTGCAATGATTGTATAGTACAATTTTCTTGAAAGCATTGATTTAAAAGATGGTTTGCAGCTTCATATTGTGTTATTCTTAATTGTTCAGAAATATCAGGTTCTGAGATGAAAAGATCTATTAAACCCTCATCTTCTTCCTCTTCTCTAAAATTGAAGGCTTGACTAATGCTTAAAATTGGCTGAGTGTTTTCTTGTTCATTTTCAGGCCATGATAATAAAGAAGGAGATTGTGCAGGAGGATAGAGTGTAATATGTTTCCTTTCATCTCCATGTGCTATGATCATACTTCCTGATCTGCATCCAATGAAGGCATCTACTGTGGCTAATCAAGGTCTGCCAAGAATTAAAATATGGCATCCTAAATTTAGTTTTGGTTGCAGGATTAAAAAGTCTACAGGATATTCCCATGAATCCAAAGAAACAGTGATGTATTCTAATATTCCCTTTGGTACTACTTTAGATCTATTTTCTAGCTCTAAAACTGTAGTTGTAGGTCGAATATTAGGTAGTTTCAAATATTTTATAGTTTCTGTTGTCATGACATTTATAGCTGCTCCCAAATCTATTAGAGTATTTTGAATTGGAAAATCCTTAATCGAAATAGTAACCATAGGTATCCCAGGATCAATATATTTTTCAATTGATGTCTTTGCAGACACGAGACTAGCTAATTGGCCAATGACTTGGATTATGGGTGGATCTCTTTTCTTTTTACTAGTTTTCTTAATGCATAATTCCTTAATTGTTTTTTCATAGATTGGTATATCTTTTATATGTTGCAGCAAAGGAATTTTGATATAAGAATTCTTTGATTCATATAAAATATCAAATCAGGAAGAGAAATTGGAATTTTTATTTTCTGCTCTACTAACCTCTCTGGATAGGGTGGTGTTTGAATCATAATTGCTTTTCCTTTCTGAATTTGATTTTACAGATGAGTTTTTTCAGATTTTTATCCTTCTTCAGTTTGTTCTTTTATGATCGGTGGAGAATCTTTGTGTATGTTATGAAACCAACTCACAAAAAGATAGAAAATATAGATCAATGCCTTAGAATTCAGCCTCTTCGAGGGGGAAACCTCCTTTACATTACACAAATGAAAAATTCTTGGATGATTCAAATGACAAAACCTCCTTTCTATATATAGGAGTCTAAGGGGTCACAATATAACCAAAGCTGACTTAACAATAATAATATAAAGGCACAAAAATAACAATAGTAGGATTCTATGGGGCACAATAATAACAATATGGGGACAATAGGGGCACAACAATAACAATAAGGGATACACCGACAATAGTAAAGGGGGAATCACTAATATTATAGGGATCTAACATGTCCCTCTCCTTCAAAAAAGTGTTGTCCTCAACGCTTGAGTAGTTCTGGATGCTTCTGTATAAAATTCTCATCCTCCCATGTGGAATCTTCAACGGGTAAGTTCTTCCACTTGATGAGATACTCTGAAATTGATCGATTTCATAGTTGTCGAGTTCTTGTTTCTTTGACTACTTCAAGTTCCAATATGATTTTTCCTTCCTCATCAAGTTCTGGCAATATTGTTTGAACTGGAAGCTTGTCACCTATAACCTTCTTTAAGCATGAAACATGGAAAACTGGGTGCACTTGGGAAGCTGTAGGAAGCTCCAATTTGTATGCCATAGTACCTATCTTTTGCAACACCTTGTACGAACCATAATAATTTGGTGATAATTTATTATCCTTCTTAGCTTGCTTGAGGGACATTAGTTTATATGATTGTAGCCGTAGGAATACCCAATCACCTACATCAAAACTTCTTTCGCTGCGATGTTGATCTGCCTGGTGTTTTCTATTCTGTGCCAAGGTGAGGTTATCCTTTAAGAGTTGTAGAACTTGTTTCTGATGCTCGATGTGATCTTCCACTGCTTGAACCTTATAATTTTCTCTTAAATATGATGTGATGGATGGTGGATGATATCCATAAAGTGACATAAATGGGGTCATTTTTGTTGCATTATGGAAGGAAGTGTTATACCACCATTCAGCCAAAGGCAACCATTTGACCCATTGTGTCTGTTTATCAGATACAAAGCAACGAAGATATCCTTCCAAACATTTGTTTACTATCTCAGTTTGCCCATGATATTGAGGATGTTAAGATGAGCTATGAGCTAACTGAGTACCAAGACAAGAAAATAATTATGTCCAAAAATTTCTAGTGAAAATGGGATCTCTGCCACTTATAATAATCTTTGGGTTTCCATGTAGCTTTTGAATTGTTTCCATAAATGCAGTAGAAATTGTACTCGCTTTAAATGGATGAGATAATGCACAAAAATGTGCATACTTGGTAAGTCTGTCAACTACCACCATGATAACACTCTTTCCTTCAGACTTCGGTAAACCTGTGATAAAATCCATTGAAACCTCCTCCCAATGTTGGCTTGGAATGGATAAAGGTTGTAATAGTCCCGAGGTCTTAATTGTTTCAACTTTATTTTGTTGGCAAACCAAACATTCCGCCACAAACTTTTGAATATCCGATTTAAGGCCATCCCAAAAAAATCCTTCTTAATCCCGTGGTAGGTTTTTAGAAATCATGAGTGCCCTCCTAAGGGAGAGGTGTGCAATTCCCTAAGAATCTTTTGTTTGAGTTGGGAATTCTCACATAGGTATAAACGATCCTTGTACCATAACGAATCATTTTTCCAGCTAAATGTATCATATGTACTGGGATCTTGTTGTATATTTTGAATGAGTGCCCACACTTCCTCATCATTCTTCCATTCATCCCTTGCTTCATTTATCCAATTTGGTTGGATAATAAAAATGGCACAAATAAATGCTTCCACATCCTCATACTTTCTTGAGAGTGCATCTGCCACAACATTTTTCTTCTCTTTTTTGTAGATGATTTCAAAGTCATAACCCAACATTTTTGTTGCTCTTATGAAGATAATCTTTGTTCTAAAAAGTATTTAAGACTATCATGATCTGTTTTTACCTTGAAGTGTCTTCCCATTAGGTAGGGTCGCCATTTCTTAAATGCATGTAGTATTGCCAACATTTCCTTCTCATAAATAGCTTTATGTAAATACTTTCCTTTGATTGGACGACTTTCGAAAGCAATGGGTCTTTCTTCTTGCATTAAAACAACACCAATTCCATTTCCTTAGGCATCACATTCCACTATAATTTTTTTTTGTGAAGTCTGGTGTAGCTAAGACTCGTGCTTGGCACATTGCCTCTTTAAGATGTTCAAAGGCCTTCATTGCTTCTCGAGTCCATGAAAATGCATCTTTATTCAATAATGTTGTTAGAGGTGTTGCTATTCTCCCATAATTCTTAAAAAACTTGCGATAATACCCTGTCAACAAAGAAATCCTCGTAGATGCTTTATGGATGTGGGGATTTTCCATTCCTTAATGGTTTTAATTTTGCTAGGGTCTACCTTAACACCTTCATGAGATACAATATGCCCCGGATATTCCACCTCTTGTACTCCAAAGAAACATTTGGATATTTTTGCATATAATTGTTTCTCCTCCAATAGTTTGAGCACCATGTCAACATGTTGGACATGATCCTTCCAAGACTTGCTGTAGATTAGTATATCATCAAAAAATACTAACACAAATTTTCTAAGGAAGGGTTTGAAAAATGGAATTCATCAAACCTTGAAATGTATAAGGTGCATTAGTAAGGCCAAAATGCATGATCAAAAATTCATAATGACCCTCATGAGTTCTAAATGTTGTTTTTGGAATGTCTTCAGTCTTCATTCTGATTTGATGATATCCTGAACGAAGATCCAACTTGGTGAAGTAAATTGATCCATGCAATTCATCCAATAATTCATCAATGACAGGAATGGGAAATTTATATTTAATAGTGAGCTTGTTGAGCTCCCTATAATCTGGACACATGCACCATGATCCATCCTTCTTGTGAACCAATACTATTGGAGCAGAGAAAGAACTTTGACTAGGTTGAATTATACCAGCCTCTAGCATTTCTACAACCATATGTTCAATTTCACTCTTTTGGACATAGGGATATCTGTAAGGCTTGATGTTTGGAGGAACACTTCCTGGAATCAAATTAATAGCATGATCATGATCATGAATAGGTGGGAGGTCTATGGGAGTCTCAAACACCTTGGAATGATTGTCCACAACTTTTTGGAGATCTAGAGAAATGGATGATTTTCATGTGGGAACCTATAGTGAACATAATTGTGCAATTATGTCGCATTGTTCTTTCTTTAGAAGCTTTTTCATTCCGTTAGGGCAGATTATCTTTCCTAGTTTCCCTGCGATACCCCTTAATTCAACTTCCTTTCCTTCTGAAGAAAATTTCATGAAAATTTCATGAAAATTAAAAGCTATTGTACCCAAGGATTGTAGCCATTGGACTCCTGGTACAACATCAACACCACCCATTGGAATGGAAGGCATTGGGCTATTCAATACATATTCTCCCATGGATAACTTGATATTATGGCACTTTCATGAGCAATTTATGGTTCCTCCACTTGCAACCATCACTTGACACTATGGTGCTGGATATAGGAAGCAATTCAATTCCTTGGCTATCTTACAACGAATAAAATTATGGGTACTTCCCGAATCAATCAACACTATTACCTTTTTATTCTTGATATGCCCTTCTATCTTGATAGTTTTAGGAGTGGTAATTCCAGCCAATGCATTACAAGATATGGTCAGATTCAATCCTTCTTTTTCTAGGGTTTGTTCCTGGTGTATATCCTCTACTTTTGATGTTTATTGTTCCTTTTCTTCCTCCTCTTCACAATCTATGTAAAATAATTTCTTCTCAGCACACTTATGACCTTTAGCGTATTTGCTATCAGAACTGTAACAAAGACTTTTCGCTCTTATCTTCCAATTTTTATGGTGTCAACCTTGTAGGTTGTGGATGGCTAGGGGCAGCAACACTTCCATCTTTATGATTGTGAGTGGTAGGCTTCCTTGTTGCCATAATTTTGCTTTCCATTTTTCTTGCCAACCTGAATGCCTTCTCCAATGAATATGGTTCCCAAAGGCGAACCTCATGTTGGATGTTATCTTTTAAAGTCCCTATGAACACATCAATCCTATGCTCTTCTGGAATATCTTTTACCCTTATATTCAATTTTTGGAAGTCCTCAATGTGCTCCATCATTGAAACCTTTTGTTTGAGATTTATCAATTGGCTAAAAAAAGTGTTGCTTTTTGTATCCTCATAATGTGCTATCATTTCATCCATAAAAATAGCCAAAGTGACAATTTTTTTACGAGAGCAAAGCCATCGATACCATACAAACTGATTTGGTTCCAAATATAAAGTTGCAATGAGTACCTTTTATGTTTTTTTCACATTATGGAGATCGAAAAATGCTCCATCTGTAGTATCCATGTTCCAGGAACCTTTCCATCAAACTTCCTCATATCGATCTTTGGAACATGGTGGTTCTTTGATCCAATGTTAGAGTCTATTAAATCATGATGAACATTTATTTTTTTCTCATCATGAGTTTCCTTTACTACCCTTTTGCCATTAGTAAGCATTTCTTGTAGAAACTTTGTCAAATCTATCTTCAAATCTTCCATGCCTTTCTTTAAATCATCCATCTTAGCTTCCATGCCATCCATCTTAGCTTCCATGCCGTCCATCTTAGCTTCCATGTCATTCATCTTAGCTTCTATGCCTTTCTTTAAACCATCCATCTTAGCTTCTGTTACTTTTTGTGCAAGTGAAATTTGTTGCACTTGGTCTCGTAATTTTGATATATCATGTTGCATTTCTTCCTCTTCTTCATGAGTCATGCTAGAGATTTCAGGTTGCTTACTAGGTGTTTCCATTTTCTTTCATCGGGGCATCAATTATCTATAATAATGCTTCACTATGCCCTTTGAATTCCATCAAACTAATTTTTCAAACCAAGCTTGTGCAAAAATTCAAAAAAAACTACACACATTTTTTCACTTTGTAGGAGCTCGATATTGAATCTGATGTATCTCTGTAATTTTGGATCTCCAAGGTTTGAAATTTCTTCCCACGGTAACTCTATGAGTAGTCTTTCTAACCCTACAAGTCTTATCAAGATTGGATTCTCCAATGAAGAGTTATGCCAAATCTCCCACGATGGCCTGAGTATAGACCGGTTCAGTAGAGCGAACTTGTATGATGTACCGCGGGTCACTCTTTCAACCTTAGGTTTTGAAAATGATACCCAAAATACCACAATCCGTCCCGTTGCTGTAACTTCTGACAAAAATTTAATCTGATGACCAAAGCGAAAGTTATGACGATTTTCCCAAGGTCACCTGTTTGGAATGTAATTTAGGGGTTTGCAAAAACCCTAACTGTCTCAGATTATATCTCCGCAAATATAGCGAGACAAGATCTACAATTCGGAGCTGTGGTTCAGACAGATTGCTTATCAAAAGGGTTTTGTTTTTAACTTCTGAAACTTCGTAGAGAAAGAGTTATAGCAAAAAATTCCACAATCGCCTATTTTAGATGAAATTCTGGAGCTTGCAAAAACCCTAACTTCCTCAGATCATATCTTCGACAATATAGCGATACAAGATTGGAAGTTTGGACCCGAAGTTCAGTGAGATTTCCTATCAAATGGGTTTTTTTTAGCTTTTGAAATGTCGAAGAAAAAAAGTTATAGTGAAAATTCCATGATGACTTGTTTGGAGTAGCGAAACCCTAGAATCCAAATCTCTGGTACCAAATGTTATGAAACCAGCGCACAAAAAGATAGAAAAGATAGATCAACGCCTTAGAATTCAGCCTCTTCAAGGGGGAAACCTCCTCTACATTACACAAATGAACAATTCTTAGATGATTCAAATGACAAAACTTCCTTTCTATATATAGGAGTCTAAGGGGTCACAATATAACCAAAGCTGACCTAACAATAATAATATAAAGGCACAAAAATAACAATAGTGGGATTCTATGGGGCACAATAATAACAATATGAGGACAATAGGGGCACAACAATAACAATAAGGGATACAACAACAATAGTAAAGGGGGAATCACTAGTATTATAGGGACCTAATAGTGTAATACTTTCCCAGACCTTAAGTGGACATCTTGTATAGAAATGATAGAATATGTAGGAAAATATGTTACTTCTTCCACATTATAAGCTAGTCTTTCCACTTTGTTACTTGGATTTGCTACAGGTTGAAGTTGCTACGGTTGAGTTAATGCAGGATTTTTGTGTGGAAATGACATTGGTTGCGGATTTTGCTGGAATTGTTGATATCGAAATGACTGTTGAGGATACATTTGTTGTGATGGCTAAGATGGCTGAGTTCCATAACTATATCCTAGCCAACCTTGTGCAGGTTTATTTTGACTTGTGTATATATTTGTTTTATTTTATTTATTTCTCCATTAATTATTTTTAATTTAGTTTATTTTATTTCCATTAATTATTTTATCTATCAAATAATCTTGTCTCTATTAGGGTCTTGACTAGTTTTTATAATTTTGACTTCCCTCCTTGTTTAGGGTTTGACTTTCTTTTAATCTCTTTAATATAGCGGTTACTTATTAATATTTGTTTTTAATAAATTAATAAACTAATATCATAATTTAAATATTATTTTTCAAAAACTAGTAATATTTGGTTTTAATAAATTAATTTAAATATTATTTTTCAAAAACTAGCTGTTACTTATTTAAGCCTCTACATTGCTCTACATTGCTCTCTATTTAAGCCTTTTCCATGGTTTGCCTCTTCATTTGGTTCTGATGATGAACCACACTTGTTGGTTCGAAACGCGTTGGCCAAAAATTTCTCTTATGTGATTTCTATCGAAAGACTTTGCTTAATTCATTATGGATCACATAAGCTTGAATATAGAAAAAATAAATGAAGACTCTGATGGAAGTATGAAAAAGATGGAGACCCTTGACAATGGATATCTTTGGGAGATGTGTCAACGTGTATGCAGGATGTTGATACCTACAGGAGGATGTCATGATGAAGAGCCATCTCGTAAGGTACTGTTTGCTTTAATGTTATGTTTTGGTTTCTTGAATAATATCTAGATGGGTTCATGCAGGGCTACTAGAACAAGAATTATAAATACAAGTACAACTAGCATTCATGTGGTTGATGCAAATTCCTGAAAGAAACATGATGAGGAAGAAGTAGCCATATGACAAAGATTCCAGATATATATGAAGAATGCCACTTTCCATGAAGAAAGGAATGACATGAGAAACCAAGGAGGAAAGTGATGGATGGCCAATGCCCTACAAGGAAGAAGCTTGACTGAATTCCATGACATCAAGGAAAGAAATTAATAAAGCAACTGAAGGACCCACAAAGAAGAAGTTGCTGATGAAAAGAGAGTCCCTAGTTGAGAGGGAGTTCTGACAAATCTCTAATTAAGAGGGAGCTTGGGAAAGTCTCTGATCAGAGGGATCTTGGGTACATTGCTTTCCATGAATGGGCATATTTTCCCTAGTTTAGAGGGAGAGATAGACACAACATTCTTGTCTTCACTTGGGAAGGAAGAATGGAGGATTGGGTAATCATCTGGCATCTGATACTCTTTGAGGATGTGTACGACATCCAAGAAGAGAGTAGGCAAGATGACTGATATTCTTTGAGGGTTGGGAACCCAAGATAAGAATAGTCCTAAAAGGTCATACTCAGTGAACACCCGGGTGGGTATGTACCTTGAGAGACAATGATGAAGGTGTTTATAGTCATTGGTCTTGCCAACATTGTGCTATGATATGATGAGAGATAGAGCTGTTAGTCAAGGCCTTGTTGTGGAAACAATGTTGGTTACTATGATGCTATACAGATGGGTTACCAATCCAATCCTTCTTATGGTAAATTACTCAGATTGAGAATGACTAAGTACCATTATGAATACCTCCCTAGTTAAGAGGGAGTGTTGTAAAGTGTAACTAGGTTCAGTCTTCATAATGACATGTAATCATGATCTTTGAAAATGATGAAATAAAATAAATAAAATTATTTTTGTATGCCTTGCTTCATGGGTTTCATGAGAAAGAGGTTTTATTTGTTAGTGGCTCCCATTGAGAGCCTTAGGATTTTATTATTGAGTCAAAGAGTCAATGTCATGTATGAAGAGCTCTTGTTGAGCATGATTTAATGTGGATTTAAGAGATCTGTGGTTTGTATCTTTTGAATTAATAACCGGAGAACCCACAGTATGAGTATTTTTATGCCAACGTTTCAAATCCCAACTGGGATCCATCATCAGGACTTTAAGAATGATGATACAAGATGAGCTGCTTTAGAGAAATAAATACTATTGAGGATAAATTTGGAACAATACACTGTCGGCTGGGAAATTTATTAATTTATTAATTTTATTTTATTAATTTAATTTCATTAAATTAATTTATTAATTTAATTATTTTAATTATTTAATTATTTTATTTTATTACTCTTATATATTTAATTCTATTAATTTAATTAGAATAAATTAAATTGTTAAATTAAATTTATTCTATTTAATTAAAAATAAAATTATTAATTTAATTAATTTAATTAAAATAAAATTATTAAGTTAATTTAATTTAATTGATTTAATTTTATTAATTTTTATTATTAATTTTATTAATTTTGATATTTTATTATAACTTATTAACTTTATTAATATGATTTTATTAATTTTATTGTTGTAAATTAATAATCCTTAGTAATTAATTAATTAATTAATTAATTATGTATAATTATGATTAATTAATTAACGGGATAATTAATATACTAATGAGTATATATATATCCACATTTATTAATTATGATTTTTAATTAATTAATGGGATAATTAATATACTAATTAATATCTATCTATATATATATATATATATATATATATATATATATATATATATATATATATATATCCTCATTTATTAATTATTATTAGTTATAATTAATTTCTATATATTAATTAGTATATTAATCAATTAGTATATTCATTAATATATTCATTAATGAGATAATTAATATATATTAATTAGAATATATATCCTCATTTATTAGTATATAAGAAACTATCAAACTCCTCAATTATTAATTAGAATATTAATTAGTATAATTATATATACCCTAATATACTAATATTATGAATTAATAATATTAATGTATATAAGTCTATGAATATGTCTATTTAGTCCTCCAACGACAAGCACTTGCCATCCTCTTCAAATTCGGCCTAAAAAATTGTGTGGAAAACTCATGTTGGATTACATTAATAGACACATCCATTTGTACTGTTATGTCGGCTTAATATGTGGGACGAATTACTATATATACGCAACTAGGATATTTTCATAAGTTAAGTTCAGAACTCAGATCCTTCTGAAGTTTCAGAGGGATGTCACAGAAAAGGGTTTCAGATGCTACATTGAAGTATTTTCGGAAGTTTGTCCACAGTATATTATGTAGATACCTCTGCAATTTTGGTGGGTGATCACAATCCTTTGCATGTATGAAATTTCAGTGAACTAGGACATCAAAATATCTCAGATCATACATATTTCGGTAAAAACTATAGTCAAAGGTTGCAAGATAACAGCTCCATGGAAAAGGGAATTCAGATCCCTCTTGAATGTAGACAATTGATCAATGGAGCATATTTATGATTCATATGTGAGAGAAGATCTTGGACTATCAGAAAGAGGAAGAGGTTGGGTGTCTAAAGGAAGAAGTCAGATCTCTATACAGTGCATAGTTTAGTAGCAACAAAGAAGATGAGATAGTTCATAGAAGGACATGACAGTGAGAAGAAGATATTTATGGAAGAATCTTGATAAGGCAATGATGTGGAAATGCAAAGAAGGTTGAAGTGAAGGAAGAATCACGAAGAAGAAAAGACATTCAAGGGAATCAGTGGCTTGGTCTTGGTATTCGTCAATTGGAATCTCTATAAGAAGAATTTGTGTGGGTTTTCCTCTCAAAGGGTGAGAGGTTTTGGCCCTGGGAGAAAGCCAACATCTTGTGTTCTTGTCTCTTTTGTTTTGGTAACTATTTGATGAAGTAAGGAAACACACTCTAATAATAACAAGAGAAGATTGTTATAATAAGAAAAAGTAAAAAGTACCTCACAAATAGTTATCATCATCAAAAGACTTTTATTAACCTAATTACCCTAAATTCTTCAACATGGTGGTAGCCGTTCAACCACACATAGGCGGGTGCGGCATCACCGTACTTTTTATTTTCACCAATGCTCAAGCACACGGTCTACACCTACTTCAAAACTTAACCAATTTCTCCCTAAGTGTTATCATGCAACGAAAATAACATTCATTATATCTTATTCAATTATCTTCAATTATACATATGCAATGGAATCATCAAATAACACAAGTTTACACACATATACT
This sequence comes from Pinus tabuliformis, assembly GCA_031772625.1. NCBI lineage: Eukaryota > Viridiplantae > Streptophyta > Pinopsida > Pinales > Pinaceae > Pinus > Pinus tabuliformis. The sequence goes on from CM062810.1 coordinate 975,250,694, forward strand.
TGGGAGGGGCAACTACCAGTTAAGTTTGCCCAATAATATATAAAATTTGCAATTTAACTTCAATTACAATATTTTACAATTCTATACAAGTCCGTTTATCCACCTGCACACCTTGCTGATTTTGCCTAAAAGTTGTGCCTGGGTTGTGCAACACTGTCCGCTATGTTTTTGATGCCACCTGTCCACACTGCCTACCCGTAAACCCCAAAATCGTGCTGCCCAATGCACCGTGAAACACTACAGTTGTCATTCTTCCAAAAATGTGCGATCCTGCCGATTCTTCTTGCATTCAGACCGTCGTGCAACCTTGCCATTCTTCCTACCATGTGGGCGCCCTGCCTGGATCACTACCAGTGACACTGTTTTCCTTGCCTGCAACCTGCCCAGAACACCCTCCTCATCTGACCTCTGCTTGAACTAAGACTTCGACACTCTTCTTGCCGGTCCCCCCATTCACCTAAACTATGGTTCCAACTCCGTCGGCACAACTCTGTTCAACAATCCACCCGAACTGTTGCCACAGTGCCACCTGACCCAAGTTCACCCACCCAAGGGGGGGGCATGGCCCGACCCGCCTGTGTGTGGCGCCCTGCAGAACTCGACCCACGACCAATATGTGCTATCTCCTGCCCAAATTGCGACCTGTTATGACTTCACCCTTCAGCTACCCAAACTTGCCCTTTCATTTTGTTTTCATGTTAAAATGAACTCTTGGTTGATTCTTAACTCCATCAACTCATCCTCATACTTATACGATCTTCCAATGAGTGAAGCCATCCAAGGGATGCGTTATTTGGTTGCCCATGGGTCGAACTATCATGCACCCGACCTTCCCACCAACACAACGCGCATATGAACTGTTGGGTCAGCTAGCCCAAGCTGACTAACACGTCGCACATCGCTCACCCAAGCCAACCACTCATCCGCAATGTGTCTCGCCCATCGCACAACCCATCTGTCGTAATGTTAGGTCCCTATAATACTAGTGATTACTCCATTACTATTGTAGTTGTATCCCTTATTAATATTTTTGTGCCCCTATTGTCCCCATATTGTTATTACTATGCCCCTTAGAATCCCTCTATTGTTATTTTTGTGCCTTTATATTATTATTGTTAGGTCGGCTGGGTTATATTGTGACTCCTTAGACTCCTATATATAGAAAGGAGGTTTTGTCATTTGAATCATCAAAGAATCATTCATTTGTGTAATGTAAAGGAGGTTTCCCCCTCGAAGAGGCTGAATTCTAAGGTGTTGATCTATCTTTTCTATCTTTTTGTGAGCTGGTTTCATAACATTTGGTATCAGAGCTTTGGATTCTAGGGTTTCGCTGCTCCAAATAGGTCATCGTGGCATTTTTTCTATAACTTTTTTTCTATGACATTTCAGAAGTGAGAAAAAAAACCCATTTGAGACGAAATCATGCTGAAGCTCGAGTCCAAATTTCAGAGCTTTTCGCGCTATATTTGCGGAGATATGATTTGAAGAAGTTGGTCTTTTTGCAGACTCCTGAATTACATTCCAAACAGGTGACCTGGGGAAAATCGTCATAACATTCTTTCTGAGCATCGTATTGAAATTTCGTAGGAAGGTATAGAAAGATAACGAAATTTAGTTTCTTGTATATATTTTTCAGAGCCAAAGGTCGAAACAGGGACATGTGGCACGTCGTACAAGTTCGCTCTACTGAACTAGTCTATAATCAGGTCACTGTGGGAGATTTGGCATAACTCTTCCTTGGAGAATCCAATTGGGATCAAATTGGTGGCATTGGAAAGAGGACACAGAGGGCTACTGCAGGTCACAATTTCAGAACTGGATGGTTGGAAATTACAGAGATACATCAAGGGCAATATCGAGCTCCTACAAAGTGAAAAAAGGTGTGTAGATTTTTTTTTAAATTTTTGCTTAAGCTTGGTTTGAAAAATTATTTTGAAGGAATTCAAAGGGCATAGTAGAGAATTATTATCGGTAACTGATGCCTCGAGGAAAGAAAATGCAAAAACCTAGTAAGCAACTGAAAGCTCTAGCATGACTCATGAAGAAGAGGAAGAAATGCTACATGATATATCAAAATTACAAGACCAAGTGCAACAAATTTCACTGTCACAAAAGCTAATAGAAGCTAAGATAGATGGCGTGGAATCTAAGATAAAGGGTGTGGAAGCTAGGATGAATGGCGTGGAAGCTAAGATTGAATATTTGAAGATATATTTGAAGACATATTTGACAAATTTTCTACAAGAAATACTTACTAATGGTGAAAGGGTAGTAAAGGAAACTCGTGATGCGAACAAAAGAAATGTTAATCATGATTTCATAGACTCTAATGTTGGATCGAAGACCCACCATATTCCAAAAATTGATATAAGGAATTTTGATGGCAAGGATCCTGTAACATGGATATTACAGATGGAGCAGTTTTTCGATCTCAATAATGTGCAAAACACACAAAAGGTACGTATTGCAACTTTATATTTGGAACCAAATCAGTTTGTATGGTATCAATGGCTTTACTCTCGTAAAAAAATTATCACTAGGGCAATTTTTACGGAAGAATTGACAACACATTATGAGGATACAAAAAGAAACACTTTTTTTAGCCAATTGATAAGTCTCAAACAAAAGGGTTCAATAATGGAGCACATTGAGGAGTTCCAAAAATTGAACATAAGGGTAAAAAATATTGCAGAGGAGCATAGGATTGATGTGTTCATAGGGACTTTAAAGGATAATATCCAACATGATGTTCGCCTTTGGGAACCTGATTCATTAGAGAAGTCATTTAGGTTAGCAAGAAAAATGGAAAACAAAATTATGGCAACCAGGAAGCATACCACTCACAACTATAAAGATGGAAGTATTGTTGCCCCTAGTCTTCCACAACCTATAAGGTTGACACCACAACAATTGGAAGAAAAAAGAGCAAAAGGGCTTTGTTACAGTTGTGATAGCAAATACACTAAAGGTCATAAGTGTGCTGAGAAGAAATTATTCTACATAGATTGTGAAGAGGAAGAAGAAAAGGAGCAAGAAAGGTCAAAAGAAGAGGATATACTCCAGGAACAAAGCCTAGATAAAGAAGAAATGAATCCGACCATATCTTGTAATGCATTGGCTGGAATTACCACTCCTCAAACCATCAAGATAGAAGGACAAATTAAGAAGAAAAAGGTAATAGTGTTGATTGATTCAGGAAGTACCCACAATTTTATTCATTGTAAGGTAGCAAAATAATTGAATTGATTCCTATATCCAGCACCAGAGTGTCAAGTGATGGTTGCAAATGGAGGAACAATAAATTGCTCGGGAAAGTGCCATAATATCAAGCTATCCATGGGAGAATATGTATTGACTAGCCCAATGCTTTCCATTCCAATGGGAGGTGCTGATGTTGTACTAGGAGTCCAATGGCTACAATCCTTGGGTACAATAGCTTTTAATTTTCAAGAAATTTTCATGAAATTTTATGCGGAAGGAAAGGAAGTTGAATTAAGGGGTATTGCAGGGAAACCGGGAAAGATAATCAGCTCTAACAGTATGACAAAGCTTCTAAAAAAGGAACAAAGAGGTGTAATTGCACAATTATGTTCGCTAGATGTTTCCACATCAAAATCATCTATTTCTCCAGATCTCCAAAAAGTCTTGGACAATCATTCCAAGGTATTTGAGACTCCCAAAGGTCTCCCACCTATTCGTGATCATGATCATGCTATTCATCTGATTCCAGGAAGTGTTCCTCCAAACATCAGGTCGTACAGATATCCCTATGCCCAAAAGAGTGAAATTGAACGTATATTTGCAGAAATGCTAGAGGCTGGTATAATTCAACCTAGTCAAATTTCTTTCTCTACTCCAGTAGTATTGGTGCACAAGAAGGATGGATCATGGCACATGTGTTCAGATTATAGGGAGCTCAACAAGCTCACTATTAAAGATAAGTTTCCCATTCCTATCATTGATGAATTACTGGATGAATTGCATGGATCAATTTACTTCACCAAGTTGGATCTTCATTCAGGATATCATCAAATCAGAATGAAGACTAAAGACATTACAAAAATAGCATTTAGAACTCATGAGGGTCATTATGAATTTTTGGTCATGCCTTTTGGCCTTACCAATGCACCTTCTACATTTCAAGGTTTGATGAATTCCATTTTCAAACCCTTCCTTAGAAAATTTGTGTTAGTACTTTTTGATGATATACTAATCTACAACAAGTCTTGGAAGGATCATGTTGAACATGTTGAGAGGGTGCTACAATTATTGGAGGAGAAACAACTATATGCAAAAAGATCCAAATGTTTCTTTGGAGTACAAGAGGTGGAATATCTGGGTCATATTGTATCTCATGAAGGAGTTAAGGTAGACCCTAGCAAAATTAAAGCCATTAGGGAATGGAAAATCCCCACATCCATAAAGCATATGTGAGGATTTCTCGGGTTGACAGGGTATTATCGCAAGTTTGTTAAGAATTATGGGAGATTAGTAGCACCTCTAACAACATTATTGAAGAAATACGCATCTTCATGGACTCCAAAAGCAACAAGGGCCTTTGAACATCTTAAAGAGGAAATGTGCCAAGCACTGGTCTTAGCTACACCGGACTTCACAAAAACCTTTATTGTGGAATGTGATACTTCAGGAAATGGAATTGGTGCTGTTTTAATGCAAGATGAAAGACCCATTTCTTTTGAAAGTCATCCAATCAAGGGAAAGTTTTTACACAAATCTATTTATGAGAAGGAAATGTTGGCAATACTACATGCACTTAAGAAATGGCGACCCTACCTAATGGGAAGACACTTCAAGGTAAAAATGGATCATGATAGCCTTAAATACTTTTTAGAACAAATATTATCCTCTAAAGAGCAACAAAAGTGGGTCACAAAGATGTTGGGTTATGACTTTGAAATCATCTACAAAAAAGGGAAGCAAAATGTGGTGGCAGATGCACTCTCAAGAAAGGATGAGGATGTGGAAGCATTGTTGTGCGCCATTTCTATTATCCAACCAGATTGGATAAACGAAGCAAGGGAGGAATGGAAGAATGATGAAGAAGTGTGGGCACTTATTCGAAAGTTACAACAAGATTCCAGTACATCTGATACATTTAGCTGGAAAAATGATTCCTTATGGTACAAAGATCACTTATACCTCTGTAAGAATTCGCAACTCAAACAAAAGATTCTTATGGAATTGCACACTTCTCCTTTAGGAGGGCACTCAAGATTTTTAAAAACTTACCACAGGGTTAAGAAGGAATTTTTTTGGGATGGCCTTAAATCGGATATTCAAAAAATTTGTGGTAGAATGTTTGGTTTGCCAACAAAATAAAGTTGAAACAATTAAGACCCCGGGTCTATTACAACCTTTATCCATTCCAAACCAACATTAGGAGGAGGTTTCAATGGATTTTATCACAGGTTTACCCAAGTCTGAGGGAAAGAGTGTCATCATGGTGGTAGTTGACAGACTTACCAAGTATGCACACTTTTGTTCATTATCACATCCATTTAAAGCTAGTACAGTTTCTACTGCATTTATGGAAACAATTAAAAAGCTACATGGAAACCCAAAGATTATTGTAAGTGACAGGGATCCCATTTTCACTGGAAATTTTTGGACAGAATTATTTTCTTGTCTCAGTACTTAGTTAGCTCATAGCTCATCTTATCATCCTCAATCTGATGGGCAAACTGAGATAATAAACAAATGTTTGGAAGGATATCTTCGTTGCTTTGTATCTGATAAACAAACACAATGGGTCAAATGGTTGCCTCTGGCTGAATGGTGGTATAACACTTCCTTCCATACAACAACAAAAATGACACCATTTATGGCACTTTATGGATATCAGCCACCATCCATCACATCGTATTTGAGAGAAAATTCTAAGGTTAATGCAGTGGAACATCACATCGAGCATCAACAACAAGTCCTCCAACTCTTAAAGGATAACCTTGTGTTGGCGCAGAATAGAATGAAACAACAGGCAGATCAACATCGCAGCTAAAAAAGTTTTGATGTAGGTGATTGGGTATTCCTACGGCTACAACCATATAAACAAATGTCCCTCAAGCAAGTTAAGAAGGATAATAAATTATCACCAAAGTATTATGGTCTGTACAAGGTGTTGCAAAAGATTGGTACTATGGCATACAAATTGGAGCTTCCTGCAGCTTCTCGAGTGCACCCAGTTTTCCATGTTTCATGTTTAAAGAAGGTTATAGGCGACAAGCTCCGAGTTCAAACAATATTGCCAGAACTTGAAGAGGAAGGAAAAATTATATTGGAACTAGAAGCAGTCATAGAAACGAGAACTTGACAACTACGAAATCGATCAATTTCGGAGCATCTCATCAAGTGGAAGAACTTTTCCGCTGAAGATTCCACATGGGAGGATGAGAATTTTATATAGAAGCATCCAGAACTACTCAAGTGTTGAGGACAACAATTTTTTGAAGCAGAGGGGCATGTTAGGTCCTTATAATACTAGTGATTACCCCATTACTATTGTAGTTGTATCCCTTATCAATATTGTTGTGCCCATATTGTCCCCATATTGTTATTACTATAACCCTTAGAATCCCTCTATTGTTATTTTTGTGCCTTTATATTATTATTGTTAGGTCGGCTGGGTTATATTGTGACTCCTTAGACTCCTATATATAGAAAGGAGGTTTTTCCATTTGAATCATCAAAGAATCATTCATTTGTGTAATGTAAAGGAGGTTTCCCCCTCGAAGAGGCTGAATTCTAAGGCGTTGATCTATCTATTCTATCTTCTTGTGAGCTGGTTTCATAACATGCAAAAATCCCCCACTAGTCTCCTTCGCATGGTCACTCATCCACATCGCACATCGGGTAGGTGCTCGCTACACTTGATCACCCACCCTCCATACATAACAGATCGAGACCCCCTTAATCGATGGTGGGGTCGCACATAACCAAACTTCTCGCCTTCTAGTCACCTTTGACCGAACAGTCCACCCGAGTCGTCTTTAATTGAACACAGACGCCCATCACACATCTAGGTGGACTCATACTATGGGTTTGATTTTGCGACTCTCTCGAGCACTCCCGATTCGAAGCCATGACATCACACACACACACACACACACACACACACACACACACACACACACATATATATAACATCTAGTATAGAACACTTAACATAATAATTTATAACATCGAGTATTAACATAACCATTTAACTATATTTATATATAAAGTTGTAAAGTATAACATAACTATAACTATTATATATATACAACATAACTATATATAGTTATATAACATAACATATCATGTAACATAACTATATATGACATAGTTATAACTATAACATCTCTTTCTCTCTCACACACAGACACACACACACACATAAAACATTTAACATAGTTTTATAACTGTGCTCTTCATAATAACATAATATGGGTGATGCTCAACAACTTTTTAAGACTCGAGTTGATCTATAAACTGTAATTTTCCTTAAAATTTCCATTACTCATATTTGTAGGATTATTTAATATAATGATATGAAAAATATATATCTCTTAGCTCCCGCCCTTATTAAATTTACTAGTTGATTAATGATTTTGTAACTTACACTTCCTATATTTTTATTTAACTATATAACATGACATAACATAACTATAACACACATACACACATTGTTATAACAATAACTATATATATATATATATATATATATATATATATATATATATATATATAACACAACATAGGATGACTATAACACACATACACACATCATTGATACACACATTAAATCCATGGTGAAAAGTGCATTTAAAGTGAATATATAAAGCATTCTGACTTTTTTCTAATTTGTAGGTCACACTATTTATTATGTAGTGTGTCATACAAGAAGCATTGTTTCCATGTGCTTGCACCTAGTACATGTCATGTGTCAAATCAAATACTATAAGAACTTTCCTTATGGAGTATTTGGTTGGCATGAAGTTTTATTAGTTTTGCAAATAAGTTTATTTTAGTTTTTTTACATATATTTACAAATTTATGCTCTATGAATAAAATGCATTATTTATAAATGGGAAAAAGTGTAAGTTAAATTTTCAATCACATTTTTCGATTGTGTTTACATGGAACTCAATACTTTGGTTGATAATTTATCAAAATAGACACTCTGTTTAGTTTAGACTTTAGCATAGAGTATTCTACTTGAGTTCATAAATGGTTTTCTTGTAAACACTCTTTCTATGTCAACATTTTTTTCTTGGATTAGTTTATATGTATTATATGTAATTTGCAGAGCCATCTCCCCTACACTCCCCAACTGCAACCTATCAAAGTGTTGGGGGATATTTTATACATGGTTGGGCTAGATCACGTAGGCATATTAGTGTGTCTGTTCCACTCATAGATCATCCCTCCGACACCAGTCAAAGTGTTAGAGGCAGTTTTTTTGTCTTTGTTGATGATCTTGGTACTGAACTTGGACCTTCTTCACCTGTTGTACATATACACCTTGCATTTTAAATCCTCTTTAAACTTTATATGTTTGTCTTGAAATTTTCTATAATTTTTAAATCATCTTCAATTGATGTGTTTGAATTTAATGTATATGTTATTATGCTTTTATTTTGGTATATATATTAAATTATGTTTATGATTTGTAGGCCCTTAGCAAGGTGAAGACGAGGATCAAAGTGCAATGTTGATCCATCCATGGAACAACGTTATATCCAATATTACAGTTGAGGATGTCAGGGCCCAACAACATGGATCACACGAGATATGGATAAAATATCTGCTAGTTCTCCTATTAGGCGTAGTTTGTATTTGATGCTGGATAACATCAACAGGTTGATCGAGACATATTAGAGGGTGGGCCCACAAAGCCACCTCCTATATTCCATACATAGGATTAGGATGCTAGAGGTTAGAGGCCCACATACTTGGAAGGTAATGAAAGACACCACTAAGAACATTGTTATTCATGGGGATTTGTTTGACGTCCCTCCGGACTGTCGTGCTAGACATGCTGGTTCGATTCCGCTAAAATATTTTAAGAATGTTGATGCGACCACTTTTGTTTATGATCGATTCATTGGAGTTTGGGGCCAGTTCCCCCACCATGACTAGGTCCCCATTTACTTTTCAAAGCATATATATGCAGAGTTTGTACTACATATGAGGCCATATTACATCGGGTCTAAGTTTTATGGACTCAGATTAGGGCGTATATTTATGAAAGTGTCAAAGCCAGTAGGGACCCTGCGCATGTAGAACCACCTCTGGTATTTTCACCACAACCATCTCAGAGCATGGTATTGCTGATGAAGCTAGAGAAGTCGTCATAGCTTGGCCATGAGACTAGGCATACCATTAAAAATAGCATTCAGAGGATATTAGCCATTGCACATGTCACATTGCATGGATAGATGAGCAGACCACCTTCATTTCCTCATGGCCCTCCAGTTGCATTACATGATGATTCATATCTTGAGAGTCTAGGGCATGACCAAATTTTGTCATATGCATGTACATGTCATGATACCATCCGTGACACTTCGAGGGTGCATGACCCTATGACACATACCAGGTACATATATACAAAACTTTTGACTCTTATCGTCAAATTATACATTATTTATATTAATAATTTCATATCATATTGAATTTATATTAATAATTTCATGATAACATGCATGCACAACCCAACTACACAGATGAGCTTCTGAGGTCATTTGAGGGGGCAGTTGACCAACCAGAGTAGCCTCCTCTAGTGCATGTTTCCATGGCTTAGTATCCTCCACCTCCACCTCCACCTCATAACACTCATGGACTAACAATTGAGGTGAATTTTTTTATTCCTAAGATTTCAACATTTTTTTTTTTAAGTTACATGTATGCATGCTAATTAATTTGTAGACTAATTATAATTTGTCTTTGCCATTGTGTACACATGCCTAGATGCAAAGGGATGTTGATGTTGTAGTTATGTAGACACATGAGTGGGATGTTGGGTATGGATGCATTGAGCCACAGGCAGGGGAGCACCAAACCCAAATTGATCAGACCCCCATCCCACCTGACTTCCATTTGCACTCAACTAAGTCACATGTAGGGGACTATTTAAATGCACAATTCAAAATCATTTATTTTCAGATTGTTTATTTTGTACAAATAATGTTCTAATTAATTTGAATTTGAATGTGTTATATTGCAGTACCAGATTATGGATGCTCACTCTTTGCATCAGAACACACATAAGAGTTATAGAAGCGATACTTTCTAGAGTGGATCATAGATAGTTTGTATATTTTCAGGCCCATTTCATAGGGCACATTCACATGTGATGTACATACTTTGTATATTTTCATACATGGACAATTTATGGATGCATGAACATTATTTCATTTTATGGATGCTTATTATTTCAGTTTGTGGATGTTCATGTGTATAATGTAATTTGTATATATTTTCATATGGATAGTTTATTATCATACATAACTAACAAGATAACAATTTTGACTTCTCAGGAAGTAAACCAAGAAAATAAGTACAATTTTACACTATGATGCAACTCATTTTGATACTTAAAATGAACTAAAATATATGTTCATGGTTCAATTAAAAAATACAAATAGGATTGAAATACATTTTAAATTCATTTTTAAAAGATGTTTTCAACTAGTAATGTTGAACTAATAGCTTGTTTTATTAAATTTTATTTCTTTTGAGTTCATCTACAAAAGCTTAGTCATAACACATGATATAATTCATATGTATTGGAATTTAATATGCCAAAAAACAATTAATGGTATGTTTTTAAATAATTTTATGAACTTTTCTAAATTTAGTTGGCTATCAAATATTTCAATCAATTCTTTAACTTAAGACATTAAATTAAGAACATTCAAGAAATAACATTTTAAAAAATAACAATTTTGAATTCTAGTTTTATAGACAAAGGAAATAAGTACAATATTACTATGATGCAAGGCACTTTGATACTTAAAATGAACTAAAATATATCATGTACTTCAATTTAGTATTGAATTTGTAGAAATCGCCTTTCAGTGTAGTCAATGTATCTTATTTTAAACAATTTATGATATGTTTTTATAATTTTATGCACTTTCCTAAATTTACTTTCCTATCCAAGTATTTTGATCAATTCCTTATCTTAAGACCTTCAATTAAGAACATTCAAGAAATGAAATTTTACAAAATAACAATTTTAGTTGTCATATTTCCTTGTAGAAAGTGTCTTTTAGTGCACAATCAATGTATGTTAAATTACAACTATTTTAATTTAGATGTGAATATGTAAACTACAAATAAGTTTTATTCAATTTTTTTTTGAGGTTATCTATAAGAGCTTAATAATCACAACATTATATATATATATATATATATATATATGTATGTATATTGTCACACTTTTTACATTCAAATATGAAGCATGTGTGTAACTCTTTCCATGTTTTATATCAAACTGACACATGACATATTTATTAATAACATAAAAATATTTCAATGTTGTTCATAACCTAGATTGTTGAATTTCCATTTTAAGTAAAATAATATATCAACTTGGTTGTTACATACTGAAATGGATTTTCTAGAAACCAAATATGTATGACATGTATATAGATCTATAAAATTTCTTGCATGCTCAACATGAATACTATACACATGACATTTAAAAATTTTAATTAAATCTAAATATAAATCCCCATTGATTCTGAATCTTAAATAAATTTTAGATCTATGGGGTTGACATCATAGGATCTTATCCCTAAAACTAAAACCTCCTTGAAATTTGGTGTACTTTAGAAACTTAAGCACCTCAAGGAAACTAAAGCTTATATAACATATATGTACACCATTATGAATCCATCCTAGATAAGAGGGAAACATTTCTCTATTCAAAATTACAAAATTACAAGAGTATTCAACTGTCACATTTATAGATTACAAAAATCATACATTTGAGATCTCTTATACTAGATTAGATTACACTTGACTGTTATAGACTTAGCTTCAGGGCTTTCCATTTGCATCATCTACTGATCTGGCCAATGGCTCATAGGAATGCAAGTTTCCATAATAAGTTCATGGTCTCATTTTGTCATCTTCCATCTCCTTTCTTCTCCTTTCTTTATTTTGATTTTTATGAGGTTGATCTGAGATGATATGACTAGATGACTGTATTGACAAGATATATATTCAGGCATAAAATCTCTATAAATGATGTGATCAGTCTATTTTTTAACCTTTTCAAAAATTGGCCCATCACAACCATGTCACCAATTTGGTATGTGAATTGTCCATCTTCATATGGTCTCACCAACCTACTTTTCACCTGTTCACATCACATCAAATAGTAGGCCACATTCTCTTCGTTTCCTATGGGGGCAATGACAAAAAAACATTGCCTAACCATAATAAAAAACATGTATTAGTTAAATACGTTCAATATTTAAATTTATAGATGAAACTGTTAATGATAGATGGGCCACATACCTTCACTTACAAGATTATAGACTTTATCATGATCAAGTGAAATGATGGCCTCTTCAGCGTGCATCTCTTTCCACATTAGAATTGGATGAGGTCCCTTTAGATTAAGAGGCACATATTTTTTTTCCCTTCATGTACCCATGTTTTTCAAAGTGATCAAGTCTACATCCATCAACATCAATGCAAAAATCACAAAAACATGCGAGTTTTCTTGTCTCGATGGAAAATATTTCTCCCATGTCTTTGCTTTGCACTGAGTGTAATTCCCTTATTCCTTCTACAATATTATAATACCAAGGAATGGATCTATTCAAATTTCCAAGTTTAATATTCCAAAAGAACCTATGCATGGGCCTTATAGATTCATGAACTTCATGTCCTATCTGCACCAGTTGACCACCTATAGTGATGATTTTAGTCGATCTACATCATGACTTATTTGGTACCTCATAAGTGCTCACTTCCCACAAGCACCTGCAACATCATGCTCACCCTTTCCATGTCTTGTTTCAAGGTAGCTCCAATTATGTTGAATTTTGTCTTCTTGTGTAGCCGACTCAACCAATAAAAAATGCGTTCTAACTTTAATTTCCCTACACAACCATTTGACCATATCCAATGCTTCTTGAATGATGTGCCATTTTTTTTGAATGATTCATAAATTATATAAAATAAATGTTTCACGAACAATGTGCCATGATAGCGATCATTGGTGATGTCAAAGTGATACTCCTTAATCACATCAAGTGAGTTGTCAGTGCTATCCCTACCATCAAGGTTCAATTGTGCATGTATGTACAGAACATGTATGAATATGGACACTTGGTATGATTGATAATAGTCACTTTGTATCTATGTCTGAGGAGAAAATGTGTGATTCTTAGCAAATTCCACCACTGATAGGATTGTGCCTGGCTGAAATACTTCGTGAGAATGCTTAAATTGGGATGCTTTCCACCTGGACTTGTGCAAGTGTTTTATATATTTATAGATCTAGTTTTGAAACACCCCCATGAATTGTGAAATAGGAATCTCATCCTCAACATAGTTGATCCTGTTAGGCACTAGAGTTGAAGAATATGGTTGATTTCCCATGAAATACTCATAATTTTTCATTGTGATGGGGACATCTTGTTGAGAAATCTATAGGGAAATAGTTAGGATGATTTCTCTTTCGATGATAACTACCCATGATGTATTTTTACTTTTTCTTACTTATTAGCTTCTTATTTTATTATTATGTTTTTTTATCATCAAACAAACACCAAAATCAAGAAGAACAATAGTACACAAAAACAAAAGATATAGGCTACAAAGGAGGGTCAAAACCTCTCCACTTGAGAGGAAAACTCGTAAATATCTTCTCTTCTTATAGATTCTTCAATTGATGAATTCCAAGAACTTTAGACCAAGACCGATACCCTTCCAAGACCAATTTTGACCTCTCCTGATGATGCACTTCCTTTGTATAATTCAAACCCAAAAAAATCTCTTCCAATAGCACAACTTCAACCCCATTTTCAGAATTTCGGCCTCTACTTCAAGTCTGAAAATTCCCCCTCCCCCACCCAACAATTGCTAGTGCATCCACGTGTGAGAGAAATTAGCCTTCCAATGACTCCCAACAACTTCGCTTGAATTGCTTCCTTGTCTAGGGTTCATAGGTGACATATTAGGCCCTTCTTCCAGCAACTTTGATCCTCTTCCAACATATAGAGAATTTCAATCTTGAAGCATCAAACCCTAGCTTTCTTTCTTTGCATGTGTGAGAGAGAATTAACCTAGAAATTTATTTTCTTTATCCTCCTTCTTCTTCACTAGCATTCTTGTGCTTCTACTTTACTTGAATAAGATGAGAAGTGAATATATCTAAAGGAGGTTAAGTTTCCTCCTTTATATAGGCTTCTCAAGGTGGACATGGATCCTCAAATTCGGCTGACTTCTCATCTGCCAAGCCAACTTGGTCTTAAAGGTACTTTGACTCTTTTAAATACAAAAATAAGTTTCTTTACAAGTTACAATGTTCTCGATGGGTTATTCAACTTATGATAATGACTCTTTTGTCATCTTAACCTATGACAAACCCTAGAAGTACTCAATGGGTGATTTACCTCTAAAATAAAAGACTTTGAGCATGAAACCCATGCTCCAAAAATAACAATAGTAATTTTTTTCTTTTATTTTACAAAATACAAGAATCTAAAGTACATTTCATATTTATGAAGACCAAACCTAGTTGCACATTTTTCAACACTCCCTCTTATTAGGGAGGTATTCATAAATGGTACATGGACATTCTCGATCTAAAGAGATCTCATAAGAAGAGTCGGATTGGTAACCCATCTGTTTAGCATCATAGCAACCAACATTTTCACATAGCAAGGCCTTGACTAACAACTCTATCTCTCCACAAGATCAGAGCACAATGCTGACGAGACCAATGATTTATAAACACCATCATCATTGTCTCTCAAGGTACATACCCCACCTGGGTGTTTACAAAGTATTTCCTTCTTGGACTATTATTATCTTGGATATCTAGTCATCAAATAATATCGATCCTCAACTACTCTTATCTTGGATGCCCTACCTGATCCTCAAAGAGTATCAGATGCCAAATGTTTACCCAATCCTCCATTCTTTTTTTTCAAGTGAAGACAAGAATGATGTTCTTATCTCTCCCTCTCAACTAGGGAGGATATATCAATCAGACCAAGCTTGTCTCTCAAATACACAAGCTTCTTATTAGGAAGATATTTTATCAATATGTTAGCTACCTACTCATTAGTGGAGATATACCATAGTTGCAACACACCATCCTGCACTAGCTTTCGAATGTAGTGATACTTGTTGTTTATACGCTTTGTCTTTCCATGAAGTCTTGAGACAATCTTATACAATTGGTGTTGTCACAATGTATCACTATAGGGTGCATTGGTCCTTTAAACAAGTCAGACAACAACTTACTCAATTAGACAACTTCTCTACTTACTTCATAGGCTGCAATATATTCAACCTTAACACTTCTCAAATAAACCGATTCTTAATTTATTCTCATCCATGAGACCATGGAGGATCCCAAACTAAAACATCCTCCTATAGTGATTCTTCCATCCTACTCACTGCCTCCCTAGTCAGAATTTGTATATCCAATTAAGTGGGCATCATTTCTCTTATTATACTTCATGCAATAATCGATTGTTCCTTGCAAATATATGAGAATGTGCTTAGCTTCTATCCAATGATCATGCTTTGGATCCAATTGGAATTGAATGAGAACATTTGCCACAAAACATATGTCTGGTCAAGTATTTACCAAGTACATCAGTGAGCCAATCAATTGTCTATACTTGGTCAGATCCAATGGGTTCAATTAAGAACTCCTTAGTATTCTCAAGTTTATAATCATGGGGATTGTCATAGGTTTGCAATACATCATGTCAAACCTATTCAACATCTCGATCACAATACTTTCCTTGACTTAGATATATCTCATCAGGTTCCTTCTAGACTTCCAGTCCCAAACAATAGTGGATTAGCCCAAGGTCCTTCATATCAAATTATACTTCTAGATGATTCTTGCATTCTTAGATTTGATCTTATACACCCTTTAAGAGAATATCATCCATATATAGAAGAATGATTACGAGTTCATTCTTCACAATCTTGATATAGAGATTTATATCAACATAACTCTTAGTGAAGCCCAATATTTGAAGGTATGCATCCATCCTTGCATACCATGCCCTTGGTGCTTGTTTAAGGCCATATAATGCCTTATTCAAGTTGTAAACATAAGCCTCTCTATCTTTGACTTCAAATACCAAGAGTTTCTATATATATAATTCTTCATCAATTGTGCCATTCAGGAATGTAGTCTTGACATCCATTTGATGAATGTTCCATTCCATCGATGCTGCCAAAGAGATCAGTGAGTGTATAGTTGTATACCTTATTATTGGAGAAAATGTCTCTTCATAATAAATTCCTTATGATTGAGAGAATCCCCTAGCCACAAATCTTTCCTTATACTTATCAATTCTTCCATCTTCCACATGTTTAATCTTGTAAATCCATTTGGAATTCACTGTAGATTTGTCTTCAGGCCTAGGTACGATCTCCAAACCCTATTTTTCATTATCGATTAATATTATTCATTCATGTAATTCTTCCATTCTTGATGATTGAAAACTTCTTCAAAGGTGGATGAATCCTCTTCTATTAACTTCGTCATATATCCTACACGTTATGAATACCTTTTGGGCTTATTACTGTCCTTGAATGTGCCTTTAGCTACTCCATGTCCCTCTGCATCTAATAGAGTATATTTCAACTAGTTAGGTCTCTTTATAGTCGTGGGGATGGCCATAGGTCATATGGGTTAATTGGGACCTTCATCTTCATGATTTGACTCTTCTTACTCCCTAGTACCTTCCTCTTCAAGTACCAAAATTTCTTCATCATTAGAGTCTATAGGGAGATCCTTTGATTTCTTGAATGCAATACTTTCATCAAATATCACATCTTGACTAACTTCTATTCAACGCCCTTCTTTTATTTAGATACTATAGGCCTTAGAAGAGTTATTGTATCCAAAAAATGTTCCCTTCATGCCTGAAGGGTCCAACTTCTTTCTCTTGTCCTTTGGTATCTGAAAATAGACAGGACACCCAAAAATTTGGAGATGATTAATACTTGGTTTCTTCCCAGTGAAAGCTTCTTCAAGAGTCATTTTATCTAGATACCCATGAGGAAATTGATTTTGATGTATACAATCATCTTAGTAGATTCACGCCACATAAATTTTGGAAAATCTTGATCATGTAGCATGGATTTGGCACTTTCTTCAATGGATCGATTCTTTCATTCTGCAACTCCATTTTGTTCATGATTATATGGGACTATCAACTCCCTCTTAATCCTATATTCCTTATAGAAGGCTATCATTTCCTTTCCTGTGTATTCTCCTCCATTATTAGACCTTAAAATATTGATTCTCCTTTCTATAAGGTTTTCAACTTCAACTTTTAATTCTTGAAATTTGATAAATATTTCATCCTTGGATTTCATTAAATAAACCCAAGTTTTCCTTAAATGGTCATCAATGAATGTTACATAGTATAGATTACCTCCAAGATACGTTGGAGTCATAAGATCATAGACATCAGAATGCATAAGATCCATAATTTCTTTTGACCTTAAAGCACTACTTCCAAATGTTCTCTTGGTGTTTTTACCCAATGCACATCCCTTGCATACACATTCATGATTTTTTTTTAATAGTTTGGGGATGCCATTAACTATTGAATTTAGGGTTTGTAATATTTTGTAGTTGAGATGACCAAATATTCTATGCCAAATTTCACAAGGGACGACTTCAATGTGGACCAAAGCTTGATAAAGGGGAGTTAAAAATCTGTAAAGCCTTCCTTCATGGATCCCAACAACCTTAAATCTTCTATGATTGAGGTTTTACCTCATACTACAACCTTTTAATCTATGAAATCAATTGTGTCTCCATTATCTTCTAGGCACGAAATGGAAAGAAGCTTCGTATGCAAACCTAGAACAAACATGATATTGTTGAGATGAATATTTCCTCCATTCTCTAGATCTAGTGAGGTAGATCCAATTCATCTTACAAGGAATCTCTTGTTGTCACCATGATCAATGGAGTAAGAGGAATTTCCTCTTGACAATGTTTTTAGTTGCTTGTGTTTCCCATTCATATGTCTTGATGCTCCACTATCAATTACCCAAATATTCTCATCTTGAAAGGTGCTAGTGAGTGCTAAGAATAGTTATTCGTCATTTGTAAATGTCTTGGCCACTTATGTTGGCATTATGATATAGGTGTTGTCCTTGATGGCAACTCACTCAGATGAAAGATCACGGTGCAGCATGACAACAACAAAGAATTACAAATCAAACTACAAAGAATGAAGAAAGAGAGGTATACGCAGGTTCACCTTGACCAAGCTGCGTATACACGCAGGTTCCCTGAACACAAGTAGCATATACGTACACACACACTTTCACAGAAGGAAAAGTGCGTATATGTTGGAAAACTAAGTTTTTGGTCCGAGGTATTTGGTCCAAGGTATTTTGATCCATGGTATTGGTCCAAGGTATTTGGTCCGAGGTATTGACCCTAGGTATTTGGTCCAAGGTATTGGTCCTAAGTGGTTTTGATCCATGGTATTGAGAAAGGCCTAAAACTATATAAGGAGGAGAAGATCATTAGGCCAAGGTGTGCAAGTATCGAATATCTGATGAAGTGTGAGATCTAGTATGTAGGTTATTGGCTTATGGTGCTTTGCTTGATCTAAACCAAGGATGAACCTTAGCGGTTGATGAGGGATAATATCTAATGATGGATCGGGATCTTAAGGCTTGAAATGAATTATCATTATATGGTTTTATCATGTATAGTCTAGATCTGAATACTGACACATGTGTTATTCTGTAAATGTTATGATCTGGGTATAACTGAAGTCTAGAATAGCTGCAAAATTATGAATTAATATTTACAGATGTGTACGCTGGTTGGCTTTGATAAAAGCGTGTATACACGCTGGTTTGACACATGGAAGTAGCGTATACCTTATAAAGTATGTTTCAGTTATTTCTGTTTGCTGTTGCAGAGTTCTGGGTTCTGCTTTGGGTTCTGGTGACTGTATTCTAGTGACAGTGTTTTGAATGATCAAATTCAAGTTATGATGATTGAGTTTCAGTGATTGGTTGATGCAGATGTACTTGATGATTGTATTTCAGTTATGATGTTATTGATGGGTCCAGTATGAAAATTGAATGAAACATGGCCTTCAGATTGTGGTGTTGTGTTCCAAGAGTATCCAGTCTGAAAATTCATGAAACGTGGTCCTTGGTAGAAGAGTGGAGTTTTTTGTAGGCTGGCACCTACGTACTAGTACACATATTGGCTAGTACAAGAGCTAGGGGGTTGTAGCTCCCTTCCAGTAGTAGCTGGAGAATGAGAGAAGGTTGCAGCCTTCTGCAGGTGGGTGCCTGCGTACTGGTATAAGTCTGCACCAGTACAAGATTATAAACAAATTTTATTATTATTAAAAGAAGACAGAGACGACAACAGCAGGTCGTTTTTACCCACATTTGGTTTCTACCTTATATCTTGGTGTTCATGTGTGTTGCTTATGTGTGATGCTTTATTTTGCTTTTACTGCATTGTCTAATAAATCTTTGATATACTGATTAAAGTTCAATACATGATAAACTGTCTAAATCAAAATTTCTCTGCATATACGCTGGTTGCTTTAAGTACACTCGTGTGTACACGCTAGTTCACTTAGATGAAGTAGCGTGTATAAATCTGTTTGGGAAATTAAATTAGTGATATGATAATACTGATTCACCCCCCCTCTTAGTATTATTTCCAACAACTTCTTCTTAAGAGAAAATAAGAGATCCCATACTTCTTTGATGCCCTTCTTTAGATAACTTGCTACCTTCACACACTTATTTAGGAACTTCTTCTATGTAGTAGATATATTCATTATGCCCTTTGCCAACATTAGCTTTGATAACATGTTGAGAAATTTATAGGGAAATAGTTAGGATGATTTCTCTTTTGATGATAACTGCTTGTGATGTCTTTTTACTTTTTCTTACTTATTAGCTTCTTCTTTTATTATTATGTTTGTTTATCATCAAAAAAATACCAAAACCAAGAAGAACAATAATACATAAGAACACAGGATATAGGTTGCAAGCCAGGGCCAAAACCTCTCCACTTGAGAGGAAAACTCGTAAATCTCTTCTTCATATATATTCTTCAATTGACGAATTCCAAGACCTATAGACCAAGACCGATACCCTTCCAAGACCAAGTATAACCTCTCCTGATGATGTGATTCCTTTATCTAAGTCAAACCCAGTCAAATATCTTCAAGCAACACAACTTTGACCCCTGTTTTATAATTTCGGCCTCTACTGCAGTTCTGGAATTTTTGGCCCCCTACAACTACTACTGCATCCACATTTGTGAGCGAAATTAGCCTTCCAAGGCCTTCCAACAACTTTTCTTGACTTGATTCCTTGTCTAGGGCTCATAGGTGACCTATTAGGCCCTTCTTCCAACAATTTTCATCATCTTCCAGCAGATAGAGAATTTCAACGTTGAAGCAGCAAACCATAGATTTATTTCTTCACACGTGCGAGAGAGAATTAGCCTAGAATCTTCTTTTCTTCATCCTCCTTCTTCTTTGCTAGCCTTCCTATGCTTCTCCTTTGCTTGAATGAGATGAAAAGTGAATATATCCAAAGGAGGTATAGTTTCCTCCTTTATATAGGCTTCTCAAGGTGGACTTGGCTCCTCAAAGTAGGCTGACTTCTCAGCAACCATGCCAACCTGGTCTTGAACGGTATTTTAACTATTTTAAATACATTTTTTTCTTAGAAGTTAAAATTTTCTTGATGGGGTCTTCAACTTATGACAATGACCCTTTTGATATCTTGACCTAAGAAAAACCCTAGAAGCACTCAATAGGTGATTTACCCCTAAAATAAAAGACAGTGAGCATGAAATCCATGCTCCAAAAATAACAATAATAATTTTTTTCTTTTATTTTACAAAATACAAGAATCAAAAGTACATTTCATATTTATGAAGACCGAACCTAGTTACAAATTTTTCAACACATCTAACATCCCAGATTAGTTGGGATCAATAATAAAGTTCCTATGGAACAATGCCAAATCACCACATCCAGTGCATATTTTCCCACCTATATATATTTTCTTGTAACACAACTCTTTTGGCTCCCTTATACACAATACTGATCAAACAAAATCCCGCACTGTAGGAGGAGGAGGGTTTCCATAACAATTCTTCTTGTAAAATTCCTGGAAAGTGTCACATTGAAGATGAAATTCAACATGCTATCAACAACAACACATGTCACGTATTATATTAGGACTAATAAACCATGGCTTCAATTTCTAAAAAATCCTTATGGATATCATCACGTGGTGATTGCATTCTTGAAATTCCCCAAACAATGCAAATTTTTCCATTTCTACAATGTTCTTAGTGTGTTACACATACTCATCTTTAGCCATGCCATGTTGTATGGCATGCTTTCTATTTGGAATAGCACGGGAATGACTATCACAAAACTATACCACAAACACTTTGATTCCTGTTGTAAGCCTATCTTGGTAGGGTTTCCCAGTGACAAGAGCCCAATAAGCAGATTCATCATTTTCATTCACTCAAAACCTAAATTTGGTATGCTTTCGCAATGTTTTTCTCGAGACATGGAACAATTTTGACATTGTTTCCAACGTTTGTTGTCTTGATGTATTTGGTCCAACAATAGCAGTTGTAATTTCCCCGCGCACAACTCAAACATTAGGTTTTATTAAAATTTCAAAACATAGTGAATGCCTTTGATATATTTTCAGTGACATTCATATGTGTCTTCTTGATTTTATCACCTTGGACACCCAAAATCTTTGTGGCATGTTTTAGTTTCTTATGTTTGATCAACCCATGTAGTATCTAAGGTTGTGCAACAACTTAGTGTTTCTCAAAATGTTGTTGAATAATGTTATTGACATGGATTATAATATTGCAAGAAGGAATAGGCTCCCCAAGGTCCTTTGTTGTGCTTGCATCCAAATTTTCTGCAAACAGTCCACCCCTTTCCAAACCACTACAACTCCCTGTTATACTGTCAATTTGCAAGGAAAAAATTCGTTCTTCCAGTGGTTGATCAACTTGAGTGGTTTATTAGCTTGACATGGAACATGTTGTTCCCCTAGTGACATTTGATCAACTTGATATGGCACATGGTCCTCTACTAGTTGAATAGGTCCATAGGGAACATCTTGATCAGCAATTGGTTGATCAGTTTGATGGGACACATCTTCTCCCTCATGTGGCTGTTCAATTTCCATCCCTACATAGTGGAATACAAAATATACTTGTAAATTAAGTGAATCATCCTCAATCAATAAAAATAAATTTGAAAACCCTAGGGTTCTAGTCATAAACCCTATGGAAAAGTTAAATGAAAAACAAGTTGACATTTGGAAACTAGGTAGCCGAAGTTGACATGGACCAAGGGTTATAAGTTTAAACATGAAAAGAAAATGTTTTCAAGCTCAGGGAAATATGGGTTGAAGAAGAGCGCAGGTCAGTAAACGTATCAGTCCTTATGTTAACAAAAAGGGTGATTCAGGATATGATGAAAGGTAAAAAATTCCTCCTCACTAAAAAAAATCAATTTGGAAACCATAGGGTTCTAGTCACAAACCCTATGTAAAAGTTAAATGAAAAACAAGTTGACATTTGGAAATTATGTAGCAGAAGTTGACATAGACCAAGGGTTATAAGTTGAAACATGAAAAGAAAAGGGTTTCAAGATCAGGGAAAGATGGGTCGAAGAAGAGCACACCAGTAAAGGTATTGGTCCGTGTGTCAACAAAAAGGGTCATTCAGAATATGATGAAAGGTAAAAGAATTCCTCCTCACTAAAAAAAAATCAATTTGGAAACCGTGATGTTCTAGTCACAAACCCTAGGGAAACGTTAAATGAAAAACAAGTTGAGACCTGGCAGCTAGGTACCATAAGTTGACATGGACGAAGGGTTCTAAGTTTAAACATAGAAAAAGGGGTTTCAAGCTCAGGGAAAGATGGGTAAAAAAATAGCACACCAGTAAAGGTATTGGTCCCCATATCAACAAAAAGGGTGATTCAGAATATGATGAAAGGTATAAGCATTCATTCTAAATCAATAAAAATCAATTTGGAAACCCTAGGGTTCTAGTCACATGGACCAAGTGTTCTAAGTTGAAACATTAAAATAAAAGGGTTTTGAGCTCAAGGAAATACAGGTTAAACAAGAGAGTATGCTAGTAAAAGTATCGGTCCCTATGTCAACAAAAAGGGTGATTTAGAATATGATGAAATGTAAAATCATTCAGCATGTATGAAAGGTAAAATAATTTTCATGATAATGTGAATTGTATATAGGAGGCACTTGAATATGATATAATCCCTATGAAACATGTAACTAATGACAAGCATTCTATTCTGAGAAAGAAATCAATTAGCAAGAAAGGAAAGAAATCAACAACACCTGAGACTATTTCATTTGTAAGAACACCTGAACACATACATTTTATTTAGGAAAACCAAATGAATCAGATACATAAGACAAAGCGAAAAATAAATGGTTAATTTTCCCTTTAATTCTAGTGTGTGAAAAAAGACCTCACGTCCTTATGCTAAAGTAGTAACTGGGTCTTGTGAAGATTTTATAATAAGGTACTGGGGCCACGTCATAAATGTCACTTGCGATGCTTCCAAAAACCAAAAAACCAACCAAGGTATGGAGAGGGTTATAGTGGTAAAATGTACTAGGGATACATCCTGAAAGAGTTGGAGATGCTTCTAGTAGCCTGACCAAGATCACCTTAGGTCTAAGTGCTCCCGTACCTCAACCTATAGGGAAATATTCCCTAAGATTTGGCCACTAAGTTACCATTGTCTAGTGGGAATGGATGAATCTCAGCTTCTGGTTGTTAGTTTTGGACCCATAACCCCTACCACATGTCGAGAGACAATATGAAGGTCCATGATAATCCACCACCTAGGCCTTGCCCCCTTCACGGGTTTCTCTCCATGTACCACATTTGTCATTGGATGGTGTAGGATTTTAAGGTCCCTAAAAGGCAACTTTCTATTTTTCAATATGCAAAAACAACCATGACAGGTTATGTGTTGTCTATTGCCATGGTCCTATCCTAAACTATAAATTATATTGTGGCCCCTATCGAGAATTTAGTGTGTTTAGGTTAATATTATTTTTAGAAAGACTTTGTTTCACTTAGGGTGTGCAACAAAATATGAGCTCAAATAAACTAGGTACGAATATTCTGGGAAGAGGATACCCTTTATACAAAGTTTAAGCAAGCTTAGTGCGTGGGATGAATGTGTGTGCAAGTGAAATTGTGAGCATGCAAAGTGTGAATTTATGTTGATATGCGGTGATCCTTTACAATTCCCTTATTTAAACTATGTGATGTTTGTTCCTTGCAAGAAACTAAATGATGTGTGGATGATGGACCACTTGTTTCCTAATTATACTATGTGATCATATGTTTGTGTGGAAAATTTCAAAGTAAAATATAAGCAATTACTCTACTTGTAATGGTTAGTGAAACAAATTGGTTAGTAGTGATGGTGTGTGCAAGGTGAATCTAGTGCACATACAAAGTGTTTGATTGCAAGTGGATATGTGGTTCATGATCCTTTAATAAAATTCCCCTAATTACACTATGTTATGTTTGTTACTTGAAAGAAAAGAATGATATGTGGATGATGGACCACTTACTTCTTTCCTAATTATACTATGGGATCATCTGTTTGAGTGCAAAATTTCAAAGTAAAGTATAGGCCTCAATTACTCTGCTTGTAATGGTTAGTAAAGCAAATTGGTTAGTAGTGATGGTGTGTGCAAGGTGAATCTAGTGCACATACGAAGTGTTTGAATTGCAAGTATATGTGAAATGTGTATTATATAGTTATAATGTGTGGTTAAATATATTTCTATAAACGGTTAATAAAATACAATAGTGTCAATTTTTTTAAAATAATTTGACAGACCATAGGAATATTTTCTCCATTTACTAAGTGTTCAAGCATTTGAATTTTTTCAAAATTAGTTCTTATTAGCAAAAAAATTTCATTTCTTCAATAGACTACATAAATCCTAAGCTAAAAGTGAGTTCTACAACAAAGTGAAGCATTTAGGGACCTTTTTCAAATTTACTTATTCTTAGCAACACTTTTTTATTTCTTCAAAAGAATATATAAATCCAAAACAAAATATGATCCCCAATCTAAGAAGGAAAGTATTATATTTTTGTTCATATATATCATATACCAAACATTTCAATTATTTAAATCCAATGTCAATTATTTAAATCTACTCATTTGTGTAATAATTTGCAAATTGGTTGAACTAAAGACTAATAGAAACTAAGTTTAAATTCATATATAGGAAACTTCTAAATACACATTTCAGAGGGAATTGTTACTTAAAGAACTTAATGATGTGACAAATCTTTTGAATTTGAGATAATGGGATATTCTTGAAAAATCAAGCTAGTGATTACCAAATTGAAGGGCCAAATTTATTTCATGAGATAAAAAAAAATCTATATCTATAAATTCATACAAATTTAATCAACTATAAGTTAAATTGTGACTGAAAACCATACGAACATAAATACACATTCCATGATACAATAAGAAACATATTCAACTAATTTTTAAGTATGTTAATATTTGAAAGCCTACTGTACAAAATCAAATTATAGATGAATGGCTTTCAGATTAATCACATCATTAGGATTTGGTCGATGTTTCAAACCAACTAATGTGGTTCATCCTTAGGACAAGGTGAGAAAATCATACAATCTTCATGTATAAATATCAAGGATGCATCATGGTCCAAGGTCAACTGATGAAAAACTAGCTGTTGGAAATTAGTTAGACAAGTGATAATAATTTATTTATTTTTATTTTTATTAGATTTAATTTAGTTAAAAATGATTAAATAATCTACATGGTTGAAAATAATCTACTAGCCGTTAAAAATTATTTAATAATTTTTAACTAAATTAAATCTAATAAAAATATAAATAAATAAATTATTATCACTTGTCTAACTAATTTCCAACGGCTAGTTTTTCATCAGCTGCCTTGGACCATGATGCATCCTTTCTATTTATACATGGAGATTGTATGATTTTCTCACCTTGTCCTGAGGATGAACCACATTAGTTGGTTCGAAACGTCGACCAAATCCTAATGATGTGATTAATCCGAAAGACCTTCATCTACAATATGGATCACAAAAGTCTTAGATCTAAAATCAAAATAGTTAGAATTTTTTTCTTCATTAGAAGCACCACATCATTTAATGTTTTAAAACGTGTAACTAAAATTACGATAAAACAAAAGTAAGAATAAATTTATTAAAGGAAGAACTTATCATGACTATAGAGAATTTCACAATGCCAAATAAAAAGGGAAAGAAATGTGGGATGAGAAGGACAAAAAAATTGTTGATAGGAAACAAAAAGAAATCAAGAGATAGAGGTTTTAGTGGATTTAGAGAACAAGGAAGATGCTTCAAGGTCTTATCAACAATGAATGTACATTGTTATCATTTGTGGTGAAGAGGGACACAAATGATTTGAGTGTTTTTTTGGGAGAATATACATGGAAGTTTTAGCACAACAATCAAGTAGGGCACAAGGAGGGGTAAGAGGATTTAAAAAACTATATGTTTCTACAAGGAGCCTTTTTTATGCACTTGAAAAGATGGATATATAATGTCTTTTATGTTTTCAATTATTTTCATCAAATCTTGACAAAGTTTAAAATAAAGAACTCCGCTTTTTTACTTTTGAGCCATATTATGCAATATGTTTCACAATTACTTGTTGAGAAACAACTAGATGAATTTAATCGACATTAGATTGCCATAGTCTAAGAAGATTAACATTGTAAACATTTCTAGCATATCATCAATACATGCATTCTAATTTATTTCTTTTGCATTTATTATTCAAGAATTTAATATTGATTAATCACATGAACCTTCCATGGAGCATTATAGGAGCATTATAGTTACATGCAATAATACACCCCTTTTCATGCAAGCACAAACCTACACTACACTTTGTATGTCTTTAAAAAAATTGTTCTTTTAAAACAAATCTCATAATCTTCATGCGAGAATTGAAAGAAGAAACTTGTGAGGTTTTCAAGGTAGGTATCATCATTTAGTATTAAAAGAACCATTAAATGCTATATATGATGATGAATGTTATGGAGGCTTAATTTTGTTATATATGTTTAACAAATAATGTTTTCTCAGTTCATGCACATTGGAAGAAGGGATATTCTTGCTCCTTTTAGATCTTGACACATTTTATCTCTTTTAAATCCTTCTTGGGAAATCAAACATTAATCAAACTAATGTTTATAGGGTTTGGAGCACCTATGTGACATCCATTTTTGCTAATCCCTCTTGTAAATAAATTGCCATGAATTGTAATTCACGTAAATAATACATGGAAATTATGTTCAAATGGTTTTTTTTTTGTTAAATCACATATTTAGTTTTTGTGGGTTATATTAAACCATTACAATTCAAAGGTGGTTCATAATTTTCATGAATTCAAGTGGTTTCAAAAAATTCCAATAAACCATGGTTTCAAGTAGATTTCAATAATTTGCATGGTTTCAAGTGGTTTTCTTTAGTTGTTGTTGCATCTCATTTTTTAAATACATGGTGTTACTTTCAATGCGTATTTTATCTTAGTTTTATTCTTTCATTCTCCATTTGTTTATAGTTTTCAGTCATATTCCCTAATGAATACAATATGGAGAAAGTAATATGAGAAGTGAGACAATTTGAATTACCTGTACTTGAATGAATTTTTTGAATTGCATGATCTTCTTGCTCTCTTAATGTCTAACATCTTTTTCTCATCCTTTCTCTATATTTCTATCATATTTCCTCTGTGGATGGCAACTTCTTTCCTTTTCTAGATCCAAATCTCCAATTTCACATGTTTGTTGTGAATTGTTGTGTAATTTTCATGCTATGATATTTCTCTATGAATGAATGTTTGTTGTTTTTTCTTTTCACAATCAAATTTAGACCCTAATTTATTTGTTGACATAAGAGGCTCCATTGAGCCCTTGATTTGTATCGTTTACCATTAATAACATTAATAAAAATTGGTAGGGGGATTGGCACGTTAATTTTTTAAATGACTTGATTGAGCTAATGGTTCGATCGAGCCACTGGTTAACCACATATGTAGCTCGATCGAGTAATTTGAATTTTGAATTTAAGCGCTTGATCGAGCTTTTGAAGTCCTAAAAATTATAGTTTCAACACCCCTTCTGCAGATTTATCTGCAACACCACTTTGTACCCTAGTGGATTTAGGGAAAAATTTGTCCTTAAGTGGCAGTGTTGATCATGTTGGATTCGTGAAAGAATCCTATATCCAATGGTATATGAACTTGACACTTTTGAATTCATATGATATTTTTCATCTAATTTCTTTTAAACATAACACTTGAATTATTTTTGGATTGTTTCAAAGGGGCTAAATAAAAACTCAATAGCATAAAATATACACAACGATTTTTTTTCAAAAAATACCACTATCTTCGTTTACGAGTCCTCTTAAAAGGGTAATTTGGTTTTTCAATTTATTTAAAGAGTTTAATTTTTTTTACATGAACACATGTGTCTCCAAAATTCAATTGAAATATTACTTCAGCAACTTCGAAAAATAATAAAAAATATAATTTATAGGCCATACTTCCAATCCTTTGTAACACCTTGTATGGGCCATAATACCTTGGACCTAATTTATTTCGCTTCTTTTGCTGCTTGAGGTACATCTATTTATATGGTTGTAGTCTCACAAATACACAATCCCCCACTTCAAATTCCCTTTCACTATGATGTTGATTTGCTTGTTGTTTCATCCTATTTTGTGCCATAGACAAGTTGTCCTTCAATAGTTTGAGAACCTCTTGTTTGTGTTGGATGTGGTCCTCTGATAGTTGAGCCTTTATAGTACCTTTTAAGGGTGATGTGATGGATGGAGGATGATATCCATAAAGGGACGTAAATGGTGACATTTTTGATGAAGTATGGAAGGACGTGTTGTACTGCCATTCTTCCAAGAGCAACCCTTTGTCCCATTTTGTTTGTTTATCAGATGCAAAACAATGTAGATATCCTTCTAAACACTTATTTACAATCTCGATTTTCCCATCAAATTGAGGATGGTAAGAGGGGATACGAGCCAATTGAGTACCCAAACAAGAAAATAATTCAATCCAAAAATTTCAAGTGAAAATTGGATCTCAATCAATTACAATAATCTTTGGTATTCCATGTAGCTTTTGGATTGTTTCCACAAATGATTCTACCACAATACTTTCTTTAAGAGGTTGAGAAAGAGAGGAAAAGTGGGCATGCTTTTTCATTTGATCTACCACTACCATAATGACACTCTTTCCTTCAGATTTTGGTAAACTTGTAATAAAATCCATTGAAATTTCTTTCCAATGCTAGCTTGGTAACGTTAATGGATGAAGGAGCCCCGAGGTCTTGATATTATCTCCTTTATATTGTTGGCATACCACACATTCTTCTAAATGTTTTTGCGCATCTACTTTAATACCTTCCCCAAAAAAATATTTCTTAATTCTATGGTATGTCTTCAAGAACCTTGAATGTCCTCCGATAGGAGAAGTGTGTAATTCCAATAGGACCTTCTATTTAACATGAGAATTATTACATAAGTATACACAATATTGATACCATAACAAATAATTTTTCCATGTAAATATTTCTACTACAACAGGGTCCTCCTGTAGCTTTTGAATGATCTTTCATATCTTCTCAACTTGCCACCATTCTATCTTTTCTTCTTCCACCTACTCAGATTGTGGAATGAAATAACGCATAGTAAACCATTCTTATCTTCCTCTTTCCTTAAGAGTGCATCTGCCACAATAATTTTTTTTCCTTTTCTTAGATAATTTCAAATTCATAACCCAACATCTTTGTGACCCATTTTTGTTGCTCTTCTAAATATAGTATTTGCTCCAAGAAGTACTTCAGACTGTCATGATTTGATTTTACTTTGAAGTGTCTTCCTATTGGGTATGGATGCCATTTATTAACTGCATGTAGTATGGCCAACATTTCTTTTTCACAGATGGGTTTGAGTTGGTTCTTTCCTTTAAGTTCATTATTTTCAAAGGAAATGGGCCTTCCTTCTTGCATCAAAACTGCAAAAGTGCCATGGCTTGAGGAATCACACTCCACAATGAACATTTTTGTGAAGTCATGTGTTGCCAAGACGAGAGTTGTACAAATAGCCTATTTAGGTTCTTCAAATGATTTGGTTGCTTATTTAGTCCAAGAAAAAACTTCCTTCTTCAACAATTTTGTTATAGGTTCCATTTGACCATAATTATTGACAAATTTTCAATAATATCTTGTCAATCCTAAGAATACTTTAAGTTTCTTCAAGGTATTAGGGATTGGCCATTCCCTCATAACTTTGATTTTCTTAGGATCCACCATGACACCATTGTGTGATATAATATGACTTAAATATTCCACTTATTGAACCCCAGAGGCACACTTAGAAGGCTTTGCATATAGTTTTTTTTCTTCCAATAGTGTCAAGACCTTGTCAACATGTTGTATATGCTCTTCCCAAGATTTGTTGTAAATTAGCATGTCATCAAAATTTATTTTTCTAAGGAAAGGTTTGAAAATATAACATAAAGCTTTGAAATGTTGAAGGTGCATTTGCAAGTCCAAATGGCATAACCAAAAATTCATAATAACCTTCTTGTGTTCTAAAGGTTGTTTTGCGAATTTCTTCTTGCCTCATTCTAATTTGATGATGTCTAGAACGAAGATGAAATTTAGTAAAGAAAATTGCTTCATGCAATTCATCTAACAATTCATCGATGAAATGAATAGGAAAAATATCTTTTATTTCCATTTTATTGAGTTGTCTGTAGTATGGAAAAATATGCCATGAACCATGTTTTTTGATAGCCATCACCATTGGTGAAGAGAAAGCACTATAGCTAGGTTGAATGATTCCCACCTCTAACATTTCTTGAACCATACACTCAATCTCACTCTTTTAAGCATGTGTAAATATATAAGGAATAATGTTAGATGGTACACTTGCAAGGTGCAAATTAATATCATGTTCATGATCTCATATGGGCGGAAGACCCTTATGCATTTCTCCAAATTATTTAGCATGATTGTTGATAAATTTTAGAATATCCACTAGAGCAGAGGATATAGATGTTTGAACATATAATGAACACAATTGTGAAATTACACCTTGGTGTCCATTTTTAGCAATTCTATCATGCTATTAGAGCTTATCACTTTACTGGGTTTCCCTTGGATACCTCTAAGTTCAATTTCCTTTCATTCTGAGAAAAATCTTATGAAAAGATGATAGAAATTAAGGGCCATTATTCTTAACGAATATAACCATTGTACCCGTAATACGACATATGTTACACCCATTTGGATGGAAATTGTGGGAATAACCAATAAATACTCCCCCATATTCTACTTAATCTTATTGCACTTCCTTGAACAATTTATGGTACCTCCATCTGCAATCATCACTTGAAATTCCAATGCATGATATATAAAGCATCCATTTTTTTTTTTCAATTTGTAATTGATGAAATTATGGGTACTACCTAAATCATTCAATCCCTTTGATTTTTGATATAACCTTTTATCTTTAGGATTTTGTGGAGTATTGATGCCAACCAATGCATGACAAGAGATTGTTGGAGTAGTTTCTTCTAGCTCTAGATCTTGTGAAGTTTCCACTTCTTGATCTTCTTGATCTTCATAGTCTATGTAGAATAATTTCTTCTCACTACATTTATGCCCTTTACTATAGTTTTTATCATAGTTGAAATGCAATCCCTTTTCTCCTATTTCATCCATTTGATGAGGACTCAACCTTGGTTGTTTAGGAAAAGGAGCCTGATTTTCTCTATAGTTATTAGTGACCAATTTTCTAGTGGCCACATTTTTTACTTTCAACTTTCCTTGCTAGACTGAAAGCATGATTTAGAGATTTAGGTTCAAAGAGACACACCTTATGCTAGATTCTTTCCTTTAAAGTACCCATAAATATGTCTAAAAAGTTATCCTCTAAAATATTCTTTACTTTGAGACTCAACTTTTGGAATTGTTGAATGTGCTCTATAACATGACCTTTTTGTCAAAGATTTACCAATTTATCGAAGAATGTGTTCCTCTTAATATATCCATATTGCGCTATCAAATTCTCTGTAAAAATGTACCAAGATATAACATAATCCTTTTAATGTGCTATCAAATTCTTTGTAAAAATGGACTGAGATATAACATAATCCTTTTTTTCTTTCAAAAAGCCATTGATACCATACATGTTGTTCTTGTTCTAAAAACATTGATGCAATATTTACCTTTTGTAAGGATGCCACTTAGTGTAGATCAAAGTATTGTTCCATATGAAATATCCATATTACGGGATCATTACCATAAAATTTCCTCATATCAATCTTCAGAATGTTGTTGTTCCTTGATGTCGGCTTGAATCCTTGATGATGTGGATCTTGGATTGAAAATTCATGAATATGGCTATGTGATTCAACATTTGTGCTCTCGATTTGTGATAACATACTTCCCATATGAGATTTATTATCAACAACACAATTCTTATTATTTTCACGATTTCCTTCGATCTCCACATCTCTTTTAGGAAGCCTCTCCAAGATAGAAATCATGGATTTTGTAATTGCTACTTATTTTACTTCATATTTGTTTTTATTTTTTCCTTATTTTCATTCATCTTCATTTCTATTCCTTCTATCTTCTTTTCCATTTCTCTTTTAAGCTTTTCTTGAGAAATTGAGAAATCCACCTTCTTTAACATACTATCATTCATTTCATTAAACTTCTCTAATTAAGATAACCTAAATTCTAGGCCTTCACTTTCTTCATGGGTCAAGGATGGCCCTTCAATATATTTCATTGGTGTAGTAGCTTTCTTTGGAGGCATGTTGGAAAATAATGATAGCCTTCATCTTTGTTACATCAAAAAAATGGGTTTCTTCTATGAAACAATTAGGTCACTAGTAAGTTACGTACCTTAATTTGGAGAACATCAGAATGGCTAAATGTTTATTGGTATATATCTGAGATTTGAGGCCTTCTAGATCTGAAAATTAGTTTTGCAATACTGTGATATGTAGATTCTACGATTCCACAAGTGTGAAGTGAATCTAATGTGCCAATAGAAAGTTATAGTAATTTTCCAAAACTTGTTGACTTGTTTGGACTCTTCCCATGAGAAAAATTGTATAGTGTGCCATGTGTCAAATTCTTGAAATACAATTTTGGAACCTACATTTGAGGTACCTCTATCTGTCTCCTAAAATTCTTGAAGATTTCACAGTTTGAAAATTTCCATACCAGAAGATATAGCAAAAATACGAAGATGACATGTTTAAGATTTATTTTATGACTGTTCACAAACAATAACTTCCATAGGGTATAAATTTCAAATTATAGCGAACTAAATTCTGAAAATGGAATCCAATATTCTCCAAGGTTTCTTCTTAATATGGTCCAAGTTTCACTTCATGAAGCCTTACAAGAAAAAGTTATAGTACAAATGCCAAATTGACCTATTTGAGATTGAATTTAGGAGACTGTGAAACTTGGACCAGATGTTCACCAATATGTCTTCTCGATGTGGTCCAAGATTCATAGTCTGAAGCCTCATAGAAAAACGTAATAGTGAAAATTCCGAACTGACCTGTTTGAAACAAAATTTAGGAACCTTCAAAAACCATAACTTCCTTAGACCATATCTTTGAAAATATAGAGAAAAAACATTTGAAACTTGAATCATAGATTCCTTGGGATGTATTCTCAATATTCTGTAAGTTTCACCATATGAAACCAGATTGAAAAAAAACCTGTAGTGAAGTTTCCACAATGACTTATTTGAAGCAGCAAAACCCTAAGATCAAGAGCTATGATTCCAAATGTTATGATCCTTGCGCCTTAGAAATGATAAGAAACCAATAATCAAATTCCACTTCGAGGGGGAAACCTCATTTTTACAAATAATAAAATGAATAAAACAATCTTTAATGATCCTAAGACTAGGTCTCCTTAGTATATATATATCATAGACAAATGATAGAATTATAATAAAATGGGACCATGAGGGGTTCTAGCCCACATAAAAATATAACAATAAAAATGTAATGATTCAATATATAAATATTAATAAAAGGTTTTTTTCGGCTAACATGGGGCTCATATAGCGCTTAACACACTTACTCAGGTAATTGGTGCATAAAATGATGTATTTCTTCTATCTTAAGGGACGATTAATGGGTCCTATGAAGTCCATACCCCATTTTTCAAAGGGTTCCAATGATACTTGTGGTTGTAGTGACATTTTATTCCTTTCGAAGGGATTCTCTATCCTCTGACATCCATCACAATGGGAGGTGTATTTTTTTATCATATTTATAGAAGGTAGGTGAGAAGAAAAAAAGCCTGCAATATTTTGTATGTTTTTCTTTGGCTACATAATGTCCTCCACATGGCCCATCATGGTAGGCTTCCAATACGTCTTGTGCCACATTCTCTTTTACACATATTCCCAGAATCTGATAAGGTCCTAGCTTGAACAAGCATCCTACAACCCATTTGTAGGAAGCACTTTGCAGGATAAAGAGATGCTCAACTAGAAAGTGGTCATATACCACCCGTTCATTTGTAGAAATTGTTAATCTTGATAGAAAATACACAATATAATTTTTCTTCCCTCATTTGTTAACTATGGTAATACTAAATTGTTACAACATGAACCATCTGATAATTATATTATTGACATTAGGTTTATTCATTAGATATATGATGGAATCATGATCTATAAGAAAAAAAAATTGGTAACTAGTGACAAAATGTCTGAACTTATTAAGAGCATGAACAACAACAAGAAATTCCTTTCCAGTCACTATATAATTTAGTTTTTTGTTTGTCAAATTTTTATTAATAAAATAAATTGCACGAGGAATTCTATCCTATTATTTACCAAGAATTTATCCTACTATATTTTTTGAAGCATCAATATGAATATGGAAAGGAAGGTTCCAATTAGGTCCTTGCAAAATAGATGATGTTTTAAGTTTATCTTTTGTGCAATTAAAGGATTCTTAGCACTTGGGTGTCCAACAAAAATCCACATCCTTATCTAGTAGGGAAAACAAGGGAGAAGTAATTTCACTAAAGTCTTTGATGGATCTCTTGTAATATCCTGCATGGACAAGAAATATTTTAACGTCCTTTTGCTTCATAGTAATAGGAAGGTGTTTGATAATATTCACCTTACTTGGATCCACTTCATTTCCTTTTGAAGACAGGTAATGTCCTAAAATAATCCCTTCAATTAGAAGAAAATGAAATTACTAAGGTTTTTGAGGGTTTCCTAAAAGCTACTCCCATAAGGAGTGAAGTCATCCATATAAATGTTTATAGTGCCATGAATAAGATATGAGAATATGTTGAGTACAACTCTTTGGAATGTGGTAGGGGAATTGCATAAACCAAAGGGAAGAAATCTATATGCAAAAGTTCCCCAAGGACAAGTGAATATGGTTTTGGCTTGGTCTTCAAGACTAATTTGGATTTAGTTATACCCACTAAACCCATAAAAAAATAAAAAGAATTTCTTCCTTGCTAGGACATCTAAAAAAATGGTTAATAAAGGGTAGGAAAAGTGGTCCTTTCTATTGGATTTATGTAGCTCCTTGTAGTCCACACATATAATCCATTTTACATTCTTTTTAGGGAAAATAATTATTGGTGATACCCATTCACTTCTAGAAATTAGATAGATGAACTCAACATCTAGAAACTTTTGTAATTCTTCTTTGGAAATATTTGTTAGTGCAAGGTTTTTTCTTCTTTAGTTTGTCTGATGGGTTTATGATTTTCATTTATGTAAATATTGTGAGTACAAATAGAGGGGTGGATACCTTTCATCTCCCTATAATCCCATTTAAAGGTTGTTTGATCATTGATCAACAATAAGGGTGGTGATTTCTATATTTTTGGTGGTAGATTTATCACATTCAACAATAATTAATTATACCAGTAAATTCTCCATTGAACTAGTAGAGTTTGCTAGTGGTTAAGACTATTTAATCCATTTATTTGAAAGGTCAGATGGTACTAATTTTGTCGAAAATTAGAAATTTGAGTGTCTTCATCAACTTGCTTGCAAGATAGGGATTTTTCGATTGTACAATTGGGATAGGTTGATGTAGGAATATGATATTTTTTTTCTTCATCTTCCACCCTTTTAGGAATTTCTGCTTCAGCTAGTGCTTGAGTAGGAGGGTGGAGTATGAGTTGCTTTTGGGATTACTCATTGGTTATTTTCATATTACTATCCATACAAATGAATATGCATTTTTTTTTTGTCAACCAAGGTATCCCTAAAATGAGTGGGTACTAATTGAACACGGTATTTTGTTGTACGACTAGGAAATTAGTGGGATATTCCCAAGAGCCAATAAATAACATGAAATACTCTATCATACCTTTTGGTTCCATTATTTACCAATCAAAAAGTTGAAGCACTATAATGGCATACCTTTGAAAGTCTTGGAGGTTGAGCTTTAGCATTGTTTCCTTAGTCAGGACATTAGTGGTAGCTCCTAAGTCAATCAAAGTATTAGGGATTGTAATTTGGTTGATAAGGACATCTATAACCGAGCTACCTAGATCTAAATAATTAGGGAAAACCATTCTTCTAAGTATGAGCTCTTCTTGTTGTCCTATGACATTCAAGGTAGAAGCATCCATCTTCGTCCTCCTAGGCTTCTTAGGAAATTATTATTTTATGCATTTGTTATATATAGGTATATCCTTAATGCCTTGTAAATCAATAATTTTGACACACAAATTTTTTAGTTCTCCTAAAATTTTAGTTTCTTATTGTGTATTCTTTTTATTGTTGGTCAATCTTTCAGGAGAGGGCCAGATTTGTGGAGTTTTTTTGGGGAAAAAGTACCTTCCTTTTTTCTTCTAGATATGTAACAACCCCGAGTTAAAATTTCATGTAATAAAGTTAATAAAGTAAAAATAATAAGTCCAAGGTCATGGGACATGTATTCCAAGATGAATGTTGGGAAAAAAATCCTAGCAGGTGTCACTTTAATTTTGGTTTACTTATGGCTAAGGAAATTAGCAAAGGCATTGGCAAAGAAAAAGAGCCATTAATTGGCATTTATTTATGAAATAAAAGAAAATAGGAGAAAATGGAGATGAAAGGTCACAAATTTGCATGAGAAGAAAATTGAAGGAAAAAAAGAGGGAAATGAAGAAAATAGAGGTCTCAAGGATAAAAAGGATTTTGAGGATCAATTCACAACTTTTAATAGTTTAGTGGAACCTTTTGTCAATTTGGCTTTGGAATGAGTTTTAAAGAGAGAAGAGCACCAAGAGGAGAAAGTAAGAAAACAAGCAAAGGAAGGAAACGGAAGGGCATTTATCATTTATCATTCTCAAAAATGAAAATATCGAGAATGATAAATGACAAGGAGTCCTTCAAAGGATAAGTCTTCAAATAATTTATCATTCTTGAAAGTATCAGGGAGTTCTAGGCAATGGTATGGAGGATGGCTTGGAATTGTGGCTCAGATCTTGGGACCACACCTTATGAACTGAGGATTTTGGGTTACAAATGCACTCAAGTAGGCTTGTTCATGTAGTTAGAGGGTCACAACTACACTCATGCATGCTTGTGCATGTGGTTGGGAGTCTAAGTCACTAAAAACACAGTCTAGCTCAGGGTTTGGTCAATTGGGGTAGTTCTTTGGCCCCATGAGTGTCCTATAAGCCCTGTAGGATGTCATTATATGGTAAGTAAGTCTCAATTGTTGGCCCCACTTCCATAATTGAAGCTTGGAGGTCGGGTCATGTCATAGTAACTCTTTGTCTCATGTTTACCCTGGAAAACCAATTAAATTGGGTAAATGTGGGAGGGGTCGTTACAATATGTTATATTGGAGGAGGATTAGGAGGATCCTATTGTACCTTCCTTGATCTAATTTTAACCTCTTTACCTTCTAGAGAATAGGTTTAGATGTAGTATCATTATTGTAAATAGTTTTATCCTAATTGTTATTAGGATTATGTTAGGTTGAGCATGAACTTGAGGTTGTCCTGGAGGTGTGGCTTTTTGAGGCATATTAGTTTGTTGAGGAGGAGGAATTAAAGTTGGTGGCTAAGCTACTTGATGCCTTCGCCATTTCAAAGGGTTTCTCGACTAAATATATTTATTTTGTAATTAATGATAAGGAGGAGAAATGGGATGATTTGAGTATTACCATTGAGTATGTTAAAAGGAGATGGACAAGGTTGACACAAATATTGGGGTTGAAATTTTGAATTACAACTGTTGAAATATTGTGGAGGGTTGTAGTACATACCTTGTTGGAAGGGTATTTGTGTCATTGACCTCTTCTAATTGATGACACAGACTAATTCCATACTTCTTTATACTCCATGGTACATAGCCTTGAGCTCCAACAATGAGGGGCACTTGTCAGTTGGGTGTGTTCCTTCACAATGAGCACATATTTCTACATTTTTGACTAGATTTTCATTACAAGAGTGTCTTCTAGTTTAGTTTGGACAAAAAATGGCCAATGCTCTTTCTATTTTCATTTCTTCTAGCATTCCCCCTATTTCGTTCCTTGTGAGCATGGAAGGATAAGTGAAGAAATTACCATACTCATACTAGGTCTATCTCTTCTTTTACTTTCTTTAGAGTGGTTCTTGAATATTTTCTAGATTTATATATAATCTAGCTGATAAATATCTCCATTATCTAGGATGTTGAGTGTTTCCATTAGATATTCCCTTACATCTCTTAGAAAAACAAGCTTTAGTGAATCTTTATTTAGGGTAGAATTATGTTTCCTCTTGTAGCCGAGTTCGAATATTTCTTCAAAATATTCCAAGGACTCCTTCTTTCCTTGAGTCATTGTGAAGATTACATCCCTAGTGTCCCTCGCTTTGCAATAGTCTTTTTACTTGTTAGTAAAAGATTTCTTCATTTGTTCCCATCTGGTGATGTTGTTCCTCTTTAAAATCATGAACGATTTAGAGGTTCATATTTTAAGGTAGAGTGGAAGCTTTTTACTTTAGGTTCATCAGTAGTGTAATCATAGGTCCTACATATAACAACACACTTACTTTTAATTTTTCTTAGGGCTATATTGCTCTTTGCTTTGATAATTGAATTTCTTCATTAACCCATTACATTCACCCCGTAACATCATAAAATTATTCGGATTTACATCATTATTTATTAGCATATGTAATTATATAGAAATACAAATATCATCATCATCAATACAACGAAGCATAAAGAAACAACAGAAGAAAATAATTCACACATAGAGACACCAGGATTAGTCGGAGACTAGGGAAAAACCCACAATGGGGAAAACCCTTTCAAATTATTCTTCTTATTAGATTGTCATCAAATGATTCAGCAAAATAGAGTACAATGATCCATATATTCATTCATACAACTATTCATCGAAAGCAACTACAAAATCTATGAAATGAACCCAACAATTCTTATACTCAAAATCTTGACTTTGAAGCTTGTAATGAACTGTCACTGTCTGCAGTCAACTTCTGAACATTGCGTTCACTGAGAGAAATCTTTGAACAACTAAAATTCCATTATTTAGGCCTCATTCACACAGAGGACGAGTCATGCATGCAACTGGAAAGCTTGCAGTCCCTCTTTGGAGCCTACAAGTGAGCGACTGTAGTCTGCAAATGAGATTTTGAAACCCTAGATGTCGGTCACACGAAGGATGAGTTTTGGGTGCGATTGGGATGCTTTGATCACATGGATGAGCCTAGTAGAGTGTGACTACGTTCGAGATCTCTCTGTACAGTGCTTGCGACTAAGGCCCAAAACCCTAAAATAAAAATGTGAGCATCAGACACTGCAATTTCATCTTCGAGTGAAATTGTTCCTCCGCGGACGAGCCTTAGACTTGTGCGACCCAAAAACAAAAATATAAGTGTGTCTCATTATGATATCCAAATGAAGTAGAGGCCACTTGTATTTACACCCTTCCAAGGTTGTCCACTTTTCTTTAGGGTTGACATTATCAAATATGCACATGTGGGATTTTCTTCATAAGTATAATTTCCCTGATCTATTTTGAGAGATATTTAGGCTGATTTTTGTCCTCTCGAAAAGAGGAATTCAATGAAATAATTATATCCATTAAGTGGGTTTTCCAAAGTGGAATTAAACCATAGTTTCATATTTTAACACTCCTCTCAACTAGGGAGAATTCCACCTACATCATGTCACATGTATCCTATCATCAAATCATATGCAATCACAAGTATCTCATCATCACGTATCGTCTTTGTTTATCTCAATTCATGTCTTGCTAATTCATTCTTATCTCTTGAATATTACTTCTCATATGCCAAACATTCTCGAATCTAAGAGAAGAATAAAATTTACATCGAAGGGGAGCTCAATCTACCACCTTCTATCTATCGGGGAGCCACTCCTACCACCCAGAATATCTGCCAGTGGGGAGCCCAATGCTACCACCTTGGAAACATTAGCGGGGAGCTAACTCTAAAAACTACATCATCATCAGAGAGAATATCATCAGGGAGCACATCTCAACCTGGAATGACATCGGGGAGTACATCTCAATCCATAATCGCATGGGGGAGCTAAAATTCTATGACCCCATATCAAGAAATATGTGATATAGGGGAGATACTACTCAACCCATCCTATTTCCTACCGATTTTCCCAACAATGATCCTCAAGATTCATGTGGTAGAACACCTGCATCATAATTAGCTTGGGTTGTACAACCCCAAGTACACTCTCAACCCATGGGTTGGATGGGGAGTGGTAATCCTAACAAGCCCAGCTTGTGGGTATGATGCCAACTGAGGTATACTCTACAAAGACCAAGATAAGGTGAGTTGCTACTCCAAACTTAAGAGTAACATATAGGGGAGAAAAATCTACAACCCTATTTTCTAAAGATCTCTCAACCCCATGATCCCTCTATCTCAATTTATCACCCTGGGAGCTCAGACAGGGGGGACGAGTTGGGTCAGTGTTCTCGATCAACGATTCTCTCTGTAGATCATAAACATATCATTATTCTCATATATGGTAATCATCATGTCTCAATAGAAGCTGTCTCCTATTCATAAAAGACATCAAATCAAATATCATATTAAAACAAAAATATACATATATCACAAAACAGATACCATAGTCATCCTCCCTCTCGAGTATCCAATATTTGTCATCGCAATGTATCCATGTCATATCCAAAACCTACTCAAATGGCTTTCCAAATAACTTCTTCATACTTCCTCATAGCTAGCCATGCTAGCAACATCGTACTCAACCTCGGTCGTGCTTAAAGATACATACCTCTCATCCAAAAACATCATGGTAGATGTCATACTAAGGCAGTATTCAGATGCACTCATCAATAATAATTCCAAACATCATCAGTACATCCATGAAGTCACATATCACAGGAAGAATGTCTCATATCAAAAATAAATTATCTCATGCAAATATCTTGAAGGGTGCTCGGCGACAACTC
Source organism: Pinus tabuliformis (assembly GCA_031772625.1). Classification (NCBI taxonomy): domain Eukaryota; kingdom Viridiplantae; phylum Streptophyta; class Pinopsida; order Pinales; family Pinaceae; genus Pinus; species Pinus tabuliformis. The sequence continues at coordinate 975,292,572 of CM062810.1, forward strand.
AATGTGTATGAAGTAGCTCAATCACAAGTCAACTTAGGTTATATGTACAACATATATGTATACATATGGGTGTTCAATCGAAACATCAATGCTTCAATCAACTGTCAGTTGCACAATTGAGTTCAAAAATATCTCTTCACAACTTCTTGAAATTCAATCAGAGTGTCCAAGGATTTGCATTTCCACTTTCCAACACTTCTTCAATAGCTTCGCAATATAGATTTTCTTTTCCCAGCTTTAGAAATTGATTCATCAGGTCATCATTCATTATTTCGAGCTTCATAAGACATATCCCTCTTACTTAGATCATCAGAGGCTCATTTCGTGTCAAGAATATATCATCAATATGTAAAACAAAAGCAAAGTCATACATTGGATCACTTTTGAAGTAGAAGTTTGGATCGACATATCATCCTGACTTCACTAGATAACTATCAATGCGGAAATATCTGGATCTAGGAGCTTGCTTCATACAATTCTCTGTGCAAACATAACACTTTACCAAACCAACATGCTCAACCTTACATAAATCAATATTGTGCAGTAAAATTATCTAAGTAAGCTTATCAAAGTTTAGATGCCAGATCAAAACTAATATCAAAATAATCAATATCAAAATATTAGATTCTTTAGACCAGGTGACAGGTAGAGCTCTCATCAAGTCATGACTTTATCTATTAACATGCCAACAATTTGTCATTTAATTATCTAACCAATCTTCATTAGGTCATCCTCATGATCATACTATAAGTCACTATATGCAAATACATACACCAAGAATAAGTTATGCAAGTTCCATAACTATCAATAATTCAACCATTGTGTCAAATCTAATGATGTCAACACATAATACCAATATAATTCACTGAAACTTACAATGCGCACATAGAATTATTGTCAAGGAAAATGATCAGTTGTCAAATTAAATCATTAGTCATTAGGTCAAATCCCAAATTTTCTATCATAGTGAGATCTATAGCCAAAAACATATCTCAATCATCAAGTCAAAGTTTTAAGTCATTATGATGTCAAAAATCCAAACACTGTTCATCTATATCAATCAACCAAATCTAGTCAAACTCTTGTAGCACAAACTTCAATGGTTAAATCATAATGACATATCTATATCCATATCCTGATCCCTTGCAAACACAAGTTCAGTATACATGTTCATATTGTAGTAAAAAATAAAACTTCCCTGCTCATATAACTTTCTGTTATCTGCTTCATGTATGTAGGATTGGAATCCTTCAGGTGAACATCTGATTTCATGCACAAAACTTCATTTTTGGGTCCTGCAGGCATAATTGCATCCATAGGCCTTCTTCTGTGTGGTTGGGAGACTACAGTTGCACCCTTGACCTTGCTTCTATACGACGGAGAGGCTATAGTTCCACCTATAAGCTTGCTTTCGTGTGACTAAGGCTTAAAGTAAGGGAAAACTCTCTCTTCTCAGATCAGAACTTTGTTGTAGATCAACATTGTTAGATATTTGTCTATTCATGTCCATAAATATTATTGAAACAATAAATAATATACATATAATGCTAATGGTAATAGGAGTGAGGATCGTATGGAGAGATTCTCCCTCTGAATGGGAATCTAGGTTAGTCATCTTTATTCAAGTTAGCAACCTATCTATAATACTGTCATGCATCAGCAGATTTGTTAGATCGTAAAGTCAAACATATATCCATCATGGTCATAACATGCTAGAATTATCCATTTCACCATTACATCATGACATCAATATTTTATCAAGGGTTAGATTCAAGTAGCTAATAGGAGTATACTTCAAGAATCATGATCACAACATTATTTCTTTGTCACATAACTTAATCAAGTCAAGGAATTCAATTTTACCATATTCCATAATTACTAAATACATCAAAGCATAACCATGGTCAGCAAAAGATCATTAATATCAATCTCATTTTTATACTTCTATCATCATGGCTACGCTGTTTTTCACAAACAATATCAATAATGTCAAGTTACCATCTACTAGAATCAAGGCACTAGCCTTCTTTTTGGGATCGAAATATTAAAAAATATAGATGTCATCCAAACGTAAAGTATACCACTATATCAAAGATCAATATTAAGTAGGTTCATAGAATCAAGAAGTTCATCATGTCTAAAAGGTAAGATACTTGTTTACTACCAAGTGCACCGTTTCATTATAAGAACCATGAATCCAAATCACTTTCATATGCATGAACCATTTGTGAAGGAGACATTCTCATCATACCTTAGGGCTTTCCTTGTCATTAATACTGTAGCTGAAACATAACACCATACACACCTTGTAGTGTTTAGATACATGTGCAACTTCTTATTTTACATAGGTATCTTGTATCTCTTTGTCACCTTTTCATTAGATGCCTCTTCCTGCACTAGAAATGATCCTCAAGAAGAATCCACTTATCATATCTCATCAAGAAGTTAGAATCATCGAAATACTCAAATATATATGCAGTAAGCTTAAGTATTAATCAAAACAATAATCATATCTATAAGTCTAAACAAAAGTAAAGACATAAATAAGCATCATAAATAAAAAAGGTACTTATCTTCAATGAGAGGTGATCATATCCCTTTTTTTGAACCAACCTTCAAGAGCCATCATTGTCCATTGTCCATATAACAATGTTGCCTTCAATATTTCAACCAACTCTATCAGCAACCAGGCCTAATAGAGACTATCCCATCTAGGGCTTCATCAAATTTGACACAAGTGCTTGAACATCTTCACTTTGACCATGCTAGGGTTTCTAGATTGCATATCTCAAATCTTTGCCATAAACCAGGGTTTCTCTCAAACCCTAACCTCATAATATCCATAAAACCCTAATAACCAAATTACTTAGGGTTTCCTTCAAACCCTAGAATCATTTTAGGTCTCCTCCATCCTCTCTTGTTTCCATCAATGGTGTCATCATAGGGGTAATATCCATGAATTTTCTTCAGCCCAACTTTGATTCCATGTTATTTTTTCTTAGGGATATATTGTTCTTTGCTTTGATAATTTCATTTCTTCATTAACATATTACATTCACCCCATAACATCATAACATTATTTAGATCACATCATTTTTCAGCAGCATATGCAATTATATATAAAGAAAAATATCATCACCATCAATGCAGTTGAACATAAAAGAACAATAGAACAAAATCATTCACACATAGAGACCCCAAGATTAGTCGAAGACCAGGGAAAATCCCACTATGAGGAAAACTCTTTGAAACTATTCTTGTTATTAGTTGTAATCAAATGATTCAGTAAAAGAGAGTACAATGATCCATATCTTCATTCACACAACTATTTATCAAAAGCAACTACAACATCTATGGAATGAACCCAATAATACTTATACTCAAAATCCTAATTTTGAAGCCTGTAATGAATTGCCACTGTTTTTGGTCAATTATCAAACACTACTGTCACTGCGCGAAATCTTTAGGCAACTGAAATTCCATCATTTAGGTCCCGGTCGCATGAAGGATGAGTCATGTGTGTGACTAGAAAGCTTCCAGTCGCTCCCTGGAGTATACAAGTGAGCAACTGCAACCTACAACTGAGATTATGAAACCCTAGATGCCAGTCACACAAATGAAAAGATGTGTTGTGACTAGGATGCTTTGGTCACATGGATGAGCCTAGTAGTAAGTGACTGTAGTCGATATATTTCTATCTTGTGCCTATGACTGAGGCCCAAAACCATATCACATAAATGTGAGCTTTGGACCCTGCAATTTCATCTTTGAGTGAACCTGTTCCTCTTCAGATGATGAGCAAAAAACCAAGATAGAAGAGTGTCTCATGATAATATCGAAATGAGGTAGAGTTCACTTGTATTTATAGCCTTCCAAGGGTGTCCACTTTTCTTTAGGGCTGACCTTATCCAATATGCACATGTGGGCTTTTCTTCATAAGTACACTTTCCCTTATCCTTTTTGAGTGATCTTTAGGTTGATTTTAGTCCTCTCAAAAAGAGGAATTCAACGCAATCATTTGTTGGAAATAATACTGAGAGGGGGGGCTGAATCAGTATTATCAGATCAATCAAACTTTTCAATGCTCAGAAACATATACGCTACTTCAGTTAGGTGAACCAGCATGTACACGCTACTGTGGTTAAGTAAAACAGCGTATAAGAAGAAAACTCATAATTTAGTTAGCTTATTCTTCAGTTAAGTTCATCAGGACATTATTCACCACATTAACAGTAAGCAGGTGCAGTATAACAGAACAGATCAAAAACCACACACATGAACACCAAGATATAAGGTGGAAACCCAATGTGGGTGAAAACCACCTGCTGCAAGTTGTCTCTATCTTTCTTTAATAAGAAACTTCAGTTTACAATATTTTGTACTGGTGCAGCCTTGTACCAGTACGCAGGCTACAACCTGCAGAAGGCTACAACCTTCTCTCGTTCTCCAAACTTCCTTGGAAGGGAGCTCCAACCCCCTTTGCTCTTGTACTAGCCAAGATACTAGTACGTAGGTGCTGGCCTACAATCTTCTTTCTTTCAGGTATCACTTTTCATACATTTTCAGACTGGATATTCCTGAAGCACATCATTCAATCTGTAGAACCCAATTCATTCAACTTTCATAACAGATCCATGAAGCATAAAACAACCAATACTAGAATTATCAAACTTTGAATCACTGAACCACTGAACCCTGTCAATCACCAGATACCAGAACCCAGAGCAGTCTACAGAACTCTGCAATAACAGTCAGATCCAACTGCAAAACCCAAAAATAAGCTTTAAGAGATATACGCTACTTCAATGAGCGAAACCCGCGTGTACACGCGTTTTTACTTAAGCCAACCTGCGTACAGATCTAAAAATAGATTCTCTCAACTTGCAGCTGTACCAGACATCAGTTAGATCCAGAACATAATATTGCGACAGTATGCAGATCTAGAAATACGCATAATCAACCATATCATAATAGAGCATTTCAAACCATTAGATCCCGATTTGTCCTTAGATCTAGTCTTCCATCTGCCGATGTGATTTCTCCTTAGCTCATATCAAGCAACCCGAACCCTGCATATCAGATCTCTTTCTCTCTTAGATATTCAAGCCTTGTCGAAAGATGATATTGCCTAATGATCTTCTTCTCCTTATATAGCCTTAGGCCTTTCTCAATACCAAGAGCCAAAACCATAGTAACACAATACCATCAACTTTAAAACTAGGGATCGACACGCCCGTCGAGACATAATGGTCCGAAATCATAGGCACAACTTCCAAGGACTAACCACCATGGACCAAAGGAACCTTTCCACATACACGCGCTTTTTCTGAATCGAACTAGCGTGTACACGCGACTTGGGCTTAACGAAACGGCGTGTATGAGCTTCCTTGGCATGTTGTACTGAGATCTGTCTTCTGATTAAGTTGCCATCACCTGTACCAACCTCTGAGTGATTTGCCATCAAGGACAACACTTAAATCATAATGCCAACAATCTCCCCCTTTGGACTTGATGGCAACCACCACACCAAGTCACTCTCCCCCTTTGACATCAAGGGCAAAGGGCTGTGCTCCCCCTGAGGACATGCTGATACCTCTGCTTGGCTGTGCTGACTCGTGCTCCCCCTGACAGTAGGCCAGATCTGCAAAAGATGTTCTTCAACAAGAACCAAGACTTATACACCATAAGGGACCGTCCTATCACCAAAAGACTCAATACATACATCCATACTCCCTACCAAGAGGGGACATATCAGAAACAACCAATTATATTACAGCATTCATCCCAGGCATAGTGGGGAAACCAACATAGGCCGTTACATGACCTTGACACCATAAAAGAAATATGACAAGAGAGATACATGACATAGAGACAACAGATCTAGACCAAGACTTAGGAAAGGCACCAGCAGCATCTGATAAACATCTTGTTAGATCAGCAACCAGGATTTCTTTCTGAGCTCCTTCTCCTGAAACCAACAACCAAAACATCTGAATGCCAACAATGCTTTATGAGACTTTTAAGCTGCTCCCCCTGAACCTGTGCCTGTTGCACTCCCTGAAACTGTGCCTGAAGAATTCTGACATTCCCATTGCTGTTCAGAACTCCAGAGTTTTCCCTTGCTGTTCAGAACTTCATATACGCGATTTTTCCTGTATAAAACAGCGTATGTACGCGGATATACTTTCTGCAACAAGCGTCCAACATATACGCGACTTACCCATCATGAAACCGCGTGTATACGCGCATATCCCTTCCGTAACCTGCGTATACCAACTTTTCTGTAGAACAAACAAACTTCAACAACAGGATGAAGCATCAACTACTCCCAGCTTTTGTCTGAGATATTCAAAAGTTTCCCTGGGCAGTGGTTTTGTGAGAATATCAGCAACTTGCTCCTTAGAAGGAACATACTCCAACTTGACCTTCTGCTCAAGCACTTGTTCCCGAAGAAAATGGTACTTGATTGGTATGTGCTTGGTCTTTGAGTGCATGACTGGATTCTTTGAAATGCTGATTGCACTTGTATTATCACATAAGATAGAGACAGGTGGAGTGCAAGTGATTTGAAAGTCCTGCAAGGTCTGCATCATCCAAAGAAGTTGTGTGCAACAAGATGCTGCAGCCACATATTCTGCTTCAGCTGTAGATAAGGCAATCGAACTTTGTTTCTTGCTGAACCAAGATACTAATCTGGAACCCATGAAGAAAGCACCTCCACTTGTGCTTTTCCTATCATCCACACTTCCAGCCCAATCTGCATCTGTGTAAGCATGAAGAGTGAGATCTGTATTTCTAGGATACCATAAGCCATAGTTTTGGGTCCCTTGAAGATATTTGAAGATTCTTTTGACTGCCTGAAGATGAGTTTCCTTTGGGTTGGCTTGAAATCTTCCAACCATTCCTACTGCATGTGTAATATCTGGTCGAGTACCTGTCAAATAAAGCAAACTCCCAATCATGGATCTATAAGTGGGTTGGTGAACTGCTGCTGATTCATCATTTGCACTGAGGCTGCATCCTGTAACCATGGGTGTACATACTGGCTTTGACTCTTCCATGCCATACTTCTTCAAGATCTGCTTGAGGTATTTGGTTTGAGACAAGAAGATACCTCCTTCATTTTGTTGGATTTGCAATCCAAGAAAATATGTCAATTCTCCAAGAAGTGACATTTCGAATTCTTTCTGCATAACCAAGGCAAAGTTTTGACTCATGGTCTCTTCATTGCTGCCAAAAATAATATCATCTACATAAACAACAAGAATTAGCAATTTGTTATTTTCAACTTTTATATAGAGATTGCTATCTGCTGATCCTTTTGAAAAGCCTTGTTGGTGAAGATATTTGTCCAACCGATAGTACCAAGCCCTTGGAGCTTGTTTGAGTCCATAGAGTGCCTTTTTCAATCTGCATACAAGGTTTGGATCATTCCCAAGAATGAAACCATCTGGCTGCTCAATATATACTTCTTCTTCTAAGTCTCCATTCAGGAAGGCTGATTTCACGTCCATTTGAAATACCTTGAAGTTTTGAAAGCTTGAGAGAGCAAGGAACATTCGGATGGCCTCTAGTCTTGCCACAGGAGCAAAGGTCTCTTCAAAATCTATTCCTTCTTGCTGTGCATACCCTTTACAAACAAGTCTGGCCTTGTTTCTAATTACTTCTCCATTTTCATTTAATTTATTCTTGAAGACCCATTTTGTTCCTATTACATTCTTATCTTTTGGTCTAGGAACTAATTCCCAAGTGTTGTTCTTTTCGATTTGCTCAAGTTCTTCATCCATTGCTTTGACCCAACATTCATCTTTGCATGCCTCTTTCACATTTTGTGGTTCAATGGAGGAGAGTAGTGCCAAGTAGCTTGAAGCTTCTGCAAGTGTCCTTCTTGTTTGTACTCCTGCTTCTTTCTGCCCCACAATCTGAGTTTCTGGATGATTCTTTTGGACATATCTGGATGGAGTCTTCTCTTCTATTCTTGTCTGCTCCTCTGGTTCTTCTTGAGATTCTTCTTCTTCTTGAGGTTCTTCTTCTTCATTATTTCGCCTTTGAGAGTAACCTTCATCTTCTTCAATGTCTTCATGATGAACTTGCCTAGGAATATATCCCTTCTCATCAACCACTATATCAATACTGTCAACAATTCTGCCAAGTCTTTTATTGTAGCACTTGTATGCTTTGCTATGTGGAGAATAACCAAGAAGAATGCCCTCATCTGCTCTAGGTTCAAGTTTGCCAAGTTGCTCATCAGTATTCTTAATATAACATTTGCTCCCAAAGATTTTGAAGTGCTTCACGGAAGGAGTTTTACCACTCCAAAGCTCATGAGGTGTTTGAGTGCTGTTTACTCGGACATTTGTTTTGTTAAGAATAATAACAGCAGCATGTGCAGCTTCACCCCAGAAGGTTGCAGGAGTACCTGATTCATCGAGCATAGCACGAGCCATTTGTTGGATAGTTCTGTTCATTCTTTCCACAACCCCATTTTGCTGAGGAGTTCTAGCTGTAGAGAATTCTCTTCTTATCCCATGTTCATCGCAGAAATCGAAAAATTCATTTGATGTGAACTCCCCACCTCTGTCAGATCTGAGGCACTTAATTTTGTGTCCTGATTCATTTTCAGCCAATGCTTTGAAGGATTTGAATTTTTCGAATGCTTCATCTTTGTGCTTCATAAGCCCTAACCAAACAAACCTTGAGAAATCATCAATGAATAATATCAGATATTCTTCTCCTCGAGGTGTCCTTTTCCTAAATGGACCACATACATCTGTATGGACTAGCTCAAGAGGCAAGCTAGCTGATCCTTCCTTCTCTGGAAAGTTAGTTCTGGTTTGCTTTCCAAACTGACAAGATTTGCATATGGTGTTGTCTGGAATTTTGATATCTGGAAGATCGCGAACTGCCTGATATTTGCATGCTTTCCTTATTTGTGAGAAACTTAGATGTCCCAACCTTCGATGCCATAACCAGTGCTCTTCATCCTTGCTAAGATAGCATTGTTGTTGTCCTTCTTCAAATATGTACAGATTATTTGGAGTTCTTTTGCCTTGAGAACTGTTTTTCCTGTATCAAGATCACGAACAAGACATCCATTCGATCTAAAAATAACCTCGGTTTTTTGATCACACATCTGGCTGACACTTAGAAGATTATGCTTCAATCCATCAACATATAAAACATTTCCAGCCTTGACCTTTTCTTTCAAAGGAGCAATACCTTTTCCTTTTATAGTTGCAGGAGTATCATTTCCAAAAGAAACTTTCTTTCCCTTTTCTAAAGTAGAATAAGATTCAAGTTTTTCTTTATCACCTGTCATATGTTTCGAACATCCACTGTCAATGTACCATAGATTTTCCTGTCCTTCTGCATAAAATGCTATCCCACATCTTTCTGTTTGAGGTTCCTTTATTCTCCATGTTTTGGTGCTTGTGGCTTGTTCCTTTTTCTCCTGAAACCTGCTCCTGCATTCAGAGTCTTTATGACCAAAATTATTGCAAATAGAACATTCAACTTCATTTTCAAGAACCGAAAAGTTGTTATAGGTCCTTTTTGTAATCCCTGTCATACTTCTTTGTTTTTGAGCTTCCCTAGTCATGATTGTTTTATATGCAACACATTGAGCTGCTCTGTGACCAAAGTTGTGGCAAGAAAAGCATTGTCCATTGAAGAAGCTTCTGCGGTTATTGAATCTACCAGCCAACTGATTGTAATTTCTATTTTCATCTATTCTTGAGCCAAACTGAGAAGATTTTACCTGTGGTTGGTTGTAGCTTTTGTTCATCCTTAAGGAGGATTGTCCCTGATAGTTTCTGTTTGTAATTCGTCCCTGCTTTACCTGATTATCTTCATTGTTCTTCCGCTCATTTCTTCTTGCTGCATCAAGATAACTTTTTGAGGTGGATGCTTGAGAGGTTTCTCCATTATAGCCCAAACCTGTCTTGTTTAGAGGAGACCGCTGCACACTGATAATCTCATCCAAAGTTTCAGATCCTTTGACAAATTTAAGATTAATAGCTTTTGTTTTCTCAATTTCTTTTCTGAGACCAACAATTTCACCTTCTAGTTTTTCAAGATGTTTTTCCTTTTCATCAATCTGAAATTGCAAAGTATCAATGATCACATTCTTTTCTTCTATGCCTCTCTTGAGTCTAGTGATTTCATTATAGAGATTATCCACATCTACAGCATCCTCATAATCATCATCTTCAAATGCCATTAACAGCTTATATTTATTACCTTGTTCATCTTCATCACTGTTTGATAAGCCATCACTATCTTCATGGGTGTAGTAGCTTTTCTTATTTGCACTTTGTTTCTTGTTCCATCTAGCAGGTTCTTTTCCTTTATCCTTATAAGGACATTTTGCAGCATAATGACCTACTCTCCCACAAGCAAAGCATTTGAAAGGTAGCTTACCTCTGAACCTTCCAGAACCCCTTTGAAGATTTCTGACAAAATTTGATTCTTCTTCCTCTTCTTCTGGAACATGGCTTGCTTCATAGTAATCTTCTTTTCCTGATGCCTTAAAAGCAGCTTCCCTTCTGTCAGATGGACCTCCCTTTCTCATTTCATAAGCGGTTAGAATTCCATGTAGCTGAGACATAGTGAGAACACGGAGATTTTCTTTTTCTTCTATTGCAGATACTTTAGATTCAAACTTGGGGGATAATGATCTTAGAATCTTTTGAACTACTATAGTTTCTCTTATTTCTTCACCCAAATTTTTCATACAATTAACAATCTCATCTACCCGAAGAAAATAATTAGCCACACTTTCATCATTATACATCTTGAGAGTCTCATATTGAATCCTGAGAGTTTGAAGTTTAGCTTGCTTTACCTGTTCATCTCCTTCATAGCTAGTGATCATTTTGTCCCATATTTCTTTTGCTGATTTGAAGTGCATGACCTTCATGAATTCTGTTTGAGATATACTTCCTAATAGAGTACTGACTGCTTTTGCATTTGTTTCATACTTCTTTTTCTCAGCTGGATCTGTAGGAGTAGCTGAAGGAAAAGCATAGCCTGTTTCTACAATGTTCCAAACTTCTGTACCAAGAGATTGAAGATATGCAGTAACTCTTACCTTCCAATAATTGAAATTTGTCCCATCAAAAATCGGTGGCCTGATTGATGCTTCTTTCTCGTAGCTGCTCATGATGAATGATCTACCTTCAAGCGATCAAGCTTCTCTGAAGGACCTGCTCTGATACCAATTGTTGGAAATAATACTGAGAGGGGGGGTGAATCAGTATTATCAGATCAATCAAACTTTTCAATGCTCAGAAACATATACGCTACTTCAGTTAGGTGAACCAGCGTGTACACGCTACTGTGGTTAAGTAAAACAGCGTATAAGAAGAAAACTCATAATTTAGTTAGCTTATTCTTCAGTTAAGTTCATCAGGACATTATTCACCACATTAACAGTAAGCAGGTGCAGTATAACAGAACAGATCAAAAACCACACACATGAACACCAAGATATAAGGTGGAAACCCAATGTGGGTGAAAACCACCTGCTGCAAGTTGTCTCTATCTTTCTTTAATAAGAAACTTCAGTTTACAATATTTTGTACTGGTGCAGCCTTGTACCAGTACGCAGGCTACAACCTGCAGAAGGCTACAACCTTCTCTCGTTCTCCAAACTTCCTTGGAAGGGAGCTCCAACCCCCTTTGCTCTTGTACTAGCCAAGATACTAGTACGTAGGTGCTGGCCTACAATCTTCTTTCTTTCAGGTATCACTTTTCATACATTTTCAGACTGGATATTCCTGAAGCACATCATTCAATCTGTAGAATCCAATTCATTCAACTTTCATAACAGATCCATGAAGCATAAAACAACCAATACTAGAATTATCAAACTTTGAATCACTGAACCACTGAACCCTGTCAATCACCAGATACCAGAACCCAGAGCAGTCTACAGAACTCTGCAATAACAGTCAGATCCAACTGCAAAACCCAAAAATAAGCTTTAAGAGATATACGCTACTTCAATGAGCGAAACCCGCGTGTACACGCGTTTTTACTTAAGCCAACCTGCGTACAGATCTAAAAATAGATTCTCTCAACTTGCAGCTGTACCAGACATCAGTTAGATCCAGAACATAATATTGCGACAGTATGCAGATCTAGAAATACGCATAATCAACCATATCATAATAGAGCATTTCAAACCATTAGATCCCGATTTGTCCTTAGATCTAGTCTTCCATCTGCCGATGTGATTTCTCCTTAGCTCATATCAAGCAACCCGAACCCTGCATATCAGATCTCTTTCTCTCTTAGATATTCAAGCCTTGTCGAAAGATGATATTGCCTAATGATCTTCTTCTCCTTATATAGCCTTAGGCCTTTCTCAATACCAAGAGCCAAAACCATAGTAACACAATACCATCAACTTTAAAACTAGGGATCGACACGCCCGTCGAGACATAATGGTCCGAAATCATAGGCACAACTTCCAAGGACTAACCACCATGGACCAAAGGAACCTTTCCACATACACGCGCTTTTTCTGAATCGAACTAGCGTGTACACGCGACTTGGGCTTAACGAAACGACGTGTATGAGCTTCCTTGGCATGCTGTACTGAGATATGTCTTCTGATTAAGTTGCCATCACCTGTACTAACCTCTGAGTGAGTTGCCATCAAGGACAACACTTAAATCATAATGCCAACATCATTATCTCAATCAAATGGGTTGTCAAAAGTGGAATTTTACCGTATTTTCATATTTTAGCACTTAAAAGAAGAATTTGTTAGGATCTTTTATAGTTAGTTCATAGAAATTGGGAAGTACAGATGGGTTAATGTTTTTGATTTTTTCTTTTCCATTGGTTTTTTAAATGTGGAACTCAAAAACCTTAGGTTTTTCTTCATCTGCAACCATCATGCAGTGAGATGGAGAACCACTTCCTTTAGAGAGGGTTTCAAACTACCTAGCTTGCCTCTTTAAAAAGTCCTCAAGACTTCTTGATCTTTCTAAAGTGAGTGTTTCACAAACAACTGATTGTTATTGATTGATACTTCTTGGCTCTAAATTGAGGGATTTGTAAAAAAAAATTCTTGACTTATGTCTAGAAGGCACACATGCTTATTTGAATACGTAAATTTTTTCTTGTTTTGAAATAAAGGCTAATGCAGGAACTAATGTGACATTTTTCCCTTTAGAGACAAAGGCCAATCAAGGTAAATTGGTGATAAGTAAATACAAATGTAAGGTTTTAACACCATCTTGGCAATGGTACCAAAAGTGATGGACTCCAGAATTACAACAATAATGTATCCTATTGTTACTGTCAACTTGGGGTTCATACAAACTTAAGAAAGCTACGCACTATATGTGCAAGCCACAATTTCTTGTACTTATAATGCATCTACTTATGCTACTAATCCTAACTCATGAAGGCTAATGCCACCTTGCTTACTCAGGTGAAAGGAAATCAGTTTATGGTTGGCTACTAAAATCCAGTCAAAGTAAAATCTATTAAATCAACTCTTAACCAATTGTACTTGCAAGTAAATAAATGTGTCATCAGTAAGTTGAAAAAATGAAAGCCCTACCACTAATTTGCGTATTTTCATATTTGAGACTTCTGCAACATGATTTATGTTGAAATTTTATTTTTGGATCCATCGGATTGGGTATTGTTATTTATTCGATATTTCAAACCAACATATGTGGCTTATCATCAAGATAGATGCAACATATGAAAGTCTAATCCAACAAAATATCTCACACACATGAAGAATGATGAAGAGGAGCACACAAAAAGAAAGAAAAACCTAAAGAATGATAAGGGGGAGCCGATAAAGAAAAACCTAAAAAAATCTCTAAAAGGAGAAATATAAATATGTCCAAATGTGAAGATGATTTAGGGTATTAAGATATTAAATATTAAATATTAATGTAAATGTTAAAATATGAAATATAAGTGATACGTATGAAGTACTTATTAATATAAAGTATTAAATATTGATATTAATGTTAAAATATAAGTATTAGAGTTATGTGTAAAGTAGTTATTAGTATGAAGTAATTATTAAAGTATAGAGTATTAGTGTTATGTATAAAGTAATAGTGTTATTAATATAGAGTAAAGTAATTATTCAAATATAAAGTATTAAATATGAATATAAACGTTATAATATAAAGTGTTAGTGTTACGTGTAAAGTAATTATTAATATAACGCTTGGTAAGCATAAATTAATTATTAATATAAAGTATGGAAATTTAAGGGAAGGTTAAATGTAAAATAATAATGTTGTTATAATTATTAAGAGTTAAATAAAAAGAGGAAAAGGAAGGGGTTAGTTGGAGATTGATTTGGAGGTCAAAATAGGAATTTAATTCTCACTTATTTTCTGGGCCTTAGTTTCTATTAAGGTTATTAGGGCTTTTACATATTTCGATCGTCTCCAATTTTTTATGATGATAGTGATCTATTTTGTTAAGGATGCAAGTGTTTTTATTACACATTTTGATGTTTGGTCTTATTGAAATGTTCGACTAATGTAGAAGTTTTTGAATGATTATGTTTTATGCGACAGAGTGTTCCCGAATCCTAGTCATAGTGGAGTGGTCAGTTTCGCTAACATATGGTTTTCCACATGAACAAGGAATTAAATAAAGACCTTTTTGACACTTAGGATCAATGGGATATTTTGCTGATTTAAGGAAACTATGAATGGTGTTTAAGGGCTTAAAGGTGGCCATAATATTATTCTTTCTCAAAAGTAAATAGGATATTACTAACTTGTAAAAACAAAAATATCTAAATTATAGAATTCAGGATACAAGAAAATAAGCATTCATAACCATATTAAAGGAGATTATATAAATTCTTGATTTAACTTCTATTTAATCCTATTTCCTGGTGCCATTGATGGAGTTATAGACAAGTTATGTGTTGATATGGAGAAAATTTCCTAAAACGAAGGATTCAAGATGTCCTACAAAAACCACAATAGAGCTACAATAAATTCTATAGCACTATAGGAAATTCTAGATTGCAAATTAAAGAGAGACCATGATTTTATAATGCCAAATATTCATCATAGAGCTTGAATTATTTATGTAAACAACATAATACTAATCAAGAAAAAAACCACTATTAAATCTACTTTCTATAGGAACATGAAAATCTACCATACACTATCATGCTTATAATGAAAAGAAATGCTAAGAATAATTTCAACATAAGAGATCATGTAAAATAAAATAAAAATGAGCACATGAAGGGCCCCTAGAGCCCCTATGGGTGGGATCTCACCAATGTCTTTAGAGACCTTCAAGAAATCACACTAGTTGGGTGAATAACATAAATTCATCTTCATTAAACTAATGAAATGAAATACATGAGTTATTGATTACAAAATTGAAATATGTAGAGTAGGAGAATTGATTAAAAAAAAACAAAATAAATCCTAATGTCAATCATCAATTTCTACTTATATAAGGTGTGGGGAACAACTTCCTTGGAAAGAGAGGTGATTTCCCTTAAAGATACCTAAACGGGGGCCTGATTTTTAGTGATGTATTTGAACCATCCATACAAGTTCCTCCAATAGGTTGAGTTTCCTTAAATGAGTAAACACGTATGAAGGTAAAGTTATGCTATAGGAGGGAACAACATCCTTAAAATATATCCTTGGAATAGGTTGAGAACATCCTCAAAAAGTATGCTAAATATGTCAATTGAGTTGCACAAAGAGGTCAAAATATCACAAAGGTGGGCTAATATTTTGAGAAAACCTAATGTACACATAATAATCATGCATATACTAATTTTTTGTTAATGCAAGGTTGAAAACATAGAATTGATAAATATCATTAGATATGGGTCTATAGGATTCAGATTATGTGGGCTCATTACTACATGTGTAGGCCAATGTGATACTTGAGAACTAGGTTCCACTCAGAGTCTCTAATACCTAGATTTAGTGCAATGTGTATTAAATATTGGTATACTTAACTACCTTCTAGTCTCTCTCTTGTTGTAGAGTTGTCCATCTCATGTACTAGTCATCATAGTTCCCTACAAGGTAGAATTCCTACTTGAGGGCGTCAACAAAGGCCACTCAGGTGGGTCACGCCTTAAAAATTACATATTCATCTTATCTATGTCTTTCTTAGGAATATTCCCACCAATATTTGACATGGGGAATGGATTTCATGAGTGCAGAGATGATCTTTTACTTATCAATTTTTTTTGGACAAAATAATAGTCCTCTACTAGATTTAACCTTTTCTCCAAAGCATTTGAATTTATCTAGCCTTAAAATAAAGTGATATCAAAGTTAAATTCTACCTTTAACGGTGTCACACCTTTGAAATTGCTACTTGTGGAAGGGCCTCAGTTGCCATTGGAAATCATCAAAGTATCTGGGGACAATTGTTCATCATTTCATTCCTCTATCACGTGAGTGCCACCTCAAGCAACAATTTGATAGGATCTTTTGATTTTTCATCTCTCTTTTCTTGTTCATGAGAGGTTGCTTGGGTTGGTGAGAGTGAATTTTCCCAAATGAAACTAGATCGAGAAAAAAATCATTGTACTCTAACCTCATTTGGGACACACCTCAAGCAACAACAAGGAATATATTTCTTTGATACCACTTATATGGGTTGTACAAGGAAAAAAATGAAAGGTAGGAAAGGAAATGGAACAAAAACATAAATAAATATAATGGAGAGAGAGAGAGAGGGAGATGGTGGCTCTGCTCGTTCAAAAAAGCTATTAGAAGAGGCAAATAGATTTTACTTTTAATATAAAGAAAGAACCCTAAAGGTCCAAAACCATAACCTTAGAATATGAAGCACCAAAAGGTTTGTTGGCCCTAAGCTATTTAGTTGATACATCAATTTCTAGGGGCACAAAATTTTCATATAGTCTCCTCTTAGGGTGCATGGTAGCTCATTAGATAGAACCATCCCATTACTGAATGGCCAAAACACATTATTTAGGGCCTCATAATGGCCTTGAAAGTTTGGGACCTGAAAAACCATAAAAAAATGACCAAGAAGCAGAGAACCATGGAGTTAGTGGAATATGTGGGTGGCCATTAATATACACTTGGATCACTTGTCCATGTTGAGGTTCCCAACCACTCAATTATAGTGTGCCTCCAAATTTTTTTTCTCATGCTTACATGGAGAAAGCAAAGGTCGCATAAAATTTCAACCTTGGTATGAAATTCAAAGAATATTGTACCTGCATCTAGGGTCCAATAAGGATCAATGAAGTTTGCGTTATTATGATATGGTTGGGGCAACCCAAATTTATCATGTCCACAAGAGTTAACACTACAACAAAACCCTATAATTGACATCCCTTTTTGCTTCCTTCTTTTTGCGTCTAGAGCCCATTTTTTGTGCTATTTGTGCATTTATAAAATATGGTACAAAACGTGATGCAAAATTTCCACCGATTTTTGCACCAAGCCTTGCACCAGGTTTTGCACTAGATTTTGTACCAAGTCTTATGCCATCCTTTGCACCAATTTTTGTGCCAGGTTTTGTGTCAATTTTGGCACCTGATTTTAATTCACCTACTTTTGCATCCTCTATTGTATCCATTTTTTTGTGCCTACACTTGCATCAACTTTTGAATCATTTTTTTGCATCATCGTTTGAATCCTTTTTTGCATCCCCCTTTGCACTAAGTTTTGCGTCGATGTTTGTGCCTAGTTTTCCATCTAGTTTTGCATCTACTTTTTTTGCATCCACTTTTGCATCCTCTATTACATCCATTATTGTGTCCACTATTACATCCACTTTTGTTGTGCCACAATTTGCACCTAGTTTGGCACCTACCTTTACACCCACTTTTGCTTCTAATTTTTCACCCACGTTGCATCCTCTTTTGCGTCTAAGTTTGCATTTACTTTTGCATCTATTTTTGCATCCACTTTTGTATCTAATTTTGCGTCAGGTTTTGCATAAGGTTTTATGACTCATTTTGCATCTACTTTTGCATCAACTTCTATTGCATCCACTTTTGCATCCAATTTTGCATCCACTATTGCACCCATGTTTACATCCACTTTTGCGTTCCTTTTGGCATCTTTTGTATAAAAAAATTGCTTCTTTTTTTGCTACTATCAGTGCATCCACTTTTACGTCAACTTTTGTTGTGCCACAATTTGCGCCATATTTTGCACCTACTATTGTACCCACATTTTCTTCCACTTTTGCATCCACATTTCCTTCCTCTTTTGCATCCAAATTTGCATCAAATATTGCATCTTTTATTGCATCCACTTTTGCATCAAATATTGCATCTTTTATTGCATCCACTTTTGCATCAAATATTGCATCTTTTATTGCATCCACTTTTATGTCAGGTTTATGCATCAAGTTTTTCATCTATTTTTGCATCTACTTTCGTTGAATCCATTTTTGTATCCAATTTTGTGTGCACAGTTGCACCCATTTTTGCATCCACTTTTGATTCCTTTTTTGCGTCTTGTTTTGCATCCAAGTTTGCATATTTTTTTTGTCTACTATTTCATCTAATTTTTCATCCATTTTTTCATCCACTTTTGTTGCGCCATAATTTGTGCCACGCTTTTTGCCTACCATTGCATCCACATTTGTGTACTCTTTTGTGTCCAAGTTTGCATAAAATATTGTGTATGTTTTTTGCATCCCCTTTTGCATCCACTTTTACATAAGGTTTTACATTAGGTTTTGCATCTAATTTTACATCTACTTTTGCACCTACTTCTATTTCATCCACTTTTGCATCTAATTTTGTGTCCATTGTTGCACCCATGTTTGCATCCATGTTTACATCATTTTTTGCATCTTGTTTTGCATTCAAGTTTTCCTCCTTTTGGCATTCAAGTTTATGTCCTTTTTTTTCATCTGTTGTTGCAACCACTTTTATTTCACCACAATTTGCACCTACTATTTCACCCATGTTTTCTTCCAATTTTGCATCGTATTTTGTATCCAATTTTTTATTGACTATTGCATCTATTTTTGCATCCACTTTTGTGTCGGGTTTTGCGTATTGTTTTCCATCTACTTCTATTGCATCCACTTTTGTAGTCAATTTTACATCAATTGTTGCACCCATTTTTGTGTCTTTTTTTTGCATCCATTTTCCAACCCTTATCAAATTTTTTGCATTGATAATATTTCTTATGACATTGACATTTATGGACAACTGATGACAATGCCAATAATGATGATGATGATGATAATGAATATGATGATAATGACAACGATGATGATGTCTGTTAGTGTTAGTATTTTCATACTACCATCAGTGATCAAAATCCTCTTTTCATATCATATTAGGGTCCCATTCTAAAATTTTTGTCATTCCACTAGGTCATCATGCAAAAATTTGGTCACTGAAGGTTGAATTAGGGTTTCCTTTACTCCTTTTAGAAATTTACCCCTTGCTGGCTCATTTCACCTTTTGCTAAAGTATACCATTATTCATGACTTGTCTTCATCATGACAATCATTTTCATCATGGTCACAACCACTCAAAGTCTCCATTAGGTCTTAGGGTTTCCAAGGTCCACTAAAACACCATCTCCTGCATAAAAGACCAACAAGTGAAGGAGTAAGAATAAACAAGATTTCATCAGCAAAATAGTTTGTAATTTGAATATTCAAGAAAAAATGTAATTTTATGGTTTTAATATGTAATAATTCTCATGGTTCCAAGTGTTGTAAGTTCAAAGTTCCATCAACCAAAAGGAAGAGTTTCAAAGTCATTATGTTTCCAAATCCACCAAGAAGATCAAATCAGAAGATCAAGTTCAAAGGAAATAGTCAAGTGAAAGGGTAAAGTTTCAAAAGTTAAGTGAATTCCAAAGGGAGTTGTCTTTTCCCAAGGGTGTCCAAATCATCATTTTCCACAAGAACTAAACCCTAATTTCCTCCCCCATTGAGCTAGGTTTGCTTATGGAATCAAGAGACATCTGAGAAGAGGAGGCATAAGGGAGGTCATTTCAGCAAGTATGAGGCCATTCCAACTCATAGAGATTATGTCTCCATCATTTTTCAAGAAGTCATTCCAAGGGACAAATCATTTGCCACACATAGGGCCAATTTTTCTTCAAACTATGTTTCTGACTAAACAAAGACGAATTTGACAAAAGTGAGAGGTTTTTGTCCATCATAGGCCAAGGATGAACAAAACCATTCAGTTTTTAAACAAGTGTTATGGTTTTGGAGAAATGTAAAACATACAGGTTCTACAAGAGAGTTGCTGCACTTCTGGAGCGACCTTGGTAAAATCAAATTTTCTCCTAGATGGAGTGTCCACATGACTTTCTTGATAAGTCAAATGATAACTAGATCGAGAGAGATTTCAAATGAGCTATCATGAGCTCAATTTGGAGTTGAGGAAGGCCTACAAAAGTTTCCTGCAAGAGATCACTTCATTTTTTCACCCTCATTCTACACTTTTTGACTAGGCCTGAAAGAAGTGAGTTTTGAGGGGCTATACTTGATCATTTGTAGTGCTCTATAGGTCCATTGTGTAGCCAAGAGAGCGATCTTTCCAACAAGCTATCATGAGCACAATTTGGACACCAGAAAGGTAGTCAAAATCAACCGGAAACATGGATGGTGCGTTTGACACAGAGAGGGCGTGTTTGACAAAGAGATGGCGCGTTTGACTAGTTGTCTGATTTTTCACTGTTTTTCTCTAGATTTGATTTTCATCTTGGGAAATCAAGTTTTTACTGATGTAATTCATGATGTAAATGTAATTATGGTCTTTTTACTATTACCTAGGGTAAATACATTAGGTAAATAGACTCTATGAGGTGTAATGAATCAATTTCATTGTAATTAGGGATGAGTCACTTTGACCACCCTACACTCTAGCTATTAGTTCAGATTTTGGTGGAACTGCTCCTCCTCTCATGGATTCGACCCCTAAGGCTGGGAGGAGTTTTTTTTGAGGCCTATATCTTGTATTTTTCAGTCTTTTCAAAGGTTGGACTTAGTTGGATGTTGTAGTATTGATCAGAAACACTATTGTATCAGAATTTGGCCAGTTTTAATAGATGAGTTGCAACTATTTCCTTGGGATACCTATGGTATGGTTGTCTAGCATTGTTTTTTATTCAATTTCATTTGTATGAATGTATTGTTGCTCCATATTCCATTTCATGTCTATTGTATGATCTCTTTCAAGTTGATAAATAAAAATCATCTCACATGCTCTGTTTTGGGGAAGTTTTCATAGTTTGTTCATATTTCTTCAGGTTAGGAATAATACATATTTCATGCTCTTCATATCTCCTCACCTATATGAATCATCTCATCCAAAGAAACCCTAATGTGCTAGCCTACCTACCTACCTTGACCCTTTGAATGTTTACAATCATATCTAATTTGTCATGACCTAGTTTTTTGACCTAATATCCTCATCCAGCGAAAACCCAATCATATCAAATCAAAACAACCTCTGCACTCATAACTAGCCTAAAACCCTAATTCATCCAACCCTCTTGGCTGTTATTTTATGGAGAGAGCCCTCTCCGGCTTGGTAGGGCTAGCTACCAAGTCAAAAGGTTGGTCTGTGGTTACCTCAGTTGGACTCTTCCTTAGCCTTGGAGATCCGGAGGAGTATAACAATGTCCATGACAACGATGACAACAATGATGGTAGAAATTACATTAATGATGACGATGGGGATGATGACAATGATAATAACGATGATAATGATGGTGATGACGATGATCATCATATCTCAAAAATAGAGTTTTTATTTCTCATGCATATATCACATGTTTCCTAAACAATCCTTTTTTAACACTCATCAAATTTTTTGGGTTGATGATATTTCTTACGAAAGTGATAATTATGAATAATTGATGACAATGTCAATAATCATGCTGATGACAATGATGAAGATGATGACGATGACATGAATGGTGATTATGATGATAATGCTAATGATGACAATAGCGATAACAATGATGGCAATGATTATGATGATAATGAAGATGATGACAATGATTATGATGATGCTAATGACCTTAAAATATTATGGATTCATGAACTTACTAGTTTCAAGACCATATTTTGCATACGTATTACACACAATTTTCATGTACCTCAATTTACGTACAAAAAAACTTTTTTAATACAATAGACAATAATCACTCTCCAGTTGGGGAATACATGGCTCATTTCTTGTCTTTCCTACTCCCCTGCACATTTTATGGTCCTCAACATCTCTTTCTAACAAGTTTTCCTTTTGCTTCATGCTACATGCTATACATATCCTCTTGTTTGAAGAAAAGTGATTCTCCATTTGACTTTTTGATGTTTAACCAAAACACCTTAGTTTATTTATGTTAGACATATATGGTTTGATAACTTACTCATACTATATGACTCATTTTGATCTCATATAGTGTTGGGAAAAATGCTAGTGGGGGGGGGGGGGGGGGGGGGGGGGGGGGTGAATCAATATTTTAACTTTCACTATTATGATTTTCCTTTTCAAATAGTATATGCTACTTTACTGAAACCAACCAGCGTATGTCCGCGACTATAAAGAATGAAACCAACGTATATGTAATAAACAACTAATTCATTGTCTTAAATCAGAGTGTGATGCATTAAGAAATAAACAGATGTAGTAAGAATAGAATAAATCAACACACATAAGAAACACACATGAACACCAGGATTTTTCAGGTGGAAACCCAATGTGGGAAAAAACCACCACTGCTGTCGTCTCAGTCTTCAATCTTCTTATAATAAAAAGTGTTTACAAATTTTGTACTGGTGCAGACTTTTCCAATATGCAGGCATCTACCTGTTGAAGGCTACAACCTTCTCTTGTTTTCCATATTCTACTAGAATGGAGCTCCAACCCCTAGCTCTTGTACTAGCTGATTTGTTTACCAGTACGTAGGCGCTGACCTATAGAAGGCTACTACCTTCACTCTTCCTCCAGGGACCACGTTTCATAAATTTTCAGACTGGATACTCCTGGTACATAACAACACAATATGAAGGCCACGTTTCATCAAATTTTCATACTGGACCCATCAATAACATTGAAGCTCAAAATTAATCACCATTGCAATAACTGCATCTACCAAAAATCAGTCAATCTGAACAGTCAGATCACTGTCACTAGAACACAGAGCTGAACCCAGAACACTGCATCAACAATTAGAACCAACTGCAACCTCAAAAATCATATGTCAGAATGTATATGCTACTTCAGTGAATCCAACCTGCATGTATACACTACTTCCTTTAATCAAACTTGCATATACCTCCAAAAATACTGAATCATAAAAAGCTTTGAATCAAAATTGTACCAACCAAAATATTCTGAAGATCTACTATCAAATTATAGAGTTCTAAACAGATAGTTGCAAAGATCACTCTTCTTACTCAATCAATCAATCAATTAGACTCAATCTCCTTATACAGTCAGTTCTACTTTTAGATCTAATGAAGATATCATTGATAGACAATAGTAAAACAACAACATTGATCAGATAGATTAGTCATCTCTGAACAACAAGCTTTTCTTCTGCATACGCTACTTGGAGGTGTCGAACCAGCATGTATACACACCTTCACCAAGGAAAACCAACGTATAGATTTTCAAATAATAACTTATAACTTCACAGATATTCCAGACTTCAGCCATACCTAGATCATAACCTTTACAACATAAAACATGTGTTAGCATTCAGATCTAGACCAACAATTATCAGATCATACAATGATAAGTCATTTCAGGTTTCATGATCCTGATCCAACATTGTATCCAAAGGTGCACAAGATATTTTAGATCATATCATAACCATAGGCCTTACAACATAAAATATACTTCAGATAGAAGTATTCATGAAAAACCTTTTCACTTGCACACTTAGTCCTTTGATCTTCTCCTCCTTATATAGTTCTAGCCTTTCTCACTACCTCGAACCAAAACATCACATAGAACCTGTGGTATTATTAGATGGGATCAAATAATCGTTATTCCGCTCAATATTGTGGGCTAATACCATGGTATGGACCCTTGGTATTTATTTATCTTAATTTCATTAATTTTTCATCTCATACATGCTTTTACTCTTGTTAAAGTGCGTGCATATGTATATGCGCTTTTTATTCAGTGAACCCGCTTGTATACACTACTCAGACTAGGTGAACCAACGTATACAACTTAATACAACTGAGAACATTCTTTTCTTCAATTTCTTGATTCTGATATGTAGTCCTTTGTTCCAACATCCTGTTCTTCTGTACCATTTCCCTATTACCTCTGAATTGACCTGTTACAATGTGAGCCACCCTTTATCAAATCTCAACTCACTTGTGAGTGGGTTTCCATCAAGGACAACACCTATACCATAATGCCAAAAATCTCACCCTTTGGACTTGATGGAAACCACATAGGTGTTGATCAATTCAAACTGTAGAACCTGTTAGATATATTAAGCAACATCAAGATACCCTCCCCCTTTGACATCAAGGGAAAACGACGAACCAAGATATTCTCCCCTTTGAGATATACTACGCTGTCCATGCTCCCCCTGAGTACATGCTGAGTCTGTAGAGATATTTTGTAATAACATGCCTCTATAACTCAACTATGTGAGTATGACCTTCCTATCACCAATGGCTCATACATACATCAATCACCCAACCAAGTGGGGATATACCAGATGTTCATACATGACTGAAAATTGCAATTATTACATCATCCTTCCCATGCATAGTGGGGGTATAAATTACATCAAATTTTCAAAAGGACTCATTAATAGACTATGATAGAAAGAGTCATATTATTACACCATATGTCTTTACATGACCAATACAACAAATGATATGAATATCTGATACCATAGCTGAATTCATCAACCATGATGCCAACAATGCATAATGTTATTGAAGGATAATGCTCCCCTTGAACCTGTGTTACCTGTGCATTGTAAAAAATTCATTCATTAAGGAATATTCATCAATAAAATAAACAATAATGAACAAATTATATCAACAGACTATAACCATTAATATCAGACTGAACACCCATGTCCGAAATTGATTTTGAGTCTAACCCACTATTTTTCTATCAAAAAAACACATACACATTGTAGCCACAGAAACTCACGTATATATGCGACTTTGCTTCATGAAACCCACGTATAGGAAACATTCTTATGAAAAATGGTTTTAACAATAGGATGATGCATAAATTACTCCCATATTTTTTCTGAGATATTCAAATGTTTCTATGAGAAGTGGTTTGGTAAATATATCAGCAACATGTTCTTTGGAGGGAACATTGTAGGAATTTACAGGGTAAGTTCCTAAGATAGAACACCAAAGGACACCGCTCACAAACAGATCATAGATCAATACACTAGTATTCTTGACGTGGTTAAAACCCTCAAAGAGGGAAACAGTCCATGACCTGAGCCAACATGGCCACTTCAGGCAATTTATTAATGTAAAAGAAAGAAAATTTACATAAACTTATCTCATGAACAATCACCTTACAAATGGCCATCCATGCTCTTTAAATAGAGATCATGGACCATTCGAGTGTTAAGCCAAGGATCAAGTGTCAGTAATACCAAGGAGAGAATGAACAGTCGGATCACTTCATGTCTAGAACATATTGTGACCGTTGGATTGTAAGTTACAAAAGTACATAGTGAAGAAACACACTTTACCTAACTCTACACTAGACCAAGTTATGTGTCGGAATATCCTAACATCCCCCCTTAAGAACAACTTGGGATATGATTGAAGGATGTACAAATATGATACAATAGGAGAAGGAAGGAGGCATTAGAGCCTATCCCCCCTTAGTGATAACTTCATGAACTCCAACCATAAATTGAAGTTTAGTAAAATTCTCTTGTATGAGAGCCTTTGTAAAGATGTCTACAACTTGATCATTGGTTGAAAAATATTGAACTTCAAGAACATGGTCTTGAATGAGATTTATGATGAAGTGCATGTGTAGTTCAATGTGTTTGCTGCACTGATGTTGGACTGGATCTTTGCATAGTTTAATGACACTTTGATTATCACACCAAAGTGTGGTCGGATGCTGTTGTTGAAAGCCAAACTATTACAGGATCTGATGAAGCCACATGGCTTCCTTACTAGCTTCTACAGCGCCACGATACTCTACTTCTGCTGAAGAAAGAGAAATGGCACTTTCTTTCTTGCAAGCCCATGTAATAGGTCCAGAACCAAGAGTGAAGATATAACCTACAGTAGACTTCTGATCATCAGGGTCACTAGCCCAATTGGAATCAGTGAAACCAACCAATAGAGGAGATGCTTCTGCACTGTAATGAATCCCAAACTGAACTGTACCTCGAACATAATGAAGTATTCTTTTAACTACTTTCCAATGACATTCATGTGGGTTTGCCTCAACTGAGCAATAATGCCAACAACAAAGGAAAGGTCAGGATGGGTATGGGTCAGATACAAAAGTTTTCCTACAAGCTGATGGTATAAGGTAGCATCAACTTCAGGGGAAGTACAAGTGATTGAAAGTTTGGCTTCAGACTGAAAGGGAGAAGGGGCTAGCTTACAGTCTTCCATGTGAAAGTGGTGTAGAATATCACAAACATACTTGGACTGGGAAAGGGAAATACCTTCCTTGGATTGCAAGACTGTGTAAAATCTGTGATAGGTTAACCCGATAATGCAATATAAATCAAAGCAGAATACTATAACCTACTTCTACTATCAATTTGTGGAAGCTTAAAGATCGAGCTGAACAATATAACCAGAAGAATAAGAATCAATGGCACAATACACATGAAAATACTTTGGGGAAAGCCTCAGATAAAAACGCCACACTATTGTATTATCATACATGGTGGAAATACATAGGAATTATACAAAGCCTTAGCTCTCACAGCTATAAAACTCTCAGTACAATCCTCACATATGTTCACAAGCAATCTTGGCTTCTTTACAGCCTTCCTCTCTTCCCTCCAAGCTCCTGTTTCCTTGCATTTTTCCTTGTGGATGATTAGCCTATTACCAAGTGGAAAAACAAGCCTTCAAAACTGCACAATCCTCAAGGATGAATCCTTGACTGCATGCATGAGCTTTCTCAATGAGAAAACACATGCAGCTGATAGTACACTATCCTTGAACATTAATCTCAACTGGGTCTTTCTTAGAATAGACATGCATGAGTTTCTAATGAGGGAATATTTAGTTAACTAGAGTAGCACTAGTTGAGTGCATTAATGCATCAATTGATTGTTAACTCAATATTAGTTCCTCAAACAGTTTGGAACTAATTCAACTGGACTTAACTTAGTAAAATGAGTTAACTAATTACAACTCAAATATAATTAAATCTTGTCTCCTTGATTTAAGGGATAACTCTTGCAAGACTTTAGAAAGACTTCTAACTTGAATTTCTTCAACTAATTAATTTAAAATAAATTAATTAATTATTTCCAAGTAGCTATTAAGACTAAATTCGTTTTTAATTCACAATTTAAATCAAGGACAAATTTAATTGGAATATTCTTGTTGCCATATTTCAATACTCCCTCTCAACAAGAAAGGGATTATTTTCCACCCCGATCCTGTCTCTATGGAACTCGAATTTACACTTTGACAACGCCTTTATCAAAATGTCAGCATCTTGCTCCTCTTTCAAAATATACTACATCAACATGATCCTCCTCACTACACAGTCTCCGAGATGATGATACAGGATGTCGATGTGCTTGGACCTATCATGAAATACTGGATTCTCAGAGAGTTTGATACAACTCTGATTATCACAATAGATCACAGTTGGATCCATCCTCTGATCAAAGAAACCAACTAGGATTTTCCACATCCAGATGGCCTCACATGCTGCCTTACTTGCAACCATGTATTCTGCCTCTGCCGAGCTGAGTGCAACTGACCTCTGTTTCCTGTTGTACCAAGAGACTGCCTCTGACCCAAGGTTGAAAACCCCTCCTGATGTGCTCTTCTGATTTGATGGACTCCCTGCCCAATCTGCATCAGTGAAGCCTTGTAGCTTCACTCCCTTTGTCTGTTTATACCATAATCCATACTGAGATGTGCCTCTGAGGTATCGCAATACATGCTTTGCTGCCTTCCAAAACATCTTGGTAGGCTGAACCATCGCTTGAATCAGCTGGTTCACCGCATAACACAAATCTAGTTGTGTGTTCATTAAGTACATCAATCAATCCACAAGCTGCCTGTACACAGTAGCCTCGACCACTTCTCTTGAAGTAGCAACCTCCTTCCTCTAGTTACATGCTAGAGGAGTCTGCATGGGCTTGCACTTCTCCATGTGGAATCTCCTGAGTATCTCGTTGGCATACTTTCCCTGAGACACAAACAACTCCCCATCCTTCTACCACACTTCCATGCCAAGGAAGTAATGCATGAGACCCATGTATTTCATCACGAATTCTCTTTCAAGGTCCTCCTTGCAAGACACGATCAAATGATCATCACCAGTCAATATGAGATCATCAACATAAAGTATGGTAATCAATAACTTACCTTTCACCACGATGTGGTACAAGTTCGCATTCGCTTCACTCTTTGTGAAGCCCAACCCGATGAAGTAGTTGTCTATCCTGGTGTACCAAGCACGAGGTGCTTACCCATACAATGCTCTCTTGAATCGGCATACATGTGACTCACGATCGAAGGTCTCAAAACCTTCTTGTTGCTCTATGTACACCTCTTCCTCAATCTGACCATTGAGGAATGTAGTCTTCACATCTATCTGATGGATCTTCCAACCCATCCGTGCTGATAGTGCCAACATAGATCTCATAGATGACTACCTTGCGATAGGAGAAAAATACTCATCATAGTCAATCCCCTCGACCTATGAAAAGCCATATGCTTCAAATCTTGCCTTATGCTTCTTCACACTACCATCAACAGCTTGTTTTACCTTGTAAAGGCAATGGGAACTCACAACTGACTTGTTCTCTGGTCTCGAAACCACGTCCCAAACACTGTTACAAACTATGGAGTCATACTCCTCCACCATAGCATCAACCAAAATCGGGTGCTGCACTGCTTCCTCAAAGGAAGATGACTTTCTCTCAACACATTCCCTAGTAAGGGCCATGTATCCAGTGTACCTCTCAGGTGACCTCCTCTATTTGTGCTGAGAAGATGGTGCTCCCACATTCTCTCTCGCATCCTTCAATAATCTGTCAGCTTCTCTTGTGTGCTTCCATCCATCTCTAGAAGACTCTGCTTGAGTGGATGTCTCCACTCCTGGAACCTCTGCATGCGTATGCTCTGCATCAGTGTGAGTCTCCTTTTCCTTAGGAACCAACAGTTCCTCCACAACCTGTAGTTGGAGCTCCCTCTCAAGGGAAACTCACATGGCCTTCTGCTCATGAAACTTGAGATCTATGTGAACCACTGTCCTATGACTGGTAGGCAAGTACACCTGATAGTTGTGAGGTGTATCAGTGTACCCAAAAAATATCCCCAAATCTGTTTTCGGCTCAAGCTTCTTCTATGCATCCTTTGTCACATGGAAATATACCAGTGAGCCAAAGATCCTGAAGTGACCCAGATCTGGTCTCTTACCAAAGAAAGCTTCCTCTGGTGTCTTCATCCCAAGTATGCGATGTAGGATTCTATTATGCAAATAGACCGCTGTGTTGCATGCCTCAGCCCACAAGTGAAGTGGTAGGCCTTGGTCAAGCAGAAATGCCTGTGCTGCCCCTACAATAGTTTTGTTCTTCCTCTCGGCCACCCCATTTTGCTGTGGGTTATGAGGTGCCATCAACTCTCGTTTAATTCCTTCCACTACACAGAAGTCCTTAAACTCTTGAGAGACATATTCTCCACCATTGTTGCTTCTCAAGGCCTTGATCTCCTTCCTTGACTCTTTCTCAACCAAGGATTTGAACTCAAAAAACTTTGTGAAAGTTTGGTCCTTCTTCTGCATGAAATAAATCCAGCATTTATGAGAAAAGTCATTAATGAAAATCACATAATACCTTTGCTTCGCTGTGGATGCCGTTGAGAATGGTGCATACAAATCAGCATGAACTCGCTCTAAGATAGCCTCTGCTCGACTGTCTCGATCATGAAAGGAAGACTTGGTGTACTTTCCCAAGGTACAACCTTTGCATGTGTCAACTTGCTCAAGTTTACCTTTGGGAAGTCCTGTAGATATATGCTGCATTATATTCAAATCCCCGTGATGCAAATGGCCCAACCACCTGTGCCACAACTCGCCAATGTCTTGGCTTTTCACCAATTCTGCTTTCGTACTCAATGCTACACAATCATCTACCTCTAGTTTATAGAGATTCTTCACCCGAATCCCTATCCTCTTGGTTTGACCCATGGCTATGTGTCTTAGGAACGCCTTTCCTTTACTGAAGACAACATCATAGCCTTTGTCCTCCAACATCGCGATCGATACCAAGATCTTCTTTAGTCCAGGCACATACATCACATTTGTCAAGGTGAGAGGAGCTCCATGCTCCCTTTGAAAAGTAACCGTGCCCACTCCTGAAACACTATACCTTCCGTCGTCACCCATCTCTATGCACATCTTGAGGTCTTTCTCCTCCAAGGTACTGAATAAATTTTTATCACTGGGCATGTGGAATGAGGCTCCACTATCAAGATACCAGACACAACCCATCATTGATGACACCATGCATGCGATGAGGGTAAAGTCCATTTCGAATTGAGAGGCTATTGCCTCACCTTCTGATCCTTTCGAGGATCCCTTCTTGGACTTCTTCGATGGGCAATTAGTCGCATAATGTCCCATCTTGTGATAATTAAAGCATATTACTTTAGACATGTCACCCTTCTTCCCTCCATGAGAAAAATTCGATTTGAAATGGGAAGCCTTCCCCTTCCCTTTCCTTGCCTTACTTGCTAAGGCCAGATTTTCTTCATCATCATTCTTGGATGAAGAACCATCTCGTGTGCTCCTCCTGATCTTCTCCTGCATAAGATCCGACTACAGTCGTTCCCAATTTGGTAGTTTCTCCCTTCCATTCACAGAGTCTTGGTAGTTATTCCAACTCTTTGGAAGGCCAAGGAGAGCAAGGCTCACCATATCATCAACGATAGTAGTTATTCCCACACTTCCAAGCTCATTTGTGCAGGTGTTGAGCTTGTTCAGATATGTGGAAATAGTATCGCCCTTCTCCATCTTGATTCTTTGAAGCTTATCCTTGAGCGCTAATTTCCTCTGGTCGCTACTGTTCTGGTAGAGGTCCTTCAATGTCTTCCACATTGAAAATGGAGTATCCTTCCCACGGAGACTCGAGACAATATGGTCTCGAACTCCCTCAAGGATGATCCGTCTTGCCTTTGCCACACACTTCTTCCACTCAGCCAACTCTCGTGCATTAGTTGAAGCTAGCTTTGGGATTTCTTGATCAATGAATTCCTTCAAGCCATTGTCTTCTAATATAGCCTCCATTCTATCTTTCCATGCTATGTAATTCGAGATACCTTCCAAGGCATACTCAAGTCTCAATCCATAGAAAGCCATTGGCCAACCTTGAAGTATGATATGAATTTGATTTTCACCTGCAACCTCGAACTTCAAACTTCGAATTCTCTTCTCAGTATATTGTTCACAACTTTGATACCATGTAGAAAATCCATGATAGGTTAACTCGATAATGCAATATAAATCAAAGAAGAATACTATAACCTACTTCTACTATCAATTTTTGGAAGCTTAAAGATTGGGTTGAACAATATAACTAGAAGAAGAAGAATCAATGGCACAATACACATGAAAATACTTTGGGTAAAGCCTCAGATAACAACCCCACACTATTGTATTATCATACATGGTGGAAATACATAGGAACTATACAAAGCCTTAGCTCTCATAGCTAGCCAGCTCTCAATGCAATCCTCACAGATGCAGGCAATCTTGGCTTCTCTCCAACCTTCCTCTCTTCCCTCCAAGCTCCTATTTCCTTGTGCTGTTCCTTGTGTATGATTAGCCTATTACCAAGTGGAACAACAAGCCTTCAAAAATGCACAATCCTCAAGGATGAATACTTGACTACATGCATGTGTTTTCTCCATGAGAAAACACATGCAACTGATAGTACGCTATTCTTGAACATTAATCTCAACTGGGTCTTTCTCAGAATAGACATGCATGAGTTTCTGATGAGGGAATCTTCAGTTAACTAGAGTAGCACTAGTTGAGTGCATAAATGCATCAGCTGGCTGTTAACTCACTATTAGTTCCTCAAATAGTTTGGAACTAATTCAACTAGACTTAACTTTGTAAACTGAGTTAATTAATTACAACTCAAATATAACTCAATCTTATCTCATTAATTTAAGGGATAACTCTTGCAAGACTTTAGAAAGACTTCTAACTTGAATTTCTCCAACTAATTATTTAAAATAAATAAATTAATTATTTCCAAGTAGCTGTTAAGACTAAATTTGATTTTAGTTCACAATTTAATTCAAGGACAAATTAAATTGGAATATTCTTGTTGCCATATTTCAACAAAGACTTGAAGACCAAGAAAATATTGCAAGTTTCCTAAGTCTGTCATTTCAAATTGCTTTTTAAGACTGGACTTCACATGGTTTATAAGGTTTGGATCACTACCAGTAAGGATAAGATCATTAAATAAAGAACAAGAATGATAAGAGACTTACCCACTTTCTTGGTGTAGATAGTATTGTCAGAATGACACATAGAAAAGCCAGTATCTAAAAGAGAGCTTTCCATTTTCGCATACCAAGCCCGAGGGGCTTGCTTGAGACCATAAAGGGATTTCTTAAGCCGACATACAAGGCTGGAGTCTGTTTGTATAAATCCAGGAGGTTGTTCCATATAGATTTCTTCATGCAAGTCCCCATGCAAGAAGGAAAATTTAACATCCATCTGATGGACTTCCCATTTGAAAGAGGTAGCAAAGGAAAGAACAAGGCAGATAGAGTTCATTTTGGCAACAGGGGAGAAGGTTTCAGTATAGTCAATGCCTTCAACTTGTGAAAAACCCTTAGCAACAAGACGAGATTTATGTTTATCAACTTTTCCATCTGGTCCAAACTTGGTTCTGTACACCCATTTACATCTAGCAAGTTTTCTTCCCTTTGGAAGAGGAACAAGATCCCATGTATCATTTGCTAATAATGAATGATATTCTTCATTCATAGCTGCGTCCCAATCTAGATGGCCTGAAGCTTCTGAAAAGGTGTCAGGATCATAATTCGGTAAAGCTTGAGCCAATAAAGAAGAGGCTCTATCAAACTGAGAATGTGTATGTCGCTGATTTGTAGGATCACCTGCAAGAGAACTTGTTGCATCCCGAGTAGCACGGACCCATTTTGGAAGCTGAGGAGTTGAAGGAGGATTTTGAGAAGGTGGGAGAGGATTTTCATCCTCGTTGTCATCATCTAAAGAAGAAATATTTTTAGAAGTAGAAGGGATAGTGAGAGGTGGCACATCTGCCGAGCTAGGCTCGTAGGCCGATATATTTTCAACAAACTTTACATCTTTTCTAATGATCAAATTTTTGGTTCTAGGTGAACGAAGTATATATCCTTTGACATATTTAGAATATCCAACAAAAATACATTTTTCACTCTTAGGTTCGAAGGCTTTATGTTTCTCATCGGGAATATGGGCCCATGCTTCACTTCCAAAAATACGAAAGTGACTTACATCTAGTTTAATTGAGCTCCATGCTTCTTCTGGAGTGATATTCTTTAAAACCTTAGTAGGAGTGCGATTTACTATTTAATTTTCAAAGTTAATTGCTTCTGCCAAAAAATTAAGACTAAGTCCTTTAGATTGAAGCATACAATTAGTCATTTCCTTTAAGGTGCGCTTCTTCCTTTCAGCTACAACATTTTGTTGTGGAGTATATGGAACAATATGTTGCATTTGAATTCCATGCTCAGTACAAAAGTTGATGAATTTGTTTTTAATATATTCTCCACCATTATCATATCTTAACTTAAGAATTTGATGTCCAGATTGTTTCTCAACAAATGCCTTAAAGGCCAAGAACATGTTAAATACTTCAGTCATGAGTTTTAAGAAGTATACCCAAGTGCACACAGAGAAATCATCAATGAAAGTTAAGAAATACTTGTAGCCAGAGAATGAAACAACTGGAACTGGACCACATAAATCACGATGCACAAGCTGTAAAGGGGTTGAGGCGTGCCAAGAGGCACGTTTCTCAAAACTACCCCGATGATGTTTTTCAAGTACACATCTGGAACAAACACCATATCTGCAAGATACCATAGGAAGACCTGTCACCATATTTTCTTTACATAGATTTTGAAGGGAGCGATAGTTTAAGTGACCAAATCGCTTATGCCAAAGTTTGCTCACTTCGTCATTATGAGCAACAAATACTGAGGGAAGAGTTGATTACCCAAAGTTGTTAAACGTATACAACCTTGTAGAATCATCGACAATTCCAGTAACTAAAATCTGTCTAGGATCTCTTAGGTCCTTAATTACAACATCATGAGGTGAAAATTCAACGACTTTACCTTCACTTGAATGAGTTATCTGATATACAGATAGAAGGTTGTAGGATAAGGTTGGAACACATAATACATCATTAAATTGACCATTTTCTAGATGAATAGTTCTAGTCCCTACAACACTAAGAGATCTATCATCACCAACATATATATTTTTGGTGTTACAATCATTTAAAGAAGAAAACATGGCTTTGTTTTTGGCCATGTGGTAAGAAGCTCCATAATTAATGAGCCACTCATGAGAATGAGAAGAAGAAGATACATTTAGTGCATAACCAGACCGAGATGCTTGACAACCACATGCAGAAAGTGTTATTCTTGAAGATGAAGTTGAAGTTGAAGAGTGCTCCAAATGGATGTTATGCTTCTTCATTGCTTCTTCTAAGGCTTCCATCTTTTTAAAGCATTTGGATTCTAAGTGGCCATCTTGATTACAAAAGTTGCAATGTCTATTAGTCTTCTTCCTTTTTTTTTATTTGAATTATCATTTTGTTGAATTGATTTTTCATTTTGAGACTGAAAGTGCTTAGGACCCTTGGTTGGTTTATGACCATTCTTTTTGGGATGCTGCTTCTTAGGATTCTTTGAACTTGGTTGTTGTTGGGTGCCTAATGATTTCTTAAAAGAGTTTCCAAGATTAAGAAGACCAAGATGTAGGAGTTTTTCTTGTTATCTTATTAAAGAATCACAAAAGGCATCAAAAGAGGGGGAATTGTAGGTTTGCCCTTGAGAAATAAAGGCTTCTCTAGTAGAATGGAAGGTGGAAACAAACACAGATTAAACTGGTCCTAACTTAGTAAGAATGGAATTGATAAGGCTACCATATTCTTTCTTAACCTTAACACCTTCCAAGAGAAATCTAAGGGTCTTTAACTTGGACAAAAAATCTTCAATGGAAGACAAATTATTGGGGTCCAATGTAAGCAACTCATTTTTAGTTGATGGGCTCTAATTTCATTTTTAATGCCAAAAACTTTATTGAGCTATTTCATTTCTTCATCAAGGGTATCAAGTTCTATGATATGGAATCTAAGGTCTGAATAAATAGACATCCCTATCAACCCACATGCTTGATCTTGCTTATTTTCCCATTTGACTGCCTTATCTTCATCTTTAGGTTTAGACTCTTGGCCTGAGGCTATTCTAAAAATACCTTTACTTCTAAGTAAATCCTCCATGTAGGACACCCATTGGAAGTAGTTGGTGCTGTCAAGAATAACTTGGCATGGAATTTCCATTTTAACAGAAGCTGAAGCTGTAGATGCCAAAACTAAGTGTTCCAATGGAAATATCTTGAAAAATTAGGCCGATTAAAAAAACACGGCTATGAAAACGGCTTCTGGATGAAGAAGTTATGGATTTTTGAAGAAAAGTTATTGAAGATGCCGACGAAGTATGTGAATGTGTAGAAGTGAATGATAATGTTATATTTTTAAAGAAATACTCCCTCTTTCCAAACTTAATGTAATTCCAAGACCTCTATTCTCATAAAGTAACTTTGGACCAAGTGAGCTAGTTTAAAAGGTTAGTAATTTTTGGAAAAGAGGAAGGGTTTTTTTAGTCACTGAAGCTTTGGAGTGTGTGCTTACTTGAAAAATCCCTTTTTCCCTACAAAACAAAATACCACACTACCCAACATGGACATGCAAAAAAAACCCAAACCTTATGAATTGAAGTTGACTTTTGTCAAAGACTAAATATTTTACTCATTGTTTTTGATTTTCCGAGATCACACTAAGGTGCGGCGGAAAATAGAATATGCATGAGAAAAATCCTTCCTTTCTGTTTCTGATTTTCCCAGATCACATAGAGTCGCGGGGCAAATAGCATACGCAAAAATGAAAGGTATAGCTCCGGTAATAAAAAACAGAGAGCTAAATAAACCGAAATAAATAGAGAGATGAATAATTAAAACTGCAAATAAAAAATCTATACCTCCAGATCTTAAAAATGACGTAGCTAGGGCTACCAGAAACTTTTTCGCATGAAAGAAAGGGGTTCCTCACTGGAACAAATGCTCCTAACACAATAGAGCAGTCTTCTTGTCCTGAAAGCAGTTAGAAACAATAGATCTAGTAAACGATAGTTGGATGCAATTGTACCGACTTCAGAATTGGATCACCAATGGATGCAACCCTCAAATAAATTTGATACCACGTAGGAATTTACAGGGTAATTTCTTCAGATAGAACAACAAAGGACACCGCTCACAAATAGATCACATATCAATACACTAGTATTCTTGACATGGTTAAAATCCTCAAAGAGGGAAATAGTCCACAACTTGAGCCAATGCGACCACTTTAGGAAATTTATTAATGTAAAAGAAAGAAAATTTATATAAGCTTCTCTCATGAACGGTCACCTTAAAAATGACCCTCCATGCTCTTTAAATAAAGATCATGGACCAATCGTGTGTTAAGCCACAGATCACGTGTCGATAATACCGAGGAGAGAATGAATCGTCAGATCACTTCATGTCTAGAACATACCGTGACCATCGGATTGTAAGTTACAAAAGTACATAGTAAAGAAACACACTTTACCTAAATCTACACTAGACCAAGTTATACTTAACTATTTCCTATGTGTCAGAATATCCTAACAAACATACTCCAATTTAACCTTTTGTTCAAGCACTTGTTCTTGTAGAAAGTGGTACTTAATGGATATGTGATTGGTCTTGGAGTGCATGACTTG
This sequence comes from Pinus tabuliformis, assembly GCA_031772625.1. Taxonomy (NCBI): domain Eukaryota; kingdom Viridiplantae; phylum Streptophyta; class Pinopsida; order Pinales; family Pinaceae; genus Pinus; species Pinus tabuliformis. The sequence continues at coordinate 975,329,805 of CM062810.1, forward strand.
ATTTTTCAAAATACAAATAACACTTGTATTATCACATAGAATGGGGATGGGTGGAGAACATGTGATTTGAATATCTTGTAAAGTTTGCATCATCCAGAGTAGTTGTGTGCAGAAAGATGAAACAACCACATATTCTGCTTCAGCTGTAGATAAGGAAATCAAACTTTATTTCTTGCTCAACCAGGATACTAATCGTGATCCCATATAGAATGCACCTCGACTAGTGCTTTTTTGGTCATCAACATTTCTAGCCCAATCTGCATCTATATATGCATGAAGAGTGAGATTTGTATCTTTAGGATACCATAGACCAAAGTCTTGAGTTCCTTGGAGATATTTGAATATTCTTTTTATAGCCTGAAGATGTGATTCCTTTGGATTGGCTTGGAACCTTCCAACAATTCCTACTGCATGCATAATATCTGGTTTGGTACCTGTTAAATAAAGTAGACTTCCAATCATAGATCTGTATGTTTGTTGATTCACTGTAGGAGATTCATCATTAGAACTGAGACTGCTTCCTGTTACCATTGGAGTACATACTGGTTTGGAATCTTCCATTCCGTACTTGTTCAGAATCTACTTGATATATTTAGTTTGTGAAAGAAAGATGCCATATTTTGTTTGTTGTACTTGTAGACCAAGAAAATAAGTTAGTTTGTAAAGACATTTCAAACTCTTGTTGCATAACATAAGAAAAATTTTGACTCATAGATTCTTCATTACTGCCAAAGATGATATCATCAACATAAACAACAATAATTATTAGTTTATCATTCTCAATTTTTGTATATAAGTTGCTGTCTACAGATCCTTTTGTGAAACCTTGTTGTTGAAGATATTTGTCAAGATGATAATACAATGTCCTTGGAGCTTGTTTCAGTCCATATAGAGTCTTTTGAGTTTGCATACAAGCTTTGCATCATTTCCCAGAATGAATCCTTCTAGTTGTTCAACATATACTTCTTATTCTAAATCTCCATTAAGAAATGAAGATTTTACATCCATTTGATATACTTTGAGTTTTTGAAAACTTGAAAGAGAAAGACACATTCTTATGGCCTCAAGTATGGCAACATGTGCAAAAGTTTCTTCAAAGTCTATACCTTCTTGTTGAGCATACCCTTTACAAACAAGTATTTCTTTGTTTCTAATAGCCTCTCCATTTTCATTCAACTTATTCTTGAATATCCATTTTTTTCCTATAACATTTTTATCATGAGGTTTAGGAACTAATTCCCAAGTATCATTCTTTTCAATTTGGTCAAGTTCTTCATCCATGGTCTTAACCCAACATTCATCTTTGCTAGCTTCATTAACATTTTGTGGTTCTATGAAGGATAGTAATGCTAGATAACTAGAAGCTCCTACAAGAGTTCTTCTTGTTTGTACCTCAGACCCTTTTTCTCCTATAATTTGAGATTCTGATGATTATTTTGAACATACCTGGATGGAGCCTTTTTCCTGTCAGTTGTATCATCTTCTGATGCTTCATTGGTTTCTTCCTCTATATCATTTAAATTTGATATGGGAAATAATTCACCGTCTTCATCACTATCATCTTCTTTTGCTGATTTCACATGTTCCAGATTTCTGCATGCTTCATCGATTACAACATCAATGCATTCAAAAAAATTTCAAATTCTCTTATTATAACATTTGTATCCTTTACTTCTAGATGAATAACCAAGAAATATCCCTTCGTCTCTTCTGGGTTCAAGCTTACCAAGTTTTTCATCAATCTTTTTGATGAAAAATTTGCTTCCAAAAACTCTAAAGTGTTTTACAGTAGGAGGCTTACCATACCAAAGTTCATATGGAGTTTGATCACTATTTACACGTACATGAGCTTTGTTGAGAATATTTACTGCAGTACGTGCAACTTCATCCCAGAAGATGTCAGGAGTTCTAGATTCATCAAGCATAGCTCGATACATTTGTTGAATTGTTCTATTCATTCTTTCCACCACGCCATTTTTTTGAGGAGTTCTGGAAATAGAGAACTATCTTTTTATTCCATGTTGTTCATAAAATTCAAAAAATTTACCTAATATGACTTCTCCTCCCCGATCAGATCTGAGACATTTAATTTTTAGATCTAATTCATTTTCAACTAAAGCTTTGAAGACTTTAAAATTTTCAAATGCTTCATCTTTATGCTTTAATAAACCAATCCAACACATTCTAGAAAAATCATCAATGAATAAAATGTAGTATTCTTCTCCACGAGGTGACTTTTTCCTTGTTGGCCCACACAAATCAGTATGAATGAGTTCAAGAGGCTTACTTGCTGATCCTTCTTTGGCATTGAATTGAACTCTAGTTTTCTTACTGAATTGACATGGTTTGCAGATGGTATTTTCTGGGATGATGATATCTGGAAGATCACAAACCGCCTTGAGCTTGCATGCTTTTCTTATTTGAGAAAAGCTTAGATGCCCCAATCTTCTGTGCCATAACTAGTTCTCTTCTATTTTTCTTAGATAGAATTGTTCCTCCTTTTAGTATATATAGATTGCTTGGAGTTCTTGTACCTTTGATTATGGTCTTTCCTGTATCAATATCACGAACCACACATTCTTTTGATCGAAACACAACTTCATTTCCTTGATCACACATTTGACTAACACTCAACAAGTTATGCTTTAAACCATCAACATACATAACACTTCCAACTTTAACCTTTTCTTTTAAATAAACAAAACCCTTACCCTTAATGACAATGGGTGTGTCATTTCCAAAAGAGACATTCTTTTCCTTTTCTAAAGCTTTGTAAGAAAGGAGTTTATCTTTATCACCTGTCATGTGTTTAGAGCATCCGATATCAATGTACCACTGATTTTCTTATCCTTATGAAAATAAATCTATGCCACATCTTTCTGACTGAAATTCCTTCCTTTTCCATACCTTGGAATTTGATGATGTTTGTTCCTTTTGAATTGTTGGCCGAAATTTTCTCTTGCATTCAAATTCTTCATGACCAAAGTTATTGCAAAATGAAAATTCCATTTCATTTTCAAGAGGAGAAAAGTTATTATAAGATCTTTTCTTGATTCTTGTCACACTCCTTTGTTTTCTTTCTTCTCTAGTCATGATAGTCTTGTAAGAAACACATTGAGTAGCTTTATGACCAAAGTTATGGCATGAAAAACATTGTCCATTAAAGAAGAAGTTTTTGTGATCATAAAATCTTTTGGTGTTCACCTTTTGATTGGTGCTTCTATTGATGTTCACCCTTGGAGTAAAATGAGCATGATTTACCTGGGGAGTACCTTTAGGATTTTGCTGAGGATTGATGCATTGTTCATTGGTTTTTGCTGCATCAAGATAGCTTTTGGTGCTGACTGAAGGATTTTCTGGTTGGGATGTTTCTCCAGTGTATCCAAGACGAGTCTTTATAAGCGGAGAACATTGAACCTTGATGATTTCATCTAAGGTTTCCGATCCTTTAGCAAATCTAAGATTAAGATATTTTGTCTTCTCAAGTTCTTTTCTTAAATCCACTACTTCACATTCTAATTTTTCATTATGCTTTTCTCTTTCAGTGAGTTGATGTGCCAAAGTGTCTATGACCATATTCTTTTCTTCCAAACTGATCTTAAGTTGAGTGATTTCTTCAAGAAAATCTTCCTCTTCTAAGGCATCCATAAAATCATCATTTTCATAAGCCATGAGTATTTTAAAATCTTGTTTATATTCATCTTCATCACTATTAGACAAGCCATCACTATCTTCATGAGTATAATAACTTCTTCTATTAACAAATTGATTTCTATTACCTTTTGCAGACTCATTTCCTTTTTCATGATTATATTTATGAGGACATTTAGTAGCATAATGACCAACTCTACCACAAGAAAAACATTTGAATAAAAGCTTACCTTTGATTCTTCTGGAACCCCGTTGAGTCTTCTTTACAAAGTTTACCTCATCTTCTTCTGAAATATATCTTGATTCCTTGAGATCTTCCTTTTATTTTCCCTTTGCTGAAGCTTTGAAAGCGGCTTCTATAATATCTATTGGACCTCCTTTTCTCGTTTCAAAGGCAGTTAAAATTCCATGAAGTTGATCAACAGTAATAGATTGAAGATCCTGCTTCTCTTCTATGGCAGATACTTTTGACTCAAATTTAGAATACGAAGATCTCAAAATTTTCTCTACTAATGTAGTCTCCTTTATTTCTTCACCCAGATTATTCATACAATTTACAATCTTATCTACTAGTAAAAAGTAACTAGCACATTTTACATGGGACTCTCCTTCGTAGATTTGAATTTGTCCCATATTGCTTTGGCTGTGTTGAGCTACATGACTTTGATGAATTCTGATTCTGATAGGCTTCCCAATAACACATTGACGACTTTGGCATTTTTTTCACATGATTTCTTTTCTGCTAGATCTATGGGGATTGTTGTTGGATATTGGTATCCTCCTTCCTCAATTACCCAAACATCAGCTTCAAGTGATTGAAGATAGGCTCTGGTTCTTATCTTCCAATATGCTAAGTTATTTTTGTTGAATATTGGTGGTATGATAGATCCCATGCCTTCGTGATTATTCATCTTAAGAGATCTCCCTTCAAGAGATCAAGCTTCTTCCGAAGGACCTGCTATAATACCAATTATTGGGAAAAATTGCTGAGAGGGTGGGGGGGGTGAATTAGTATTTTAACTTTCACTATTATGATTTTCCTTTTCAAACAATATACGCTACTTTGCTGAAACCAACTAGTGTATGTTTGCTACTATAAAGAATGAAACTAACGTATATGTAATAAACAACTAATTCATTGTCTTAAATTAGAGTGTGATGCATTAAGCAGTAAATAGATGCAGTAAGAACAAAATAAATCAACACACATAAGCCAAACGCATGAACACCAGGAATTTTTAGGTGGAAACCCAATGTGGGAAAAAACCACCATTGTTGTCGTCTCAGCCTTCAATCTTTTGATAATAAAACATGTTTACAAATTTTTTACTGGTGCAGACTTTTCTAGTACATAGGCATCTACCTGCTGAAGGCTACAACCTTCTCTCATTTTCCAGCTTCTACTGGAAGGGAGCTCCAACCCCCTAGCTCTTGTACTGGCTGATATGTTTACTAGTATGTAGGCGCCGACCTACAGAAGGCTACTACCTTCACTCTTCCTCCAGGGACCACGTTTCATAAATTTTCAGACTAGATACTCCTGGTACATAACAACACAATATGAAGGCCATGTTTCATCAAATTTTCATACTGGACCCATTAGTAACATTGAAGCTCAAAATTAATCACCACTGCAATAACTGCATCTACCAACAATCAGTCAATCTGAATAGTCATATCACTATCACCAAAACACAGAGTTGAACCTAGAACACTGCATCAACAATCAGAACCAACTGTAACCTCAAAAATCATATGTCAGAATGTATACGCTACTTCAGTGAAGCCAACCTGCATGTATACGCTACTTCCTTTAATCAAACTTACGTATACCTCCAAAAATACCAAATCATAAAAACCTCTGAATCAAAACTGTACAACCAGAATATTCTGAAGATCTACTATCAAGTTATAGAGTTCTAAACAAATAGTTGCAAAGATCACCCTTCTTACTCAATCAATCAATCAATCAGACTCAATCTCCTTATACAGTCAGTTCTACTTTCAGATCTAATGAAGACATCATTAACAGACAACAGTAAAACAACAACACTGATAAGATAGATCAGTCATCTTTGAACATCAAGCTTTTCTTCTGCATATGCTACTTGGAGGTGTCGAACCAGTGTGTATACGCACCTTCACCAAGGCAAACCAACGTATAGATCTACAAATAATAACTTATAACTTCACAGCTATTCCAGACTTTAGTCATACCTAGATCATAACATTTACAGGATAAAACATGCGTTAACATTCAGATCTAGCCCAACAATTATCAGATCATACAATGATAAGTCATTTCAGGTTTCATGATCCTGATCCAACATTGTATCCAAAGGTGCACAAGATATTTCAGATCATATCATAACCATAGCCCTTACAACATAAAATATACTTCAGATAGAAGTATTCATGAAAAACCTTTTCACTTGCACACTTAGCCCTTTGATCTTCTCCTCCTTATATAGTTTTAGCCTTTCTCAATACCTCGGACCAAAACAACACATAGAACCTATGGTATTCTTAGACGGGATCAAATAATCATTATTCCACTCAATATTGTGGGCTAATACCATGGTATGGACCCTTGGTATTCATTTATCTTAATTTCCTTAATTTTTCATATCATATGCACTTTTACTCTTGTTAAAGTGCGTGCATATGTATAGACTCTTTTTGTTTAGTGAACCCACTTGTATACACTTCTTGGACTAGGTGAACCAGCGTATACAACTTAATACAACTAAGAACATTCTTTTTCTTCAATTTCTTGATTCTGATTTGAAGTCCTTTGCTCTAACATCTTGTTCTTCTATACCATTTCCTTGTTACCTCTGAATTGACCTGTTACAATGTGAGCCGCCCTTTATCAAATCTGAACTGACCTTTACGTGGGTTGCCAGGTTTCATAACTTACTCATACTATATGACTCATTTTGATCTCATATAGTTATTGGGAATATATCATATGATCTAACATGTCATTATAACACCCTTCCCACATTATATACATGATTAAGATGGAATATCTCCCTTTTACCTTGGGTCGTGGTTTTCATGAAACAAATGTGCACACAGATTAGGGGTTGAATTTATACTATGATGTGTTGCTATGTTTTGATTTTATTTCTTAATATATTGTTGACACTTAATCCTCCAGGATTGGGAAAATATGGTGTAAATATGTAAATACAAAATAAGAAAATGAATAGACCTTGGAATGTGAATCCTATGTGTTCATATTAATGTTCTTCTTAATAGAAAATTTCAATATTATGGAATTAAAATATACCTTGCTTGACATGGTATCAGAGTGCAGGTCTGCAGGTCCTAAATTTAGCAGCCTTTTTCATTTGTAACTCCATTTCCATTAGTATAACTTGTCCCTCTACCATTCCTTGCCTTAGTAGAACCATTTGCTTTGTGGAAAATTTAAATTCATCCACATCGACCTTAACAAAATCTCGTTTTGTTGCCTGACTATAATGTTTTTGCAGTCATTTTACACACTATACACACTGGTCGAGACCCTCCTTCAATCGATACACATTGTGCAAGTTGTAACAAGGTTGTAGACAACATTTCGTCGCTTAGTTCTAGCTTGAAAGGCCATGGTGGTATTGTAACTAAACCTACGTTTACTTGTGTTTACACATCCACGCATTTAATTGCAATTATTGGTTAGTTTTGGTATTGGTGTTGTGAAGTTTGCTAAGGGTAATGTGAATGTTGCAGATCGCATAAGACAATCTCTAACGAAGATTTGAAGACTCCACCGATAACACAACTTCCTTTACCATGAATTGTTGTGCGGGTATCACCAATAATATATGCTGCATTTCGTTGAATTATAATTAAGAATTTGTATATTCATATATTCAGTGATGGTCATTCCATAGTTTCAAAAAATAATATAACATTGAAAACATATGTAATATGTATGTATTTTCATATTTGTAACACAATGTTTTATATTATAATACCATGAGTAGTAAGGAAGAAGGAGAAGCCTCATGGGAGTTTGACAATTGGAAAAGTCAACTATTCACTTTTTCATCTCACTTCCATTTTAGTTTTCCTCTCTTGTTGTGTCATAACCCCCCCTCTTTCTCCTAGGAAAATCAATATTCCACATTCACTTTGTAGTTTATATTATATTTCATACTTTTACATCATTGTCACATAAAAATTTACTTTTCTACTAGGGAAAATTGTAGGGGCTAAATTTCACCCTTGGGCTCATTTTCTATGTTTTTTCTCAAAAATGGATTCACTAATTTCCATTTTTGCTAAAAATATTTCATCCAAATTCTATAGGATAAAATTATTTTACCTTGAAAATGCCAAAATTTTATAGAAACTATATAAAATGTTTTGAAATTTGAATATTTTTACAAAAGTATTACCAATATTTTACAGTTTACATATTTAATACAATAAGATTCGTTAGGGTTTCTACACTTTAAAATAAATTTTATTCCTTAAAATTTTCCCTATTTAGTACTTCAACTTAGGAAATTTCCTGATCTATGAGTCTAATATCTTCTCTAGTCTGACCTTGGCCTTGGGCATCCACTAGGAACCTAAACATATGTATAAATTTACATCATAGATTTGTTCAGGTTTTGAGAAAAGAAGACCTTACTATCCCCTTCCTATATAACATGCCACATATTTCTTGTTCTCTCCCTCTCACTCTCTCCTTCCCTCTCCATATCTCCCTCCACTTCTCCCTCTATCTCCTCAATGGCCAAACTATAATCCAAACCCTAAGAATTGGATACCCAGATATTTATGGCTTTCTATCAAACTGTTAAACTCCCCAACCTTCCATTGGAAACCAAGGAAATGAAAATCCACCCCTTTAGTAGGTCTTCCAGGAAAATGACAATGAAAAACACCATCTCCCAAGAGCCGTCGCTGATGGCCTGGAGGATGTTTTGCGGAGAGGAACTACACCATCCAAACTTTCCTTGGTGCCTAAAGCCTGCAATCCAAAACCCTTTTCTGACCCAATATGTCCTTGCACTAGGTCTTTTCCTCTGGATAGATGGTCCTTCGCAGAAAAGGGGAGCTCATAGTTTTTAGCCAAGTGTCCATTCCTATGGTGCCACCTACACCTCAAAGCTATTCCTTCATAATCCAATAACTGAATACACTCCACCCCAATCCTGATATCCATGTCTTCTAGAAGCCCTTATCTGAGGTCCATATTAATCAGAATATAGGCGTACATATTAATCCCCATCTCCAAATATGTAGATTCATGGTCTAGATAGGATCCCAATGAGTTACCCATACCTTTGAAAATTAGGGCATCCCAATAGTTAGGAGGGAGACTTGGAAGATGAACCTAAATTGGGGCCATATCTAGCATCTCCTACTTTGCATGGAAGAGGGGCATCTAGAATTGAAAAGGATAGGAGATGAATCAACTTTCCAAACCATTTGTTGTACCTTTTGGGTGTTAGCTGCATCTTTGAACCACAAATGAATCCAAACTCATGTTAGCGGAGACACCTCTAGAGGAAATTTGAAAATAGGCGATATTTCCTTGTCCACCCACGCTTTTAGGGTTGATGACTTGAATTTTCAAAAACCCTAACACCATTTATGACGTTAGTTCAACCTTCTTCTATCTCGGGGCAAGGCTATCCTTCACTAGTTTTCCCAATGAGGGCGAGGCTGATGGCACTTGAGATGAAGGAAAAATAGGAAAATAAATCAGAGAGGCTTATGAGAGGGAAGAACCCCCACTATGGATGCCATAACATAATGTATGCCTTCCTATGAACTTCCGAACAATAGGGAATCTAAAATTAGAGCTAGAGAACCCAAGAAGAGTTCTCCAACCCCTGAAAAATGTCCTCAAGCCTTGGTTTGGCCGAAACTAGAGGACCTGAACAATGCATGGCTAGAGCAGGGGTTAGGACCTTCGAACTATCAGATGGCCATATATTAAATTCTTAACTTTTTCTTTTCTAAAGACTTGGTAGGCCTAGAAACCACAATATGGTGATCTTCTAAGCTGACTTCCATATGTGAATGGATGAAATTCTTGTGACTAGCCCAAGTTTATTGAAAATACCACTCCTCTGGTTCATAATCCACCAATTCATCCTCTTCCTCGTGGGTCCAATAGTAAGAAACCAACATCTCATCTGAAAAGCATATTTGACAAGTAGTTGTGTGTCTTCAAAGGGTTTATCATGACGACAATATTTGTAATTAAAAAATATATATCATGCGGATAAAAATCTAATGGTTACCTTTTAATATTATTTTCACTTTGACAACGATATTAGAGCCCGACATTGTCAAAAAAATGCCTTGCTCTTGTCTGAAACTCCACGACCCTTTCTCCATCTACAATTTATTTGCAGGCCTCTAAGGTTTCTCTAGTGTTGAATTCCTCTCCCATGGTAGAGATGTTATAATGTCCTCTTTATGTAGGTTTTAACCCCGTACAGAAATTACCTACATACGAATCCTAAAACACAGAAAAATAAACAATGCGAGAGCATAACACATAAAATGCATATACACAGATATTTTCCCATTGGATCCCAAAACCGAGACTACCAGCTTGATTTTTCGTTATATTCCTTTCAATGTTACAATACATCTTTATACATGCCGAAGCATCCAATACCATGGACCGAAAACCATCGCATCGAAAACCATGGACCGAAAAACCACAGGTAGGTTCGCCCAACCTAATATAGGGTCCAAAATTTTTTTTCCCAGGGCGCTGCCCCGGACCTCGTAGAGGGGGGCTACCTGCCCCCCTCACACCCCCCGAACAGGGGGGGCTGCCACCCCCCTTGTGACCCCCCTGCTGCGCAATCAGCGCGACAAAGGGGGGGCTTCGCCCCCCCTCTAACCCCCCAATTCACTACGTAGGTTAGTCATGGAAAGAATATAACACAACCCAACATTCTCCCACTTGTTGTTTTCTTTCCACAGGGGGCCACAGGAGAGATTAGTCATTTTTCCAGCCCTGAAACACCCATTGTTTCTCTACACCAGGAGAACTTCTCAGAGCTCACAGATTTTGTCAATGCATCTGCAGTATTCTTCAAAGTGTCCACCTTTACTAGCAACACCTTTTTGTCTTCTATCATATCCCTCACAAAGTGATACTGAACATCAATGTGCTTTGTATTTGAATGATAAGCAGGGTTCTTTGCCAAGAAAATTGCACTTTGGCTGTCACAGTCTATCCTTATAGCTCCCTGTACTAACCCCATACTTGAACACAATCTCTGCAACCAAACTGCTTCTTTGCTTGCATGAGTGGCTGCCATGTATTCTGCCTCTGTAGTTGATAGTGCCACTATAGATTGTTTCTTACTCATCCAACTGACTGCACCTCCAAATAGGTTAAACACATACCCACTTGTAGATCTTCTCTGATCCAAATCTCCAACCCAGTCTGCATCAACAAAGCCATGGATATCCAAAACTCTGTTCAATCCTAGTCTTCCTTGGTAGCACAAACCATAATCTCTAATGCCACACAAATACTTGAAAACCCGCTTCACTGCTGTCCAATGCTCCTTCCCTGGTTTGACATAAACCTGCTCAATACTCCCACTGCATGTGCAATGTCTGGTCTAGTACAGACCATTGCATACATCAGGCTACCGACTACACTTGCATATGGAACACAGGACATATCCTCTTCCTTTTCTTGTGTCTTGGGACACTGTTCAACAGATAACTTTACACCTATAGGAATAGGAACCTTCACCGGTTTATTATCTTGCATATTAAACCTCTACAATATTGTCTCGACATACTTCCTCTGGTTTAACTAGATCTTCCTCTTTGCCCGATCTCTTTTAATTTCCATGCCCAAAATATAGTTTGTAGCACCAAGATCTTTCATGTCGAATTTGGAGGACAATTGGGTCTTCAAATCCTGGATAATTTCTTTGTCATTTCCAACCAGAAAGATATCATCCACATACAAGACCAGATAAATAACATGGTTACCAATTAATTTAAAATACACACAGTGATCTTCTTTGCTTCTGGTGAAGCCAAATCCCCGTATAAATGTATCAAATTTCTGATACCACATCCTTAGTGACTATTTTAACCCATACAAAGACTTCTTTAACTTGCATACCAGTTCTTTCTTATCCTTCACCGTAAAGCCTTCAGGTTGCTTCATGTAGATCCCCTCTTCCAAATCCTTGTGAAGAAATGTTGTCTTCACATCCATCTGTTCTACCTCAAAATCAAAAGCAACAGCAACATATAAAAGTAATCTAATAGAAGTTACCTTGGCAACAGGAGAAAAATATCACCAAAATCAATTCCCAACACCTGGGAATAACCTTTTGCTACCAATCGAGCTTTGTATTCCTCCACCTTTCCTTCTGTATTTTTCTTCTTCTTGAACACCCATTTGCTGCCAATGGGTTTCCTTCCAGCCGGCAAGTCCACCAAATCCCAGGCCTCATTTTTGTGCAAAGATGCCATTTCATCAACCATGGCCTCTTTCCAAAGTTTTCCATACTCTAAATCTACTGCTTCCTTCACAGTTCTGGGATCATCATCAGTAATAGATAAAGCAAAATTTGAATAGAAAGCAGATGGACTATACCTTTCTGGCTGCCTTCTTTCTTGAGTTGATCTTCTTACACTCAGAGTTGGTGGCTCTTCATCATCTGATTCCTCCACTGCTGTAGAGTTTGATTCTTCCTCCTTTAGCTCAAACTCTATCTTCTCAGGTTCCTTTGGTTGGACTTCATGTTTAATAACCTATTTCACCTCTCTGAACACCACATCTCGGCTGTACACAACCTTCCTTGTTATTGGGTTCACAAGCTTATAACCCTTTAAACCATCCTTATACCCAATAAATATGCAATTTTCATATTTACTATCTAACTTGGTTCGTTTCTCCTTTGGAACATGTACATATGCATCACATCTGAATACCGTCAAATGTGAAAGAGAGGGTTTCTTACTAGTCCATACCTCTTGTGGAGTCTTGTCCTCCAACGTTGATGAAAGTGATCTGTTGACCAGGTAACATGCTGTCTCCACCGCCTCTGCCCAGAATTCCTATCCTAACCCGACACCACTGAGCATGCTTGCCCTTTCCATCAACGTCTTGTTCATTCTTTCTGTGACTCCATTTTGCTGAGGTGTATATGGAGTAGTCTTCTGCCATGCTATACCACACTTCTTACAGAATTCTTCAAATTCCTTGCTGCAAAACTCTCCACCATTATCTGACCTCAACACCTTTATCTTCTTCTTTGTCTGGTTTTCCACCAGAGCCTTAAATTCTTTAAACCTGTCAAAGACTTCAGATTTCTTCTTAAGGAAATATATCCATGTATTCCTTGAGAAGTCATCTATAAATGATACATAGTACACAGACTTACCCAGTGATGGAACCTTCACAGGTCCAAACACATCACTGTGCACAAGCTCTAATATCTATTTTTCCCTCTTACCACCAGAGGGGAAACTCACCCGATTCTACTTCCCATATACACAATTTTCATAGAAATCAAAATCTAGAGAGCTATTACTCATACCTTCTACCATACCTTTACCATGAAGTATTCAAAGGCCCTTCTCTCCAATATGTCCAAGCCTTTGATGCCACAACATGGTCTTCTCTCCAGAGACCACTAGATTTTCTGCTCCACTTTCAGGAACCACAGAACTGTTGCTCCCATCAACAACAGTGCTACTTTGTAGCTTGTACGGAGTTCCAGTCCGAACTCCTCGCATCAATACCAGTGCCCCCTGAACCATCTTGTAAGTATCTTTCTCGAACACTGTTTTTACACTTGCATCATCCAGCTTGCTTACATAAATCAGATTTATGGCTAATGCAGGACTATGCAGAACACTTGGAAGTGTTCTAACTCTTCCACCTTGCAAATTCAACTTTACTTTTCCGCGACCAACGATTCTAGCCTTCCTCTCACCCCCCAAGAAGACATCACCACCATCGTATTTCTCATACTCGCAGAACCACTCTCTATGGGGAGTGAAGTGAAAGGATGCGCCTGAGTCAATCAACCATGCCTCATGATCTACATGTGTACTTGAAGAAGCCAAGTACACATCCTCACCTTCATCTGAGGTGGTTTTCACCTCTGTAGAAAGAGCACCATCAAATCCCTTTCCTTTGTCAGGAGCTTTAGATGTACAGTCCCTTTTGTAGTGCCCTTTCTTTCCACATTTCCAGCACACCACCTTTACAGGTTTTCCTAGAGATTTATATCTCCATCTAGATTTAGATCTCCCACTCGATGACTTATTTTTGTTTCTATTCTAGGACCGTCCTCGTACAGACAAGGCATCACCATTTTGGCTCTCCATATTTTTCCATCTCATCTCCTCCACCAACAAGGATGAGACTATTTCATCAAACTGTAAGGCAGTTGCATTGCTACCTATTGCAATAACCACACTATCCCACGAATCTGGTAGAGAACACAACAAACTAATGCACTTATCTTCATTTGAAATTTTGATATCAACAGATGATAACTGACTTACCATAATATTAAATGCATTCAGATGCTCTGTCACCGAGTCTCCATCTTTCATCCTCAGGTTATACAAATTTTTCCACAGGAACAATTTATTCACTAGAGACTTAGATTGGTACAAAGTCCCTAACTTGTCCCACAAATCCTTCGCCGTAGCTTCCCCTAATACATTCAGCAATACTGAATCTGAGACACACAATCGTATTGTGCTTTTTTCTTTCTGATCTAACTTCTTCCATTCTTCATTGGTCACTCTTGTTGGTTTAGTACCTGAATCTACCGCAATCCACTGATCTTTATCCACCAACAGATCCTCCATATTGAGTTTTCACAACTCAAAGCTCTGACCATTAAATTTCTCGATCTCTATCTTTCCACTGCTCGCCATTTTATTTTTTCACTAGAATCAATCTCGCAGATCTCCCACTGAACAGGGTCTACCACATGCTCGAGCGAAACCCCTCAGCAACAAAGGCGTCCCCTTGAAGCCAAAACAACTCCGATACCAAATGTAGGTTTTAACCTCGTACAAAAGTTACCTGCATACGAATTCTAAAATACAGAAAAATAAACAATGTGAGAGCATAACACATAAAACACATATACATAGAGATTTTCCCACTGGATCCCAAAACTGGGACTACCAGCTTGATTTTTCATTATATTCCTTTTAATGTTACAATACATATTTATACATGCCAAAGCATCCAATACCATGGACCAAAAACCATCGCGTCCAAAACCATGGACCGAAAAACCATAGGTAGGTTCGCCCAACCTAATATAGGGTCCAAATTTTTTTTTCCCAGGGCGCTGCCCCAGACCTCGTAGAGGGGGGCTACCCACCCCCTTCAATCACCCAGGACAGGGGGGGCTTCCACCCCCCCGCTACGCAATCGGCGCAACAAAGGGGGGGCTCCGCCCCCCCTCTAACCGCCCAGTTCACTATGTAGGTTAGTCGTGGAAAGAATATAACACAACCCAACACTTTAACATTTTGACTCTATTAAAATAAAATTAAATAAAATTAAAAACATAAAATTAATAATTAATCTAATGTAGATCCATCATAACTCTAGCTCTACCAAGCACCAACTGGGAGGAATCAAATCTCTTGAGATGAAAACGTCTTTTAGAGTGAAATGAGATTTGATCCTTGTGGGTATTTGGTAGATCAAAAATTAAGATGGATCTAGACTTGTCATATACAATGAAAAGAATAAAGAAAAATAAGAAGACAAAGTGGCTTGCAAACAATATTAAAATATTTATAATATTTGAATAATTTTTTTACAAAAAAGTGAAGTATTTATTATATTGGAATATTGTTTTTACATTATGATAAAATTTCTAACCTTTGTTAAAATGCTTTGAATCATCTGAATATCATTTTCCTACTCCATTTAAAATGCTTTGACTCATCCGAATATCATTTTCCCATTACGTTTAAAATTGAAGAGGGTATTTTCCATGGAGGATAGGCGGGCAAACTGAACAAACATAACATTCCGTTACCAACATAGCAGAGTGGAGATATAGGAGGGAACCTTAACACCCTCTCATCAATACTGATATTGCATTGGAAATTTTAATACTGATAGTGAATTGGAGATTCTGCTCTAGGAGGGGAACCTTAACACCCTCTCATTGATATTGATAGTGCATTGGAGAGTTCGACTCAAGCAAAGATGATAAATCGATTATTAATTATCAAGAAGAAGAAGGCAACCCCCGTCCTCCATCTATGCAAGAGGCGTATGAGAAAGTAAGTGTTTAAGTAATTATTGTTTGTATAATATAGCGACCATGGACGATCGACATAATAGTTGTGATTTGATCCACTGTGTGATTTATTTTTTGGTTGGGGTAAATGAACAAGAGAGCGATGTGATTAACAAAAGGTCATTAAATTGTACGTGGAGCTCTACATATACAAAGAGAAACTCAAGAAGACCCGATCCAGTCATTCTCAGATCACTATCAAAGCACAGGCTATGTGCATCCTCAAGCAGAAAAAAAAAATGTATGTATATATGCTTTGCATTTTTAACATTTTGTGTGTTTTAATATGTTCCAAATTACTATGTTTTAATCACATAAAATAAAATTATGCACATCTAAATTTTGAGGATTTGGATACAAAATGTAGAATTGAGTGGTTCCTGAAGTGTTTTTTGGTGGGGAGCAATTTCTAACCAGTGGGTTTGGGGGTTTGAATACTGCTGGCAAAAAAGCAGAACTCATAAGCCAAGGTGGATGTCCCAGGTTATGTTATGTTGAGGGGCATGTTGGGGGTTCAAGTCCACCTGGAAAAGGATACATAGAATCATAAGCTAAGGTGGTTGTTCCATGCCTCTGTTAGGTTTCAACATAATGACCTATAGATCTGCCTGACTTAAAACCAAGACCTCTCATGTAAAAACTGTAGAAATTTAAAAAATATGCTAAATCTGAAATTTCCAACTCTAATTCATAGATTTTCTCATAATGGTGTTTAAACTATTTTCTTCAATAACCCTGTAAGAAACATCAAATCTGCCCAACACTACTAGTCAAACTCAAGAGTGTAGACCACAAAGACTTCAAGCATATATCATTTCAGGAGCCCTAAGGGAAAGATCTATCTCAGTACACAGATATGAAAATCACTTCATTTAAAGTGGAAATATAACAGCGACAAAGAGATTTGAAATCTTCATTAAGCATGCTAAAATCAACATAGCATCTAGTGTTGTTGTCCCAATAAATCAACATGCTAAAATAGCCCTGAAATTTGTTCAATACATGAAAAAATCAGATTGGAAATCACAAATTTAGGACAATAGTGGCGCACTTTATATTATTAGAGTTAATACCGAAAATCATCCAATTTTGGTACACCAAGTCTGCCTCAACTCATCCAATGTTGCTACAACAAGTCCTTTTAGTACATCTTGAGCAAAGACTCTATAATACATCCTTAACCCTAACTAAGGCTCCAATAATCATTGCAAAGTTTGAAACTCTAACCAACATTACAAAGGCCAAGCAAGGCATCCCAACAAGATCTACAAGCCAATCCCTTGAGCTTTCAAACAAGCCAACATCACACTAACTATCAAACCCAAGATCTCCCACTTGTAGTTGTATCACATAAGCTATCAGAGAGATTTACACACTTATTTCCCATAAGATATAATACTATACACTTGCATCCCACAAGTCAAGGAACTCTAGTACTAGCATCCCACAAACACTAATCCTTGTTATAAGTGTAATACATGAGCTTCCAAGATTTTCCAAATAGCTAGTATCACACCAACTATCAATCTCTAAGATATAAAGTAGTTTCTCTTAACAAAGGAACTTTCCTTCCTTTATATATGCTAGGGTTATAGGACAAAGTCCACATAAAATCCTAGGCTAAGTCAAGCAACCAAAGGTTAAGTTCACAAGCAACCCTAACCTAAGTCAACAAAGAAAGCCCTAGATGGAGCCCTCCTCAGAGCAAGGTGTCCACATATCACACTATGGTTTGTCCAAATCCAAGGTGGTCACCTTTCAAGCTAGGTGTACACATGTCAAGTGCTCCTCCTCCAAGATGGTGCACTCTCCAATCAATGGTCCTCATCTCAAACTGTGCATAAGGTGGTAACATGCTTCAAGGGCCAAGCACCCAACCTCCAAGTGCCTAACACCCTCCTTCAGACTCGCTACTCCACATGCCATGAGCCAATGCTACTCAACAAGTGCACCCTTGTAGAAGATGCCAAATACACTACGTAATCCAACTACCACATCAAGAAGTGTGCCTCCCTAGCAGTGATCCCAAGGAAAACATACATCCAATCTAAGCTCTCCAAATGTAAGTAAAAAATAAACAAAGGGGATAGAAAACCATAATCCCTATACATACAATGAAAAGTGCTTTCCTAGCTAGATGAAAACACTTTCTGAGAAACCAAAATCTAGCAAAATTTGTTACTATTATCCACATCATCAATAGTAATAACACAAAAATGGAAAACCTCTGGCACACAAAATAAAGAAAAAGATCTTCTTACCAGATATGCCCAGACTTGTGTGTCCAGTATTTCAATTTTCCATATGCTTGCCACATACTTCCAAAGCTTTCCTCTTCTAAATCGTTGAACTATAGCACCAACCGCATTGGATTTGATCTCCTATCACTATCTTTTCTAGAAAATGCATGTTTACAAGGCCTAATAGAACCAAAATCAACTGAATTGTTTGCAGCTGATGGATCAACAATCTTCTAGAAGATTTTACTAGTTTTAAGATTCAAGAACATTTTGCATACTATAAAAGTTGTAACACTGCAATACAGATCATCCATGTTATATCAAAATTTTAAATTTTAAATCTTAATCAACAGATTAAACATGAATAAAACCACGATGCATAGAAGTTTTGTAATTCTTGTATGGTTGAAGGTGAATGAATCATTCTTAGCCATTAAAATCTAACACCTTGCTTCAAACTTGCAGTAGAAAGTTGAAATGAAAACACTAAAGAGCATCAAGGGGCCTCTTATGACGAGAATTCCTAAGCCAAAAAATAGAATGACGTGAAAATCTTGTAACCTTTCCTTCATGGGTGAGGCAACATGCATATAACATAGCCCAACCATAATCATGATCGTTGGTGCTTTCTCTTGTAATCATCAAATTGTAATAAAATATTTATTAATACAAATAAGGCATAGATTGAAGTGAATTAGGAAAGTCTTTTAAGACATTGGTTTCAAGTTCCTTTGCAATTTACTTGGGGAAAAAGACCTCTATATGTAATGTTTTAAATCTTGACATTTTAAAGTAATTGAAGGTAATGCATAGTCTTTTCAACTATAAAAGGCCTATGGGTATTAGTATTGCAGGAGTTTGAAGTTTTAAATGACTTGAGGATTGAGATGGAACGACTGCAACAAGGAATGATAAACATGTAGTGCATGTTGGAGGTTTGCATGGATATGCAATTGGAATTGCAATTTTATATTAGGCAGGAAGTTTTTATTGCTCTAAATCGTTCAAGACAAGGCCAAGGTGAGTATGTTCTATGGAAATAAGATTATGAAAACTGAACATGTTAAGATTGGGGCGAGGTATCCTTGTACTAGTATTAGTATAAAAGCAAGGTTGAATCAATCTTGTTGAGATTAATTATATGGTGAATTTAGCAACACATTAGGGAACTCCTTGAGATAGATATCACATATAACAATTTTTTTTTTTTTTTTCTTCAGTAGACTTTTGCTGAACTCTAGCCTGAGAAAAGACAAGATATGGTAAATTGTACTGAAAGGAACATAGATGAAAAGTTACGAGCCTTGAAATAGTAATTACGGGGGATTACAAAAGTATATTTCAAGATAGATCAATTTAAAAGCACATGCAAAACCCCTTGGGTTAGACCCAATTTACAGTTGGCAGTGGTATTTGTCTTTATTTTTGGTTCTTAATAAATACAATATCTTGGTTCTAGCTTTATTTTCTATTTTTGTATTCAGCTACGAAATTGTCCTTGAGGTTGTTGCTTGGATGAAATTCAAAAATGGTATTTTTTTGTAAAAAGTTCAAAAATTCTCGGAAATACATGATAGAGTTATTAAGGTCACCAAGCCTATTTCTTTGCAAAGAAATTTCTAGCTTGAGTATGGCTTGAATTGTCTAGAGAATAGCATAACCATATAGAAGGATAATTTTCATTTATACAAGATTGAGTTTGATTATATGATTCAAGGCACGACCAGTTACAAGAAATTATTTATGTACTTCTCTTGATATCAAGTTCCATCATTCTAGAATCTCTCCTCATTTGCAAATGATATAAGAGAAATTATTTGACCAATGACAAAGTGAAACCAACATTTATTTATTTCACTGCAACGTTGAAAATTTGATATTCCCATGAAAATTGATATCCGTGACCTCTTTTGGTTATAAAAAATGCATTAGTTGCATTTTGAAGCCAACTTTTATGTTGCAGACATCGGAAAACTTAAATGATAAGTTGAGATTCTCTCTGTAATGATAAATATAATGGAATTCATTTAAAAATGGAATCATAATATTGCTTTAGATTGGATAAAACTTCCAGAGGGCTATGTAGCACTCCAAGAGGCCATCTAAAGGATTACTTTTGCATTACACTTTGGAGGCAATGAATATCTTATTTGAATTGGATTGGACAATTGGTGGTTGTTTGCAGCCTGTGATTTTTATGGTGATAGAACTTGCTAATTCGTGTATGCATGGGTTTTCATGACATGTGTGGTGCTAAAGAAATTTGGAGATGTTCTATATTTGGTTTTGACTCCATCTAAAGTTCATAACCTAATTTTGGGACAAACTTGGATTGATTCACCTGGTGAGATGGTGTTGAAAAATTTGGCTATGGGAGATAAAGTGTTGTACTTTCAACCATGTGGCTAGTTTGGGCATGAAAATGGATCCTCTTTATTTTTCACCTTCTTTGTTTATACAAACTTGAGAGTAAGAAGTGTTGTTTAATGTTTTCTACATATTGGTGTTGTCCTATTTCAACATTATTTATTGATTATGCAAAAGGTATTCCAAGTCTATAATACTTCTAGAAATCTCTACATTTGTTAGTCTTGATATGATATTATTGAACCTACTTAATTTTTAGAGGACTTGTTAGGAAGATACCTACTTGTTGTAATCTACATTTACTTTCTAGAGCCTAGGTGGGAACATAAGTATTTTCCATGCTAAAATTATCTTTCTTATCATAATATATATGTTTTGGGGATTTGGAATATGCCCTAATCTTATCCTTACTATATTTCTTATCCTCATTTAACTTCTGTTTCAAACATAGCTCCACACTTATTACATTGATTAGGTAATAAGTGTGGAGCTATGTTTGAAATAGAAGTCAGATGAGGGAAAAACAATATCAAATTCACACCCTAAAATGAGGCATATGTTACAATGGCCTAGGGTAGAGGCCTCCATAAATAAACACTATGATTACAACATAAAATGCAAACAAATACTATGTTACAATCTATAGATATGAGATGTTCGTTCTCAATGGACTAGATCACAAACCACCTCTTCAATCAACTCATTGAAGATTAAACTATCAACTTCAATGCCCACCATTTCAATATCATCCTGCATTTCCAGCCATGTCGATTCTCTATTGAGATCCTTTGCTACAAAGTTCTCAAATGTACACTGAAATTCTGATTGTGGGTAAATATAATAGGAAATTTTCCTCCATGTCTCTTCCAACAACTTCTTACCAACATGCATGTGACAAAGGTTATTTTTTTATTGTCTCACCCATGGGCAGGCATTAATGAATGGACTTAGTATTTCTAATAACACTTCATTTATGCAGCAAAAAAGGAGAATTTTTTTTAATTTTATCCCATGAACTTCACTTTCATAGATGGAAACTAAGTATTTACAACAACACTTCATTTATGCAGTAGAAAAGGAGACCTTTTCTTGATTTTCTCCCATGAACTTCACTTTGATTGATGGAACCTAAGTGGCTCAGTTCGGTTTCAAACTTTCAAGTTCCTTTGTTTGAAATTGCATATCATCGTTGTAACACTCTTCTATTTTCTCATATAGAGTGGGGTCCAATGGATGGGTTGACAAGTACCTTAATTGTGAAAAAATCATGTAAGCATTCCAAATTAAACCACTAGCCATCAGTCTCTTTGTGAGGTAAAATAGATCAGCATGTCTCTCTTTTGGACATGAAATATCATTTAATAACACATATACTATATCTACATTGTTATTTACAAGAAATGGAAATCTTAACAAAGGTGAACCTATAGTCTCAGAATGTAAGTTGCATTGCTTTTCATCATCAAAATGTTAGTTTTTCAATATCGAGATCCTCCAAATCTAATCTTTTCCACAATAAAACATATTTAGTTGAATGAATTGGTTTTCCAAGGCCATGAAACTTGGGAAGGTCAAGGCATAAACACAATTCTACAAAATAAACATGCAAATCTGAAATATTGTGTCAATTCAAAATATTATGCCCATATTGAAAAAAATAGAAGATGAACATGTGATGTAAAGTAACTGGACCCATAAATCTCAACCCTTGATTATGAAGAGCATCATCCTCAGCCACCCACCTTGTAGATTTGAACTTATTTCTTTGAAACCCCTGTGGCTAGGAGTTCCTTCTTTGACAGGCAAGTCTAGATCTAATATTGGACTTGGACGTCCATATTTTTCTATGGTTTTTTCTAGGAATTAGATTCTTTTAATTTATTTACAGGCACTTCATCTATTGCACAACAAGATGGAACACCCAACAACTCTCTAGGTAAAATTTCCTAGAATACATATACCAGTCAGATCATTCAAGAAAATAAGCAAGCCAGTTCAAGTGGAAATCATAAAATGCATAGACAATGTGTAGAGTCAAATAGAACAATGGAATGCAACTTACATCTGTCATGCAGTCAACACCAATACTAGACAATGTTTCATTCTCTACTATTGCAGGGACCAAAATTGATGCTTCAAGAACACGTTCTTCAGATCCTTTCTCATCTACAAGTGAGACTCTATGTATGTTGCATGTGTTCTAGAATTGTTTTGTTGCCATGTATCCTTTCTCATCTACAAGTGAGACTATGTGTATGTTACATGTGCTCTGCACATGTTCTGTTTCCATGTATGGAACATCTCCTGATTATGGACAAGTTTTATGTAGTGATAGAACCGAGAGATTATCTAATCTCTCCTTGAGCATTCCTGATTCAAAAGGAACTTTGGGAAGTAAATAACATCCCTTATCCAAGTGAATTTCAAGATAATTTTTTGATTGCAAGTTACACAAAGAATCCATTTTCTTGTTGCTTGACCTCCGCTTTCTCAGCAAAAATCTGCCTTTCAAATTTGAAACTTTAGCTTTAAACCTAGATATTTTGCTCCTATATTTGATTGATTCCACAGGTAGGGTGTTGCCTCATTTGTCACTGTCAATTTCATTTTTAGTGGCCCTATTAACAAAAGTTTTTATTCTTCCCAATGCTATCCCTCTCAAAATTTTTGGCAAATACTGAAAGAGATTGGGATCTTAGTAGGATACTGGGTGAAATATCTCTGTTATTGTCCACATTTTTGTTGTCTAAAGAGCCATCCCACTCTACATGCCTATCCTGTCTACTAGGCCTTTTAATATTGCTACTTGGTTCATGCATATCACAAAAGAATTCATAACTTTCCTCATCACCTATATTAGCTCTATTATTTCATTGGTAGAGTTTTGACTCATACACTTGTTTATTTTCATCGAGAAAAACAAGGAGTTTCCCTAAGGTGTCTTGAATTTTTCTGATGTCTGCTTCTCTTCATGCCCTTGAGTAGCTCTTAACCTTTCTGAAGCTGTCTTCCCAACTGCTTTGTTTCCATATTCAGGTGAATCATAAGGTTTGCAAGGGGAAGATGACAAGGATGAGCCTAACCTAGTTCTGTAATCCCATGAAGATTTGGTACCAGAGGTGGAAGATTCTAGGGAAGTATTAATGCACACATATGGAGAAGTATCATTCAACCTATTTAATGGAAATTTTTTTCTAGAAAAACCCATCAGAGTTGGAACTTAAACCAAAATAGATGAATCATTTTCCATATCTCTGGTCACATTTTCCTTGACTTGCCTTGCAATCTATCAGGAGATTTGCCTTGGATGCTTAGGAACATCATGAATTTGATCCAAGACAACTTCTTCATTAATCCTTGACTCATATTTTCTCTTCTCCACAAAACCCATTTTAAGCCTATTACTCACTTCCTGAAGAAAATCTTGAGTGTTATCCCTCACCCCTTCTGGATCCTTGAATCCAATTTGAGATCGTGGGGAGCAGCTTGGTGATGGACTGGGCCTAAAATTTTGACACCTTCATGGAGCAGGCTTTAAGACAACTATTCTTGTTAGTAAGAATTTTATTTTTACCGTCTTAACTTAACGCAACACAAATGTTCTTTTGTCCCTGCACAGAACAGTTTGGCATTGACTTCTCAAGCGGAAAGACTCATACTTGCTCAACTTTGCTTTTTATCAAAAACATTTTCCCTTTCTACTTCTGAAGGAATTTTTCATTTTTCTTGTCTCCTTTGGAATGCTTTTGTTTGTTCTCCTTTTCCTTCAATTCCCCATGACTTTTCATTGGATTTTATAACTTCATTTTTTGAAATTGTTTTCCTTGAGTTTCCGAAGTAGATTGTATATCTTGAGGATGTTTTTCAAGCAATGAATTTGGTTCATAAAGAAATTTCAGGAACAATTTCTTGTTTGATTGCAAAACATCCAATGCATTGAGAAATTATTTGGAACTTTGAATATCTTCATCAGTTGCAAGATGCTGAGAATTAATAACACTCTCATGTACAAGGGCCATTTTTTCCTCATTCAACTTTTCACAAACAAGCATTTGTTTTTCCACTAACTGCATTTTGAGTTATCTGGCTGGACAAACATTGAATGATCCTAAATATTTGAAACTTTCCAAGTTTCGAAATGTTTCTTAAACTCCTGCAGCTACTTTTCTTGAGGATGATACCAAAATGGAAGAGATCCATAATTTTTTTTGGATCAGTATGATCTATGGGTTTCTCTTAAGTCTTAGGAAAAGAATATCCTTTTACAGGCTTACTAGTTGGAACTTTTAAATGTTTTTGAAAAAATTGGGCATCTTGGGGTGACTTAGGCCATTGTTTCTGATTCCCAGTGTTGTTATTTTGGGGATGAATCTCTATTTCTTTTATAACTTGCATTGAAATTGACTCCGTTGGCATGGCATCCAGTCCCATCAGACGTGCTATAACACTAGGTGTACATCGTTTTGATCCCTTTTCCTTCAACATTTCCTGGGCTATCAATGTCTTCATGGCTAGGCTAGTCACTTTCTTCCTTGTAGTGGGGACCTTATTCATTTCATATGCATACTGAGAAATCCAAACAAGACAAAGTTAGCAACAATTAAATCCTATTTTCTGCTAATGAATGGTATTGGTCATTATTCCATTGTTCATTTTTAATAAATAGAGCTCAGAAGATGTAAATTGCTGGGTGTGGGATAAAACTAGTGCAGGAATAATATGTTTATCATTCCATGATTTATCAGTAAAACCTTCACGAGTATTTGTGTGCTATATCACCCTTTCACTTCGTATATACTCAATTAACTGTTGTAATTTGTATCTGAACTTATATTATTATTGTAAATACAGAATTTCAGAAAAATTACCATGTACTACTTTCATTAAGTTTGTATACCATAACTGTAAATCACCCCAAATAGGAAGGTGTGCTTATAAAGTTTGCATTTTCCCCAAATGTTATAGTGGGGTCAGTGAAGCTCGACCGTAGTGGGCGGCTAGGAAACTACAACAACCTACCAATTACCTTAGATAAAAAAATATTCATTCTTCGTATTCATTTCTATTAACTATGATTGGAGCTAACTGTTTCATTTCACCACCCTCCCTCTTGTGACCTATCTGCTTGATTCGTAAGAAATCTTAACATGATGGCATGAAAAACCCCACTGAAACCCTAAATGACACTCTGTAGGGAAGGAGCGCCATGACATCTGAGCAGTAAGGTTTGAATAGATAAAATTAAAGGTATGATCATGGACTTCACCTATGCTACTATTATTCTGCCTTTGTAAGTGAAAAATGTCTCATAGGAAAGCGATTTCTATTTCATATGGATTCCAGACATTGCAGAGAGTTTTTCTTCTTCTTCTTCTAAAACCCCAAATCCAAGTCCATTTCTCAAGGAATGCCATAGCCACTCATTTGTATAGAAAATTTTCTTGTTGAATGTCAAATTGAAATCGCACAAATACAGAGCCCTGGATCATGTTTTCGAGAGAGAAAGGGATGTAAAATCAATTGTTTCTCTCAAAGACATTGTGAAGCAGGAACCTGGGTTATGTTTTCTTTTCGATGTTGTTTCAAAGAAAAACACAGAAATTCGATTGAAGATTAGGGTTTCCAAGTTTCACAGGAATTATCTGCCGATCTTTGGGGAATATCATGCTAAAAAAACTAATCTTCCATGTTTTTGATTTAGCAAAGAGGCCCTCTCGCTTGAATAAGAGGAAGAGAGAATCCATCGACAACATGAATCAGATAACGTAGAGAAACTTTGTAAGCTTCTCATGATGACATGGCCAAAACAACTTCACTTAAGCTTAATAGACGAGTTGAAATGGGATTTGGGTTTACCAAATAATTATGTTCAGAGCTCGGTGCTCAACTACCCTGACTATTTTAGCATCATCAACATGCCTGATAATATATGCCTAGATTGGATCTTGTATGTTGTAATAATGGATTAGATGTATCAACATTAGAGAAGAGAGAAGCTAGAGTTGGAAAATACAGAAAAGGCATTCCTTTGGCTTTTCCTATCAATTTTTCTAAGGGGCATGAAATGAAACAAAAAGTTGTGAAATGGTTACAAGCATGGCAGAAACTGCCCTATATATCTCCTTACGAGGATGCATCTCATTTGGATCCCAATAGTGATTTAGGGGAGAAGCAGGTGGTCGGTGTTCTGCGTGAGCTGCTATGCATCATGGTTAACAAGAAAGTTCATAGGTGTACACTTCTCAGTTTGCGTGAACTGATGGGTCTCCGACACAAGTTTGTGAGGTGTTTCAGTCCCCATCTTGGGATTTTTTACCAGTCTATGAAGAATGGTGTCATAACCATGATCCTCAGAGAGGCCTTCAAAAGAGTTAAGATGGTCGAGGTGCATCCTCTTGTAACCTTGAGAGGGAATCATATTCACTTAATGGTGAAGGAGATGGAAGACAGGAAGAAATGGTTGTACAAAAAAGGTTAGTCACAACAAAAATATTTGACAGATGGAGACAATGACCATGCTTAGAAAAAAAAGTGATGATTTTGATAAGCATCCTTATGGGAACAAAGAATCATCGGAGAGGAGAGTTTGGATGAAAAAATATATAATGTAAGACTTTTTAATGAGGATGAAACTGAAAATGAGACTGAGACTCAAACTGAGGATGAGGATGATTATGAAGATGACAATGAAGATGCCGATGATAATGAGAAGGATGAAGGCGATGATGAGGAGGATGAAGATGAATATGATGATGATAATGAGGGGGAGGAAATTGGTAAAGAAGTTAGAACATCTAGAAAGCGGAGTGGTAACTTCATGCCATCTAGTAGGAAAGCTACTAGTTTGTAGTCACGGGGAAGTCGAGTTGGTAAATCCAAACTACTTGGAATAAAGGATGGAAATTTGGGAATTTCCAAATTGCAAGATAGTAGATAAAAAACATCTGGATGGAAAGGTAGTCACTTTGAAACCTATAGAACATGAAACACTAAACTATAGACATATGATAGAGGAGGCAGTCATTTTGAAACATCTGGCAATATAGGCAGGAAGTTTAACTCCAAAACATATGGAGTGAAGGATGGTAGTTTAAGAAATTTCAAAGGGGAAGACAATAACAAAAAATAATCTGGAAGACAAGGCAGTAGCTTTGAAGTATCTGGAAGACAAAACAATAAGTTGTAGACGCCTGATAGATGAAGCAGCCACCTTGAAACATCCAACAATACAGAAAATAAATTTAACTCCAAAAAATATGGAGTTAAGGATGGTTATTTAATATCTTCCAAACGGGAAGACTACAAAAAACAAACATTTTTAGGACAAGGCAGTAGCTTTGAAGCATCTGGGAGACAAAACAATAAGTTGCAGGCATATTGTAGACAAGGTAGTGATTGTAAAACATTGGCAATCCAGACAGATTTTAAGAATAAAGGATTATAGTTTAAGAACTTCCAAATGGAAAGACAATAGAAAACTAACATCTGGAAGGAAAGGCAATAGCTTTAAAACATCTTAAAGACAAAATAGTAAGTCACAGACATCTGGTAGACGAGGCAGTGATTTTGAAATATCTGGTAATCGAGGAGGTAAGTTTGAAGCATTTGGTAAGAAAGGCAAGAAGTTTGAAATGTCTAGAACTGAGAGAGTAGATTTAAATGATTGGGAAGGAGTAATGGCTAATTTGAAACATCTCAAAGTCATAGATGTAACTTGAAGACATTAGGAAAACAATATGAACCCCAACATCACTAAATATGCTTAGATAGTAGAATATCTTCTATGAGAAAGTATGTTTAGTGTGCATCCATACATAAACCAATAGGTGAAGAATCACATTTAATTTGTTGTGTTGGCGGTGTTTCTAGCTATGTGCTAACTGTTTTACTTCTTGGAGTTTTGTCCTCCAATAAAATTGTAAATTTTTTTTGAAAAAAACAATTGTAAATTTCCCAACCACAAAAGATGGTACAAAAATTGATATTATAACAAAAACAAGTAATTCATCATCCCTAAATTCAGCAACCTCCAAGCAAGGAAAAGAAACAACAAAGTGAAATAGAGGAATAGACAATATTTATATAAATTATATATGAAATGAAACATAACATAGATATAAATTCATATACCTTGTTACCAAATTCATCACCTTTAACAAGAGAGACTATATAGTATATTCTAGGTGCAATTGAAATAACGTTTCAGCATCTAATAGCATAGACAAAGCCTCATACTGCGCACTGTCAACAGGATCTTGATTGAACATTGGCCCTTTGTTATGTTTGCAAGTTAAATGAAGACAACATCTACTTGAGAGCACTAGTTGTCTTATCAAGATAGACCACATTAACCAAATTCAACCCTAACAAGATAAATGTATATTCACCTCTAACCTTTGGCTCTAGGAAATCAAATACAGATCCCTTCAAACCATCAATGTGTAATGTTCAATTGTCAAATTATCAATCTTATTTTATCCATGACAATAAGGTTAACAAATAATCTTCCTTTCTTTTTGTTTTTTCCATAATTTGAACACCTATGATAGTCTATGCCTATGTACAAGAAATCTATAGCTTTGTTGGTTGCTTAAATTCCATCACAATCTAGTTTATCAAAGCAGAAGGAATTGACACATTCATATCCTTCAAATAAAGAATATTAAAATCACAAAATATATGTTGTGGGTCATTTCAAACCTTAAAGTCACCATCTCTATGCCATAAAAAGGTGTAGTTTTGGAGATCTCAAGGAAGCAACAACTTAAATGAGGTTGACGCTGGAATTTACATCATCGCTAATTGAGTTAAGACGTCTCTACTAGAAGCAACAACATATATCTATGAAGGGATTTTTGTTGATATTCTCACCAAATAAAGTATAAAATTGAAAATATAGAGAAACAGAAGCCCAAAAAATATTCTAAGACAATATCTATGACTTAGCTCCAGCAACAACAATGCAAAGATTGTTTTTGAGCAGCCAACTAATCACTATGACTGCATATTTGCTGATACTCTACCTTCATGTATGGAGGCTTTCATCTACTTCATTACATGTTTCTTATTACATGTTGGAAAGCATGAATACATGCTCCATTCATGATTGGTGGTAGGAATGTTAGCTGATAGCTAGGTAAGATTTTCTTGCAAGGCATTTAGCTGATTCCTCAGTACAATTTTTAAGGTATTTTGAATGAAGTTTAGGACCAAATTTATTCAAACTAAATATTAGTATCATTTCAACTATGGAAAAATGACATTTTCAAGTTTCTTATTTGAAGACATTGAAAAATCAACATTTCTTGATAATCAGGCAAGCAAGACCTTTTCTTATTAATTCATTATTTTACGGAGCTCAAATATGTCATATAATATTTTTACAATTGCCTTTTTTTTTTCTACTCCTATATTGATACAAAATAAATTTACAGAGAGGCCACAGCCTCGAGAAGTCTAGCCCAGAGATGCGGCATGCTCACATTGCAAAGTTGAACACTGTCCAAAAAGACCTGCTGAAGACCGACCAGAAGGGCTTCTAGGAACATGACCATGACTAGTACATAGAAACAGAAAAACACCATTATCGTAACTGAAACTGAAGACTGACCAGAGGTAATTCAGCAACCAAAACAAGATGACTAGGCTCAGGCAAGAAAATAGAGAAGCGCTGCCCAAATCAAAACTGAAGTCAGACCTCAAAAACAACTGTGACTGAAATCGAGACCAAAACACATAGCTAGAAAAATGCCACCCACACAGGGGAAACCGACTATTTGACTTTGGAGCAAAGGATTAAGCATGAGAGCTGTTTAGCATATCATGGCGATAAAATAGGAGGGAATTGAACACCTTCGAGCCATGGAGAAACAAAAACCATTGAATGCAGACCTGATTAAGCTTCATGAGAGGTGGAGGGATGCTCTTCAATGATGCGGCACCCATAATTGTAGAGGTCTTCATCCTCAGAGGGATGGCCCTCTTTTCTTGAAGAACTGCCACCAGTAGGGATGCTCGGACCAGCTTGATTATCCATGACCTGGGTTGCAATGCGCTTACTCGGACCCAGCACCTTACTCTGCTTGTTATCAATCTGAGTAGTGCCATGCCTATCTTCCGCCCTTGTCTCCAGAGTCACCCCAGAGGTCACGACAACCTGACTAGAAGTAACCTCTCGAAGCTCAATGGTGACAGAGGCTAAGAAGGAGACATTACTGAGAGTACAGGGGAACTGAAGACGAGTTGTATTAGGTGGAGAATTGAGAGAGCACGCTGCCGAATTAAGCTGCCCACGACCCCGTCCACGACCACTCCTGGTAACAGGATATTGGTCAGAGCAGAAGTCCAAGGAGAATGACGAGGAATCCGTCGTGGAGGAGGAGGCTTGGCAGATAACTTGCCCCCGGGAACTTCCCCTCCTGCAACTCATTCTTTGGCACAATCTGGGCATAGTGGGAAGAGCAGGAGGTTCAGAACTGGCTGCAATACTGTGGAGGCAGAAGGGGACTAAAAGTAGCTTAGCTTCAACACCCAGAGGGGTAGTGGGAGGGACAGAGGATGAGCTGCTATTGAAATTGCAGAAAGGGTTGTGAGAAACCTGAAGGCTTGGCAATAAATCCACCTGGCAATCCAGAGTCCAACGTTTCCCTGGATTGGTCCGACAGCGCGGCTCTGCGACAGCAAGGGAGTGACGCGAGCACAAACGAATCCAGATAGGGGCATCATGATAGAAGAATGAACAGGCTGGTAAGGAGGGACAGGCTGCATTAATGCAGCATTGAAGTTGAGAGCAGAGGAATTAAAGACCGTAATTGCGCGAGGCCGAGTGGCGGTGGTAATAAGCCACGCGCCAACCCATTTAGCCGCCCACGTACCGATCAGACAATTAAACACCTGGATTAAATATTTTTACAATTGTTAAGGAATATACTTGCATTCATTTCATTTGGATACTAATATTTTGTATTCTCAAGCTTGTCTTGGAGTGTCCATTGCTTTGATCGTTTCTGGATGGAAATTGGACATTTGTTCTTTGTGAACTTAGCCTCCTAGTTAGGTGGTTTATGGCTTATTGCAGATATTATTATGCAACACGCCCACCTGAAATGTTCTTGTAAGCAGTAAATAATAAGGTATGCAATGGAATCACAACGTTAAAGTACCTTTTCCATATATCTAATCTATTAGAGTTCTTTTTCATGGTATTTTCCATCTTGCTGCAAGAAATAATATTTGGAGAATGGAAAAATGGATATTTTGCAAAGTAGTGGTTCATAGGAACTTGACTGTTGTTTTATATGAAGTGAAATTTTTACATCAATTGAGTTCAGGAGATGTCGATTTGGCATCGATTTAATTAGAAATGTGGTGGTTTATCTATGGAGGAGCATCTGTAAGACTCTCGAAGTTGTGTGACAACAAACATGGAAAAGGAAAGCACAGAGAACCAAAGACTATAATTGGGATTCTGTGAGAGACATCCAAGAAAGCCTTGGTTTAAATTCATAAATATCTTAAACAAGTGAGATATAGGAAACTAATTGGGAGCCTGACCAGTCCCAAATCAAGACAAATACAATGTTACTTGCAGAAGGTTCAAATTGTGGAATAAAACTCACATCATCATGGAATAGTGATTTGATCTCATTGCAAGGAGCAATTTCTGGTTGGTGAGGAAAATAGTATAAATTTTCCCATAACATAATATTTTACTTGTGTTGTAAATTTCATGGTGCTTCTGACTTTGAGCTTTAAAGGCATATATGCCATTATGAAAAACTAGTGTATTAATGGAAAACTATCACTTGTTTTGTAGGATGGATGGTATTTTTTATTTTTCATAGGTAAATGGCCATCTTGTTTTCTTTTGCACATGGATTTATGTTGTCAACTTAGATGCCACAGCTGGGGGGTATCTATTCTGTCATATTTCGTTGTATCCATTGATACTTGTAAAATCATGAGTTAGTTGTACCTAGAACTTGCATCATGTCTTGGTCGTAAGAACTAATTTTTTTCTTCATTGCAGAGTTTTGAGTCTGGTTCATTGTCATGGTAAGTGCACCAACTTACCAATTAGATCAATGGAGAAATGGAAATGGGTGGGTGATCATCCATAATGAAAAACTCTTTTAATTTTGTCATATGTTGATTTGATTATCAGTAGTTTTGTGAACAACTAGCATAGTGAAGTTGACTCTATGAACAATATGCTTTTAGTTCTTTCAGAGTATATTACCGATTTCTTGGAGACATTGAAAGTGAATGAAGCACAAAAAAACCACTATGTTTTCAAGGAATCATGGACTATTTGCAATGTTCAGGGAGAGTTTTCTTTGGTGCAAGGTTGAATTTGCAGTGGTAATACATGCTTATCTCACAATGATTTTTCTTCTGTCTAAGGTGGGGCGAATGGTTGGGAAGTTTGCTAAACCTAGATCAAATGATTTTGAAACTATGTATAGTGTGAAACTACCAAGTTATGGAGGAGATAATATTAATGGTGATACTTTCAACCTGAAATCTCAACAGCCATATCCTCAAAGGATGGTTGGTGATTTTTGCCAAGATGCTGCAACCCTCAACCTTCTTTGGCCGTTTGTAATAGAAGGTTATGCAACAATGCAACTTGTTATTCGATGGAATTTGGATTTCACCTCTAACAATGAGAAAGGGGAGAAATAATATTTTGACAAGGCCTTGCAAAAGCTTTCAAAATTCATTTTCAATCTTTTATTCTCGTTCTTTTATAAAGCATTACAAAGATTTTTTGAATTCATCTGTATATTATTGTTCTCTATTCTTGATAATGTGTATGTGTTTTAGGTGTATATGGAGCTTTCCCATCATGTCAATGAAGCTCTTGGATTCATGTCTACCTGTGGCCTTACAGTTGACCATCCCATTATGAATTCCACTGAATTCTGGACATCCCATGAATGCTTGCTACTCCCATATGAGCAAGAAATGACCAGGGAAGATTCCACTTATAGACTATGGTATGATTTCTCTGCTCATATATTGTGGGTTGGTGAATGCACCAAGCAGCCTGATGGTGCACATATTGAGTTCTTGAGAGGTGTCGCTAATCCTTTGGATCTCAAGGTACCAAAATTTCAATGCTCGTACCTTTTCTTGTTTGTTTGGTTATGGAAAACCTTAAGGTTTATTGCTTCGAAACTAGCAGAAACAGAAAGCACCTTCTGGGTTGAAGACATGTCCATTTGATGCTATCCAGGTAAATCACGCTTAAGCTTTCAATAAAGATGAAGGATTTCCCAACAGTTATTAATTTTTCTAGCGACATGTTAACTAGTAAATATTAGATTTGGAAATTGGCCTTCCATATAATTGTTTTCACATACTGCCCCTTGATGTTAACATTGTAAACATAGCCACATTTTTAAAAAATGAAGTTGCAGCCACTACATTATACTGAGGGATTTCATCTTCTTTGTTGATTTATATTTTTTAAATTGCCTTCTTGCTAAAGTTGGATGAATATTTTGGGGATACGTTTAGTCTATACTTGCTACACAAAATATATGTCAGTTTTTATTTATTGGCTTTTCATGCCTGTGGTCCTTTCATATGAATTTAATCTAGGATAGGAATTATCACTAAATATGTTAAAAATGTCAATAATGGATTCAGGTTATTCTTTTACAATAATTATAAAAACATCCCTCCTTATGAGTGGTATGTTCATCCTTCTATGTGATTGGGATTTATGAGGCACTTGTAGCTGATATATGCATGGTTTCTTCTATTTCTGTAGGTATTATAGTCTAGTTAGTGGTATCCTCCATTGTAAAAACTAGAGAGTGGGAGAATGAAGATGATATGCTAAGGAGGTATGGAGTCAAGCAATATTGATTATTTATATTATTTGATTGATGAGTTATTTAAACCTAAGCTAGTAATATTTGAATTCGTAATATTGATTTAGTTGGCAGAGAACCTACTGAAAATCCATGTTATGATAATAATCATTCCATTCTTCACTTAATACCTTGTTAGACAACTTGAAGGTCAACATTATCCTATTCTTTACTCTCACTGTAAAGCGGTTGTATCATAATCTTTGCACATAGGTGTCATTTTGGTCAAGTTATTTAGTCAATTGAAATTTTGCATTCAAATGACTTTGTTCTTTCCACCTGCATGTGTATTGTGGAACTACCAATACTGAGAAATAATTGTTTTAACCTTTTCATTGATTTGAAGTCATTTCAATTATTTAATTTCTAAATAACCAAGACTTTTTTTGATCAATTTATTCTATTGAGATTCAATATGTTAGTGGTGTTTCCCATGTTCTTTCTTAGATATGATGCAATTTTCATAAATTTGGTAAGGAAATTAAATAGGACATATGATGGTATGAGATTTAAGTATTGGAAATTCCATGATGAACGAAATATATCATAGAACATTATTTCATTATGAAAGCTTGTTACAGGCTAGGAAAGGGGTCTATTAGGTCAACCATAAATAAATTAGGGTAAAAGGTCAATGAATAGAACTTAAAAATCATGGGGATAGAGGTACTATAATGAGGATATTTAGTAATTTCTTATTGTTGTATCTTTTGATATCTTTATGATGGATCTGTGATAATATTCACATACCATTTTTAAATAATTGTGTACTTTGCAATTATGATCTACCCTTTCATATGTGGCATGGTATAAGATTTAGCATGTTGACCTCTTTAATGTAGGGTTTCCTTGTTGTGTTATTGGTGACTTGCATTTCCATGGACATATTTTCTTGAATATCGTACAACTTCTCTAGGTTGAGACTATTGTATCATGTAATCTAGCTTATCTAGGCTGAGACTGTTGTATCATGTAATCTATTGTATCATGTAAGCTAGTTGAGACTGATGATAACTTGAATTAGTTACCAATTTATTGTAGAAGTTGAGGTCGATTTCTTGCCTTTCAAATTACGAATGGGATGATTGTTTTCATCTTGATTCTTAACCCAGTAATGATAACCTGAAGCATGGTGGTGAATTCTTGTTGAGTCCATTGTGCAAAATGTTCACAATTTGTGATTAAGAAGATTATGCACTTCTGAATTACAATTGTAATTTGAACTAAAGATTATGGTAAATTTTAATTTAACAATGGTGCATGGACATCATAAGAAACATTCAAAATAGAATATGAAGAACAATTGGGTACATACTTCATATGCATTAAAAATTTCTTTTGTAACTAAATGTGAATTACAAGCATAATCTTAGTTGGATCTCCAATATATCTTAAACCAAATTTTCATTTTATTTTTTAATATTATTATATGTTATTGTATCCTACCTCATTTTATGGTTAGCATTGTAACCAAAATATGTATTGTGTGATGAAATTAATACTAACATGTAATATTGATTTTTTTTTCAAGAATGCTATAGGTAACGACCCCAGAGATGATGGTCCAGACTATGTTGAAGATACATTAGATATAGAAGATGATGATGATGAGGATTGTGATAGCACTGGTGATGATGATGATGGTGATAGCATTGGTGATGATGATGTGTACAAACTGATAAGGATAGCAGGATGATTATCATGAGGATGACATTGACTATGATCTTGGTGGTGCAGCTAGCTAGTGATATCTTGATGATCTTGGAAATTCCTATTTTTAGATGGATGTTGTGAATTAACCTTATAATAATGATATCTATAAAACATTTTGATTTGGTTATCATACATTGAATTTTAGTTGATTTTATTAAAGATAATGATGATAATATCATTATTATCTTGTTATTTTATAGATATATACTGAGAATTATCAACATTATTTTGATGAAGAATTATTATGTATAATGATATTACTATCTTTGGATGGATGTTGTGAATTTACCTTAGAATAATGATATTCATGAAATATTTTGATTTGGTAATCACACATTTGAATTTTAGTTGATTTGATTGAAGACGATGATGATATTATTAGTATTATCTTGTTACTTTATATATGTGTTGAAAATTGTCAATGGTTTCTAATGGAGAATCATTATGTACGATGATATTACTAATTTTGGGTGAACTTACCTTGGAATAATGATATTTGTGATTGGTATTGATTTGGTAGTCATATATGTATATTGAAAATTGTTAATAATTTTTTGATGGAGAATTATTTTATATGATGATAATGCTATTTTTTGGATGGATGTTGTGAGTCTCCCTTAAATTTCTTTACAAACACTATGTTATCAATTTGAATTGTCATATTTTCTTTAATGATATTTAGAAACTGTAATATATTTCACTGTGTAATTGGAATTAGTAAAATGAACCCATAAATGGGGTCATAAATGGAAATAACATCACACTCTAAACAAGAAGCCAAATGTGGATGTAAATGTGGTGTAACCATGGATGAAAAATTGAGAGTAGAATTGGATGTTAAATCGGGCATCAAAACATGATGCAAACAAGGACACAAAAAGGGTTTTAAACTAGAAGTAAAAGGGTGTAACACTAGACACAAATAAGGGAACCAAACATGGCATACAAAAGGATACCAAATTGGGCGCAAATAAGGACACAAAAATGGACACCAAACTAGATGAAAAAAAGACAAACAACTAGTAGACATAAAATTGGATGCAAAAGAGGATGCCAAGTTGGGTGCTAAAACTAAGAAAAAAAGGATGCAAATTTAGATGCCAAATGAGGATACAAAAAATGGTGTAAAATTGGGATGAAAAATTGGAGACAAAAGAGGATGTAAAAAAGACAAAAAAAAGATGCAAAATGGGGATAAGAAAAGGGTGAAACCAAGTATGCTATATTGGATGCAAAAAATAATGTATAACTAGATGCAAATTTATACTCAAACCTAGGCACAAAATGAGATGCTAATGTGGACACAAAATGAGGCAAAAAAAATGATGGAAATGTGGATGCCGAAAAAGATGCAAAATTAGACACCAAAAAGGATGCAAAAATGGATGTAAAAAATGATGCAAAATTGGACACATAAGTAAACATATAAAATTGTGTAAAAATGGGCATAAAAATGGCTCAAAATTGGATGCAATTTGAGGTGCAATGTTGGATGGAAAACGAGGTGCGAAACACAATGCAAAACTTGGTGCAAAAAAAATGCAAAAGTAGACATAAAAAATGGTTCAAAATTGAACGTAGCATTAGACACAAAATGGGATGCAAAGGTGGATGCAACACATGGCTCAACATAGGATGCAAGTTTGGATGCTGAAAAGGATATAAAATTGGAAGCGAGAAATGGGATTAAAAACGATGCAAAATTGGATGTAACAAATGATGTAAAATATGGTGCAAAAAAGGGAGAAAAATAAAATGCAAAAGTGGATGAAAAAAGTGATGCAAAACAAGATGCATAAATGGACACAAAAATGATGAAAAATTTGGTGTTAAATCATATTTAATATATGGTGCAAAATTGGATGCAAAAAATGGTGCAAAAATAGGTACAAAATTAGAAGAAAAAATTGGTGTAAGGCTAGATGCAAAAATTGGCACAAACTGGATGCAAAAAATGCGTTAAATCAAATGCAAAAGATGGTGTAAATCCTAATGCAAATGATGGCACAAAACTAGAAGCAAAGAATGACACAAAATTGGAAGCAAAAAATGCAAAAACATATGCAAAAATTGGCACAAAACTAGAAGAAAAACCTGTCATAAAACTAGATGTAAATCCTAGTGCAAAATTGGAAGGAAAAGTTGTCGTAAAACAAGGTGAAAAACTAGATGCAGAAAGTGGTGCAAAATTAGATGCAAAACATGGCACAAAACTAGATGCAAAATCGATGCAAAAAAGGATGCAAAATTTGGTGTAAAAAAGGATGCAAAATTTGGCACAAAAAAGACACTTTAAAAATTGTACAATAGAGTTAGATTTAGTGCTAGGCTGCTCATCCCAATTGGAAAACAAATGCACTAAAATATGGTGCTAAATCTAGCGCAAATTGCCTATTTTGTTGTAGTAACTATTGTTTTTAGTGCAAAAACTAGGGGTAAAATGAGGCAATATACAACATGATTTTTTCTTCCCTTATATTTTATGTTCAAGTGGGATTTTTGTCGATAGGTGGAGCATTTTGTATGACAATTGTTCTATAATTTTCCCTACATCTTCATGAATTTCCAGGGATTTTGATCACTGCGGATGATTGTCTCCTTCCTCAAAATTAAAGCTTGCATTGGTTACATGCCTACACAATGGAGTACATCTACTTGTCATATGTGGGGTACCTATAAATTGCATTGGAGAGTGTCTCACTATGGTAGGCTAGATATCCATTTTGACAAATACTACACTGATAACATACTTTCAAGCATTTATATTAATCTTAAAGGGTTCTTGTAGGTATAATGAGTATTTGCATCGAACAAAGATAGTGGTTTAGGTCCTTGAATTCTTTCTGCTATGACCTAGTCCAAATGAACTTGCCTTTGGTCCCACCCTCGTTCACTTTGATTATGGATTGAGCAATATGAAATAATCCCAAAACATAGTTGCAATAATAGTTGGAAAGGCCCAAAAATATATAGAGACATATTAGAGTTGTTGGGGATGGATAATCATGAATTACTGATATATTGGATGGATCCAAATGCACACCATGTTCAAAATATATCATATATATAGAATTTTCTATATGTTGAATGAGAATTCCTCCAAATTGGCATATAACTTATGTTGCCACAAGGTTCTTAGGATTTGTTGAAAATGTTGTAAATGCTCTACCCATGTTTTTCTGAATATGAGGATATTTTTCAAATATAAAACTCAAAAAGAATTTTTAATGCTTACATGATACCATCCATCATCCTCAAGAACATTGTTGGTGCATTAGTTAAGTCAAAAGGCATGACCAAACACTTGAAAATTTCCTTCTTTAGACTTGAAGTCTATCTTCCATACATCGATTTTCTCAATTAATACCATATGATAGCTTGAATTTAGATCATTATTACTAAACAAATTGGCACCCTTGAGTTGAAAAAAAAGATTGTAAATCTAGGGAATTAAACATTGGTTCTTGATTATGATTTGTTTAGATCTCTAGAGTTAATACAAATTTGACATGTACCATATTTCTTTTACACCAACACAATTAGACACACATAAGGTGAGGAACTTGGTCAAATGTGGTCATTTTGGATGAGCTCTTGATTGCGAAATTTGATTTACTCATTTTATAGAAGAGATCATCTGTATATTGATTTGTTAGGTAAAGTAGAAATATCTATCAAATCAATTAAATGTTTTATCATTAAATGCAGAGGAACCTCTACGTATGAAGAAAATATATCTTAATAATATCATCTATCATGTCCATGTACTTTTTCTATGTAGAGAGACCCCATGCATATGCCATGATGGTTGAATTAATCTTCCATTCAACTTCTGATTGAATCATGAAGAGGAAAATTCTCCTAGTCTAACACATCACTTATCTACACTACTTTCACCAAGATCAAGGAAATTGTGGTAGTCGAAACTACCTGTAGTACCATATACAAATGAAATCCAAAAATAGTAATGACAATTTGGGGTCTAGACTCATAAAAAACATGAATTTTTCAACATATAAGGTTGTCTAAATTAACATCACAAAATTCAAGTGGGGAAGATCACAATACCTCATATTTGAAGGGTTTGATGATGAAGGATAGGTAGCATTGCTAAATTATGTGGACACATCATTCTTGGCTCTACCAATAGATGGTATAACGATAGGGGTGTGGCATTGTTGATAACTTGAATCTTTTTATGACCTTGGCTAAGGCCAAGTTCATCTATTTTCCATTATTAAGAATGAATGTAGTAGAGTCCCCTTCATCCACATCCATGAATTGAAGAAGCTATTTTCTTCCTTATGATCATCTACCTCTTCTAATTGGACTTTTGTGGTTGTCTTTGTAGCATTGAGACTTTCAATAATAATCTTCTTTCTCTTATCTAGTTTGAAATAAGATTCTAAGATAGATTATTACTTTGAGGATTTTGGCTCATTTATTTTCTTCAAGAAACATTAATCAATGTTGTGCTAGGGCATTTTCTGGAACTCACACCACTTTCCATTGTCCTTTGAATTCCCATTACCATTCTTTTCTTACAACTTGAACTAGTTGTCTTGAGGTTGGGTATTGTTGTTTTGTTGTTTATTTTATGAGTGATGGTCACATTTTATCACGGGTTTGTTGTGGTGGATTTGTAGACCTAAACTCCCACTTAGTCTTCTACTTTATTTTGACAACATATTAATAAGTGACTTTTAATGAAGAGATAGAAACTCCATGTTTTTTTGTTTGTGCATATGTAGTCCACTATGATTCTTCAAGGCCAAGTTCCACTTAAAGTCTCCAATACCCAACTTTGAGTGCAACGTATGGAATATATTGGTGAAGTTTAGAGTTGTCTTATATCCCTCTTGGTGGAAAGTTTTCCATGTCAAGTACTTTTCATCATAGTTTTAATTAGGGTAGAATTCCTCCTTAAGGGAATCAATAAAAGCTACCTAAGTGGGTTTTTCTCTAAATTTTGTACTCATTGTGTTGCGATTTTCTTGCATTGGTAAGAAAATCCCTCTGCTATAAGGTAAACAATAGATAATGGTTAGTTGTGGGACAAAAACAAGAGTATTACCATATAAAATTAAAACAAGAAAGCTTACATGCAACTAAAATACAAGTTTAATTGCAACAATGTCATTTAAACACAAAAAATGGATGGAAACAATAATACTCATATGTTATTCCAATGGAAAACCATGAAATGAGTAATAACACCTAGTGAGAATGGATATATACAAATGGGCTCCAACACTCTCCTTATAATGGGTCCTTTTGCTTCTTGAAAGTTCTCTCTAACAATGGTGAATGAAGAAGTCTTTATTCTTTGAGAAAATAACATAAGAAAACACGAGGGAAATAAATAGTATATATGAGAAAATGATATTATTAATCTTGAATCCTCCAACATAACCTAGTAATTCTTCCTTCTTTCAAATGATGCACCATGACTTTCATTTATAGAAAAAATATAAAATCCAGGAAGAGCTAGTTTCAATGTGAAATTTCTTCATTCAAATGGTTTTTCAATGCTTGAAAGAGGCTTTAGGGGGCCAAGGTACTCCTAATTTTTGGGATGAGAGTTTGAATTCTTTTATACATGAACCTAAAGACACTTAATTTGAACCTTCCACCTTAAATGCATCGAAGAGGTCAATTTCACTTGTGAAAGTAGATTTTTGTAAGTATTAAAGGATCTCCCATTCAAATTTTGTGAATTGTAGCAAAGGCATGTCATGGTAGTAAATTAAAACCAAATTTCAAAGGATTGTTTCTTGCTATTTGAGGTGTTGTAAATCAGCCTTGAGGTAGTGTTATTATGTTTTATTCTTTGATGATGCTTTTGAATAATCACTTGAATGTCTATTATGAGTGAGTTTGAAGTGATAGAAATCATTTTTGACATGTTTCTCCTAGTAACCCTCAATATTTGACATGGAGAAGGGACTTAAGGAGTGAGAAAATGGTATTTTCACAATATATATATATATATATATATCTCTATATATATGTATATATATATATATATATATATATATATATATATATATATATATATATATATATATATATATACATATATATACATATATATAGATATATATATATATATATATATATATATATATATATATATATATATATATATATATATATATATATATATATATATATATATAATATATATATACATATATATAGATATATATATATATATATATATATATATATATATATATATATTTTTAATAGAGTAATAACCCTCTAATATTTTTAAACATTTCCTCAAAGAATCTATGTATATTTTTCCTTCACATAAAGGAAAATCAAAGTTAACTTGTACCTTGAAGGGAATCACACATGAAAAATGTCTACTAGTTGAAGGTGCCTCTTTTGCCTTTGGAAATAATTGAAGGATATTAGAGAAATTATTTGTCATATTGTTCCTCTGTCATGCAAGGGATTCTTTGAGCAATAACATGATAGGATATTTTACTTTTTCATCTCTATTTTCTTCCACCATAGAATGCCACTTGGGTAAGTCAGAGTGGCCTTCCCCCCAAGTTCAATTAATTTGAGACCCAACTCCCTATATGTTGACCTTGTAAGGGACATGCATATGGAAACAACAAAGAATAAATTACTTTGATACCACTGATATAGATTATCTAGAGAAAAAAATAGAGGAGGAGATATAAATGGAAACACACACAAAGATATCGTAAAGAGAAAAGTGATATGGTAGAACCCAAATTGTATCAATGAATGAAATGGGAAAAATATTGAAAATGAAAATCAATACAAACTAACCGAAGTAGTGGTAGATTATCTTTGAATAGTGATGTGTTAGTTAGGCTCATTTATAAGAAGACAATAAAAGAGATCAAATGTTCATTTTTTAACATAAATTAAGACAATATAGGATGTAAAAACCCTAAATATGCTTGAGGAGGCTAGTTTCTACATCAACTTCCCAGGGGCATAACTTTTGTAAAAAGCTTCGTTTATGGTGTTTCTTGGACCATTACAAAGCTTAGTAAATGGTTTATGAATTTGATAGATGAATCAAATATTGCATGGAATAAATAAACTATAAAGACTTTGTGACACCCCTATTTTTTTATTGTTTGAGGACATAACTACTTTTAGATTGTTGAACTAATGGCTATGGAAGGGGGATTGAAACTATTTGACTATGTAATTAAGTTTTATTTTATTAAATTAATAAATGTGTTGTTGGGGATATTTGGGAAACAGAACTTGAGTAATAGAGACCTCTTACTATTTTATAAAAAGTTATTAGTGGTTAAGTCCACATGGTGGACCTTCCCAAATATTCTTGTAAAAATACGAAGGAGAAAATAAACAAATAAAAAAAATAGCAATATGGGAGAGGAAGATTATGCTAAAACTTAACTATAGAGAAATACTAAGTTGGGTGAAAAGAAAAAGAAATCACATAAGGAGAGAAAGGTGTGCTTTAAATGAAAAAAGAAAATATTTTTCCTAATTTAAATAAAAGCTTAGGCAACTAAAGGATTCTAATCATTAAAGAAGGACATTGCTAAGGAAAAATATACTTGAAAGATCTATAATAAAACCACTCAGGAATGCAAGAAGGTTGTTTATTCCTGATGACAAGAAGGTATGAGCTCGGGGGGAATTTCTAGTGGTAATTCATTGGTTAGGTCGAACGTGCTCCATTCCTGAATATTCACAAGTAACTGATTACGATTAGATGAATTGTGTTTCATGAATATTTATTGGACTACTTATTTTCTATTGTTATTGTTACTATTATGAAATTTTGTTAGCAATTCTTGTTTTGAAACTCTGTTAGAAGTAGTTAAAGAACTATTATGGTAGTTTGATAAAGTAAATAAATATTAACAAAAATTATATAGTTGTAGTATAAAGACATGAGTTGATCGTATATGTATTAGAATTTCAGATATTACACCATGCAATAAGTATTTTTCTTATAGTACATGCATGGGAGGAATTACTCTTATGTATTAATGGGTAGAGTTCTGATTAGAATACTATAACAAATCTCTAAATTATGTTTTGGACAAAAGGTTAGTTATCTATATATATATATATATATATATATATATATATATATATATATATATATATATATATATATATAAAAGGAAATTTCCATTAGTTTGAATGAAGATATGTAACATAAATAATTATTGAGGAAAATA
This sequence comes from Pinus tabuliformis, assembly GCA_031772625.1. Taxonomy (NCBI): domain Eukaryota; kingdom Viridiplantae; phylum Streptophyta; class Pinopsida; order Pinales; family Pinaceae; genus Pinus; species Pinus tabuliformis. The sequence goes on from CM062810.1 coordinate 975,374,183, forward strand.
CTCATAGGAAACTAGTGAGTAAATTTTGAGTAAGGAAACATGAAATACTTATAATATTTATGTAGATTGAATAGATTATCTACTATGTTTGTGAGTCTAGGAGAATTTCTGATTAGTTACAGGAAATATATGTGTGTGTGTGTGTACTATTATAACTTTCTTAGCAAGAATATGTACAACTAAATTCCAAATAGATTTATGTGATTAGTGTAAGGGGAGCAATCCTGAAAATTATAAATAACCAGAAGGGTGTAAAATTGTGGATAAACAATAATATGATGATAGCCTATTACTCAATCATCAACTCTATTATCTCTTTAGGAATGTAATAAAGAGTTACAAAACAAAATATGCTCACTCATAAAAGACCATTATACACTTTGTTCAGATTTTTGAACATGACATATTGGTATAGTTATAGTAGTTAAATAAATTGAGCTAATGTGTGAATAAAATGTGAAATCTGAGGTATAGTAAGATTATCAGTTAAGAAATAGTAATATGGTGTAAGTGATGTCGATGATAAAAAATACAAATGAAAGGAAAATACGTAACACTATGGGCTAAGGTATTACACATGGCATTAAATATCATTTACTTAACAAGTTTCCAGAGCATATTAGGAAATACAAGAGTGAAATTGAAATAAAGTAAAGTAAGACATAATAAAAGGAAAGAATGAAAAAATATAACATTAGTCATGATAAAAGGAATATTTTCCTTTATTATAAATATAGACAGAGTTACATGGTCTATCACAAATGGAAGATCATATTCCAAGTTTACAAACTCTAATGAATGTACATAGAGAGATGTGAACGAAATAATAAAAACCTATTGAGAAATTCAAAATAGGCATAGAGAGGGTATGTACATTTGTTAGGGTTTTGATGTACATAGAGAGATGTGAACGAAATAATAAAAAAATATTGAGAAATTCACAATAAAAAGACAATATTACCTCTACTAATAAAGCGACAGGTGACTTCCTCTATCATAAGTGTGGTAATTTTGAAGAAAATGTGTGAAAACTGAACCATATGGCTGGAAAATATGAGATACATTGCAGAGCAAGCAAAGTCATGCTCTGGCCACATAACAAATCAATAATGAGCCAGAGGAATTGAGTCTAGGGTTTTCTTACCTGGTGGAAAGATTCAAGGAAATCTCCATCGTCATATTCAAAATTTTAATCACAACCATTTATGAATTTTAGTATAGTGAGTTCATGTGACCACATGCGAGGTCATATGAGTAAGGACTTGTGTGTCATACTCATGGAAATTCCATGTGGTGTGAATGACCCATGCCATACCCCAAAAATTATACATATAGACCTAAAGTGTTGTATTACGCGCAATGAAAAATTGATACAAGAGACTAATCCTAGAACGACCCATATATTCAATATTTAGATCATGTCTATAAGTACTACTTGAGGTATTTATGATTGAAGTTTGCAACACCTATATGTATATAGGTATAGAGAATATTTGTAAGGGGATTGAATTGTAATATAAGAAAATATACATTAGAGTATTGTGAACCCATGAAATACCTTATACAATTCAAACATAAAGTTCATTTATGTGAAATATATTAAAACCCTTATGAAGATGTATGGATTAAGGAGTACCAGAGGAAACCATAATGTCATTCTTGTCCTAATCCCATTAAAGTAATAACAAAGTAAATGAAAGTTCTCGATTATGTTCAACTTAGAGAAAATGAATGTCGAAGAGTACCAAAAGTAGTTAAGACTCATTTACTATATATATATGGGTGTGGAAATGAGGTATGTTACATGTGGCATCCGATCTGTAGGTTCAAAATTGAGGTGTAAAGGTCCAACCACAACTTAAATAATGGCGCAAAAAATGTTTTTTTCAATAAAAATAATTTTGAATTCTTGTCATGAGGTATAGTAGTAAGAAAAAAGGAGTGAAGTGATAGTAGAGCCCTCTTCCCAACCTCCCAGTGAAGGAGATCAAACTTGGGTTCAGTCGCGAGATGAAACTTCACCTCCAACAACCCAACTTCTGGAAACTGGGAAAGACATGAGACAAGAGTCAACCAATATCAGAGATAAAAATGACCACTTTCTAAAGGCAAGTGTAGAGTAGTAGAATCTCATTAAAGAGTTGAATGAAAAGTCAACCCATAAGCCTCTAGGTACAGGGGTAGAAGGGGACAAAGAAGATCCCTTAAAGCGGAAAATTGTTGAAAATGAACCTAATAAGTCTCAAAATGAATATGACAAACCTACATGTGAAGAAGAATCAGATAAAACATCTCCAGAGTCTACTAAATCAAGAGAGAAAAATAAAATTGAACTCTAGGCAGAGTTCAAAAAGATCAAAACACCAACATTTGATGGAGAAAAATAAGAAGATGCATAATCCTAGTTGTTGAAAATCACTAAATATTTTCAAGTACACAAATATTCCAACAATATAAAAGCCATATTGGTAGTGTATCAACTACACGGAAATGTCGCACTATGGTGGGAGGAAGAAAAAATAATGCACAATATAGAAGAAAAGGCAGTCACCTGGGAATAATTTTAGAAACATTTCAAGGCAAAATATCTAGCTGAAATATATTATGATGACCTAGCTAAAGAATTTCATGGTCAGAGGCTGGGGAAGTTGAGTATGGACGAGTTTATGGAAAAATTTACAAACATGTTAAGATATGTTTCGTACAATAGAGAGGAAAAAGTGAACATGCAACGTTTTCTGAATTGTCTTCCTCTCTCATATAAGGAAAAAATTGAATTTGAAAATCCAAAAACCATTGATGAAGCTGTAAGAAAAGAGAGTATCTCTTATCAACAATTCAAACAGAAGAATGAAGGTTTAAAATACTAGTCTAATAAAGATAAAAATAATTTTGGAACTAGAATTAAGAAATCAAAATCCTTTATTCTGATTTTTTTTGGAAAGGACCATCAATGTAAGAGGTTCAACTAAACTAACCAACCACAACATGCACAGTCTCAAACTGGTTCCAAATAAATTGATCTGAACAATAAAGGGATGAATGGTGGAAGAGAAAGAGAACCTATAAAATGTTAGGGCTATGGAGAACCCTATCTACTGAGGAACTGCCCATACAACACCATATTAGTTCAAGCATTGTAAGTTGTGCAAGAGGAAACCACAGTAAATGACATAGCCAGAAATGTACCAAAGATTAATGCTTCTCTAGAAGACAGACAAGCAAAGCATTAGTCAACCATGATTGAGATTGAAGGTATTATTCTAGATCAACCTGTATCTATTTTAGTAGATCCAAGAGCTAGTCTTAGTTATGTTAGTCCATAAGTTGTGGAAATGCAAGTTGAATGTTGAAAAATTTTAAAAATCATGGTTAGTTCAGCTAACTACAGGCACAAAAATAAAATTAACAAACTGGGTAAAAAAAATTCATATACAGTTGAATGGATGTAAAAGAAAATTAAATCTGAATATACTCCCTCTAGGTTCTTATGATTTGCTGATAGGAATGGGTTGGCTGGAGAAAACAAAATATGTAGTAATTTTTTTCGAGAAAATTGTTACTTATGTAACTGATGAAGGAAATGTTCAAGTGATTAAAGGCATACCCAGGCCTATCTCCACCAGAATTTTTTTTAGTCTTACAGCTTAAACAATGTGCCCGAAATGATGTAAATTATTTGTTGTTCAAATTAAAGAAAAAATAAATAAATATAGATTATCTGCCTATAATTAGAGAATTTAAAGATGTATTCCCAGAAGAAATTCTAGGATTACTACCAATAAGAGACATAGATTTCCAATTGACTTGGTACCATGAGTCATACCTATGTCTATCCCTAAAATTATGGAATTGAAAATGAGGTTACAAGAGTTATTGGATAAGGGTTATATCAGACTAAGTATTCCCCCTTAGGGAGCCCCAGTGTTGTTTGTAAAGAAAAAATATGGGACTTTCAGGATGTGCATAGATTACAGACAACTGAATAAAATGACAATTAAGAATAAATATCTTTTACCCCAAATATATGATCTGTTATATCAAGTTAGAGGGGAAACAATGTTCTAAAAAATAGACCTTAGATCATGTTATCATCAGTTAAGAATAAAAGATGAGGACATACACAAGACTACATTTAGAACAATGTATGGACACTTCAAATTTGTGGTACTACCCTTTAGTCTTACCAATGCACTTGCTATTTTTATGTGCCTAAAGAATAGTGTGTTCAACAAGTATCTAAACAAGTTTGTATTGGTTTTTTATTGGCGATATTTTGATATATTTGAAAAACTACGAAGAACATGAAGAACATTTAAAAATATTATTTCATACCTTGAGAGAACATCAGTTGTATGCAAAGTTCAGCAAGTGTGATTTTTATAAAGATAAAATTCAATATTTGGGTCATGTTATTTCTAAGGAAGGAATATTTGTTGATCCTGAAATGGTTAAGGCAATTTTAAACTGGCCAATACCTAAGGATGTAGTATATATTAGATCCTTCATGGGTATTATTAGGTATTATATAAGATTTATTGAAGGATTTTCTAAATTAGCCTATCTCATCACTTCTTTGCAAAAGAAGGGAGTGAAATTCAACTAGACATCAAAATTTCAAGAGAGTTTTGATAGATTGAAACACCTATTAATAGTAGCCCCAATATTAAATATTGTTGATCCAAAGAAAGACTTTATTGTGTGTACATATGCATGTTTTCAAGGGTTGGGTGGTGTATTAATGAAGGAAAACTATGTGGTTTCTTATGAATCAAGAAAATTGAAGACTCATGAAAAGAAATATGTTGTTTATGACTTGGAATTAGCTTTTGTTATACATGCATTAAAAATGTGGAGACATTACTTATTGGGAAACAAATTACTCTTATTACTCACCACATAAGTTTAAAGTATTTTTCTAGCTAGTCAGATTTGAATGCTAGATAAAAAAACTGGATGGAATTTTTGAGTGAACTTGAATTTGACGTTAAGCACATAAAGGGAAAGAGAATAAAGAAGAAGATCTCCTGAGTAGAAATGCAAACCAAACAGCTGAAATTTGTGTTACTAGTGCAAGAACAAATTTTGTAGAATAGATAAGGATAACAACTTTAAATGATTAATTTTATGGACCTTTGCAACAAAAATTACAACATGCAGAGCTTCCAGGTTATGCAGAAAATCAAGATAGATGATTAATGTTCATAATATATGTTCCAAATGAACCTGTTGTAAAGTAGTTAATTCTAAATGAACACCATCGAAAAACTTTTTCCAGGTCATCCTGATTATTATAAGATGATCACATCATTAAGAAAGAACTTTTATTGGTTGGTCATGAAACAACAAGTAGTTGAGTATTTGGCTAAGTGTTTAGAATAGCAACAGGTGAAGATGGAGCACCAAAACATAGTTGGACTACTAAACCCTTTACCCATTCCTGAGTGGAAATGGGAAGCTACCTCTTTGAATTTTATCACTGGTTTGTCAAGAACCAAGAGACACCATGATTCAATTATGATAGTAGTGGATAAATTAAGGAAGCCCATTTTATACCTGTCCACTCCATGTTCGGAGCCACACAAATTGCAAATATTTTCATGAAATAATTTTTTCAGTTACATAGAGTATCGAAAATAATTATATCAGACATATACACTTAGTTTAATTCAAACTTCTAGAAGACACTGATTGGAGGAATGGGTACGCAACTAAAATTTAACACAACCTATCATCCTTAAATAGATGGCCAATAGAAAGAACAAATCAGATATTAGAAGACATGTTGAGGATATATGTTATGGATCAACCCAGTAAGAAGATAGTTACTGATCAAACAAGAAAATGAACTGGTACCCTTTTTTTTGAGGTAGTAAAAAATCACCCGATTTTGAAAAGTGGTGATGCCAGAATACACTTTTTTTTAGCATATTTTTGACACTTTAAATTTTCTTATGTATCAAGTATGAACATTTTTTTTAAACGTTAGTGTTTTTTATCTTGATTTTGAAAAGTGTTGATGCAACATCAACACATTTTTTTAAAGAGTTTATTTTTGACACTTATTTATTTATTTATTTTATGTATAAAGTATGAACACTTTTTTTAAATGTTAGTGATTTTCATCTTGATTTTGAAAAGTGTTGATGTAGCATTAACCCTTTTTGTTTAGAGGGCTTATTTTTTGCACTTGAAATTTTCTAATGTATTAAGTGTGGATATTTCTTTTAAATGTTTGTGATTTTTATGTTGGTAATAAAACATACAAATAAAAATAAAAAAAACATGACCAAAAGAACCCAAATAATGAAAAATATATATAAAAAAAAGAAGAAAAAACCCATAAAATGTAAAAAAAAAAAAAAACAAAACAAAAAATAAAAATTAAATAAAAATATCAAAAAATAAATAAAAAAGGAAAATATTTCAAAAAAACATAAAATTTAAAGAAAAAAATTGAATTAAACAAAGTCTTTCGGTAGAAATCACTGGAGAGAATTTTTTTTTGGCCGATGCATTTCGAACCAACAAGTGTGGTTCATCATCAGGACCAAATGAAGAGGCAGACCATGGCAAAGGCTTAAATAGAGAGCAATGTAGAGACATAATTTCAAGTAACGGCTATATTTGAACAATAATGTTTAAATTATAATATTAATTTATTAATATATTAAAAACAAATATTATTAAGTAACGGTTATATTAAACGGCTAGTTTTTGAAAAAATATTTAAATAATGGTATTATTTCATTAATTTATTAAAAATATTAATAGGTAACAACTATATTAAACGACTGATTTTTGGAAAATAATATTTAAATTAATTTATTAAAACCAAGTATTACTAGTTCTTGAAAAATAATATTTAAATAATGATATTAGTTTAGTAATTTATTAAAATATTAATATGTAACGACTATATTAAACGGATAGTTTTTGAAAAAATATTAAACAAGGTCTTTCGGTAGAAATCACATGAGAGATTTTTTTTTTTTTGGCCGATGTGTTTCGTACCAACAAGTGTGGTTCATCATCAGGACTAGATGAAGAGGCAGACCACAACAAAGGCTTAAATAGAGAGCAATGTAGAGACATAATTTCAAGTAACGGCTGTATTTGAACAATACTATTTAAATTATAATATTAATTTATTAATATATTAAAAACAAAAATTATTAAGTAACGGTTATATTAAATGGCTAGTTTTTGAAAAAAATATTTAAATAATGATATTATTTCATTAATTTCTTAAGAATATTAATAGGTAACGACTATATTAAACGGCTAGTTTTTGAAAAATAATATTTAAATTAATTTATTAAAACCAAGTATTACTAGTTCTTGAAAAATAATATTTAAATAATGATATTAGTTTATTAATTTATTAAAATATTAATATGTAACGGTTATATTAAATGGTTAGTTTTTGAAAAAATATTTTTATTTTATTATTATTATTATTATTATTATTATTATTATTATTATTATATTTTTATTTTTATTTATTTATTTTATTTTATTTTTTATTTTTTATTTTATTTTATTTTTTATTTTTTATTTTTATTTTTATTTTATTTATTATTATTATTATTATTATTATTATTATTATTATTATTATTTTTTATTATTATTTTATTTTATTTTATTTATTTATTTATTTTCATTTTCATTTTTATTTTTATTTTTATTTTTATTTTTTTTGAATTTGTCTACTCCTATATTGATACAAAATATTTTTACACTTAGGCCATGGCCTTGAGAAAGCTAGCCCAAAGATGCGGCATGTTTACATAGCATAGCTGAACATTGCCCATAAAAACCTGCTGAGTGTTGCCTTGAGGGACTATTAGGAACCTAACCATGACTAATACAATAAAACATGAAGCCCCCATTATCGTACTTGAAACTAAAAATTGAATAGAGGCCATTCAACAATCGTAACAAGATGACTGGACCACGACAAGTGAACTGAGAAGCACTGCCTAGAACAAAAATTGAGGGCAAACTTCAGAAACAGCTGAGACTGAAATCGAGACCAAAAAACATAGACTAGCAGAGTGCCACCCTCGAAGGGGAAACCGACGACTAGAGCTAGAGCGCTTATCATGACGGTCAAGTAGGTGATACATGAGTACCCTCGAGCATACAAAGTTTCAAAAAACCATAGAGCGCAAACATGTTTAAACGTCATGAGAGGTGGAGGGCTGCTCTTCAATGATGCAACATCCATATTTGTAGTCGTCTTCGTCCTCAGAGGGATGGCCCTCTTTTCTTGTAGTGCCGCTGCCGGTAGGGACACTCGGGCCTGCCTGATCATCCATGACCTGGGATGCCATGCATTTACTCGAGCCTGAGGCCTTGCTCTGCTTGTAATCCATCTGAGTGGTACCATATCTGTCTTCCGCCAGCATTTCCCTAGTCACCCCAGGGGAAACAGCTTCCTGACCAGCAGTAATCTCGCTAAGCTCTATGGTAATAGAAGCCATGAAGGAGAAATTTCCATGGGTGCAGGGGAACTGGAGCCGAGTGGTATTAGTAGTAGAATTGAAAGAGCTTGCTGCCAAATTGTGATGCCCTCTACCTCGTCCCCGACCACTCCTTGTAGCAGGATAGCGGTCCGAGCAGAAGTCCGAACAAAAAGTCGAGGAATCCATCATGGAGGAGGAGGCCTGGCGGACAGTTTGCCCCTGGGAGCTGCCTCTCCTGCAACTCATCCTCTGGCGAAGTTTGGGCATAGTGGGAAAAACAGGAAGATCAGAGCGGGCTGCAAAACTAAGGAGGCCGAAAAGGACTAAAAATAGCTTGGCTTCAGCACACAGATGGGCAAAGGGGAGGGTAGAGGACAAGTAGCTATTGAAATTGCAGATATGGTAGTGAGAAACCTGAAGCCCCAGCTAGAAATCCACCCAACGAACCAGAGCCCAACGTTTCCCTAGGATGGTTCGAGAGGGAATCTCTGCAGTGGCAAAGGAGTGACTTGAGCGCAAATGAGACGAGCTAAGGGCACCATGATTAGAAGATGAACAGGCCGGAGAGGAAGGACAGGCTGCATTAAAGTAGCATTAAATTTGAGTTCAAGGGAAATAAAGACCGGTTCTGTGAGAGGCCGAGAGGCGGTGGAGATGAGCCACGCGCCCACCCATTCTGCTACCCACGTACTTGTACCACATTTAAACACCCGGATCCAGGAAGTTTTTGAAAAATATTAAAATAATGATATTATTTCATTAATTTATTAAAAATATTAATAGGTAATGGCTATATTAAACGGCTAGTTTTTGAAAAATAATATTTAAATTAATTTATTAAAACCAAATATTACTATTTCTTGAAAAATAATATTTAAATAATGATATTAGTTTATTAATTTATTAAAATATTAATATGTAATGGTTATATTAAACGACTAGTTTTTGAAAAATAATATTTAAATTAATTTATTAAAACCAAATATTACTAGTTTTTGGAAAATAATATTTTTTTTGTGTAAATAAGCTTTTGTATTAACAAGTAAAACATATATTACAAAACTTCTGCCGAGGCAGATTGCTGGCTGCATGGCAAGCCTTACTCAGTAGCAACAGATTGAAAAGGGAAGAGAGAGCTATAGAAGACATAGAGAGAACTAGAGCTGCCTAGAATAACACCACGCAGGGTGACTTGATCCCAAAAAACTGATTATCACATATCTGAAAAAACACAGTAACAGAAAATATAGCAGAGTCCCGCAAAGGGACAGGGGAGACTAATCATGGTTGTTGGGAGGGGTTGCATGCGCCTCTCTTTGCCTGGGGGCCTGGGCCTGGTGGATGCACGACAGTCCTCCCTTCGGCGAATCAGTGGGCTTGCTATCCTTCTCAATGGATTTCTGGAGGAGCTTGATCAGAACCGAGAGCTTTTTGCTGATGGAATCCATCTCCTGATGCAGAGTGCAGAGTTTGAATTCGCTGCTTTCGACCGCAGCTCGGTGTTCCTTTGTCATCTGGGCTGCGAACTGTTGGAGGGTGCGAAGTTTCTCCGCCTGTTCCCCTTGAACGTCCATGGCTTTTGCTACCATGGTCTTTATCCACCATGCTTTGGCTTGAGTGCGGACAAATTGAGTTGCTCTGGTGTTGGGCGTACCAGGGTCCTGCAACCAATCCACTTCCTGGCTGAGCTGGTGATCCGAGAGCTTTGCTTCCTCTTCTTGAGCAGAGGCCTCCAAGTCTATAATTTTTCTCTTATTCCTCTGAGAAGTTCTCCGCTCAAACAATTCTCGGGCCGTCTGCAGGTCTTTGTTTGCCGATTGATTTCGGCTGCTATTGCCCGCCATGAGAAACCTTTCGTGACTGATACCCTCCTGTATGCAAATGGGAAAGTTGATACTCTGCCTTCTGAGCGCATGAAACATGATGCTCCAATGGAGAGCAGGAGCAAATATATAGAAATTGGCGGGGAGGTTTCGGGCTGGGGAGTGGATCGCGGTGTGATCCTTGCCTGTCCGATCACCATAAATGTTATTGTGCGAAAAATTGGAGGGGTTTTCCATTGATTGGGAATGTTTGCCTTCGCCGCCTCCTGCACGATCTTGAGAGTGCCACGTGTCCCTCCGTCCCGCGCTTCTGCGTCGGGCTATGTCATCCTGGATCATGTTTCTGTACAAATCCCTGTAACCTGCTATATTCATGAATGCCCTTAACCGGCTTGTCCTGCGGTAGTTGTTAGGAGTTGATGGCCCCAGTCCCGTCGGCCTATCCATGTACCTGTGTAAGATCATTAAACGGAATGCTGACCTGCCCTTTCCGCAGCCACTAAATCTAAGCGAGCGAGTTGAGAGCATCGGTCTTTTAAATGATGATTTTCCACCATTTGCCAACAGCTGTCCACCATTTCAGCTGGGTATTCGATCCCGTGGTTAGCCAAGTGGTCGGCGACCGAATTTGCCTTTCTCCTTACTGCTTGGAAGACGAGGCCTTTCATTCTTCCAAGCAAATTCCCAATATTTTCTGTGACCATGGATAGGCGCCAGTGCTTCGTTACTTTGCTTATTGGAGTGCCCCTGTAAATTTTCTTGGCCACTGCTATGGCTATCTCAGAGTCGCCCTCAATTATTGCGTTTTCTGTGTGATTTCTGTGAAGGATTTTTAACCCCTTTTCCATTGCTGCGAATTCCATTTCGTTGTTGGTGCCCTCACCCAGAGCTGTGCTGTAGATATGTAGTATTTCGCCTGAATGGTTTCAGATTATGCCTCCTATACCAGCTGGGCCCGGGTTTCCTTTCGAGGCTCCGTCGAAATTTAACTTCAGAAAACCTGCAGGGGGCCGAGTCCATCCTGTTAGCGTGCTGTTAATGTTCTTCTGTTTGGCCTGGAGGACGAGACTTTGGCCGGTGCAAATGTTGAAAGCGTTTAGGATTCGCTGTTCCTCAGGAGAGATTCGCCTGGCTGGGTCGGCTTTACTTTTAACCAGAATTAATTGGCGGATGTTCTGGAATAAGGTAATTCTCAAATGTTCCATATTCCTGTGCTCGCTTTGAAAAATCCTTCTGTTTCTTTCTTTCCACAGAGTCCAAGTTATGAAACCTGGTAGAGCTTTCCAGATATCGTTGATTTGAGGGTTTTCAGAAAAATTGCTTGGCCAATTGTTAATAGTGTTGTGTATGGAGTCTAAATCTCTGCTGTTTTGCTGCATAATTGCTTCTATCTCTTGCCAAATGAGGTTCGCCCACTCACATGTATTGAATAAGTGGTTCATGGTTTCAGCGGCTTGGTTGCACATAGGGCAAAAGGAAGGGCCTTCAAAACCCTTTTTCTGCAGGTTTTCCCAAGTTAGGGTCTTTCGCCGCATGAGAAGCCAAAGAAAAGTTTGAATTTTTGGCCAGAAGAGGGGGTCCCAAACCTTGATGTACCAAGATACGTCCTCCCTCTGCTCTGTGAATTCCATCTGCCTTCGGGCTTCTTTGAGATTGAAGTTGCCATTGCCCTTCAGCCCCCATCTCAATTTGTCCTCATCTGCGGTTATTCTGATTTTCCTTTTGTTTAGGATTAGAAGCAGGTTTTGAAGGTTAATATTTTCTTCATTAGGGTTTGTTGCGGCTGGGAGGGCCCATTCTCTCCATTCCTGATCTTGGCTATCAGGGTTCCAGTAATGATGGACGGAGTGCTTTCCATTGTTCTGACAGTTAATTTTGTACTCTGCAAGATCTGGGTTTTCAAGCTTTGGGTGCTGCTGCCAGGAGTCTTCCCAAAAGAGGGCAGAGTTCCCATTCCGGATCTCCCAAAAACTGTGTTCTTGGATTAGATTTTTATTCTTTTTTGCCAAATTCCAAATTGGGGAACCTTCTGGCAAAGCCTGAAGTCTTATGAGGTCCTGGTCTCTGCAGTTGGGAGTGTATTTCTCTTTCCAATGTCTGGCCCAGGGGAGGTTAGTCTCCTTCAGCCAGCGCCACCACAGCTTCGCTCCACCAGTATTGTTGCTAGTGTCGGGGTCGATTAGGTTTAAACCTCCAGCTAGTTTTGATTTACAGACCTTGTCCCAGGCCACGAGAGCCCATTTCCTTTTCTCTGCGTTGCCACTCCATAGGAAGGATCTTTGAATGGATCTGATTTTCTGCAGAATTGCTTTTGGCGCCGGGAGGATAGAAAGCATATATTGAGGTATGGCCTGAAGAATAGCTTTTGTTAAAACTAGGCGTCCCGCAAAATTTAGTGCCCTGTGAGTCCAATGCTTGCATCTTTTTTCCATGTTTTCTATGAGCCTTTCCCAGTGAAGCTTTTTCCAAGGCTTAGTGGTGAGCGGAGCTCCCAAATACTTCGATGGAAGAGAACCTTTTCGAAAGCCTAGGATGCTGGTAAGATGGTTCTGTATTGAAACATGAGTATTAAAGAAAGATATAGTCGATTTGGAGTGGTTTATGACCATACCTGATGCCCTGCTGAATTTAGATAAGATGGATTTGAAAGCCTTGGCATCTTTGATTGTTGGAGAGCCATGCAGCATGGTATCATCGGCAAACTGATGATGGGTGGTTGCAGGGGTGGAGGGGAAGGGGCGCAATCCATTGATTTTTCCTTCCGCTTTGGCTTTGTGAATATATCTGCTGAGCCCTTCCATGACTATAACAAAAAGGAAGGGGGACAGGGGGTCTCCTTGCCTTATGCCACGGGTAGGAGAGAAGGGGGCCGAAGGGGAACCATTAACCAGAATAGAGAAATTTATTGACTTGACAAGGGCGAGGATCCAGTTGATCCACCGAATGTCGAATCCAAAAGCACTTAAGGTGGCCTCCAGGAATTTCCAATTTACTTTGTCGAAAGCTTTTGAAAGGTCTAATTGAATCATCATACCAGGGATTTTTCTGGATTGTAAAGTATGTATCATCTCCTGAGCCAAGAGGATGTTGTCCAGAATCTGTCTGCCTTCCACGAAGCCTGATTGCTCCTCTGAGATGATGTCAGGGAGGATTGGTTTAAGCCTGTTAGCAATGACCTTAGAAATAATTTTATAAATCACGTTGCACAGAGCTATGGGGCGAAACTTTTCTGGAGTTCTGGCTTCCTCTTCTTTGGGGATTAGGGCTAGGAATGTAGAGTTTAGGGCTTTAAGAATCGAGCCAGATCGTCTTGAGTCTTCAACTACTTCCCATATATCTGTTCTGACAGTTTGCCAACAAGCTTTGAAGAAGTTTATAGTAAAACCATCAGGTCCCGGAGCTTTATCATTTGGCATGTCCTTTACAGCCTCCTCCACCTCCTCCATAGAGATCTTTCTTAACAAAGAGGCATTTTGGGCTGGAGTGATGATTTGGGGTATGGCCTGTGTTATTTCCTCTCTGGCTTCCGAACGATCTTCTTGAGATTCCTGGGAAATTTGCTTAAAGTGGCTGGTAAGCAGCGTTGAGATCTCATTGTGGTTTTGAATGACTTCTCCAGATGCATTGGTAAGCTTAAGGATTTTATTTGCCCCTCTATAATCCATCGTCGATCTATGGAAGAACTTTGTGTTTTGCTCTCCCTCCTTCAACCATTGGATACGAGACTTTTGCTTCCAAAGGATTTCTTCCTGTTGGCAGCGAAGCTGCCATTGCTGCATAAGGATCTTTTCCTGTTCAGTTGAGTCCTCCCTGTTAATCCCCGAAGCCCAGTCTTTATGAATTTGACTTAGGCGGTCTTCTATGTTGTGCTTTTCCTGGAAAATATTACCAAACTCGGTTGTATTCCAATCCTTGATTTTATGTTTGATGTACTTGAGTTTGGACTGAAGTTTAAACATTTTGGTCCCCCTTACATTTCTGGGTTCATCCCACCATTTTTTCACCAGCTCTGGAAAATTTGGGTGAGTTAGCCAGAATTTTTCAAATCTGAAAGGCCTGTTTTTGGGAGTTTCTAGAAAAGCAGCTTCCAGGGCGATGGGCCAGTGGTATGATCCCCCACTGGGGAGAATATCAGAATCAACGGTTGTTCCTTCCAGTAAGATGTTTTCTGAGATCAGAAAATGATCAAGGCGAGAGGCTATCCTGTTTTCTCCTCCTCTTCGGTTGCTCCAAGTGTAGAGCCCATTTTTTGGGGGGATGTCGACCAATTGGGCGGATTCCATGAAGTCAATGAAGAGTTCTGAGTCTTTGTTCAGACGCCAAAGGCCTCCTTTTTTTTCCAGGAGGGAGGTGATCATGTTGAAATCCCCTCCCATTATGATCTTTGAATAATTGTATCTTAGCTTTAGCTTCATTAGCGAGTTCAGGAAAGAAATTTTATCTTCTATACGCTGAGGCCCATAGACATTTATACAGAGGTAGGTTTCAGAGTTACCTGTTAATTGGAATTCTGTGGCGATGTATGATCTGGTAGCTTCCATGGAGGTGATTTCTATTACACTGGAGTCCCAGAGGGTTGCAATGCCTCCTTCCCATCCGTGACTGGCTATGTCTATATATTTGATAGTTTTCCCTAGCTTTTTAGTGATATTCTCCAGCTGATCAGTGGCACATTTCGTTTCCTGAATGAGCATAATATCTGGCTTTTCCTGTTGTAGCTTCCTCTTTAGAAGGCGTTGTTTGACGTGGCTGTTAAGCCCTCTTGTATTCCAGGAGATGATTTTCATTGATAATGATGAGGTTATTGGGAGGACAGGAAGGCATGTAAATCCTTCATTTTGCCTGAATTGATCAGAAAGATACCCAGATCATGAAGAACTTCTCCATTCGTCCTTCGGCCTCTTTTCTTATTTTGCTTCCGTCCTAGTGAATGAAGAAAAAGATTTTTGGATTGGTTACCTGTGCCTTTCATGATTCCTAATCTTTTCTTTTGCTTGTCTAGCGCCGCTTGTTGTCTTGCTATGAAGAGGTCGCTGATCTTCTTTATTTCTTCCTCTGGGATATTTTCCAGTCCTTGTGTTCTCCAGTGCTTTTCCATATCTGACAGGTTTACCCCTTCTTTTCCTAGGACTTCATTGAGTTCCAGGTCTTCACTTCCCCCATCGCTTGTTAGCATGTCTGTGTCTTCATCTCGTTCATCTGCTACTTCATGCGTGTGTATTGCTGTGTTTTCAGTGGTTTCCTCTGCATCTGTTGCTCTGTAGTCTGTCTTATTTTTTGGAGGAGCTTCTGGAAGCCTTGTCTCTTTGTTGTGCCCTTCCGAGTCTGCTTCTGAGTCCAGAATGCTGAAGGGGTTAAGAGTTATGCTGGGATCTGTCACTGCTTTGCTTACTCTTTTCCTGTAGGTCCTTTGTCGTGATTTTGGTTTTTTAAAAACCTCCTGGTTCTTAGCTGGCTGCTCAGGCTTGGCTTCTTCCACTGGTTTGATTAATGGGCATTCCCTTACAAGGTGACCGTGTTCATGGCATTTCCTACAGCGGAAGGGGATCTGTTCGTAGTCGATAGCTTGAAAGTAATCTTCGTCTCTGAACTCTAGCCACAGTCCGTCGTGTAAGGCACCTGAGACATCCATTTCAACGCAGATCCTGGCACAGGAAGTATACTTCCTTTGAATCGTTGCCTCAGAGGCTTTAATGAAGGTACCAAGTCGGTCTCCTATGCGCTTTAGAGTTGCTAGGCCCCAGTAATCTATAGGTAAAGAAAAGAGGCGAATCCATACAGGGACTTGGGTGAAGGTTTCCTTTTCAGGAACGAAGTTTGCCTTCCAAGGCCTCATGTAGAGGCCAGCTGATGAAAGGAAATAAGGCCCTCCATCGAAGATCCTATCCTTATCTTCTAGGTTAGAAAAGACAACAGTAAAGAAACCTTTGGCTCCGAGATGAAGTCTTACATCACCTTTTGGCCGCCAGTGTTGCTTGATCCATTGGCAGAGAGCTCTTTCTGTTGGCCACAGACCCATAAATTTACAAATGATTGCATGCTCCATCATGTGGTCTCTGTAGGCCTGAATGTCTGGATCTGTGAAGACCACTCTAAGGGCTTCCTTCTTTTTGGGCTTGCAGGCTCCTTGCAGGGTATTTTTAGGGCTGAGGTTGGAAGCTTCCAAGTTATCCTCGTTATCTATGGGGCGTTTTCCCTCCCTGTGTTCCTTTTCCTCATCTGAGGGGGCAATTATTGGGTCAGAGCTGTTTTGGCCTGCTTTCGGTGTGTGCCCGTGTTTCTCCTATCTGTTGCTGACTTTTCCTGGCATTTCTGATTCGTGATTTGGATCTTTTTGCCCCTGGGTTACTCTGCCGCTACTTGTCCCAGAGCTGTCTTTTCGAGCTTCATACCCAGAGATATTGAAACCCTCGTGAGTTTTGAGTTTCTGCATGACTATTTCCCTGTAAGATGGGGTCCCAGTGGACCCCCCGTTTGCCATTTGTCGGGCCAGAACCCAGCCTCTGAGAAGAAGATCAGTTAATCGATCTCTGTGCGCTGCCAGAACTTTTTGGAAAATAATATTTAAACTGTGATATTAGTTTATTAATTTATTAAAAACAAATATTAATAAGTAACCACTATATTAAACAGCTAGTTTTTATAATAAATAAATAAATAATCAAAGTCAAACTTTAAAGGAGGGGAGTCAAAAATTATAAAAAAGAGTGAAGACCCTAATCGAGACAAGATCATTTGATAAATAAAATAACTAATGGAAATAAAATAAATTAAAAATAATTAATGGAAAAATAAATAAAATAAAACAAAATATACACAAGTCAAAATAAATATAGATATCAATAAATAAATAAATAAATAAAAATAAAATAAAAATAAATAAATAGAAATAAATAAATAAATAAAAAAGTAGAAACATATATATATATATATATATATATATATATATATATATATATATATATATATATATATATATATATATATATATATATATATATATATCCAAAGAAAAACAATCAATAAATAAACCGGGGTCAACAATAAAATATGGGGCTCAGGGCCATTAAACAAATAACACAAATACTAAAAGGAGTTAAGAATGAATAGGATGATAAAATACATAAAAAAACATGAAGGATCAAGAAAATAAACTCTAATGAAGAATAAAACAACAACAAATATTATAAAAAGGATGCCAATACCAAAAAAAAAAAAAAATTAGCCATTTTTTTCTAAGTAGCACTAATTCTATTAATGAAACAATAAATTTACAGTGAGGCTCCAGCCTCTGCGGTGCTAGAACAGAGTTATAACAAGTTTAGACATCCAAAAGACTGATTCAAGACTGCCCACTGAGGGGAAACCAGTTCGAAAACTGATGGAAAATGCTGCCCGTGCAGGGGTTACAACTCAAAATCCAAGAGAAACAGTTATGGTAAATTACCAAAATTGACGACATAATTTGAAAAAAAATAAAAAAATCCCCTAAGAATAGGAGCCAGGAATCGAAACCTGGCTGCGTTGACCCTCTAGGTGTCATTTGGTGGAGGAGGCTCTTCCACGGCTAGACACCTGTAATCATCCCAATCATCCTCAACTACCTGCGTGCTACCAGGAATTCCTTCACCATGCTTGGCGCTATCCTGGGCACCTTTGCGTTTGCGAGAACCAGAGCTGCTGCCCAAGGCCTTCTGTTTGCTGGTGGCTGGCTTCTCCTGAGCCGCCTTCTGTTTGCTGGTGTCCGGCATCTCCTGAACAGTGGCAGGTTGCACAGTGACAGGATGTTTTGCAGTGGTGTGAGTCTGTTCATTCTGTGGGTGAGTCTCCTCTCTGAACGCCACAAAGACGGTGGCGATGATGGTAGGGTGGTTCAAGGTGCAGTGGAAGTGGAATTGGGCCATTTGATGCAGCTGGTGAGGGGACATAGAGAGGTTGAGCATTTGGGTTGCATCTTTGACACACTGAGCTTTGATTAGTTGGACCCGACCTCTTCCACTGTGGGTGGCAGGATATCTACCAGAGAATTGGGCTGTGGACGGGGTGGAGGAAGGGGAGGACGAAGGGGTCGTCGGCTTAGAGGGGGACGGAGAGGGGGCGAAAATGTCTCTGCCTCAGCTGCTGCCCCGCCTGCAACGCATTCGTGGCGAAGTCTCGGCATGGTCCTGCGGGTGGGGTGGAGCTGACTGGTGTGGGCCGAAATGACGAAGGTGCTAACGGTGTGTGCAGAGGAAGAGGTAGAATCAGCACGGGAATTCACAGAGTGATTCAGGTGAGAGACAGAGACCAGAACCGAGGCTTCAGTTTGCAGAGTGCAGAGAACATTCTGGGAAAAATGGATTCCATCCCCCAAATCTATACAGCTCAGGAGTCGACAGCGCCTCCCTGTTGTCGTGCGTGAGCTCAGCTCCGCAGCATCAGGGAGGCAGGAGCAATTCAGAGGGGGCGGGGCAGAGGTATGCAGGCTTGCCAAAGCCATGGACTTAAACTTGCAGAGGAGTCCTCGACCTGTGCACCAGAGTAATGGCGCTTGCAGGTTGATGGTGGCTCGCCATAAATCGTCTCGGGTGGGAACGCGGGTGGCCATGTGGCTAAGCCACCTGCCGTCCCACTGTCTAATCCGCATTAATGCGTCTTTAACCACCCGCATCCGGGGAAAAAAACTAGCCATTTAATATAGCCGTTACATATTAATATTTTAATAAATTAATAAACTAATATCATTATTTAAATATTATTTTTCAAGAACTAGTAATACTTGGTTTTAATAAATTAATTTAACTATTATTTTTCAAAAACTAGCCGTTTAATATAGTCGTTACCTATTAATATTTTTATAAATTAATGAAATAATATCATTATTTAAATATTATTTTTCAAAAACTAGCCGTTTAATATAATTGTTACTTAATAATATTTGTTTTTAATATATTAATAAATTAATATTATAATTTAAACATTATTGTTTAAATATAGCCGTTACTTGAAATTATGTCTCTACATTGCTCTCTATTTAAGCCTTTGCCATGTTCTATCTTTTCATCTAGTCCTGATGATGAACCACACTTATTGGTTCGAAACACGTTACCCAAAAAAATTCTTTCATGTGATTTCTACCGAAAAACTTTGTTTAATTCATTATGGATCATAGAAGCTTGAATACAGAAAAAAAATTGAATATTAAACAAAAACAAATACATCCATAACGACTTTTTTAAGTTAAAAATAAAAATAAAAAACAACCACATAATAATAATAATAAAAACCTAAAAAAAAAAATGGAAAAGAAAAATAAATATTTAAATTAAAAAACTAAAAAAAATCATAAAAATTATAAAATTCAAATAAAAAAAATTAAGACAAAAAAAATGAAAAAAAAATTGAAAAATTAAAAATACAAACAAGTAAAAATAAAATAAAAAAATAAAAACTACAAAAAAAGAAGAAGAAGAAATTAAAAAAAAATAAAAAAAATTCGGCCGCCCAATGGCGGGGTTGGCTGTGGGTGCGGGCGGGGAGGCAGGTTGCATGCAGCCACCTCCCTGCCCATGCCCGTGGCCAACCCCGCCATTGGGTGGCCGGAATTTTTTTATAAATATATTTATTTTTATTTTTTATTTATTTTATTTTATTTTTATTTATTTATTTTTATTTTTATTTTTTTAATTTAGTTATTTTGATTGTTTTATTTTGATTTTAATTTTTAAATTGGTTTTTTATTTTTATTTTTAATTGTTTTGTTTTGATTTTTTTTTAATCGTTTTTTTTTTTTTTTTTTTTTCAAATTTAATTTTTTAGTTATGCATTTTTTTAAATTTAAAAAAAAAATGTTTTTTATTTAAAAATATGTTTTTTATTTAAAAATATGTTTTTTATTTAAAAAAAAATTATTTCTATTTTGTAAATTATGTTTATTTTTGTTTTTTGTTTTGTTTTGTTTTTACTTATTTTATGATATTTTTAAATTTTTTATTTTAATTTTTTGTCTAATTTTTTATATTTATAAGTTAATTTTATGTTTTTTTACATTTTTTGAAGTTTTTTTTTTATTTTTTAGAGTTGATTTTTTGGTCATGTTTTTAAGTTTTTTTAATGCTTTGTTTCCTATTTTATTTATTTATTTATTTCAATGTTTTGTTGTTGTTGTTGTTGTTTTTTTTTGTGTTTTTTTAACTGATTTTTCTTTTTATCAATATTAAAAATTTTGTTTCTTTTGTATTATTTTTTGTGTTTTTTATTATCATTTTTTTTCAATATTTGAATTTTTGTTTTCTTTTTTATTTTTCATTTTTATTTCTTTATACATTTATTTTTTATTTTGGTTTTTATTTTCATTTTTTTTCTACAGGGTCCGTGTCGATGCTTGTCTAACAACCCGGTCCCATTATGGGCAATTTGATAGTTGATTTTAAAATTTTCGTTATAATGAATCGAGTCTTCCCCCACAATGTATCAATTTCATGGTTGGTCTTTAAGTTTTCATTACAACGGGTCGAGTTCACCTACACCGTGTGTCAATTTGATGGTTGATTTTTAAATTTTTGTTGCAATGTATCGAGTTGTCTTAGGCTAAGATTTTAAAATCGCTATATATTTAGCATTTAAAAAATAAATTACTCTTGGGTGTTCATTTTTAAAGTTTTTTGTCATAATTTTTTTCATAATGTCATGCTTGAAATATTTTAAAAACTTGATATTTTTTTTGTAGTCATAATCTTTGGTTTTAATTGCATTGTTGAAAAATTGTCAAGATTTTAATGTTTTTCTAAGTCATGATATTTTATCTTTAATGATATGGTTGAAAACAATTACAATTTCAGGGTTTTTTAGAGTCAAGATATTTTATCTTTAACAACATGGATGGAAATTGTTGGAATTATCAGAATTTGAGATATGATATTCTATCTTTAACATCATGTTCGAGAATTGTTTGAATTTTACAATTTTTCAAAGTCCGGATAGTTTATCTTTAAATCCATTGCTAAAAAATGTCAAAATTGTAACCCGATTTTTTTTTGTTATTCCAGAATCAACACTTTTTTAAGGCTGTTTTTTCATCCATTTTGCAAAAAAAAATGTTTTTTACTACCATTTAAAAGAAATGTTGAAAATTTACCCTAAAAAAACGTCATTATGGAATACACAATTTTCATTTTTGGGTTGTTTTTTCATGTTTTTTTGGGGGTTTTTGGGCTAGAGTACCTGTTTGGAGGTAATAGTTCCTGTTTGATTGGTAACTATGTTTAAGTGGGAATATTATTTACATCTACCAAAATTTTCTTACAATAATAACTATCAAACATCTATCAAGATGAGCCCATTTGAAGCTATGTACGAGAGGAAGTGTCACACTCCTTTAATTTGGAGTCATTTAGAAGACAATTTCGTGTTAGGACCTAATATTCTTCAAGCAATGGAACAAGTGGTAAGGAAAATAAGACAAAATTTGAAGACTGCCCAAGATAGGCAGAAAAGCTATGCAGATCAAAAGAGAATGCACACAAAGTACATGGTGGGAGAACATGTGTATAACAAAGTTAAACTAAAGAAGAGTACATTGACACTAGGAACCTGTGCTAAGATAGCATCAAGGTTCTACGGACCATTCGAGATACTAGCTAGAGTTGGGTCAGTGTCCTACTAGCTAGCACTATCAAGTCATATAAAAGTGCATGGTATTTTCCATGTCTCTTTACTGAAAAATTATGTTCATGATTACTCATGTGATTGATTGAAATGTGGTACAGGTGGAGCTGGAAGGAGAATTCCAAGTTAAACCATTGCAAATATTAGATCAAAGAGAAATCATGCTTCGGAATTGAGTCATCACCTGGGTTAAAGTGAAACGGAAACACTTCACCCTAGAGGAGGCTACCTGAGAGATGGAGGATAAAATGTGTGAAGCATTTCCTATTTTCTTCCAAGAGAAAGGGAATTGAAAGAAAAACACTGAGGACAATGTTTATTTTGAGAAGGGGAATATGTGACAACCCTAGGTTTTTCTTTTTGAGGACATGAGTATTTTTAGATTGTTGAACTTAATGGATATGAAATCCAAGATTGAAACTATTTGACTATTTATTTAAGTTTTATTTTAATAAATTAATAAATGAGTTGTTTGGGGATATTCAAGAATGAACACTTGAGTAATAGAGACTTCTTGCTATTTTATAAAAAGTTGTTAGTGGTTAAGTCCACATGCTGGACCTTCCAAATATTCTCTTAAAAATACCAAGGAGAAAACAAACATATAAAAAAATAACATAATGGGAGAGAAAGATTATGCAAAAAATTAGCTGGAGAGAAATGTTAAGTTGGGTGAAAAGAAAAAGAAAGCACAACAGGAGAGAAGGGCATGCTTTAAACGAAAAAATAAAAGAATTTACCTAATTTAAATAAATGCCTAGGTAACTAAGGGATGTAGACCCTTAAAGAAGGACGTTTCTTAGGAAAAAAATGTTGGGAAGATCTATAAGAAAACCACTCAGGAACACAATAAGGTTGTTGATTCCTGATGGCAAGAAGGTCTGAGCTCAGGGGGGAATTACTGGTGGTTTTGGTTTTTTGGGTGGAACATGATTAGTTCCTAAATATTCCCAACCCATTGATTAGTGTTAAATTAATTGTGTTTCATGAATATTTATTGGATTACTTATTTGCTATTGTTATTGTTATTATTATGAAAATTTGTTAGTAATTCCTTTTCGACACGGGGGCTTCATTGGGGGAGAAATACTATACGAGGTGCATTCATATTGGGGGATATATATTGAGGAAAAAATGACATAATCTATTGAGCATATATTAGGGGTAAAGGGTTTTTATATTGGCAGGTATAAAATATTGAGCTCATAATTAATGAAAAAAGATAAAGGGGTATAAAAAATGTTAATAAAAAAGTGGATACCTACAATATCTAGTGAGAGTAGGAATTTTTTGAATTGGGAATGTGTATTGGATTCGTATTGGTATGGATTCAAATAATGTGATTTTTAAGGTATTTTCCAATATGTATTCAAATTAGGGGTATTGTTTAGAATGCCACGAACACACGTGATATGCCAAAGGTTCATTGAATGAAGCCCCTGTGTTGTTATGACACTCTGTTAGATGTAGTTAAAGAACTATATTGGTAATTTGATAAAGTAAATAAATATTAACAAAAGTTATATAGATGTAGTATAAAAACATGATTCGATTGTATATGTATCATAATTTCAAATATTATACCATGCAATAATTATTTCTCTTATAGGACATGCATGTGAGGAATTACTCTTATGTATTAATGGGTAGAGTTATTATTAGAATATTGTAACATGTCTCTAAATTATGTTATAGTTATATATATATATATCTCTATATATATATATATATATATATATATATATATATATCAATCATTGAGAATATCAAAAGAAACTTCCATTAAATAAAGATATGTAACTGAAATAATTATTGAGGAAAATCCTCATAGGATTCGAAAGAGTAGGTTTTGAGTAAGGAAACATGGAATCCTTATAGTATTTATGTAGATTAAATAATTTATCTGCTTTTTTTGTGAGTAATAGAATTTCTTATTGGTTACGGTATATGTGTGTGTGTATATATATATATATATATATATATAAAGGTGTTTGTACTATTATAACTTTCTTAGCAAGGATATGTACAACTAAATTCCAAATAGATTTTTGTGATTAGTATAAGGGGAGCAATCCTGAAAATTATAAATAACTAGAAGGGTGTACAATTGTGGATAAACAATAATGTGATGATAGCCTATTACTCAATCATCAACTCTAGTCTCTCTTCGAGAACGCAGTAATGAGTTATAAAACAAAATATACTCCCTCATAAAAGGTTGCTATACATTTTGTTCACAGTTTTGAACATAACATATTGGTATTCTTATAGTAGTTAAATCAATCGAGCTTGTGTGTGAATAGAATATGAAATTTGAGATATAGTAAGATTATTGGTTAAGAAATAGTAACCTGGTATAAATGATGCTGACAATAAGAAATCTAATTGAAAGGAAAACAAGTAACACTATGGGTTAAGGTATTATATATGGCATTTAAGTACCATTTACTTAACAAGTTTCCAAAGCATATTAGGAAATGCAACAATAAATTGAAATAGAGTAAAGACGAAAGAAAAGAAAAGAATACAAAAATATAACATTAGACATGATAAAAGGAATGTTTTCCTCTCTCTCTCTCTCTCTCTCTCTCTCTCTCTCTCTCTCTATATATATATATATAGGGTTTATCACAAATGAAAGATCATATTCCAAGTTTGTAATTTAAAATATTACCATAATTAAAACTAAAAATATATGTACAGATGAAAATACTGAATAAAAATTCTACATATCATCAAGGTCTACAACCTCGGCATAAATCCTAACCTTTGCAATGGTTAGCAATATATCAAGAAACCCTGACTTGGGTTTTACAAATAAAAACATTTAGAGTTGCTATCCATAGTAACTTCAGGTAGATTTGGAGCAAGTCAAAGATTATAGTTACAGGGTTTATCACAAATGAAAGATCATATTCCAAGTTTGTACTTTAAAATATTACCATAATTAAAACTAAAAATATATGTACAAATGAAAATCCTGAATAAAAATTCTACATATCATCAAGGTCTACAACCTTGTCATAAATCCTAACCTTTGCAATGGTTAGCAATATATCAAGAAAACTTGACTTGGGTTTTACAAATAAGAACATTCAGAGTTGCTATCCATAGTAACTTCAGGTAGATTCGGAGCAAGTCAAAGATTATAGTTACAGGGTTTATCACAAATGAAAGATCATATTCCAAGTTTGTAATTTAAAATATTTATTACCATAATTAAAAATAAAAATATATGTACAGATGAAAATCTTGAATAAAAATTATACATATCATCAAGGTCTACAACCTTGGCATAAATCCTAACCTTTTCAACGGTTAGAAATATATCAAGAAACCCTGACTTGGGTTTTGGAAACAAAAACATTCAGAGTTGCTATCCATAGTAACTTCACATAGATTTTGAGCAAGTCAAAGATTGTCGACCTAGTGTAAGAAGAAAATATTTAATTTAGTTCTCGTGACTAGGGTTCAATTCATAGTAGTAACAAATCAAGAAAAGTGTCTCCTCAATTCATACCTATAGACAAAATATAAAGTTGAGTTTAAACCAGAAAAGAGACAATTAAAATGAAATGGAGTTAAAGAATGAAGATCCATTAAAGTACTTGAACAACGAACTTTCTTTGACTTGTACTACCCCTGCGACATACATTGACAAATATGATTAATATGAATCCTCAAAATATGGAAAGTTAACAAAATTTTTAAAATGCATAGTTGTGAAAGTAGAGTGAAAGCTAAGGCTTATACAACCTATGCTAAAAAAAATCTGAGTGGGACTCAAGGTTTCAAAATTGATAACCCAGGTTCATAGACAAAACTAAAGAGTCAATAATCAAATTCCTTCTATGATATAAAGAATTAAAACCTCTTTAGAGAAGTAAATACAATATTAAATATATTGATAGGTCGGATCAGTCAGGTCTTGACTAGTCTTTGTATGTGACCCACAAATAAGAATACCATGCAGACCCTTGTGGGCCTTAGCCATGTGTATCTATCATTGGAAGAGACCTTAAAAATAAGCTATTATATAAGGTGAATTATTGTGGGTAAAAACTCCAATTCTTATGGAGATTCCAAAGAAGAATTAAGTCATATCATAGGTCAAGAATAAAAAACAAAAACCTAACGAATGTACAAAGAGAACAATATATAATAGACCACCTTGCTAGGATAGATTTGGATATAAACCCTAGCTTGATACATGACCCAAGATCAGTAATTGAACAAAGTATACTTAAAAAATATTAAAATGAGGAGAAATATTACTTAGGTTATAATAAGATGAAATATAGAAAAAATCCAATTAATAAATCTCATCATGTTGTTTCCTACAACTAGTGTGAGGATCAAATGATTTTAAGTAATGAAAGAAAAATAAAAACATCAAATGCAACACAAAAATATTTAAGGAAGTTAAGGTGTGTTCACCTCATGGAGGGATCCATGGAATAAAATACTTTAGTCGAAAACAAAGTTGTCGTTATCCTTAGAGAAGTCCTCTATATTCCTAAAATTAAATCACAAAAAAGATAAGTCATCCATTGATTTCACACAGACAGATGTGAATGAAATAAGAAAAACCTATTGAGAAATTCACAATAAAAATGTGGTATCACCTCTGCTAATAAAGCGATAGGTGACTTCCTTTGTCATAAGTGTGGCTAATTCTAAATAAAATGTGAGAAAATTGAACCCTATGGCCAGGAAATATGATACATATTGCAGAGAAAGAATAGTGGTGCTATGGTCACATAACACATCAAGAATGAGTTAGAAGAACTAAATCTAGGGTTTTCTTACCATGTGGAAATATTTGAGGAAATCTCCATTGTTGGACATGAAATTTTAATCACAACTGTTGATGAATTTCAATATAGTGAGTCCAAGTGACCACATGTCATATCGTATGAGTAAGGACTTGCATGGATTGCTCATGACAATTCCATGCGGTATGAATGACCCATGCCATACAGCAGACATTATACGTACAAACCTAAAGTTTTATATTATGTGCAATGAAAAATTAATACAAGATAATAATCCTAGCATGATCCATATATTCAATAATTAGATCATGTCTGTAAGTACTATGTGAGGTAGTTATGGTTGAAGGTTGCAATACCTATATGTATATAGGTATAGAGAATATCCTTAAGGGTATGGAATTGTAATATAATAAAAGATACATTAGAGTATTGTGAACCCATGAAATACCTTATACAATTCAAACATAAAGTTCATTTACGTGAAAAATATTAAAATTGTTATGAATATGTATGGGTTAATGATTACTAAAGGAAACCATAATGCCATTCTTGCCATGATCCCATTAAAGTAATAATAGAGTAAATGAAAGTTCTTGATTTTGCTCAACTTAGAGAAAATGAATGATTAAGAGTACCAAAATTAGTTAAAGATATAATCTCATTTACTAATTACAGTGATATAATTTTTTTTTGGACTTGGAAATGAGGTATGTTATAGACTCAAGGTAATTGCCTAAAAAATGTGTCAAAATTTGAGATAAAAAAATATAGTAAAACTACCAAGATGTCGAACAATGTCTCAATTTTTTTCACCAAGAAAGAATAACATGACTTTTTCTTTAGGCTCAAGTCAAGCCACTACCTCCTCAAGTATCAATCTCACAGTTGATTAGAAACATGTACAATAATTTCATCCCATTTCAATATATAACTAATCCAATGAAAGTCATTTATGAATATGAGTTGTCTCAATTGAAGAAAACCCTAAATATCAAAATCCCTTACGCTAGGAATGATGTGACACATGGCATACTACCCTTGAGCAAGTTAGTGGTTACATCAACTTCCTAGGGGCATAAATTTTGCAAAAAACTTTGTTTATGGTGTTTTTGGACCATTACAAAGCTTAATCCATGGTTTACGAGTTTGATAGTTGAATCAAAGATTGCATGGAATACATAAACTAGAAAGACTTGAGGGAAATGTCTAACAAATGTGTCAACATTTGAGATAAAAAAAATATAATAAAACTACCAAGATGTGGAACCATGTCTCAATTTTTTTCACCAAGAAAGAATAACATGACATTTGCTTCAAGTTCTAGTCAAGCCTCTACCTCTCAAGTCTCAATCTCTCAGTTGATTAGGAACATGTATAGTCATTTCATCCCATTTCAGTATATAACTAATCCAGTGAAATTCATTTATGAATATTGGATATTTAAATTTGAAGAAAATGCTAATGCCCACTCCTCGACATGTGCCTTTAGACTTGAACTTAAATATAGAAACTATCCCTTTTCCAAAATTCAAATATCATTCGCCCATGTTTTCAAGCAATGCAACTATATTTGTTAATGAGTATTTGATTATTTTTTCAATGCCCATGATAATATTGGAGCTAATGATAATGATACATGTATGATATTTTTTGTTAATTCATTGGAAAGGAAAGTAGTTTTTGACTTCTTTGAATTGCCTCATAAATATTTTTCTACTTGGGCTAAAATTTCTTACTAGTTTAGATCAACTTGTGGACTACTTCAAAGCCTCACAAATTTGGTGTAAGGTTATAATAATTTGAAATTTAGTCAAGGTGAGATTATGAATGCTTTTAATTTTTGTTTCACTAAACTCTATAATCAGATTTGTGAGGTCATTAGGCTTCATAATCAAGCTACTCTTATGCATTATTACAATGATTTTCTTGCCTTTTATCATCATAGATTAGAAGAAAAAAATACAAACAATTTAGGGTCAACCTTACAAACTTGCCTTTAGTATAAAGAATAGGTTCCTTAAGGATTGGTCTTCCTCTTGAAGATTCGAGTAAATGAGTTGACTTAACAATTTTCCTATAGTTGGTTTAGGATATGAACAATAAGAAAATCTCTTTTGAGAAAGGTGTGGTTACTAAACCAACACAAAGGAGCTCTATGCAAGCCTTGCTTGACAATTAGACTCAGATTTTGCAGTCTAAGACTAGTCTTTCCTAGTCTAGGTGCAATTTTGCGAGGAAAATAATAAATAAAGCACTTATGAACTTAGAAAAAAATGCTCAAGAAAGAAATTATGGAAAAACAAACTCTATCATTGCTACCTTAGATTGGGAACATGAAGATGATGTTATGTTAGTTGATACTGTAAATCATTCTTATTATATAAAAAACAAAGGTGGTTCCCAAAAGACAACTTTTTCTCATAGTTCATTTGATTTATCCTCTTTATGGTTTGATTTTCATAATATGTCTAGTCCAATTGATCAATAAACCAAGACTGTTTGATAGTCTGGAGTTAGTACATCATCTTCTTCCATTTTTTTTATTATCAAAGGTATAATATATTGAAATACATGGCTATGATTAAGGTAGACACTACATTATTAGATATGGCCATTGTTCTAGAGAAACAACAACATTTAAAAGGCTTCATAGAGGGTAAAATATTTGTTGTCGCTAGTTTGACTATTGAAGAAGATGAGGAAGAATATTTTTAAAAAATTATCGACTATAAATCCTTCTAAAAACTTGGTTAGAAACCCTCCTTCGTATATTTCCATGAATATTGTGGACAAAAATGTAGAATATTGTCTTATCGATGATGGATTTGGGTCAAATGTTATGTCCAAAATCATGATGGAAAAACTTGATATGTTTTATATCAATTAAAATTCAAAGGATATGTTAGATTACATTAACAAACAATAATATACCACTAATTAAATTATGGATGTAACTATAGTGCTTTGGGATCATCTTGAGATATGCAAGATGTAATATACAAGAAATTGATATGCTCGCGAGTAATTATTTGATCATTCTTGGTAAATATTAGAAATATTTGATAAGAGGATATGTGTCCATAGATGGGATCCACGTATCTCTTCTAAAAGCATATAAGAACATTATATTTGTTTGTGAAGGTTGCATTTTTCCATAAATTGATTGTGTCCCACAACCCCATGTTAGTTTCATTAAAGAAGACTTTGACATATATTTTGTCTTCATAGAAAAAGATACTTTTGTTATATCACTTTTTGTTGATCATGATGATCTGAATTGGCACCTGTATTTTGGGATTTAATTTCAAATTTATCATCTTTCAATATTACTTATGTGGATAGGGAGTTGAATTCTATGGTCGACAGATTAGTTGTTTATGCATCTCATCCTAAAAAAAAATACTCCATGAAATACTAGAGTGAACTTTTGTTTCTTTATGCTACCCACATATACATGACAACATGGAAGTTTGGCAAGTTTTTTATGACAATGAGAGCATATGTGATTTCTTATAAATGAACCTTTAGAAAAAAATGAAATCATCTCTCTTGATGATAATAAATTTCCTAAATAGTTGAAACACCTTGAAGGTTCTTTGTCCACTAATAATGCTAGTATCCATGAAAATACTTCAAAGGAATATTATAAAATAAAGATCGGGACATGATCTGAATGAACAATGGGACTGAAGTGGAATCCGAAATTTTAAACATAGAAGCCCAATATTCAGAAGAAGAAAAATATAAATTCATGAATTTATTTTGTGAATTTTGTGATATCTTTTCATGGTCCTATGCTAAATTGTGTGGTTTTGATCTTGGAATAATTTAGCATGTTATTCCTATAAAGGAAAGCGATAAACCAAATATAAAAAGATAGAGGCTAGTTAACACTACACATGAAGCTACTAATCACAAATAAGTAGAAAGATGCTTGTTGACCATATTGATTTTCATGTGAAATAGGATGAATGGATAGCTTTAGTAGTCTTGGTCAAGAAAAAACAAGGATGAAATATTATGTTTTGACTTCCATGCCCTTAACAAGGCAACGTGAAGGATAATTTTCCACTTCCAAATATACAGTTAATTCTCCAACAAGCACCAAGGTTTGAAATGATGTCTATCCTTCATAGTTTCTCAAGTTAAAACCAAATATCCCTAAAAAGAGTTGACATATATAAAAATATGTTTACCATTAAATTAGGCACCATGGGATATGAAAGCATGTCTTTTGGATTGATTAATGCATGTGTCACTTTCCAAAGAACTATGCAGATGTATTTTGATGATCTTATCATCCTTAACATACAAATCTATCTTGATTATTTAATGGTTTATTCCAATATATGAGAAGATAATTTTGATCATCTCAGACAAGTATTTTTGTGTCACAGGAAGCATGGTATGTCCGTAATCGCTTAAAGGTCATTTTTGGTGTATTGTCAAGTAATTTACTTGGATTTGAAGTCTTTTATTTTGGTATTGACATTGATCCAAAGATACTAAGAGCTATCCAAAATTTCCTAATTCCTCCTTCAAATAAAGGAATTTTTTCTTTCATGGGAAAAACCAATTTTGTAAGGAGATTTATCCCATATTTTTCTAGGACTGTCAAACCCATCCACATTTTTTATAAAAAAAAAGACCATTTTTTCTTGGACCTCGGAAATTGAAAAATCCTTTGTTGAATAAAAAATTGCCATTGTCTCAACCCTTGTCTTGGAAAAACCATATTTTTCGAAATATTTTATTATTTATGCTAATGTCATTAAAGAAATCATTCCTACTTTTCTTCTTACAAGGATGAAGAGAGTCTTGAGCATCCAATACCTTTGTTGAGTCAAAGTCCCTCTAATATACAAGTGAAATATACGTTAATTGAAAAAGATTCCTATGATTTAGTGAAAGATAATTGGAAATTTCATCTTTTCATCCTTGGTAACCATATTGAGATAAAGGTCCCTTTTCCCGCAATTAAATTCTTGTTATCTCAAACCATTCTATAAGATA
The DNA here is from genome assembly GCA_031772625.1 of Pinus tabuliformis. NCBI lineage: Eukaryota > Viridiplantae > Streptophyta > Pinopsida > Pinales > Pinaceae > Pinus > Pinus tabuliformis. The sequence continues at coordinate 975,405,908 of CM062810.1, forward strand.
AATTACACATTGTATTACCAAGAAGCGAGAACATGATTTCATGATTATTATTACAAATGCAATAAAGGGATGGTATTTAGCCTTGTATCTAGCTCAGCATGCTAAACCAATTTGCACCACTAAGAATGATGATATTTCCTTATCTTCCATTTTCTTAATTAAGTATGAAGTTATGGATATGATAAATAATCCTTGTTATCATATATAATTTATTATTTTTATCACTTTGAAAAGCATTAGTGAATAAGGTTTTGTCTTGAAACTTAAAAATATATCATTTTGGGTTGTATTGATGAAACAACAACTCAAAATATTCTTGAAAAGTTATATAGATCCATTGACTTAGATATTCATACTGGTAGTCATTTTTCCATGGAAACCATTGCTCATAAAATCTTAAAAACTGGATATTGGCCTTCCATATTTAAATATTATTACAAGTTTGTTTGAGCTTTTGATGAGTGTCAAAATGTCGTTGGAAAAGAGAAATTCTTAGTCATGCCTTTACAAATTGTTATACATGAGTTTCCATTCTCAAAATGGGAATGGATATTATAGTGCCTATTAACCCACTTTCTAATATTGGCTCTTTATTCCAAATGCTACACATTACATTATGAAGTGGGATGAAGTAGTGCCACTTAAACATGCCAAATATGATCAAAATGTCGTTGGAAAAGAGAAATTATTAGTCATGCCTTTGCAAATTGTTATACATGAGTTTCCATTCTCAAAATGGGAATTATAGTGCCTATTAACCCACTTTCTAATATTGGCTCTTTATTCCAAATGCTACATATTACATTATGAAGTGGGATGAAGCAGTGCCACTTAATCATGCCAAATATGAGTAAAAATTTATTTTCTTGAGAGAAATATATTTTCTTAGTTTGGATTACCAATTGAAATTATCTTCAATAATGGACCAAATTTCATGCCTGGAAAATTGACTCATTTCTACAATAAGTTTGGAGTGAACATTTCACTTTATCAGCTTATTATCGTCATGAAAGATGGAAAAGATAAAACTAAAAATAAAAAAATTAGCTAGGATTATGGAAAAGAATATTAGTGATAAAAGTTGCCAATGTTATACACTTTTGACATATTCTTTATAGGAAGACCAGAAAACCACTAAAACCAATATAGGTCACACCCCTCTCCAATTACTTTATGGTTAAGAAATTGTTATTCTTGTTGAGCTTGAAGTAACCTCTATTAGATTGGATTTTCAATCAAAATAATTAACTTCAAAAGATCCCAAATATTTAATTCTTTGTTGGATCTTAAATAATAAATAGACCACGCCTTAACCTATTTAAAGAAAATATAGCAAATCGTAAAAAAATATTTTGATAACAAGGAAAAGACAACCATTTTCTAAGTTGGCCAAATAGTCCTTTTATGGGATTCTTCTCTTGATGATAAAGAGAAGTATTCTTTAAAAACTATGGTTGGGTCCATGAATAATTTCCTCTTTCATTGGAAATAACTGTTACTTTCTTAAGGATGAAGACAATACGATTTTCTCTTATACTACTAATGGTTCAAACCTGAAACATTACATTGAATTTGAAATTATTTTAGTTTTCATCAAGAGCAGAATCCCATAAAAGGACTATTTGGCCAACTTAAAAAATGATTGTCTTTTCCTTCTTATCAAAATTCTTTTTTTATGATTTTCTGTATTTTCTTTAAATTAGTTAAGGCATGGTCTCTTTGTTCTTTAGGAGCCAACAAATCATTAAATATTTGAGGATATTTTGAAGTTAATTCATTTGATTTAAAATCTAATGATAGAGGTTGATCCAAGCTCATTAGGAATAACAACTTCTTAACCATAATGTAGTTGGAAAGGGTTGTGACCTATATTGGTTTTAGTGGTTTTGTGGTTTACCCATAAGGAATATGTCAAAAGCGTATACCATTTGCAGCACTCTACAACACTCTGATATGCTTTAACAACAGTCACTCATCTCCACCCACGCAACTCTATCCTCTGCTCTTCATTAGCATACAACAACTCTCAACCTTCTGCACTCCTTAGTGCACAACCTACTCTCGGCCTTGCTTCACATAGCACAGACTCATCTCTTGGCCTTCTTTCACACATCGCAGGCACTTTTTGCCTTTCTCACTGCGCACAGGCAATTCATCCTTACACACATCTCAAAGGCTCAGCTCTCGACCTTACTTCACACAGCACAAGCTCAGTTCCTGGACTTTTCTCACAGTAACTCACAGGAACCTTCGACATTCCACTCAATGCATAGGCACTTCAGCATTTAACACAAATCATACAGGCAACTTCGGCCTAACACACACAGAGTGTTGCTCTCAGGGTCTTCTCTTTTCTTCTGCTTAGGCACACTCGACCTTTACGCACAGAACTGGCTCTTACAAAACCTCTCATGCACTTACTCAGATCTCTTTTCTCTTGGCTCTATGGAAACAATACTTCATTCCCCCCCACATGCTCAATCGAGCTCTTGGGTTTTGTTCCTTTGCTCTCTCTCTGATTGATGATACCACATTGTCTTGTGTCAACACTACACATTGTACCTCGGCATGGCCTTACACTCTGTTGTCTACATTGGTCTCGGTCTCTACCACTGCTTTCATTGAGAATGGGTACCTGACTACTCTTTATGACTTCTCTATACTAAGAATTAATTCTTAGTCCACCTACTTACTCAAGACATGCACAGTCCTCTCTGTCTGCAACTTTCCCATCACTGAGACTCTCCATGCCTATTCAAAGCTCACAAAGCTTGACAACACTTCAGCATGGCTTCTCTGTACTTCAGGCATGGACATTTTGTGGACCATTGTCCTTGTTGCCTTGTTCTCAAAGATCTTCAACTGATCCATGACAATCACCATTCATCCTGTGACCAAACCTTTGTTCTGCATTCACTCCTACAGCTACCGACCCATATGCCATCAATACACCTCTATACTAAGATATCAGAGTTTTTCATCACAAAACCATAGTGGCACAATGTTTCACATTGTCAATTTCCGATCTCTGATATTCAAGCCCCTTCTGCTTTAGCTCCCTGATATATCTCAACCATAGGATCGAGTGTTGTGACCGAGGGCTTAGCCTTAAGGCACTAAGCCTTGCAGACTCCTTCCGAGGGCTTTTTTCCTTTGTTAAATCTCTACACCTGTGATCCTATGTTTTATTCACAACCAACGCTAAACACTGGCGGAGCCCCCTTATCGGCATTTTTCACTTTTTGCACATATGCCAACAACCATACATCATCGATTGTTGATCTGGAATTTCCTAGCTCCATGTTGCTTAGCCCTTGGTTCCTTAACACTTCGCAACCGCATGCTAGCCCCCATGTCGGAACCTTCTAATCGATGATTTCCAAGTCTGGCCAATGTGCCAACTATCACAAACCTATGATTGTTGATTTTTTATAGATGATAGGCACCATCTATTAAGCCTTGGCCCTTGGTTCACTTAACCCTTCGCGACCAACTGCTATCCCGCATCTTGGCGAAATTTCATTGTGGCACACGACCTAACCATTGCAAACCTCCAATCATAGATTTTTGAAGTGACGTCATCTCATGCAATGTGGCATCTTCTGACTAGTGACACATGTAACTCAGATATGGCCCATTAGGCCATCCATAAACACTGAAATAGCCTACCACATGTCGCTCTATACTGTGACATCATGTTGACGTAAGTTGTCATGTGTCCTGTATCAGAACAATTCAGATCTTGCCACTTGTCCTCATCGGAGCTCATCACCTACTGCCATGTGTTCTTATCAGAGCTTACTAAACGCTGCCCTCTATCCTTATTGGAGCCTACCACCATTTGCCATGTGTCCCTATTGGAGCCTGCCGCCAGCGGCCATGTGTCCTCATCGAAGGTCAACACTAGATTTCATGTGTCCCTATTGGACCTAATTGGATGCCACCACGTGTCCTGCTTAGAGGACATAGAAACTGCCTTACCAACCTTTGTTTTGTGATGAATTCCTTTGTTAATTTGCATTAGTCTCTCCCCAACGCTTTAACACTTTAGGCACAATCCTGAGATTTTAACTCAATCGACATTCACTGATCGACAAATTCCAATGGCTATCATATATGAAACCGCTGATTGCTGATCTCGATGCACCACTGTGCACTGACTGTCGGGACCTCCGATATGCAATATTGCAAATCGTATATCACACATTGTTGTTGCGCTGCACCAATGATCCTCCAATTGCCGATTGTGATTCGTTAAGACCTCCAATATGCGGGATAACCGATACATAATGCTTGCTGATCCTCTGATATGAAATCACCGATATCGTTGGGACTTCAAATATGCCAGATCTCTAATTTCTAATCAGAAAATTGCATTCGCTGTGTGATGTACCTTAGAACCTCCAATTGTCGATTGTCAGGACCTCCGATTGTCGATTGTCGGGACCTCTGATTGCCAATATTGCTAATCACTAATTGACAATTTGCACTCGTAGTGCTATACACTTAGATCCTCTAATTGTTGATTGCCTGGATGGTAGACTGCTGCTACTTCGATATGCAATATTCCTCCATGCTTAAGGCTTTAAATGTTTGAACTTTAATAGGTCATAAATTTTGAACCATAAGTCCATTTCTAGACTTCACATATCGTTGGAAAACTCTTCCCTAGCACTTTCCAAAGGAGGGGTCTGATTAGCATTTGAACCCACATTTTACCTCAAAATATGGCTCGAAACTTACTGCCAATATTATACTCCTGAATTCTTTAGATAGTTGGGAAATAAACCCACAATGTGTCCTTAGCATGAGGCATGCAACAACCATGGACTTTCATCCTAGTCCATCACTGTAATCATCATTTGATGTCTTCTCCAATAATCTTGCTACTATGATGATTCTCTACATGAAACCTGTAGCTACTAAGAGACTCCTCCTAAGCCATCACTACCAGCATCTACTGAAACAAGCAACCAAGATTAGCTGGTTGACATCAATGCCAACACTCCTTCCAACTGTTAGGCAAGCCAACTGCCCAACACAACTCCTTAGCTTGACTATTGAAATCAATGCTAGCACACTTGCAGATGCCTTCTCAAGGCCACTGGCCATGCATACAATTCCAACTGTCCAACAATCTCCTCCTTTGGCATTGATGGCAACACACCATCATTTTCTCAAAGTGATGGCAAAACCTCAAGCTGCTTCCACACATCCCATGGCGTAAGACATGGATAACCTTCTTGCCATCATAACTTCTCCACAATGTTTCTCCCCCATTGACATCAATGGAAAGGGTCTACAAGCTGCCTTTCTCTCCCCATGCTCTCATCGACTGTGAGGACCAGAGTCTCGTAGTTGAGATGTGCATTCTGTGTCATGAACCTTTCTACATGGACTGTCTCTGCTGCTACTCCATAAACTGGGAAAATGTCATATGCTCCCCTGGAACATATACTACCTCTAATTTTTCCTTCTAGTTTTGGACATCTTATGGCCATTGGCTAAGAACTCTATCCACCAATGCATCTTTTGTATCAAAAAATATTTATACGCATTAAATTGCGCAAGGTATTATTGCTGCTACTGCAAGTACCGAATTATAATGATTCATTTTGGCTCATCCTTCTTTGTTGTTGCTGCTACTTCCAAGACTACTCTCATTTTTTAACATCTCATCTTCTCCCCTTGAGATCATTTTCATACTATGGGGACTTTTCTTTGCTCAAAAATCTTCATTTCTCAGGCTACCCATTGTTTCCTACTACTACTTATCAAAGCAACTCCCCTTGAGCCAATGCTACCTGATCTCCTGCAAAGTTATCTTGCCTTTGCTTGGGGACTGATCATGAGTAACAGACAATATTGTGAGCTTCCTATCATTCCACACTTCCACTGCAGCATATCTTCTTCCCACAACAAAAGATATCGTTGTGTACTCCTCATGCTGGTTGCACTCCTCCTTCATCCATCAGATGCACCATTCTGATTATTCTTCTTGGCATCCTGCATATGACTTACTCAACCTCACTTGAGGCCCTTCTCTTCCTTCATTGAAGAGAAACAGAGGATCTACTCCCCCTGAGAAAATTATCCCCTTTCTTTCTTTAGACCTTTAAAGGTTAAGATTTGACAGAATCATTTCCATCTTGCTTCTTCTTTGTCCCTGTTTGGGTCTCCTCTCGGTTGCACTTGGGTAGAGGAAATTTTTCATTCAACTCTTCTTTCTTCGCCCAAATCCACCTACAAGAGTAGGAGGATTACTCTTTTAAATTATTACTCCTCTATGCACCTTTCTCTATTTACACAGAGCATTGAATACATATGAGTATGTTTCTACTCTATTTTTTCTCCTTGTCTTCAAATTCCAAGGAGTTGCATTCACATGCATATGCTAAGAAGCATTCTGTCTATTCTCATTTTTACAGTCAGCTCTCTTGTGCCCGAGATTGCCACAATCATAAAATCTGATTTGGCTTAAGATCGGGGCATAGGAGTTACCCTTTTTGACATCCCTTTGTCAAAAATCCTCTCTATGCCAACATTTATTCTTCCATCCTTTCTGTGCATCCTTGGGTTACTTCTACCCAACACAATTTTGTTTCCTTGCATGCCATCTATAGTCTATGGATTTATCTCCATAATTATTGAAGAAAAATAAAAACCATAAAAATTATTTTGATGACAAAAGTTACCTCTTCTTTGAAGGTTTTTTCATTGAGGAGGAGAGGTCCTCTACTAGCTCTTCATGTGCCTTCTATGACAACATTAATTTCTATCATGCACTCTTCCTCGAAGCTGCCTTGCCCTTGTCTGTTGCACTTGCTACTGCTACTACTTGGGCTTCTGTTGCACTCGCTGCTACTGCTGCTTGGCCTTCTACTGCTACATTTTCTTCTATTGCTGCCACTGCTTTCCTTGTTGCTAATGTTGTCCAACAACCTTTCTTTTTGTTGTTGTTGGAACCCTCAAGCTTCTAACATTAAGACAACTCTATTTTTTACTTTTCTAATTCATGTCTCAATGAGACTACTTCAGTTTGCAGCCTCTCGCAACAAGCCTCCTTTTCACTCAACTGATGGGTTAATACCCCATTCAGTCTTCTAGCCTCTTCTTTTGAGCATTTATTTCAACTAATGTTTTTCTCAAATTCCCATTCTCAAGCTCATAGAATTTTAGTTTCTACTCTTTCTTGAGAATTGCCTCTGATGGGTCCTTGATCTCCTTTAGAGCCGAGATCAACGTATTTTCATAAAATATACCTTCATCTGGATCCTTTTATTCACCACCAGAGGTGCATCTTCTGAGAAGCATGGTCTCTCTTCTATACATCTTCCTCATTAAAAGGAATGTGATGAACAACAACTTCACCATGTTTTGGTTCATTATCAGAGTAGAAGGGCTCCTCGGTCTCTACTTGAGCTACATGGCTATCTCCACCATGCATACATTGCAGTTTGCTCAACACTTCCATCGTTGACTCACAATGACTCACTTTATTAGCATCTGGCTCAGACAACCCTTTAATGATGACCTCCTTAGCCTTTTCATTATGCTCATTCTTTTCTCTATAATGAACGGAGCGCCATATGTCAACACTCAAGGCCAGTAAAAGTTCCACCATTCCAATCTCCTAGACTTCATAGTCGCACTCATAGTCTGATTCATTTAAGAATGGGACTCCTGTTGTTATCCAAGTTGGATTAGCCATTGTTTCCCTTGGATCTACCTTCTAGTGGTTAAGCTATTATTGAAGGAACTTGCCTCTAATACCAATTGTTGGGAAATAATGATAGTACTGAGAGGGGGGGTGAATCAATATTAAGGTTAATTTTTACTTCTTTATGTTGTAGGTTTTAACCCCGTACAGAAATTACCTGTATACGAATTCTTAAACACATAAAATAAACAATGCGTGAGCATAACACATAAAACACATATACATAGAGATTTCCCCTAGATCCCAAAACTGGGACTACCAGCTTGATTTTTGTTATGTTCCTTTCAATGTTATAATACATATTTATACATGCCGAAGCATCCAATACCATGGACCGAAAACCATTGCATCCAATACAATGGACCAAAAACCATTGCGTCCAAAAACATGTGAGAAAATCATGCACAAAACCATAAACAATCGGCGCAACAAACCCCCTGTGACCCCCCCCCGCTACACAATCGGCGCAACAAAGGGGGGTTCCGCCCCCCTTATAACCCCCCGGTTAACTACATGGGCTAGTCGTGGAAAGAATATAACACAACCCAACATTCTCCCACTTGTTGTTTTCTTTCCACAGGGGGCCACAAGAAAGCTTAGTTATTTTTCCAGCCCTGAAATGCCCATTGTCTTTCTACACCAAGAGAACTTCTCAGAGCTCACAGATTTTGTCAATGCATCTGCAGTATTCTTCAAAGTGTCCACCTTTACCAACAACACCTTTTTGTCTTCTATCATATCCCTCACAAAGTGATACTAAACATCAATGTGTTTTGTCTTTGAATGATATGCGAGGTTCTTTGCCAAGAAAATTGCACTTTGGTTGTCATAGTCTATCCTTAAAGCTCCCTGTACTAACCCCATACTTGAACATAATCTCTGCAACCAAACTGCTTCCTTGCTTGCATGTGTGGCTGCCATGTATTCTACCTCTATAGTTGATAGTGCCACTACAGATTGTTTCTTACTCATCCAACTAACTGCACCTCCAAATAGGTTAAACACATACCCACTTGTAGATATTCTCTGATCCATATCTCTAGCCCAGTTTGCATCAACAAAGCCATGAATATCCAACATTCTGTCCAATCCTAATCTTCCTTGGTAGCATAAACCATAATCACTAGTGCCACGCAAATACCTAAAAACCCGCTTCACTGCTGTCCAGTGTTCCTTCCCTGGTTTTGACATAAACCTACTCAATACTCCCACTGCATGTGCAATTTCTGGTCTAGTACAGACCATTACATGCATCAGGCTACCGATTGCACTTGCATATGGAACACGGGACATGTCCTCTTCCTCTTCTTGAGTCTTGGGACACTGTTTAGTGGATAACCTCACACCTACAGGAATTGGAACCTTCACCGGTTTACTATCTTGCATATTAAACCTCTGCAGCATTGTCTCGACATAATTCCTCTGGTTTAACAAGAGCTTCCTCTTTTCCCGATCTCTTTTAATTTCCATGCCCAAAATATAGTTTGCAGCACCAAGATCTTTCATGTCAAATTTCGAGGAAAATTGGGTCTTCAAATCTTGGATAATTTCTTTGTCATTTCCAACCAGCAACATATCATCCACATACAAGACTAGATAAATAACACGGTCACCAATTAATTTAAAATACACACAGTGATCTACTTTGCTTTTGGTGAAGCCAAGTCCCCATATAAATGTATCAAATTTCTGATACCACATCCTTGGTGACTGTTTTAACCCATACAGAGACTTCTTTAACTTGCATACCAGTTCTTTCTTACCCTTCACCGTAAAGCCTTCAGGTTGCTTCATGTATATTTCCTCTTCCAAATCCCCATGAAGAAATGTTGTCTTCACATCCATCTATTCTACCTCAAAATCAAAAGCAACAACAACAGATAAAAGTAATCTAATAGAAGTTACCTTGGCAACAGGAGAAAAAATATTGCCAAAATAAATTCCCAGCACCTAGGAATAACCTTTTGCTACCAACCAAGCTTTGTATTTCTCCACCTTTCCTTCTGTAATTGTCTTCTTCTTGAATACCCATTTGCTGCCAATGGGTTTCCTTCCAGCTGGCAACTCCACCAGATCCCAAGCCTCATTTTTGTGCAAATATGCCATTTCATCAACCATGGCCTCTTTCTAGAGTTTGCCATCCTCTGAATCTACTGCTTCCTTCACAGTTCTGGGATCATCTTCAGTAATAGATAAAGCAAAATTTGAACAGAAAGCAGATGGACTATACCTTTCTGGCTGCCTTCTTTCTTGAAGTGATCTTCTCACACCCGAAGTTCCCGAAGTTTGTGGCTCTTCATCTTCTAATTCCTCCTCTATTGTAGAGTCTGGTTCTTCCTCCTTAAGTTCAAACTCTATCTTCTCAAGTTCCTTTGGTTGTACTTCATGTTTAATAACATCTTTTACCTCTCTGAACACCACATCTCGGATGTACACAACCTTCCGTGTGACTGGGTTCCAAAGCTTATAACCCTTTAAACCATCCTTATACCCAATAAAGATGCACTTTTCAAATTTACTATCTAACTTGGTTCATTTCTCCTTTGGAACATGTACGTATGCATCACATCCAAATACCCTTAGATGTGAAAGAGAGGGTTTCTTACCAGTCCATACCTCTTGTGGAGTCTTATCCTCCAACGCTGATGAAGGTGACCTATTGACTAGGTAACATGTAGTATCCACCGTCTCTGCCCAGAATTCCTGTCCTAACCTGGCACCACTGAGCATGCTTCTTGCCCTTTCCATCAACGTCTTATTCATTCTTCTCCAACTCCATTTTGCTAAGGTGTATATGGAGTAGTATTTTGTCGTGCTACACCATACTTCTTACAGAATTCTTCAAATTCCTTGCTACAAAACTCTCCACCATTATCTGTCCTCAACACCTTTATCTTCTTCTCTTTCTGATTTTCCACCAGAGCCTTAAATTCTTTAAACCTGTCAAAGGCTTCAGATTTCTTCTTAAGGAAATATATCCATGTATTCCTTGAGAAGTCATCTATAAATGATACATAGTACACAGACTTACCCAGTGATGGAACCTTCACAGGTCCAAACACATCACTGTGCACAAGTTCTAATATTTGTTTCACCCTCTTACTACTAGAGGGGAAACTCGCCTGATTCTGCTTCCCATATACACAATCTTCACAGAAATCAAAATCCAGAGAGCTCTTACTCATACCTTATACCATACCTTTACCATGAAGTATTTGAAGGCCCTTCTCTCCAATATGTCCAAGCCTTTGATGCCTTCTCTCCAGAGACCATTAGATTTTCTCCGCCACTTTTAGGAACCATAGAACTATTGCACCCATCAATAACAGTGCTACCTTGCAGCTTGTACAGAGTTCCAATTCGAACTCCCGGCATCAATACCAGTGCTCCTCGAACCATTTTGCAGGTATCCTTCTCAAACATTATTTTTACACCTGCATCATCCAACTTGCTTACAGAAATCAAATTTTTGGCCAATGCAGGAATATGCAGAACACCCGAAAGTGTTCTAACCCTTCCACCTTGCAACTTCAACTTTACTTTTCTGTGACCAATGATTCTAGCCTTCCTAACATCCCCTAAGAAGACATCACCACCATCGTATTTCTCATACTTGCAGAACCACTCTCTATGGGGAATGAAGTGAAAGGATGCACCTGAGTCAATCAACCATGCCTCATGATCTACATGTGTACTTGAAGAAGCCAAGTACACATCCCCACCTTCATCTAAGTTGGTTTTCACCTCTGCAAAAGGAGCAACATCAAATCCCTTTCCTTTATCAAGAACTTTAGATTTACAGTCCCTTTTGTAGTGCCCTTCCTTTCCGCATTTCCAGCACACCACCTTTACAGGTTTTCCTGGAGATTTAGATCTCCCACTCGATGACTTATTTTTGTTTATATTCTAGGACCATCCTGGTATAGACAAGGTATCACCATTTTGGCTCTCCATATTTTTCCGTCTCATCTCCTCCGTCAGCAAGGATGCAACTATTTCATCAAACTGCAAGGCAGTTGCATTGCTACCTATTGCAATAACCAGACTATCCCACGAATCTGGTAGAGAACACAACAAACTAATGCACTTATCTTCATCTGAAATTTTAATATCAACAGATGCTAACTGACTTACCACAGTATTAAATGTGTTCAGATGCTCTGTCACCGAGTCTCCATCTTTCATCCTCATGTTATACAACTTTTTCCACAGGAACAATTTATTCACCAGAGACTTAGATTGGTACAAAGTCCCTAACTTGTCCCACAAAGCCTTCGTCGTAGCTTCCCCTGATACATACAGAAATACTGAATCTGAGACGCACAATCGTATTGTTCTCTTTGCCTTCCGATCCAACTTCTTCCATTCTTCATCAGACACTCCCGTTGGTTTAGTACCCAGATCTACCGCGATCCACTTATCTTTATCCACCAACAGATCCTCCATTTTGAGTTTCTACAACTCAAAACTCTGATCATTAAATTTCTCGATCTTTATCTTTCCACTGCTCGCCATCTTCTTTCACCACCATAATCCATCTCGTAGATCTCCCACTGAACAGGGTTTGCCACAGGCCCAAGCGAAACCCCTCAGCAACAAAGACATCCCCTTGAAGCAAAAACTGCTCTGATACCAAATTTAGGTTTTAACCCCGTACAAAAATTACCTGCATATGAATTCTTAAACATAGAAAATAAACAATGCGAGAGCATAACACATAAAACACATATACACAGAGATTTTCCCTTGGATCCCAAAACCAGGACTACCAGCTTGATTTTTTTTATGTTACTTTCAATGTTATAATACATGTTTATACATGCCAAAGCATCCAATACCATGGACCGAAAACCATCGCATCCATTACCATGGACCGAAAACCATCACGTCCAAAAACATGTGCGAAAATCATGCACAAAACCATAGGTGGGTACTCCCATCCTAACAAAGGGTTACGGGTATGCCTCAAACCCCTTATGACCCCCCCCCCACCCCCCCCAACTACACAATCGACACAACAAAGGGTGGCTCCGCCCCTCTAACCCCCTGGGTTAATTACGTGGGCTCGTCGTGGAAAGAATATAACTCAACCCAACATATGCCACTTTACTTTTTTTATTTAAACTTGCCATACAACCATATAACCAACATCATTATATAATATGGAAGCAACATAAACTCAACACACAAGCAAACACGCCATAAACATCATACACATAGACACAAGGTTTTTCATGTGGAAACCCTTTCAGGAAAAAGCCACAAAGCTTGTTGTTCTTATTGATGTAAATTAAGAGCACCCACTCCATTACATGAATATGTTTTTGTGAGCACCCACTCACAGTAACCACCAACTCGCTTTAATTGTTTGCTAGCACTGACTAACAGGAAGCACCAACTCCCTCTTATTGTAGACACTTGTCCATCATACCAGAAGCACCATGTGAGGCACCAACCTCATGGATTTGTTGAAATAACCAACTTGCACCTCCTTGTATTTTTTCAAGAACCAACTTACAGGAGGAACCAACCCCCAAGCCTTCTTAAGAACCCACTAGAGAATGGAAGCACCAACTTCCTGTATGCAGGAACCAACCCACATTCAAATAAGAACTGGATGTTCTATGTAGTTTGGCAGGTACTCTTCCTAATAACAACTTTTATTTCTGCTCAATCTGATGCACTTTGCAGCACTCTACAACACTATGATCTGCTTTAACAACAATCACTCATCTCCACCCACACAACTTTGTCCTCTGCTCTTCATAGACATACAACAACTCTCGGACTTCTGCACTCCTTAGCACACAATCTACTCTCAACCTTGCTTCACACAACATAGGATCAACTCTTGGCTTACTTTCACACAACTCACAAGCTCAACTCTCGGCCTTGCTTCACACATCATAGGCTCATTTCTCAAGATTTTCTCACAGCAGCTCACATGCACCTTCAGCCTTCCACATAGTGTATAGACACTTCATCCTTTAACACAAACCACACAGGAAACTTCGTCCTAAAACACACAGAGTGCTTCTCTCGGGGTCTTCTCTTTTCTTCTGCTTAGGCAGACTTGACCTTTACACACAAAACTGGCTCTTACACAACCTCTCACAGTAATGCACTTACTTAGAGCTCTTTCCTCTTGGCTCGATGGAAACAATACTGAATTCCCCCCCACATGTGTAATCGAGCTCCTAGGTTTTGTTCCTCTATTGTCTCCTTGATTGATGCTGCCACACTGTCCTGTGTCAACACTACGTGTTGTACCTCGGCATGGACCTGCACTCTATTGTATGCATTGGTCTTAATATCTGCCACTGCATTCACTAAGATGGGCACTTAACTATTATTTCTGTCTTATCCATAATGAGAATTAATTCTCAGTCTAACTGCTTACTCAAGGCATGCACAGTCCTCTCTATTTGTAGTGTTCCCATCACTGAGACTCTCCATGCCTATTCAAAGCTCACACAGATTGAAAACACTTCAGGATGGCTTCTCTGTACTTTAGGCATGAACATCACGTGGACCATTTTCCTTGTTTCCTTGTTTTTAAATCCATGACAATAGTCACTCATCCTGTGACCAAACCTCTTTTCCGCATTCACTCCTGCAACTGTCGACCCATATTCCATCAATACACCTCTCTACTAAGATATTAGAGCTTTTCATCGTAGCATCATAGTGGCGCAATGTTTCACATTGTTGATTGTCGATCTCTGATATTCAAACCCCTTTTGCTTTAGCTCCCTAATATATCTCAACCATAGGACCAAGTGTTGTGACCAAGGGCTTAGCTTGAAGGCGCTATGCCTTTTAGACTCCTTTAGGGCCTTTTTCCTTCGTTAAAGTTGTATGCCTTTGATCCTGGATTTACTTCATAACCAGCGCTAAACACTATCAAAGCCCCCTTATTGGAATTTTTCACTTGTTGCACATATGCCAGAAACCATACATTGTCGATCACTAATCTCTGATTTCCTAGCTCCTTGCTGCTTAGCCCTTAGTTCATTATCAGTTTGTGACCGCATGGTAACCCCTATGTTGGAGCCCTTTGATCAGTGATTTTGAAGTGTGGCCAATGTGCCAACCATCATAAACCTTTGATCGGTGATTGCTGATAGGTGATAGGCGTTGTATACTAAGCCTTGGCCCTTGGCTCCCTTAAGCCTTCGTGACCACCTGCTATCCCGCATCCTGACAAAATTTCATTGTGGCACATGAGCCAACCATTGCAAACATCTGATCGCTGATTTTTGAAGTGATGTCATCTCATGCAACATGGCATCTTATTACCAGTGACATGTGTCACTCAGATATAGTCCATTAGGCCATCCATAAACATTGAAACAACCTGCCACATGTCCCTCTGTACTGTGACATCATGGTGACGTAAGTGGCCACATGTCCCTTATCGGAACCAATCAGATCCGACCACTTGTCCTCATCATAGCTCACCATTTGTTGCCATGTGTGCTTATCAGAGCTTACCAGATGTTTCCATGTGTCCTTATCAGAGCCTACCACTACCTTCCATGTGTCCTCATCGGAGCTCATCACCAGCTTCCATGTGTCCATATCAGACCCAATCAGATGCCACCACGTGTCCTGCTTAGAGGAGAGAGAAACAACCTCACCAACCTTTGTTTCGCGATGAATTTCTTTGTTGATTTTCATTATTTTCTCCACGATGCTTTAACACTGAAGGAAAAATCCGAACATTTTAACTCAATCAATGTTCGTTGATCGGCGAATTCCAATGGATGTGATATATGAAACCGCCGATTGGTGATCTCTGATGCACCACTATGCGCCGACTCTCGGGACCTCCGATATGTGATATCACACATTGTTGTTGTGCTGTACCACCAGTCCTCCAATCATTGATTGCGATTTGTTGAGACCTCTGAGATGCAGGATCGCCAATATGCAATGCTTGTTGATCCTTTGATATGCAATCGTCAATATCGTCGGGACTTCCGATATGTGGGATCTCTAATAGCTAATTGAAAATTTTCATTCCCTGTGTGATGCACCTTAGAACCTCTGATTTTTTATATCACTAATCGTTGATCAGAGATTTGTACTCACAGTGCTATGCACCTGGATCCTGCAATTGTTTATTGTCGGGGTGGAAGACTGTTGCTGCTCCGATATGCGATATTCCTCCCTCCTTAAGGCTTTAAACCCCTAAACTTTAGTAGGTCATAACTTTGAACCATAATTCTGCTTATGGAGTTCCACATATTTTTGGAAAGCTCTTCTCGATCACTTTCCAAAGGAGAGGGTCTCATTAGCCTTTGAGCCCACCTGCTACCTCAAAATATGGCTCCAAACTCATTGCCAATATTCTGCTCCTAAACTCTTTAGACAACTGGGAAACCCTCCCATAACATGTCCCTATCATGAGACCTGCAACAACCATGGACTTCCATCCTAGTCCATCACTATAATCATCATTTGATGGATTCTCCAATAAGCCTACTACTATGATGATTCTCTACATGAAACCTGCAACTACCAAGAGTCTCCTCCTAAGCCATCACTACCAACATCTGCTGCAACAAGCAACCAAGCTTGTCTGGTTGACATCAATGCCAACACTACTGCCAACTGTTAGGCAAGCCAATTTCCCAACACTTCTCCTCAACCTGACTGTTGACATCAATTCCAACACACCTTCATATGCCTTCTCAAGGCCATTGCCCATGCACACAATGCCATCTGTCCAACAATCACATTGAGTCTTACTATCATGCTTGGACCAAGAAAGTTTTTTGGTTATATAAGTATCTACACAATATATTATTAATTGATCTAACTTGATGTACAAAAACATTCAAGTGAAATGAATTACCTCTTATGTGTTCAAAATTTCACTATGCTTAGTAATTGTCCATTTACATAGATATATATTGTAAGAATCAATTAAATATCCCTTCCCAAGTCTTCATTTTGTTCACATTCCTCCATCCCAAGAGATAAGCTCTAGCATATATGGGATAAATGTGTGACGTTGATTCCTTATATTGCTAACATCAATCTATGCATTATTTCATTCTTTACATATACATTCAATTTAATACCAATTATAGATATAAGCATGCCTAATCCTTGATCCATACTTACCATTCAAATTTATTAAACTAATATCCTAATTTGTGGTTTCATATAAGTATACCATCCTATGGAATTGCCATTTGTTGACCCAATTTGGCCCAATTAAAGTAGAAAAATCCTACAAAGAGTTTTAAGTATCAAAACAAAATATCGACTTATTACTTTTCCAAATTATTATTTATGAAAATTAATACAAAGGTAGGCAAGGGTCCCATTAAGATGTGTTTCAATTTTGTTTAGAACCATATATATGTCTTATCCCTTGAGAAAAAAATGGCTTGGAATAAGTTTTTGGATGCATCCAATGGAAGTTATTCATATGTTTATTTGATCAGGTTTTTTATGTTAATCATGTAAGAGCACTCCATTTGGAATGATGGTCTGTTAAAAGTATGAGTTTTGGTTTCAAATTTAAATACAAACATTATGTTATAAGGCACTAACCATGCATTGGGATTAATGTGAAAATACACTTCAGGTGGTGATAACTTATGGCCTATTTTTTAGAGGCACATTATGGTAATGATGGCATTGAGTTATACAATTTGGTATTGAATGCCATATAGGATTTTGTATAAGCTATATTGGAATTATGGCATTGGTTAAATAATTTGAATTATGTAATATATGCACTCAAGTATAATGTTGACAATTTATTATGCCACAACTCTTAACCTATAATATTGTATTGTGTGTTAAGGAATCAAGGTATTAAGTGAAATTTTAATGTAATAATGCCTATGGTAAGGATTGCAACCATATGTTACGAGCTCATATGAGAGGTTGATAATACAACGTGATATGTGTTAAGCTCATGGTATGACATGTATTTGAAGGTTGGTATATGTAGCATGTAGTGGATTATCATTTAGCATTAATGGTGTTCTGTTCGAGTTTTCAAAATGTATTTAGTATTCACAAGTTTTCACAAATGACAAACTTTGGGATACATTAGGTTATTAGAGTTGATGGATGAGGTTTTCATTTACGTGAGCACTAGAAGTTAGTAGTGGAGTTGGGATGCCACCATACTCTAAGGTTATAAACTCAGACGAATTATGATATAGAATCTGTAGCTTTCAAATGATTCAGAAAGAAATTTAAGGATTTGAACTAGTGTGAGGGGATAACACACACCAAAAGGGAATTCTCAGTGTCTAAAGTCAAAAAAATGTAATTTTATTGATATTGTGGATGTATAGGATTCCTATGATAGCTATTTATTCATTATTTAAAGTTCTTGGTAGCTTTGTTTTATGTTAAATTACTCTTTTCCTCTCCTTTTTTTCCATGCTCAAATGTGTTTGAACTTTTCCCATGCAAACCTAATTCAAACAAAGAAAGAGAATAGGGTTTTTGCCCCATTCTTAACCTTTGAATTCCTTGTATATTACACTTCCCTATCACGTTTTTTGAGCATTCATAGTGGTGATATACAATGGGTTTTAAAATTATTCTTTGAGCTATATATAGTTATACTTTGTCACTAAAAGAAAATTGAAAGAAAAGAAAATAGGGCTTTGTCTATTCATTACAATATCTTCCTATATGTGCTTTGTTTTCCCCATTCCCAAGTGTTGGAGGGTGTTTTCTCCTCAAGAGATTTGTTGTTCCTTTACATCACTAGCCTCTATTACTCATACCCAACAATATGTTTAATGATAAACAAGCATGTGTAGTGATGACACTTTAAACATGCATTTTGTTTGAAAAAATTGGCTATGCATACAATGATACTCAAGTTTAGGTTATATTGTTATGTTGATAAAGAAATAAAAGAAATAAATAAGGTTTGGCCTCTTTTTGATAGCTATACTGGCACTATTCTCTCATCATTCTATACCCCTATTGTTCCAACACCCTATTTTACAAAAAAATAAATAAATGACTAGAGTAAACTGAGCCCATACTTTCTAAAGTCTACATGCAATTCATCATTAATTTTACATCTCAAGCCTCATACTTTCTAACCCTAGCAATCATTTAAATGTATAAATTACATTTAGTGAAGTACTATGTACTTATATTTGCATGTGGTTGATAATACATTAAAAAAATTAAATGTTTATGAAATGGAGAATGACAATTTTCTTATGCATACTGCTAGATGAGTTCTTTAGGAGACAATCTCATGGATCTCGAAGAGGACATGGTAGGAGACTTAGTGACATTTGAAAACAAAGGAGAAACAATAGGATACATTTTTCTATACATTTTGATACAAATTTTGATGACTTCAATAACTTAGCATAGATAGAGCATATTTTCTTGGGTTGGAAAGCTTTACGTCAACTTTTTATATCTAATAATTCCCCCTTATAGCCTCACCCCAACATAACAGACACCTGTCATGATAAGCCAAAACCTATGAATGGTGGGCGGAGAGAAAAATCAAATAGTCATATCTATGGGATTCTAATTAGCCAAATATTTATAAGAAACCACCTGTGCCAATCACGACCCCTATTGCTACCTCTGTCAATGAATTTTCTCAAAATAAACAACCCATTAACATCAAGTCTTCCTCACTAAAGCTTCTATTTGATGAAAAGGTAAAATAATATTTTGTCAAATTGCCTAGCACTAAGTCTTCTTAGTCTATCTTTGTTGATCAAAACCATACATTAAGAGAACAAAAGGAGATAGTAAGAGGGGGATTTCACATCTGGACATGCACCTTGAATCATCTCAATGTTGATTTTTTCCTTTTTATTATGGTCATATTAATGGTATGCACTTGACTTGGACTAGATCAAACATTGAAACGTTTGAAAGAAATATATGATGCCTATGACATTTTTGAAGATCAAATTTTATAGCTTAAGCTTATTTTGATACATGGAGGGACAAGGTCATGATTCTGATATATCTTGATGGTTGTTCATATATTTTATTGTAATGGTGTGCATATTATTTTATGTATGTTGCTTTGAAATTATTAGTAGGAGTTACAAGGGTACATATATATGATTTGAGACAAAAGTTTTATCTCATTTATGAGTCTATTAGGACCCTTGCCTATCTTACATAAAGTCACAAATATAATCTAATAACTACTTTTTTAATTAATATTTCATTTATTCTACTTTCTCATTTGCTTCCTATAAATCTTTATTAAGTGAAATAAAATGGTTGAAACCAAATAAAATCTGGGATTTAATACAAAATGAGGAGAGATAAATGCAAAAAAAAATAATCATATGGAGAGGGATCTCCGAGAGCTTTGGTAATTTTCTGTAGTTGATTATTTCTCACATCATTCCTTAGGTTTTTTGTGGGCTTAATAATTTTGTTGATAGCAAGGATTTCTTCAAAAGTGGTAGAGAAAGACAAAGTGAGATTAATATGGTCTTTTTTTGAGGTTGTTTGTTTTTCTACATTGTTTTCTCTTTAAAAATTCTAAATTTATTTCAATGTGAATCAATGGTACATTATGCAGATTGTAAATTGTGTGCATCACACTACTTGAAGCGGTCTAAGAAATATAATATTATTTTTCTTAGACACTTGGGTCTTGTATGTTTTTCTTTACATATGGGGCTTCTAAAGTTTTCTTTCGTCCAAGTTCTTGCAAGAACTTGAATAAGTTATTATTTACAAGACATATATGGTCCAATCAATAAAAGTATCATTGAATTAATTTCATTATTGAGTCTATCTTCATATTTTAGGTGATTTATTTTCCCTTCTACACACACATTTCTATTATGTTTATCATTTAATGTCATTGAAACTTCTCTGTTTTTGTTTTCCATTCTTTAATCATTTTGGATTTAAGTGCCCATGTGATACACTTATATTTAAAGTATTCTACCTTCTTTATAGTTCTTTATAATATACATATATATATATATGTTTAATTCCACTTTATCTTGAAGAAAACTTTAAAATTTTATAAAAATTGAAAATATCAAAACAATTGAATAAAAACTTTTATGTTAAGGCTTCATGATATGAAGCATGCATCATTTTTATTAAGCCTTTAAATTCAGATATCATTCCTACTTTACCTTACCTAGTCTTACAAGGTTCAAGTGATCTATACACTATAATTTCAGCCTCAACAAAAGGAAAATATGTCCATTGTTGGACTAAGTATACATATTTAACATTGGAAAAGTGCATTTAATTGTTGGACTAAGTATACATCTTCAACATTGGAAAAGTGCATTTAATTGTTGGACTAAGTATACATCTTAAGCATTGGAAAAGTCTTGCATTGGCTTGGTTATTGTTAAGGATTGAAGGAAAAAATAGAGACATTTGTTTTTCCTATTAATGATAAAAATAAAGAATTTAAATCTTAGAGTCTTGAGTTTTTTTGCAATGTTAATGGGCTTTTGCATGTGTAGGTTATAGTAGACAATAATGGGTGGCATATTGAAACCTTGCATGCATATAGCAGAACACAAAGTAGAGAAAATTTCATTCAAATTACATTGATAATAGAGAACCAATTATCTTATATCTTTAGAGATCCATAATGGTGAAATTGATAGCCACAATGGAATTTCACTTAATGGTTGTTGGAATTCAGAGGCACAGCAAATCAACAAATAACACAGCAATATAAATCAAGCACATAAACACAGTTTTTAATGTGGTTCACCCAACCAATCTGGGCTACGTCCACCAAACATAGGCATCAGGAATTTATTAATAAAATCAGGAGATTACATCATGAAAGCCTCACAAAACTCTCACACTCTCAGCAAACCATCCGAATGGTTGCCTGTTATATAGCCTAGAGAATCTAACAGCCTCATTAATTCCCTCACATCAAATATAGGAGGCATTAACTCCCTCCCAACAACCTGGAGTTAATCTAGGACTTGAATTCCTATTGTTGTCACCTTCAAAGATTTTTGCCTATTTCATCCCAAACAGAAAATCTCAACAATCTCCACCTTGACAACAATTCGCCTGATGCCCTGTTATTATTATTTTATCTTTTCTGCAAGCCAAGAGAAGCCAAACACCAGCGTAGCTTCTCCAACAAAACTGGTTTCGTGAACATGTATGCACAGTTCTCCTTTGTATGCACCTTTTCAAGAGAGACTCCCCTTTCAGTGATAACCTGTCTTACAAAATGATATTTGATTGGAATATGCTTTGATTTACTATGATAGGCCGTATTCTTAGCCAAATGTATTGCACTTTGACTGTCACAAAGTAACCTGATGTTGTCCTGTAACCTACCAAACTCACCAAGCAAACCTTTCAACCAAACCGCCTCTTTGCAAGCATGCGAAGCAGCAATGTATTCTTCTTCAGTAGTGGATAAAGCAACAATGTTTTGTAGCTTTGACATCCAGCTTATAGCTCCACCTGCAAGAGTAAAGACGTACCCTGAAGTTGATCTTCTCTTATCCAAATCACCTGCAAAATCGGAATCAACATATCCGCAAACAAATTCACTACTCTTATTGTAAGAAATACAATAACTACTTGTGCCTCTCAAGTACCGAAGCACCCATTTCACTGCTGACCAGTGCTCTTTACCCGGATTTGCCATGTACCTGCTGACAACCCCAACTGCATGAGAAATATTTGGTCGCGTACACACCATCGCATACATCAAACATCCTACTACATTGGCATAAGGAATTCGAGACATATAATCCTTTTCTTCATCTGTATTAGGACATAAAATCGAAGAAAGCTTAAAATGGGAAGCTAAAGGGATCGACATAGGTTTCACATTGTTCATACCAAACCTCAAAAGTATTTTCTCAACATACTTCTGTTGTGATAGCCACAGCTTACCATTGCCCCTGTCTCTGAAAATCTCCATGCCCAAAATCTGTCTTGCCGCTCCTAGATCTTTCATATCAAACGTCCTTGCCATCTGAGTCTTCAACTTGTTGATTTCTTCAATGCTTTTGCTTGCTAAAAGCATATCATCAACATATAACACTAAGATAATGAACATGCCATTATTTAACTGCTTAAAGTAAACACAATGATCATATTCACTTCTTACATATTTCTGACTCAACATGAAAGAATCAAACTTCTTATACCACTGCCGAGGCGACTGCTTCAGGCCATATAATGACTTCTTGAGCCTGCAGACAAATTTCTCATTGCGATGCTGAACAAACCCTTCCGGTTGTTCCATATATATTTCCTCATCTAAATCACCATGTAGAAATGCAGTCTTAACATCTGATTGCTGCAACTCCAAATCAAACAAAGCCACTAATGCTAACACAATTCTAATTGAAACAATTTTAACCACTGGTGAAAATATCTCATGAAAGTCTATGCCAGCTTTCTGAGAAAACCCTTTTGCAACCAGTCTCGCTTTGTACCTGTCTTCCGTATCATTCACACCCCATTTCAGCTTGAACATCCACTTGCATCCCACAGTTTTCCTGCCTTTGGGAAGTTCAACCAGATCCCACGTGCCATTCTTACCTAAGGCCATCATTTCTTCCTTCATGGTTGCTTTCCATTTGTCACTATTTGAACCTTCTACAGCTTCCTGATAACACAAAGGTTCATCATCATTAGCGATCAAAGCAACTGAAGTAACATGATCATCATACCTTCTCGGAGGGCGTTTGATCCTTGTAGACCTCCTTAAGAATGTTTCTGGTGCTTCCACAATTGGCTGTCTATCATCTGTAGGAATTTCTTCATGATCGCCATCTGAGACCTGTTCATGTCCTCCATCTGAACCCTGTTCATAATCTGATTCTGAAACCTGTTCATGACTAGAATCTGAACCATGATCATCATGACTATCAAAAGAAGTGTTGTCAAACTGAATATGCTGGAAATCAGATACATCATCCTGTTTCAATCTTCTATCTACATCTAACTGTACAAGAGAGGATTCATTAAACTTTACATCTCTGTTGATGATGATTTTGCGGGTAGTAGGATCCCACAATCTAAATCCCTTTGTTCCATCACCATACCCAACAAAGATATACCTTTTCGATTTCGGATCTAATTTAGTTCGCTGATGTTTAGGCACTAGAGCATATGCATCACAACCAAACACTCTGTGTTTAGAATAGTCACAAGGGTGTCCTGTCCATACCTCTTGCGGAACCTTGCAGCCTATTGTCGTTGATGGAGATCGGTTTATCACATAACAAGTTGTTGCCACTGCTTCCGTCCACAACTCCTTTTGCAACCCGGCGTTACTCAGCATACATCTTGCTCTCTCTAGAAGAGTCCTGTTCATGCGTTCAGCAACTCCATTCTGCTGAGGAGTATAAACCGTGGTCTTATGTCTCTCGATCCCTGCATCCTTGCAATAGCTATCAAACTCCTTGGAGGAAAAATCACCACCATTGTCAGTTCTTAAACATTTTATTGTTCTACCAGTGTTGTTTTCTACCAATGCTCTAAATTGCTTGAAAACTGAAAAAACATCAGACTTTCTTTTCAACATGTAGACCCAGACCTTCCTAGAAAAGTCATCAATGAATGATACAAAATAAGACGAACCACCATATGAAGTTGTAGGAGCTGGACCCCACACATCTGAATGGATATAATCAAGTATGCCTTTACTAGTATGTTTGCCTGTTTTAGACTTTTGTTTACTTTGTTTACCAAATAGACAATGTTTACAGAAATCCAATTTTCCAGATCTTAGATTAGGAAGTAACTTTCGGTCAGCCAAAATTTTCAATCCTCTTTCACTCATATGCCTAATCTTTGATGCCATAAGTGAATGGAACTACTGTCATGTTCAGACACAGACACATGATCTGACCCAGTTCTACCTTCTAATTGAAAAAGATTTCCTACCTTCTTAGCCTTCATCACTAGTAAGATACCTTTATAAATTTTCATAACTCCACCTTGAATTACAGTTTTATATCCATTTGAATCAAGTGCTCCTAATGAAATCAAATTTTTCCTTAAATCTAGTACATGCCTCACATCAGTTAATATTTTGGTTGTGCCATCAAACATTTGTAGTTGTACACTTCCTATTCCAACAATACTGCACGTGACATCATTACCCATGTACACGACTCCATCATCAACTGATCTATATGTTTTAAACCAATCTTTATGAATACACATGTGGTTAGATGCCCCGGAATCTAACAACCAATGTTGATCATGTTTTGAAATATTAACTGACAATACCTCATCACTCATACCTGAACCAGATACTGAACCTGTATCTGTGGTGTTGGCTTCCTTCTTTTTTGTCGAAGAGCCTTCTTTAGTAGCCTTCTTTCACTTCCAGCAATCCTTTTTCAGATGTCCAGCCTTGCCACAATGCCAGCACTTCACCTTGGGCTTCTTTCCTTTGGACTTCGAACGAGAGTCGTTATGCTTTCCCCCGGAGTGTCTCTCTCGTGAGCAACCTCTGGCCATCATTACCTCTGATGTAGAGGTGTCTGCATTCGACCTCTTCCTCGTCTCCTCAGCCAACAAGGCTCCAAAAACATCGTAAAACTCAAGGATATCTGATGTACTAAAGCTTATGGAAGTAACAAAGTGATCCCAGGATTCAGGCAATGAACACAATAGAGTTATTGCCTTATCCTCTGAATCAAATTTCACATCTAGACTGTCTAATTGCACCAACAAGGTATTAAAAACATTCAGGTGATCAGCAATTGAGGTACCTTCTTTCATCCGCAAACCGTAAAGCTGCCGTTTCAGGAGAATCCGATTTGTCAAAGATTTTGTCATATAGAGCTTCTCAAGCTTCGACCACAAGCCTGCGGTGGTTTTCTCTGACACAATGTTGAACAGAACATCGTCCGCCAGACACAACCGAATTGCGCTCAGAGCTCTATCGTCCATCTCATCCCATTCATCCTCCGTCATGGAAGGAGGTCTTTTGTTTTTCCCCAAAAGTGCTTTCGCCAGACCTTGTTGAACCAGCAGATCGTGCATCTTCACTTTCCAGATCTCAAAATTATTCTTGCCATTAAATTTCTCAATCTCAAAACGGGCACTTTGAGTTTTCACCATTTTGTATCAGCAAAAAAATAAACACACAATAATCTCCAATATCCATCCAGCAATAAAAGGAAAAATTGCCTATGCCTTTCTGCCTTTGCCTTAACAAAAAAAACTGCCCTTTGCACTTATATTACTTTCCTTTTAAAAAAAAACTTTCCTTTTACTTGTGCAAATTCCACCCCAAAAAAAAAAACTTACACTTGCTTTTATTTAACTGTTTGATCAACCAGCAAAAATATATAAAACAACCAACAAATATATATAGTGTCGTCGTTATGAATCCAAACAGAAGGATCCAGATCATTTGCGTAGGAAAAAAAAATGCATCAAAAAACCTGTGGTCTCTAGATTCTGCGTTGACAAAGGCCAGTCAAGGAGTTAAACACCGGCATTCTGCCACATTCCTCTTCCTAACGAAGGAATCGAGGATTCGTTCCAGCAGAATATCACTGCGCCGTTTTATATTACATAAATCCGTGCTGTGTTTTAAAGATATATACACGCATTTGTTAAAGTTTTAACATATAACTATGCAGATAATTTCAAACTAGCGTGCGGAAGACAGTTTCACGCTGTCACAAAACATTTGAAGCCCCCACGCAGCGATTACTCAAACCGGCGCATGTATCTCCACGCAGATACGCAGGTGTTTATAAATTCACCTCCCACGCAGCAAACACAATTTAATCACGCAAACAAATGGAAATTACTCTCGTTCACGCAGTCTTGGAAATGTACATCCGTTTGTAAATATGGATTAACACCGTTTGATAATAATTCCATCTCCACGCATTAACAAGCAATCCACTCCACGCATGTTTTTAAAATACATCCACGCCGTTTTCAAAATACACATCAATCGTTTTTGAATGCGCATACCTTTACTCCTCACTATGATGTAGTGCCTTACGCTCATTCCTCCAGCAATCCACGCAGCAGGTCACAGCAACAGTCACGTCCAAAACAAACGCACCCTCAGCGCTCCAGCACAGTCCGCCAGCGCTAACAGATCAACGCAGTACCTCCATCATCGATCAGCGCAGCGCCTCGATCAGCTCCTCCAGGCAGCACCTCCAACAACCTCTGATACCAATTGTTGGAATTCAGAGGCACAGCAAATCAACAAATAACACAGCAATATAAATCAAGCACATAAACACAGTTTTTAACGTGGTTCACCCAACCAATCTGGGCTACGTCCACCAAACATAGGCATCAGGAATTTATTAATAAAATCAGGAGATTACATCATGAAAGCCTCACAAAACTCTCACACTCTCAGCAAACCATCCGAATGGTTGCCTGTTATATAGCCTAGAGAATCTAACAGCCTCATTAATTCCCTCACATCAAATATAGGAGGCATTAACTCCCTCCCAACAACCTGGAGTTAATCTAGGACCTGAATTCCTATTGTTGTCACCTTCAGAGATTTTTGCCTATTTCATCCCAAACAGAAAATCTCAACAATGGTCACTCATTCAAACCTACACATACCAATAAAAATTTTGGAACCAACCTTCACTAAGGATGGAGTCCTTGTAGCCATTTCAAAAGCATAAATCTTTAACATGATATAGAAACAAAAATCAAAAGTTAATTTCCACATAGTATTCGTGTTGGTGAAGTAGGCTGACCAGAAATCCCTCATTTATGGGTGAACATATCCCATGTGAACATATCCCATGTTTTTAAGTATACTATTAAATATTACAATGAGAACCACATTATATCTCTCTTGCACAAGTCTCCTACTAACTAGTAAATAATATAGTGAGGACTAGACTCAACTACACAAATAAGGACCTCACTAAACACCCCTTGATATTGTCACGATTTATAGTCTCTAGGAGTCACTCCATTTAGATGCATATGATTTTATGGGCTTGAACATCTAAAGGATTTTCCTAGTTACAAGTCTTATCACCTTATAATGTATCTCCTTATTTATGTTTCAATGAAACCATTGTTTCAATCTACATTTTGATTAAGAAAAGCTAGCAATTACATAATGTGTTTGAGATGTGATGAAGCATGCAAATCCTCTTGCACAACAAAATATTTATGTTATGTCCTATAGGTTTTTAGTTCATTCTAGGATCTATATTCTAAACATGATGATTTGAAATATGCAATCTTACGGAGACTTGATTGTTTTATATATGTTATTCAGTGTCTTTCATTTCCATGCTAAAAGAATGGCATTTCTAAATAATAATGTGAAGCTAGGTTGCACATCTACCAGGTTTGATATTATCCACTTATTATAAGGTTATTTCATACACAACTCTTCTTAAGCATGTTCTAACTAACAATTGCAATGCTCATCTTTAATTTCCAAGTCCATGAGGTATGTATACTAGCATACATCCATCCTAACCCTAGATATATTGAGCACCAAGAGGGATTAAAAAAATTGAGGTGCAAAGCTCAATGCTTTTGGACTCCTAGATACAATTTAATAAATATTGAGGTTTATTTATAGTTGCTTAAATATGGTAAGTAAGATTAATAATACTTGGGGTTTGTATTTTAGAAGATACAATAATTAAAAAGTATAAGATACACACATATACAAAAACATCACCCCCCACCTTGGTTGTAGAGCATCTTACCTTTTTCAATGAAAACATTATGTATAATGCATCATTGCATCATATATATTACGTGTTTAACCTTCGTCATAGTTATACAAATCAAATAAGGTTTTAATCCCTCAATAGAGAATACATGGGGGATTTGTGAATTATCTAGCATGTTAGAATATCTCAAATAAATAGATTAGGAAAAACTAAAAAACATTCAAAATAAGATTTCACCTAGGTTGTTGCAAATGGATGTGATAAAAAACAAGAACATATATCTCCTCTCAGAGGTGATAGTGGAATAAATGTGGTAGATACGAGAGAGCATTGCTATGGAAAAAAAGAAAGAAAAATAAAATGTGACATGTCCAATGCATGGCCCAATGAACACACATTAACAAGGAGGCTAGAAGTTGGGATGAGTGGACATAATTATAAAATAACATGTAATTGAGCTAACAAATGAAAATATTTTTTTGTCAATAATATTGACTTTATATGCTTGCATTATATATCATGAACTTGCCTAACTGTAAAACCGTGTGGGAGTTGTAGTTTTTTCTTAGGTAAAGAGGTTTTGTATTACAATAGAATTACAAAAAGTAAAAACTTCAAAGCATTAGAGCTCAACAGAGATTGGCCATGAACATGGACCCAAAGCTGATAAAGCATATGATGAAGGCAAGTGTGGGGAAGTCTCTACTCATAGAGGAGAAACCAAAGAGCATCCTGACAATTATATTTTAGCAAAATATACAAAACCATATCTAAGGTTGAGAACAATAAGACATATAAACCACATGAGAGGCTACCTTGAAATATTAGCGACGCCAACTAGTGCTCAGGGGGGTCCCCTTGGACCATGGGGTATGGTTTGTAATAGTTTGGATCATATAGTAGAGGAAGCGCAAAGGATGTTGGATGGTTGGAGGAGGATAGAAATTCAGAGTGTTTCTAACCTAGCCACCTTAATAGCTGACTTGGTCATTGTGACCACCACCTTTGCTACAGGAGGGACCTAAGCCGTCAGACAAGCTTTGACTTACCACGTGACTAGCATCACCATGGTGAGGGGTTATCAGTCCTCTCGTCAGGAGCATTTATGTTTACTAGAAAAAATGAGGAATTGTCCACTAT
The DNA here is from genome assembly GCA_031772625.1 of Pinus tabuliformis. Lineage (NCBI taxonomy): Eukaryota > Viridiplantae > Streptophyta > Pinopsida > Pinales > Pinaceae > Pinus > Pinus tabuliformis. The sequence continues at coordinate 975,435,422 of CM062810.1, forward strand.
ATCAGTCATGGGAGACTATGAACCCTGAAGTTGCATATCGAGGTGATTGACAAAGTAGCGATACGCTGACTTTGCATGACATAAATGAAATTTTGTGTCCAAGAAATTTCCTTCTAGTAAAACATTGGTATCTTCTTGGTCCTGATAATGGCACCCCAAGAGGTTTAGTAGGAACCAAAGAGGTTCACCCATCACCCAGAGCTCTCGTACTTTAGCGTCTTCCACCATTCTTTTGTAGCGATACAAAATATTGCAATTGAAATGTTCATCCCCATACACATTCCAAGGAGGAAGGGGAGGCCAACCTCGCCCTTGGTCACCTATGATAGAGCATATTCATTATTGGAACATGATTACAGAGAAAACATATGCAAATCACTAAAACTGAGCAGAGTCTCCACCTTCACAGAACTGAGGGAACTGATGGTCATGTTGAGAGCACTCGATGTTTAAATGAGGAATGTGTGATGTCAGATCCCAAGTTGACTTGTCATACACTTAATATGCTTTAATTGCATGAGGGGATGGACTTGACACTACCAGCACACTCGAGACCCGAGACATGGTGGAATGCAAGACAATAATGGCGTTGTAAGCCCACCCTAAGTTGATGCATTGGATTCATTAAAATCATTGAAGTCTTTGAGTTGTCGGACTAACACCCGGATCCAAGGGAGTGTGGTATTTGTAGTTGGATGACCTAAATTTTATAGATTTAGTAGTAAATGTAGTTAATAGTCCTCCATGTTTGATGGACAACACTATTTCAAAGTTTTAGTTAACACATTAAGTAGATTTCATTCTTCTTTATATACCTATATTGTTTGTGAGAGTTCATATCTCTGTAGGTTCTTTAAAATTTTGAATATATATTTTCGCAGTTATTAGTCATGGTGTAGAAGCTATTTATGGAGAGAATTATGTGATGAAGGGGTGAAACATATGACGTTTGGGGCAAACACTTCACCCAACATCAGAGACAAGAAGCAATAAACATAGGTGAAGAGTAAAATATCTAACCAATAAATAAGGAGGATGTCAGGAGAGAGACTTTGGGAGAAAAAATTAATAAAATAAATAAATAAGGAGAATTTTAATTAAATAAGAATATGTGTGTGTGCGCGTGCGTGCGTGTGGCCAGGGAGGTCAAAGAAATAACATACGAAAGATGTTGGAATTAAAAAGAATAATTATTAATCTTAATTTAATAAAATTATTATATTCGTATTTAATATTATTATTATATTGAAAGCATATTATTATTATATTCAAAGCACTTAAATATATCTAAAGGAAAATAATAGTTATAAATGATAATCTTTATTTATTATGATCATGAGGGTAAATTAATAATTTATTTGGATTTATGATATTATTAAATTATCACTATAAACCATAATAAGATAGTTATTACTATTATTGTAAAAGAATAATTATACAAATAAATACTAATATAATATCAAATATTGTTATTCATATTTATTATTGATAACTAATATTAATAATATTAATGTAATAAGATTATGAATGTAATATTAATCACTATTATTAAAGATTTGATATAATAATTAATAAATTAATAAGGAATTATATAATATAAATTTTTATTGTTATTAATAATAATATTAATAGTAATTATTATTAATATCAATAATAAAAAGGAATAATGTCTGTGGGTGGTATCATAATTGGAAAAAAAGCATGTTGGAAAGCCCTTGTGTATCCAAGGGATTAGAAGTTCAATCCCCTAGACATCTCTCCCCAGTCGAACTTAAAAAGTAAAATAATAAAAAAGAATAGTATTAATAATAAGGAATACCATAATAATATTCTGCAACCTAGTATAGGATAGATATGTAGGGATATGAAGGTGTTAGATGTGAGATGTAAATATATGTCCTATAAAAATTTTGACTTTGTCAAAATAAAATAAAATTAAAATAATTTTAAAAATAAATAAAAAAATTAATTATTATAATTATCAATAAAATATTTTGACTTGATCAAATTACATAAAAAAAAAGAATACAAAATTAATAATTTTAATTATAATTAATAATGAAACCAACCTAGATCCATCTTAACTCTAGATCTATCAAGATCAAATCCCTTGAGATGCAAACATCATCTAGAATGAAAGGATATTTGATCCCTCTCAATGCTTGGTAGATCCAGAGTTAAGATGGATCTACACTGGTTAATTTATTAGTTATCATATCAAATATTTAATCATAGTGATTAATATTACATTCCTAATCTTATTACATTAATATTAGTTATCAATAATAACTATAAACAACAATATTTGATATTATAATAATATTTATTTGCATAACAAATCTTTTATAATAATGATGGTAATAACTATATTATTATGGTTTATAGTTATAATTTAATAATATAATCAATCCAAATAAATTATTGATTTACCCTAATAATAATAATAAATTAAGATTTAAGATTATCATTTATCGTTATCATTTTCGTTTAGATATCTTTAAGAGCTTTGAATATAAATTAAGTTTTGAATATGATAATAATATTAGATATGAATTTAATAATAATAATAAATTAAGATTAATAATTATTCTTAATAATTTCAACTGCTTTTGTTCAATATTCTTTTGACCCTTTTATATATATATTTTTTCATTTAATTGAAATTCTCATTTTATATCTATTTGGGGTAGCTTAATTGCCAATGATTGTGGAAATAAAATCTCACTAAACCAGAAGTCTTGGGTTCAAATCTTGTGCTATCCCCCCGATTGGGGTGAGAAGTTGGACATGATGAAGATGTAGTCCACCAAGCTTACAAAAAAAATTCTCATTTTCTATTTATTTTATTAATTTCTTCTAATGTCTCTAGCTTAACATAGTCCTTATTTATTGGTTAGATCTCCTACTCTTCGCCTATATTTATTGCTTCTTGTCCCTTATGATGGTTGAAGTATTCACCTAAGCTGTTGAACGTTTCACCTCTTCATCACACAGTTCTTTCTAGAAATAGCTTCAACACCAAGGTCTTTAAATTTCAAATACCCTTGAATTCCATCTTCATTAAAAATTGCAATGATTATGTTGATCTAATATGTAAACATGTTATAGATATCACCCCCCCTATAACTTCAATAATGGTAGGGTATGCTTTCACAAATGCTCTAAATTTTTTTGTAGATATTTCCTTTAGTGAGTTATGTACGTGGAAATTTGGCTTTAGGTGTTATGTTGGATCATACTATAATGTAAGTTATACGAATGTTCATTGTTCCACTTTCATATTAGTTGAAGATTGTATTCTTATAACTTTTAATATCTAAAATTATTATAGATGCATTTATTATTAACTATTAAAGACATATTCCACAGGGTCTTGGATAGATGGTGGTTAGGTGTGTTGATAAGGAACTCCTAGATGTTAAGTCTCTAGTTCAATTCGCCACCTTATTCGAGTGTTATTCTTGGAAATGACCATGATGTAGCCAAAACTATTAAATACATGAACAATAGTGGTTGGGCTACTTCTTTTGTTATTTTCAGGGTCATTTTACTAATAGCAAGATTCACAAATCTTTGTTGTTAGGGACTACAATGATTCAAAACGGTTACTAGATAAGATATAGATGCAAATGAAATTTCCTAAATATTGATTTGATATAATCAGTAGTATCCAGATCATGCATTCCTTTTGGAATTAAAAAATAATGAGACCTAAAGAAATCCAACTCTACATGTTCAATCTTCAATCAAGTCCATCATTTAGATTTCCAAAGCAAGAATTTCTTGAAGGTTTAGTTGTTGCATTCAATAATTGATGTCTTTTCCATATACCAACAATAAGATTCATTGTCCTCCCATTTGGTATTTGATATTCACATAATGAGATCTAATTATGGAAAACAAAGAACAAGAGTGTACACTTCTAATACTTTCAAGTTTCCCTAATTAAACAACAATATAAGTAAGGCTCGCCTTCCAAGGTGTGTAACTCATGTTCAAGGCAAGGGGTTTATATTCAATATGAAATTTATATTCAATGTGACGGTAAACATTATTTACGGTGAGATTAATTAATCCAAATTTATGAAGGGAATGGAATTCAATACATATTTATAACAAAAACACATAGATACAATAAAACTTGACCTCTATTAATAAATGGAATGTGCTGAAATTGTAAAAATGTAGAATGAAACAAAATCACTTGAATGGTAGTGGCTTATCTTTGAAAAGAGGCGTGACTACTATGTGCATTTGAAAGAGTGCATTACAATGAGGGCAAAAGGCCTTTCTAAATTAAAGAAACAATGAGGAAACCACAAACAAAAAACCATCTAACCCTATGAAATGAAATGCCAAAAGGTTTGTGCCCCCGATGGGCATAGTTGATACGTTAACTTATTGGGGTTGTAAATTTTGCATACAATCTCTGTTTGGTGCACTCAATAGGCCATTGGAAAGGCTTAACCAATAAGTACACATTTTGACCAGACCTAGGCTAGAGCATACAACTATTTCCTATGCCCTTTCCATGTCAAAATAACATCATTTGGGCCTCAAAATGGCACTGGAAGTTAAAAACACAAAAAATATCTAAAAAACCTGCCAAGCTATAGAATTATGCTTTGAGCTAGTGGAATAGGTGGGTGGCCATCGATATCCACCTATATCAGTCCTTCCCCCTCACGAATCAATGGTCTCCATTGAATTGAGTGCCCTTGCTAGATGGGAAAACTTCTGTTGGACTTGGCCTTGGGTGAGCCACTCACCTTGGTGCGAGAGCTACCCTTCTTTGACAAACTGATAAATTTAGATCCTTTGTTGGTGATTGCCCTTAATCTATGTGTCCATGATTTGATCAATGGTTTCTTGTTCTGTGAAATTGGGGTTGATCTCTATCAGTGTCAACTACTCCACTATCTTTGATGTGTCCAAAACTGGTAGAAAGTATGGTTGAATGAGGTCCATATTGAGCACTAGATGTAATCCAAGAAAGGGGGGAATACTTAGCTTTAAAACATTGTTGCCCATAACCTTGGTGATGGTGTAAGGTCCATATCAAACTAGATGAAGGCTCAAAACATTGTCATCCGCAACCTTGGTGATGGTGTAAGGTCCATAACAAAGTGGATGAAGCTTCTAATGGGGTCTTGTAAGGTGATCTTTCTACAAATGCAACCAAACCTTGTCTCCCACCTAGAATTTATGTGGCACTTGATTTTTATCATGGTATTCCTTATACTTAGTACTGGATTTCTATAAAATATCATGGAACTATTGATGGATGTGCTGAATCTATTCAATGAATTTGATGGCTTTGTCAGACTTAGAGTTATCATGGGAAGATTTCCCCTGTGTGGACGCAAGGGGTAGTGCTACATAATTAGGACCTAATTTTTGAAATCATAGGCCCACCTGAAAATTGATTTGGTCAATTGAGCTATGGAGGGATATACTATAGTTGTGATAAGCATATGGGAGACTTTCATCCCATGTGCATGGATGCTTGGAGTTGTACATGCCCAAGATATGAAAAATCATCTTGTTGACATCCTTTATATTTCCATTAATTTAGGGGTGGAAGGTAGTGGATTTGGTGAGATTGGTATCCAACAGTTACTAAAGGCTTGGTAAAAATGTGCTTAGGAACCTATTTTCCTGATATAATATGATGGTCTATGGTATATGAAAATATACCCACACTCGTTCGAAGAATAGCTTGGAAGAAACCTCTACTGTGATATTCTTCTTGTAGGGTGTTACAATGAACATCTTAGAAAATCGATCAACAACCACAAATACATAGTCATTTCCCTATTTGGTTGAACGAAGACTAGACATGTAGCCCATTAAGATGGATTCCCAAGATTTGTTGGGAGTAGGAAAATGGGTGTATAGGCCTTTCTTCTTAATATTTGGTCTGGAAATGGCATAGGTAGTGCAGGACCCGATATACTTGTTAACATCTTGTCGAAGTTTTGACAAATAGAAATACTTTTGTAGTATGGCCACAATATTTTCCATACCAAAGTGTCTTACCATTTTGTTATACGGAATTTATACCTATGGATAAGTACATCTACCCTAAGTGGGTAGTTACACTTAGAAAAATAGAAGTAAAAATGTTTAACCTTTTCCTACGATAGATAGATAAGATAAAGGAACCTACTTGTGATCCTTCGCTTCCTTTGATCTCATTTGAGTTGCTCCTGTCACTCCCGCTCAAACTCAATTCGCTCAATTGGTACCTGCCAACATAAACAGAAAATGAAAACAATCAAAGCATATGATCTATATACTGTAAACAAATGGAATCGACAACATTTGAACATACATTCATCATAGATATAGACAAAAGTATTGGAAATGGAACAAACAACTTTATTGATTGATAGAAGGAGAAGTTACACCCACTGTGGTTTGATCTTGTGTCACTCATCCAGCTTAGTCCAAACCCTCATTACACCAATAGAAACATCAATCCAGCAGCATAACATTACTTGACAATGATTTGAAGTCTCCAAACCAACATTATTTCTCTATAATATCCAAGTTCCAGTGCCCTGATCACTATGATGAGTGGTAAATTTATAGGGAAATGCAAGTGGTTTTGTCATAAATAGGGTATTGAATGGTTTTCCATAATTGGATAGTTAGTTTCCATGGAGAAATGGATGAGAAGATAGAGGATTAGATTATTCATAGCCTATCCATAGTCGAGCTGATAGGATGAGATAAGAGCTGGGCATCCTCTAGAATGTTTTAGAATCAAGGAATATTCCTAGAATCCTATGTCAATTTCGCTCATCCTCGCCAAGCGCAGGTTTAAGTGGGCCTAAGTGCTATGCAGCGCAGGTCTGAATGGACCTATCTGCTATGCAGAGAAGTTTCCCCTGACCAAGGCTGTGTTAGTTTCCCAAGGAGGCATTTTAATAGGGTTTCAAACTAGGAAACTTTTATGGATGAAAGCACTCAATGAAGTCGCATGTCTAGGGCATGTAGCAACTGAATTAGGGTTTGATAGACCCTATTTACACTGATCTGATCGTTGGGAGTGATGTGCCCAAATAGACATGTAACAGCTGCCCCCTAAAGTATGAAGTCAAAAATGATAATGTTGAGTAATATGCTTTATAATGTGATGAGGAGGATCTAAAGCAGACATGACCTGGATCAATTACAATAAATAATATCATGATATCTTTGAATTTTTCATGAATAGCTAAGGGAAGGCATACCCATGCTTAGCATATAAACTTTTCATTACATGTAAATAAATTAGATATTTGTCTATAGATATAGATCAATGACTATCTGTGTAAAGCCATCGTACAGATGATTTAGTACTCTCCTGAAATCGTAGCCCAGATGGATGAAACTAGATCTGGGGTCTCCTATCTCATCCAACCATTTTCTCAAGTACGAGTCTAACCATGTGAAAATGTGATATGAAGTCGAACATGGGAAGACATTGTTTGATTACCAGCCAATGATGTAAACTGTTAACAGACGCGAGAGAAATCTCCAATAATGATAATGATTCTCAAGGTACTACAGTACAGTCGGCATGGTGAGAATAGATGTTTTGATGTCGAACACCATACAAAGTCTTTTAGTCGAAGGCCTGTGATGTCAACCTATCGCTGGAAGTGAGAAACTTGCCATTGATGTATGCAAGCCTCAAGGTACTGGAAGGGTGTTTCTAAGTCAACTTCCTGAATAATGTGCTAATGTTGACAAGAAGCGACTCACCGCAGGAGGGCCTTGATATATCCCCCATCAATGACACGAAATGATTGTAATTATTTTGAAGACAGAATGTAATTAATGACACATTGTTGAAGAATGGTGGACATGAAAATGAAGGTTTATGAGTATTTGCAAAGGATGAAGTTTACTGAGTAACTTCTCTTGAACATGTCAGCGACATTGAATGAATTGGCAGCATTGACCCAAAACCAAAGTGACAAATGGTGTGATAGACCATAGGTATGATAACTATCAAGCATATAATCCAACCCAAATAGTCACAGAGATGAAGTGAAAGTGTCATGTTCAAGAGCGACTTGCTACCATAAAGTGATTTATCCCTTTTCCCATTTTCCCCAGTCATTGCTGACTAGTACCTCTTTATTTATTTTTAACAAGCTTGAGGAGGATAACATATGCTTGAAGTATAATTTCACCCTTCGGGTGAATCCATCGCTATGTGATGTTTTAACGAGTCTAGTGAAGGTGAAACTCGGTCTTGTCATGATGGAAAAGTTTGTTGCTATTTGATGCTTTAACAAGTTTAATGACAATGAGAACTCAGTCCTTTTCATGTTTAGAGAGTTTGAAAAGGGACAAAAAGAAAAATCCACAAGTTATTTTTCCTAAATTTGTCTCTCAAGTTTGAAAAAGTGTAAAATAATACAAGAGAGAACCTATTGACCATGTTTGATCAATGTATTCCTTTTTCATAATTAATCTATCTCAGTTTGGAAAAGGGTTAAACTTATACTAAGTAGATGTTGTTTCCAATCCATTTACGAGCTGAAAAGGACAAGTGCCTGACAATATTTTCATGTTAAAAGAGTCAGAAAAGAGCTTAAAAGTAGACCCCCTATTTTTATTTTCTTTTAACGAGTCAAAAAAGGAAAATACTCGGTGATCTTTTCATTTTTTACGAGTCAGAAAAGAGCTTAAAGGTGACTCGTCTTAGAGGAACGAGTGGTGTCTAGGATAGCAATTGGTTTCAGTGATGTTGGAACTTCTCAAAACATGTTGATTTATGTGAAGAGGCTAACTAATAAGACCACTCATTGCAACTGTTCCTCAAAAAGGGTAAAACAACCAAGTGAAAACGTATGATCAGCCAAGCAGATAGTGACGATGGAAGGAGAAAAACCAAGGCTCATATGAAGGAAGAGGCTGATAGAATGGCAATCACAACGGTTAAAATGGAGATGGTTTCATTCTTACATAAGCTTGAACCATAGGGAACTATTCTTGGATTCAGTTTCATGTTTACATAAGCTTGAAACGAAAAAACTATGCTTGGATTTAGTTTCATTTTTTACACAAGCTGGGTTCATTTTACACAAGCTTGAACCATGAAAGAACTATGCTAGAGATTGGTTTACATGCCCCCAACATGATGACTCGATTCTAGGTGCATGCCCCCCAAGCTTCATTACACTCACCTAAGTAGACTACTCATGGCTATTAGGTGGATGGAATGAAGGTTTATTTATGAGATCAAGTGAAAGACTCGATTGGGATTTTACGAGATCTAATCAAAGACTCAAATTGGAACTTTTCTCCAGGGGACCTTTTTTCATTTTTTAATGATCTTGGCACAAGACAAGGAACTCTACTTAGATTCCTTGTTTCATTTCTTAACGAGCTTGAAACAAGACAAGGAACTATGCTCAGATTCCTTGTTTCATTTTTTAACAAGCTTGACACAAGACAAGGAACTATGCTCTGGGACCTATTTCATTTTTTAATGAGGTTGACACAGTAAAAGAACTATTCTCATATTCCTTGTTTCATTTTTTAATGAGCTTGAAACACGACAAGGAACTATGCTCATATTCCTTGTTTCCTTTTTTAACGAGCTTGACACAAGACAAGGAACTATGCTCTGGGACCTGTTTCATTTTTTAATGAGGTTGACACAGTAAAAGAACTATCGTCATATGCTTTGTTTCATTTTTTAACGAGCTTGACACAAGACAAGGAACTATGCTCATGATTCCTTGATCACAACCCATAAGAGGTCATGACTTCCAAGGGGTTCTCATGATATGGGAGAACAATGCTCTAGAAGGTATACATAGCTAGGAATCCATTAGAGAGATCTGGTTCTAATGCCCCTAGTATATAATGCACAACATCACGGAATTGATTGTCATTTGATGTAGGCATGGAACAGGTTGCCACATAATTGACCCATGGTAGGGAAGATACCATTGGGACAAAAGGACCATTTAGGGAAGATGTTTGATTGAAAGCCATATTTGGTCCGAGAAATGAAAGATGGTCAACAGTGACAATTTTGCCTTCTTGTAGGAAACACATCACTCGAAAGAGTGTTGAAACAATAGCTCCCATTTCATAAACATAGTCGTGCCCAAGAATTAAATTGTAATCTAAAGGGCCTTGGACTACCATCACATTGAGATAAACAATTTTTCCTCCCAAAGTAATAGGCAACTGAGGAAGGATCCCTAATGGTTAGCTGGTTCCTCTATTAAAAGCCAACAGATTCTGGATAATAGGCACAAGTGGCAGCGAACTGAGCGCCTGCCAAGAAGTGGAGGAAAGGATACTCACAGATGCATCTTCATCTATAATAGTGTTGGATACAATCATATTATAAACTTGTACTATGATCTGGAAAGGCACATAAGAAGGAAGACGACATCATGCCAGTCAATTCTAATCAAAGGAAGTGACTAGACTACTTGGAGGGGGTACTGTAAGAATGGGAGAATTACCCCCTTAAGTTACGAGAACGGGGGATTTTCCTCCTGTCTTGATGGAATAGGAGGGTTGCCTCCAAGCTCATTGGAATCTGAAGAAACGAAAAGAACCCAAGTGATATCATACTCACTCTCTACGGGAAAGGTACGATTAACTGAAGGTATTTTTCGAAAATTTGTATTACTTATGCTAATGTCATTAAAGAAATCATTCCTACTTTTATTCTTACAAGGATGAAGAGAGTCTTGAGCATCCAATACCTTTGTTGAGTCAAAGTCTCTCTAATATACAAGCGAAATATACGTTAATTGAAAAATATTCTTATGATTTAGTGAAAGCTAATGGAAAATTTCATATTTTCATCCCTGGTAACCATATTGAGATAAAGGTCCCTTTTACCGCAAATAAATTCTTGTTATCTCAAACCATTATATAAGATAAATTACACATTGTATTACCAAGATGCAAGAACATGATTTCATGATTAGTATTTAAAAAGCAGTAAAGGGATGGTACTTAGACTTGTATCTAGCTCAGCATGCTAAACCAATTTGCACCACTAAGAATGATGATAGTTCCTTATTTTCCATTTTCTTAATTAAGTATGAAGTTATGGATATGATAAATTATCCTTGGTATCATATATAATTTATTATTTTTATCATAAACATTGTCCAAATCGCTTTGAAAAGCATAAGTGAATAAGGTTTTGTCTTGAAACTTAAAAATGTCTCATTTTGGGTTGTATTGATGAAACAACAACTCAAAATATTCTTGAAAAGATATAGAGATCCATTGACTTAGATATTCATATTGGTAGTCATTTTGCTATGGAAACCATTGCTCATAAAATCTTAAGAACTGGATATTGGCCTTCCATATTCAAATATTATTACAAGTTTGTTCGAGCTTTTGATGAGTGTCAAAATGCCATTGGAAAAGAGAAATTATTAGCCATGCCTTTACAAATTGTTATACGTGAGTTCCCATTCTCAAAATGGGAATGGATATTATAGTGCCTATTAACCCACTTTCTAATATTGGCTCTTTATTCCAAATGCTACATATTACATTATGAAGTGGGATGAAGTAGTGCCACTTAATCATGCCAAATATGAGTAAAAATTTATTTTCTTGAGAGAAATATCTTTTCTTAGTTTGGATTACCAATTGAAATTATCTTCAATAATAGACCAAATTTCATGCACGGAAAATTGACTCATTTCTACAATAAGTTTGGAGTGAACATTTCACTTCATCAACCTATTATCGTCATGAAAAATGGAAAAGATAAGACTAAAAATAAAAAATTAGCTAGGATTATGGAAAAGATTATTAGTGATAAAAGTTTCCAATGTTATACACTTTTGACATATTCTTTATAGGAAAACCAGAAAACCACTAAAACCAATATAGGTCACACCCCTCTCCAATTACTATATGGTTAAGAAATTGCTATTCTTGTTGAGCTTGAAGTAACCTCTATCAGATTGGATTTTCAATCAGAATAATTAATGTCAAAAGATCCCAAATATTTAATGCTTTGTTGGATCTTAAATAATAAATAGACCATGCCTTAACCAATTTAAAGAAAATATAGCAAATCGTAAAAAATATTTCGATAACAAGGAAAAGACAACTATTTTCTAAGTTGGCCAAAAAGTCCTTTTATGGGATTCTTCTCTTGATGATGAAGACAGTATGATTTTATCTTATACTACTAATGGTTCAAACCTGAAACATTACATTGAATTTGAAATTATTTTACTTTTCATCAAGAGTAGAATCCCATAAAAGGACTATTTGGCCAACTTCAAAAATGGTTGTCTTTTCCTTATTATCAAAATACTTTTTTACGATTTGCTATCTTTTCTTTAAATTATTTAAGGCATGGTCTTTTTGTTCTTTAGGAGCCCACAAATCATTAAATATTTGAGGATATTTTGAAGTTAATTCGTTTTATTGAAAATCTAATGATAGAGGTTGATCCAAGCTCATTAGGGAATAACAACTTCTTAACCATAATGTAATTGGAAGGGTTGTGACCTATATTGGTTTTAATGGTTTTGTGGTCTACCCATAAGGAATATGTCAAAGGAGTATACCATTTGCAACACTCTACAACACTCTGATATGCTTTAACAATAGTCACTCATCTCCACCCACACAACTCTATCCTCTACTCTTCATTAGCATACAACAAATCTCAGCCTTCTACACTCCTTAGCGCACAATCTTCTCTTGGCCTTGCTTCACATATCACAGTCTCATCTCTTGGCCTTCTTTCACACATCACAGGCACTTTTGGCCTTTCTCACTGCGCACAGGCAATTCATCCTTACACACAACTCAAAGGCTGAGCTCTTGGCCTTGCTTCACACAACACAAGCTCAGTTCCTGGAATTTTCTCATAGCAACTCATAGGCAGCTTCGACCTTCTACACAATGCACAGGCACTTCAGCCTTTAACACAAAGCACACAGAAAAATTCGGCCTAACACACATAGAGTGCTTCTCTCAAGGTCTTCTCTTTTCTTCTGCTTAGGCACACTCGACCTTTACACACAGAACTAGCTCTTACAAAACCTATCATAGTAGTGCACTTACCCAGAGCTCTTTCCTCTTGGCTCTATGGAAACAATACTTCATTCCCCCCCAACATGCTTAATCTAGCTCCTGGGTTTTGTTCCTTTGCTCTCTCTCCAATTGATGCTACCACACTATCCTGTGTCAACACTACACTTTGTACCTCGGCATGGCCTTACACTTTGTTGTCTGCATTGGTCTCGGTATCTACCACTGCGTTCACTTAGAATGGGCACCTGACTGCTCTTAATGACTTCTCCATACTGAGAATTAATTCTCAGTCCACCTACTCACTCAATACATGCACATTCCTTTTTGTCTACAACTTTCCCATCACTGAGACTTGCCATGCATATTCAAAGCTCACAGAGCTTGAAAACACTTCAGCATGGATTCTCTGTACTTCAGGCATAGACATTATGTGGACCATTGTCCTTGTTGACTTGTTGTCATAGATCTTCAACTGATCCATGACAATCACCATTAATCCTGTGACCAAACCTTTGTTTTACATTCACTCCTACAGCTACCGACCCATATGCCATCAATACACCTGTTGGGTTTTGTTATATTCTTTCCATGACTAGCCCACATAGTTAACCAGGGGGCTGGGGGGGGGGGGGCAGAGCCCCCTTTTGTTGCACCAATTGTGTAGTGGGGGGAGGGGGGGTGTCACAGGGGGTTTGAGGCACACCCGTAATCCCACTTTATGGGGTCCGAGGTAGCGTCCTGGAAAATTTTGGTTTTTGACCCTATGTTAGGATGGGCGAACCCACCTATGGTTTTGTGCATGATTTTCGCACATGTTTTTGGACGCAATGGTTTTTGGTCCATGGTATTGGATGCTTCGGCATGTATAAATATGTATTATAACATTGAAAGGAATAATGAAAAATCAAGCTGGTAGTCCCGGTTTTGGGATCCACGGGAAAATCTCTGTGTATATGTGTTTTATGTGTTATGCTCTCGCATTGTTTATTTTCTGTGTTTTAGAATTCGTATGCAGGTAATTTCTGTATGGGGTTAAAACCTACATTTGGTATCAGAGCAGTTTTGGCTTCAAGGGGACACCTTTGTTGCTGAGGGGTTTCGCTCGGGCCTATGGTAGACCCTGTTCCGTGGGATATCTGCAAGATCGATTTTGTTGGTGAAAGAAGATGGTGAGCAGTGGAAAGATAGAGATCGAGAAATTTAATGGTCAGAGTTTTGAGTTGTGGAAACTCAAGATGGAGGATCTGTTGGTGGATAAAGATCAGTGGATCGCGGTAGATCTGGGTACTAAACCAACGAGAGTGTCTGATGAAGAATGGAAGAAATTGGATCGGAAGGCAAAGAGCACAATACAATTTTGTGTCTCAGATTCAGTATTGTTGAATGTATCAGGGGAAGCTACGGTGAAGGCTCTGTGGGACAAGTTAGGGACTTTGTACTAATCTAAGTCTCTGGTGAATAAACTGTTCTTGCGGAAAAAGATGTATAACATGAGGATGAAAGATGGAGACTCGGTGACAGAGCATCTAAATGCATTAAATATTGTGGTAAGTTAGTTAGCATCCTTTGATATTAAAATTTTAGATGAAGATAAGTGCATCAGTTTGTTGGGTTCTCTACCAGATTCATGGGATAGTCTGGTTATTGCAATAGGTAGCAATGCAATTGCCTTGCAGTTTGATGAAATAGTCTCAGCCTTGCTGACGGAGGAGATGAGACAGAAAAATATGGAGAGCCAGAATGGTGATGCCTTGTCTGTACGAGGACGGTCCCATAATAGAAACAAAAATAAGTCATCGAGTGGGAGATCTAAATCTAGAGGGAGATCTAAATCTCCAGGAAAACCTATAAAGGTGGTGTGCTGAAAATGCGGAAAGGAAGGGCACTACAAAAGGGACTGTAAATCTAAAGCTCCTGATAAAGGAAAGGGATCTGACGATGCTCCTTTTGTAGAGGTGAAAACCACCTCAGATGAAGGTGGGGATGTGTACTTGGCTTCTTCAAGTACACATGTAGATCATGAGGCGTGGTTAATTGACTTAGGTGCATCCTTTCACTTCACTCCCCATAGAGAGTGGTTTTGCGAGTATGAGAAATAAGATGGTGGTGGTGTCTTCTTAGGGGATGATAGGAAGGCTAGAATCATTGGCCATGGAAAAGTAAAGTTGAAGTTGCAAGGTGGAAGGGTTAGAACACTTCTGGGTGTTCTACATATTCCTGCATTGGTTAGAAATCTGATTTCTGTAAGCAAGTTGGATGATACAGGTGTGAAAACAGTGTTTGAGAAGGATACCTGCAAGATGGTTCAAGGAGCACTGGTATTGATGCAGGGAGTTCAGATTGGAACTCTGTACAAACTACAAGGTAGCACTGTTGTTGATGGGTGCAACAGTTCTGTGGTTCCTGAAAGTGGACCAGAAAATCTAATGGTATCTAGAGAGAAGACCATGCTGTGCCATCAAAGGCTTGGACATATTGGAGAGAAGGGCCTTCGAATACTTATGGTAAAGGTATGGTAGAAGGTATGAGTAATAGCTCTCTGGATTTTGATTTCTATGAAAGTTGTGTATATGGGAAGCAGAATCGGGTGAGTTTCCCCTCTGGTAGTAAGAGGGCGAAATACATTAGAACTTGTGCATAGTGATGTGTTTGGACCTGTGAAGTTTCCATCACTGGGTAAGTCTGTGTACTATGTATCATTTATAGATGACTTCTCAAGGAATACATGGATATATATCCTTAAGAAGAAATCTGAAGCCTTTGACAGGTTTAAAGAATTTAAGGCTCTCGTTGAAAATCAGACAGAGAAGAAGATAAAGGTGTTGAGGACAGATAATGGTGGAGAGTTTTGCAGCAAGGAATTTGAAGAATTCTGTAAGAAGTGTGGTATAGCACGACAGAAGACTACTCCATAAACACCTCAGCAAAATGGAGTTGCAGAAAGAATGAATAAGACGTCGATGGAAAGGGCAAGAAGCATGCTCAGTGGTGTCGAGTTAGGACAGGAATTCTGGGTAGAGGCGGTGGATACTACATGTTACCTGGTTAATAGGTCACCTTCATCAGCGTTGGAGGATAAGACTCCACAAGAGGTATGGACTGGTAAGAAACTCTCTCTTTCACATCTGAGGGTATTTGGTTGTGATGCATATGTACATGTTCCAAAGGAGAAAGAAACCAAGTTGGATAGTAAATATGAAAAGTGCATCTTTATTGGGTATAAGGATGGTTTAAAGAGTTATAAGCTTTGGAACCCAGTCACAAGGAAGGTTGTGTACAACCGAGATGTGGTGTTTAGAGAGGTCAAAGATGTTATTAAACATGAAGTCCAACCAAAGGAACCTGAGAAGATAGAGTTTTGACTCTACAGCAGAGGAGGAATTAGAATATGAAGAGCCACAAACTCCGGGTGTGAGAAGATCAGTTCAAGAAAGAAGGCAGCTAGAAAGGTATAGACCATCTACTTTCTGTTCAAATTTTGCTTTATCTATTACTGACGATGATCCCAGAACTGTGAGGGAAGCAATAGATTCAGAAAATGGAAAACTCTAGAAAGAGGCCATGGTTGATGAAATGGAATATTTGCACAAAAATGAGGCTTGGGATCTGGTGGAGTTTTCGGCTAGAAGGAAACCCATTAGCGGCAAATGGGTGTTCAAGAAGAAGACAAATGCAGAAGGAAAGGTCGAGAAATACAAAACTCAGTTGGTAGCAAAAGGTTATTCCAAGGTGTCAGGAATTGATTTTGGTGATATATTTTCTCCTGTTGCCAAGGTAACTTCTATTAGATTACTTTTATCTGTTGCTGCTGCTTTTGATTTTGAGGTAGAACAGATGGATGTGAAGACAACATTTCTTCACGGGGATCTAGAAGAGGAAATCTACATGAAGAAACTTGAAGGCTTTGCGGTGAAGGGTAAGAAAGAATTGGTATGCAAGTTAAAGAAGTCTTTGTATGGGTTAAAACAATCACCAAGGATGTGGTATCAGAAATTTGATACATTTATACGAGGACTTGGCTTCACAAGAAGCAAAGTAGATCATTGTGTGTATTTTAAATTAATTGGTGACCGTGTTATTTCTTTGGTCTTGTATGTGGATGATATGTTGCTAGTTGGAAATGACAAAGAAATTATCTAGGATTTGAAGACGCAGTTGTCCTCCAAATTTGACATGAAAGATCTTGGTGCTGCAAACTATATTTTGGGCATGGAAATTAAAAGAGATTGGGCAAAGAGGAAGCTCTGGTTAAACTAGAGGAAGTATGTCGAGACAATACTGCAGAGGTTTAATATGCAAGATAGTAAACCAGTGAAGGTTCCTATTCCTGTAGGCATGAGGTTATCTACTGAACAGTGTCCCAAGACACAAGAAGAGGAAGAGGACATGTCCCGTGTTCCATATGCAAGTGCAGTCAGTAGCCTGATGTATGCAATGGTTTGTACTTGACTAGACATTACACATGCAGTGGGAGTATTGAGTAGGTTTATGTCAAAACCAGGGAAGGAGCACTGGACAACAGTGAAGCAGGTTTTCAGGTATTTGCGTGGCACTAGTGATTATGGTTTGTGCTACCAAGGAAGACTAGGATTGGACAAAATGTTGGATATTCATGGCTTTATTGATGCAGACTAGGCTGGAGATCTGGATCAAAGAATATCTACAAGTGGGTATGTGTTTAACCTATTTGGAGGTGCGGTCAGTTGGATGAGTAAGAAACAATCTGTAGTGGCACTATCAACTACAAAGGCAGAATACATGGCAACCACTCATGCAAGCAAGGAAGCAGTTTGGTTGTAGAGATTGTGTTCAAGAATGGGGTTAGTACAGGGAGCTATAAGGATAGACTGTGACAGCCAAAGTGTAATTTTCTTGGCAAAGAACCCCGCATATAATTCAAAGGCAAAGCACATTGATGTTAAGTATCACTTTGTGAGGGATATGATAGAAGACAAAAAGGTGTTGCTGGTAAAGGTGGACACTTTGAAGAATATTGTAGATGCATTGACAAAATCTGTGAGCTCTGAGAAGTTCTCTTGGTGTAGAGAGACAATGGGTGTTTCAGGGCTGGAAAATTGACTAATCTCTCTTGTGGCCCCCTGTGGAAAGAAAACAAGAAGTGGGAGAATGTTGGGTTGTGTTATATTCTTTCCACGACTAGACCACATAGTTAAGCAGAGGGTTAGAGGGGGGGGCGGGTGCAGAGCCCCCTTTTGTTGCACTGATTGTGTAGCGGGGGGCGGGGGAGGGGGTGCAGAGCCCCCTTTCGTTGTGCCAATTATGTAGTGGGGGGGTGCAGAGCCCCCTTTCGTTGCGCCGATTGTGTAGCGAGGGGGTACAGAGCCCCCTTTCATTGCGCCGATTATGTAGCGGGGGGGGGGTTCATAGGGGGTTTGAGGCACACCCTTAACCCCACTTTAGGATGGTCAGACCCACCTATGGTTTTTTGCATGATTTTCGCACATGTTTTTGGACGCGATGGTTTTTGGTCCATGGTATTGGACGCGATGGTTTTCGGTCCATGATATTGGATGCTTAGACATGTATAAATATGTATTATAGCATTGAAAGGAACATAATGAAAAATCAAGCTGGTAGTCCCGATTTTGGGATCCAGGGGAATATCTCTGTGTATATGTGTTTTATGTGTTATGCTCTCGCATTGTTTATTTTCTGTGTTTTAGAATTTGTATGCAGGTAATTTATGTATGGGGTTAAAACCTACAACATCTCTATACTGAGATATCAGATTTTTTATCACAAAACCACAGTGGCACAATGTTTCACATTGTTAATTTTCGATCTCTGATATTCAAGCCCCTTCTGCTTTAGCTCCCTAATATTTCTCAACCATAGGATCGGGTGTTGTTACCGAGGGCTTAGCCTTAAGGCGCTAAGCATTTTAGACTCCTTCCGAGGGCCTTTTTCCTTTGTTAAATCTCTACGCCTGTGATCATGTGTTTTATCCACAACCAGCACTAAACATTATCGGAGCCCCCTTATCGGTGTTTTTCACTTGTTGCACATATGCAAGCAACCATACAACGTCGATTTTTGATCTGGAATTTCCTAGCTCCATGTTTCTTAGCCCTTGGTTCCTTAACACTTCGCAACCACGTGATGGCCCCCATGTCGAAGCCTTCTAATTGGTGATTTCCAAGTCTGGCCAATGTGCCAACCATCGAAAACCTCTAATTGTCAATTTTCAATAGATGATAGGCACCATCTGTTAAGCCTTGGCCCTTGGTTCCCTTAAGCCTTCGTGACCACCTGCTATCCCACATCTTGGTGAAATTCCATTGTGGCACATGAGCTAACCATTTCAAACCTCCGATCATAGATTTTCGAAGTGACGTCATCTCATTACATATGGCATATTTTCACTAGTGACACATGTCACTTAGATATGGCCCATTAGGTCATCCATAAACACTGAAACATCCTACCACATGTCCCTTCGTACTGTGACGTCATGCTGACGTCAGTGGTCATGTGTCTTGTATTGGAACCAATCAGATCTTGCCACTTGTCCTCATTGGAGCTCATCACCTGCTGCCATGTGTCCTTATCAGAGCTTCATAATGTTTCCCTCTATCCTTATAAGAGCCTACCACCATCTGCTATGTGTCAATATCGGAGCCTACCGCCAGTTGCCATGTGTCCTCATCGGAGCTCAACAAGTGCTTTCATGTGTCCTTATCGGACCCAATCGGATGCCACCACATGTCCTACTTTGAGGACATAGAAGCTGCCTTACCAACCTTTGTTTTGAGATGAATTACTTCATTAATTTGCATTAGTCTCTCCTCGACGCTTTAACACTTAAGGCACAATGTCAAGATTTTAACTCAATCGACATTCACTGATCGACGAATTCCAATGGCTATCATATATGAAACTGTTGATTTCCGATCTCTGATGCACCACTGTGCGCCAACTGTCGAGACCTTCGATATGCGATATTGCAAATCGTATATCACACATTATTGTTGCACTGCACCACTAATCCTCCAATCACCAATTGTGATTCGTGGAGACCTCCGATATGTTGTATAGCTGATATGAAATGTTTACTAATCCTCTAATATGTAATCACCGATATCGGCAGGACTTCAGATATGCTGGGTCTCTAATTTCTAATTGGAAAATTGCATTCACTATGTGATGCACCTTAGAACCTCTGATTGTCGATTGTCGGGACCTCTAATTGTCAATTGTCGATTGTCAAGACCTCTGATTGCCAATATCACTAATCACTATTTGGAAATTTGTACTCATAGTGTTATGCACCTGGATCCTCTGATTGTTGATTGCCTAGATGGTATACTAATGCTACTTTGATATGCGATATTCCTCCCCGCTTAAGACTTTAAACCACTCAACTTCAATTGGTCATAAATTTTGAACCATAATTCCATATCTAGAATTCACATATCGTTTGAAAACTCTTCCCTAGAAATTTCCAAAGGAGAGGGTCTGATTAGCCTTTGAGCCCACATTTTACCTCAAAACATGGCTCGAAACTCACTGCCAATATTCTATTCTTGAACTCTTTAGACAGCTGGGAAACACACCCACAATGTGTCCTTAGCATGAGGCGTGTAGCAACTATGGACTTTCATCTTGGTCCATCATTGTAATAATCATTTGATGTCTTCTCCAATAATCTTGCTACTATGATGATTCTCTACATGAAACCTGTAGCTACTAAGAGACTCCTCCTGAGCCATCACTACCAACATCTACTGCAACAAGCAACCAAGATTCGCTGGTTGACATCAATGCCAACACTCCTACCAACTGTTAGAATATCCAACTGCCCAACACAACTCCTTAGCTTGACTGTTGACATCAATGCTAGCACACCTGCAAATGCCTTCTCAAGGCCACTAGCCATGCATACAATGCCAACTATCCAACAATCTCCCCCTTTGGCATTGATAGCAACACACCATCATTTTATCGAAGTGATGGCCAAACCTCAAGTTGCTTCCACACATCTTATGGCATAAAACACGGATAACCTTCTTGCCATCACAAATTCTCCACAACGTTTCTCCCCCTTTGACATCAATGGAAAGGGGCTACAAGTTTCCTTTCTCTCCCCGTGCACTCATCAACTATGAGGACCAGAGTCTGGCTGTTGAGATGTGCATTCTGTGTTGCAAACCTTTCTACCTGGAGTGTCGTTGTTGTTGCTCCATAAACTGGGCAAATGTGATATGCTCCCCCTGAACATATACTGCCTCTGATTTTTCCTTCTAGTTTTGGTATGGTTGTTGGCTAAGAACTCTATCCACCAATGCATCTTTTGTATAAAAAAAATATTGATACACATTAAATTGCGTAGGGTATTATTGCTGCTACTGCAAGTACCAATTATAATGATCCATTTTGGCTCGTCCTTATTTGTTATTGCTGCTACTTCCATGACTACTCTCATTTTTTAACATCTCATCTTCTCCCCTTGAGATCATTTTCATACTATGCAGACTTTTCTTTGCTCAACAATATTCCTTTCTAAGGCTACCCATTGTTTCCTGCTACTACTTATCAAAGAAACTCCCCCTGAGCCAATGCTACTTGATCTCCCGCAAAGATATCTCGCCTTTGTTTGGGGACTGATCAAGTGGACTTGACAAGACTGTGAGCTTCCTGTCATTCCAAACTTCCACTGCAGCATATCTTCTTCCCACAACAAAAGATATCATTGTGTACTCCTCATGTTGGTTGCACTCCTCCTTCATCCATCAGATGCACCATTCTAATTATTCTTCTTGGCCTCTTGTATTTGAGTTACTCGACCTCACTTGAGGCCCTTCTCTTCCTTCACTGAAGAGAAACAGAGGATCTACTACCCCTGGGAAAATCATCCCCTTTCTTTCTCCATACCTTTAAAGGTCGAGATCTGACAGAATCATTTCCATCTTACTTCTTCTTTACCCCTGTTTGGGTCTTCTCTCGGTTGCACTTGGGTAGAAGAAATTTTTCATTCAACTCCTCTTTCTTCGCCCAAATCCACTTAGAGCCTCTCTTCCTTTCAGAAGGGTTTGCTACAAGAGTAGGATAATTACTCTTTTGAATTATTCCTCCTCTATGCACCTTTATCTATTGACACAGAGAATTGAAGACATATGAGTATGTTTCTACTCTATTATTTCTCCTTGTCTTCAAATTCCGAGTTGTTGCATTCACATGCATATGCTAAGAAGCATTCTGTCTATTCTCATTTTTACAGTTAGCTCTCTTGTGCCCGAGATTGCCACAATCATAGGATATGATTTGGCTTAAGATTAGGGCATAGGAATTACCCTTTTTGACATCCCTTTGTCAAAAATCCTCTCTATGCCAACATGACTTCTTCCATCCTTTTTGTGCATCCTTGGGTTGCTTCTACCCAACACATTTTGTTTCCTTGCATGCCATCTACAGTCTATGGATTTATCTCCATAATTATTGCAAGAAAAACAAAAACCATAAAAATTCTTTTGATGACAGAAGTTACCTCTTCTTTGAAGGTTTTGTCATTGAGGAGGAGAGGTCCTCTACTGGCTCTTCATGTGCCTTCTATGACAACATTAATTTCTATCATGAACTCTTTGTTGCAGCTGCCTTGCCCTGGTCTGTTGCACTTGCTACCGCTGTTGCTTGGGCTTCTACAACACTTGTTGCTACTGTGGCTTGGCCTTCTACTGCTACCTTTTCTTCTATTGCTGCTACTGCTTTCCTTGTTGCTGATGTTTTCCAACAACATTTCTTTTTGTTGTTGTTGGAACCCTCAGGCTTCTAACATTAAGACAACTCTATTTTTTACTTTTCTAAGTCATGTCTCAATGAGACTACCTCAGTTTGTAACCTCTCACAACAAGCCTCCTTTTCACTCAACTGATGGGTTAATACCCCATTCAGTCTGCTAGCCTCTTCTTTTTGAGCATTTATTTCAACTAATGTTTTTCTCAACTTCCCATTCTCAAGCTCATAGAATTTGAGTTTCTCCTCTTGCTTGAGAATTGCCTCTAATAGGTCCTTGATCTCCTTTAGAGCCGAGATCAATGTATTTTCAAAAAATATCCCTTCATCTTGATCCTTTTCTTCAGCACCAGAGGTTCTATCTTCTGAGAAGCATGGTCTCTCTTCTGATACATCTTCCTCATCAACAGGAATGTTATGAACAACAACTTCACCATGTTTTGGTTCATTGTCAGAGCAGAAGGGCTCCTCAGTCTCTACTTGAGCCACATGGCTATCTCCACCATGCATACATTGCAATCTACTCAACACTTTTGTTGTTGACTCACAATGCCTCACTTTATTAGCATTTGGCTTAGACAACCCTTTAACGATGACCTCCTTAGCCTTTTCATTATGCTCATTATTTTCTCTATAATGAATGGAGCCATATGTCAACACTCAAGGCTAGTAAAAATTCCACCATTCTAATCTCCTAAACTTCATAGTCGCATTCATAGTTTGATTCATTTAAGAATGAGACTCCTGTTGTTATCCAAGCTGGATTAGCCATTATTTCCCTTTTATCTACCTTCTAGTGGTTAAGCTATTACTGAAGGAACTTGCCTCTAAATGATAATACTGGGGGGGGGGGGGGGGGGGGGTGAATCAGTATTAAGGCTAATTTTTACTTCTTTATTCCACTTTACTTTTCTTATTTAAACTTGGCATCCAACCATATAACCAACATCATTATATAATATGGAAGCAACATAAACTCAACACACAAGCAAACACACCATAAATGTCATACACAGACACAAGGTTTTTCACATGGAAACCCTTTCAGGAAAAAACCAAAAAACTTGTTGTTCTTATTGATGTAAATTAAGAGCACCCACTCCATTACATCAATCTATTTTTGTGAGCACCCACTCACAAGAAGCACCTACTCCCTTTGATTGTTTGCTAGCACCGACTAACATGAAGCAACAACTCCCTCTTATTGTAGACACTTGTCCATCTTACCAGAATCACCATGTGAGGCACCAACCTCATGGATTTGTTGAAAGAACCAACTTGCACCTCCTTGGATTTTTCCAAGCACCAATTTGTAGGAGGAACCAACCACCAAGCCTTCTCAAGAACCCACTAGAGAATGGAAGCACCAAATTCCTGTATGCAGGAACCAACCCACATTCAAATAAGAATTAGATGTTTTGTGTAGTTTGGAAGCTACTCTTCCTAATAACAACTTTGATTTCTACTCAATTTGATGCACTTTGCAACACTCTATAGTACTATGATCTGCTTTAACAACAGTCACTCATCTCCACCCACACAAATTTGTCCTCTGCTCTTCATAGACATACAACAACTCTCAGCCTTCTACACTCCTCAGCGCACAATCTACTTTCGACCTTGCTTCACATAGCACAGGCTCAGCTCTTGGCCTACTTTCACACAACATAGGCACTCTAGACTTTCTCACAACATGCAGGCACTTCAACCTTACACACAACTCATAGGCTCAACTCTCAACCTTGCTTCACACATCGCAGGCTCATTTCTCAGACTTTTCTCACAGCAACTCACATGCACCTTCAGCCTTCCACACAGTGCATAGACACTTCATCCTTTAACACAAACCACATAGGAAACTTTGTCCTAACACAAACAAAGTGCTTCTCTTGGGGTCTTCTCTTTTATTTTGCTTAGGAACACTTGACCTTTACACAGAAAACTGGATCTTACACAACCTCTCACAGTAATGCACTTACTTAGAGCACTTTCCTCTTAGCTCTATGGAAACAATACTACATCCCCCCCCCCCCACATGCTCAATCAAGCTCCCAGGTTTTCTTCCTCTACTATCTCCTTGATCAATGCTGCCACACTGTCCGGTTTCAACACTATGTGTTGTACCTCAGCATGGCCCTGCACTCTATTGTGTGCATTGGTCTTGATATTTTCCACTGTGTTCACTGAGATGGGCACCTGACTATTCTTTTTGTCTCATCCATACATAGAATTAATTCTCAGTCCAACTTCTTACTCAAGACATGCACAGTCCTCTCTATTTGTATAGTGTTCTGATCACTGAGACTCTCCATGTGTATTCAAATCTCATACAACTTGAAAACACTTCAGGATGGCTTCTCTGTACTTTAGGCATGAACA
This sequence comes from Pinus tabuliformis, assembly GCA_031772625.1. NCBI lineage: Eukaryota > Viridiplantae > Streptophyta > Pinopsida > Pinales > Pinaceae > Pinus > Pinus tabuliformis. The sequence goes on from CM062810.1 coordinate 975,460,598, forward strand.
TCATGTGGACCATGTTCCTTGTTTCCTTGTTTTTAGAGATATTCGACTAATCCAAGACAATGGTCATTCATCTTGTGACCAAACCTTTATTCCGCATTCACTCCTGCAACTGTCAACCCATATAGCATCGATACACCTCTCTACTAAGATATTAGAGCTTTTCATCATAGCACCATAGTGGCGCAATGTTTCACATTGTCGATTGTTGATCTTCGATATTCAAACCCCTTTTTCTTTAGCTCCCTAATATATCTCAACCATAGGACCAAGTGTTGTGACTAGGGGCTTAGCGTAAAGGCGCTAAGCCTTTCAGACTCCTTCCAGACCTTTTTTCTTTGTTAAAGTTGTATGCCTTTGATCTTGGATTTACTTCATAACCAGTGCTAAACACTATCAGAGCCCCCTTATTGGCATTTTTCACTTGTTGCACATATGCCAGAAACCATACATCATCAATCACTAATCTCTAATTTCCTAGCTCCCTGCTGTTTAGTGCTTGGTTCATTATCAGTTCGCGACCACGTGGTAACCCCCATGTCAAAGCCCTCTGATTAGTGATTTCCAAGTGTGGCCAATGTGTCAACCACTGTAAACCTTTGATTAGTGATTTTTGATAGGTGATAGGCATTGTCTGTTAAGCCTTGGTCCTTGGTTCCCTTAAGCATTCGTGACCACCTGCTATCCCGCATCCCAGCAAAATTTCATTGTGGCACATGAGCCAACCATTGCAAACCTTCGATCACTGATTTTCAAAGCAATGTCATCTCATGCAACATGGCATCTTATGACCAGTGACACGTGCCACTCAGATATGGCCCATGTTACACAAAATATTGTCACCATGACTTTCTACAGTCAGTGTGAGTCTATCACCACTCATACTGTCCTCCTTTGCAAGTCTCAAACCTCAGCTCTTCATTTCAAGCTTTAAAAATGAGAGGAAGTCTTTGAAAATATATAAACCTCTGGTTCCGCACTTTCTCTTACCATTACCTGCGGTCCCGCACCCCTTGGTCATGTTACCTGCGGTCCCGCCCGCTCTGTCTCTAAAGGAGTGGGTGCGGACCCCTGTAAAAGTAAAAAAGGTGCAAGCTTATTCTTAAAAACTCACTTTGGGTTAATTCTAGATGCTTCTAGAAGGAATCTTGATGTGGTTGGTTCGCTCCTAGGTGGTTCATGCATCCCATAACTAAAGGAGCTAACCCCTTGATGAGAGGAGCCTATCCCTTTGAAGGAGGGTTATATCCCTTTGAAGGTGGACCTAGTAACTTCCCTCCTCTGCACTATAAATTGAGGCATTGGGCTGGTTGCTAGGGAGGTTGAAAGCTGAACATTTTTGAGGGTAAATGCTATTGGAATTGAGACTTTCTAGTTAAGCTTGAGAGGAGAGATTACATACCTTTTGGCTTCATTGGGAAGAGAGTGAAACTTGTCAAAGTAGAGGAGATTCTTGCTGGACCCTGGGAGGAGCTTGTACAACATCAAGGCACCAAGGTTGTAAAGTTCTTCTTTGATTAAAGTTAATACAATCAGATTCATTTTTCTCAATAAATTGTCTTCTATGGTTTATTTCATGAATTCCTTGATCATCATGATAAATATGGTTTATTATATTGGCTTTTCAGGTGTTATTTGATATGTGTGCCTATTTGTGTTTGTAGATTCTTTACAAAGGAGCTCATTTGGATCAACGGAGCGTGGCTTCCACAAACTAGCACTGGACCCGAGGTAGGCCTAAACACCTAGTAACCTTGATTTATAAATCGCATATTTAAAGAAAGATAGAATTTGTTTGTTTTTCTTGTCGCTAGATATCATTAGATACTAGGGAGATCGGTCTTGTCCGCAAGAACGATTCATCCGCCCGACAAAATGGTGACTCCGTTGGGGACTTGAATTTTTGGTTTTTGCCTTTGCTTTTACTTTGACTTGAGAAACTGTTTCTCTGTTTTTGGTTTTTGCTTGCTGTGTGGGATTGGGTAGGTTCTGTAGATCTTGAATTATTTTTTGTTTTTCACGCTTTTGGAAGAGGACCGCACCCTCTGTTTGTAACACAGTGCGGACATCCCCGCACTTTTGCTTTACACACAAAGCAGTACCGCACCTGGGTATACTGGGGGCCTGCGGACCCTGTCAAAATTTTGAAAAACTTAAAATTTTCTCATTCAGTCAGTTTAGGTTTTGTTTATATGTTTTAGCCTCTGCCCAGATCTGCACATGTCTTGTCGAAAACTTTTCATAGGTTAATTCCATTGGCATTTAGGTTTTAGGTGAATTTCTAGAAGCTTTGTGTGCCTGGCTTGATTTTTGTTTGGTCTTTGTAGTAACTCAGAGCTTAGAAGCCTTAGAAACCTCAGATCACCCTGGTTTTTGTTGGTCTTCTTATGAGTCTGACCGATTTGTAAAATCTACCTTTGTTGAGGAATACATCTTGTTTTTCTCTTTGCGAAGCTTCGAAAGAACTTGTTTTGAAAGTTTTGGATTTCATTTTTAAAAAGAAAACAAAAGATGGTTGTTTTTTGATTAATTTGTGATTCTAGACAAATTAGTCCTTAGTTTGCTCATAACTAAGTAAAACATCCTTGAAAAGAAATCTTGTAAGCTTTTACTTCAATTAGTTTTCTAGAATTTATAGATCTCAAGATTAGATTTTTCAATAGTTTTGAGTGTTTTATAAAAAAAAAATATCTTTTGGAAAAAGTTTGTTTTTGTAGTATTTGAGTGTTTGAAAAGAAAGGGAAATTTTCGTGAGCATAATTAGTTGTCTCGTTTTTGAGTTTGGTTGAAAAGACAAAAAGTTCTTCTTTTTATTTGTTTGTTAAGGAAAGATTTGTTTTTTCAAGCATTTGCATTCTCAACTCTTTCTTTAGCTAGAAATTCATTGAAGAAAAAGGATTGTTTATCATCTTAAGTGCATTTTTAGTGTTTTGGAGTCAAGTCTTCACACCATAAAGTTTCATCTCTGCACCTTTTGACTTAAGAAAAAACCAATAAAAATAACGCTTAAAGTAAAATCTATCTAGTAATCTTTTTATTTCTAGGGCTCTTTATCACCAACATAGCTTAGGCTAGTATCTTGGAGTAGGGAGTAATTAACTCTCCAAGATAGTAAAACAAACAAGTAGCTGTATCTTGCGGTAGGAGATAAATTCCAATTGTTACATATATGCTCTGGGAAGCTCCTCTTAAAGGAGTCAAGCACGAGATCGTGTCCGAACCAGTGGGGTAATCAATCCTTCCTCATTGGGAACGATACAAGATATACACGTATTAAAAACGGTAAACCTCGGATTAACCATTGTCGAGGAGCCTGGGGTCACTTGTTGGTAAACCTTGGATTATGTCAAGGAGCCTTCAAGGGGATTGAGCTTGCTACTCTGCCCTTGCGTGTGTATCAGATCACAGACTGTTCCCCAGGTATATTTGTTTCCGTTGGTAACCATAGTGACCATATTCTATAGGATTCTTTCCTAAGGTGACGGTGGAGGGAAGATCCCACTGTACCTGGAGCAGACGTTGGCTAGACTCACTTGGATTTTCTAGGGGGTTCTCTTCACTCGAGACGGTTTAGTGGAGAAACTTGTGCCAGTCTATTCATTAAGCAGGTTGCCGAGGTAACTGTTCCAACCGCCATTTCTGTATTGAATTCTGCGACGTTGGATTTCATCACCAACTAGTGTTTTCAATACGGAAAGTTACTGTTTGTGTGTGGTTTGACCTCCTAGATTCTTTAGGCGTGTGATTCAAAATTGTTTGGTTCTTTAGAGACTTTAGGTGGTTTTCATTGAGATTTTTCTTTGTTTGCGTGTGAAGTAATTAAAATATTTAATTGTGGCTGAATTACCAAGGAAGTCGCGTAGACTTTGGGGCCAACCTCCTGAGTTTTCACCAAGCCAGCTTGAAGGGCTACGAGCCCTTGTAACTCCTAGTGACAGTAGAGTTGGGTCACCTGAAGAAGGAGAGTCTTCTTTAGTTGTACATCCTGATTATCAAGTGCAAGCACCAGAGTATATTATTGAACTTGTTTCTTTTTCCGAAGTTACTGGTAGTTTTTCTTCTACTAGTGAATTAGCCGAGGAACCTGAAATATCTGAACCTGAAACTGAACCTGCTGCTACTCCAACATCAGGATTTGCCTCTCCAACTTCTAGTGGTCCTGGTTCACCCAAGGTAGAAAGAGCCATTACCCAAAATCTTCCTTCTGGACTTATTGCTATTGAAGAACTTGTTACTCCGGAAGAAGGTATACCTATCCCTGAAAATCAACCAACTATAGAACTTAGGGAGCGTGAATCGATCTTTTACAGTCCACCTAGGAGGGATGCTTGGTATCTTTCATTGACCAATTTTTTGGAAAACCCAGGACTAAGTTTTTCACCACCTCGCATTCCTTTTCATCCAACACCTAGGGGTTATTATCCTCCTTTGAATATGTCGAGACAGTCATCCATGTTTTCTCAATCTCCAGAAACATTTTTATATGGCGGTCCTTCTGTTCCCTCTGGGTATCAGTCACTTACTGGTACTTTTTCGAGAGCATCTCCTCAACCTGTTGAACAAGGGTTATTAACTGGTAATAACGGAACTAAGCCATTGAGTGTAGAAGATATTCTTATGATGTCAAGTACCATTCCAAATCCGCAACCTCAAGGTGGCCAGTTACCGCCTGGGGGGCAGCCTCAAGGTCCTCAATTATTGCCTGGGGGGCAACCTCAAGGTACCCAATTACCGCCTGGGGGGCAACCTCAAGGACAGTACATACCTACGGGATAGTACATTCCTCAAGGTCAACCCTAGACTTAGTATGTACCTAAAGGTCAACCCCAGTATCAATATATGCCTCAAGGTCAACCCTAGTATCAGTACGTGCCTCAAGGTTATCAACCTCAAGGTCAGTACCCAACCCAAGGTTTCCAACCACCTTCCGGTCAATCATTTGTCCAAGGAGCTGGAAATGTACCTTTGAATTATCAACCCTACCCTCAACCTGGTTATGGTCCTCAATATGCTCAACCTTCTATGGGTCCATACCCCAGAATGAACTTAGTGTGGGATCCATCTCAATCTCAACAGATCTTGCAACCGAATGTGCAGTTGTCATCTCAATCTGGACAACCCTTGGTTTCTGGTTCAACCCAACAACCTGTCTAGCCTACTATTCAAACTTCTGCACCTTCTGCCTCAAACGACTGCTGCAACATCTGTTCCATCTACCCCACCTACTTCTGGAGTATCGACAGCTCCAGTTTCTACTGTTCCTGCATCAATTCCTCAAGCATCTTTACCTCAGTCTGGACCCACAATTCAGACTTCAGTTCAAATGCCTGTAGGACAACCTGGTCCAAGTACGGTTGTCACAAGTCAACCTAAATTTACTTATCAACCGTACCAGGGACAGTACCAATTTGGTCCTGCTGTACAGAACCCAGTCTATCAGTATCAACCATACCCTGGATATACTTATCAGCAACCTCAACAACCCCAGTACGGTCCGGTTAATCCTGGTTTTCTGGGAGGATATAATATCCCAAATGCAATTCCAATTCCTAGTTATCCTGGATATCCTCCTCCTGGGGCTGGTCTCATGACCCAGGGTTTTAGAGACCCTAATCGTCAGTTACCATTCATTGCAACTTTGGACTTGCCTGATTTGTCGTGCCTTACAAACGATCTGATTAATTATCTTCCGTTTTGGCCACCAATGCCGAATAAGTTTCCCAGTGATATTCCTAAGTTTGAAGGAAAATCAGGAGAGGATCCGTCAAACCATGTGATGACTTATCACCTCTGGTGTGCATCTAACTCCATTTCAGATGATTCAATTCGTTTACGGCTTTTTCAACGCACTCTAATTGGTCTTGCGGCCAAGTGGTACATTGAGTTACCGCGAGCCACTTTTTATAACTTTAGTCAGCTAGCTACTTCGTTTTTAACTCATTTTCAGTTGCCTGTCAGATATGAAAATGGCATGGAATTATTAACTTCATTAAAACAGTCAACATCCACTTACATTTTAGATGACATTCATGAATGGAGACGTCGACGGCGTTAGTGAAAGTTTTTATCCTGGATCAAATCTTAGCAGAATTTGTCAAACCTTTATTACCTAAAATCACTGAGGATGTAGCTAAGGAAGGAGTCGTTACTGAAGAGCAAGTAATTGCTCAAGCTCAGTACCTTGACCTCATTTATACGCAGTCGGGTACGTTACACGAGAAAATCCCCGATCTTCCTAAAAAAAATCAAATACCTGCAGCTCCTTCAGGGTCTCATGCCGCTGATGGTATGATTGGTATAGTTAATACCAAAAGTAAGAAGAAATCTTCCAAGAATTCTTCTCCTATCATAACTTTACCAGATTCCCCGACAGGAGATTTTTCCGCTGAAATTTCTGCTGATATTCATGTTGTAGAGTCATCTACAGCCAAATCAAAATTCGACGGTAAAAAGAAGGGGAAGAAGAAAAATAAAACAGATAATAATTCGAAAGAGAAACTAGAAAAAATGGAATCTACTGATGAGAAACACAATCCTTGTTATCCTTGTCTCATTTGTCACATAGAGCATTTTACAAGAGACTGCCCTCATCGCGCTAAGGTTGCGAAAATCGTCAAAGGTTCTCAAACGCCTGCTGTTTTGAAGGATCCTTTTCCTAGTCAAGACAGTAAGATGATAGGTTCTTCCTCAAATGCCTTAGAAGAACCCATGATGATGATGTGCCATGTTAGGATTGCGACACGATCGTAAGATTATGGAAGTAAAAGTCCTATTGGTGGTAAGAAAGCAAAATCTTCTAATTCGAACCCATCAACTTCAACTCCCGGTTCCAATCCACTACAAATCGAGAAACCTAACCCAGACTTAGTAATCAAATCGCCCGCCAAGGGTATACTTCAAAAGTCAGCTTTCAATCCAAATGCGAGAGCTGCTCATAACTATAACACTGTTGAAGATTTGGCTATTTCACCTTCAGCAACGTCGACTTTGGAGGTGCTGCAATCATGTCTAGCACAACGTAAATTGCTATTGTCAGCTATAGGAGCTGTTGATATTCAGGACTCGAACCTTATAATTTTCGATCTAGAAAATAGTACACCTCACTTACCTCATCAAATGGCTTTCCAGATTCCAGTGTTAGTCAAAAACAGACCTTGCTATAGGACTGTGATTGATGAGGGAGTCTCAACGTGTATTATGTCGATCCAGTGTTGGAGATCACTTGGTTCTCTTACACTTAATCAATCCCCGATGATTCTAAAGGCTTTTGATGGCCATGGGTTTCATCCTTTTGGCATTCTACAGGATTTACCTATAGGGGTTGAAGGAAAAATTGTTAATCTAGATGTGGAGGTGGTTGATGCCCCTCTAGATTAAAACCTTCTCTTGGGTCATAGTTGGTCTTATGCTATGACTGTTGTTGTTTCATTGGTCTTTCGGCTTATAAATTTTCCTCATAATGGAAAGATCGTAACTATAGACCAGCTAACTTACTTTTCATCCGATCCAGCCTCTTCTGAAAGTATCCAGCATGTCGACAAAACAACTATCCCTTATAAGGATGTTGGAGTAGGACTAGTTAAAGATTCTGGTTTACTAGGAACTTTTTCCTTTCCTCCTCCAAACTTATCGCCTTCTACTGCAACCATTCATATGATTTCATCAGACACTATTGTTTATGATGATCCTTGGATCGTACCTTCTGAATCTGAGATAGATTCATTTGGTGATGATATGCCTTTGAGTCCATATGAAATTGCGTATTAGGCCGTATAGTCGTTTTCCGACCCTTCTTCAACTGAAATTAACTTAATGAATGTGGTCCATGAAGAATCACTTTCAACATCAAACTCAAATTCAACAACTTTTTCCGAACTTGTTCACACTAATGAGCAAATTCATGAAATCTTGTTTGTTGATGTTTTACCATGGGAAGATCTTCATCATAGATCTTCGTTTTTACCTGAGATTGATCACTTTGAAAATGATTTTTCATCCATTTTTAAGACTGATTATGTCAAGGAACCTCAGAATCCATTGCAAAATCCTGATTCTAAGTTAAATTTGGGAAATATTTCTCGAACTATTCCTATTGACATTTTGGTTAAGCCTGGAATTGTTGAAAACATTCATATAGGTGCCTCTTGTACGAAAGATGAAATTCAAACATATAAGGTCCTATTTCAAGAATTACGCAACGTGTTTGCCTGGTCATACGAGGAAATGCCAGGAATTGGCCCAGCAATTTTTGTTCATGAAATCAAAACTTACTCGGATGCTAAACCTGTCCAGCAATGTTTGCATCAGATCCACCCGCAAAAAGCTGTTGCTGTTAAAGCAGAAGTTGAGAAATTACTTAAAGCAGGTTTCATTTATCCAATTCCTTTAACGAATTGGGTATCGAATATCGTTCCTGTTAACAAAAAGCAAGGAACGATAAGAATATGTATCGATTATAGGGATATTAATCGAGCCTGTCCAAAAGACAATTATCTGACTCCCTATATCGATCAAATCATTGATGATTGTGCTAGCAGTGAAATATTCTCCTTTATGGATGGTTTTTCCGGTTATAATCAAATAAATATTCTACCTGCTGATCAACCAAAAACGGATTTCATTTGTCCATGGGGGACGTTTGCTTATTGCAAATTACCTTTTGGTCTTAAGAACGCCGGTGCAACTTTTCAAAGAGCCATGTCTTACGCGTTTCATGACATCAAGCACATTGTGCAACCCTATCTCGATGATTTAACTGCTCATTCACTACATCGAGCCGATCATCTTATTCATTTACGAGCAATCTTTATGAGGTGTAGGCATTATCGAATTAGGTTGAATCCACACAAGTGTGTTTTCTGTATAGAAACGGGTCGGTTACTGGGATTTGTTGTTTCAAAAGCCGACATTCGTGTCGATCCCTCGAAGGTTGAAGCTATTGTCAAATTGCCTCCTCCTTCGAGTCTTCGCCAACTCCAAAGTTTGCAACGGAAAGCAAACTTTTTACGTCGATTCATTCCTAACTACGCTGAGATAACAAAGGGTTTTACCCGGTTGTTGAAACAGAATACTCCATTCTTTTGGGATGAGATAGCTGACAAATATTTTGATGCACTAAAACACGCGTTGACCCATGCACCGTTATTGCATCCTCCCAACTACAACCAGGACTACTTCTTATATCTCGCTGCCTCTCATTCCACCATTGGAATGGTATTAGTTCAGGAAGATGAATTCGGTAGTGAACATGTGATTTATTACCTTAGTTGCACTTTCAATCCAACTGAGCTAAAATATTCACATGTGGAGAAATTGGCCCTGGCAGCTGTTCAAGCTGTCCAACGTTTTCGTCATTACATTTTACTACGCAAAACTACAGTAATTTCCGATTGCAACCCTATGATCTATATTTTGACCAAAACATTTCTAGGGGGCAAGTATTCCAAATGGACTGCAGGAATTTGACTTGGAGTTTGAAAAATCTAAGTCAAAGAAATCTTTAGTTTTTGCGGAGTTGATGTGTGACTTCCTGCGTGCTGATATTCAAACTATGGCGGAAGAGCCCATTGTGGATGAATCCTTGTTTCTAATCAGCACTCTTGATCCATGGTATGGAGATATCATAGTTTATCTCCAAACCCAATCATTTTGGCCTGAAATTTCAAGAACTCATCGTCAGAAAATACGATTCCAATCCCAACAATTCAAAATTATTGGAGATACACTTTATCGTCGTGGGGTAGACTCTATTTTCCGACATTGTTTAACTCATGAGGAAGCTGAAAGGGTTCTAAATGACTGTCACTCTGGAGCGTGTGGCGGTCATATGTCTGGGTTTGCCACAACCCAAAAGATATTGCGCGCTGGCTATTTCTGGCCGTCCTTGTTTAAATATTGTATTAACGTGGTTCGAAAATGCCACAACTGCCAAATTTTTGATTGAAAGATGCGCGCTCCACCTGCTCCTCTCCACCCTATAATTGCCGTCGGTCCTTTTGCAAAATGGGGTATCGATTTTATTACATGTAACCCTCACTCGGCCAGGGGGCATGCATATATCATCCTTGCGGTAGATTATTTTACCAAGTGGGCCGAGGCGATGCCTACATTTTTGGCAGATGGCAAAACTGCTGCGATTTTCATTTTTAATCATACAATTGCTAGGTTCGGTGTTCCACAAGCGATTATCACTGATCATGGGTGTTATTTTCGAAATATTATGATGACTGAACTAACAGACCAACTTGGCCTGCGTCACGATAGTTTGATGGGGCCAGCCCACGTGGTCCCGCCTCACCTAAGCTGATGTGTAACAATTCTATGAACCAGACAGTATACATTTGATTTGGTATTAATTTTAGATTGATTTACAATCAACTTGGCATGTACTAGGGTGGTCTTATCGGTGGACAACTGTCCTCCTCGGGATCCTGGAAAGGTTTCGCTTGGGTTTTACCCTGTTCGCGCCCTTTGAGTTTTTTTTTCCCTTAAGAAAAAAGTCGTAATTTTATTCATGTTGATAAAATTACATTTTGTAGATGCTTGAAGCATATGCATATGGCTATTCCTGTAATAACAGGCAGCATAACAGAAATAAGAACACAAAGTAGTAAAAGACTATTCCCGTAATGACAGGAATACAACAAAAATAAAAAAAATTGTGTCTATAGGCCTATATTTTCCTTCCTTTTTTCTTCTCCACTTTTCGCCAGACTCCAGTGTTGGCAGTGGGGATGATTATGGCAAGTTGATTTTCCTCTGTGTGCCCAGGTTGTTCTTTGTCGGAGTTTGATCCTTCGGTGCTATGTGCTCGTTTGGCACCGCTTATTTCCAGCTGTAATTCTTGCTGCCGTATCATGCTATTTGGCTCTAGTTTGGGCCCTTCAGTGTTCTCTTCCTGCATTTTTTCCTGTCTCCTGTATATGTCTGTGGGTTCCATGTTTAGTGCCTCCCCCTCCAGTGGTTCGGTATGCTGTCAACCTTTTGGCTTTTTCTGTTGTTTCTTGTTCCCTTTAGGCTCCTTACAAGTCAGTGGACATGCATATTGAAGGTGCCCTGTCTGCAAGCAGTTGCGACATCTGAAAGTGGTGTTCTCGTAATCTAGTTGTTGCGTCCACAGTGAATTATTAAAATTCAATGTGATGTGATCTGGGAGTCCTTGACTTAGATCCACCTCTACACATATTCTGGCATATGTGAAAATTCCCCGGTTGGTTCTGTCCTCATCTATTTTGAGATGTTTTCCTAAGGAATTCCCAATGGCTTTTAAAGCTTTTCGATGCCAGAAATGCAGTGGTAGGTTGTGTAGCCTTACCCAAACTGGCATTGTCGATACTACCATGGTATTGGCGTCGAAATCCGGGAACCAGGGTGTGAGAAAGAGACCAGCATTGCCCCAAAACCATGGCCCCTGATTAATGATGTTGTCTCGTTCCAGCTCTGTGCTAAATCTGACTATGAAGAATCCCTTAGGGCATAGATATATTTCACAATTGGATGTCCATGATGTATAAATCCACTGATGCAGTGCATCAGCTTTGGGCCAATAACCGTTAAATCTGCATATAACAGCATTGTGAATTAAGTCTGAGTATAGATCTGTTACCTCCGGCAATGATACTGTAAGCATAGGTGCTTCTGGCTTCTGTTCCACAATATAGGGTCCTGGAAGCTCTGGTGTGGATGTTGGTCTGTGTGGCATTGGTTCCTTTCCTTTGACTGCATCGCGGAAGGAGCTTGTATTTTTTGAGCTGGTTCCCTTGCATCCGCCTCAGAGTCTCAGATTGAGGATGATGGTTGAATCTTTGACAATTCCATAATGCTGGAGAGTGTGTTGGTCTTGCATACAGTATCCTGAGAATAAGAGACTTTGGTATGCTGCCGGTGTTCCCAGTTTGATCTAGATCTGCTTTTTTAACTACAGGACATCCATCCCCTCCTTGATTTGCACACAACAGTGTTTGCCTTCTACTAATCTGATAAATATTTGCTTCAGATCTGACGGATCGTCCTTAATCAAGCCTTGATTCCCATGATTGTTCTCCAGATCTGGCGATCTTCCACCTCCTATCATCCATTTTTTAGATTCAAACGCATTAGATTCTGAGCATGCCTTGTTTGATTCAAGACCGGAGGTTCGTGGTCTTTTCTCCCCAGGGCTCTCTGATGTCAGATCTGAGCCGCCCCTCCTTCTTCCGCCTGGAAATGGGGGGGCAGTATTCTGTATGGCTCCTGCTCGCGCGGCCATCTCCGGCCAATCCGCTCCGTTCTTACCCTTAAACGCATTTAGAAGCTGCGGATCAAGGTAGGGTTGCGTTTTCGATTGCGGATCTGATCGTTGGCGATCTATATCATCCTGGCCGTAACCTGTTACAATAAGGGCAAAAGGTTTATCGTGAAAATAACCCTTAATCAGATAGTGAGAAAACGTCCATGACCTGTGAGCAGACCAATCATCATCCGGGGCTCGATTTGTTGCAGGGGGATTGTGGTCTCGTCCTCTGCAATACCAGATCCATAGCGGCGCATACAGTTCGGTTGGTCCGGCGTTCGACCTCCAGGGGTTCTCTGTTGTCTCTGCCTCTTCGCAGCGCAATGTGACGGCGGCACCCAAGAAAACCCTAGCCATCCTCGCTTCATAGTTGGGTGTTCTTAGAAACTAGTTTATCTGTTCGCGCCCTTTGAGTTATTATTGTTACCCGATGGTTTGGCTCTACAGTCTCTGCGATTTTTCCTTTGTATTTGTTGTGTGGTCTGTGGTGAAACACTATGCGGTCCCTGCCTGCTCGGTTGTTGTATGGCAACCGTTTGGTTGCGGTTCTGTTGCTCCTGGTCCGGCTTTTATGCCTCGACGGTCTGGTGTCGCTTCGGTAAGTTTGCTACTGTTTCGTTTGTATGCTTGTCCCTCTGTCGTTTGGTGCTTACCACTGGTGTTATTGTTTGTCACGGTGTTGTCTATTCATTTCTCTCAAGAGTCCATGGTTATTTGAGCATGATAAGTTAATGGCATTCTGGTTATGTTCTCGGTTCGTCAGCCTCCAAATTTGATGGAATTCGCGGCTTTCCCTGTTCAGCTCTCGGCTATTTCAACTGGTAAGCTCTCGTTCCCTGCTAGATTTCTTTACCACAGCTTATTTAGACTCTAATGGCTCGGCTCCTCTGTGAGCAGGGTTTGTTTGTTCGAGGGTTTTGCTTTGCAGTCGTGGCTCACCTTCAGGTATGGTTTCGTGTTCATGCTCTCTGCATTTTTCCCTTTCACTTTCTCTGTTTCCCGCTTTTCTTCAAGGGTTGGAAATTAACCCTTCCTCCTTTCGTCTCTTTACAGGTGGAGCCACTCACTGGGTCGATGGCATTGGCGTCCGGCTATTCTGGATATCTTCCGGGTAGATTTGTTTTTGTTTCTTGACTGTAATGGATTCTTGTATGGGTCGTTGGTTAGGTTGTTGGCTACTGTAGTGAATAGTCCTCACCGTGACTTGCGTTCATGACTTTTGTCAAACCCTAGGCTTGTGAACTAGGTAGGGTTGAAGCTGTGTTGAACACTAATTCGTATGCTGAGATGGACTGTTAATATTTGTATTTATGCTAAGATGAATTGTTAGTTATATGCGGAAAGTAAACTTGTATCACTTTCAGTTTCGTTTGCATACCTTGTGACTGTATTTGTCTGGGCGCTGTAACTCGTGACCGGTGCTGGTTGGTGTCACCTCTCATTTGATTGTTTGTCCTTCTGCTGGTTCGAAGTCTGTCAAGAATTTATAATGGGTTTTGTACATGAAATAAAAATGAAATATAAACACATCATGGAATTGTACAGTCTCTATTTTCCTGAGGACGCACGTAAGAGGTGTTTGTGCACTGAAAACAAGATGTAAATATATTTATTTATGTTCCTTCCTTTCTCTTCTTACTGCTGACCCCTATGGGTTTTCTTTCCCTCGTTTTTGTACATTGTTTTCAGGCAGTTAGATAACTGCTGTCAGTTGTTCAATTATCAGTTACATCAGTTATTTCATATTTGACATTTATCCATGGCTAGCTTGTTTCCCTTTGTCTATTTTTACAATAGTAAATAACTGTTCAGCGACTAATGATTCTAACTAATATTACTGTTCCTAATTAGAACTCGTTACAGTATTCTAGGCATTTTAAACAGAAACAAAAAAACAACAAATAATAAAAATAATTAAAAATAAAGACGAAACAGACATGCTGTCCGTTCTGCGAGCTATGTCCTCTGTCCTTCTCAGAAACCATGTCATCCTTCTTTCTATCTCCGCCCTGTTAACCAGATGCTCCTGCATCAGGCTTCTGGGGTAAAAGAAATTTCATGGCTCCGTTCCATGAGTTCCTCCACCGAATAACCAGCCTTCTGAATCTGTGCCGCGTCGAGCCACGAGCTGTCCTCCATTGGACGGTCTCTCCACTTGACGAGGTAACGCAGATATTCCTTCCTGCGCGTCTTCTTGGCTACCTGGGTGCTGAGGATCCCTTCAATTTCATGGGTCCGGGCCGAAGGTAACTGTTTCTTCCAAGAACTTCTTTCTAACTGGGTGTCCCGTTCTGGCTGTACCGCACTATCATCCTCTGCCTGGGCGTGATATGGGAACAGATCCGCCACATTAAAAATAGGTGATATGCCTATGTCCGGTGGCAGCTGAATCTCGTAAGCGTTGGCTGAAAATTTCCGTAGGATCTTGCATGGACCAATTTTCTTATATTTTAACTTGTTATATGTGCCTTTAGGAAACCGTTCCCGGCGCAGATGCGCAAGGACCTCGTCCCCAACATTAAAATGCACCTCTTGTCGTTTTGAGTCTGCTTGCTGTTTGTATTTCTGTACGCTGTCCTGCAACCTTAGTTTGACTTTTTCATGAAGCTCGCTCATGGCTTCTGCAAAATCTTCCCCATCTGCGCTTCTCCGTTCCAGCTTTCCCAAATCTCGCAGTTCATGTATTCCTCGAGGATGCATGCCATACAAAATATGGAATGGGCTAAGTCCGGTGCTACGATTGGGTGAATCGTTATAGGCGAATTCCACCTAGGCAAGAGCTCGATCCCATAATCGTGAATTTTCTCTAGTCAAACTTCGTAATAAATTCCCCAAGCTCCTGTTCACCACCTCCGTTTGTCCATCAGTCTGCGGATGATACGCAGAGCTGAAATTCAATTGCGTGCCCAACTTTTTCCACAGGGTGCGCCAAAAGTGTCCTGTGAACTTTACGTCCCTGTCTGAAATGATAGTTTTGGGTAAGCCATGTAATCTAACAACTTCCGTGAAGAACAGGTGTGCCACATACGTGGCGTCACTAGTTTTCCGGCAAGGAATAAAATGAGCCATTTTTGAAAATCTGTCTACCACCACCATTACCGAATCATACCCCCGCTGTGTTCTAGGCAGTCTGAGAACAAAGTCAATGCTGACCGAATCCCATGGCCTGCTTGGAACGGGTAGTGGTGTGTAAAGTCCAGTATTCTGACTGTGTCCCTTGGACAGTTGGCAGACTTTACACCTGTTTACCAATCTTTGTACATCCCTGCTCATTTTAGGCCAATAGTAAAAATGTCTGATTTGCTCCAAAGTTTTGTTGATCCCGAAATGTCCTGCTAATCCACCACTATGCTTCTCCCGTACTATATTCTCCCTCATTGAACAGTCCGGGATACATAACTGCCCACCTCGGAACAATAATCCTTCCTGTAAATTATAGTCTAACCATGGGCTTGCGTTTCTCAATACGAGATTTTGGCAGGCTTCAAAAGCTTCCTTGAAGTCTGTGTCCGTCTGATACAAATCTTTCAGATGTTCGAATCCCATCACCTGTATGCTGCTTTCCTATAGGAGCAAGGCTCTCCTGCTCAAAGCATCTGCCACTTTGTTGGCTTGCCCACTTATGTGTTTTAACACAAAAGTAAAACTCTGCAAATATTCTACCCACTTGGCATGCTTATGGTTTAACTTGTGCTACTGCATTACATATTGTAACGCTGAATTATCAGAAAACAAAACGAATTCATTGCCCAGTAGGTAGTGTCTCCAATGTTTCAAAGCTTGGACCACTGCATAAAATTCCTTGTCATATGAGGAATATTTCTGCCGACTCTCATTTAGTTTTTCACTAAAGAACGCCACTGGTCTGTCTTCTTGACTGAGCACAGCGCCAATAGCTGTTCCACTTGCGTCACATCGAACCTGGAAAAGTTTATTAAAGTCGGGCAGTCTCAAGATTGGCCTCTCTGTGATCTTCCGCTTCAAAAGCTGAAAACTGTCTTCTGCCGCCTTGGTCCAGCAAAAAGGTTGACTTGCCTTTTTGATGGTCTCTAACATTGGTGCGCAGATTTCACTGAAATTTTTAATAAATTTCCGATAAAAACTTGCCAGTCCATGAAAACTACGTACCTCAAATAAGCTTTTTGGTGACGACCAATTTATAATTGCTGCAATCTTTTCTGGGTCCATTTTCAGTTCATTTTCTGCAACCACAAATCCCAAATAGACCAGCTCCTTCTGCAGGAAAGTGCATTTCTTCAAGTTTATCAGCAATTTGTTCTGCTGTAACTTCTCTAACACCCTTCGAACATGTTGAAGATGTTCTCCCTTCGTTTTGCTGAAAATCAAGATATCATCAAGATAAACTATCACGAACTTGCCAATAAATTCCTTTAACATCTCGTTCATCAATCTCATGAAGGTACTAGGAGCGTTGCTTAATCCAAACGGCATGACCAGCCATTCATACAGTCCCTCATTGGTTTTAAATGCTGTCTTCCACTCATCTCCTTCCCTAATTCTGATCTGATGATAACCACTCTTCAGATCTATTTTTGTAAAATAAGCTGCCCCACTAAGACAGTCCATCATGTCGTCCATCCTGGGCAAGGGAAATCTGTATCGAATCGTGATTTTGTTAATGGCCCGTGAATCTGTACACATTCGCCATTCTCCACCCTTCTTAGGTGCAAGTACTGTTGGTACTGCACAGGGGCTCAAACTTTCTCTGATCAGTCCCTTATCCAGCAACTCCTGCACTTGTTTGTGAACTTCTTCATTGTCCTTCGGACTCATCCTGTATGCTGCCTTGTTTGGCAAGCTTGCTCCCGGTATAAAGTCAATGTGATGGCTGATACTCCTCTTGGGAGGCAATTTATCAGGTAAATCATCAACCACAATGTCTTGGAATTCTTTCAACAGCTCCTGAATTTCTTTAGGCAGTTCTGATTTTTCTGTGTTCAGCAACATCGGTTTCGTCCTCCTCACAATTGCATAATTGACCTCATTTTCCTCAATCTGCTTCACAAACTATTTTCCTCCAATTAATAGTGCCTTTGTTCCACTCGGTTCCACTGCATCCTCTTCCTTGATGGGTACAAGTGTATGTTTGATCCCATCTTTCACAAATTTATAACAATTTGTCTTCCCATCATGTGTCACTTTCCGATCATACTGCCACGGTCTTCCCAGCAGTATATGGCACATGTCCATTGGCATAATATCACAGACCACCGTGTCATGATATTTGCCAATGCGAAATTCAACTTCACACTGTTCATCAACTAATAACTGGTGGCCTTTCTGTAGCCACAACACCCTGTAAGGTGTGGGGTGTTTAAGTTGCTTCAGTCCCAGCTTTTCCACATTTCGGTGGTAACCAAATTGTCTGTACTTCTGCTGTCTATTATCAATTTACAGCACTTTCCAAGTGACTTACAAACTGTTTGGAACAGTGCTTTTCGCTGGGTCTATTCAGCCACCTCCTTGGCTGGTATTCTCTCTCCCCGAAGTGTTGAGGAAGCCTTTCAAAGTGTTGTAAAGGCGGAGGAAAAAATCAACAGGAGACAGAAAAACAAGAGAGGGAGAGGAAATGGCAGAGGACGAGGACAGTCCTATGGCAGAGGGAGAACTACCACAAACAGCGAGGAAGGCAGCAGTTCCAGAGCTTCAGGGACAGCAGAGAAAGGGGAAAGCACTAGAGGAGGTTGGCCATATCAGCAGGGACGAGGAAATGGCTGCGGAAGAGGGACTAATGTCCAGTGCTACAGGTGCCATAAGTGGGGGCACAAATCCTTCGAATGCCCAGAAGCTAAGCATGCGGGCCAGAGGGGAACACTTGTTGCACAGCCTGAGGAAGCTGAAGTACAACCCCGGGAAGTAGAAAACATGGCAGAAACAGGTGAAGCTTTGATTTTAAATAAAGTACTATTGGTACTGCACAGGGGCTCAAACTTTCTCTGATCAGTCCCTTATCCAGCAACTCCTACACTTGTTTGAGAACTTCTTCATTGTCCTTCGGACTCATCCTGTACGCTGCCTTATTTGGCAAGCTTGCTCCCGGTATAAAGTCAATGTGATGGCTGATACTCCTCTTGGGAGACAATTTATCAGGTAAATCATCAACCACAATGTCTTGGAATTCTTTCAACAGTTCCTGAATTTCTTTACGCAGTTCTGATTTTTCTGTGTTCAGCAACATTGGTTTCATCCTCCTCACAATTGCATAATTGACCTCATTTTCCTCAACCTGCTTCACAAACTGTTTTCCTCCAATTAATAGTGCCTTTGTTCCACTCGGTTCCACTGCATCCTCTTCCTTGATGGGTACAAGTGTATGTTTGATCCCATCTTTCACAAATTTATAACAATTTGTCTTCCCATCGTGTGTCACCTTCCGATCATACTGCCACGGTCTTCCCAACAGTATATGGCACACGTCCATTGGCATAATATCACAGACCACCGTGTCGTGATATTTGCCAATGCGAAATTCAACTTCACACTGTTCATCAACTAATAACTGGTGGCCTTTCTGTAGCCACGACACCCTGTAAGGTGTGGGGTGTTTAAGTCGCTTCAGTCCCAGCTTTTCCACCATTTCGGTGGCAACCAAATTGTCTGTACTTCCGCTGTCTATTATCAATTTACAGCACTTTCCAAGTGATTTACAAACTGTTCGGAACAGTGCTTTTCGCTGGGTCTGTTCAGCCACCTCCTTGGCTGGTTTCAACAGTACTTTATTTAAAATCAAAGCTTCACCTGTTTCTGCCATGTTTTCTACCTCCCGGGGTTGTGCTTCAGCTTCCTCAGGCTGTGCAACAAGTGTTCCCCTCTGGCCCGCATGCTCAGCTTCTGGGCATTCGAAGGATCTGTGCCCCCACTTATGGCACCTGTAGCACTGGACATTAGTCCCTCTTCCGCGGCCATTTCCTCGTCCCCGCTGATATGGCCGACCTCCTCTGGTGCTTTCTCCTTTCTCTGCTGTCCCTGAAGCTCTGGAACTGCTGCCTTCCTCGCTGTTTGCGGCAGTTCTCCCTCTGCCATAGGACTGTCCTCGTCCTCTGCCATTTCCTCTCCCTCTCCTGTTGTTCTGTCTCCTGTTGATTTTTTCCTCCGCCTTTACAGCACTTTGAAAGGCTTCCTCAACACTTCGGGGAGAGAGAATGCTAATCTCATCCAATATTTCCATTCTTAAGCCATTCACGTACCTTGTTGTTTTTTCGGGAGTATCCTCCGTATAACCAGCACGTAAATTTACACGATAAAATTCTTCTGTGTATTCTTGTACAGTCATACCTTTCTGCCTTAAATTCTGCACTCGCCGATAAAGTTCAACCTGGTAGTCTTTAGGCAAAAATCTACCCTTCAGTTTTGCCACCATCCTTGGCCATTTTCTTATCGGCAGTTTGTTCATTCGCCTTCTGTCCGCTTGGACACTATCCCACCATAGGGCAGCGTGTCCTTTCAACTTGGTCACAGCAAATCTAACTCTTTTGTCCTCACTGATCTCCTCATTCTCAAAATATTTGTCTAATTCACTCACCCAATCCAACAAGACATCCGCGGACAGACTACCATCATAGTTAGGGATCTCCGGTTTGGGCTTGCTACTGGCTAACAGAACTGATCGCAACAGCCTCAACTCTGGGGCTTCTTCCTCTGACCCATCTGTAACAGTTGCTGCCTCGTCTTCACTGTCATCCCCAAGTTCCGGGTCTCGTCGCCTACCCGCCTCTACTGCTTCTAAGCGAGCTGTAAGGATTCTCAGCTGTTCTCTCAATCCTTCATCTGCTCCTCTACGTGCACCTCTTCCACGTCCTCGTCTTTGTACTTCCATCTTCCTCTACTTCCTCAAAACGCTGCTCTGATACCACTTGATGGGGCCAGCCCACGTGGTCCCGCCTCACCTAAGCTGATGTGTAACAATTCTATGAACCGGACAGTATACGTTTGATTTGGTATTAATTTTAGATTGATTTACAATCAACTTGGCATGTACTGGGGTGGTCTTATCGGTGGACAACTGTCCTCCTCGGGATCCTGGAAAGTTTTCGCTTGGGTTTTACCCTGTTCGCGCCCTTTGGGTTATTATTGTTACCTGGTGGTTTGGCTCTACAGTCTCTGCGATTTTTCCTTTGTATTTGTTGTATGGTCTGTGGTGAAACACTATGCGGTCCCTGCCTGCTCGGTTGCTGTATGGCAAACGTTTGGTTGCGGTTCTGTTGCTCCTGGTCCGGCTTGTATGCCTCGACGGTCTGGTGTCGCTTTGGTAAGTTTGCTACTGTTTCGTTTGTATGCTTGTCCCTTTGTCGTTTGGCGCTTCCCACTAGTGTTGTTGTTTGTCACGGTGTTGTCTGTTCATTTCTCTCAAGAGTCCATGGTTATTTGAGCATGATAAGTTAATGGCATTCTGGTTATGTTCTCGGTTCGTCAGCCTCCAAGTTTGATGGATTTCGCGGCTTGCCCTGTTCGGCTCTCGGCTATTTCAACTGGTAAGCTCTCGTTCCCTGCTAGATTTCTTCACCACAGCTTATTTAGACTCTAATGGCTCGGCTCCTCTGTGAGCAGGGTTTGTTTATTCGAGGGTTTTGCTTTGCAGTTGTGGCTCACCTTCAGGTATGGTTTCGTGTTCATGCTCTCTGCATTTTTCCCTTTCACTTTCTTTGTTTCTCGCTTTTCTTCAAGGGTTGGAAATTAACCCTTCCTCCTTTCGTCTCTTTACAGGTGGAGCCACTCACTGGGTCGATGGCATTGGCGTCCGGCTATTCTGGATATCTTCTGGGTAGATTTGTTTTTGTTTCTTGACTGTAATGGATTCTTGTATGGGTCGTTGGTTAGGTTGTTGGCTACTGTAGTGAATAGTCCTCGCCGCGACTTGTGTTCATGACTTTTGTCAAACCCTAGGCTTGTGAACTAGGTAGGGTTGAAGCTGCGTTGAACACTAATTCGTATGCTGAGATGGACTGTTAATATTTGTATTTATGCTGAGATGAATTGTTAGTTATATGCGGAAAGTAAACTTGTATCACCTTCAGTTTCGTTTGCATACCTTGTAACTGTATTTGTCTGGGCGCTGTAACTCGTGACCGGTGCTGGTTGGTGTCACCTCTCGTTTGGTTGTTTGTCCTTCTGCTGGTTCGAAGTCTGTCAAGAATTTATAATGGGTTTTGTACATGAAATAAAAATGAAATATAAACACATCATGGAATTGTACAGTCTCTATTTTCCTGAGGACGCACGTAAGAGGTGTTTGTGCACTGAAAACAAGATGTAAATATATTTATTTCTGTTCCTTCCTTTCTCTTCTTACTTCTGACCCCTATGGGCTTGCTTTCCCTCGTTTTTGTACATTGTTTTCAGGCAGTTAGATAACTGCTGTCAGTTGTTCAATTATCAGTTACATCAGTTATTTCATATTTGACATTTATCCATGGCTAGCTTGTTTCCCTTTGTCTGTTTTTACAATAGTAAATAACTGTTCAACGACTAATGATTCTAACTAATATTAATGTTCCTAATTAGAACTCGTTACAGTATTCTAGGCATTTTAAACAGAAACCAAAAAACAACAAATAATTAAAAATAAAGACGAAACAGACATGTTGTCCGTTCTGCGAGCTATGTCCTCTGTCCTTCTCAGAAACCATGTCATCCTTATTTCTATCTCCGCCCTGTTAACCAGATGCTCCTGCATCATAGTTCAACTCCATATTATCCATAGGCTAATGGTCTGGTTGAATCCATCAACAAAGTTCTAGTCATCATGATCCAACGAATCATTGGGATTCATAGGTGGAATTGGCATAACATGCTATTTTCAGCGCTTTGGGCGTATCGAACCTCAGTAAAAACATCAATTGGTTTCACTCCTTTCCAACTAGTTTATGGTTTGGAAGCTGTGTTACCCATTGAATGTGAAATCCCGTCATTGCAAATGGCCATAGAATTACTTCCAGCCACTTCCGAAGAGGAAAAATGTTTGTTATACTTGGCTCAGCCAGATGAGAATCGACATGATGCTGCACTAGCAATTGAAGCTCATGCCAAACGTATTAAAGCTCAGTATGATTGAAATGTTACACCTCGTAATTTTTCGGAAGTAGACCTAGTCTTACTGTATGATCAAGCAAATGATAAATTAGGCACTGGAAAATTCATGCCCATGTGGCATGGTCCTTATGTTGTTAAGCGAAAGCTGGCAAAAGGGGCCTATGAATTGGTAGACTTTGACAGGGTCTCTTTAGGTAAGCCCAGAAATGGTCTTTATCTGAAGAGATATTATGCTTAAATCTAGGTGTGGAGATTTTAGTTAGGTTAGTTTTCTTTCTAGCTGGTGTGTTTTAGATTAAAAAGTGTGCTTAGCTTACAGAGTGTTTTTGTCATTATTCCTTCTTATCTTGATTTTACTCTTGATATTGCAGATGTCGACGTCTCTCCAAACATACATTGGTTTTGCTGATGGTGCTTGTCGTAATACACGAAACATTTCTTCCGCAGCTTGGGTTATCTATTCGCCCTCTGATAAGTTGGTATCTATGCATGGGGTAAGCCTCGGTTAAACAACAAACAACATTGCAGAGTATAGTGCAATGATTGAGTTATTATCTGAATCCATCTCATTTGGGATTCAGAGTTTGATTGTGAGGTTAGATTCTGAACTCGTTGTATTGCAGCTTAATAGAGTTTATGCCATTATAAATCCAATGTTATTGAGATTATTTTTGAGAGTTCGTCTCTTGGAACGTGAATTTGACTATATTGAATATCAGCATATTCCAAGATATTTAAATACATTAGCAGATGCAATTGCTTCTTGGATGTTAAGTAGACATTTGCAATAATCAAGCAAGTAAATTTAAAAACATTCCATAACATGTTTTACAAGATAGCCCGTAATAGTGATATAGCATAGCATAGAAGTGTGTCAAATATACATCGTCTTTGATCATAGGTTGAAAAATACCTTATGATCGGCAAAAATGATAAGTACAAAAAGCAAAAATGTCATATGAGTCTACAACAGGCGATCATCCTATCACTGGTGATGATCACGATAAGAAACCACTGTACGGGCCACCCTACAAAGGAACCTCCTGAAAGGTCCTGGAACCCCAATCACATAGTGTTGTAGCCTAAGAGGAATGTCATCTATGCTAGTCTCTGGAATGTCTACTGTCAAACGCTCTAGATGGTTTTCCAATTCGGCCAAGGTCTCTGTAGATTCGTCCTGTGGGGCTACTGTTGCTGTAGCTGGCTGTTTCCTCTCATAGGGTTGGAGAGTGGCTGGTCGTCGTGGACCTACATCTGCATTTGAAACTTTTTACTATCAATTTTGGGACGATTTAAAAACAAAAAAAATTATTAAATTAGAAAATGTTGAAAATGATTTTACTTGAGTCATCCCATTGCTGTCCTGGTGGAAGAGCCATGTCTAGGTCACCATGATAATCCATCCCAGCATAAGGAAAATCCTGAATAGCAAAAACTTGGTTCTCGAACCAATGAAAATACTCAGGAGGAAATCAAACAACTTCTGAACCCTCCTCAGGATGACGGGCCATAACTGCAACCCAATGCATCAGTTTGGGCTCTCGGAGAAGTCCAGCTCCAACGGAAAGATGTTGTGGGACCAACATTGGGACCCTCTCTAGACCAAAGCTCACAAGTAAGAAACCATATCCAAAGTTTTTCAGTTGTCCGTTCTTTGCTCTAGTCAGTTGGCCTTTTACATTAGCCAACACAGCTTCGCACCAGTTGAAGATGGTGCCCGAAAGCAGTCTACTGCCATCCGCATTTCAGATCCAGTGGCCATATGTAGTGCTGCGCTTCCGCAGATTCTGGTGACAGTAAATGCAATCACTTTGAGTTCAGGATGGGAGATGGTTTTCATATCAATCCCTTTGTCCTTGGTTTGGTCGTTACAAAACTCTAGCTAGAGGCTATCGACAGACTGGCCACCTAGCCTAGCCCCGAATAGAGTCAATTTTTCACCTATCTTAGGCAAACCAGTCAAAAAGTAAATGTCTTTCGGCTCCATTTCGAGCTGGTGACCACCAATAAAGAAACATTGGTCCTGTACATTCCACTTGTCTACCAACCACTGCAAAAAGTCCACCTGGGCCCTCATGCCAGGTATGGCCCAGAATTTGAATAAACCGCATGCCTTCAATGCATCAATCGAAGGTTGATGATTAATCGCGGTGAGGTCCACATCCTCATGCTCCCGTTCCCGCCAGTCAAGCATGGTGTATACCTTACATTCAATAAAAAGGCAGATTAGAATATTTTAAATCAAAGTTTTTGGGCAGAATTTGAAAAATTTAAGTTTGAAAACCTATGTTGCGGGGACCGCACCCTCTATGTTAGAGATAGTGTGTAGGTCCACACTTTGGCTATACAACAGGTGCGGGCCCCTAACTTTTTTCTGCATGCGAAAAAGTCGGGGTCTGCAGGTTTCGCATGCTACGCCTGCGGACCCCTGCGCGCGGTCTTTTAACCTAAACATTTCCTAAAAATCAAAATAAAACCCTAAAAACAAATTTCAAACGGATGAAATGCAAGAGTAAGATGATGTGGATTACCTGGAGGTGACAGTGTTCGATTCCAATGGACGGATTTTCCGCAATCTTCACGGGAAGTTTCTTACCAAAAGCTCTATTTTCTCACTTTGAAGTCAAACGGTAAAAATGAATTCACAAAAGCCCTTTTTATAAGCTTTTTTGAATAAATGAATTTTTAATTTGTTTATTTTTCACTTTAAAGAGGTAAATTTTGAAGCATTTTTATTTATTTTAAACAGTTATGAGTAATGTTTGAGTTTTTGTGCAGGATAACGGATTTTTAAGGTAAAATTGATCATTTTTGACAAAGAACATTAAAGTCACCTTTAAGCTCTTTCCTGACTCCTAAAATATGAAAAGATAGACGAGTTTTTATTTTTAAGCTCGTTAAAACGGAATTAAAAAGACGGTCCACTTACAACGCTTTTCTGACCATAAAAACATGAAAAGATTGCCAGATTTTTGTCGTTTCAAATTCGATATTGGTTATAAAATGACGTGTCATTGATCATTTTTTTACTTTTTCGGATCAGAGGCACTAATTATGAAAATTACTCCTTGATTGTAATGGTCAAGCGGTTCTCTCAAGTATTATTTTATACTTTTGCGGGCTTAGGAGACACAAATTTACGAAAAAGGACAACCATGGAGTTTTCTTGGGTTTTTTCAGACTCCCTAAAATTGAAAAATGCCGAGTTTCTTCTATACTGGACTCGTTGAAACTTAACAGTAAAGGACCTGTTCAATTACAAACAGGAACGGACCACTCCTTCTTAGGGTTCGAATTTAAACTAAGTTGGACTCATCTGAAGGATGAGCTTATAATCAAGCAAATGTTATCCTCCTCAAGCTTGTCAAAAAATAAAGAGGTACTTGCCAGAAATGGTGGGGAAAAAGAGAGAAAAATGAACCTGTTTGTCATACTTTGTGTCTCAGAAAAACATTTAACCACTCTTGAACACAACACTTTTTGTTCACCTGGGTTGGGAAATCCTTTTCCTAACAGTTAATCAAACCATATTTGAAAGTCTTCAGCCAGTTTCTGGGTATTAGCTTTAGGTCAATTGTCACCAAACCATCTACAGTGTCGTTATGTGTTCAAGAGGTCTGTGCAAATAAACCATTCATCTGCAAAATATCTATCAACCATCTTGACCATCCTTGAGTCAGTCCTTGCAACTATATTTCTTCAAACTTGATCTATGATTTCATGTTGTGGGCTTGCCTACGACGGATCGCTTTCTATCGACTTCAGCTCATTATCTAGAAAGATGATCTAGAAATCGTCAGTACCTTGGGATCTGCATGCCTCAATGGCAGGTTTCTCGCCTTCGATGATAGGTTGCATCATTGACCTTCGATCAAAGGATTCTGTGACATGTTTGACATCAACATATCTATTCACATTTCATGGATTGTACTGAGTACTTTGAGAGCCATTGACATTAATGGTGGTTTCTCTCACACTTGTTAATAGTTTACATCATTGACTGGTAATCAAGTGGTTTCTACCATGTTCGAATTCAACACATTCATTCACATGGATAGAATCGTACTATTTCGGGAAGTAGAAATCAAGACCCTGGATCTAGTTTCCACCATCCAGGCTGCGAGGAATTTTGTATTCATTATACAGTAGACTATTCATAAACAGATGGCTGTGCCCATACTGTGTCTACATGTGTCTATACTTGTGATGTATTGCAAGATCATTCCTATATCAGAGCAGTTTAGTTAGTTTTCTAGTCATTTTTGATCTGAGTATGGGAATTCCTACCTCAGCGATGATATGATCTCATATATATATTTTGTATTGAATGTTTTTACAGGTTCCAACCAGGCTCTCCACAAGATGATCCTCGAAATGATAAAGTACTTCACTCTTCTTAGATGATAAATGAAATCCTCATCTACTACAAACTTCGCACTTTAGGGGGCAATCTGTTACACAAAATATTGTCACCATGACTTTTTGCAGTCAGTGTGAGTCTATCACCACTCATACTGTCCTCCTTTGCAAGTCTCAAACCTCAGCTCTTCATGTCAAGCTTTAAAAATGAGAGAAAGTCTTTGAAAATCTATAAACCTCTGGTTCCGCACTTTCTCTTACCATTACCTGCGGTCTCGCACCCCTTAGTCATGTTACCTACGGACATGCCCACTCTGTCTCTAAAGGAGTGGGTGCGGATCCCTGTAAAAGTCAAAAAGGCGCAAGTTTATTCTTAAAAACTCACTTTGGGTTAATTCTGGATGCTTCTAGAAGGAATCTTGATGTGGTTGGTTTTCTCCTAGGTGGTTCATGCATCCCATAACTAAAGGAGCTAACCCCTTGATGAGAGGAGCTTATCCCTTTGAAGGAGGGCTCTATCCCTTTGAAGGTGGACCTAGTAACTTCCCTCCTCTGCACTATAAATTGAGGCATTGGGCTGGTTGCTAGGGAGGTTGAAAGCTGAACATTTTTTAGGGTAAATGCTATTGGAATTGAGACTTCCTAGTTAAGCTTGAGAGGAGATATTGCATACCTTTTGGCTTCATTGGGAAGAGAGTGAAACTTGTCAAAGTAGAGGAGATTCTTGTTGGACCCTGGGAGGAGCTTGTACAACATCAAGGCACCAAGGTTGTAAAGTTCTTCTTTGATTAAAGTTAATACAATCAGATTCATTTTTCTCAATAAATTGTCTTCTATGGTTTATTTCATGAATTCCTTGATCATCATGATAAATATGGTTTATTATATTGGCTTTTTAGGTGTTATTTGATATGTGTGCTTGTTTGTGTTTGCAGATTCTTTACAAAGGAGCTCATTTGGATCAACGGAGCGTGGCTTCCACAAACTAGCACTGGACCCGAGGTAGGCCTAAAACACCTAGTAACCTTTATTTATAAATCGCATATTTAGAGAAAGATAGAATTTGTTTGGTTTGCTTGTCGCTAGATATCATTAGATACTAGGGAGATCGGTCGTGTCCGCAAGAACGATTCATTCGCCTGACAGCCCATTAGGCCATCCATAAACACTGAAACAACCTACCACATGTCCCTTTGTACCATGATGTCATGTTGATGTAAGCGGCCACGTGTCCCTTATCGGAACCAATCAGATCTTGCCACTTGTCCTCATCAGAGCTCACCATCTGTTGCCATGTGTCCTTATCGGAGCTTACCAGATGTTTCCATGTGTCCTTATCGAAGCCTACTACTACCTTCCATGTGTCTTCATTAGAGCTCATCACCAACTTCCATGTGTCCATATCATACCCAATCAAATGCCACCACGTTTCATGCTTAGAGGAGAGAGAAACAACCTTGCCAACCTTTGTTTTGCAATGAATCCCTTTGTTGATTTTCATTATTTTCTCCACGACACTTTAACACTGAAGGCACAATCCTGACATTTTAACTCAATCAATGTTCACTGATTAGAGAATTCCAATGGATGTGATATATGAAACCGTCGATTGGCAATCTCTGATGCACCACTATGCGTCAACTATCGGGACCTCCGATATGCGATATCACAAATTGTATATCACACATTTTTGTTGCACTACACCACTAGTCCTCCAATCACCGATTGTGATTCGTCGATACCTCCGAGATGTGGGATCATCGATATGCAATGCTTGTTGATCCTTTGATATGAAATCGTCAATAACTTCGGGACTTTTGATATGTGGGATCTCTAATAGCTAATTGAAAAATTTCATTCGCTGTACAATGCACCTTAGGACCTCTGATTATCGATATCGCTAATTGTTGATCAGAGATTTGTACTCACAGTGCTATGTACCTGGATCCTCCAATTGTCAATTGTCGGGATAGAGGACTGTTGTTGCTCTGATATGCGATATTCCTCCCTGCTTAAGGCTTTAAACCCCTAAAATTCAGTAGCTCATAACTTTTGAACCATAAGTCCATTTATGGACTTCTACATATTGTTGGAAAACTCTTCCCGGTCACTTTCCAAAGGAGGGGGTCTCATTAGCCTTTGAGCCCACCTACTACCTCAAAATATGGCTCCAAACTCACTGCCAATCTTCTGCTCCTAAACTCTTTAGACAACTGGGAAACACACCCACAATGTGTCCTTAGCATGAGGCCTACAACAACCATGGACTTCTAGCCTGGTCCATCACTATAATAATCATTTGATGGCTTCTCTAATAAGCCTACTACTGTGATGATTCTTTACATGAAACTTGCAACTACCAAGAGACTCCTCTTAAGCCATCACTACCAGCATCTATTGCAACAAGCAACCAAGCTTGTCTAGTTAAGATCAATGGCTATACTACTGCCAACTGTTAGGCAAGCCAATTTCCCAACACATCTCCTCAACCTGACTGTTGACATCAATTCCAACACACCTTCATATTCCTTCTCAAGGCCATTGGCCATGCACACAATGCCAACTGTCCAACAATCACATTGAGTCTTACTATCATGCTTGGACCAAGCAGGTTTTTTGGTTATATAAGTATCTACACAATATATTATTTATTGATCTAACTTTGATGAACAAAAACATTCAAATAATGAATCCATACAGGTGAGGATAATTTTAGAAGAGTAGGAATGACCTGTTATAGAGTTTTTTTTACCCAATGTTTCGGACTACCAAGTGAGTCCATCATCAAGGGATGCGTCAATAGATATTCTCCAAATCTTAATGATGTATCAAGAGCTATATTTAGGGGGTATATCTATATATATATATATATATATATATATATATATATATATATATATATATAGATATGGGTTATTAAAGAAAAGAAATAAGAAATAGGTCGGCTCTTATCCTACTAGATTTATTTATTTATTTATTATTATTATTTTTTTTCCCTTGGGAAAAAGTCGTAATTTCTATTAAAGTTAAGAAATTACATTTTGTATATGCCGAAGCATTCATATAAGGCAGCAGTGCCTAACAAGATCAGTCTGTAGTACTAGATAAACAAAAGTAAAGCAGGTTGTCTCCTCGCAGGGAGCAGTCCAAAACTGTACACTAACAGTGTTCAAAATAAGAGTCCATTGCTCTACGCAGAGAGCCATATATATGTTGTTATATCGTAAAAAAAAAGTGTTGTATTTTACTAGACATAGAGAGATATATACAACTATATACAATAAAAAACAAGTGAAAGATCTGTAAGTGGGCTTTTATAGCCCATTATCCATCCGATCATCAAAGGGTCGATGATAATGCTGATAGTATGACCCTTCGATTTCCTCCTGTATCAGCCAATTTTCTCCTTGTCTGTGCGCTGCCTCTTTGGAGAGTTGATCTGCAATGGTGTTTTGTTCCCTGTAGATGTCACGACAAGCAAATGATTCAAAAGAAGTAGTCAGTCTCTTTGCCTCATCTAATATATGTCTCAACGAAAATGCATGACAATGAGATGCATCAGTCAGCCAATTGCAAACTATTTTAGAGTCACCAAACAGCTGGAGATGTCTGCATTGTTTTTGTATGGCAAAGTGAATGATATGCTTGGCAGTGCATAGTTCAGCATAGTTATTAGTGCCTCTGCCTAAGAAGATTTGAATTCTATAGCTGTGTGAATCATTGAGATATAGAACTGCTCCTCCTCCACAGCCCACATCTTGAGCTGAACCATCAAAAAAAGCCCATGGTTTGGACTTGTCAATATCCAATTGTCTAATGATGCGAACAGGGCCAGTGGATTCATCATCTAGTAACATGTTATAATCTGCAATGGTATGGAGAAGGATAGTGGGCCAATGGGGGGCTCTAAGATTGAAGATAGCCTGATTCTGGGCAATCCAGACTGCCCAGCATGCGAGTAGCGGGATATTGATGGCCTTCCCCGAGTGTTCATGATTCCAGTTCTCCCATGCATCCATTAAGCTATGGCCATGCCAATTTTTCAGTTGCGGGAGGTGGGAAGTGAGGGCATGCCAAAATTGTAAGGTGATGCTGCAGCTTAAGAATAGGTGTACAGTGCTTTCTTCCTCCTGGTGACAGAGATGGCAGCGGAATGGTCCGTGGAAGGATCTCTTCATAAGATTAGTGCCCGTAGGTACTTTATCAAAGAGAATGTTCCACATAAGCAGTCGAGTACGTGGGGCTGATTTGAGCTTCCATAATGCTTTCCATGAGGGATGGACAATTTGAGGCTTATGAGGCTCCATGAGTTTTAGATAGCCAAGCTTCGGGGTATATGCTCCATGTTTTGCAAAAGCCCAAATGATTTCGTCAGGACCTTCAGTAAGCCTGATATGAGCTTGAGTGAGCGCATCTGTGTACTCTGCCCATTCATTATGCCACTGTGCCGGAATATCTAAAGCTTGTGCACTGGTCCAGGCCTGATGGAGAAAAGAGGAGTTTGCTTGGTCGCCAATATGCATGATGTAGATGATACCTCTGTCATTAAGATGTCCAATGAGGCCATTAGAGAGTCTGTGAGTGTTTCCACATCCTACCCATGGGTCCAGTCCTATTCGGACTGCATTACCTGTTTTGATGCGCCAAGTTAATCCTTCTCGTAATAAAGGTAAAGTACCGATGACAGCTCTCCATATGATGGATATGTTATGATTTGTTCCATGTTGACTGCATATCCAATCCAACACATTCAGGGGCTTGATGTACTTTGCATATGCTACCCTGGTCCAAAGTCCATCAGTGGTAAGGAGTTGCCATCCGAGTTTTGCAGCCAGAGCCCTGGAGAATAGGTCGAGCCTTTTGATACCCCACCCCCCCCAGCGTTTGGGTTTAGCAATGGTGTCCCATTTTACCCAGGCAAAAATTATGCCTGGTTGGTGGCCCTTCCATAGAAATTTACTGCATATATGTTGTAACCTGTTGAGTATGCCCTTAGGAATCCATGTGAGGGCCATCCAGTATACTGGAGTGGCTTCAATCACTGCTTTAATAAGTATCAGTCTGCTAGCTCGAGAGAGGTATCGGTGGTACCAAACTTGGAGTCTCTTTTCCACCTTGGCTATAAGCCATAACCAGTCAGCAATTCTGTATCCATTAGGTTTCAGTCTGAAACCAAGATATTTTATACCATCTGACAAAGTCAAGTTGTTAAAAGGGAATCGATGATTAGCATAAGTTATTTCATGTATAGAACAACCAAAAGTAGTGATGGTGGATTTATTGTCATTAATCTTCATACCAGTAGCTTGCTGAAAGAGTAGAAAAGAGTTATGGAGTATAGTGGAGTCTCCAATACTGCCATTCAAAAATATTAGGATATCATTGACAAATAATAGGTGAGTGAGGAAAAGATTGTCTGCAAGTTTAATACCAGATAATTGATGTCTGTCCCGTGAAGATGATATAACTCTACTCAACCCTTCCATAATGAGTAAAAACAGCAGAGGGGAGAGTGGACATCCCTGTCTGAGACCCCTCTCTGAAGTGAAGAACGAGGTAGCTTCCCCATTTAGTAATACACTGTAGGATACATTAGTGATACAGCTCATGGTCCATTGATGAAGTCATAGGGGAAACCCAGGTGTGTGAGCAGCAGCCGTAAGTAAAGCCAGTTGGTTCTGTCAAAGGCCTTGGACAGATCCACCTTAAGGATCATTCTTTTTTGTTTCTTAGTCTGCAAGGTGTGCATGAGCTCTTGGGCAGTGGCAATGGCCTCGTGGATCTGTCTATGGTGCAGGAATGCAAATTGTTCAGCGGAAATATGATGCGATAGAATGGGCTTAAGACGATTAGCAATGGTCTTAGCTATAATCTTGTAGAGGCAGTTGCAGAGTGATATAGGACGGAAATCATCGAAAGTGCTCGGGCATTCGATTTGGGGATGAGAGCTATGAAGGTGGATTTAATGGCTGAGGATATTCGACCTCTTCTCCTGCTGTCTTCAACAATTTCCAGGAGGTCATTACCCAAGGGGTCAAAAAACGCAAGGTAAAATTCAATTGTCCATCCATCTGGTCCAGGGCTCTTATATTTTTTGAACCATTTCAGAGTAGCCTCCAATTCTGCCATGGTCACTTCCTTCTGTAGTTCCTCCGCATCTTCTTGTTCAATGTATCTGGGGAAGAGCTCAGCCACTCTCATGATTTCCAAGATATTGGCTTCTACAGGAGCCTTATAAATGCCTCTAAAATGTTCTGTGGCCAGTCTGGCCAGATTCCGCTGAGAGGAGACAGTGTCCCCTTGATCGTTCTTTAATTCCCAGATAATGTTTATGACTTTGCGGCCATTTGCAAACTTGTGATAAAATTTAGTATTTGCATCTCCTTCGGAGAGCCAAATAGCTCTGCTCCTAAGTCTCCAGCTTTCTTCCCTTTCCTTCAGTATATGTGAGCGCTTTTCAATAAGAGAGGTGTAATACTCCTTGCTTTCAGGGGAGAGGAAAGTCCCATTTGATGATTCTTCAAATTCTACAATGACCCTTTCGGCCTCTTTTATTGTTTGATTATCCTGAATGCGCTTGTGGTGTGCCTAGTTCTTGGTGATCTGTTTGAGTTCTGTAAGTTTCCTTACGAAGCCCACTGAGATGTCTTCTCCTTCTTTGATGGCATTGGATTGCCAGAAGTTATGTACCAATTGAATGTAGGAGGGATCTTGTAACCAAGAGGCATTAAATTTGTAAGGGCTCTTGATCTTATGGGTTAGGTCTTCAGCTTCTAAGAAGATTGGCCGATGATCTGAGATGCCTCCTGATCCAACCCATTGACGAACTCTGGGGAGATCGTTAACCAAGGGTTCCTTGATAAGGAATCTGTCAAGTCTCCTTGCAAGGCTTTGGTCTCCACTTCTGTTATTTGACCATGTATATTGGAGCTTAGCAGACGGTATATCCACCCAGTGATGATCCTCTAGAAGGCTGGAGAGAGTATCTGTGAGAGAATCGACCTGGGCTGAGTGCCCCCATGACTCACTATATCCTAGCGAGAAGTTGAAATCTCCTCCAAGTATAATGTTGTCTGCTTGGAAGAGTTCTGATTCAAGTAAGGACCTCCAATAATTGGCACGGTCTGCACATGGGCCATAAACATTGATAATCCGGATGTCTCTTACAGCAGAATGAGCACTAATGTCAAGTCCTATAAACCCTCTTCCTCCAAAAATATTCTTGATCTCCGCAACTCTGTTATTTACCCCAATGGCCAATCCCCCAGATCGTCCGGACGCATCCAGTGCATGGAAGGTCCAGGAAGGGAGCCAGGCAGAGAGAGTATGGATGAGGGGTTCGGCCTGACAGAGGGTCTCTTGAAGAAATATAAAGTCCATCTGAGATGATAGGAGCAATCTCCTAAGCGCTAGTTTTTTGGCTAAACTAGCAAACCCCCGGCAATTGAAGGAGAGAAACTTCATGAGGGGAAGGGGGATGGGCCATTCCTCGCTCTAAGGGCCCGGAAAATAGTCTGCTGTCGCCCGAGGGCGACTTCTTCATCAGCAGTGTGCCTAGCCTTGGATATGCGAGAGGGTCTGCCGCAGGAGTTCTTGAGGGACATAGGCATGCTAATCAGGTCAAGTCCAACAGCATCCTGTCCTCTGTCCTTCAAACGGGGGTGGAGGGAGTAGCGGGGGGGGGATTGAGACGAGTGTAATGATAGGGTGGCCAGTGTCGAAGTGATTCTTGATGGAGGAGCCACAGGTGAAGGGAGAGGAAGGGAGCAGATGAGTGAGGTGTGATTGAGAAAATGCAGAGGAGGGGATGCAGAGGATGCAGTGGATAAATTAGCATGTAAAGATGCAAAGCCAATGTATGCATGTGATGATATGCCCAATGACATGCATGAAGGAGGAGATGACGGAGTATGGATAGAACACTTACCCGGTTGCTCCAAGTCCTCTTGATCAGTCGATGGCTGCACATGAGCTGGCGAGGCCGGAGGTGGATCAGAGGGATCCTCAGCAATGTCAGATGTCTCGGTGCTCCGTGGTTCCTCCTCGATCTAAGGGTGATCCTATTCCCCGGAGGGCTGGGTAGGATGCGTCTCAGAGGGTTTGTCCTGCGGCTGTGGAACTGCATCCTCCGTGCCATTCGATACAGATTTCTTGAGGAGTGGGCAATCTCTGTATAGATGGCCAACTTGGTGGCATCTGCGGCACCTATATGGGATGCCTTCATAATCTATGATTTGCTTGCGCTCAGTATCCCTCCACTGTACGGTAATATATTCCAGTAGACCACCTCTCGTGTCCAGGTTGATGAGTATCCTGGCATAGGCCATCATACCCGTCTGTTGATAGGATTTGTCATAGCCCATATATTCGCCGATGGCATTACCAATCCTCTTGAATATGTCCTCTGACCAGTACTGGAGTGGAAGCCCTGGAAGTCGAATCCATACCGGTCCGATGCCAATCTGCTCAGTCTCAGGGTCAAATAATGGAGTCCATCTCTTCAGTAACACCAGGGCATGGTCAAAGTGCCAATAAGATGACAGAACCCAGTTGGTGTGATCAGCATGCGCGAAATGCAGAGCGAACCAGCCCCGCACGAAGGTCTGCACAAATGGGATATCCACCAGATGGTGGCCCCAAACTTCCGCTGCCCATGTCTTCAAGCGTGCTGCCGAGTAACTTCGGCCCCTGATGCGCCCGACCAAAACACGATCAGCAAAATCCATGGCCTCACCCCAGCGAATGTCTTCTTCCAATCTGAGAAAAACGTCCTCCTCTTTTGATTTGAAGCACTTGTATTTCCGTTTGGGGCCCCGTGGAGGGGGATTGCTATGGGGGCGTCCTGAGGGAGGGGTGTTTGCTTGCTGCGATGCCGGGATTCGGGGTGAATGTGAGGGATCGTGAAAGCCTGTAGACGGTGGGTGGCCTGAGAGCGGAGGTACGGCAGTGAAGCAACCGGAAGTATGACCGATGGAGACAGGGATGTCGTGAGAGGGACCGGGGAGGGAGGGGATTAGTTGATGGAGGGGTAATGAGCCCGCTATCGGAGGGAGAGAACCAAGGTTAGGGTTAATGCAGCTTGAAACAAACCCTAGGGTTGCCGGAGAGTGCGGGGGCGTGGAGAGAGCAGGCCAAGTCGGCGGGTCATCCGGGAGGACTACAGGGTTATGCGAAAGCGGTTCACTGAACGGAAACGGCGGAAATTGTTCAGGTAAGTCCGAGTTGTACATACCTCCAGATGTGTCAAGTGGGGTGCGCTAGATGGAGACCCCTTCCAATGGGTCCGCGGAGTAATCGACGGCCTCAATATCCTCCATTGCCAGCTGCTCCTTGGATCTGCTAACACCTCGGAACGGAGAGAAAACCCCGGGAGATAACGACAGTTGTAGTTAGAAATGGTCCGTGCAGCTGTTGGTATTCCGTCACAGGGCTTCGGTTGTTGCGGTTCGATGCTCAGCTCTCTGAAAAGTCTACCAGCGGGTAAACTGCAGGTCTCCGCGGTTAAGGTGAAACAGTGACAGAGAAAGGCGAGCGTGAGAACGGAGGGTTCGAGCAGTAAACTGCAGTATCGAAACCCTAACCTAAGCCCTTGCGTAACCTAGTTCACCCGGTCGCCATTTTCTATTTATTATTATTATTATTTTTAATATTAATTAATTAATTAATTTCAATATTTATATATAGCCATATATTTTTTATTAATAATTTCAATGCATAAATTAATTAATTATTAAGATAAAGGGATAACTTAATTAATTAATTTTATTATTTATAGAATTAATTATTATGTTTATAATTTTGTTGATTATTTTCAATAATTAGTTTAATTGATTCATTGATTTGATTACTTAATTAATTAATTTTTTTGATTAATAAAATTAATTAATTTGTTTGATAAATAAGATTAATTAATTTAATTAATTATTTTTTATTAATATGATTATCAATTTATTAAATTATTAATTTATTAAAGTGATTATAAAGGGATAAATTAATTACTTAATTTTGCTCTTTGTTAAATTAATTATTATGTGTATTATTTATATGTAAAACAGATTTTTTAATTAATTTATTAATCTGTTTAACTAATTTGTTTAATTAATTAATTAAAAGAATAGATTAATTTAATTATTTATTATTTGTTAATATGTCTATTAATTTAATTATATGTATTTATTTCTTTGTTTAATTATTTATTTATTTGATTGATTTGTTTTATTTGATTACTTAATTAATTAATTTAATTAATTAACTTTCTAATTAATAAATTAATCCTTGTAGATTTTGTGAGTTATTTTGCTATAATATTATTTATAATTTCCAGAGTTAATATTTAATAGTCTAGATTTGAGTTATTACAGCTATATGCATTTTATTAGTTATTTTGTAATGTTATCAAATGATTATATGTGAAGAAATCAAATACTAATTTATGTTTATGTTTGCTAATTGTTCTATTTTTTGATGATTTTAAATTGTTGTTGTTGCTTTTTTTTTTTTTAAAGGAGGAGGGAATAGGTTATTTAAGGGATAAGAATTAATTACTGATTTTTTAAGATCTCAAGTAAAGGTTTCCAGGTGTTGCTTAGTTTTAATCCATCATCCTGGTTCAGGTTGTTCTTCCTTTTTTCTATTTCAATGGCTTCTTTGATTTTCCTTTTAAGATAGTGGTCTTTTTTTCTAACTAGTTTGACTTCTTCCATGCAAATGTGATGAGAGGAAGAGTGAATATGTTCTGCTAAGGCCGATTTAGAGGTCGTAATCAAATCAATGAATCAATTAAACCAATTATTGAAAATAATCAACAAAATTATAAACATAATAATTAATTCTATAAATAATAAAATTAATTAATTAAGTTATCCCTTTATCTTATTAATAAATTAATTAATATTAAAATAAATAAATAAATAATAATAATAATAAATAAATAAATAAATCTACCAGGATAAGAGCCGACCTATTTCTTATTTCTTTTTTTTAATAACCCATATATATATATATATATATATATATATATATATATATATATATATATATATATATATATATATATATATATATATATATATACCCTAAATATAGCTCTTGATACATCATTAAGATTTGGAGAATATCTATTGACGCATCCCCTGATGATGGACTCATTTGGTAGTCCAAAACATTGGGTACAAAAAACTCTATAACAGGTCATTCCTACTCTTCTAAAAAACATTCAAGTGAAATGAATTACCTCTTATGTGTTCAAAATTTCACTATGCTTAATAATTTTCCATTTATATATATATATATTGTAAAAATCAAATTGAATATCTCTTCCAAGTCTTCATTTTGTTCACATCCTCCATCCCAAGAGATAACCATTAGCATATATGAGATAAATGTGTGACGTTGATTCCTTATTGCTAACATCAATCTATGCATTATTTCATTCTTTACATATACATTCAATTTAATACCAATTATAGATATAAGCATGCCTAATCCTAGATCCATACTTACCATTCAAATTTATTAACCAAATATCCTAAGTCCTGGTTTCATATAAGTATACCATCCTATGGAGTTTCAATTGGTTGACCCAATTTGCCCCAATTAAAATAACAAAATCCTACAAAGAGTTTTAAGTATAAAACAAAATATTGACTTATTACTTTTCCAAATTATTATTTATGAAAATTAATACAAAGGTAGGCAAGGGTCCCATTAAGATGTGTTTCAATTTTGTTTAGAACCATATATATGTCTTATCCCTTGAGGCAAAAATGGCTTGGAATAAGTTTTTGGATGCATCCAATGGAATTTATTCATATGTTTATTTGATAAGGTTTTTTTATGTTAATCATGTAAGAACACTCCATTTGGAATGATGGTTTGTTAAAAGTATGAGTTTTGGTTTCAAATTTAAATACAAACATTATGTTATAAGGCACTAACCATGCATTGGGATTAATGTGAAAATACACTTCAGGTGGTGATAACTTATGGCCTATTTTCGAGAGGCACATTATGGTAATGATGGCATTCAGTTATACAATTTGGTATTGAATGCCATATAGGATTTTGTATAAGTTATATTGAAATTATGGCATTGGTTAAAGAATTTGAATTATGTAATATATGCACTCAAGTATAATGTTGACAATTTATTATGGCACAACTCTTAACCTATAATATTGTATTGTGTGTTATGGAATCAAGGTATTAAGTATAATTTTAATGTAATAATGCCTATGGTAAGGATTGCAACCATATGTTACGAGCTTATATGAGAGGTTGATAATACAACGTGATATGTGTTAAGTTCATGGTATGACATGTAATTGAAGGTTGGTATATGTAACATGTAGTGGATTATCATTTAGCATTAATGGTGTTCTGTTCGAGTTTTCAAAATGTATTTAGCATTCACAAGTTTTCACAAATGACAAACTTGGGATATATTAAGGTATTAGAGTTGATGGATGAGGTTTTTCATTTAAATGAGCACTAGAAGTTAGTAGTGGAGTTGGGATGCCACCATACCCTAAGGTTATAAACTCAGACGAATTACGATATAGAATCTATAGCTTGCAACTGATTCATAAAGAAATTTAAGCAATTGATCTAGTGTGAGGGGATTGCACACACCAAAAGGGAATTCCCAGTGTCTAAAGTAAAAAAGAATGTATTTTTATTGATATTGTGGATGTATAGGATACCTATGCTAGCTATTTATTCATTATTTAAAGTTCTTGGTAGATTTGTTTTAGGTTAAATCATTCTTTTCCTCTCCTTTTTTTCCATGCTCAAATGTGTTTGAAGTTTTCCCATGCAAACCTGATTCAAACAAAGAAAGAGAATAGGGTTGTTGCCCCATTCTTAACCTTTGAATTCCTTGTATATTACACTTCCCTATCACATTTTTTGAGCATTCATAGTGGTGATATACAATGGGTTTTAAAAAAATTCTTTGAGCTATATATAGGTATACTTTGTCACTAAAGAAAAATTGAAAGAAAAGAAAATAGGGCTTCGCCTATTCATTACAATATCTTCCTATATGTGGTTTGTTTTCCCATACCCAACTATTGGACGTTGTTTTCTCCTCAAGAGATTTTTTGTTCCTTTACATCACTAGCCTCTATTACTCATACCCAACAATATGTTTAATGATAAACAAGCATGTGTAGTGAGGACACTTTAAACATGCATTTTGTTTGAAAAAATTGGATATGCAAACAATGATACTCAAGTTTAGGTTATATTTTTATGTTGATAAAGAAATAAAATAAATAAATAAGGCTTGGCCTATTTTTGATAGCTATATTGGCACTATTCTCTCATCATTCTATACCCCTAATGTTCCAACACCCTATTTTACAAAAAAAAATAAAAAATGACTAGAGTAAACCGAGCCCATACTTTCTAAATTATACATGAAATTCATCATTAATTTTACCTCTCAAGCCTCATACTTCCTAACCCTAGCAACCATTTAAATGTATAAATTACATTTAGTGAAGTACTAGGTATTTATATTTGCATGTGGTTGATAATACCTTAAAAAAATTAAATGTTTATGAAATGGAGAATGACAATTTTCTTATGCATACTGCTAGACGAGTTCTTTAGGAGACAATCTCATGGTTCTCGAAGAGGACATGGTAGGAGACTTAGTGTTATTTGGAAACAAGGGAGCAACAATAGGATACATTTTTCTATACATTTTGATACAAATTTTGATGAGTTCAATAACTTAGCATAGATAGAGCATATTTTCTTGGGTTGGAAAGCTTTTTGTCAACATTTTATATGTAATAATTCCCCCTTGTAGCCTCACCCCAACATACAGACACTTATCGTGCTAAGCCAAAACCTATGAATGGTGGGTGGAGAGAAAAATCAAATAGTCATATCTATGGGATTCTAATTAGCCAAATATTTATAAGGAACCACATGTGCCAAACACGACCCCTATTGCTACCTCTGCCAATGAATTTTCTCAAAATAAACCACTGATTGACATCAAGTCTCTCTCACTAAAGCTTCTGGTTGATGAAAAGGTAAAATAATATTGGTAAAATCGCCTAGCACTAAGTCTTCTTAGTCTATCTTTGCTCATCAAAAGCATACATTAAGAGAATAAAAGGAGATAGTAAGAGGGGGATTTCACATTTGGACATGCATGTTGAATCATCTCAACGTTGATTTTTTCCTTTTTATTATGGTCATATTAATGGTATGCACTTGACTTTGACTGGATCAAACATTGAAACGTTTGAAATAAATATATGATGCCTATGACACTTTTGAAGATCAAATGTTATAGCTTAAGCTTATTTTGATACATGGAGGGACAAAGTTATGATACTAATATATCTTGATGGTTGTTCATATATTTTATTGTAATGGTGTACATATTATTTTATGCATATTGCTTTGAAATGATGAGTAGGAGTTACAAGGGTACATAAATATGATTTGAGACAAAAGTTTTATCTCATTTATGAGTCTATTAGGAACCTTTCCTATCTTACATAAAGTCACAAATATAATCTAATAACTACTTTTTTAATTAATACTTCATTGATTCTACTTTCTCATTTTCCTCCTATAAATCTTTATTAAGTGAAATAAAATGGTTGAAACCAAATAAAAGTTGGGATTTAATACAAAATGAGGAGAGATAAATGCAAAAAAAAAATAATCATATGGAGAGGGATCTCTGAGAGCTTTGGGAATTTTTTGTAGTTGATTATTTCTCACATCATTCCTTAGGTTTTTTGTGCGCTTAATAATTTTGTTGATAGCAAGGATTTCTTCAAAAGTGGTAGAGAAAGACAAAGTGAGATTAATATGGTATTTTTTTGAGCTTGTTTGTTTTTCTACATTGTTTTCTCTTTAAAAATTCTAAATTTATTTCAATGTGAATCAATGGTACATTATGTAGATTGTAAATTGTGTGCATCACACTACTTGAAGCGGTCCAAGAAATATCATATTATTTTTCTTAGACACTCGGGTATTGTATGATTTTATTTACATATGGGGCTTCTAAATTTTTGTTTGGTCCAAGTTCTTGCAGGAACTTGAATATGTTATTATTTCCAAGACATATATGGTTCAATCAATAAAAGTATCAATGGATTTATTTCATTTTTGAGTCTATCTCCATATTTTAGGTGATTTATTTTCCCTTCTACACACACATTTATATTATGTTTATCATTTAATATCATTGAAACTTCTCTGTTTTTGTTTTACATTCTCTAAGAATTTTGGATTTAAGTGCCCATGTGATACACTTATATT
Source organism: Pinus tabuliformis (assembly GCA_031772625.1). Lineage (NCBI taxonomy): Eukaryota > Viridiplantae > Streptophyta > Pinopsida > Pinales > Pinaceae > Pinus > Pinus tabuliformis. The sequence continues at coordinate 975,502,569 of CM062810.1, forward strand.
TAAAGTATTCTACCTTCTTTATAGTTTATAATATACATATATATATGTTTTATTCCACTTTATCTTGAAGAAAACTTTAAAATTTTATAAAAATTGAAAATATCAAAACAATTGAATAAGAACTTGTTAGAAAATTATATATTACAGAGCAATGGAACACATAAAATATTGCAGAAATATAAACACAGAAAAACGCATAAAACAAGAGAGACACAGATATACGTGGTTCACCCAGTTTGGGCTACGTCCACCCCGAACATCCAGTCCTTCCTTTCTATTATCCAGCAAAATGAAGAGACACAACCTACAGCAAATCCGCTGTAATATCATTTGTTTTCTCTCACAGTCTCACCTCTCTGTTTATCGCTCACAGAATACACATCTATTACACAAACTCAAATACAATGCCCTCATACAAAGAGAGGGGTTTCCTTCTAGGGCAAAAAACCCTAAACTAAACATAAGTTCTAACGTCAGATCATCCACCTAATGAACGGCCCGAGCCCCCGCCGGGGGACCGCTGGCACCCGGACCCCTGCGAGGGGGACAAGTCCCCCCCGCACCCCGTGTGGAGGGGTGTACAAACTTCCTGGCGTATACATCTAGTTGAAATAAAGACCTCTAAACAATCATGCTCCACACACAACAATCTCCCACTTGGAGAATGATTGTAGCAACTCCACCGCTACTTCATTTTCTAGAAAATGACTCCTCTTTGGACCTGGCTGTTTCTCATCTTCATCGTCATCCTTGAAGACCAATTGAAACTGAGCATGTTCTCAGTTTCTCCCTGGTTACAACTTTTGTTAGCATATCTGCAGGATTCTGGCTAGTATGTATCTTTTCCAGCTTCAACTCTCCATCTTCCAACACTGATCATATGAAATGGTACTTGAGATGTATGCGTTTAGTCCTAGAATGAAATGCTGAGTTCTTTGCAAGATGAATGACACTTTGGCTATCACTGTATAACGTGCCCATATATGCTCCTTACCCAATTCACCCATAAACCTTTGTAACCAAATCATTTCTTTACTAGCCTTTGTAGCAGCAACATACTCTGCTTTTGTTGTTGAAAGTGCAACAACACTTTGGATTTTTGAAACCCAACTGACAGCTGTTCCACCAACAATAAATAAATATCCTGTAGCGCTCCTCCTGTTATCTCTGTCACCTGCCATATCTGCATCAACATATCCCTGTAAGGAAATGTTTGAACCACCAAAGCATAATGCTTTATTTGTGGTACCTTTCAAATATCTGAGAATCCCTTTCACTGCCATCCAATGTTCCTTTCCTGGATTGTTCATGTACCTGCTTACAACTCCCACTGCATGTGCAATATCAGGCCTTGTGCAGACCATTGCATACATTAAGCTTCCAACTGCTGATGCATATGGAACTTTAGACATATAATCCATGTCTTCTTGGGTCTTTGGGCACATTTCCTTACTAAGTTTGAAATGGCTAGCAAAAGGTGTACTAACTGGTTTTGCATTGTGCATGTTAAATATTTTCAACACCTTTTGTATGTACTCATTCTGAGACAATGTTAATTTGCAATTTTTCCTACCTCTAGTTATTCTCATACCAAGGATTTGTTTTGCAGCTCCCAAATCCTTCATTGCAAATGAATTTGCCAATTTTCTTTTGAGTACATTTATTTCTTGCATGTTAGATCCTGCAACAAGCATGTCATCTATATACAATAACAATATAATATAGCTTCCATCATTTTGCTTTTTCAGATAAACACAATGATCAGAGTGACATCTAGTATAACCTTGTTCAGAAATAAACTTGTCAAATTTTAGATACCACTGCCTTGGAGCCTGTTTTAAGCCATACAAGCTCTTCTTCAACCTGCACACTAGTTTCTCCTTCCCTTTCACTTCATATCCTTGTGGCTGCTACATATATATCTCTTCCTCCAAATCCCCATGGAGAAAGGTTGTCTTTACATCTAATTGCTCAAGATGCAAATCTTCAACTGCCACTAGACTTAAAATAGTTTTGATTGAAGTCATTTTAACAACAGGAGAAAATATTTCATCCAAATCAATACCTTTCTTCTGTGCAAACCCCTTCACCACAAGTCTAGCTTTGTACCTCTGTTTTCCTCCATCTTCTCCCTTTAGCTTGTAAACCCATTTATTCTGCAATGTAGTTTTACTTGCAGGCAATCTGACTAAGTCCCAAGTCTGGTTATGCATTATGGAGTCCATCTCTTCTTCCATGGCTACCTCCCACTTCTTCCTGCTTTCAACCTGCATTTCTTCTTCATAACATTTGGGTTCATCGGAATCAGTCAACAATAAATAATACAATGAAGGAGAGTATCGTTCAGGGGGTCTACTTATCCTGGTAGATCTTCTAACAACGCTTTCAGGTGTTTGGGGTGCCTGTTGCTATTGTGGTGGTTGCTGCTATTGTGGTTGTTGATTATTATTATTTTCAGGCACCTTTACTTTTTCAGTGATTTCATCAAGAACTGCGTATTATTTGTTTTCTTTTTCCTGTTTATTTTCCTCCAACTAATTCTTATACAAGACCTTTTCATTGAATATTACATCTCTGCTCCTAATGATTTTGTGATTTTCATAATCATATAAGCGATAACCAAAATCATTAACACCATATCCAATAAAGGTACATTTCTTTGACTTTGCCTCAAGCTTTGTTCTATTTTCTTTATCAATATGGACAAAGGCCTCACAACCAAAAGGCTTTAAAAAAGAGTAGTTTACCTTTTTACCTGTCCATGCTTCCTCCGGAACACCACCATCCAAGGAACTTGAAGGCCCTTTGTTTATTAGATAAATAGCAGTATCTACAGCATCTGCCCAAAACTGTAAAGGAAATCCTGCATGCAATCTTATGCACCTTGCATGCTCCATGATTGTTCTATTCATCCTTTCTGACACACCATTTTCTTGTGGTGTTCTTGGAACTGTCTTCTCTCTGCGAATTCCATGCTCTGAACAGTACCTATCAAACTCTTTGCTGCAATATTCACCTTCATTGTCTGATCTAAGACACTTCAATTTCTTTCCTGTCTCAATCTCAACCAAAAATTTCCATTTGTTGAAAGTATCAAATACATCAGATGTATTCTTAATACAACAAATCCAAGTTTTTCTATTTGCATCATCAATAAAAGTAACATAATAACGAGAGCCACCAAGAGATGATACCTGAGCAGGTCCCCATACATCTGTATGCACAAGCTCTAATTTTTCATTCTTCTTTTCTTTCCCAACTCTGAGAAATCTGACTCTCTTCTGTTTTCCATAAATGCAATTGTCACATAAGTCCAAATCAACATTCTTCAAACCTGGCAACAAATTCTTTGAGTGAAGAATCTTCATCCCTTTTTCACTCATGTGTCTGAGCCTATGATGCTATAATGCTGCATCTGATCCTTTGGAAGTTAAAGCATTAATAGAGTTAGAAATACCATTGCATAAATACAATGTACCGACCTTTTCGCCTTTTGCTACTACCAGGGCTCCTTTGGTGACCTTCCAAGCTTTATCTGTGAAAGTTGTCACACAACCTTCACCACCTAACTGCCCTGTTGAAATCAGATTTTTCTTTAGATCTGGAACATGGCTTACCTCCTTTAGTAGCCATTGGTTTCCATTCTGCTGTTTTACAAGAACCTTACCCATTCCAACAATTTTACAGGGTTTATCATCACCCAAACGAACTTGTCCAAAATCTCCTTGAACATAGTCATGAAAGTATTTCTTATCAGGTGTGGCATGGAATGAGGCCCCTGAATCTACCACCCATGAATCAGTAATATTTTCGAAAGAAAGAATCAAAGAATCTTGTAACACCTCACCTATCACATTTGCTTCATGCTTGTTTTCTTGCTGTGAATCTCCTTCTTTTCCCTTCTGAGATCTACAGTCTTTCTTTAGGTGTCCTTTCTTTCTGCGTTTCTAGCACACTATCCCCTATCTGGACTTGGATCTGCCTTTCCTTGATTTACTGCGATATCCTGAGCTCTTTCCTCTTTCCATTTTTCTTCCCCTAGACTCTGCACTCAAAGCATTTCCCAATGTCTCACCGGAGCTTTTCCGTCACATTTCCTCACTAAGGATAGCACCGACAACATCATCAAACTTTAAAGTACTAGATCCAGACATAGAGTTACTAATGGCCATTACTAAACCATTCCAACTTTCTGGCAATGAGCACAAGAATAACAGAGCTCTAACTTCATCATCAAAGTTTACCCCTACAGAACATAACTGACTTGTAACATTATTAAAATCATTTAAATGATCTGCAACAGATCCAACTTCCGACATCTTCATATTAAATAACCGTTTCATAAGAAATACCTTGTTTGAGGCTGAGGGTTTTTCATATAGTTTCTCCAACGTCTTAATCAAACCCTCTATCATTGTTTCCTTCAAAATGTTGAAGGCGACCGATGCTGCAAGGCACAACTGTATTGTTCCGAGTGCCTTTCTATCGAGAAGGTTCCATTCTTCATCTTTCATACCCATCGGCATGTTTTCTTTTCCACCCAATGGTAGGTATAGATCTTTCTGATACAGATAATCTTCCATCTGCATCTTCTACAGTGAGAAGTTTTGGCCGTTAAATTTCTCAACCCTAAACTTACCATCTTCTGCCATTGCTCCCACTCAAATGAGGAACCCTTCTTTCCTATGAGTTTATCAACCAAATAGACCTTCGGCTCTGATACCAGTTGTTAAAAAATTTACTGCATAACATAAATAATTACTGAGAGGACTATATATAAAAAAATAACCAGCAACAACCATAAACACATAAACACAAATGTTTATTCGGGAAAACCCCAAATCCGGGGAAAAACCCAACCTAGTAAGATCTCATTAGCATTGGCCAAAACCCTGGCTAATCCGACCAAGTGAGCCTTCACCACTCACCTCCAGGTCTTGCATTACAATGAAGTCCTTCCAGCCTTTTATAAGCTCCATTACACATAATACCACGCGCAGAATACTATGGGTGCACAATATCATGTGCCCCAAAACCATCACTGTTTAACCTGGTCAACTTTGACTCTATCCTAAGTCAATTTTACCTAACAATCCCACTCACTCTAGCTCTTACCCCCCTTAGAGTTTTTACCCGGGGTATTGTTAACCAGACATCCCCCCTATCACCTAGGTCTAACCAGACTTTACCGGTGATCACCGAGGGGTACACATGCCTTACTAGGTCTTACAGTAGTATGCCCATTTACAAGCAATAATTTTGAATTCATTAAATTTTTTTTTATTTATTGCTGCTATGATTCTGATCCATCCTCTCTCAATTTGATTTGCTCAAAAACTTCTATCAAACCGCTCCAACTGCAAGCCCGATGAAAACCTCGTAGATTCTAGCACTGGTGGCTTCACGTAGCAAAAAACAAAAAAAATTCAAAGTTGCATGAACAATTTTCTTCTGCAGACCTTCTTTAAATAGCCGCATGAATCCCGAACAATTCGTCAGCATGTTCCAAACCGGTAAATATCGCAAATGCATTGTGATCCCCGACAGTTATGGCACTATCTTCCACACATTCTCCTCGAGGTTCTTCCGCGTACGATTGTTCCACAATTATTTTCCATGCCCAGATCTATAAAAAGGCTGCATTGATCTCATCAGGCACTATAAACCCCTGGCATCAAAGAATCCCTTTGAAGCCAATATCTGGCTCTGATAAATATCTGGCTTTAAAGGGATTCTTTGATGCCAGGGGTTTATAGTGCCTGATGAGATCAATGCAGCCTTTTTACAGATCTGGGTCTAGAAAATAATGGTGGAACAATCGTACATGGAAGAATCTCAAGGAAGAATGTGCGGAATATAATGTCGTAACTGCCAGAGATCGTAGTGCATTTGCGATATTTACTGGTTTGGAACATGCTGAATAATTGTTCGGGATTCATGCGGCTATTTAAAGAAGGTCAGCAACAGAAAATTGTTCATGCGGCTTCGAAAATTGTTCGCTTTCTGCTACGTGAGGCCACTAGTGCTGGAATTTACGAGGTTCTTGTCGGGCTCACAGTTGGAGCTGTTTGATAGAAGTTTTTTGAGCAAATCAAATTGAGAGAGGATGGATCAGAATCGCAACAACAATAAAAAAAATAAAATTAATGAAGTCAAAATTATTGCATGTAAATGGGCATACTACTGTAAGACCTAGTAAGGCATGTGTACCCCTCGGTGATCACCGGTAAAGTCTGGGTTAGACCTAGGTGATAGGGGGGATGTCAGGTTAACAATACCCCGGGTAAAAACTTTGAGGGGGGTAAGAGCTAGGGTGAGCGGGATTGTCTCACTTAGCAGGTTTGGCTGGAGTTAGTCAAGGAAGCCCAAGTCAAGTTTAAGGGGGGGAATATTGTTAGGTAAACTTAACTAAGGATAGAGTCAAAGTTGACCAGGTTAAACAGTGATGGTTTTGGGGCACATGGTATTGTGCACCCATGGTATTCTGCCTATGGTATTATATAATGGAGCTTATAAAAGGCTGGAAGGACTTCATTGTAATGCAAGACCTGGAGGTGAGCGGTGAAGGCTCACTTGGTCGGATTGGCCAAGGTTTTGGCCAATGCTAATGAGATCTTATTAGGTTGGGTTTTTCCCCATATTTGGGGTTTTCCCAGATAAACATTTGTGTTTATGTGCTTATGGTTGTTGCTGGTTATTTTTATATTTATTCCTCTCGGTAATTTTTTATGTTATGTAGTAAATTTCTTCCACTTTATCTTGAAGAAAACTTTAAAATTTTATAAAAATTGAAAATATCAAAACAATTGAATAAGAACTTTTATGTCAAGGCTTCATGATATGAAGCATGCATCATTTTTATTAAGCCTTTAAATTCATATATCATTCCTACTTTACCTTACCTAGTCTTACAAGGTTCAAGTGATCTATACACTATAATTTCAACCTCAACAAAAGGAAAATATGTCCATTGTTGGACTAAGTATACATATTTAACATTGGAAAAGTGCATTTAATTGTTGGACTAAGTATACATCTTCAACATTGGAAAAGTGCATTTAACTGTTGGACTAAGTATACATATTCAGCATTGGAAAAGTCTTGCATTGGCTTGGTTATTGTTAAGGATTGAAGGGAAAAAATAGAGACATTTTTTTTTCCTATTAATGATAAAAATAGAGAATTTAAATCTTAGAGTCTTGAGTTTTTTGCATTGTTAATGGGCTTTTTCATGTGTAGGTTATAGTAGACAATAATGGGTGGCACATTGAAACCTTGCATGCATATAGCAGAACACAAAGTAGAGAAAATTTCATTCAAATTACATTGATAATAGAGAACCAATTATCTTATATCTTTAGAGATCCCTAATGGTGAAATTGATAGCCACAATGGAATTGCACTTAATGGTCACTCATTCAAACCTACACATACCAATAAAAATTTTGGAACCAACCTTCACTAAGGATGGAGTCCTTGTAGCCATTCCAAAAACATAAATCTTTATACATGATATAGAAACAAAAATCAAAAGTTAATTTCCACATAGTATCCGTGTTGGTGAAGTAGGTTGACCAAAAATCCCTCATTTATGGGTGAACATATTCCATGTTTTTAAGTATACTATTAAGTATTACAATGAGGACCACATTATATCTCTCTTGCACAAGTCTCCTGCTAACTAGTAAATAATATAGCAAGGACTAGACTCAACCACACAAATAAGGACCTCACTAAACACCCCTTGATACTGTCATGATTTCTAGTCTCTAGGAGTCACTCTATTTAGATGCATATGATTTTATGGGCTTGAACATCTAAAGGATTTTTCTAGTTACAAGTCTTATCACCTTATAATGTATCTTCTTATTTATGTTTCAATGAAACCATTGTTTCAATCTACATTTTGATTAAGCAAAACTAGCAATTACATAATGTGTTTGAGATGTGATGAAGCATGCAAATCTTCTTGCACAACCAATATTTATGTTATGTCCTATAGGTTTTTAGTTCATTCTAGGATCTATATTCTAAACATGATGATTTGAAATATGAAATCTTACAGAGACTTGATTGTTTTATATATGTTATTCAGTGTCTTTCATTTCCATGCTAAAAGAATGGCATTTCTATATAAAAATGTGAAGCTAGGTTTCACATCTACCAGGTTTGATATTATCCACTTATTATAAGGTTATTTCATACACAACTCTTCTTAAGCATGTTCTAACTACAATTGCAATGCTCATATTTAATTTCCAAGTCCATGAGGTATGTATACTAGCATACATCCATCTTAACCCTAGATATATTGAGCACCAAGAGGGATTAAAAAATTTGAGGTGCAAAGCTCAATGCTTTTGGACTCCTAGATACAATTTAATAAATATTGAGGTTTATTTATAGTTGTTTAAATATGGTAGGTAAGATTAATAATACTTGGGGCTTGTATTTTAGAAGATACAATAATTAAAAAGTATAATATACACACATATGCAAAAACATCACCCCACACCTTGGTTGTAGAGCATCTTACTTTTTCAATGAAAACATTATGTATAATGCATCATTGCATCGTATATATTATGTGTTTAACCTTCCTAATAGTTATACAAATCACATAAGGTTTTAATCCCTCAATAGAGAATACATGGGGGATTTGTGAATTATCTAGCATGTTAGAATCTCTCAAATAATAGATTAGGAAAAACTAAACATTCAAAATAAGATTTCACCTAGGTTGTTGCAAATGGATGTGATAAAAAAAAAACATATATCTCCTCTCAGAGGTGATAGTGGAGTAAATGTCGTAAATACGAGAGAGCGTTTCTATGGAGAAAAGGAAAGAAAGAGAAAATGTGACATGTCCAATGCATTGCCCAATGAACAAACATTAACAAGGAGGCTAGAAGTTGGGATGAGTGGACCTAACTATAAAATAACATGTAATTGAGCTAACAAATGAAAATATTTTTTTGTCAATAATATTGGCTTTATATGCTTGCATTATATATCATGAACTTTCCTAACTGTAAAATCGTGTCGGAGTTGTAGTTTTTTCCTAGGTAAAGAGGCTTTGTATTACAGTAGAATTACAAAAAGTACAAACTTCAAAACATTAGAGCTCAATAGAGATTGGCCATGAACATGGACCCAAAGTTGATAAAGCATATGATGAAGGCAAGTGTGGGGAAGCCTCTACTCACAGAGGAGAAACAACAGAACCTCCTAACAATTACATTGCAGCAAAAATATACAAAACCATATCTAAGGTTGAGAACAATAAGACGTATAAACCACATGAGAGGCTACCTTGAAATATTAGCAACGCCAACTAGTGCTCAGGGAGGTCCTCTTGGACCATGGGTATGGTTTGTAATAGTTTGGATCATATAGTAGTGGAAGCCCAATGGAAGCTGGATGGCTAGAGGAGGATGGAAATTCAAAGTGTTTCTGACCTAGCCACCTTAATAGCTGACTTGATCATTGTGACCACCACCTTTGCTGCTAGAGGGACCTAAACCAATAAACAAGCTTCGACTTACCACATGACTAGCATCGTTGTAATGAGGGGCTATCCATACTCTCGTTAGGAGCATCTAGGTTTACTAGAAAAAATGAGGAATCATCCACTATATTAGTTGAGGGAGACTCTGAAACCTGAAGTTGCATATCAAGGAGACTGACAATGTAGCGATAAGCTAACTTTGCATGACGTAAATGAAATTTTGTGTCCAAGAAATTTCCTTCTAGTAACACATTGGTATCTTCTTCGTCCTGATAATGGCATCCCAAGAGGTTTAGTAGGGACCAAAGAGGTTCACCTGTCACCCAGAGCTCTCGTACTTTAGCATGTTCCACCATTCTTTTGTAGCGGTACAAAATATTACAATGGAAATGTTCGTCCCCATACACATTCCAAGGAGGAAGGGGAGGGCGGCCTCACCCTTGGTCACCTATGATAGAGCGTATTCATTATTGGACCATGATTACAGAGAAAACAGATGAAAATCACTAAAATTGAGCAGAGTTTCCACCTTCACACAACTAAGGAAATTGATGGCCATGTTGAGAGCACTTGATGTTTTAAAGAGGAATGTGTGATGTCAAATCACAAGTTAACTTGTCATACACTTAATATGCTTTAATTACATGAGGGGATGGACTTGACACTACCACCGCACTCCAGACCAGAGACATGGTGGAATGCGAAACAATAATGGCGTTGTAAGCCCACCCTAAGTCGATGCATTGGATTCATTAAAATCTATGAAGTATTTGAGTTGTCGGACTAACACCCAGATCCAAGGGAGTTCTGTATTTGTAGTTGGATGACCTAAATTTTATAGATTTAGTAGTAGATGTAGTTAATATTCCTCCATGTTTGATTGACAACACAATTTCAAAGTTTTAATTAACACATTTAGTATATTTCATTCTTCTATATATACCCATATTGTTGGTGAGAGTTCATATCTTGGTAGGTTCTTTAAAATTTTGAATATATATTTTCACAATTATTAGTCATGGTGTAGAAGCTATTTATGGAGAGAACTATGTGATGAAGAGGTGAAACATGTGACATTTGGGGCAAACACTTTACCCAACATCAGAGACAAGAAGCAATAAACATAGGTGAAGAGTAAAATATCTAACCAATAAATAAGGAGGATGTCGGGAGAGAGACTTTGGGAGAAAAAATTAATAAAATAAATAAATATGGAGAATTTTAATTAAATAAGAATATGTGTGTGTGCGTGTGCACGCGCGTGTATGGTTGTGTGGGGCCGGGGGCTCAAAGAAATAACATACGAAAGAGGTTGGAATTAAAAAGAATAATTATTAATCCTAATTTAATAATATTATTATATTCGTATTTAATATTATTATTATATTGAAAGCATATTATTATTATATTCAAAGCTCTTAAATATATCTAAAGGAAAATAATAGTAATAAATGATAATCTTTATTTATTAGGATTATGACGGTAAATTAATAATTTATTTGAATTTATGATATTATTAAATTATCACTATAAACCATAATAATATATAATAATATAATTATTACTATTATTATTATAAAAGAATAATTATACAAATAAATACTAATATAGTATCAAATATTGTTATTCATAATTATTATGGATAACTAATATTAATAATACTAATGTAATAAGATCATGAATGTAATATTAATTACTATCATTAGAGATTTGATATAATAATTAATAAATCAATAAGGAATTCTATAATATAAATTTTTATTGTTATTAATAATAATAGTAATAGTAATTATTATTAATATCAATAATAAAAAGTAATAGTGTTTGTGGGTGGTAGCATAATTGGAAAAAAAGCATGTTGGAAATCCCTTTGTATCTAATGGATCAGAAGTTCAATCCCCTAGACATCTCTCACCAGTCGAATTTAAAAAGTAAAATAATAAAAAAGAATAGTATTAATAATAAGGAATACCCTAATAATATTCGCCAACCTAGTATAGGATAGATATGTAGGGATATGAAGGTGTTAGATGTGAGATGTAAATATATGTCCTATAAAAATTTTGACTTGGTCAAAATAAAATAAATTTAAAATTAAATAAAATTAAAATAATTTAAAAATAAAATAAAAAATTAATTATGTTAATTATCAATAAAATATTTTGACTTGATCAAATTATATATATATATATAATAATAAAACCAACCTAGATCCATCTTAACTCTAGATCTATCAAGCACCAAGAGGGATCAAATTTCTTGAGATGCAAACATCTTTTAGAGCGAAAGGAGATTTGATCCCTCTCAACAATTGGTAGATCTAGAGTTAAGATGGATCTACACTGATTAATTTATAAATTATCATATCAAATATTTAATCATAGTGATTAATATTACATTCCTAATCTTATAACATTAACATTAGTTATCAATAATAACTATAAACAACAATATTTGATATTATAATAATATTTATTTGCATAACAAATCCTTTATAATAATGATGGTAATAATTATATTATTATGGTTTATAGTTATAATTTAATAATATAATCCATCCAAATAAATTATTAATTTACTCTAATATTAATAATAAATTAAGATTATCATTTATAATTATGATTTTCGTTTAGATATCTTTAATAGCTTTGAATATAAATTAAGTTTTGAATATAATAATAATATTAGATATGAATATAATAATAATATTCAATATGAATATAACAATAATATTGAATTGAGATTAATAATTATTTTTATTAATTTCAATAGCTTTTGTTCATTATTCCTTTGACCTTTTTATATACATTGTTTTTTATTTAATTAAAATTCTCATTTTATGTCTGTTTGGGGTAGCTTAATTGCCAATGATTGTGGAAATAAAGTCTCACTGAACCGGAAGCCTTGGGTTCAAATCTTGTGCTATCCCCCCGATTGGGATGAGAAGTTGGACATGATGAAGATGTAGTCCTGCCAAGCTTACAGCAAAAAAATAAATAAATAAATAAATAAAAAATAAGTAAATAAAAAAAAATAAAAATAAAAATAAAAAATAAAAAAAATAAAAAAATAAAAAATAAAAAATAAAAAAACATAAAAAAATAAAAATAAAAAATAAAATAAAAAAATAAAAATAAAAATAAAAATAAAATAAAATAAATAAATAAATTCTCATTTTCTATTTATTTTATTAATTTATTCTAATGTCTCTATCTTAACATCCTCCTTATTTATTGGTTAGATCTCCTACTCTTCGCCTATATTTATTGTTTCTTATCCCTTATGATGGTTGAAGTATTCACCTAAAATGAAATAAAATAAAATAAAAATTCTCATTTTCTATTTATTTTATTAATTTATTCTAATGTCTCTATCTTAACATCCTCCTTATTTATTGGTTAGATCTCCTACTCTTCGCCTATATTTATTGCTTCTTATCCCTTATGATGGTTGAAGTATTCACCTAAAATGTTGAACATTTCACCTCTTCATCACACAGTTCTTTCTAGAAATAGCTTCAACACCAAGGTCTTTAAATTTCAAATACCATTGAATTCCATCTTCATTAAAAATTGCAATGATTATCTTGATCTAATATGTAAACATGTCATAGATATTGGCTCCCCTATAACTTCAATAATGGTAGGGTATGCTTTCAAAAATGCTCTAAATTTTTTTGTAGATATTTCCTTTAGTGAGTTATGTACGTGGAAATTTGGCTTTAGGTGTTATGTTGGATCATACTATAATGTAAGTTATATGAATGTTCATTTTTCCACTTTCATATTAGTTGAAGATTGTATTCTTATAAATTTTAATAACTAAAATTATTATAGACGCATTTATTATTAACTATTAAAGACAAATTCCACGAGGCCTTGGATAGATGGTGGTTAGGTGTGTTGTTAAGGAACTCCTAGATGTTAAGTCTCTGGTTCAATTCACCACCTTATTCAAGTGTTATTCTTGGAAATGACCATGATGTAGCTAAAACTATTAAGACATGAACAATAGTGGTTGGGCTACTTCTTTTGTTATTTTCATGGTCATTACTAATAGCAAGATTCACAAATATTTGTTGTTAGGGAATACAATGATTCAAAACGGTTACTAGATAAGATATAGATGCAAATGAAATTTCCTAAATATTGATTTGATATAATTAGTAGTATCCATATCATGCATTCCTTTTTGAATTAAAAAATAATGAGACCTAAATAAATCCAACTCTACATGTTCAATCTTTAATCAAGTCCATCATTTAGATTTCCAAAGTAAGAATTTCTTGAAGGTTTAGTTGTTGCATTCAAGAATTGATGCCTTTTCCATATACCAACAATAAGATTCATTGTCCTCCCATTTGGTATTTTATATTCACATAATGAGATCTAATTATGGAACACAAACAACAAGAGTGTACACTTCTAATACTTTCAAGTTTCACTAAATAAACAACAATATAAGTAAGGCTTACCTTCCAAGGTGTGTAACTCATTTTCAAGGCAAGGGGTTTATATTCAATATGAAATTTATATTTAGTGTGAAGGTAAACGTTATTTATGGTGATATTAACTAATCCAAATTTATGAAGGGAATGGAATTCAATGCATATTTATAACAAAAACACATAGATACAATAAAACTTGACTTCTATTAATAAATGGAATGTGCTAAAATTGTAAAAATGTAGAATGAAACAAACTCACTTGATTGGTAGTAGCTTATCTTTGAAAAGAAGTGTGACGACTATGTGCATTTGAAAGAGTGAATTACAATGAGGCCAAAAGGCCTTTTCTAAATTAAAGAAATAACGAGGAAACCATAAACACTAAAACATATAACCCTATGAAATGAAATGCCAAAAGGTTTGTGCCCCCAATGGGCATAGTTGGTACGTCAACTTCTTGGGGTTGTAAATTTTGCATACAAATTCTGTTTGGTGCATTCAGTAGGTGATTGGAAAGGCCTAAACAATAAGTACACATTTTGACCAGACCTAGGCTAGAGAATACAACTATTTCCTATGCCCTTTCCATGTCAAAATAACATCATTTGGGCCTCAAAATGGCACTGGAGGTTCAAAACACAAAAAACATCTAAAAAACCTACCAAGCTAGAGAATTATTCTTTGAGCTAGTGGAATAGGTGGGTGGCCATCAATATCCACCTGTATCTGTCCTCCCCCCTCATGAATCAATGGTCTCCATTGAATTGAGTTCCCCTGCTAGATGGGAAAACTTCTGTTGGACTTGGCCTTGGGTGAGCCACTCACCTTGGTGCAGGAGCTACCCTGCTTTGAGAAACTGATAAATTTAGATCCTTTGTTGGTGATTGCCTTTAATCTATGTGTCCATGATTTGATCAATGGTTTCTTGTTCCGTGAAATTGGGGTTGATCTATATCAGTGTCAACTACTCCACTATCTTTGATGTGTCCAAAAATGGTAGAAATTATGGTTGAGTGAGGTCCATATTGAGCACTAGATGTAAGCCAAGAAAGGGGAGAATACTTAGCTTAAAAACATTGTCGCCCTTAACCTTGGTGATGGTGTAAGATCCATAGTGAAGTGGATGAAGGCTCAAAAACATTGTCACCCACAACCTTGATGATGGTGTAAGGTCCATAACAAAGTGGATGAAGCTTCTAATGTGGTCTTGTAAGGTGCTTTTTCTACAAATGCAACCAAATCTTGTCTCCCACCTAGAATTTATGTGGCACTTGATGTTGATCATGGTATTTCTTATAATTAGTATTGGATTTCTATAAAATACCATGGAACTATTGATGGATGTGCTGAATCTATTCAATGAATTTGATGGCTTTGTCAGCCTTAGAGTTATCATGGGAATATTTCCCCTGTGTGGATGCAAGGGGAAGTGCTACATAATTAGGACCTAATGGTTGAAATCATAGGCCCACATGAAAAGGGATCTGGTCAATCGAGTTATGGAGGGATATACTATAGTTTTGATGAACGAATAGGAGACTTTCATCCCATGTGCATGGATGCTTGGAGTTTTACATGCCCAAGATATGAAAAATCATCTTGTTGACATCCTTTATATTTCCATTAATTTAGGGGTAGAAGGTAGTGGATTTGGTGAGATTGGTATCCAACAGTGACTAAAGGCTTGGAAAAAATGTGCTTAGGAACCTATTGTCCTGGTATAATATGATGGTTTGTGGTATACAAAAATGTACCCACACTTGCTCAAAGAAGAGCTTGGAAGCGACCTCTACTATGATATTCTTCTTGTAGGGTGTTACAATGAACATCTTAGAAAATTGATCAACAACCATGAAGACATAGTCATTTCCCTGTTTGGTTGAACGAAGACTAGACATGTAGCCCATTAAGATGGACTCCCAAGATTTGTTGGGAGTAGGCAAACGGGTGTATAGGCCTTTCTTCTTAATATTTGGTTTGTAAATGGCATAGGTAGTGCAGGACCTAATATACTTGTTAACATCTTGTCGAAGTTTTGGCCAATAGAAATACTTTTGTAGCATGGCCACAATATTTTCCATACCAAAGTGTCTTACCATTTTGTTATACGGAATTTATACCTATGGATAAGTACATCTTTCCTAAGTGAGTAGATACACTTAGAACAACAAAAGTAAAGATGTTTAACCTTTTCCTACGATAGATAGATAAGATAAAGGAACCTACTTGTGATCCTTCACTTCCTTTGATCTCGTTTGAGTTGCTCCCGTTGCTCCCACTCAAACTAAATTCGCTCAATTGGTACCTGCCAACATAAACAAAAAATGACAACAATCAAAGCATATGATCTATTTACTGTAAACAAATGGAATCGACAACATTTGAACATACATCCATCATAGATATAGACAAAATTATTGGTAAAGGAACAAACAACTTTACTGATTGATAAAAGGAGAAGTTACACCCAATGTGGTTCGATCCTGTGTCACTCATCTAGCTTAGTCCAAACCCTCATTACACAAATAGAAACATCAATCTAGTAGCATAACATTACTTGACAATGATTTCAACTCTCCAAACCAACAATATTTCTCTATAATATCCAAGTTTCAGCCCCCTGATCACTATGACGAGTGGTGAATTTATAGGGAAATGCAAGTGGTTTTGTCATAAATAGGGTATTGAATGGTTTTCCATAATTGGATAGTTAGTTTCCATGGAGAAAGGGATGAGAGAATAGAGGATTAGATGATGCATAGCCTACCCATACTCAAGCTCATAGGATGAGATAAGAGCTGGGCATCCTCTAGAATGTTCTAGAATCAAGGAATATTCCCAGAATCCCATGCCAATTTTGCTCATCCTTGCTTAGCACAGGCTTAAGTGGGCCTAAGTGTTATGCAGTGTAGGTTTGAATGGACCTAACTACTATGCAGAGCAGTTTCCCCTGACCAAGGCTACGTTGGTGTCCCAAGGAGGCATTTCAGCAGGGTTTCAAACTAGGAAACTTTTATGAATGAAAGCACTCAATGAAGTCACATGTCTAGGGCATGTAGCAGTTGAATTAGGGTTTGATAGACCTTGTTTACACTGATCTGATCGTTGGGAGTGATGTGCCCAAATAGACCTGTAACAGCTACCCCCTAAAGCATGAAGTCAAAAATGATAATGTTGAGTGATATGCTTTATGATGTGATGAGGAGGATCTGAGGCAGACATGACCTGCATCAATTATAATACATAATATCATGATATCTTTGAATTTTTCATGAATTGCTGAGGGAAGGCATACCCATGCTCAGCATATAAACATTTCATTACATGTACATAAATTAGATAATCGTCTACAAATATAGATCAATGACTATTTGTGTAAAGCCATCATACAGATGATTTAGAACTCTCCTGAAATCGCAGCCTCGATGGATGAAACTAGATTCGGGGTCTCCTATCTCGTCCAACCATTTTCTCAAGTATGAGTCTAACCATGTGAAAATGTGATCTGAAGTCGAACATGGGAAGACACAGTTTGATTACCAGCCAATGATGTAAGCTGTTAACATATGCGAGAGAAATCACCAATAATGATAATGATTCTCAAGGTACTATAGTAGAGTCTGCATAGTGTGAATAGATGTTTTGATGTCGAACACCATACAAAGTCTTTCGGTCAAAGGCCTATGACGTCAACCTGTCACTGGAAGTGAGAAACTTGTCATTGATGTATGCAAGCCTCAAGGTACTAGAAAGGTGTTTCTAAGTCAACTTCATGGATAATGTGTTTATGTTGACAAGAAGCGACTCATCGCAGGAGGGCCTTGATGTATCCCCCATCAACAACATGAAACGATTGTAATGATTTTGGAAACAGAATGTGACTAATGACACAATGCTCAGGAATGGCAAACATGAAAATGAAGGTTTATGAGTATTTGCAAAGGCTCAAGTTTACTGAGTGACTTCTCTTGTAAATGTCGGCGACATTGAATGAATTGGTAGCATTGACCCAAAACTAAAGTGACAGATGGTGTGATATACCATAGGTATGATAACTATCAAGAAGATAACCCAACCCAAATAGTCACAGAGATGAAATGAATGTGTCATGTTCAAGAGCGACTTGCTACCATAAAGTGATTTATCGCTTTTCCCATTTTCCCCAGTCATTGTTGACCAGTACCTCTTTATTTATTTTTAACAAGCTTGAGGAGGATAACATATGCTTGAAGTATAATTCCACCCTTTGGGTGAATCCATTGCTATGTGATGTTTTAACGAGTCTAGCGAAGGTGAAACTCGGTCTTGTCATGATGGACAAGTTTGTCGCTATTTGATGCTTTAACGAGTTTAACGACAATGAGAACTCGATCCTTTTCATGTTTAGAGAGTTTGAAAAGGGACAAAAAGAAAACTCCACAAGTTCTTTTTCATAAATTTGTCTCTCAAGTCTGAAAAAGCGTAAAATAATAAAAGAGAGAACCTATTGACCATGTTCGATCAATGTATTCCTTTTTCATAAGTAATCCATCTCAGTCCGGAAAAGGGTTAAACTTATACTGAGTAGATGTCATTTCCAATCCGTTTATGAGCTAAAAGGACAAGCGCCCGACAATATTTTCATGTTAAAAGAGTCGGAAAAGAGCTTAAATGCAAACCCCCTTTTTTTATTTTCTTTTAACGAGTCAAAAAAGGAAAATACTAGACGATCTTTTCATTTTTTATGAGTCAGAAAAGAGCTTAATGGTGACTCGTCTTAGAGGAACAAGTGGTGTCTAGGATGGCAACTAGTTCCGGTGATGTTGGAACTTCTCAAAACATGTTGATTTATGTGAAGAAGCTAGCTAATAAGACCACTCATTGCAACTGTTCCTCAAAAAGGATAAAACAACCAAGTGAAAGCGTATGATCAGCCAAGCAGATAGTGACGATGGAAGGAGAAAAACCAAGGCTCATATGATAGAAGAGGCCAATAGAATTGAAATAACGAGGGTTAAAATGGAGATGCGTTCATTTTTACACAAGCTTGAACCATAGGGAACTATTCTTGGATTCAGTTTCATGTTTACACAAGCTTGAAACAAAAAAACTATGCTTGGATTCAGTTTCATTTTTTACACAAGTTGGATTCATTTTTACACAAGCTTGAACCATGAAAAAACTATGCTTGAGATTGGTTTACATGCCCCCAATGATGACTTGATTCTAGGTGCATGCCCCCCAAGCTTCACTACATTCACCTAAGTAGACTACTTGTGGCTATCAGGTGGATGGAATGAAGGTTCATTTACGAGATCAAGTGAAAGACTCAACTGGGATTTTACGAGATCTAATCAAAGACTCGAATTGGAACTTTTCTCTAGGGGACCTTGTTTCATTTTTTAATCAGCTTGACATAAGACAAGTAACTCTGCTCATATTCCTTGTTTCATTTTTAACAAGCTTGACACAAGACAAGGAACTATGCTCAGATTCCTTGTTTCATCTTTTAACGAGCTTGACACAAGGAACTATGCTCTGGGACCTGTTTCATTTTTTAATGCGATTGACACAGTAAAAGAACTATCCTCATATTCCTTGTTTCATTTTTTAATGAGCTTGAAACAAGACAATGAACTATGCTCATATTCCTTGTTTCATTTTTTAACAAGCTTGACACAAGACAAGGAACTATGCTCTGGGACTTGTTTCATTTTTTAATGAGGTTGACACAGTAAAATAACTATCGTCATATTCCTTGTTTCATTTTTTAATGAGCTTGACACAAGAGAAGGAACTATGCTCATGATTCCTTGATCATGACCCATAAGAGGTCATGACTTCCAAGAGGTTCTAATGAGATGGGAGAACAATGCTCTGGAAGGGATACGTAGCAAGGAATCCATTAGAGAGATCTGATTCCAATTTCCCCAGTACATAATACAAAACATCACGGAATTGATCGTTAGTTGATGTAGGCATGGAATGGGTTGCCACATAATTGATCCATAGCGGGGAAGATACCATTGGGACAAAAGGAACATTTAGGGAAGATGTTTGACTAGAAGCCATATTTGGGCCAAGAAATGAAAATTGGTCAACAGTGACAATTCTGCCTTCATGTGGGAAACGCATCACTCGAAAGAGTGTTGAAACAATAGCTCCCATGTCATAAACATAGTCACGCCCAAGAAGTAAATTGTAATCTAAAGGGCTTGGGACTACCATCACATTGAGATAAACAATTTTTCCTCCCAAAGTAATAGGCAACTGAGGAATGATCCCTAATGGTTTACTGGTTCCTCTATTAAAAGCCAACAGATTCTGTGTAATAGGCACAAGTGGTGGTGAACCAAGCGGCTACCAAGCAGTGGAGGAAAGGATACTCACAAGTGAACCTTCATCTATAATAGTGCTAGATACAATCATATTATAAACTTGTACTATGATCTGGAAAGGCACATAAGAAGGAAGATGGAATCCTGCCAGTCGATTCCAATCAAAGGAAGTGACCAGACTACTTGGACGAGGTACCATAAGAATGGGATAATTACCCCCTTGAGTTACGAGAACAGGACGATTTTCCTCCTGTCTTGATGGAACAGGAGGGTTGCCTCCAAGCTCATTGGAATCTGAAGAAATGAAAATAGCATAAGTGGTATCATACTCACTCTCTACGGGAAAGGTACGATTAACTAAAGGTGAAATCGGGTCAACTGTTTCCTCAACCTATGATTGGTCAGGCATAGACTCATGGGATTCCCATTCATAGAGAGTGGATTTGACCGACGGTTGATTTGGGTCAGTAACTTCATCAACTAGTGAAGGATTAAGGGAAAGTCTCATGTAACCTGATGGAAGTCACTGCGGAGAAGCAGGAAAGTTATACAACACTTTTTGGGCTTCATCTAGATAGGGAGAAAGGTGAATGGGGTGATTCACTTCGCATAACCTACAGGGAAACTTAACTTTACCCTTCTTTCCATGAACTTTACTACCAATAGTTGATGGTGTGTCACCAACATGATCTCCAGAAGTTGATGACACAGGATGATGTGAATGAGAAGACCATTCTTCTAAGATATGAGGAATATCAGAACAATTTCAAAGAAGATGGTCTCTCGTAAAAATTTTGCAAGGATATCGAAGTTTGTGAGGCTTATCAGATGGTTTCTCATCAGAATTTGCATTCAAAGCAATGGTTGCTTGGCTGCCCCCCTGTTGAATTTTCTTCTTCTTCTTCTTCTTCCCTTTCTTATTCTTCTTATCCACCTAGTTACTAGTGTCAATAATTTCACCAGGCGAAGAGGAAGAAGGGGAGGAAGAAACAACTGACGAAGAAGATAAAGTGTCAACTTTAGGATCAACTGGAGGTTGATTTTGTCCAGTTGTAGGAATATTCAGTTGCGGGGCCAAGGAAGTTGAGAACAACCATATTGGAAAGCCTATGGCAAGTCTTGGAAGGGACCATGTAGCCATATAAGGAGCACTAATATTTCCGAAAGGAGGAAAAGGACTAAGATTCCTATCAAAAGGAATTCCTTGATCAGTGGACTCTGGAGTTGTTGCCATATGTCTCAACCTAAGATAAACTAAGGAGTGACGTGGAGGCTCTTATCCGTGGTTAGTTAATTTTATTTTAATCAAAATAACATAACAAAACAAAAGAGGGATAATCTAGGCAAAAGGATTACCAAGTAACTGTGAACTACAATATACTGCCTCAGTAAACCAAGGACTTAACATACATCTAGGCAATCTCCCTGAATGTTGTTTTCGGTGTATCATAGTATACAAGGCGGCAAACTTGATTACCTATGGATTGATAGCAACCTAATGTAGTCCTCCCAAATATACCCAAAAGTACGTGGAGGCCCAATCTGTGTTAGCGTTGTCTAATGCAAAACCGCACAGTGAGAGCATTCCCTTATACTTTTCGTACTATAACATAGCCCAATATACCCAAAAGTACATGGACAAGCTATGATATACTTATGTACATGGAATGAGGTATCACACTTGGAATGTATCGCAGACCATTAGTGACATCTGCTATGTTTAACGACACAGGAACACATCTCTAGCCTAGACCTCTAAATGTTATGTGTTAAGTTACAATGCTCTATTAGGTTAATTGAGATGAAATTTAAGTTGATCTTAAGAATTTTCCTTTCAAGGTTCACCATGTGATGTATTTTTGCAATTCCTAGAATGCAACTAACATGAGAAACATTCTTTCATTCAATTAACAATGAAAACCATAGCTAGTAAGGGATAGAGCAATCAAATCTTTGACAAAGAGAAAAGAGCACACCTAATGCAATTTCCCTAGCTATTCCTATCAAGAATTCATAAACTACAATATGCACAATGCAAGTTTTTATTTTCAGTCCCTTTAGTGTTTAAATGAACATAAAGAAAAAAATGCACAAACGATCAATCAATGCTTTTCACAATAAACGAAGACTTTACGACAGCTTATTTTTCAAAGAAATGAAGACTTTACGACAATTATTTTTCAGAAAAGTAAAGACTAATAAATGCAAGCTAACTTTGGGATTGATTCAACAATGATAAAGAAAACATAAAGAAACATTGAACAAACAAAGCCAAGGAGGGCATGGAAAAGAAATGCAAACTGATTTCAGAGCCATAAAAAACATTGATCTTTCAGCAAACAACAATCAGAAGAAACTTTGGAAAAAATCGAGTAAAAGATGGGTTTTTTGGGTTGACAGGGACCATCATAGCCCTGAATGGGAGACATTGCGTTGCAGAGCATTGTCTCTAAGCCAAGGGTGCTCTACAAAGAATTATCCCCTGACCAAGGGTCCTTTGGTAACAGAACAATACTAGAGTAGGCATTCTAGTGCAAATTTTGACCAAAAAAGCTTCAAAATGACTGAAAAGAGATAAATGAAGTCAAGTAAAGTCTACTAGGATGTAATATGATAAGGGATAACTACCAAGAATGATGGTCGTTCCTAAGTATGGTCGCCAATTTGTTATACGGAATTTATACCTACGGATAAGTACATCTTCCCTAAGTGGGTAGTTACACTTAGAACAATAGAAGTAAAGATGTTTAACCTTTTCCTACGATAGATAGATAAGATAAAGGAACCTACTTGTGATCCTTTGCTTCCTTTGATCTCCTTTGAGTTTCTCTCGTCGCTTCCACTCAAACTGAATTCACTCAATTGGTACCTACCAACATAAACAGAAGATGACAACAATTAAAGCATATGATCTATCTACTATAAACAAATGGAATTGATAACATTTGAACATACATTCATCATATATATAGACAAAATTATTGGAAAAGGAACAAACAACTTTGAATAATTGATTGATAGAAGAAGTTACACCCAATGTGGTTTGAACCCGTGTCACTCATCCGGCTTAGTCGAAACCCTCATCACACCAATAGAAACATCAATCCAACAACATAACATTACTTGACAATTATTTCAAGTCTCCAAACCAATAGTATTTCTCTATAATATCCAAGTTCCAGCCCCCTGATCACTATGATGAGTGCTCAATTTATAGGGAAATGCAAGTGGTTTTGTCATAAATAAGGTATTGAATGGTTTTCCATAATTGGATAGTTAGTTTCCATGGAGAAAGGGATGAGAGGATAGAGGATTAGATGATCCATAGTCGAGCTTATAGGATGAGATAAGAGCTTGGCATCCTCTAAAATGTTCTAGAATCAAAGAATATTCCCAGAATCCTATGCCAATTTCGCTCATCCTTGCCCAACATAGGATTAAGCGGGCCCAAGTGCTATGCAGCGCAGGTTTGAATGGGCCTACCTAGTATGCAAAGCAATTGCCCCTGACCAAGGCTATGTTGGTGTCCCAAGGAGGCATTTCAGCAAGGTTTCAAACTAGGAAACGTTTTATGGATGAAAGCACTCAATGAAGTCGCATGTCTAGGGCATGTAGGAACTGAATTAGGGTTTGATAGACCATGTTTACACTAATTTTATCATCGGGAGTGATGTGGCCAAATAGACTTGTAACACATTTGATTGTAGTGATCTTCCTAAATCAACTTTGCATGCTCACTTGAGGGAATACAGAGTTGGCCCATATGACATAATAGTCCATCCTGAAGAAGGAATTCAATGACGACCATGTCTGTGCTCAACATTTGGTAGGTATTCACAAAATTAGGATTGCTCTCATAGAGTTAGGGTCACCTAGAGGCGTCATGTCTATAGTAGTGGAGCACTATGGTTAGTGTTGCTATTGAAAGTTGATTGAGGTAGTCAATAATGTGATTGGTGCTTCCTGTCTTATATTTGATATCGATATGAAATTGTTGCAAGTATGTGGAGCATGTTCTGATGGTGGTTGTTCTGAAAGTTTTCTTGTGTTTTCATGAACTGCAGAGGCTTGTGATAAGCATGGATTAATGTCTTCTTCTCGAGAATGTAATGATTCCATTTATTATAGGCTTTTACAATGGAATACATTTCTTTTTTGTAGGTGGGGTATTTACAAATGGTGTTTGATAGTGTCTCACTATGGTAAGCCACTAGATGACCATGATGAGTGAGAATTACACCTACAACATAGTTTGAAGCATCTATATAAATCTAAAAAGGTTGTTGTGGATCCACTAAGGAGAGAATTGGGGATAATCATAGAATGTATTTCAGGTCATCAAAATCTTTCTGTTGGGATTTTCCCCAGATTAATTTTGATTTTCCCCCACCTTTGGTCACTTGAATGAGGGCCCATGCAATATGGGAAAATTCCAACACTAATTGATGATAGAATTTTGAAAGGCCTAATAAAATCAGAAGCTCAGTTAGTGTGGTTGGGGATGGCCAGTCATGATTGACTTAAATCTTGGCTAGATCAAAATGCACACCATTCTCATCAATAATGTAGCCTAGGTATTAGACCTTGTTGATGTTGAAGGAGCATTTTTCTAAGTTAACATATATCTTGTGTTGTCATAGAGTGTGAAGGAATTGCTAAATATGCTGAAATTTTTATGCCAAACTCTTGTTGAATATGAGGATATCATCGAGATATACCACCATGAAATAATTGGTGAAAAGCTACAAGAAATCATCCATTAGCCTCATGAAAGTTGTTGTGGATTCATCAAACCAAAGGGCATGACCAACCATTCAAAAAGACCTTTTTTGGACTTGAAAGTAGTCTTCCATACATCAATTTGTCCTTTTGGGACTTGGTGGTAGTTGAACTTCATATCAATATTACTGAAGTATTTGTTTTAATGTTTTAATGTAGAATACCATGGTACTTGTGCACCATCACTTAGAGTATTTGATATGCAGCTTGGTGTACAAGGTATGGAAGATATTTCTTAACTCTAGCACTGTTTGGTCCTTCTCTTGTCACAGTGTGGTCCATCTCATGCATCGGTCATCATAACTTCCAACAGGGTAATATTATACCTTAATAAAATCCCTGAAATAGCCTTAAGTGGGTATGAATGAAAATATTTTTTATTCCTTTGTTGACTTTTACTCACAATAAGTCTCCCACCAACCCTTTGGCATGGGTGATAGCCCTAAGGAGTGCAAAGAAAATATTTTCTCTATTGGAAAAATTGTGAAGAGAAAAATACCCTTCTAGTGTATCTAACAATTTGTCTAGAGAATCTACATCTATCTACCCTTCAAATATAGAAATATTGAAACTAATGTGTACCTTGAAGGGGATGGAACCTCCAAAGTGTCTGCTTAAAAAATATGCATTGTCTATTGGCAGTCGTTCAAGGATCCAGGAAAAATTATTCATCCTCTTGTTCCTTTATTGTGTGAGTGCTTCCTTGAGTAATAGTTTAACACAATCTCCTGTTCCATTGTATTTCATTTCTTCCACCATGGGAGGCCTTGGGGTTAGTGAGGATGGTCTTGTAAAGGCTTAATAAGTTTAAGTCCCAAATCCTTATATCCTAAGTTCATTGGGGACATGCACAAAAAATAAATAAAGAGTAGACTTCTCTAATACCATTAATCCAAATTTATGAAGGGAACAAAAGGGAATACAAATTTATAACAAAAAATCAAGGACACAATAAAACTTGACATATATTAATAAGAGGAATGTGCTAAAACTATAAAAATGCGGAATGAAATACTCACTCTAATAATGGTAGTTTATCTCTCTGAAGAGATGTGATGGCTATGTGCAATTTCTAGAGAACATTACAATAAGGCTGAAAGGACCTTTTTAACATAAATAAGTAACGAGGAAACCTTAAATATCCACAAAACCTAATCCTAGGAGATGAAACACCAAACATTTTGTGGTCCTAAAGGGGTTGGTTGATACATCAACTTCCTAGGGTCATAACTGTTTCACACAATCTATGTTTGGCATGCTTGGTAGCTCGATAGAAATGTCTAGTTGAGAAGTACACATTCCAAGTAGGCCTAGGATAAAGCCTATGGATATTTCTTGGGCCCTTTCCACATTAAAAAAAGGTTCATTTCTGGCCTCAAAACAGCCCCAAAAGTTCAAAAAAAAAATTGTAAAAAAATACCAAGCTGGAGAATTGTGCTTTGAACTAGTGGAATGGGTGGGTGGCCATTGATATCCACTTGGGCCATTAACTTTGGAATGTAAATGCATGAGCTATTTGGAAATTCCTTGAAATTATTGGTAAATAGTAATAAGTTATATCTTGGTTTATAATAAATGTGTAGCTTGGAGGGGAAAATAACCTTCTTACTGTAATGAAAGATGTGTTGCTTAATGATATTGCTATCAACATATTATATATGAAACTTTATTCATACACAATATTTCTATATGATATGCATTAGCCCTTAGCCAACTATTTTGTAGGAGATATATCAAGTAACCTCTTTAGGTAAACGAAAGCACCCACTTTTATAAAATATCTCTTTCCCTTCTAAAGTTAATGATTGGTCACATAATTGTTTTGTGACATTTTTATATTTTTTATAAGGCTTGATGGTAGTTTAGATGAACATGTTGGATATTATTTTACTATTTTCTTTACGAAATGTAGTTTTCCTTCCTCGTGAGCTTTCATCACCTTAGCTAAGACATGATTGAGGTTATGGTTGTTATCAAGATATAACATAAAAAACTTTAGTCATATAAAATTTTGTTATCTATCTCTCCTAAAGGCAATGATTGGTCACATCATTCTTTTGTAACATTTTAGATTTTTTATGAGTTTGATGGTTGTTTTGTTGAACATGTTGGGTTTCTTTTTATAGTTTCCCTGTATAATGTAGTTTGCTTTCCTTGTGATATTTTGTGCTTTCATCACCTTGATTGGGTAATGATTGAGGTTGTGATTGGTTTTTCACGTCTTTCAAAGGTAAACATATGGGTTTCACTTGCATTGAGCTAAAAAATAGAGATGATATTATCTGCCTTTTACTCTTCAAAATGTCAAAATTTTGATTTTATAAGTTTTATTTTTATCATTACTAAAATTTCAAATAGATTAAGATCATAAAGCAATTGAAATGAACAACTATATTCTAATGAAACTAGTACTAAAATGGTTTCATGTAAGATATTCTTGAAATTGGAAATCTTATAAAGTTAGGCCTAAAATATCCTTCTCCATGCTACAGATTTTCTCTATCATACAATACTTTTTTACTATCTTGTTGTAGCTACTACAACCACTCTCCAAAAGTTTTCTCATGCTATGATTTTGGAGCCTTCAAGAGCTCATCATTCCTTTTCTTCAAGTATTCATTATATCTTAAAGACTTATCTTTCCATGCATTACTTGTGATGTCTTTTTTTGATCTCGACCGAAACCTTTTCAAACAAAAACGATCTCTTGCCTTGACTTTGCATATTTGTCAGTATTCCCTTCAGAAATTGCGCAATATTGGAAGGCAGTCCATCGTTGAGGATCTTAATTGTGCAATTCTAAGAGGCAGGCAAACCATGAGCTCAGAAAATTGCGCAAAAGCTTCCCCTGCCTTAAAAAACTATGCAATTCACTGAGCCAAGGATTTTCCTAGTCCCTTGTGATTGGGAATTGCACAATCCTTCTTAGCAATGTGAATGGCCAGTTTATAGAAAAAGAAAAAAATTGAAAAAGAAATCCTGAGAAAATAGGGCATGGATAATAAGTTTCCCAAATAGTGGCACAAAGTGTTATTTTTAACTTTCTGCCAAGTGTCACTTTTTCCTTGAATTTAGGCATGCACGTCATAAACCCTAACCATCCTAGATCTATATAATAGATGCCCATAGAGCTCATTTTCACATTTGATCTTGGAGCTCTAGGCTTCCCAACTAGATCAAGGAACCTTCGGTGGAGTTTACGATGCTTTTTGGGTAATTTTTTCATGTGTCGCTTTTTGCTGCTTTTTCTGTCACTTTTTACCGTTTCACTACTATGAGTGTTTTTTTCCTTGTTTATTTTCATAGTTTCTAGTTTTTTAGCTTATATTAGCTTGTACAAGTGTTGGTTCAGTCCGTCGTTCGCTTTTTACAAGTGTCACATCAACTTCTTGTTTTTACCCATTAGTGGTCGTTGTTTCGACGACTACCTATGCATGTTTGTTATTCCTTTTGCATGTTGATATTATGGACTTGATTTTCACTCATCTTTCTTCCCTTAGTCAGAACCACACTATTACTTACACTATCACTCAGATCTACCACCTTCCCATCCTCTTCCCGAGAAAATCTATCCCCTTACTTGGTCAGTAGCTTCCATGATCAACTGTGCATTGCGCAACTCCAAGGCTCAATCCTCCTGCTTGGCCCCAGACACTAGGAAATACGCAGTCCCTGGCTTTCCCAACAGTGCATTGTGTAGTTCCAAGGCTCAAGCCCCATCTTTGGCCATTGAGACTGCACAGTGTCTCCCTCTGTTTGCCTAGGCTGAGACTACACATCGCGCAATCTCAAGCTTGAAGCCCCTACCTTGACTACTAAGACTACACAATGTGCAATTCATGAGGCCAATCCTTTCCCTAAGTCCGTGAATTGTGCAATTCTACCTCTCAGTCTTATGGTTGCTACCTAGATCTTGATTTTTGAGTTATTTTTCTTGAGATAATTTATGTTTTCCATGAGTGAATTTTTCTCCTACAAGTATTGCATTTTTTGAGCACTTCTCTTAATCAGTTATTGTCACTATGACTCCCAAGAGATCTACCTCAAAGGACACTATAGAAATTAACACCAAGGAGGCAGTTGAGAGTACTCCCATGAGTTTTCTAGTTTTCTTGGACACTCATCTATTTATAGAGAAAGAGTCAGATATTACATGGTAGAAGGTGAACGAGGTATTCTCAACAAAAGGTTTCAAAGTATATCTTGAAGACCGACATGTTTACATCAATTTCAAAATGTTAGGATTACACAAGATTGCATGTAGGTACCCATTTTTTCCATATGTAGACATTGTTAGTTGGATATTGTCCCATACAGATAACAAGACCGTGAATTTTAGCGATGCCTGTTTACAAAGGCTTGCATCTTTATTGGCACCTGATTACCAACTTATGTATCAATTATTGATGCCAAAATCACTCATGTATTCCCACTTTTATGTGGTCACCAACTACCTGAGCACAAACGATATCGTCAAAATTTGGGTGAAAGAGCCTTCCAAATTCTACCAAACACCCATCAAAAATTACATGACCAAATATCTCAGGAAGGGTTATCAATACTTGATAATATTATGTTGTCAGATCTATGGCCAAAGTAGTATTGAGAGCTTTCCAGAAGGCTGGGAATTCTTGGTTAATCATGTTGCGAATGAAGGAAAACCATTCAACTGGTCGAACTTGTTGGCTCAACAGTTGAGAATTCATATGACTAATCCTAAGAACCCCTGCAATGGTAAGAAAGCTAGATTCAACATGTTTTCTTACTTGTTGGATGAAATATGTACTCATAATTCATTTCTTGGCATGAATTGGACGTGGTCACCAAGAGAAATTGTCGTGCACATTTACTACAAGTTGCTTTCAGAGTGCAACTACAAAGGAGTAATTGAAAATTTGACTGATCACTTCCTCATTGCATTGTACAAGTTAATCTTTGAAGAAAAACCACCTTGCATGTCCTGTGAGGAAATGGAAGCAGTGTTAGAATTAGAAGATTGGTTTGCCTCACGAGATGACACTTTCCTTAGAGTGTTTGGTGGTCAGAAGTCTCCACATATTCTGCCGAGGTATTCCATTGACAAGTTGATCATGCAAGCAATTTCTTATCATCTTTCCATAGAGTTATCAAGAGTTTTGAACAAGAAGAAGAAGGCACCTTGGCCCATTCTTCCTTTGCAAATTGGATTGTACGAGACCAAGAATTTAAAGGTTACAGACACTTAAGGAAAGGAGATAGATAAATTTTTATTTGGTCTTTTGGAATTCAATCCATATGATCCTAGGAATGTTTACAAAGAACAATGTACAAGGCTTCATTTTCAATGGCCAAGCGGGACATTTTACATGCATGGTGAGGAAAAGATGAATAATTACTCCAATGTATTCAGGTCCCACGAACTAGATAGCTTTGTAGGAACATCATAGGTTACTCCTCATAAAGAATTCACTCCAGATGCAGAACCAACAAAAAGACACAACCCAATGCATGGAAATGGAAAGAGGAAAGTTGCACATAGTCCAGTGGAAGAGAAACACTGCAAGAAGAAAGCAGATCCTATCATCCTGAAAGTGGCCATAGAAGAAAAAAATAGAAGGAAACAGAGGAAACTGGAAGAAGAGATGAAGTATAGGGAAGAACAAGAGTAGAAAATATTGGAAGAATAAAGGGGGAGAATAGAAGAAGAAGAAGCAACATGGAAATAGGGCAGAACATGCTACTAGAAGAGGAGAGAAAAGAGTTGCAAGAGAAGGAACTTGCTCAAGAAATCGAAGAATTGATTGTGATTCAAGACATGGAGGTTAAACCAAAGCCACTAAACCAAGATTCTAATCTTATCTCGAGCACTCAAGAGGTCATCAAAGCAAGTTCCAATCAAAGAAGAGGAAATGGTTCCTCTTGATGATGGTCTGGTCATGGACATGTACAATCTAACTTATGATGAGGTTCATAAGAAATTTTTATAAGTGAGAAAGAAACATTTCCCAGATTATTTTACATCTCCTGCATTCATTAGAGAAAGGGTGATTGTAACGGATAATAGGAGAAATCCAGAGGCCATTGTTACAGCCAACTTGGCCTTCACAGGTGCTACCACATCAAATACAAAGTATCTCATGGCTGAGAAAAATAGATGACAAAGAACTTACAAGATGCAAGGAAACAAATTGAAAAAATCCAAGAAGAGGTCCATAAATCATCTCCCACACAGATATATCTGGAAGAACTTAAGGCATCCATATTGGGTGAAGTATCAACATTGGGAGAAACCATGTGGAGCATTTATGAGGAGCTTGTCACCGTGCATAAATCAATTATCCACTTACACGACATGTGGTGTAAGTGAAAATATAATGATAAATCCCTCAAGGTTGTCCATACATCCATTTTTGTCATGCATGAGTGGTCAATGAAACACAAAGGGGCACTATCCAAATTGGCAAAGAATACAAGGAAATAGGCAGAGTTGGAGAAAGCACAAGTTTGGATGATCATCCAAAGTAACAAACAACTCACCTCATTCATTGCCAAACTTCATGCCTCATATGCATGATTATATAATAGCATGGATTTGATGGTGAAATCACACAAGATTCCTTAAGTTGGCTCACTCATCAAAGCCAAGCATAGGAATCAAGTTAGGCAAGAGGTTGGAGAACACTTGGACGAACTCAAATAGATCACCAACAAGATCTAGTGGTGAACATGAATAATATGTATAAGTACATTAGTGGCCATGTCTAGATCAAAACCTTGTTGCTCATGTTGAAGAAGGGAGTTCAGATCAGTTCCAAATCAGTCTACCTGGCAGAAATGAAGGCTAGAGTCTACTTCCATCCTGATCCCATCGCACAGTTTGGGGAATCCATTACACATTACAAATCTTGGCACCACTATGTGATCGACAAGCTACAAGTTGAAGTGGCTGAGCTAGAGTTTCCCCAAACTGAAGCTTAACTTGTCTTGTCTTATTAGGTTGTCTAGTTGAATCTACCTAATTTTATCTTACATGGGTATGAGCGATATTAATATTTTTTGTAATTAATTGTAAGTGAAATTCCAAGTGTCAATTATGGAATGTGAAGATTCATTTTGTAATGAAGTCTAAAGGTCATGGTTGAAGGAAGTCAAGCAGTCGTGATGGAAGTCAAAGAGTCACAAAGGGAGATGAATAGTCCCCCCTTTTGTTATAAATATACCCTCATTAGTCATGTAAAGGGATTTTAGCATAGGAGCAGAAGCTTGGAGTTTTGTTGAGACTCTTGGCTTCTCCATAGCATAGAGGGAGTAGCTTTATTTAGAGGAGCTGTTGTTAGCTTCACGTTCCACTGTTGGGGCTAGTGGTTCGTCAATTGTATATGTATGCTTGGGACTTTCACTTTAATAAAACTCAGAGTCAGCACGTTTTCATGCATATGTTTTGAATATAGTATGACTATACTTGTTATGTTTGCAATATATGTTATTTCATTTACGCTAACACTTATGAACTATTTCATTTGCATTAGTATGAATCTTGTTGAATGCATGTTTTTTTATTTTTCCATCATGGTTAACTTGTGAATTATTTTGTAAGCTAACCTATGATGCCTTTTATGCTCGTATGTTCCTTTCAAGATACATACTATTACATGCTTCTGAGGGACTCAATCACCTTTTGTTCATTGTGTTAGAACCTTTCATGTATTTCACTTGACCCTTCATAGAGTTATACACTCGTTTCTCTAAAGTGACGAATACATCATTCTATGTGTTATCGCAACCAAGGCATAACACTAAAACTAACTATTTCGACAACGGGTCATATTCCGGATGGGGCACCTATTCCAAATAGTGTGAGGTCTGATTGGGACTTCATATTGGGAGGCCCCCTGAATGTTGGTAGGTCCAACACCGTCAACATTTATGGTGCTAGAAGGAGGGCCTGATAACAAGCTGAGCCCGTGAAGTTTGTTTGAACTTTCCTTATCTTTTGATGGCTTCTTCCCATATCTTAACCCCGACATGTTTTTCGAGAAATGAAAATATGAAAGTGCATTATGGGATAATTAATGACTTCTGAACTCTAAAGTTCAATGGTGAGGGTGGAACAACCATTCTTGAGCACGCCGCTCATTTTCTTGAATTTTTCACTCATGATGATATTCACTGTGAAGATATTGCTTGCAGGTTTTTCGTTCTCACGTTTGAAGTGTGCGTTATGGAATGGTGTTACACATTTCCAACCACTTATATTCACTATTCTAACATCTTGTCAAGGAGATCTATTTCACCTTTAATGGGTATGATTATAAATTTGTTTATAGAAAAATCATGCATCTAAGAAAAGCACCTAATGAATCTGTTAATGATTTTCACGATCGCTTCATTCATTTATGTTATGATTTTTTTAAAGATGATATTGATTAGAATTTCATGAAAGAGAAGTTTGAATTTCTTGTTCACATTTCGTTGAATCCAACAAAATATGAATCTTTTGAAAGTCTTCCAACATGTATTGGTTATGGAGCTCTTAAATATGCGATGAAGGAAGTTGTTGTTCCAAGTGACTCTTTGACTTCTTCTCATCCAATAGCTCCATTTATGCAGGGTGAGGTTGGAGAAATTGAGATTCCATCCATTGATCTACCACCATCTTCTCCCACCCCACATATTCAAAATTTAAATGCAATTTTGGACTACAGATCTGATGTTTCTAGTGATGATCTTTCTCCTTGTCCTCCATCTATTGGTTCCTTTGGTCCTCCTAATTGTGAGTTGTTATATCCACCTGTTTCAATCATTTCTTTTGATGTTCATGAGGATCAAATTTAGGATGGAGTTAGTGTTGTCCAAAAAACTTGCAATATCATTTATGATTATTATGTGTGGCATTCCATTTCTGAACAAGAAGCTATAATCCAAGTTGATGTTTCTCATTTTTCCCCTTTCCCTCATTATCTTGACATCTTCCCTTATTCTTTCATACCTATTGTACCTTTCGAATAATCAATTTTTGATGATGTTAATTTTGACCACACTTAGGACTCGTGGAATGTAAGTTTTACATATGAACTTGGAGAGGGAAAATATTCTCTTCCTGATCTCTCGCATCCATCATCTGGTCATTGTGAAGAAATAAAGAGTGAAATTTTTGGTTTTCAATCTCCCCCTCTATGATCATCAGATGATGAGGATCCTTTTCTTCTTGACGATGGAATTTTTTATCATGGTTGTCGTGATTTATTTATCAACTCATCAATTCACAACTCCATGTGTTCTAATTTCAATTCTTCTAATCCACCCATTTTCGATGATATACCTTCTGATGTCTTGGAACTACCACAAGTTTTCAAGGCACTTCAGCACACACTGATGGTTATGTCAGGTTCTCGCAGTCTTGATGCTAGTCCCAGTCATGATTAGGATAATGCATTATCTCTCAAGAATATTCATAAGTTGATTGTGTATATTGAAAATCAATCTATTTCACAATCATTTCCACATCCTCCATCTATTTCGCATGATCTTATCGCTCAATCATTGGAGGATTCATACCTAGAAAGCTCCTTTGCAAAACGTAAGTTTTTTACTTTCTTTATGATCGCCAAGTTTGGAAGAATGTTTTTGCATGTTACCTTGTTGTAATGTGTAGGAACACCATCATGCATCTGAAATTTTTTTCACATATTCTTTATTGATGTATTTTTCTGCATGCATTTTCAATCTTCAAATGTTGCAGCATGTCACAATTTATCTTTCTTCTTTGGTGTTATTCTTGAATATCTCTCTTGTTGTTGATACCCTCACCTGCTCAAGTCAATAAATGATTCGGTGGTTACAATCGAAGTTTCATTTTATGTGAGCCTGGCTTTTTCTTAGTTAGTTTAGGAGTAGGGGTAGTTTTGTTTCTTTTTTTTTCTTTGGTTTTGATTTGCTTCTCGTTCTGTCCCTTTCTTTATTCTCCAATGCAAATATCTTTCGTGTGAGATCGTGTTTTGTTTTAGAAGCAAGCATGGTGAAGTCCAAGAGGAAATTGGGCTATTGTCAATTCTTGGTTATTTGTTTATTCCCTCTCTTTACGCAGGCCTTGCATCTTTTAGTCGATGATACCCTGATGGAAAATACATTATTTCTTAGAGAGAACCATAGTGGAATCATGATGCTTGAATCTATAACTAGTGCCACTTACTCTAATCGGTTTTAATGATTTGTTGGTTTTTCCTTTTCAACTAAGTCGAGTAGAGTAAGGAGGGGAGGAAAATTTAACAAGTGAACTATATTTCAGAGGTGTATAAATATCCTTATCTAAAGGGGAAACCTCCTTTGCTCTCAATAAGTCAGGATCCCTCTTCCGCCCTGTTAGAGCCTAGATTTGTCTCAGGCTGAAAAGACAAGGTTCTAGGTCCACATCAAACCACGCTCAGCCTCGTAGCTAGCCCTACGAGGACAGGAGAGGGCTCTCTCCGGGTCAATCTCGGCAAAAGGTAATCAATGAGGCTCGAGATGACTAGAATTGTAACTGATCTTAGGCTAGGTATTAAGTGCAGGGATTTGATTTGGGTTTTTGAGGGTTTTGTTGAAAAAAATGGGAAAGGCAAATTTGGGCTCGGGGATGAGGCACAGTTTCTGCAGAGTTCCGATTGGGGCAAGGAAGGAAATCATTTTGATGCTTTAAAGCAAATGAGATGGATAGATCAGACTGGTGAGGAGCTAAGGAGAGTAAGAGAGTCTCAAGAATTCTCCTTAAACAGATGAGAACATGGAAATTTAAACAAATTCAAAGGTAGAGCATAACAGTTATGAATTCCACCTTAATCACTCATTTGTTTCAAATTCAGAAGAAGAATCAAGAAAATGATACACATAACAATAGATAAACTTAAAATTACTCAGAGAAACACACCATCAAAACATAAAGCCACATGGATCCCAAACAGTGCCGCAAAACCCTGGTCTTTCCTTAGCCAAAAATGCAGAGATAGAATGTACAATAGAGTGCCAAGATTTTCCCAAGAGCCCAACCCTAAAAATGACTTAGAAAATACATGATATAGACTAGCCCAACCCATTCCCTTACCTCTATGGGTCGAGCTCATCATTCTAGGAGCTGTTTCAACCAATTCTAAACAAAGTACTAAAATCTAGGCAATCAAAACAACTTGCCTCTATAAGGTAGGAAACTGATTCATTCATTAAATTTTCACTCTTTGGTGAATGAATCCTCTAAAACAAGTAATTAAGTTTCAAAATTACATCATGTTCACTCAATTACATCACAAAGCAAAACTAGTCAAACTGGCCGAATTTCTGAGCTGGAAGGTGGAAAATTGGTCAGAAAACCTCTGTGCGCCCGCCAATTTCTCTGTGCGTCGCACCACTTTGAGGCTGAGTTTGAGGCACTTCCTGAAGTCCAAATTGAGCCCAAGTGTGCTTGTTGGAAATCCATGCCTATCTACTTTCCAAATCAAGTGGAATTTCTGAATTTGGTGCCCATTTTCCTCTCCAAAAACTCAATCTCCCAAGACTGCTTTCTGTGTTTGAAATTAGGGGCAGAGAGGTCATTTTTAGGGTGTTTTTGACCTCCTGAGGACTCAAAACTTGCCCAAACTTCTTGGCCATGCACCAACAATCATGATTTTTCATGAAAAATCAAAAATATATATATATAAAAAAAATCATTTGGAGCCTCCTATCATAAGTGCACGCCACATGGCGCGGCGCACAGGGAGAAGGCGCGGCAAACTGGGCTTGAGGCACGGCGCATAGAGCCTATACATAGCACTTTTTTCAGGAGATTTTTGGAGGCCTTCCCGGTGTCCACATTGGGTTCAGGATAGCTTGTTGGAAAGGTATTTGAGTCTACTTTCCAACACAACTAGAAATTTTCAATTTGGAGTTTATTTGCCCTGTCAAAAAGCAAATCTCCCAAGACTGGTCAAAATGTGCCAAATGAGGCTGCCTAAAGGCAGAGTGTTGTTACAGTCAACTTTTGAATGCCTTACTCAAATCCAAATTGAGCTCATGATAGCTAATTGGAAATATATTTGTGTCTAGTTATCATTTTACTCATCAAAAAAGTCTTTTGGCTGACCAAGATGGGAGAAACTTGATTTTCCCAAGGTCACTTCAGAGGTACATCAATTCTCCCGAGGCAATTGTATTTTAGACATTTCTCTAAAACCATGACACCTGTGTAAAACTTGAAGGAGGTTTTTCTTCATTGGCTTTTTTTGGACAAAAACCTCTCTCAGTTTTTCCAAATTCATCTTTCCTTGCTCAGAAACATCATTTGAGGAAAACCTACCCCGATGTGTGGAACAAGAGATTTGTCGAAATGAAGTGAAATGAAAGGGATAGGGAGCTTCTAAATTATTCAGGAAATTTTGGGAAGTAGGGAGGGATGTTAGTAAGTAGGGGAAAGTGGAATCTCAGAAATTGAGTGAGGGGAAGGGGTCCAAAAGGGCAAAACACAGGCCCAACCTAGAAAATAGGGTTTGTAGCAAGAAACTAGGGTTTGTGCGAAAATGAGGAATTTGGGGAATCTCAGTGATGGGAAGTGTTTAATAAGGTACATTATGGATAGGGGAAGGTGTATGAACATCAGGATACAAGTTTTGCCGATGATTTGACCGTCCAAGAGAAATTGCCTTCAAAACCCTAGGAGAGGGAAATGACCTTACCTAGGCGCAACTAAAGCATGAACAAGGTGTAAAATGACCCATTGGAACCTGACATGATGATGAAAACCCTCTGAATGATGGTACACTCAGCTGAATAGTGACATAGACCGAAATTTGGACAACTTTGAAAGGAGTGAAAGCAAACCCTAGACCTAATGCCTAGTGACCAAATTTTACTTGAAGACTCACTGAAATGATAAAATTTGACCTTGACACTTCAAAATCACTTTGTAAGAGCATGTTTGATCACTGGAGGAAGGCTGGAAAGACGTACACTAACATTGGCTCCAATGGGGATGGTAGCTCCTTGGAGGTGCCAAGAACAACAGATCTCTGGAAGAGCTAGACAGTGCCTTCGTCCATTGGGCTATGGAGTCATTATTTCAACAAACAATACAAGAATTTGACTCATTTATTGACTGAAACTTGATTCAAACCGACTCAATTATGAAACCAACATGACTGAAAACTAACTCACAAATGACTCATGACTGACTTAACTAAAACAAGAACTTACAAAGCTTATTGAAGGGCAGCAGTCCATCAAGATTTCAAATCATGATGACAACCACCTGCGTACTAATGAAATATGTACAATCATGTGTAATGAGATTTCCAATGTAACCAATCCAACAGATTCCTTCTTGATTGATTCTCCTGATCAGATCTTCTGGTCAACAATAGATACTTGTAACTGGGCATCCAGAAACATAATTGACCATGATCTCCTTCATCACTGAACACTGCAATAATCACCTTCACTGCTGACTGCAGCAGATTTGCCATTGGATCCTGAAAAACATGAAGATTTGCCATTGCCACCTCCTGCTGAGAAAACAAGATGTCTTTTTCTTTTGATTCTGATCTTCCTTCATAATGTACTTCAGAAAAAGTATGGTCTTGGTCCTCAAAAAATTCTGAACAAGTAGATGAGCAGATCTCCTCTTGAAAGAACATTTCAAAACATGAGACATATGAAGAAAAAGTTGAAAGGGAATCCTGAATGGTCTGATCTTCGGCAGTCTGAATATATTGTAGATCATCTTCATATGATATGACAACCGGATTCTCATTACATTCATCAATCTTAAGAAAAGAAACTTCAGATGTTTCGTGAAACCCAACACTATCATTTATATCATCTACCAACGATGCATCCAAAGAAACTTTTTCACTTACTTGAAAAAATATTTCATCTTGTTTTTCATGAACTGACTGGATTACCTCGTTATGAAGCCTGTGTTCTGATGATATGAGGGAAGTTAGGTCTATAACTCTATCTTCTTCATTTGAGGCAGCTCCAACAATGCAATTCTCTTCTATGAGATCCGGAACAACATGTTTTTCCTCATCACAAATTGTCTCTCGATCTGATTTATCATCATCATTTTCTAATATTGGAACATCATTTTACTGTGTATCCTTTTTTATTTCAACCAGATCTTAAATAAAACTTCTTCTTTCATCATTTTCAGCCATATGGAAATCTTCAACCTGCTGATTTTGATTCTGCTGCAAAGTTTCCTCTAAGAGTTCTGTGTGCTGCTGAAACAGATTTTCATACAAGGCTTCCATGATCTCATCATCCATGAAATTATCATCTTCATAATATTTCTCAAGGATTTCAATAAAACCATAAGCATGCTTGCAACAATCTTGAATTAAATTTAATGATGGATAAGATTCTTTATACCTTTCAAAGAACATGGTATGAAAATCTTTCAAACAGTAAATACAAGAAAGCGGCAAAATTTCATACCAAGATTGGGCTTCACCTTCCAGAGTGGCCAGGAATATTTTCATCAAGAAATCTTCGGGAAAATCAACTTTCAATTTGCGAATATGCATGTGAAATCTAACCAGATGTAAAGCAGCATCCTTCCTACCATCATCTTTAAATGTAGGCAAATTCCTTGACCAATCTACCTTCGAAATCTTATTTGGAAAGCCTGGAATGTGATCTCGGCTCATGGGAGCGTATCTTCTTGCAACCCGATCCATCTTGAAAACCTTAAAGCTACTAATCTTCCTGCAGTGGAGTCACCATGAAGCATTGATCTCTGGATTTTTCAGTGAATGAAGTCGCCAGGTGAATGATTTTAGCCTTCTTATGTCTGATCGTTGTCCACCATCAACAATCAGATCTGAACTTGATACATGTTACTGGGGCAATTTGCAAGTCAAGTGTCACGATTACAAGCTAGACTGGAGATTGAC
Organism: Pinus tabuliformis; assembly: GCA_031772625.1. Lineage (NCBI taxonomy): Eukaryota > Viridiplantae > Streptophyta > Pinopsida > Pinales > Pinaceae > Pinus > Pinus tabuliformis. Next base: position 975,542,499 of record CM062810.1, read on the forward strand.
TGAAGCAGCGTTTATCTACTTGTGCTAATGCAAAGCAAAAGCGTTTTGAAGGCTACCTGGCATAACTTCAGGCTCCGTCTGTAGCTTATAAAATGAATGACATCAACAAGAAAACCATTTTCTTCCCCAGTTGATTCGCCACTATGTTAGAGCCTAGATTTGTCTCAGGCTGAAAAGACAAGGTTCTAGGTCCACATAAACCACGCTCAGCCTCGTAGCTAGCCCTATGAGGACAGGAGAGGGCTCTCTCCGGGTCAATCTCGGCAAAAGGTAATCAATGAGGCTCGAGATGACTAGATTTGCAACTGATCTTAGGCTAGGTATTAAGTGCGGGGATTTGATTTGGGTTTTTGAGGGTTTTGTTGAAAAAAATGGGAAAGGCAAATTTGGGCTCGGGGATGAGGCATAGTTTCTGCAGAGTTCGGATTGGGGCAAGGAAGGCAATCATTTTGATGCTTTAAAGCAAGTGAGATGGATAGATCAGACTAGTTAGGAGCTAAGGAGAGTAAGAGAGTCTCAAGAATTCTCCTTAAACAGATGAGAACATGGAAATTTAAACAAATTCAAAGGTAGAGCATAACAGTTATGAATTCCACCTTAATCACTCATTTGTTTCAAATTCAGAAGAAGAAGCAAGAAAATGATACACATAACACTATATAAACTTACAATTACTCAGAGAAACACACCATCAAAACATAAAGCCACATAGATCCCAAACAGTGCTACAAAACCCTGGTCTTTCCTTAGCCAAAAATGCAGAGATAGAATGTACAATAGAGTGCCAAGCTTTTCCCAAGAGTCCAACCCTAAAAATGACTTAGAAAATACCTGATATAGACTAGCGCAACCCATTCCCTTACCTCTAGGGGTCGAGCTCATCATTCTAGGAGCTATTTCAACCAATTCTAAACAAAGTACTAAAATCTAGGCAATCAAAACAACTTGCCTCTATAAGGTAGGAAACTGATTCATTCATTAAATTTTCACTCTTTGGTGAATGAATCCTCTAGAACAAGTAACTAAGTGTCAAAATTACATCATGTTCACTCAATTACATCAAGATAAGTCAAAAATTACATCACAAAGCAAAACTAGTCAAACTGGCCGAATTTCTGAGCTGGAAGGTGGAAAATTGGTCAAAAAAACTTTGTGCGCCGCGCCAATTTCTCTGTGCGTCGCGCCACTTTGAGGTTGAGTTTGAGGCACTTCCTGAAGTCCAAATTGTGCCCAAGTGTGATTTTTGGAAATCCCTACCTGTCTACTTTCCAAACCAAGTGGAATTTCTAAATTTGGTGCTCATTTGCCCCTCCAAAAACGAAATCTCCCAAGACTGCTTTCTGTATGTGAAATTAGGGGCAGAGAGGTCATTTTTAGGGTGTTTTTGACCTCCTGAGGACTCAAAACTTGCCCAAAATTCTTGGCCATGCACCAACAGTCATGATTTTTCATGAAAAATCCAAAAATATAATTTTTTTTTCATTTGGAGCCTCCTATCATAAGCGCGCACCACATGGCGCGGCGCACAGGGAAAAGGCGCGGCGCACTGGGCTTGAGGCACGGCGCATAGAGCCTGTACATAGAACTTTTTTCAGGAGAATTTTGGAGGCCTTCCTAGTGTCCAAAATGGGTGCAAGATAGCTTGTTGGAAAGGTCTTTGAGTATGCTTTCCAACCCAACTAGAATTTTTTAATTTGGAGTTCATTTTCACTGTCAAAAATCAAATCTCCCAAGACTGGTCAAAATGTGCCAAATGAGGCTGCCTAAAGGCAGAGTGCTCTTACAGTCAACTTTAGAATGCCTTACTCAACTCCAAATTGAGCTCATGATAGCTCATTGGAAATATCCTTGTGTCTAGTTATCATTTTACTCATCAAAAAAGTCATTTGGCTGACCAAGATAGGAGAAAACTTGATTTTCCCAAGGTCACTTTAGAGGTACATCAATTCTCCTGAGGCAATTGTATTTTTGACATTTCTCTAAAATCATGACACCTGTGTAAAAAGTGAAGGAGGTTTTTTTTCCTTGGCATATTTTGGACAAAAACCGCTCTCAATTTTTCCAAATTCATCTTTCCTTTCTCAGAAACATCATTTGAGTAAAACCTATCCCGATGTGTGGAACAACAGATTTGTCGAAATGAAGCAAAATGAAGGGGATAGGGAGCTTCTAAATTCTTGAGGAAATTTTTGGAAGTAGGGAGGGATGTTAGGAAGTAGGGGAAAGTGGAATCTCAGAAATTGAGTGAGGGGAAGGGGTCCAAAAGGGAAAAACACAGGCCCAACCTAGAAAATAGGGTTTGTAGCAAGAAACTAGGATTTGTGCGAAAATGAGGAATTTGGGGAATCTCAGTGATGGGAAGTGTTTAATAAGGTACATTATGGATAGGGGAAGGTGTATGAACATCAGGATACAAGTTTTTCCGATGATTTGACTGTCTAAGAGAAATTTCCTTCAAAACCCTAGGAGAAGGAAATGACCTTACCTAGGCGCAACTGAAGCATGAACAAGGTGTAAAATGACCCATTGGAACCTGACATGATGATTACAACCCTCTAAATGATGGTACACTCAGCTGAATAGTGACATAGCTGACATTTGTACAACTTTGAAAGGAGTGAAAGCAAACCCTAGACCTAATGCCCAGTGACCAAATTTTACTTGAAGACTCACTGAAATGATAAAATTTGACCTTGACACTTCAAAATCACTTTGTAAGAGCAAGTTTGATCACTGGAGGAAGGCTAGGAAGACTGACACTAACATGCCCCATGAAATCAATAAGTTTCATTGCAAAGTTATATGGATAAAATACAAAACTAAATAAAGGGTGAAAGAAGAGAAAGGCCTCCTATGCAGGGAGGTGAAGCAAGCAACACTGTCAGGGTACTGTCTAGGTTCGCTGGCAGCAGAGAAATTTTTGTGTCCCTGAAGAGACTTTGTCGGGGTACTGTCCAACCCTGCTAGAAGAGGAGCAACACCAAAGATTGAAACAAAGAATCTGATAATATTTTTTCACTTGTGTATCTATATACTCCTCATCCCCAATTGAAACAACTGAGTTTGACTTGTCTTTGTTAGTGTGTTGCTGATGAAGAGAATGGTAGGGATTATATCTTTAACTCAAGCTAAGTAAAGAATCTATGGTGATCAATGAATTGAACAATACTTCCTGAAGATTTAGACCTAGTTTACATGAGTTAAGACCCATGCATAGAGTTGGAGTTCTACCAGTGCGTTGTCAAGTGTTGTAACTGCTACAAACACCCTCCAAAATTTTTCCCATGCTTTGATTTTGGAGCCTCCCTTTTACCCATAGGAGATCACCATTCAATGTCATCAAGTATTCATGATATCTTAAAGACTTATCTTTCCATGCAATGCTTGTGATGTCTTGTTTTTATCCCTAATAGAACCTTTTCAAACACAAGCCATCTCTTTCCTTGACTTTGCATCTTTTCCGGTGTTCCCTTCTAAAATTACACAATCTTGGAAGGCATGACAGCCTTGAGGATGTGAATTTCACAATCCAGAAAGGTAGGCCAACCTTGAACTCATAAATTGTGCAATCCTGAGAGGCATGCCATCCTTGAGCTCATAAATTGTGTAAATGCTTCCCCTTCTATCAGAAACTGCGCAATTCACTAAGCCAAGGAGTTGATGAATCCCTTATGTTTGGGAAAATCCTTCTTGGCAGTGTGAATGGCCAGTTTATTGAAAAAGAAAAAAAGTGAAAAAGAAATCCCTAGAAAATAGGGATTGGATAATTAGTTCTCGAAGAGTGGCACTAGTTGTTTTTTTACCTTCCGCCAAGTGTTGTTTTTTCCTTGATTTTAGGCATGCACGTCATAAAACCTAGATATATATAATAGACATCCATAGAGATCATTTTCACATTTCATCTTGGAGCTCTACCCTTCCCAAGGAGATCAAGAACCTTCAGTGGAGTTTGCGGCGCTTTTTTAGGTAAGTTTTGCATGTGTCGCTTTTTTCCATCTTTTATGTCGCTTTTTTTCATTTTGCTTATGTGAGTGTTGTTTTGCTTGTTTATTTTCATATTTTCTGGTGTTTTATCTTATATTAGCTTGTACAAGTGTTGGTTTGGTTTCTTGTTCAGTTTTTACAAGTGTCACATAAACTTCTTATTTTACCCATTAGTGGTCGTCTCTTTGGCGACTCATTGTGCATGCTTGTTATTCCTTTTGCATGTTGATCTTCTGCACTTGATTTTCACTAATCTATCTTTCCTTAGTCAAATATGAATTGTTACATACACTATCACTTAGATCTGCCACTTTCCCATCCTCTTCCCGGGCATATTTGCCCCGTTACTTGGCTAGTAGTTGCCATGATCAACTGTGCATTGTGCAACTCCAAACCTCAAGCCTCATGCTTGGCCCCAAAGACTGTGCAATGCAAAGTCCCTAGATTTCCCAACTACGGATTGTGTAGTTCTAGGGCTCAAGACCCATCCCTAGCCACTGAGACTAGACAATGCACGGTCTCTCCCTCAGTCTGTCAAGGCTAAGACTGTGCATTGCGCAGTATCAAACCTCAAGTCCCTCCCTTGACTACTGAGACTATGCAATGTGCAGTTCATGAGGCCAGTCCCTTCTTTCATCCTAGGAATTGAGCAGTTTTCCCTCTGAGTCTTGTGGATGTTGCCTTGATTTTGCTCTGTGAGTCATTTTACTTAAGCTAATTTATGTTTTCAATGAGTGACCTTTTATGCTATAGGTAATGTAGTTTTTGAGCACTTCCCTTGATCAGTTACCATCACTATGGCTCCCAAGAGATCTGTCTCAAAGGACAGTACATATAGCAGTATTGGGGTGTCAAAGTAGAGTACTCCAGTGAATTTTCTAGTTTTCTCTACACTCAGTTGTTTATAGAGAAAGAGTTAGATATTACATGGCAAAAGTTGAATGAGGTATTCTTAGCAAAAAGTTTCAAAGAAGATCTTGAAGACCAATAGGTTTAGATCAATATCTAAAGGTTAGGATTACACAAGATTACATATAGGTACTCGGTTTTTCCATGTGAAAACATTGTCAGTTAGATACTATCCCATACAAATAACAAGACCATCACTCTTAGCAATTCTAGTGGACAAAGGATTGCACCTTTCCTGTCACCTGATTACCAACTTATGTACCATTTGCCGATGCCCAAATCACTCATGGATTCCCACTTTTATGCGGTCACCAGCTACCTGAGCACAAAGGATATCGTCAAAGGTTGGGTGAAAGAGCCTTCCAAATTCCACCACACACCCAACAACACTTAAAAAACCCAATCTCTCAGGAAGGCTTATTCGTACTTGATAGTCTTATGTTGTCGAATCTATTCCCAAATCATTATTGAGACCTTTCCAGAAGGCTGAGCATTCTTGCTTACTCAAGTTGTGAATGAAGGAAAACCATTCAATTAGTCGTATTTTCTAGCTTAATAGTTGAGAATCCATATGACTAATGTTAAGAACCATCCAAAGGGTAAGAAAGCCATATTATACATGTTTTCTTACTTGTTGGATGCAATATGTGCTCAAAATTCATTTCATTACCATGAATTGGACCTAGTCACCAAGAGAAACTATCATGCACATTTACTCAAAGTTGCTTTCAGAGTGCAGTTACAAAGGAGAAATTGAAAATTTAACTGATCACTTCCTCATTCCATTGTAAAATTTAATATTTGGGGATTAGCCACCTTGCCTATTCTGTGAGGCAATGGAAGCATTGTCTAAATTAGAAGATTGGTTTGCCTCGTTGGATGGAACTTTCCTCAGAGTGTTTGGTGGTCAGAAGTCTCCACATCTTCTTCCAGGGTATGCCACTAAAAAGTTGGTCATGCAAGAAGTTTCTTATCATCTTTCCACAGGGTTATCAAGAGTTTTTCACATGAAGAATAAGGCACCTTGGATCGTTCTTCTTTTACAAATTGGATTGTATGAGATCAAGAATTTAAATGTTGTATACAGCAAAGTCAAGGAGATAGATAAATTCACAATCGGTCGTTTGGACTTCATCCTTACAATCCTGGAAATGTTTTCAAAGAACACTATGTGAGGATTCATTTCTAATGGCCAAGTGGGACATTTTATAGGTCTGAGGAGGAAAAGATGAAAAATTGTTACAATGCCTCCAAGTCTAGTGAACTAGTGAGATTTGCATGAACATCACAAGTTACTCCTCAAAAAGAAGACACTCAAGAAGCAAAAACAATAGAAAAGTGCAACCCAATGCGCGAAAAGGGAAAGAGGAAAGTTGCACATAGTCCAGTGGAAGACAAAGCCGCAATATGAAAGAAAATCCTATCATCCTGAAAGCAACCATAGAAACAGAAAAGAGGAGGAAACAGAGGAAGCAAGAACAAGAGATGAATCAGAGGGAAGAGAAAGAGAAGAAAATATTGGAAGAAGAAAGGAAGAAACAAGAAGAAGAAGAAAGGAAGAGAATAGCAGAAGAAGAAGCAACATGGAAACAAACTGAAGAACAAGAGTAGAACCGACTTCTAGAAGAGGAGAGAAACAGTTGGAGGAGAAGTATCTTGCTCAAGAAATCAAAGAAATGATTGTGATTCAATACATGGAGGTGGAACCAAAGCCGCTAAGCCAATATATTGATCTAATGTTGAGAACTGAGCAAGTCACTATTCAATATCCCCCTCCTCCAACAACAAAGAAAGATCTAAGTGAAGAAGAGGAAAATGTTCCTCTTGATGATGGTCTGGTCATGGAAACGTACAATATAACTTATGATGAGATTCAGAAGAATATTGTACAAGTGAGAAAGAAACATTTTCCGTACAATATTACATATCTTGCATTTGTTAGAGAAAGTGTGATTGTAACGGATACTAGGAGAAATCTACAGGCCATTATTGTAGCTAACTTGGCCTTCGCAGGTGCTACCAAGTCAAATTTTGAGTATCTCATGGCCGAGAATAGGCAGATGGAAAAGAACTTACAAGCTGCAAGGAAACCAATTGAGCAACTCCAAGCAGAGGTCCAGAAAGTAACTCTCACACAGGTATATCTAGAAGAACTTAATGCATCCATACTGGGTGAAGTATCAACATTAGGAGAAACAATGCGAAGCCTTTATGAGGAGCTTGTCATTGTGCATAAAGAAGTTATCCGCTTGCACGAAATGCAACATAAGTGAAAATATAATGCTAAATACCTCAAGGTTGTCCATACAACCATTGATGTCATTCATGAGTGGTCAATGCAACACAAAGGGGCATTGTCCGAAATCGAAAAGAAAACAAGGCAACATGCAGAGTTGGAGAAAGCGCAATTTCAGGTGATCATTCATAGCAACAAACAACTTGCCTCATTCATTGCAAACATTCAGGCCTCATATGCATGATTATATAATATCATTGATTTCATGGTGAAATCACACATGATCCCTTCAGTTGGCTCACTCATCGAAGCCAAGAGCAGGAATCAAGTCAGGCAGGAGGTTGAAGAATACTTATACCAGCTAAGGCAGATCAACAGCAAGGAAGATCTGGAGGTGAACAGGAGAAATATGCAGAAGTACATTGGTGGCCCTATCTAGATCAACACCATGTTGCTCCTTCTGAAGAAGGAAATTCATACCAGTTCCAAATCAGTCTACCCGGATGCAATGGAGGTGTTGGTGATGTTGGACATGCCAACATTCATGGGATCATCCGGGTATGAAGTCCCAACTAGACCTTACACCGTTTAGAGTGGGAGTCCCATCCGATATGATGGCTCAGTTGCCATTTTCTTAAGGGTTTGCCTCAACTCTTGCTTGTCAGCACAGGAGAGTGGTTTTCTTTGTCTTCGAGAAGTGAGGTTCGTGTGCTTGGTGAGTGTAAGTGTACTTGTGTCAATGGTTCTTTCACTATGAGGGGAAAAGGTGAAGGTGAGTTCCAGGTTGAAAGGGATCAGTCCCAACTCGGCTACGAACACACAACACAAAGGAAATACACAGCTTTTGGTGGAGTAGTCCACTCGGATGCGAGAACCATACATACAAGGTAATATAACACATAAAACACTCACGGATCAGTCCAAGATGAGTTCAACGGTTGTTACAACAAGGTTCATGTGAAAGGTCTGTCTGATGACCGGCATAGAAGTCGACATAGACAGGACAACATTAACAACATATACAACACATTTCCATTAATAGATTATGCATTACAACAAATGAATCAATTCAGATGTAGAACACATGGTTAAAGAACCATGCATTAGAAGTGTTAAAGATCAGTCTTACAATAAATACGATACATGTGTGAAAACATGTTGGCCTATTGAAAGGCTTCTGAATTAAGCAAAAGTTTCAAGACACATCGTTACACCATACATCACTAACCCTGTCAGTGGGGAGTTAGAGCCACTACTTACTCCTCAAAGAAAATCTTACATACTCTCTTGGATATGTGGGAGGAGCTGGGGTGAAAAGTATTTTCATGTACAAATGAAGGGGGTATTTATAGCCAAGGGTGAAACTAACCCTTGTGATTGTTCGACTACCCTCATGACTATTCGACTTCCAGGACTTTCTGAATTACATGACTCTATTTTCAACAAGTGGGTCTCTTGGACTTCCACGTTACATCACATTGATTGACAACAAGCCCATAGTAGAGATGTGGGAAACATGACTCATGAGTTGACTCGACATGACTTGACATGACAATGCTGGTGCATTCGTGCCGCTACTGGAGTGCATGTCGAGCTAGAGTGCTACCGAGTGATGGATGTCTTCATGGTGTACCATAGATTTACCTCCACATGGCGAAGTTCACAGAGTCTTCGATGGTCCTTGGTTCACTTGATGAAGCTTTAGCATGTTGTTCATTGCTTTCATGTCGGAAGGCTTGACAAGCTCACTTATTTGTGAAGGTGCATGTTCATCACATTCGTCTGCTTTGCATGATTCGTTCATTCATCCGTTGGTGAACCTATCCATTTGCATGTGCTCTATTTGTTTATCACATTCGTCATCTTCACATGTTTATTGGGGTACTTGTACCTGCAGTTACTCATGACAAGATGACATCAAATCCAAAACCTCCTAGTCTACCATGACATATGATCATTCGGATGCGGGTGACTGGGAGAGGTAGCAAGGTTGTGATGTGGGATGATGGCTCTGGGAAACTGCTAATGAAAACTATGCAAGAGTCACTGAGGGATGGAGATAGACAATATGAGTTGACAGTGACTGTCTGCAAGGTCTGGCTCAGCTGGGAGGAAAAATTGCGCAAATTTTGGGAGGGACAGTTCGGGTTGCAGGAGGGCAAGGCAGGCATGCTCTGCACATTTTCCAAAATGAATAGTCAGAAGGAGCTGGAAAGCCAGATTTGCACAATTTTCCAGAAGAACGGGTTGGGCTGCATGAAGGGTCAGCAGGTAGGGATTGCGCAATTTTTCTGGAGAACTTCTCAGGAGATTGGCAGCGATACTTGTGCAATTCCCAGAGGGAACTGCTAGTTGGCTGCTGGGGTCACTGGTAGCCAGAATTGCGCAATTCCCGGAGGGAACTACCAGTTGGCTGCTGGGATCAACGGCAGCCAAATTTGTGCAATTCCTAGAGGGAACTGCCAGTTGGCTGCTGGGGTCACTGGAAGCTAGACTTGTACAATTCCCAGAGGGAACTGCAATTCCTGGAGGGAACAAGAAGTCTACTGTTGGGGGCTGCTGGCTAGAAAAATTGCACTAAGGTCAGAAGGCTGACCTTCTGATCATCTTTGTGCAATTTATGAGCTGAGCTGACTGATGGGCAGCGGGAGGCCTACTCATGAGCACTGCGTAATTTATGAGATGAACAATCGGTCTATTGTCCTGGTGGCCAACATGAGTTCTGCTTGAGTTTCTTGTGGGCAACACTGCTTGAAGGAACTAGATTGGTGCTTCTACATTTTTCTGGTTGATAGTCGATCAAGTTGAAAGCAGGGTGATGTTTTGGCTGTTAGTGAGGAGTTTGGTTGTCAGAACTTTAGCAAAAATGACTAAGTGTGTGAACAATAGAAATATGCATAGGTGATCATACGAACACACACTCGCATGACTTGACAAAGAAACGACCGAACCATCCAGACACACATGTTCAACATGACTATCCGACAGTGCAAGCGACAAGCGCGACACTCGTGATTGATTGTTCATGATCAAGACAATGCTTGCGCAGTAGTGAATGTGAATGTGACTTCGTGTGTGAGTGCAACATATGCTTTCATGGCGAACACAACAAACACATACGAAGCAAAGACTTTGAGCATAACCAGAACATGGTCTCAAATATGACTTAGACATCAACATGGAGAGACTTGAGTGCAATAAAAAAGCAAGGTGAATGCAAAGATTCACACGAGCTCACGGAGTGAACCTGAGTGTGTGCAATCATCAAGTGAAACTCTCCAAGGGAGGCTCCAAAATTGGTGTGGGCCAAAATTTGGAGGGTGATTGTAGCTGCTACAACAGGAGGCTAGAGTCTGCTTCTAGCCTGGTCCCATCGCATAATTTGGGGAAATCATCACACAGTACAAATCTTGGCACCACTATGTGACCGAGAAGCTACAAGTTTAGGTGGATGAGCTAGAGTTTTCCCAAACTCAAACTTAACTTGTCTTTTCTTATTAGGTTGTCTAGTTGAATCTACCTAATTTTGTCTTACATGGGTATGAGCAATATTGTAATATTTTTTTGTAATTAATTGTAAGTGAAATTCCAAGTGTCAATTGTGGAATGTGAAGGGTCATTTTATAATTAAGTCTAAAGGTCATGGTTGAAGGAAGTTAAACAGTGATGAGGGAAGTCAAAGAGTCACAAAGGGATATGAATAGCCATGCATTTTGTTATAAATATACCCTCATTAGTCATGTAAAGGGATTTTGGCTTAGGAGCAGAAGCTTAGAAGTTTTTTTGAGATCCTTGGCTTCTTCGTAGCATAGAGGGAGTATCTTTCTTTGGAGGAGCAGATGTTGGCTTCATGTTCCACTATTGGGACTAGTGTTCGTCAATTGCATATGTACGCTTGGGAATTTCACTTTAATAAAGCTCAGAGCCAGCACGTTTTCATGCATATGTTGTGAATATAGTAGGACTATTCTTGTTATGTTTGAAATATATGTTATTTCATTTACGCTAACACTTATGAAATATTTCATTTGCATTAGTATGAATCTTTTTGAATGCGTGTTGTTGTATTTTTCCATCATGGTTAACTTTTGAACTATTTTGCAGGCTAACTTGTGACTTTTATGCTCATGTGTTCTTTTCAAGTTGTGTATTATTACAGGCTTCTAAGGGGCTCACTCACTTTCCCTTCATCGTGTTAGAACCTTTCATGTATTGCACTTGACCCTTCACAGAGTTATACAATTGTTTCACCAAAGTCATGAATACATCATTCTACGCGTTATTGGAGCCAAAGCATAACAATGAAACCCACTATTTTGGCAACTAGACCTTATTTCAGATGGGGCTCCTAATCCAAACTGTGTAAGGTCTAATTAGGGCTTCATATTAGGGAGACCCCCTGAATTTTGGCAGGTCCATTACCATCAACATATCCATTTTGGCTTGAGCTTTCTAACAAACACAATAGTTATTTAATATAAATTTGAATTTCAAGCTCCACATTTTTCTTATTCTTCAATAGATATGATGCCATAGGTGATGGATGATACATATTATGACACTGATTGTGAGTATTAATTGGGGTACATTTAAACTCCAAAAGTTATATGGGAACTCCTAAAAACTATCCTGATATTAGAGTAGGTGTGGTGAGATGTAGAAGTGCTATGGGTTTGTCCAACCTAGGTTTTGTACTACATCTTCTTTTGTTGCAAAGCCTTTTTTTTGTTAATCTTTCTATAGAATTCCACATCAAGTATACTTTCAAAGTGTTAAGTATTAAATTATTTGTATCTACAAACTTTGGGGTTTATCATTGACATTATTACTTTTTAATGGTTTGTTTTTTTGGTATATGATTCTTAACAGATACTCTATTGTGAAAAGGAGATGATAAAATTGTTATTGTTGAAAGTATGTATGTCTTAAGAACATATTATCATCAATCACATATAATTTGTAATGGTATTTTCTGGTATGAATGTATAATGTTTATTAGACATTCTCTTCTAAAAAGTAGATGTCAAAAATGTTATCATTGAAAGAATGTATGTGTGAATATAAGAATATTACCTAATAATTATAAATGATCTATAAACAATGAATTATTATAATAAAATATCAAATATACGCTAAGAAAGAATAAAAAACTACACAACAATTATAGGTGTTGAATACTAAGAGGGGGTTGAATTGTTATTCTTATTAATGTTTATTAAGCATTCTCTTCCAAAAGGTAGATGTTAAAAATGTTATCATTGAAATAATGCATGTGTGAATATAAGAATATTTCCTCATAATCATAAATTCTCTATAAAACAATGAATTATTATAATAAAATACAAAATATATGCTAAGTAATAAACAATAATTATACAATAGTTATAGGTGTTTAATACTGAGAGGGGATGAATTAGTACTTTTATTTCTTTGCACTATTTAACACAGCCGCCTTCAATATTAAATCTATTTCACAACTTAAATGAGTATATAAAAACTATACAGAGAAATTAGCACACAGAACACAAGAGATTTAATGTGGAAACTCATACGAGAGAAAACCACAAAATAGTGTCTTCTTTATAGATGAATGTAGGAACCAACCTACAATTACATTATTTGTAAGCACCCACTTGTAGGAGACACCAATCCCCTTTTTTGAATTTGCACGCTCCAACATGTTGGAGACATCAATTCCATTTTAAGATTTTGTATGCACCCACCTACAAGAGACTCTAATCCCCTTTTGATCTATGAAAAATATTTTTCTTATTGTTGATCCAATCAACTCTTTGGTATGATATCTAGAATATGATCTCAACACTTGAGCTCTTTAGACCCAAAAGATCCTTCTCCATGCTATAGTATTTCTCCATCATACAATCATTAGGGGGAATTTGGGGTCTAAAATGGGCCTCCTAAAAAAAAAGTACAACCAAAATAAACTTTATAAGAACCAATAGGATTCAAAATAATGATGTCAATTATGGGGATGATTCACCATTTTTGGAGTAAAAAAGTAAAAAGATTAAAAGATAAGTTGAAAATACTAGTTGAAAAAATATTTTTTTCTTTTTTCCTTCTAAAATTTGATGATGTAATATAATATTATTTTATTATTTACACTATTATTTTATATTTGCCTTATAAAACTTATTTTAAGCCTCAAAACTTTACTAATGACTTTTTTAGTATCCTTTTTGCCTTGACCTTGCTAACCAACACCATAGTTATGTAATATAAATTTGAATTTCAAACTCCACATTTTTCTTATCCTTCCATAGATATGATGCCACGGGTGATGGATGATACCAATTCTGACAATGATTGTGAGTATTACTTGGGATACATTTAAACACCAAAATTATAGGGGAACTCGTGAAAACAATACTATTAATAGAGTGGGTGTGGTGAGATGTATATGTGTTATGGGTCTATCCCACCTAAACTGTGTACTACATCTTCTCTTGGTGCAAAGACTTTTTTTTTTTAAATCTCTCTATAGAATTCCACATTAGGTATATTTTCGAACTGCTTGGTATTAAACTATTTTTATCTACAAACTTTGTGGTTTATGGTTGATATTATTTCTTTTTAATGGTTTATTTTTTCGTATATAATGCTTAATAGATACTCTATTGTGAGAGGTTTATGATAAAATCGTTATTGATGAAAGTATTTGTCTTAAGAACATAGTGTCATCAATCACATATACTATGTAATTGTATTTTTTGGTATGAATGTATAATGTTTATTAGGCATTCTCTTCTAGACAGTAGATGTTAAAAATGTTATCATTGAAAGAATGTATGTGTCAATATAAGAATATTATTTAATAATCATAAATGTTTTATAAAACAATGAATTGTTATACTAAAATATCAAATATACGTTAAGAAATAAACAAAAAAATATACAATAATTATAGGTGTTGAATATTGAGAAGGGGTGAATTAGTATTCTTATTTCTTTGCACTATTTAACACATTTATCTTCAATATTAAATTTATTTCACAACTTAAATGAGTAGATAAAAACTATACAGAGAAATTAGCACATGGAACACTAGATTTAACACGGAAACTCATACAGGAGAAAACCACAAAATAGTTTCTTCTTTATAGATAAATGTAGGAACCAACATAAAATTATGTAGTTTACAAGCGCTCATTTGTAGGAGAAATCAATCCCATTTTCTAAATTTGTAGGCTCCAACACTTTGGAGACACCAATTCCCTTTTAAGATTTTTTAAGAACCCACCTACAGGACCCTCCAATCCCATTTTTGATCTTTGAAATTTATTTTCTTCTTGCTAATCCAATCAAATATCTAGTATTATCTTTGCAATTTGATCTCAACACTTCAACTCAATGATTTCAAAACATTAGCTCTTTGGTTTCAACACTTCAACTCTTTGTAATTTTATCTCAGTTCTCTAAACACTTTATCTCAACAATATGGTATGGAAATTCAATACTTAATAATATAACATGTACACCCAGTTCTCTGATATGATCTTTCTCCTCAACTATTTGCTTCTAATATGCCTTTTATAATTCACACATGTTGTCACACAGTCACTATAACCACCTCTCCCACATCTACCCACTTTCACTGGTCTGTTGGGGTAAACATGAGATGGAGAGATACTATGACATGACCCAACCTCATTAGGTCCCATTAAGGAAGTGGGGCTAGCTACTGAAAAATAACTAACATCTCACCACATCCTACATGGGCTACAGGTGAATCGGAGGCTGAGAAACCACCCCAGGTGGCCAAATATTGAGTTGGGCCACCTTTTCTTTGCCCTGGTCCCTCATCCTCTCCCACAATAATGCATCTATGTGGTTGGGAGCCTCCAACCACATGCACAAACCTGCATCCATGCTGTTGCAACCCAAAATTTCTAGTTAGAAGCATGTGGTCCTAGATTTTGAGCCTAAATTCCAGGTCAGCCCTTAGACCATTGCCCAAAACTTCTTGTAACTTCTAAGATGCATAAATGACATGAAAACAAAGATAAACATTCAAACTTGAGTCAGAGACTTAGCCCAACCAGACCTAACCATGGCAGTAATTTCGTCAAACATATTAAGAACATGTAAGTTATAGGTCATAAATGCATATCTAAACATAAGAGTCTGACACTTACATGAAAATCATTAAGAATGTCTAATGCACTCTCATAATAGCTGCAATAACACTTATTAGGTCATGCATTCAATAACCATTCATTTACCAATCAAAACATGTTAGGAGGCATAGCTAGCACCTATTATGAAATCATGCTTATAACCAAGATAATAACCATGACAGAACAACCATCAAAGCCATGTCATAAAAAGTACAATTAATCATCAAATACAATAGGAATAAAGCTCTTCTTAACATATGCAAAAGGTAACCAAGTCAGGGAATTCCATGTATCACCCAACCATAGATTGAGCTTAACAAAATATTTCTTTCATACAATCACCCTCATGCCATATTCCAAGCATGAATGAGGGACTCAATAAAAATCAACAACCAAAGTTTCTCAGAGATTAAACCACCTCCACCCTCAAGTTTTACTGCAATCCTGCCAAAACCAATCAAGGGATCACTAGGCCCAAAACAAGAACATAAACAACCAGGCTTTATCACAATCCCACCAAAACTGATCAAGGGATCACTAAGCCCAAAACAAGCTTGGATGCATCATAATTTCTTCATCAATACCTTGAGGAATTTTCCTATATCCACCCTCAGGCTTAACCAAAATCTCGCCAAAATTGGTCAAGGGATTCCTTGTCCCTTGGGAATTTTTCTGAGACCACCTCACCTGATTCCAAAACCATCCGAAAATCCAAAGTTGAACCCAATAACACCATGGCTATCCAAAAATGGAAAAATAATATTGAATCCACTGTCAGACTTGGAAAAAACCATGCCATTGATAGCAAGAGAACCAAATACATACATGCATGTACCATGCATTCACAAACTAGCTAGGAAATTATAGATGCAACCTGTTACCTACTTACCAGCTAGGAAATGACACTTTCAACCTATTACATACTTTTTCTTACTTCCCTTTCTTTCCTTGTCCTTCCTTTACTTTCCTTTCTCCAATGCTAGAGTGCTCCAAGTATGCTCTAAATGTGCAAGAGTATGAGAGAGTGAGAGAATAGAAGAGAGCTCCAAGCTAAAACTAACAAAAGGTTATGAATTGATCCTTAGCATCCTTTTTATCATTGAGGCCTCTACTTTCTTCAATTTCCTATAATTTTCCTTCAATTTTGCTCTCATGCAAACTTGTGACCTTTCACGTTCATTTTCTCCTCTTTTCCATTATTTTCATAAATAAAAATGCCTATTAATGCCTTTTTTTTTAAGCCTTTTCCAATGCCTTTTTCAATTTCCTTAACCATAATAAACCAAATGAACACCCATTAGGATTTTTTTTGCCAGCATTCACCTTGGAATACGTGTCCCATGACCTTGGTCTTCATTTTCCTTTATTAACTTTATTACATGAACTTTTAGCCTAGGGCTATTACAAACTCCTCCCCCTTAGGGGAACACTGTCCTTAGTGTTATATGACAGCTATAACAAGTAAGACCTCATAAAACCAAAACATACTTCCCAGAATCTTTATAAATTATCTTGATGAAGTACTTACAATGAACAACTTATTGAAAATAAAAACCAGCATGACAACATAACAACCATACCGCTTATTGGAGATTTATAACACAACTCATTGCAGTATTTACAATAAAAACCATACATAAATATGTACATATACCAAAAATCATTTTCCTTCATCAAAAACAATGAAGGATACATAGCCCGTATCTAATCATCCATCTCCCATGTAGCTTCATCGGGCCCAAAGTGCTTCCACTATGCTTTAACTTGCTTGATTGCTCGGTTCCGAAGCATGAGCATATTTCGTTGCAATATGCACTGAGGTCTTGACTGGAATTATCCTTCTAGCTCCACCTGCAATACATACTAATCAATCACATGATCAACATCTTTCACATATATTTGAAGAAATGAAACATGGAAAACATCATGGACTTTCAGTGTCAGAGGCAGTGCAAGTATATAGGCCACTGGTCCAATATTCTCAAGGATCTCAAAAGGCCTACAATATCGAGGTGACAACTTTTCACATGAATCAATCCTCAAGGAGCTCTTCTTGGGCTTGATGCACAAGTACACATGTTCCCTAACCTGAAACTCCTTAAATTCCCTATGTCGATTTGCATAACTCTTATTCCTATCCTATGTTTCCTTTAGATTCTTCTTGATAACCTACATTTCATGTTCCATCTCTACTAACATGTCCAGTTCGATCAATACCATGTTCACTGGATCACTCCAACTAATGGGAGTATTACAACTCTGCCCATAAAGTTCCTCAAATAGGCTCATCCTTAGTGACTCCTGGTACCCATTTTTGTAAGAAAAATCAACCAATGGAAGATACTCCTCCCACCTTCTTTGCTAATGCATAATATACATCCTCAACATGTCCTCCATAATCCTTTTAACCCTCTCTGTATGTCCATTTTTCTTCGGATGATAAGTTGTACTAAAGTACAACTATGTACCCAAGCCTCTAAATAACTCCTTCCCAAACTAGGAAGTGAACTTACAATATCTGTCTGACACAATCTTATTAGGAATACCTGTTGGGTGTGGAGCCTAATTATCTTCTTTATTTAGAGGTATCACAACATTGGACCCTAGTTCATAATATGGTGGCAATGCTACCCATAATATTTACGCTGCAGGGGGGGTCCAGGGGGGGCGATTGCGACCTTTGGGAGGCCCCCTGGTGGGGGATCAGGGGCAGCGCCCCTGAAGCTAAAAATAGATGTAAAATTGCCTTGTAAAATGTTGTAATTTCGTAGTCAATTTGAGTTGTTCATTAGGCGGAGATCTGACAGTAGAAGTTATGTTTAATTTAGGGTTTTTCTCCCTAGAAGGCAACCCCTCGCTATATATGAGGGAATTTTATTGCGTCTATGTATATTTGTATTCTGAGTGAGAAAGAGAGAGGATATTGTGTGAGAGTGAAGAGGGAATTACAACAGATCTACTGTAGGTTGTATCTCTTTAGTTTGCTGGATAATATAAAAGGAAGGACTGGTTGTTTCTCCGTGGACGTAGCCCAAATTAGGTGAACCACGTATATATGTGTCTCTCTTGTTTTATGTGTTTTCTGTGTTTATATTTCTACAATATATTTTATGTGTTATGTTGCTCTGTAATATATAATTTTCTAACAATACCATGGAATCTCACTATCTCCCTTATGAATACCTGTGTTACTTCACTAGTTCAATAATCAGACTTAACTGCTATGAAGTGAGCTACTTTAGTTAACCTGTGAACCAGAACCATGATATAATCATGTTTCCTAGATGTCCTTGGAAATCCTGTGATGAAATCCATGGAAATGACCTCCAATTTCCACTCTAGAATCAGAATCGGCTGCAATAAACCACCTAGATGCTTGCACTCTGCTTTTACCTGTTGAGAATCCAAGCACCTAGCGATGAACTCTCCTACCTCCTTCTTCATATTCATATAATAATAGAACTTCTTCACAGTGTTTAATGTATTTTGATATCTTGGATGACCTAAATACAACTTAACATTAAATTCCTACAAGATAAGCTTCTTAAACTCACTATTATCTAGCACATAGATCATGTCCCTAAATATCACCAAACCATCTGCCATGAGATGATAATATACATTATAATCACCTATACCATGTTGTTGTAACATTTACTTAAGATCCATGTACCTGTCATCTTATTGTTCAACCTGTAAGATCCAATCCTATAAATTTGTCACATATGAACTCATAGTTGTTGTGATTGACCTGTAATCTTCTACTAAGAGCATCTGCAATCATGTTCTCCTTACCTTTAATATACCTAATATCGAAGTCAAACTCACTGAGCATGGCCAACCATCTATATTTCCCAGCATTTATATTAGGTTGGTCAAACAAATATCTCAACCCACTATGATCACTCATCAACACAAACCTCCTCCCAAGAAGATAGTGCCTCCACATCTTCAATGCATAAATGATTATGAGTCACATAATTTTGCTCATGCTAACTCATGATCATGAGTCACATAATTTTGCTTGTGTTCATTCAGTTTCCTAGACTCTAACATACCACTTGTCCCTCTTGCATCAGGACTCCACAAAGTCCTCTCTTGCAAGAAATTGTGTGCACCACAAACTCTTTATCTGGGTCTGTAATATTTAGAACTAGAGAATTTGTAAGCAACTGCTTCAACTACTCAAAACTAGATGCACATTCCTCTATCCATTCAAATTTATTTCCTTTCCTATGCAAAAATGTGATAGGATAGGAAATCCATGAGAAGTTCCTAATGAACCTCTTGCAGTAACCTACTAACCCCATGAATGATCTAACCTCATCCACATTCCTAGTCGTTTCCCATTCCATGACAGCTCCGATATTTTCTTAATCCACTGTTATGCCTTCCTTGGAAACAACATGGCCCAAGTAATGTACCTTTGTCTAAAATAAATTGCATTTAATAAGCTTGGCATACAACTAATGCTCTCTTATCAATCTCAATATTGTTGCTAAGTGTCTGCCATGCTCTTCCTTATTCTCAATATATATATTATCATCATCATCATCAATGAATACAATCACAAAATTGTCTAGATAAGGACGCAACACACTTTATCAAACACATGAAAGTAGCTGTAGAATTAGTTAAACCAAAAGGAAATACAACAAACTCATAATCCCCATACTTGGTCCAGAAAGCAGTCTTATAGATGTCCTCTTCTTTGATACATACGTGATGATATCTTGATCTCAAATCAAACTTTGAGAACACCACTACTCCCTTCAACTGATCAAACAATTCATCAATCCTTGGCAAAGGGTACTTGTTCTTGATGGTTACCTTGTTCAACTGCCTATAATCAATGCACAACAATAGAGTACCATCCTTATTCTTCACAAACAACATTGATGCACCCCATGATGATACACTTGGCATAATGTATCCCTTGTCAAGTATTTCCTTCAACTGTAGCTTCAATTCCACTAACTCTAGAGTGCTCATCCTTTACGACACCTTTGATGTTGGTGCTTCTCCCAACATCAACTCAATAGAAAAATCCACTTTCCTGTGACGTGAAAGCTCTGAAATCTCTGTTAGAAATACAACTTGAAATTGCTGCAAAACTGGATACCTCTTCAAGGTTTCTACATCCTAAACATCCTTAACTTTATCACTGGAAACATGCACTGCAAACAATACACACCCTTTCCTACAAATGCGCTTTTCTTGCATAGTTGTAACCATTCTAACTGATGTCACCTTCTTCTTACCCTGCAAGATTCTTTGTTCTCCATTGTCATCCAAGCACTCAATAGCATTTTCATAACAATCCACCTTAGTCCTGTGAAGGTACAACCAATCCATACCTAGAAGCATATTATATGATCCCAATATAAGCACATTCAGACACAATGATGTGGGCATATCGTTCAACTCAAATGCACTAGTTCTTACCTAATGATGAACTCTTTTCTTAGTACCTATAACCAACTACACAAACCAAGACTCTGCATGCACTTCTTTTCTCAAAATTCACTTATCCACCGGGTCAAGATTAACATAGCTATAATTAGATCCAGGGTCAATCAAAATAGAAACAACTTGATCACGGAGCTTACCTTCCATCTCAATAATGGATGCCTGATGATCTGCCTGCTTGTTATCCAATGTTGTGTAAATCCAAGGAATGCTCTATACAACATCCCCAACTATCTGCACCTCCTGAGGACTATACATTTATGGCCTACCACCTTGATATGATAGAAAATCCTTCTTAAAATGATCCTTGCCACATATCCAAAATTACAACTATCTCCTACCATCTCCTTTATTTTGTTTCTCTCTAGGCTGAGGTCCATGTCCCTTCTCTATTGAATTAAATTTCTTATAAGGAGCAACATTCTCTTTCTCTCCTACATCTTGAGTTCTTGTTTTCTTCAGTGGCCTTTTACCTTTAGTTTTTTCATTCCATTTGCAACTCTTCTTAGACTTGGTCTTATGCTTTGATTGCTCATAACATTGCTTCAACTTCCCATTGGCTTCTTTCAGTGACCAAGGCTCATCATACTCAATTTGATCCTTAAATGCTAATGGCATTCCATTGATAAGTTTGAAATTTTGTCTTCTCATCCTTAAGATACTAAAAATACCTCAACAACTCCAAGAAATTTGTCGTGTACTCTGCATCTTTCATCGATCCCATCTTCAGCACATAGAACTCCTTGGATTTTCCTTCATAGTATCTCTCTGACAAGTATTTTCTTTCAGAAAATCCTTTTCAACTCATTCCAACTCAAATCCTATGTCCTGATGTCTTTGACACACTTCACATCTTCCCACCAATTGTCTGCTTTCCCTTTGAGATTGAAAAGAGTTATCCTGACCTTCATCTTCTCTATGTAATCATGTATCTTAAAGAAATTATTCATCCCAAGTAACCATGCCTTTGCATCCTCTAGGTTCTTCAACTCTCCATCAAATGTAGGTGGCTTGGATTTCTTGAACTCATCTAGAAAATATCCCTTGTCACTACCCATATAAGGATGATAGCAATGATGACCATGATACCTATTTGAACCAGAACTAGATTAAAACCCATGTCCATTGCCTCTCCTATCAGGTGTATCCAAGAACCTGCCATATCTAATTGTGTCATCCCTGTATGACCTATTCCCATCATGATACTTACTGCCATATGCCCCATTAGTCTTGTCCTCTTATCCATAATTGATTTGTGGTTGTCCCTGTCTCTGTAAATCTAAAAAACTCTTAAGGATAACTGCATTGACCTCCACTTGTTTCTCATGTTCCCTAGCAAGTCTCTCTTATGACTGAATTATTTTGTCATTATCTACTTTGCAACTTCTGGTGTATACCTTTAAGCTTCTCAAAGTGTATTTCATGTCCATAGAGTACTCATATGATCTATAAGGAGATTCTCGTGAACTATAATCCACCATTTTTCTCGTCATATTTGATCCTGTTCTTCCTGCAAACATACCATGTCATATAAACAAACTATAAGCATAACCAACATACCTTAGTGAATTTATAGGTAGGATATCTTGTCTACAATATTAGTCCAAGTTAGCATGATATATGTATATACATAATCATATCAATATACTAAGATTATCTCAATCATCATCCCAGTTACCATGCATGATGTCACAAACTATAACATTGACTAGACACATGCTAATCATAGCCACTATAATGCATACATAACAATAACCACATAGAAACTTACATGCATGAATGATAAACACATTCCACACAGCTATTCCAAGTATTGAACCATGCTTTGATACCAATCTGTGGTATTAGATATCACCCTAAGAGAATGGAAATCGGCTTTGGTACCAATTTGTAACCACCCCTCCCACATCTAACCACTTTCACCGGTCTGCCAGGGTAAAAATGAGACAGAGAGCTACTATGACATCATCCAACCTCCTAGGTCCCATTAAGGAAGTGGGTCAACCCACTGACAACCAACTGACATCTCACCACATCCTACAGGGGCTACAAGTGACTCAGAGGCTGAGAAACCACTTCCAGTGGAAAAATACAGAGTTGAACCACCTTTTCTTTGCCCTGGGCCCTCAACTTCTCCCACAACAAGGCATCCATGTGGTTTGGAGCCTCTAACCACGTGCACAAGCCTGCATCCATGCGGTTGCAGCCCAAAATTTCCAGTTAGAAGCATGCAGTCCCAGATTTTGAGCCTACATTCCAGGTCAGCCCCTAGACCATTGCTCAAAACTTCCTGTAACTTCTCAAATCCATAAATGACATGACAACAAAGCTAAAGATTCAAACTTGATTTAGAGACTTGACCTAACCAGGCCTAATCATGAAAGTCATTTTGTCAAACATATTAAGAACATGTAATCTATAGGTCATGAATGCATATCTAAACATAAGGGTACGATACTTATCTGAAAAAATCAAGAAGGCCTAATGCCATCTCCTAATAGATTCAATAACACTTATTAGGTCATGCATTTAATAACCATTCACTTACCAATCAAAACATGTTACGAGCCATAGCAAGAACCTGTTATGAAACCATGCTTATAACCAACATATAACCAGCATAATAAGCATGATAGAACATCCATCAAAGCCACATGTTAACAAGTACAATTACTCATAAAATACAAGAGGAATAAATCTCATATTAACATATGCAAAAGTTAACCAAGTCAAGGACTTCCACATACCACCTGACCATAGATTGAGCTAAACCAAAACTTTCTTTAAGCCAATCACCCTCATGCCACATTCCAAGCATGAATGTGGGACTTAATAAAAACCAACTACCAAGGTTTCCCAGATATTACATGACCTCCACCCTTAGACTTTACCACAATCCCTCCAAAACTGATCAAGGGATCACTAGGCCCAAAACAAGAACATAAACAACCAGGATTTAGGAAATCCTACTAAAATCAATCAAGAGATCACTAGGCCCAAAGAAATCTTGGATGCCTCAGAATTTATTCACCAATACCTTGAGGAAGTTTTCTATCTCCAGCCTTAGGCTTTACTACAATCCTGCCAAAATAGGTCAAGGGATTCCTAGGCCCTTGGTAATTTTCCTAAGACCACCTCAACGGGTTCCAAAACCATTCGGAAATTTAAATCTCAACCCAATAAAAGAACCCAATCACACCATGGTTATTTGGAAATGGCAAGGAAAGGATGAAACCACTGTCGCACCTAGAAAAACACATGTCAGTGACAACAAAAGAACCAAATACATACATGCATGTACCATGCATTCACAAATCAACTAGGAAATCACACATGTAACCTGTTACCTGCAAGTATTCTTGTTGAATTTTCTTGATCCATCTTTTCCTTGATTGTCCCTTGCCTTCCTTTGATTCCTTTTCCTTCTTTTACTTTCCTTTAGCCAATGATAGAGTGCAAGCTTGTGACCTTTCACCTTCCTTTTCTCCTATTTTCCATTATTTTCATAAATAAAATGCCAACTAATGCACCTTTGTCTTTTTTAAGTATTTGCCAATTGCCTTAGCTATAATAAACCAAATTAACACCCACTAGGATGTTTTTCCCAACATTCAGCTTGGAATACATGTCCCATGACCTTGGTCTTATTTTTCCTTTATTAACTTTATTACATCAACTTTTAACCTGGGGTTGTTACAGTCACATATATTTGCCGCCACTCTGTTTTTTTGTTACACAGTCCCACTATCACTTGTTATCACTCAAAATTGTTGTCACACAATCCCATGATCACTTGCTTCCACTCAGCATTGTTGTCACACATTTGTTTCTACTTTCACATTATTTTCTTGGCACAGTCACTCCTATGGCCACACACACTCACATTTTAATACATATTTGTTGTTTTTCTGATCCCTTCCCATGGTTTAAATCAATCCAGGGTATTGGGCCACGGAAATGTCTCGTTTTTTTGCTAAAATATGAATGTTCTCCTTTAAGCCATTTTTGTACTTATTCTTATACATTTTGAAGTGAAATTGTTACGTTTTGTGCTAAAACTATTGAACAATAGTAGAGACAGTGGTTTCAACTCCTTGTGAGTGTTGCAAATCTAGTTGTAACTCCACACTGGTGATGCAACTCCAACTTCAACTCCACATTGATGTTGCAACTCCAAAACATCATCGCAACTCCAGACATAGGTGTTACAACTCCTTTGTCTGAGTCTAGTGTAGTTGTTGCAACTCTAACCCTAGTCGTCATTGTTGCAACTCCAACGTTTCCATTTGTGATAATGATTATGCTGTGACATGTCCTTGACATACTAAAGCTATTGAAACTGTCATACTTCCATTTCATTGTTGCAATTCTTGGATTTTCTCATGTTGCAACTCTCATTGTTGCGACTCTTATTGTTGCAACTCTAAACCATTCTTTCTAACATAGCAGTAAGTGCTCCAATTGTCAGATTAGGAAGCACTCCTCAAGCTAGAAGATGAAGGAAAGAGGACAAACAAATAAAGAATCCAAGTCATCTTATTGAAACCACTCATCAATGCTTAGCCTATTGACTAATTATTGATCCATTAATGATACTTGCTGAGTCATCAATGAAAACTCATAGCTAACAATCTCCCCCTTTGGCATTGATGGAAACAACACCAAACATAATCTAGTCATTAATGATCTTTAGTTTATACCTCCCCCTATCTATTGCCTTCTCCCTATTTGCTAGCTAGATCTTCTTCTTATTATGTCTACTTATTATACTCACTTGACATTAATGGAAAAGGGCTACATGAATTTTAACCCCCCTATGCTTTTGTGTTTTTTTCCTCTCCAAATGAAAAAATAACTCTCCTTGGAAAAAAATGTTTTGCCTATAATGTTGGGAATGATGATTGTCATTAGACCAAAAATCATAGGTGTTATTCAAAATTCACATCGTCAAAGATAAGGATCCACGAGAGGTAGTTAGTCCATGTCACAAAACACATGGAGAGTGTTAGTTTATCCAATATCCAAAAATCTTGCCCCCAACGTGAGACAGGTGTGTATCGAAATTGTGACCTATGCTCTTATACCACTTGTTGGGAATCATGATTGTCCTTAGACCAAAACCCGTAGATGTTAGTCAACGATCACATCGCTAGAGATAAGGATCCACGAGAGGCAATTATTCCATGTCACAAAACACATAGGGAGAATTGGTTTATCCAATGTCTTACATGTAATACTACCTGTGTGATTTTGTTGTAGATGAATATCACTTTTCTCCTACAATGCACCTTGTGAAGAATACATGGTGTGGTGTATTGCAGTTATCTACTACTCCTTTTACTGTGAAAGTGAAGGAGAGATGGCTCCCAACCTTTGTCTAAGATACTCACAGGTTTCTTTAAGTGGTGGTTGGTAAAGATATTTGCAACTTGTTCTTTTGAGGAAATATATTCTAATTTGAAAATCTAATTAGCAAACTACTCTCTGAGAAAATGATACTTGATGGGAATATACTTTGTCTTAGAGTGCATAATAGGGTTTTTAGAGATATTAATAGCACTAAAATTATCACACATAATGGGCACAATTTTATCACAATTTAATTGAATGTCATGGATATTTTTCTTCATCCATAGAACCTAGGTGCAACATGATGCTACTGTAATATACTCTACTTCATTTGTGGATAGGGAAATTGAAGTTTGTTTCTTGTTGAGCTAGGAGACTAGATAACTTCCTACAAACAATGCTCCTCCACTGGTGATTTTCTTTTCATTAAAAATTGATCCAAATTGGATCATTGTATTGTTTTTCATCCATATTGATCCATTCAAAGTGGAAAAAGTGGAGGAATCAACTCACGGGACCGTTTTTACCAGTGGGACCCAATTTGGAAAAATAGGGTCTGAAACCTTCTAAGAGCATTTTGAGGCATCAATTGACATTTTCTGGGGGTAAAACTTTTTTTCTTTAGTACACATCTTTTCATGCTTTTCTACACACAAATATTTTTCCAACGATGCAAGAAGTGCATCAATCAGAGTCCATATGCGGAAGTTATGCCACTTAGAAGTTGACCTTCCTGATTTCACAGCCATAATTTGGGAGGATGCCATGTCAGCCCCCATTATTCATGGAAAAGGTGTTAGCCACGTTATTATGATGTTAAATACTCTACAAAAGTTGATATTTCAACTCTGGTTAAGAGTTGAGGTAGTCAAACCTAACCATTAGTGTTATAACTGGGCCATTAGGAGGAAAAGGGATTCCATTCTTTCGAGTGCATTTGTTCCATAGCTGACCAAAAATAGATAGGAGGGATAGCAGGTCAAGCACACAAAGAGGATTTATGAATTGTAGCAGCCCATGGGCGATAGGCCATACTTCTTTATACTTTTAGCCATATTTCCAGATAGAGAAAGAGAGCGGAGTGACTTCACCTTCTAGCTGGTTTTTTCTCTTAAAAGGGTTTCCCAAAGAAAATATCGTATTTTATGTGTGTCTGAGATTTTATTTTTCCGATCTCTATTTCTACATAATTTCCATTCACATGCATGCACTATTTACAGTAAAATCTACAGATCTAGAAATTTAATAAAATTGTAACAGTGTAGAATTTCATATGTTAAGCATATTATTATCATATCTATTGTGACGAACTATCTAGTGGAATATCCATGACAGTTTATGGATCAACACAATTAGCCCAATATGAATATGTATAACCTCTGAGAGTGAAATATGTGCTTCTTGAATACCATAAGCAAAAATCTATGGTCCCTCGTGCGTTCCTGAATATCCTCTTCATTGCATGTGCATGAATTTCCTTTGGATTTGATTGAAATATTCCCACCAATCCCATTGCTAGTATAATATCTGGTCTTGAGTTTGTTAGATAAAGTAAACTACCAATCATATACCTATAAATGGTCTAATATACTTATGACGATTTGTCATCCTTGCTGAGTTTTCATCTTGATACCATGGGTGTGCTCATAGGTTCACAGTTCTCCATGCCAAATTTCTTCAATATTTCTTTAAGATATTTAGTTTGAGAAATAAAAGTTCCTTTTGTTGATTGATTAATCTACAATCCAAGGAAGAAATGACAATTTTACCATTATAAACATCAAGGATAATTTTAGGGGCGAATGTTCGCCCTTTGGCGAAATTAAGGGGTTTTAAATTTTTAGTGGGCGAATATTTTGTATCATAGTACATTTTTACAAATCACCTCAAATAGCCCACCTTATTTTAAGGGAGAGGGTAAAAAAGGTAAATTTAACCCTTGAAATTAGGACTTACAACCTTCCATTCGCCCATTTTCAAGAATAGGTTTTATTTAAGTGAATCCATTCGCCCATTTTCAAGAATAGGTTTTATTTAAGTGAATCCTATGGGCCAAATACCACATTTATAAAAGAGGTATGGTAAATTAATAAAAATATAAATAAATGAGAGGTATGGTAAATAAATAAAACATTTTTTATATTTACTCCATAAGTCACCTTATATACATGTAAGGGTGTAAACAAATAAAAATATAAGTAAAGTGGAGACATGGTAAATAAATAAAACGTCTTTTTATACTTACTCAAAAGGTATGGTAAATAGATAAAAATATAAATAAACTAGACGTATCGTAAATAAATAAAACCTCTTTTTATATTTAGTCCATAACCCTCGTTCTATTTACGAAGGCTCAAGAAAGAGGTTTTATGTAAGTGAATCCTATGGGCCAAATACCATATTTGTAAAAGAGGTATGGTAAATTAATAAAAATATAAATAAACGAGAGGTATGGTAAACAAATAAAACATTTTTTTATATTTACTCCATAAGTCACCTTATATTTACGAACACTCAAAAAATGGGTTATATTTAGGTGAAACCTATGGCCAAAATACTATGGGACAAATACCATGGACTAGATTGTTATTAATACCATGCAAAAAACCATTACTAACCCTAATATTAGAATTAATAAAAATAAAAATGGCACATGGTATTGACCATGGTTTTCACCAAAATGGCACATGGTATTGACCCATGGTATTCACCTGGAATGTAGCCTATTTAAATGGGGGAATTAAACCAGCGTGTAGCATATGCTAAGATTCACTAGGACTTTACAAAGTTTTATTATTTAGTGAAAGACTCGCCAAGATCTTACAAGATTTTATAATTGAGTAAAATATTCGCCATGTTTGGTGAGAGATTCGCCAAAAAATTATATATACATATTATATTATTGATAAAATCGCCTCCCATTTTTCCTATATACCATGGAGATTCGCCCATTTATTATATTTATAAATTTAGGGGGGGTTCTTAAAATTTTCCCTGATAAACATTTCACATTCCTTCTGCATATCAACTGCAAAAAAATTGACTCATTAAATCAGCGCCACTACCAAAAATTATGTCATCCACATAAACAACAACAATCAAAAGGTTTTAATTTTCAATTTTAATATACATATTGTTGGTTTTTGTACCATTTTTGAAGCCTTGCTACTAAAGTTATTTAACCATCCTTGATTACCAGGCCCTAGGTTATTACTTTAACCCATAAAGAGATTTCTTCAATTTGGAAACATGGTCTTTGTATTCTAGCAGTTGGAATCCTTCTACCTACTCAATGTATACTTCTTCATATAGTTCTCCATTTAGAAATGTTGATTTGGCATCCATCTGATAAACTTTAAATCTTTTGAAGCATGCAAAATCCAAAAACATCCTTATGGCTTCAAGTATAGAAATTGTTGCAAAGGTTTCTTTAAAGTCAACACCTTCTACTTGTGCATACCCTTTATATACTAATCTAGGCACAATTTCCTATGTTTTATTCTTTTCAATCTAGTCTAGTTCTTCATTCATAGCCTAGACCCAATGCTCATCTTGACTAACTTGTGCAAAATTTTTGGGTTCTATTATGGATAGAAGGGCACGATTTGCATGGCTTGATGTACCTAAAAATGTTCTTCTATTTTTAACACATGATTATTTATTTCCAAGGATTTTACAATCTAGATTATGCTTTTGAACATACCTCGATGGAGATTTTGGATGTAATGAATATGTATCTTCCTTTTCTTCCTCCTATTGCTCTTAATGATCTCTTTCATCATATTCATTGTTTATTGGCTCATATGAATTGATTTTTATGTGGTGTCTCTCCTTCTAAGGCAATGCTTCATCTATTTTCACAGCAATGTAGTCAACAATTTTGTTCAATCTTTGTTTACAATGTCTATAACCTTTTATTTTAGTTGCATAACCTAAAAATATGCCTTCATCTTCTCTAAAATAAAAATTTCCCAATTTTCCTCATTTATTTAGATATAGCATTTGCTACCAAATAATTTAAAATGTTTAATTGATGCTAGCCTTCAAACCACAACTCATGAGGTATTTTGTTGTTTTTTTTCATGATATGAGCTTTATTCAAAATGCAAACTACTATGTGAACAACTTCAGCCAAAAGGTTTTTGGTTCTTGCCATTTGTTGCACTATTATATTTTTATTTTAGCTACACCATTCCACTGAGGGTTCCTTGTTATTGAGAACTATATTTTTATTCCATGCTCTTCGTAGAAATCATTAAACTCATCAAATGTAAAATATCCTCCTCTATCAAATATTAGACTCCTTATTTTCAAATCAAATTGATTTTTAACTAGAGCTTTGAAGACTTTAAACTTTCCAAACACTTCAGATTTTTATTTTAAGAAAACAACCTATCTCAACCAAGTTTAGTCATATATTATCAACTTGGAATACTTCTCACCACTTGGGGTATTTGTACTTGTTGTTCCACAAATATTTTTGTGAACTAGCTCAAATGGCCTTGTTGTTGAATATTCCTTTTCCTTAAATTACACTCGACTTTACTTCCATATTGACAAGATTTGCATATTGCATTATTGAGCTTTGAAATTTTGGGCAAATCTCTTGCTGCCTATTAAGATTTACTAGGTGATAAAAATTGATGTGATCAAATATTTATTTCCAAATCCAACTTTCATCAAGTTTCCTCATGCAACACTTTTCATTATCTTCATTACGAATACACTCATTTCTTGGTGTTCTTAATGCACTCACCTCAACTCTCCCTGTAGTTGCTTTCTTTATTTCACAACCTTTAGAGTAAAAGGTGATATGATACCTTTGATCACACATATGCCTTACACTCAAGATATTGTGCTTAAGTTCATCAACATACAAAAATTTTTGTGCTTTTCCTTTGTCATTGTATATATTGAATGTTCCTTTTCCAATAATCTTATCTAATGCATTGTTCTAAAAGGAAACACTACCTCCTTTATCTTCTTTCAAAGATATAAATTTTCTTTTGTCGTATGTCATGTGTTTTGAACACCCATTGTCAATGGACCACTAAATTCCTTGGTTTTGTGCATACAAGACATGTGTTTTGAACACCCATTGTCAATGGACCACTAAATTCCTTGGTTTTGTGCATACAAGACAAAGCCACACTCTTCTTACTTCTATTTTCTATTTTTCTTCCAAGTCTTTGTAACTTCTTCTACTCTCTTATTATAGTAGTCAGATCTAACTTGAATGATTCTACAATTAGATGATTTGTGTCCATAATTATTGTAGTTGTAGCACTTGATGAGATCCATTAGGGGAGAAAAAGAGTTATTAGCTTTTTCATTGCTCTTTTGGAAAGTTATACATCTCTTATACCTATTTCTTAAGGTCTAATCATTTTCTTTACTTCTAATTTTGACATATTCATTTCTAGCATAGGATTTGTAATTTATATCTTTATGACTAAAACTATTTCATAGAAATAGCTATAAAATAAATACTGGTACGAGTGAGAAAATGGCCTTCGTAGAGGAAATATTATTTTGGCTTTGCTTTGACCATAATTATGAGGAAGCTCATATCCCTATTGGTTCTTTACTTTACCTTGAGTGTTTCTTGCATTGATGATTTGGGTATTTCTTTTCTTCTCTTGAGCTTTGTTAGTGCCTCTTCTTACATCGTTGTTGGATTCTTTGAGCATTTCAACATAGCTTTTTGGTTCATTACTTTTATATTTCTTTGTATTTGTTTCTCCATCATAAATTAGATATGTCTTAATGAAGGGAGATATCTATCTGCTAAGAAGTATGTCTAAGATTTCAGTTCCTTTGGAAAACTTTAAATTCTAATTAGCTTGAGATTTTGTTTTCTTAAATTGCTTCTT
The DNA here is from genome assembly GCA_031772625.1 of Pinus tabuliformis. Taxonomy (NCBI): domain Eukaryota; kingdom Viridiplantae; phylum Streptophyta; class Pinopsida; order Pinales; family Pinaceae; genus Pinus; species Pinus tabuliformis. The sequence goes on from CM062810.1 coordinate 975,574,457, forward strand.
TGTAGAAACAATTTCGTCTTCTAGTTTTTCGCATTCCTTTGACTTCTCTTTCAGTTGTCCTAGAAATATTTCTCCAATCCTCTTACCTTCTTATAATTTATTTTTTAGAAGACCAATTGATGACTGATTATACTTATGCTCTTTCATTTCATACTTCATTAGTATATGTCTTTGTTTTTTTATTCTTTCTCCTAAGATTGTCTATTTCTTTAAAAGAACTTCAATTAACCTTTAAGATTTACTTCACCTTATTCTTCATCTAACTCCATTTCCTATTTTCCTTCAATATGGATCTCTATGGCCTTGAGAAGGAAATATTTAGCCTTATCTTCATCAGATGATTTTTCATCTTCTTTTGTTGATGAATTGTTATCTCTTTGGAATACAAGTTTTTCTTCTTGATTTTCTAGATTTATTCTTTTATTTTTCATCACATTCATTATATACCTTATCATAAGGGAACTTAGAAGCATAATGGATAATTTTACCACAATTAAAACACTTAAAGGGTATCTTACCTTTATACCCTCCAGATCCTCTCTTCAGCTTCTTTACAAACTGTGGTTTTTCCTCATCAAATTCATGGCTTGAATATTCATGGTCATCATGTGTCTTCTTTGCTACTTTGAAGGCTTATTCCCTTGATACAAAATTCTCCTTAATAGTCCTCATCTCATAGTTTATCAAGATTCCATGAATTTGATCCATGGATCATTTTTCAAAATCTTTCAATTCTTCCTAGGCTTAAAATTTTTCATTGAATCTAAAGGGGAGAGATCTCATTATTTTTGAACTACTACAATTTCATCAATCAATTCTTTAAGTACATTTAACAATATTAACTACATCATCCACACGAAGGAAAAGTGCTACTATTTTCATCTTGTTTCATCCTTAAGCTTTCAAACTGCATTCAATGAACTTGAAGTTTAACTCTCTTTACCTAGTCATCTCCTTCATATGTGATTTGTAAATTGTCCCACATCCTTTATTAATTTGTTATATATAAATTTGACAAATTTTGATTTTAAGAGACCAAAAAGGATAGAATTCATTGCTTTTACATTGTAGGTGAAATCCAATTTGTCATCTTTATCAATGAAAGGAGTTTCTAGCTCTTTATATCCATCCACCACTGCATACCAAACATCAACACCAAGAGACATCAGATATGCCTTCATTCTCATTTTCTAGAAGCCATATTTGTTTCATTAAATATATGAGATCTATTTTTTAAACCACCATCATGACTAGCCATGTTTCTTGTTAGATATTCCTTTCGGTGGTTAGACTGTTACTGAAGGAACCTGCTCTGATACCAATTGTTGAATACTAAGAGGAGGGGTGAATCAATATTCTTATTTATTTTCACTATTTAACACATTGACCTTAAATATTAAATATATTTTACAACTTAAACAAGTATATATAAAACCATACAAATTCAAATTAGCATACAGAACACAAGATATTTAACGTGGAAAACCGTACAGAAGAAAACCACAAAACAATTTCCTCTTTATAGATGAATGTAGGCACCAACATACAGTTACATTGTTTGCAAGAATGCACTTGCAAGAGACACCAGTCCTCTTTTTTAAATTTGAAGGCTCCAACCCATTCTAGACATTAATTTCCTTTCAAGATTTTGCAGGAACCCACATGTAGGAGACTCCATACTCTGTTTTGATCTTTGAAATTTATTTTTCTTATTGTTGATACAGTTATCTCTCTCATTTTATCTCATCACTTAAACTCATTGATTCAACACTTCATCTATCTTGTTTCAACACTTTAGCTCCCTAGACACTTTATCTCAACAATCTGTTATGGACATTTAGTACTCAGCATTCTAATTTGTACACTCAATTTTATGATATGATATTTCTCCTCAACTATTTCCTTCCAATCATCCTCTCAACATTCATACATCATGTCACACAATCACATATACATTTTCTATGATCATTCTCTGATGTTACATAGTCCCATTATCACTTATTGTCACTCAACATTCTTGTCACACAATCCCACTATCACTTGTTGACACTTAACATTACTGTCAAAAATTTCTTTCCACTCCCACACTCTTTTTTTGGCACAATCACTCCTACAACTAAACACACTCACACTCTCATTTTTTATACATAGTTTTTTTTCTCCTTTCCCATGGTTTAAATCGATCCATGTTTAAGACCCATAATATTGACCCATTGTAATGTCCCATTATTGGTTGAGATAATAATGTTCTCCTTTATGCCACTTTTATACTTATTCTTGTGCATTTGAAGTGAAACTATTACCTTTTATGCTAATGCTGTCGAAAAGGAGTAAAGATAGTGGTTGCAACTCCCTATGGGTGCCACAACTCCGACTGCAACTCCACACATAGGCGTTGCGAATCTGCTATTTGAGCTAGGCATAGTTGTTGAAACTTCGACTCTAGTCATCATTGTTGCAGCTTCGACACTACTATTCATGATGATGATTATGTTGCAACACAACCTAGACATACTAAAGTTGCTACAACTCTTGGAATTCCATTCCATTGTTGTGATTCCCAGGTTTGGTCATGCTTCAACTTCACTTTCTACAACTTTGAATCATTCTTTCTAGCACATCAGCCAACAAAAGAACATGATAAAGTAAGAGGACAACCAAATAAAGAAGCCAACCTACCTTATTGAAACCACTCATCAATGCTTAGCATGTTGAAAATGCAGCAAGAAATTCCATATTTAATTTTTCCTTGATTAAATTAGGAGAAGTTCGAATTTCAATTTCAGTAAAATACTTCGAGGTAGTTAACTGAGGTGACATGGGTCTTGTCACTCAGTTAACCTAGTAAATTTAATTTAGATACACTTGAGTTCATTTTTACATGATTAATTGCTAATTTGTAGCATACTATTTCAGTTAATTTGCGTTATTGTCAGTGTAACTAGTTCTCACTGTTAGTAGAACTAGTGGAGGTTCAATTAAGGGTGTGTAATTTTTTTCAAAGTGATCATCTAGTTATACTGATCAAACAACCTAAATTAACATATGCATGTAGAGAACCTGAGTTGCCCAGTTGAGATTGGAGTTCAAGGGAAGTGTACTATCAATTCTAAAATATTCCAAGTTGTATAGGTGGTGCATGTAGTCAAATAAGGGCCTAAAGGAATTGCTCAATCTAAATTGGTGAATTTCCTAATTCCCAAGTAAACAACTCAAAAAAATAGGAGCTTGGGAGGCTAAAAAATTGGCTAAGTATTGACTTGAGTCAGACCATGAGGCAATGAGATAGATTATACTAATGCAGAGGTTGCTCAAGCTTGAGCAAGCATTGTATTTCTTGTCTATTCTTTGATTAATACAATATAGGTAGTAAGGGGTTTTGAGCAGTTTCATTCCCTTAGATAAATCTCTATGTATGTGTGTTGAATCTTGATGCATTTTAGTGATTTGTATTCTCGATCATGATTCACTTTCCACATATGAGTAGAGTAGCTTCAAGTCTTGTGATATAGTAAATTCCATGAGCATTTTTTAATCTACACATTAAATTTCTACATAGCCTCTTTACTACCTGTTGAACCATCAATGGAAACTCATACTTGACAAATAGGAAGTGAGCACTAGTTGTACTTTAGCAATAACCTATCATTGAATTCCATAATAAATATGCTTAAGCTTTCTTTCCTTCTCATATATATCATAAGCAAATCTACACTTAGGCATGTGTATAACAAAATATACAAAATGTATCAAATTAGATTCCTAAGGCCATAAGGAATTTTCTTTGATGGCTATGGCACAATAACAAGCCTGGACATGATTATTAAATATCATGACAAAAGACATATGAAACCTATAAATAGACTAGAACATGAGCATACCAAGGTTTTTTTCATTACTAAACTACAATCACATTGAAAGAAAAGTTCAATGAAATATTATATAACAAGTTATTTTTTTACCAAATGTTTCCTATCATATGTTTGTATTGTGCAAACAAACCTATAATCTATTAATTTGTTTCCTATAATATGTTATCACCATTTAAATGGTTCTTGGTTGTTAATTTTACTACTTATTATGCTTCCATTTTATTTCGAGGTGATTTCTTGTATTTTTATTCTTCCAAATACTATTAGATAAGATGAACCTTACATCTTCCAATTCCCAAAACACTATTTCTTGTGTTCTATTTTTTCATGCTCTTATGACACTTTTTTAACCTAGTGGTAGTGGGAATATGCATGAGGACATTGGTGATAGCAAGATAGAAACCTTCATTTAAAAAAAAATGTAGGCCAGTGAGTATATTGTCACAATTGAGGCATACAATGTCAATGTATTTTAGGTTTACATTTCTAAATTGATAGTCTTTAGACATTGGTTTTCACTAAAACATCTCAATTATGACATTAATGAACCATAGAAAGAATTAAAGCTTAACAAACTAAACTTAGTGATGTTAGGGTTTTGATGTAGTTTGCATCTCAATGATGACATTAATGAACCATAGAAAGAATTTAATATTAACACACTGAACTTAGTGATGTTAGGGTTTTGATGCATTTTCGTTGAGATTTTGATATAGATAGAGCTTATATAAGAGTTTAAAACGACACATGGAACTAAATAATGTTGGGGTTAGATGACATTTAATCACCATTCTAACCTAAATAGAGCTTAGATAAATGTTTAAAAATGACACATGGCACTAGGAATGTTGGGATTTCAACAACATTTCATCGTCATTCAAATGTAAATATAACTCGCATAAATGTTTAAAAATGACATGTGGCACTGATAAATGTTGGGGTTTGGTGAATTTCAATGTAAATAGAGACCACAAAAATGATTTGAAGATGGCATATAGGGTATTGAATGTATGTTTAATAATATATGATTATAAATATATGTTGAAAATGTGATGAAAATTTATTGATGATTTTGATTTGAATATTTTTTCTCATTTCCAACAACATAGATGTCAATAGTACAAAATAGGAATTTATATGAAAATATAGTATTGTGGTTTATGCATTCGTGGGGAAATCATGTATCAAGCACCATCATTCTAACAATGGAAATGAAACTTAGTAGCTAGGTTTTGTGCTATTTAGTCATTAAAAGAATCACATACAGTAGATTATTAATTCAAGGGTTTCTAACAAGGTAAGGGTATAGGCATGAGCAATGGGGAAATGAGTGCAAACCAACCTTCATGCCTCTTGGTTGTTAACTTCAAAGGGTAGGTTGAATAAGGTTAAATCATAAGTGATAGCATATGAAATATTGGTAAACAAAAAGGGTCATAGGTTTGAGCTTGATAGCTTATCAAAAATCTCAAACAGAGATATGGTTCTACACAACCTTGAGGATAGCAACAATGCAAATGAATAAGCATAGGTTAGCCTTTTCATGTTAAACTAACGAATACAGTTATAATTATAGTATGTAATGTGTTAAAACTTGAGCAATGCATGAGAGGAAAATAATAACGAAGGATAAATGTATGCATAGTGGACACCCAAGCTACTTAATAGCCTCATGCAAAATGTACAAACAAAATGAAGAAAAAGACACATGTTATTCCATATATAAGAGCTTACCTTGCCAATACAAATGAATCCTAGTGGTGTTTCCATAGTGCCTTTGAGCTTGAATAATATGTTTTCACCATAAGCAATCAAACCAACATGCAATGTCTCCCACACCAACGAACTAATAGATGTAAATTTTAGATCATTTGACTAAGATCAACCTTGAACAAAAAGGTCCAAGGAGAGTTAGTTTAAATGGAGTAATCCAAGGTTCCAATACAAACATTGGAGCAACATTGGGTATCACCTATAATGTGATGTAGACTATGTGAAAGGGTGTGCACAGAGCTTGGTCCCTTAGCCTCTAAACTCAAGAATTCATGGAGGCCATATTACAATACAAGGGTTGGGAGAAAATGGAGGAATGAGACATAGAGTTATCGTTAAACACTTCAAAACCAAGAGATTTTGTAATGTCCCTTATTAATTTTTAATTTCTTACACTACCAAATTTCTTTCCAAAAATATTGTGGGTGTTTCAGACAAGCACTATGCACAATTTTGTATTCAAATATTTGGAATGAAAATAAAAGAGAATTTTCTTTGCAATAAAATCAAGGGACCAATAATGATTTCACAGAAAAACCCCAACCAATTTTATTATACTAATTTTGGAAAAGTACATTCAATTAATTTTATTGAACCTGATAGATACTATAGCAATGGCACGACTAGTTCCTCCTGTAATCAGTTCGATCTTTAAAGAAAATTCAACTTCCTCATAAATTAATCTGGAAACTAAATAAATTAGTCTTCCTTTGATCTAAAGCATAATCGAGAGATATGAAGTAATCCCTTCTTGTCAACTGGCTAGGGTGTATAGTTGCAACATTGAAAACAATATGGTTGGATCAACTGGGTTGGATCTTGCACCACCGGAATTATCCTCCTGACATGGTTTCACACCCTTACAGTCAAGCTCAAAAAGCTCACAATCAATATCAAAGACAATCACCAATCCATACCCAAACTTGAGCTTTGATTCTCCTTTTATAACTTCTATTATTAGAATACCATGGGTTAATACCATTGGTCATCAGAATGCCATGGGTTAATACCATGGTTCATCAAAATACCATGGATCTCCCATTTTTAACTTTTTCCTACTTATTAATATAAAGTTACTTTATAAATTTCTACCTTTTAATTAATCAAAAGTCACTTAATAATCACTTTTTAATTTAATTACTCAATATCACCTTAGATATGACATTAAATAATTAAATTAATTGACTCCTATGTTATGTTCTTGAAAAGGGACATTGCAGTCCTCCACTCTTAAGATTTATTGTCCTAAGTAATCCAAACATGTATTCCTGGGCCCCAGAAAAACTTAGAGAATCCTTGTTGTATACAATCTAAAACTTTCATGCCTAGTCCAATTCATGGGTCCTAAATGAATTTGAAGAAGGATCTACTTGGATCTTGTTGCATCAATAGGATACTATAGATCTTTGTAGCTCTTATCAACTCTATGTGAAGCAATCCATCCATCCTAAGGATCCCTGGAAAACCAAACCTTGGTATCCTCATATGTCTCGGGAGTGGTAGCATGTATGAGCCAATAAACCAAGGTAAGTATCTTTTGGGTGTCAAATTATTCCTCCCATGGGTGTACTCTATCAATATCCCATTGATAGATTGTGAATATTAAATCCCCAACACAAATGAATCCAGTGTAGTGTTGACCATCCCTCATAAATGTCGATGTTGAACCAAAAGAGCGTAAATCCCCACGAACAAGCAAGGGTATTAATGCTAGAATAATCACCTCTCACCTTGATCCCAAATCCACCAATAATAGAGTGTCATTTCCATACAATTCCCATAACTATGTTATAGCAATGCCACCCATCTTGAGCACACTGAGAGTCCTACTATCCTAATCATTGATGATGTAATTAGGAAAATCATGGAGTCTGAATTATTCCCTGCAAAATAAACTTGCTACTCATGTTGCCATGTACTCCAATGGAGTTGTAAATAAATGTGCAAGCCTAGTCAACTGGTCAACAACTGCATAATTATAATTGCTTCCCTACACCTTTAGTAGACTTGCTTTCAAATCCATAGTCATACTCCCCATGGAAAGAGTCTCTGCCACAATTCCTTCCTCTCGCTCCATAAACTCAACCATGTGCTTTGTCATTCTGTCAAGCTATGGTGTATGATGAAATGATCCACCTAGATCCCATTACCAAATTTGGAATCTATCATCCCAAATATCCAAGGGCTCCTACTACGCTATACCCCTAAATATCTTTCCAAAAATTACCCACTTTGTAGGATACCAACTCATAATATCTCTCCAATACAACTGAAATGGACTTCTAAAATAGGGGGCATTAATAGCAACAATATTACTTCTAAATTCCACAACTTTCTAGAGAACATCTCTCCCATTAGATATCAACAACCCCTAAAAACCATAATAAATACTTCCATGATGTCGACATTGTGCTACTTTGATTACAATTGGAATAATAATATTCCCACATTGTGCCTTGATCTTTATCCCAATATACTCACAGTCCTATAGAAGTAACCTACAAGATTGGGCTCTTGCTTCCTCATGTCGACCATCCATCCCCTTCTTATGTGTCATCAAATCATTTATATGCAAGTTGAACAAATAATTTCTCATGTGGATTTATGGTGTTTCAAGCCTTGTCTATGTATTTATGAAAAGGGATGCTCCACAACTTAAGAGTGGGTTTTTTTGTTGTCCCATTAGCAACTCTAACTATTCCTCAAAATCTGCAAGATTGGACATTTTCCTAGCACACCTATCTCCCAAGTGTTTAAGCTCACTGTCTAGTTGTAATATTGTGTTCTTAAGCATCTTGGTTCTCTAATGTTTTTCTAAAAGGCCTTTTGTAAGATTGTTAATCTCTTCTTGGTGACTATCATTTGAAATCCCTATAGAAAATATTGGTGAAGTAGTACTCCAACCAATGATAGTAGACTTCACACTACTATCATCCTCATGTGTGATGGCATTTGTAGATGACAAAGAATGTGCACCCACACAAATCTCCTCAACCCTTTCTTCTTCTTTCACCATCTCCTCATCAAACAAGTGAGGTTTCAACTTCCCTTCACATTGTTTGACAACATTGTGTACCAAGTTGTAAGCAATTGTTGAAGTGACCTATTTTTGTTTTAGAACAACCAACAACAAAGATACAATAGGCTAAAAAATAACATCACTTTCATCAATAATTGCAACCATAATGGTTCTCATGTAATCATAAATGGGTTTTTTATGATCCTCACTAAGAGCATTGAGGAAATAATAAAACATATGTAGAATAATATCATCATAATCTAAATCAAGCATGATAACATATGATCTCACCCTTTCCATTAATTCTAAGACCTTAACCCTTTTATTGAAGGAAGGGCTTTTGTTGTCATCTAATCCATGAAGAATTTCAATGAATAGATGGAATACCTCCCTCATGATGTCCTCCTTATACAAAATTTTAGGAGATCTAAACCTTAGAATTCCATTTAAACAATGTGCAACAACAAGTCTTACCTCTTTATCCTCATGCCTTAGTAACCTGGGCTCACCCAAGTAGGTCACTATTGGAACCATAGCTACTTGCATTAGTTGACGAGGTGTCTAATATACCTTATGTAAACACTCCGCCACCTCCTCCAATGAGCTAAGAAGGGTTTTTTTTTTATGGAGACACATGATGAAACTTGCTTCCTACATTAAAAATTTTGTCTTCTTGTTCTAGCATTTTTTTTTTTCCAAGGAACTCATCAGCCTATTTCTAAACTCATATTAAAGGAAACCTAGAATATTTCTTCCAATGATAAACCCCTTAGGTTAGCAGGATGCACAACTCTGATACCAATATAATGTCCCTTATTAATTATTACTTGCTTATAATACCAATTTTCTTTCCAAAAAAAGTTTCAGGTGTTTCGGGTAAAAAAAAAACTTTGAACAATTTATGTATGCAAATATTTGGAATGAAAATAAAAGAGAATTTTATTTGCAACAAAATCAAGGGACCATTAACCATAATTTATCCCAACAAGAATTTCACAAAAAAACGCAGCCAATTTTATTATACCAATTCTAAAAAATTACATTCAATTTATTTTATTGAACCTGGTAGCTGCCACAACAATGGCATGCTTGGTTCCTCATAGAATCAATTCGGTCTTCAAATAAAATTCAAATTCTTCAGAAAGTATGCCAACAACTAAATAAATTTCTCCTTCTATGATATAAAGCATAATTGACATATTTGAAGTGACTCCTTGTTATCGACTAGCTAGGGTATATGATTACAACATTGAATCCAATCTAGTCAAATCGACAAGGGTGGATCTCGAACCACCAAAACTATCCTCCTTACATGGGTTCATACTCTTACATTCACACTAAAAGAGATCACATTAAATATCTAACATAATCACCATTCCATACTCAAAAGTGAGGTCCAATTCTCCATTTATAACTTTTATTATTAAAATACCATGGGTCATTGAAATATGATGCGTCAATAATATAAAGTGACTTTATAAATTTGTATCCTTTAATTAATCAAAATTCACTTGATAATCAATTTTTAATTTAATTACTCAATATCACCTTATAAATGACATTAAACAACTAAATTAATTGACTCTTATCTTTTTTTCTTAAAGAAAGACATTAAAAATTTTATGATTATTTCATCAAAACCAAGGGTGGTGATTCATTGATACACCATGCAATATATGGCAGTATCTACATTGAGTTTTTGTGTTTGGTACCTTTGGGAAAAGTGGTAATGTTTATACCAAGTTTTCAACATCATGGATCCCCCCAAGGTAATCTTTGATGACATGCATGTGATCATATGGCCAATGTATATGCCAAAATTCAAGGACAATTTTTGTGATAATGGTATTCATTGTATGGGCTTGAAACTATAGTTTAAATCGCCGAACCCTTTAAAATGTGTGCACCAAATTTGCAATGCATGAACCACAATATATATTACCATATGGCATAAGTCTAGGATTTATTATTATGTTTGCACCTTATTATGAGTTTAAGTGTAGGTCTTATAGGTTTAAACCATAGTTTAGGTCTAAACACTTTGCACACAAACCATTGTATTAATGCCAATATTTTATTTTCTAGGTACCACATGAAATTGAGAGCATAGGTGGAGGAAACCATTCACAACAAAACAATACAACCATTTTCAATCACAACCACAACATGTAACCACTACATAGACAACCATAAAGAAATTTGTTTAAGTAATGTTCTATATCATATCAGGGTGGAGATAAAGTTTCATATTATCATTAGGATAACCAACCATAACCATAATCCATATTAAAGAAGAGAACTTGAATAAATGTGAACATGCCATCATAATAAATAGAGCTATAATAACCATAATATCCTTATTATGGAGAGCAATGCTAGAATGATGGTTCTTAGTAGCCTATCTAAGATATCATTGATGATACAATTAAATAATGGTTTCATTGAATAGTTAGGGATATAGTACAAAATTTACCCATGTTATACATTTGGTCCAAAACTTTACAATTATATGCATGTTGGCCACAAAAGGGTCAACAAATTTAGTACCATTTTGTGTTGTTTCCTTACTCATGAGGAGTTTAATTGGGTATTAAATGATTACCATAGTGGAATTTGTAGTGGCCATGTCTCAATATTACCATTGTGTTAAATATAGCTTGAGTTAGATATTCCTGGTCCTCTCTTTTTCTTATTGCAACCCAGTTGTCAAGTATTGTGAAAATTGTTAAATTTACACACTCAATCTTATGACTCCACAAGTTTCCACTCACCTCGTAGTCACTATTGGTCCCTTTTTCAAGTGGGGGATTGCCTTTATGGAGTGTCACCCTACATTTTTCGACATTCATAACTACATTTTTTTTGGCTACTGGTTATTTTATGAGGTGGGAAGAAGTTGTGGCACCTTAAATTACAAAACATCTATGACATGGTACATCTTTTTCAAGCATGTAATTACTTACTTTGGTGTCCTTAACAAATAAGTCTCCAACCATGGCACACATTTTGAACACAAAGTATTTCAAGAGTTATCTTTACTCTTAGGTTTCTTGCATGAATTTTCCTCTCCATACTATATATAGGGTACTAACCAAGTTGAGTTCATCAACAATGTCCTTAAAAACTCCACAACATATAGCTATTTGATAAGCATAAATATAATTGGTATCACACAATGTTCCCTACTTTGTGGGATTATAGAATCTTTGTTAAGACTGCCACAAGGTCCACAACATTTTAACATCTCATTCATGTTGTATACATAGTTTTACTCATTGGATGGGACATCCCCTCCCTTAATTTTCCCATAGAACTTCTCCCTAACACCATTTCTCTCAAGAAAATACTAGTTACACTGGAACAAGAAGATAAGGAAACCACATTGCCTTTCAAAAACATTAAGGCCACAAAAAAATATTTCAAAGCTCAATATGACCACTAGGTTCTCATTAGTTAATTTTGTGAAGGCAACTTAGTTCTTGTATATGACTAAGGCCATGATTTGTTAAGACATGGAAGTTTTAATATTTATGGTAGGGCCCTTATGTCATCAAATTATGTGTAGGAAAGGAGGTATATCTATTTTCTAGTCCTCGAGGTAGAGTCCTCAAGAAATCCTGAAATTGGTTATAATTGAAGAGATTCTACACTTAACTCTAGAAGCGTCATTCATTTTCATATGTATGTACTATGGATTTATTTTTTCTTTTTCGAGTTTGATTTAGCTTTGGCTTGACTCCTTATGAGTTTCTTTCATTTATTTTTAGATGGTTCCACAACCTCTATTTTAAGTTGGTTTTGGTAATGGAGTCATTACACTTAAAACCTTTCCTCTATAGCTTGGGCCATTTACTCACCTTAGACAACATCAGTCCATTCCAACGAAACTTTCTTCCTTTTCCACTAATAACTAGGATTAAAATGATGATATGTTTGGCTCGCTTATCATTCGCCTTTAGTTATACATTTGTCACCTTCATGTTCATATGGATTCTCAAGTTCTTGTTATGTAGCCAGACAACTACAATAGGTGTTGTGGTCCTTTCCTTTTAGAAAATATCTAAGAGTTATACTATTGGTTAGAGAGTTTGAAACCATGACATTCATCCAAGTTCACAAAGGTCACAATAGCTTTGTATATTACACTGCAAAAAATATTTAGATTGACATTTAGCTTTGTATATTACACTGCAAAAAATATTTAGATTGACATTCATTATATTCATGAGAAAGAAAGTAACATCACATGTACATAAATGACATACATAATATCAAACCATATAAATGTTGGGATGGGATCCCTAGGGTAAAATTTTGTCACTCAAGTTTTGTAATAGTTTTTTAAAGAATGTAAAGTCTCTGCGAAATATGGAAGTGGAGAGTGAAGCTAAGTAAGAGTCAAAGGGGCATTAGTCCCTTGTATGGGTAGGTGATAGGTTGGTTTTGAGACTCACCCATGGTCCATGGGCCATGGTATTGTAATGAAAAGGCTATATATAGTTGAATCATAACGAGTCTAAGGAATAAATTTTGGTGAAGAATCATTGTAAGGGTAGGGTGCTAAGGCAGGAAAAGTATGTTTCCTGTACTTGGGCAAAAGGGGAAGGCTCCTGCAGCTGAGTGCGCGAACCCCTGCAGCTGGGTGCGCAGGGATAAGAAGTATGTATATGAATGTTTACATCTTAACAAAGATTGTTTGAGCCGAATTTGTGCATCTATGACTTATTTATTTACTTCCATTTAAGTATGTATTTTCTCTCTATGATCTATTTTATGTAAAGTAATGCTTTATGTCTGTGCATAATGGATAGATCTATAATATTTATGCATAATAAAGATAATTAACCACCTTCATGGAGCTCGGGGAGTTGTTCATTAAATTGGTTGTAGTTAACTGCTCAGAAAGGATAGATTTGTGCGAAGGTAGATCTAGGTCATAAAAGCTTCATAATATATAATTTATTGGGTGAAAGTGGTGGATCTATGTTTTTTATGCCTGTTAGGTACAATTAAGTACCTTCGCGAAGTTCTGAAGGTCAATTCGGTAGAATTGCAATAGCTAATAGTCAGAAGGAATAGGTCTGCGCGACGACAGACCTTAGCTATACAAACCTTAGGAAACCATCACACGGGCCTTTGGATGTAGAAACCTAGTTCTAACATCCCCCAATACTACTTTGATTGAGACTGCAGCTTGAACTACACAGGTTGTTGCTGAAAGGGCCAACAGTTAGGGTTTTGTTGGTTAGCACGAATAACTCTGAACCTAGGTCAGGCCCCCTTAAGCCAACAAATGGTTTCGTTGGTAGGACCGAGAAAAATCTAAGGAATCTGTGATGTCGAATAAATCGTTCCCTACCAAGAAATAAATTGAGAAGTAGCTCGATCGAAAGGAACATTCGTTTTCAGCTCAGGAGAATAGAAACCCACGATTGTCCAAGGAACAGTGGTTGACCAAATACCTATACTCAGACGAAACTGAGAACTTTTTCTGTTTCTTCCCTTGCGAATTACACGAGTGGCTATATAGATTGGTGGACATTTAAGGTACATAGGGACTTGAGGGCCCTATTGTGTGGACTCCAAAGTTGGTGAGGCGCTTAGAAGATTCTAAAAAAAACATCAAGCGGGTCATTGATCACTAGATTGATCAAACACTCGGAGCATTTATGACTGAGTTCGTGATTGATACAACTGTCAGTTACAGTGAAGCAAAGCACAGGATATTCAAGGGACCACGAGGTAAGTACTTACGATCTCTAAAAACTTGGATTAAGATGTTGCTGTGTGAAAAATGGTTTATGTCATTACCTTAATGTTTGGGACTATGCAAAGTGGAAAACCTTTTAGAAGGAACATAGAATCAGACTCTAAATATAGTCTGCTATTGGGATCCTCTTCAAGCGATGACGAAGGAACAATTCTAAATACACTACGAAGTGCTCTGTAGTTTGTAAGTCAGGGTATCCTACGGATACCTCATCCCTCCACTCCACCTCCACCTCCACCTCCAATGGATACACCTACACCTTCACCTCCACCTCTACCTCCACCTATACCATTCAACATGGTGAACACAATGAGCATGTCGATCTTCAAAGAGGTAGGAAGAGAAGACCCCAAACAGTTCTAGTTCATTGCAGATGCTATGTGGATAGCACAGTAGATCACTAATAATAATCTAAAGAAAGCGCAGCTGGTCATGGTGCGACAGGATAGAGCATTGACTTGGTATATCAAGTACTGTCAAGATCACCCGATCGGGACGTTGGCAAACACTCAGCAAGCATTGAATCACGAGTTTAAGAAGCCTAAATCTCAGGTGCAGTATGTTATAGAGTTTAAGGAGATAATGCAAGTGGTGAATGAATCCTCGTGGGATTTCAATCAGAGGTTAAAATTCCTGATCTGGCAGGCTAATATGAACATCACAGACGAGCAACACAAAGATTGGTACATTGCTTCATTGTTGCCCCACTTAAGATTACCATTATCACAACAGAAGATAGCAACACAAGCAGAAGTTGTGGAGATTGTGATGAGATTAGAAGTCTTGCCAATACAAGATACGAACGTTGGAGTACAACAGATTCACTTGCAGCAGAAAATTTTGCACCTGGAGTTGTAGAGCTTGAAGAAGGGGAAGGAAGCCTAGCCGGAGGTGTGCACTGAAATTTGGTGCTTGAAATGCAAAGACCATGGGCATGATAAGGACCAATGCCCGGTTTATCGGAACTGTCTTATTAGGGGGGTGGGCTATCCCCCTGAAGCCAGAAAATACTTCTAGGTTGAGCATGGGAGCAGTGCCATGGTGCACTATTTGTTAGGTTGCAGGACAGCATGCGATAGATAATTGGCATATACTACAAAATTTTGTATGGACCCCTCAACAATTGTTTTGTAATTTCTATAAATTTGTACGTCATGTTGAGCGCCATTGTCAAAGCTGTGAACTAATGATGGATAAGACCCCTACCTACCGAATGCAGGCAGAAACTCAGCCTTTGGATCAGGGCGTAGGCGCAGCATGTGAAGGATTCCAAGGTCGTGGAAGAGGAAGAGGAGGAGGGGCTGGCAGAGGTCGTGGAAAAGTTATTTTCTATAACTGTGGTGAAGCTCAACATTTTGCGTGCGAATTTCAGAACCTAACGCATCCATCTTGTCAATATTGTAGACAATTCAATCATGTGATAGAAGATTTATCGATCCTTATTGCAGATATGCACGAAAATAAGACGCAGACCCAACAGTCTACGTAGAATATCTAGATGATGAGGGTAGAACTACAAGAAGAATATCACAGTGTTAATATAGTAATGTACAGTGGTATGGCCATGGGTGAAGATAAGGGAAAATAGCCAAAGATTGAAGGATGGGTACACAAGGCTGCTGAAAAGGAAGTCAGGTTTGACCTCAACCGAGCTAAAGAAAATTTTATGGAGGCTAAAAATAACTTCGTTGAAGCTTCTATGTCTAGAAGTCAAGAGAAATCAGCTGGGAACAATGAAGCACAAGATGTGGATCCTTCGTTGTTAGCGACTTTCCTAAAAACTTGTATGAAGTTGTTACGCGATAAGAAGGTAGTAGAAGGACTCCAAGAGCTAATTGACAAATGTGCAGGAAATATTAAGCTTCATTTAGAAAAACACATTGTAAGGAAGCTAGGTAAGCATAAAAAGTGGACAGGGCACAAGATGAGGTTGATTGCGTAGATAGGAGAGTATGAAATGGACCAAGTAATCTTGTATCTGGGGTCTGATGCAAATGTGTTGCCTAAAAAGACTTGGGAAAGGGTGGGGAGACCTGCGCTGCAATGGTCTCCTATATAGCTACGCATGGCCAATTAGCAAAGGATTATTCTTATGGGGCACCTGTATGGGGTTACAGTCGATATTGAAGGAGCAAGTGCTCTGGCAGATTTTGAAGTAATAGAAATAGTAGATGACAACAATCTGTATCCTGCGCTACTAGGAATTGATTGGGCCTTTGACATGGATGCGGTGATTAACCTGAAGAAGTGAAAGATGACCTTTGAGAGGAAGGCGCTTAGGGTTATTGTGCCACTAGACCCTGCTAAAGGAGCGCGCTATACTGAACCTGTTCGTGACTTTGTGGAGGATGATGATGATCTAGACCAAATATATAAGATCACGGCGCAAGACGAAGATTGGATCAATCTTATGGCTGATGGACGAATTACACGGGATAGGGATAGTTCCTGCACCTCAGACTCGGATGAAGAAATCGAGCACTAGCAGAATCGATTTCATGAAGTATCTACACTACGCTGCAATATGATGACCAAATCACTATGATGCATATCTATAGAGGTAAGGAAGCTTCCGCACTATGATGGTTTGAATGATGTTAATCTCTTTTTGGATGAATTTGAAAGGGAGGTGCCCAAGGAGCATTGATTCTAGGCCCTTGAATTGGCGTTGTGCGCAACACCTATCCGATGGTGGGGTGCGCACAAGGGGAGTTTTGTTGACTGGAAGGAGTACAAGCAGATAATGAAGCTGTAGTTTGGATATGCTAACACAAGGATGACTGAGAAATATGGTGGGAAGGATGACCCGTGTGAACATCTGGAATGGTGGACTAAAGCTTGGGGTGAAGAACCTCAACTGGAGTGGGTTCATGTTTTTTGCCATACCTTAGACACTATACCTATGAATTGGTATCTAGAAACAGAACTACGCCACAGAATGACTAAATGGGACATTCTATGGGAAAGCTTCTTATTAACCTTTAGTTTTGAGGATGGTTTTGAATGCATTGATGAAGTGTTACAATAGATTAAGGCCTCTATTTTAGAACGCCTGAAGAGAAGGTGGAATGGGTACAGCCAGATTGGAGTACGCAGTTGCACCATGTATTAGAATGCTACAACATGACTACTGAAGAAGAGGAGGATGATCCCAGAAAAATAATCATTCTAGAAACTAAAGGTCAACGCAAGGTTGAAGGTCCTTAGATAGAGAACCTTGATGTAACAGAGCCACTGAAAACCTGGCAAGTAAATATTGCATTTGATGCAGAGCCTAAGTTCGTGAAGATAGGAGACTATTGGGATGAAGATACAATCAATGGTATTGTAGGATATGGGCGTTATGAAAATTACTTTAAAACTTGATGTGAAGCCCATCAAGCAGTGACCTTATCGGTTCAATCTGAAGTATAAAGAAAAGGTGCGCAAAGAGCTTGATAAGATGCTGGAGGCCGAAATTATTGAACCGGTTGAAGAATATGATTGGGTGATCCCCATGGTGGTTCAGGAAAAGAAGTAGCGGGGTGAAATTAGGATATGCGTAGATCTGAGGAATCTGAACGATGCAAGTGTGCATGATCTGTTTCTGACACCATTCACAGACGAAGTTTTAGAAAATGTTGGAGGAAAAGAGGCATATTCGTTCACTGATGGGTTCTCAGTATACCATCAAATAAATATCGTGTCGGAGGACTGCAACAAGACAACCTTTGTGATGGAGTGGGTTTCTTTCAGTATATAGTAATGCCCTTTGGGATGAAGAATGTGCTCGCAATCTTCTTCAGAGTAGTAATCGTGGCGTTTAAGGGATTTATTCATAAATTCTTGGAGGTATATTTTGATGACTAGACTGTGTTCAGATTGGTAAAGCACCATGTTGCAAGTTTGCACCTTATGCTGGATACATGTCACAGATACCAGATCGCATTGAACTTGAAGAAATGTATATTATGTGTGTCTTTCATAATTTTGCTAGGCCATGTAGTATGCAAGCAGGGATTGATGGTGGACCCTACGAAGATAGTAGTAATTATGAATTTAGAAGCTCCCAAGAATGTTAAGCAACTTCATGTGACGTTGGGTCACACATGATACTCTAGGAAGTTTATCAAGTCTTATGCCCAGATAACTGCACCGATGGAGAAACTATTAAAGAAGGATGTGACTTTTTGTTTTGATGAGGAATGTCAACAGAGTCTGGATGTGTTAAAGGACAAGATGTTGATTGTGCCCATATTAGTATTTCTGGATTGGAGGAAAGAGTTCCATGTACATGTAGATGCCTCGTGCATTACACTAGGTGTGGTATTAACCCAGCCTGGTGAAGGTGATATCGATCATCCAATAGAATTTGCCAATAGGAAACTATCAATAGCTGAAAAGAATTATTCCACTACAGAGCACGAAGGGCTGGAGATGGTCTACTCACTGCAAAAATTTGGACATTATTTGTTGTGCACACACTTCAAAATGTACATAGATCACTCCACTCTGAAGTACCTGGTCTACAAGCTTGTGTTGGGGGGGGGAATCTGTAGGTGGTTCTTGTTGTTCCAAGAGTATGACTTTGAAGTAAGAGTGAAGCCTAGACTATTGAATGCGGGACCGAATCACCTAAGCTGGATTGAGATAGGTGAAGAACCAACCAATTTGGAAGAAGGATTTCCAAATGCACAACTCTTCAGTGTTATCTTTGCAGATGATCATTTTGCAGATATAATTTAGTTTCTGACTACTAGCACAGCTCTAGACCGGTATTCTACTCAACAGAAGAAGGAACTGGTGGTCTGCACTACGGATTTTTCAATTATAGTATACCATTTGTATAAGATGGGAACAGATGAAATATTGCACTGATATGTTCTGGAGTTGGAGCGTGATAGTATCCTCGTTGAAGCACATGGAGGAGTGGTGGGAGGACACTATGCAGGTACAGCGACCACACAGAATATTCTGCATGCAGGGTTATGGTGGCCGACAGTGCATAAAGACTCTAAGGCATTTTGTAAAGCATGCGATGCTTATCAAAGGACGGGAAAGCCTTCGTCAAGAGATGAACTACCATTAAACCCTCAGGTTTTGTTACAGGTATTTGATAAACGGGCAATTGAAATTATAGGTCTAATCCAACCACTAGGAAGGAAGGTAGACATGTGGTATATTATTACTGCAACAGAGTACTTAACCAGATGGGCAGAAGCACAACCGGTGAAAGATTTTACTATTGCTACCATTGTGAAGTTCCTATTTGAATACATCTTAACGAGGTTTGGGTGCCCTAAGGTATTGATGAGTGATAGGGGTACGCATTTCCTGAATGAAACAATTAGCATGATGCTCGAAGAATTCCAGGTATACCATCAAAAGAGTACGCCCTATCATCCCCAAGCCAATGGTATAGTGGAAGCATTCAATAAGATTCTAGAGAATGTGTTGACAAAGGTTTGTAACGCGAAGAGAAATGACTGGGATGTATGCATCCCGATGGTTTTATGGGCATACAGGATGACGTGCAAAAAGTTGACAGGCCAAACTCCATTTAGGTTGGTATATGGGATCGAGGCAATGATGCCCATGGAATATATTTTTCCAAGCTTGTGCATTGCGGCTTTGACAGAGATGACGGATCGTGAGACCCTGGAGGAATGGCTTGCGCAGTTGATGGAGTTGGAAGAGGACATGTTTGTTTCAGGATTTCACCAGCAAGTGCAAAAGGAACGTGAGAAGGCCTATCATGATAGGCATATTAAGCCACACACCTTCAAGGTAAATGATCTTGTGTTGCTATATGATAGCAAGTTCACAAAGTTTTCGAGAAAATTCCAAATGCACTAGTTAGGCCCATATGTTGTTAAGGAAATCATGGATGGTGGTGCAGTTTAGCTCACGAAGCTGAATGGTGAATTATTCCTAGGTAGAATGAATGGAAGTCGGTTGAAATTGTATATAGGGGATCCAGTCCCTGTGCAATGACTATATGGTAGCAAGACAGTCTTGGCACTCAAAGAAGTTGCAAGGGAGAGTGGGATTATAAATTACACTGCCCGAAGAAGAGGAGAACATGGTAAGGAGGTTACGCCATGGATGCAAGGGGTACAACAAAAGAAGCTACAACAAATGAAGCATAAATGGACGTGTTGCACCACGGGGGTTGGTATCGCACAGTCAGGTCCACAAGTAGTCGTTGAAGTCGTTGTTCATGATTGGATAGTGAAAACCCGTTAGGAGGAGTGGGTAGGTGACATTTATGGGGAAAATATTTGGAGATCTGCCACCAAAGATGCATTTATGATCATAAAATGGAGGGAATGTCGAATTTGAATTCTAAATCACCTATAAATATGGCATGTTGGTATGCCGAAGAGCACTTTTCTTTCTGAACTTTGCATATAATCCCTCTTGTTTTTGGTCTATGAATCGACAGACTTGGAAGGATTTTGTTGCAAGCTCGGCATTCGCGTAACTACCTGAGTATAGCCAAAAGATTATCCTTGAACAGATGGTTAAGCCTGTAAGTTCTGAAGTCGTTGTCTCTCAAGTAGAGGCCCCTGAAGTTGTGTCAATGGAATCTACATCATCTGTGCCTACATCACCTAGGCCGAAGCAATTAGCTGCTAAGGAGAAGCAGAAGAAACCACAACTTGTACCGGTGAGGCAGTCACCGAGGAAGAACCCCGCAGAAGTATGATAGAAAGAGATAAAGGACAAGGTAAAGAAGTTGTAGGAAACAATGGATTTGGATGCGGAAGAAATCCGTGATGGATTTGTTGAATTTGATGTTGATGAGGGCGAGCCTATCACTAGGCTCCTGGCGTATATCCCTTCGTGGAAAGGGAAAGCAAAGGTAACCAAGGACTAGATTCAGTTAAGTTCACAATCTCTACGTCGCTACTTCCAGAAGAAGTGGTATTTGGAGGTGTGCTCTTAGTGCGTATCCCGGTGTTAAATCTGAAATATTGGGATCTCACCAACCATGAGAAATTTCCTCATTTGGCCACTAATAAATACATGACCAAAATTTACTATGAAGAGACTGGGGTCACAAGGCTGGAACCGATGAAATGGGTAAAAGGCGTTGAGCAAGCCAAATTGCTACATATGTTGTGTGTTCCACACTTTCAGAGATCAATTATCGATATTGTATGTGTGCGCCCATTGCTCGCATTGGTGCATGATGGTTGTTTGTGGTTAGGTGAGCCCATCCCCATAAGAGACATGTTGATCCATTGAATTACGAAGTTTCCCTATGAAGAGGTAGATCCAGCTAAGTAATTTGGATGCAAAAGCAAGGAGAAATAACTTGTAGGTAAAATGAAAATTGAATATGGATTGGCCAAGAAGTCACGCTGACACTCTATCCACTCTATTGCAGACCCAGTGGTGCAATTTTTTGCTCAGAGTTTAGCTAGGAAGGTCATGAGAAAATGTCATGCAAACGAGGTTTTGACCCCAGTAATTTCATTCACTGCACAGTGCACAAAGGGGGTGTAGTACAACTGGGCGTAGTACCTTTGCAAGAAATTTTTAGCTAATTTCCATGAAGCATAGGAGGAAAACAAGGCATTTCACTATGATTGGCTCTTATTGTTAATTGTATTAGTTGCATGATGACTACCGAATTAGCTAATTTCCACGAAGCATAGGAGGAAAACAAGGCATTTCACTATGATTGGCTCTTGTTGTTAATTGTATTAGTTGCATGACGACTACCGAAGGATAGTTAGTTCCCTTCACAGGATGAGGACTTACCAGAGGTAGCAAAGTTCGCTTCATTGTGGGAAATAAAGGATCCAGAGAGGATCATAGAGTCAAAGGTCTTCTGGATTTTGGTTGAGATGGACCTTCGCACAGTGATAAGTCAGAGGCCAAGGTTGTCTCCAACCTTGTTTGAGCAGTTGTGAGCCTTCACAGAATTTAAGGCCAATTTTCATAATGTATCCATCCACGCAAGGCGAGACCCTAAGAAGATATGGCACAAGTTTCCATACCTAGTAACAGAGGTTGATGTATAGGAGATTATGGGGTCATGGCCAGCAGAGTGGCGACATCCCACAAATCTTGACACAGGTACCAGAAAAGGTGTGGAAAGCTCTTTCACCCAAATGACAGCTGGGTAGAAGCAGAAAGAAGTAGCACAAGCAGCAACGCGGGAGTTGGTCGGGCATAAGAAGAAATAAGTCACTACTAAAGCAGCTACTGCTAAGGAAGTTGCCAATAAAGAGCGTGCTACAAAAGAAGCCATGGTAGAATTCGAAGCATCGGCTTCCCAGCATACTGAAGAGCAGGATTAGTCCGGGCAGGAAGGAGGCAGGGGTGGCAAGCAGAGCACTCCCTTTAGGTTTTCAAAGTGACAAAATGAGAACCCTACCGGACCAAGGAAAAAGAAAAAATTGGACAATCAGGCACACACAGATCCAACGGTCCTTACTTAAGGGGACTTGGATGAGATAGGGGACAAGTTCCAAGATACAGCAATGGAACTGTGGCAATAGTTTGAGAAATAGTACATGTAGATGCTGGGGAGCGTCAAGAAGGATCTATGCGAGTTGCAGATCCAAGCAGGTAGAATTCAGTGAGAGTAGGACAACTGAGCGGGGTTCAAGCGAGCCTGTAGCACGCGAGCAAGAGTATAATGGAAACAAAACGGACTCTGGACCTCAGAGTCATTCCCTTTCCAGAAGGGACATTGTGCATAAATTTGGAGGAAGGCAACGCTCATCTTGGAAAGATCAAGGGCATGGGTATGAATCTAGTTGCGCTTCCACTTCAGACCCTCCATGCGCTTCATCAGGGGGTCTCAAATGAGCTTTAGATCAGAGAGTGGAATTTTCGATAATTAGCGAAGCCAAAACAAAAAATGAGCAAATCTTCGCCGAAAAGGTTAAGGCTCTAAAGGAAAAAGAAGAGCTAGCAGTGTGAAGCCAAATGTTGGGACGGGGTCCGCTAGGTCAATTTTGAGGCAAAAACCCAAGTTTTGTTGTAAAAAGATGTAAATTCTCTGGAAGTTGTCGTGGAGCGTGTAGCTAGTTAATAGTCAAAAAGGATTTTACCCTTCTTTTATTATAACTTGAGTCGGCTTGGAAGATCTACCCATGGTCTGCGGACCATGGGATTGTATAAATAAGTGTGCCTTAGAGAGTCTAAGGCAAGTAAGGAAGTTGTCTATGGGTACAAGTGAAGAATTCTAGCGTAGAAGTAGAAGTGTTAGAGGAGGGAAAGGCTCTATATATGAGTGCACAAAGGCCTAGAGTAGTGTCTGCAGTTGAGTGCGCGGACCCCTGCAGCTGAGTGCGTAGGGAAGTTTTGAGTCTGTAAGCTTAACTGAATATCAATAAAGAAGATTGTTGCAGAAATACTTGTGTTTTATCTATTATCTTCTGTTATGTATGAATGTGCTTTATGCTGTGATGAATAATGGTTTTATGAAATAATGATGTATTGATACGCGACTTTACTAGTTCTACATTGTTATCTAAACACAATTAATGTGAAGTTATTACACGAATATTATAGCGCTTTCTGTTAAATTTATCCAATGCTTAAGTAGATTTGAGAAAATAATTGTCTAAGGGTAATCTAAAGTTCGCATAAGTAGCTAATTGACCTATTCAGGTGATTCAGATTTAAACAGGAATGCAACAAGTTACAGAGATAACCACAAATACAGATATGCAGTGGAAATAATACTTCATTTCATTACTGTAAAATACTGAAATATGCTTACAAACATAAATGGAAATAAACTAGCTAGGGTGATGGTAGCTTATCTCTGAGAAGAGATGTCGTGGCTACATGCCTCTAAACTATCTTACAATGAGGCTCTAAGGCCTATTTTAATATTGAGAAACAATGGAAAACTTTAAACATTCAAAAACCTAACCCTAGAAGATGAAATGGCAAACTGTGTGCCCCATTTAGGTAAATTGGTACGTCAACTTCCCGGGGTTGTAACTTTGGCATATGATCTCTATTTGATGCGCACAATATCTCGTTAGAAAGATATATCTGAGAAATAAAACTTTGTGAAGAGCAACATTAGTCCATGAACCCATGTTGCTTCCAGTTTTCCCAAAAAACATCGTTTAGGGCCTCAAAATGGCTCCGGAATTTCAGGACCCGAAAAATTGCTAAAAATAGTAAATTGTGCTACAATTAAGGAAACTGAAAAGATGAAAGAAACAATGGTGGGGGTTCGAGTGGACTTGTCAGGTGGCCACCAATATCCACCTGGATCATTTCTCCCCCCTTAGGAACCAATGGTCCCCATTGCGTTGAGTTCCTCCATGAGATGAGGAAACGTCTGCTAAACTTGGTCCCTGGTGAGCCACTTGCCCTGGTGAAGGATTTGGCTTGCTTTGACAATTAGATACATCTGGATATTCTGTTGGCGAGTGTGCTTGATCTATGTGTCCATGATCTAATCAGTTGCAGCTTGTTCCAAGCAATCTGGATTTAACTCTGTGGGTGTGAGCTGCTCTGCAATGTCATATGTGTCTAGCATTGGTGGAAAGTATGGTCGAAGGTGGTCCACATTGAACACTGGGTGTAGGCCAAGGAATGGGGGAATGTTGAGCTCAAATGCATTCTCTCCCACAACCTTGGTAATGGTGTAAAGACCATATCGGAGTGGTCTGAGTTTCTGATAGGCTCCGGTAAGGCATTCCTTTTGCAAATGCAACCAGACTTTGTCGCCCACCTGAAACTTGTGTGGCACCCAATTTTGATCATGTCGCTGCTTGTACTTGGAATTTTATTTCTCCAGAATGTCGTGGACCTACTGGAGAATATGTTGGATGTGCTCAATGAAGTTGTTTGCCTTATCTATTTCGGACTAGACATGAGCCGAATTTGCATGAGTAGCTACAAATCGCATGGCCACATCAATGGGACATAGTGGCTGGAATCCCAAGCCCACCTGAAAAGGGTTGTGGCCAGTCGAGCTATGGAGAGCCTGGTTGTAGCTATGTTGAACATTGGGGAGGCTCTCATCCCATGTGCGTGGTGTAGGTTTTAACCCCCTACAGAAATTACCTGCATACAAATTCTTAAACACAGAAAATAAACAATGCGAGAGTATAACACATAAAACACAAATACATAGAGATTTTCCCCTCGATCCCAAAACCGGGACTACCAGCTTGATTTTTTCATTATTTTCCTTTCAATGTTACAATACATATATATACATGTCGAAGCATCTAATACCATGGACCGAAAAACCATCACATCCAAAACCATGGACCGAAAACCATAGGTAGGTTCCCTCTTCTTATGTCTTGGGACACTGTTTAGCAGATAACCTCACACCTACAGGAATAGGAACCTTCACCGGTTTACTATCTTGCATATTAAACCTCTACAGTATTGTCTCAACATACTTCCTCTGGTTTAACCAGAGCTTCCTCTTTGCCCAATCTCTTTTAATTTCCATGCCAAAAATATAGTTTGCAGCACCAAGATCTTTCATGTCGAATTTGGAGGACAATTGGGCCTTCAAATCCTGGATAATTTTTTTGTCATTTCCAACCAGCAACATATCATCCACATACAAGACCAGATAAATAACACGGTCACCAACTAATTTAAAATACACAGAGTGATCTACTTTGCTTCTAGTGAAGCCAAGTCCCCGTATA
Organism: Pinus tabuliformis; assembly: GCA_031772625.1. NCBI lineage: Eukaryota > Viridiplantae > Streptophyta > Pinopsida > Pinales > Pinaceae > Pinus > Pinus tabuliformis. The sequence goes on from CM062810.1 coordinate 975,600,527, forward strand.
AATGTATCAAATTTCTGATACCACATCCTTGGTGACTATTTTAACCCATACATAGACTTCTTTAACTTGAATACTAGTTCTTTCTTACCCTTCACTGCAAAGCCTTCAAGTTGCTTCATGTAGATCTCCTCTTCGAGATCCCCGTGAAGAAATTTTGTCTTCACATCCATCTATTCTACCTCAAAATCAAAAGAAGCAGCAACAGATAAAAGTAACCTAATAGAAGTTACCTTGGCAACAGGAGAAAAAATATCACCAAAATCAATTCCTGGCACCTTGGAATAACCTTTTGCTACCAACCAAGCTTTGTATTTCTCCACCTTTCCTTCTGCATTTGTCTTCTTCTTGAACACCCATTTGCTGCCAATGGGTTTCCTTCCAGCTGGCAACTCCACCAGATCCCAAGCCTCATTTTTGTGCAAAGATGTCATTTCATCAACCATGGCCTCTTTCCAGAGTTTTCCATCCTCTGAATCTACTGCTTCCTTCATAGTTCTGGGATCATCATCAGTAATAGATAAAGCAAAACTTGAACAGAAAGTAGATGGACTATACCTTTCTGGTTGCCTTCTTTCTCGAACTAATCTTCTTACACCCGGAGTTTGTGGCTCTTCATCTTCTGATTCCTCCTCTACTGTAGAGTCTGATTCTTCCTCCTTTAGCTCAAACTCTATCTTCTCAGGTTCCTTTCGTTGGACTTCATGTTTAATAACATCTTTCACCTCTCTAAACACCACATCTTGGCTGTACACAACCTTCCTTGTCACTGGGTTCCAAAGCTTATAACCCTTTAAACCATCCTTATACCCAATAAAGATGCACTTTTCAGATTTACTATCCAACTTGGTTCGTTTCTCCCTTGGAACTTGTACATATGCATCACATCCAAATACCCTCAGATGTGAAAGTGAGGGTTTCTTACCAATCCATATCTCCTGTGGAGTTTTATCCTCCAACACTGATGAAGGTGATCTGTTGACCAGGTAACATGCAGTATCCACCGCTTCTACCCAGAATTCCTGTCCTAACCCGGCACCACTGAGCATGCTTCTTGCCCTTTCCATCAACGTCTTATTCATTCTTTCTACAACTCCATTTTGATGAGGTGTATATGGAGTAGTCTTCTGCCGTGCTATACCACACTTCTTGCAGAAATCTTCAAATTCCTTACTGCAAAACTCTCCACCGTTATCTGTCCTCAGCACCTTTATCTTCTTCTTTGTCTGGTTTTCCACCAAAACCTTAAATTATTTAAACTTGTCAAAGACTTCAGATTTCTTCTTAAGGAAATATATCCATGTATTTCTTGAGAATTCATCTATAAATGATACATAGTACACAGAATTACCCAGTGATGGAACCTTCATAGGTCCAAACACATCACTGTGCACAAGCTCTAATTTTTGTTTTGCCCTCTTACCACCAGACGGGAAACAAACTGCTTCCCATATACACAATTTTCACAGAAATCAAAATCCAGAGAGCCATTACTCATACCTTCTACCATACCTTCACCATGAAGTATTTGAAGGCCCTTCTCTCCAATATGTCCAAGCCTTTGATGCCACAGCATGGTCTTCTCTCCAGAGACCACTAGATTTTCTTTTCCACTTTCAGGAACCATAGAACTGTTGCACACATCAACAATAGTGCTACCTTGGAGCTTGTATAGAGTTCCAGTCCAAACTCCCCGCATCAATACTAGTGCTCCCTGAACCATCTTGTAGGTATCTTTCTTGAACATTATTTTAACACCTGCATCATCCAACTTGCTTACAGAAATCAAATTTCTCGCTAATGCAGGAATATGCAAAACACTTGGAAGTGTTCTAACCCTTCCACCTTGCAACTTCAACTTTACTTTTCCGCGACCAACAAATATAGCCTTCTTATCATCCCCTAAGAAGACATCACCACCATCGTATTTCTCATACTCGTAGAACCACTCTCTATGGGGAGTGAAGTGAAAGGATGCACCTAAGTCAATCAACCATGCCTCATGATCTACATGTGTACTTGAAGAAGCCAAGTACACATCCCCACCTTCATCTAAGGTGGTCTTCGCCTCTGCAGAAGGAGCATCATCAGATCCCTTTCCTTTGTCAGGAGCTTTAGATTTACAGTCCCTTTTGTAGTGGCCTTCCTTTCCGCATTTCCAGCACACCACCTTTACAGGTTTTCCTAGAGATTTAGATCTCCCTCTAGATTTAGATCTCCCACTCGATGACTTATTTTTGTTTCTGTTCTCAGACCATCCTCGTACAGACAAGGCATCACCATTCTGGCTCTCCATATTTTTCCGTCTCATCTCCTCTGTCAGAAAGGATGAGACTATTTCATCAAACTGCAAGGCAGTTGCATTGCTACCTATTGCAATAAGTAGACTATCCCACGAATCTGGTAGAGAACACAACAAACTAATGCACATATCTTCATCTGAAATTTTGATATCAACAAATGACAACTGACTTACCACAGTATTAAACGCATTCAGATGCTCTGTCACCGAGTCTCCATCTTTCATCCTCAGGTTATACAGCTTTTTTCGCAAGAACAGTTTATTCACCAGAGACTTAGATTGGTACAAAGTCTTTAACTTGTCCCACAAAGCCTTCGCCACAGCTTCCCCTGATACATTCAGCAATACTGAATTTGAGACACACAATTGTATTGTTCTCTTTGCCTTCTGATCCAACTTCTTCCATTCTTCATCGGACACTCCTATTGGTTTAGTATCCAGATCTATCGCGATCCACTGATCTTTATCCACCAACAGATCCTCCATCTTGAGTTTCCACAACTCAAAACTCTAAATTTCTTTATCTCTATCTTTCCACTGCTTGCCATCTTCTTTCACCACCAGAATTGATCTCGCAGATCTCCCACTGAATAGGGTCTACCACAGGCCCAAGTGAAACCCCTCAGCAACAAAGGTGTCCCCTTGAAGCCAAAATAGCTCTGATACCAAATGTAGGTTTTAACCCTGTACAGAAATTACCTGCATACGAATTCTTAAACATAGAAAATAAACAATGTGAGAGCATAACACATAGAACACATATACACAAAGATTTTCGCCTAGATCCCAAAACTGGGACTACCAGCTTGATTTTTTCATTATTTTGCTTTCAATGTTACAATACATATATATACATGCCGAAGCATCCAATACCATGGACCAAAAAACCATTGCGTCCAAAACCATGGACCGAAAAACCATCGCGCCCAAAACCATGGACCAAAAACCATAGGTAGGTTCGCCCAACCTAATATAGGGTCCAAAAAAAAATTTCCCGGGACGACCCTGTAAACAGGTGCTACCCGCCCCCCTCAAACCTCTTGGATGGGGGGGCTGCTGCCCCCCCTTTAACCCCCCAATTCACTACGTAGGTTAGTCATGGAAAGAATATAACACAACCCAACATGTGGATGCTTTGAGTTGTACATGCGTAGAATGTGTACGATCATCATGTACACAACCTCTGTCTGGCCATCATTTTAAGGATGGAACGTTGTGGACTTAGTGAATTTGGTGTTGAGCATCGATTAGAGGCTAGACCAAAATGTACTGAGGAACTTGTTGTCCCGATTTGTTATGATAAATTGTGGGATCCCAAAGTGTACCCACAGTCATTCAAAGACGATTTTAGCAGTGGCTTCTATTGTGATAGTCTTCTTGCAGGCCGCCATAATGGCCATCTTCGAGAACCTGTCAATGACCAAAAAAACACAGTCGTTTCCATGCTTAGTAGAAGGAAGGCCCAACATGTAATCCATGGATATGGATTCCCAATGTCGACTAGGGGTAGGCAGTAGGGTATAAAGGCCTTACTTCTTGATGGTTGGTTTGGCAATGGCGCAGGCAGTGCATGATCTAATGTACTTCCCGACATCCTGTCAAAGATTCGGTCAATAGAAATACTTCTGCAGTACTGCCACCGTTTTCTCAACCCCGAAATGCCCAGCAGCCCGACTGTAGTGTGCTTCCCAAATCATCTTGGCATGCTCACTTGAAGGAACACAAAGGCGACCCAGGTGGCATACCAGGGCATCCTGGAGGTGAAAATCTGGAACATGTTGACCCTCCAAGAGTGTCTGGTATGTGTGGCTGAATTCTGGGTCACTTTTATAGAGAAGTGGCCAATCAGAAGTCTCATGCCCACAAGAGTTGAGCACGGTGGTTAACGCCATGATCGGTGGTCAACTGAGGCAATCTGCAACATTATTGGTGCTACCCTTCTTATATATGATATTTAAATGGAACTGTTGCATGTATGTGGACCACTTCTAATGGCGATCATTCTGAAATTTCCCTTGGGTCTGTATGAACTGCAGGGGTCGGTGGTCTGTGTGGGTGACCGTTTCCTTCCCCAAAATGTAATGCTTCCATTTTCGGCAGGCCTACACAATGGAATACATCTCTTTGTCATAAGTGGGATACTTCTGGAATGTGTTTGAAAGTGTCTCACTGTGATATGCCACTGGATGCCCGTGTTAAGTAAGGACTACCCTAATAGCATAGTCAGAAGCATCTGTCTCGAACTCAAATGGTTGTTTCAATTCTGGTAATGCGAGCACTGGTGCCGAGCAGAGGAATTCTTTCAACTCTGTGAATGCCTTCTGTTGAGACTCAGACCAAAATAATTTTTCTTTCGCTCCTCCCTTGGTGACTTGACTCAAGGGCCAAGTGATATGAGAAAATCCCAACACGAACCTGTGGTAGAAGTTGGCAAGACCTAGAAAGCTGCAGAGCTCTGTCAAAGTGGTTGGAGATGGCCAAACCCGAATGACTTGGATCTTGGCTTGATCCACATGCACCCCCCGTTTATCAATAATGTATCCTAGATACTGAACCTGGGTCATGCCAAAAGTGCATTTCTCCAAATTGGCACATAACTTGTGTTGACGCAATGTTGGAGAACCTATCGGATGTGGTGGAGGTGCTCTTCCCAACTCTGGCTGAAGATCAGGATGTCATCCAAGTATACCACTACAAATGAGTTGGTGAATGGCCGCAAGATGTCATCCATTAGCCTCATGAAGGTTGCAGGAGCATTCTCAATCCGAAAGGCATAACCAACCATTCGAAAAGGCCCTCCTTGGATTTGAAGGCAGTCTTCCACTCATCGGAGGGTTCGATTGGTACCTGGTGATATCCTGACTTCAAATCGATCTTGCTAAAATATTTTCCCCCCTTCAGTTGGTCCAGGGGGTCATCAATTTGTGGGATCGGGTACCTATTATGGAGAGTGTTCTTGTTCAGCGCCCGATAGTAAATACAGAGTCTCCAAGTCCCATCCTTCTTCTGTACCAACATGATCGAGCTCCCACAAGGTGATGAACTCAGACGGATGTGACCTTTCTGCAACAACTCCTAAATCTACCTCTTGATTTCACCATTCTCTAGAACGGAGCACTGATAGATTGGTCCATTGGGGAGCGACACACCTGGGGTCAAATCGATGGAGTGCTTGACCTGACAGTGCAGAGGAACCCCTGTGGGGGAGGTGAAGATGTCTTCATACTCTTCCATGACCTTTTCCATCTGTAGTTGTCGTGTAGAGGAGCCCTGTCTAGAGGTCGTGGCCACCGTCTTCTTCTTTCCTTGAGGGCGTATCATCAGGAAAACAAATTTCCCAATTTTGGAAATGTGCTTACTATATTGTTTTGCAGTAACCAAAGAGATGGTGGTAGGCGGTGCTACCTGTGGTATCTTGTACAACTTATTTCCCAAAGTAACAATAACAGCACGGGGCCTTGATTCATACACAGCATGTCGCTTCCACAAGTATGGCTGTCCTAATAATACATCACAAACATCAAGGGGAGTAACGTCACACAATACCTCATCCGCGAAGGGCTTGATGTTGTATGGAAGGCAACACTACTAGATTACGTGAAGATCTCGTCCTTGGTGAAGCCACCCGATGGTGTACGGTTGTGGATGTGTTGTGGTTGGTAAGCCCAGCCACTTCACGACCTCTACTGAAATGAGGTTCTTTTGGCTCCCACCGTCAACAATGAACTATAGTGGGGAGCCCTTTACCCACATCTGGGAGTGTAAGAGACACTCCTCCTCTGGATCCTTGGTATCCTCCTTCTGGATCTTCGTGGTGGCAGCGGTGGCATTGGGCTTCGCATCGATAATCTGCTTCACTTTGTCATTCCCCTTGTCGGGTTCTGACTAAGAGTCAGAACATGCATCTGATTCTGAAACCCTTAGCTCGGCCACCAGTGGTTGCTTGGCTCGACACTCACTTGTGTTGTGAGTGGAGCTCTTATGGAACTCACACCACTTTCCCGTGTCCTTTCTCGACTTCATGGTGCTATTCTTTGCTTGCAGCTTTGACGGGTTGTATTGGGTTGCCCCGCCTTGGCTTTGTCCTTTGTTCTGCGGTTTGGGGGCACCTTTCCCTTGCTTCAGATTCACAGATCCAAAGTCTCGCTTCTTCTGTTTAAAATTTTGCTCAACCTTGACGGTATATCGGTATGTCGTGCCAAGCGAGGAGATGTTCAGGAATTCTATTTCTTCCTGGATGTACTTGTGTAAGCAACCGTGGTATTTGAGTACCAAATGCTACTCTGAATCCTTGATACCCAACTTTGTGCGAAAGGTATGGAAGATATTGGTAAACTCTGGCACATCTTGATCCCTTCCCTGCCGTAGCGTGGTCCACTTTATGTATTGATCCTCATAGCTTCTGACAGGGTAGTACTGCTCCTTGATGGTAGTCCAGAATGAATTCCAAGTGGGTGCGGCTGAAAATAGTGAGCTCGTACTTTCATCCTTCTGCTCGCAGTAGGTTTCCCACCAGTCCTTGACGGGGACTGCTTTGAGAAGGGTGAAAATAATCTTTTCCCGACTCGAAAAATCATGAACAGAAAATAATCCTTCCAGCATATTTAACCATTTATCTACGGCATCTGTGCCTATTTGACCCTAGAAGATGGGGATTTCAAAATTAACTTGTACCTTAAAGGGTGTGGCGTTTCCAAAGTAGCTGTTGGAAGCCGATGCGTCGCCTCTGGGTATCCGCTGAAGGATCTGGGCAAAGTTGTCCATCATCACATTCCTTTGCTGCTCGAGGGCTTCTTCAAGCAAGATTTTGATAGGATCTCCTGCCCCCTCGTCATTCTTTTCATCCGCCATGGGAGGCCATCGGGATTTACGAGGCTGGTCTTGCAAAGATTCGACTAGTTCAAGCCGTAACTCTTTATATCCCGACCTCGTTGGGGACATGCAAAGAAAAACAGAGAAAAAGCAGACTGCTTTGATACCACTGATCCGAATTTAAACAGGAACACAAAACACTACAGAGAACCACAAATACAGATATGCAGTGGAAATAATACTTCATTTCATTACTGTAAATTACTGAAATATGCTTACAAATAGAAATGGAAATAAACCAACTAGGGAGATGGTAGCTTATCTTTGAGAAGAGATGTCGCAGCTACATTCCTCTGAATTGTCTTACAATGAGGATGGAAGGCCTATTTTATTGTTGAGAAACAATGGAAAACCCTAAACATCCAAAAACCTAACCCTAGAAGATGAAATGGGAAACAATGGGCCCCATTTAGGTAAATTGGTACATCAACTTCCCAGGGTCGTAACTTTGGCATACAATCTCCGTTTGACGTGCACAATATCTTGTTAGAAAGATCTATCTGAGAAATATAACTTTTGGAAAAGCAACATTGATCCATGGACACATGTTGCTCCCAGTTTTCCCAAAAAACGTCATTTAGGGCCTCAAAACGACTCCGGAATTTCACGACCCGAAAAACTGCTAAAAATAGTAAATTGTGCTACAATTAAGGAAACTGAAAAGATGAAAGAAACGGTGGGGGTCCAAGTGGACTTAGCGGGTGGCCATCAATATCCACCTGGATCATCAGGGTCTGCAAAAGCCACTCGTAGGCCTTCGTGGAGGTATAGAGACTGACTGAAGGAAGTTACAAAAATAGGTTGTAGGAGCACAGAGGTCAGTACGAAGGCATATATAGGTCACCAAAAATACATCACACTAATCTCTGGGTGTGGAAACTTGGTTCCATCTTCCCCCCATACTGCTTCGTGTGAGACTTAAGTCTACACACCGTGGATTGATGCCGAAAGGGACAGTAGTGTAGGGATTTGTTTGGCACAACTAACTCTGAACCTGGGTTAGGACCCCCTAATCCAACAAATCGTTCCATTTCCAGGACCAGGATCTGCATAAAGAGATGTGTGATGTCGTATCACTAGAATCCGACTAAGAAGGAAATTGAGAAGTGGTTGGATAGAAAGATCCACAAATTCTCGACACAAGAAAATAGAAATCCGCACCTGAAAAAAGTACAGTGGTTGGACAGATACTTGTATACAGAAATACATGAAATCTTCTTTCACACCTTCCCGATCAAACTATACGAGTGGATCGCTAAATTGGCACATGTCCGAGGGAGGTGGAGGCTTGATTGTCTGATAGTGTGGACCCTAGAGCTCGTGTGGAGGTTGGAAGCTTCTGAAGATAAAATCACGTGCGCAGTCCATCACTGGATTGATCAAGTTATTGGAGGATTTGTTATACAGTTTGTGGTTGATACCTCAGTCAGTTACAGTGAAGTAGAGTGATGCTTCTTCAAGGGACCGTGAGGTAAGTATTTAAGATCTTTGAATACTTGGATTAATATTCTCTTGTGTGAAAACTAGGTTATGCCATTACCTTGATGTTTGGATCTACGTGAAGCGAACGAAGCATTAGAAATCAAGGAAGAATAGGTCCTAAATATAGTTTGTTGATTGGACCCCCATTGAGTGACGACGAGGGAGTTGCACAAGCTTCACCATAGAGCATTGTCCAGTTGATAAGGTAGGGCTTTCCGCAGATACCTCATCTGCCCACACCACCTCCACCTTCACCTCCGCAACATACACCTTCACCCACACCACCACCACCTACACTGTTGGTCAACATGTCAAATATGATGAAGTTGCAAGTTTTCAAGGGCTCAGGAAGTGAGGATCCAAATCATTTTTGGTTTTTTGTGAAGGTTGTATGGACAACACAAAAAATTACAGATGACAATATAAATAAGGCACAGTTGGTTACTGCTCTGCAGGATCACGCGCTGACATGGTACATTAAGTACTACACCAATAACCCACTGGCATCATTAGCAGACACTCAAACCGCTCTGAACAAAGAATTCGGTAAGCCTAAGTTTGAATCACGGTTAGTAATTGGATTTAAGGAAATCGTGATGAGGACCGACGAAACGCCCTAGGAATTAGATCAAAGATTGAAGTTCCAGATGGCTTGTAGCCTCACTCCTGCCCCACCTAATGGTTTCTTTATCACAACAAAAGACAGGAACTCAGGCAGAAGCTCTGGAAATTGTGATGAGATTGCATGAAACACATATTCAAGACACTTCTTTTGGATTTCAACAGATTCACATGGAGTTGCAAAACCTTTGCTTGGAATTGTAGAGCTTGAAAAAGGAAAAAGTTGCTTGGCCGGAGGTATGCGAAGAAGTTTGGTGTCTCAAGTGTAAAAACTAGGGGCATGATAAAGATCACTACCCTGTATTCATGAATTACATCACCGGGGGGGCCTATGCCCCTAAGGCAGAAAGCTCCAGTAGGACCAAACACGGGGCCCACACTATGGTGTGATATTTGTCAAGTAGTTGGAAAACATGTAACAGAAAATTGTCAGTTGCTGCAAAAATTTATACAGATTCCATAGCAATTGTTCTGCGGTTTCTGCAAATCGGTGGGCCACGATGAGTGCCACTATCGGAGCTATGAACTAATGATGGAAAGCACGCCTACGTATCAAATGCAAGTAGAAACTCAGCCTTCATATCAGGGCATTGGGAGAACGCGTGGAGGATATCAGGGGCACAAATGAGACCGAGGAGGAGGAGGACCTAGTAGGGGTCGGGGGCAGGTCATTTGTTACAATTGCGGAACGCCAGGACACTATGTGTGGGAGTGTATGAATCAGACATGCTCGTCATGTCAATACTGTACTCAGTTTGACCACACAATCGAAGAATGTCTTGTGTTGATGGCCAATATGCAGGAGAAGAAGGTGCAGCCTCACATCCTACCCAGAATTTACAGATGATGAGGGTCGAACCTCGCAAAGGGGACCCAAATGTGAATATCGTACTGTGAAGCGAGATCGCGACTGGTGACAATAAGGGAAAGTAGCCTGAAGAAGGTGGATGGGTCGCAAGGCCGCAGAAAAGGAGGTTGGGTTTGATCTGGACTGTGAGAAGGAAACATTCATGGAGTGAAGAAAAGCCTCACCGAAACCTCTACCTGACGGGTTCATAACAAACTGCCGGATACCAGTGTGCCTACAGAGGTTGACCCCTCTGTGCTTACCACATTCATGGAAACTTGCATGAAATTACTGCGCGACAGCAAGGCTGTGAAAGGACTACAAGAATTGATAAACAAGTGTGCCGGTAAGGATACTTATTTCGATGGACCCCGCATAGTCAGGAAGATCGGTAAGCATAAGGCAAGAACGAGGCGCGAGATGAGGCTTACCACACAAATAAGAGACTATGAGATGGACTAGGTTATTCTGGATTTGGGATATGACGCGAATGTATTGCCTAAATAGACATGGGAGAGAATGGGGAGACCTGCATTGCAGTGGTCTACAATTCAGCTGAGGATGGCGAACCAACAGAAGATTATCCATGTGGGGCGATTGCAAAGGTGTTATCGTAGATATAAAAGGTGCGAGCATGCTGGCTAATTTTGAATTCATAGGGATTATTGATGAAAAAAATCCATACCCCACACTCCTGGGAATTAATTGGGCTATCGACATGAATGGGGTCATCAATTTCAAGAAGTGGACAATTTCGTTTGAAAGGAAATTGCTCTGCGTTGCAGTACCATTGAACCCTGCAGAAGGACCGCGCTATACTGATCCAACCCGTGACTATGAGGAGAGCGACGATGATTTGGATCAGATCTATAAAATCACAATGCAAGACCAAGACTGGGTTAATCTGACAGCTGATGGATGAATTGCATGGGACCGCGAAAGTTCATGTACCTCGGATTCAGATGAAGAATCGGAACATTGGAAAAACAGGCTGCATGAAGTATCCACACTACGTTGCAACATGATGACCAAGTTGTTGCGCTGTGTGTCGTCGGAGGTAAATAAGTTGTCTTATTATGATGGTTTAACTGAAGTGGATAAATTTTTTCATGCTTTAGAAAGAGGAGTTCCAGAGGATTACCGCTTTCAGGTGTTGGACTGGGCACTGCACACTACGCTCACTCAGTGGTGGAGTATGCACAAAGACAACTTTGATGAGTGGCATGATTATAGAAGGATGATGGGAACATGGTTTTGTCAGCATAAAGTACAATTAACTGAGAAGTATGATGGGAGGAATGATCCACGTGATCACTTAGCCAAATGGACTGAGGTTTATGGAATGAGCCACAGCCAGAATGGGTGCATTTATTATGTCACACTCTGGACATAATCACTATGAATTGGTATTTGGAGACAGAGCTCTGCCACAGCGCTGCAGAGTGGGATGTCTTAAGAGAAGGGTTCGTTAGAACATTCAACTTTGAAGACAGGTTCAAAAAAATTGATGAGGCATTGTAGGAGGTTAAGGCAGCGATCTTCTGAATCCCACAAGATCCTTTGGAATTGATTCAACCAGATTGGAGCACCCATCTGCACCATACGTTGGAATGCTATAATGTGACTGCTGAAGGAGTAGATGAGGATCCAAGGAATATTGACATCCTAGAAACAGAAGGCCACTGTGAGGTAGAGGGACCACAGATAGAGAATCCAGACATCAACATGCCATTGAAACATAGGGAAGTAAAGATTGGCACAAAGGCGGAGCTGAAGTTTGCGAAGATTTGGGATTACATGGATGATGCTCCAGTAGATAAAGTCACTGAGTTGCTCCACACATATCAGGATTTATTCCCTACAAATTTTTCGGACTTGAAAGGCATCATACGTGATTTTGGAGTGATGAAAATAACTCTGAAATAGGACACGAAGCCTGTTAAGTAGAATCCATATTGCCTTTATCCCAAATACAAGGAAAAGGTCTGCTTGGAATTGGACAAGATGCTGGAAGCAGGTATTATTGAACCAGTGGAGGAATCTGATTGGGTCAGCCCAATGGTAGTTCAGGAAAAGAAGCCGAAGGATGAAATAAGGATTTACACGGATCTAAGAAAGCTTAACGATGCCTATGCCCATGATCCCTTTCCGACATAATTTATTGATGAGGTACTAGACAATGTGGGAGGACAGGAAGCATATTCATTCACTGATGGATTCTTTGGGTACCATCAAATTAAGATCACGCCAGAGGATAGGAGTAAGACCACCTTCACGACGAAATGGGGTTGTTTCCACTATATAGTAAAGTCATTTGGACTTAAGAATGCATTCACAATATTCTCTCGCGTAGTCATCGCGGCGTTCAGGGATTTTATTCACAAATTTTTGGAGGTCTATTTCAATGACTAGACAGTGTTTGGGCTAGTCAAGCGCCATGTAGACAGTTTGCGCTTAATGTTGGATACGTATTGAAGGTATCAGATGGCATTGAACATGAAGAAGTGCTTGTTTTGTGTCCTCTTTGGAATTTTGTTGGATCATGTGGTATGTAGGCAAGGACTTATGGTGGACCCTACCAAGATCGCAGTAAAAATCAATTTGGAAGCCCCAAGGAGTGTTAAACAGCTGCTGCAATGTTGGGCCATACCGGGTATTATCGAAAATTCATCAAGGCATATGCTCAAATTACCACACCCATGGAAAAATTGCTAAAGAAGGATGCTACATTCTGTTGGAATGAAGAATGTCAGCGCAGTATGGATGTCTTGAAGGAGAAAATGGTTACCGCGTCGATCTTGGTCTTCCCGAACTCGAAGAAATAATTCCATGTGTACGTTGATGCCTCGTGTATTGCATTGGGGGTAGTGCTGACACAGGCTGGCAAAGGAGAACTAGATCACCCTATAGCATTTACATGTAGAAAATTGTCAAAGGATGAGAAGAATTACTAACAACAGAGTGCGAGGGATTGGCTATGGTGTATGTGCACCAAAGTTCAAACACTATCTGTTGGGCGGACATTTCAAGATGTACACAGACCACTCCACCTTGAAGTACCTAGTCAATAAGCTTGTGTTGGGGGGGCAAATATGCAGATGGCTATTGCTATTCCAAGGATATGATTTTGAGGTGATTTTGAAACCAGGAAGGTTGAATGTAGGACATGCCCATCTATCGTGCATTGAGACAGGGGAAGAGCCCACTAATTTGGAGGAAGGGATGCCTGACACGTAGCTCTTTGCGGTGCATGTAGTGGATAACCACTTCACAGATATTATTCTTTTTTTTACTACAGGAATGGCTCCAGAAGGGTACACCAGTCAGCTGAAGAAAGAGTTGGTAGTGCGCGCAATAGATTTCTTGGTAATTGCAGGCCATTTGTATAACATGGGATTGGATGAGATACTTCGACGATATGTGCCCGATTTTGAACAAAATAGTATCCTCGCTGAAGCTCATGGAGGAGCTGTAGGAGGACATTATGCAGGGAAAGCAGCAGCACAGAAGGTTTTGCCCACTGGGTTGTGGTAGCCGACGCTATATAAGGATTCTAAAACATATTGTAAGGAATGTGATGCATGCCAAAGGATGGGCATGCCATCGAGGAGGAATGAGTTGCCGCCGAATCCGTAGGTGTGATTGCAGCCATTTGAGAAATGGGAAATTCATTTTGTAGGATCGATTCAGCCCCCAGGTAAGAAAACGGATGTGTTCTACATCATCACTACAACAAATGTTTGACCAGATGGGTGAAGGCACATCCTTTGAAGGACTGTATAGGGGTAACAGCAGCAAAGTTTTTGTTTGAATATGTGTTGACCAGGTTTAGTTGCCTGAAGGTATTAATGAGCGATCGCGGTACACATTTTCTCAATGAAACGATCAGCGTGTTGACAGAAGAGTTACAAGTTTACCATCAGAAGAGTATGCCATATCATTCTTAGGCCAATGGAATAGTTGAGGCTTTTAATAAGATATTGGAGAATGTGTTGATGAATATTTGCAATGTGCAACAGAATGATTGGGACGTGCATGTACCAGTAGTGTTATGGGCATACAAAACTACTTGCAAAAATCTAATAGGCTAGACACCTTTTCGATTGGTTTATGGTGTAAAGGTTATAATGCCGATGGAATATATCATACCGAGTCTATGCATAGCGGCTTTAAAAGGAATGGCAGACTCTAGAGCCTTAGAAGAATGGCTCGTGCAGCTAATGGAGCTCAAAGAAGATAGGTTTCTAGCTGGATTCCATTAGCAGGTTCAGAAGGAATGAAAAAAAGCTTGGCATGATAGGCACATCAAACTGTACACCTTCAAGGTAAATGACTTGGTTTTATTATATGATAGCAAGTTGGCTAAGTTTCGAGGAAATTTTTATATGCATTGGCTAGGGCCATATGTCGTCAAAGAAATTACATATGGTGGCATAGTTCAGCTTGCAAAATTGAATGGAAAACCATTTCTGGGAAGGGTAATAGAAGTTGATTAAAGCCATACACCGGGGATCCGGCCCAATGACTACATGATGGCAGGACAGTCTTAGTGCTCCAGGCAGCTACAAGGGAGCACGAGACTATAAACTACACTGCTCGTTTAGTGGAACTACACAATAGAGCGGTTGCGCAGAAAAGGGTAATGTCACATTATCAAAAGATGCGCAAAGGGAGATGTGCTATGAGGGGAGATACCACGCAACACAGCCAGAAAATGACCGTTACAGTCACTGTTCATGATTTGACAGCCAGGATATGGTTAAGAGGAGTGGGGGGGTGACATTTAAGGAATTTAAGGCTAAAATATTTGAATATCTACTGCCAAATTAGCATTTATGGATTGATTTTTGGGGGAACAGTCGAATTTGATTTCAAATTCGCCTGTAAATTACGCATGGTTGTCTAGCAGAGAACACTTTGCATCCTTAGAATTTTTTAGTTGTTTTGTGTGTTGTTTATGAATCCTCAGGTTTTCACAGATTTAGTCGCGAGCTCTGTGTTTGATAGGTTACCTAAGGATACCCAGCAATTCATTCTCAGCACCATGTCTGGACCAAGTGAGACTGCAAGCACCAGAGCAACTGTTGCCTCTGAGGAAGTGGCTCCGGAATTTGGAAGCATAGAGGCTTCAGCTCCTGTGCCCATGGAGCCAAGGTCACTTAGGCCAAAGCCCACTCTAGTGTGTGAGAATCCCAAGCCCAAGAAGGACAAGTAGAAAATGCCAATGTCAGTGCGGGAGTCACCGAGGAAGCTCTCTGCTACCTAGGCTCAAAGAAAAGATAAACAACCAGCGAAGGATAAGGGAAAAGTGGTGGATGTGGAGGCCAAAGAGGGCACGGAGGATATAGACACTGAGAACGTGGAGCCCATCTCCAAACTACTGGATTACATCCATCCACGTAAGGGAAAGGTGGAGGTCACTAAGGACCTAGATGCAGGAAAATTCCTCCTAAATACACCACTGCTATCGAAAGGCATCACTTTTGAAGGCCTGCGCTTGGCACGGATTCCCCACTTGAAAATGGAAGACTGGGATTTGGCAGACCATGAGAGGTTCCCCCACATTGCGACTAAGAACTACATGAAGCGGGTGTACTATAAATAATCCGGTGTCATCGCATTAGAGCCAGCTGAGTGGATTCACGGAGTGAATCAGTCGAGGCTGCTGAACCTACTGTGGGTGCCCCACTACCATTGCTCCAACATCAATATCATCGTCATCAAGAAATTGTTGACCCTGGTACATGATGGATGTTTGTGGCTAAGTGCGCTGATCCCAATCACAGACATGTTGATCCACCGGATCACACTCTTGCCCCATTCAGGCTTGAATCTGGCCCAGAAGTTTGGAAGAAAAACCAATAAGCATGACCTCGCAGAGAGGATGAAGGAAAAGTTAAAGCTAGTTAAGAAGCCATGTGGGTACTCCATCATGTCTATCACTAACCCCGCAGTACAATTTGCCACACAGATCCTCGTGGGTAAGGTCATGAGGAAATGTCGCACGGACGAGGTTCTGGCACCAGTTATCGCGCTACTTGCATAGTGCGCAGAAGGTGTGTAGTTTAATTCGTCACGCTACCTCTACAGCGAGTTCCTCGCAAATTATCGTGAGGCTCAGGATGATAGAAAAACCTTCCATACGCGTGATTGTTTCTCTCCATAGTGCTAGTAGCTTGGGAGCTGCCAGAGGATAGCCAATCTCCTCCCCTAGAGAAAAGATTGCTGGAAGCTGTGCAGTTTGCCTCCCTTTGGGTGACAAAGGACGTCGCGCGGGTCACGGAGACAAAAGTTTTCTAGGTGTTGATGGAGGCGAGCATTTGCATGGTCATCAACCAAAAGCCGCGGTTGTCCCCAACGGTGTTTGAGCATCTATCAGAGTACGTAGAGTTAAGGTAGACTTCCACCACATATATATCAGGGTGTGGAAGGATTTGTAGTAGAAATGGTTCGACCTTCCTTTTCTAGCCACAGACGATGCCATTTAGGAGGTTATCAAGCACTAGCCAAAAAATTCAGATTCTCCATTCGATCAGGCTGCAGGCTCTAGCAAAGGCAAGGGGAGTTCCACCGAGAAGAAAAATAAGGAGGCAACAAAGTAGGCAGTCCAGCAGTTGGCCGAAAAGCGAAGGAAGGAGGCCGAGGAGAAGGCCTAGCTTGAAAAAGAGCACGTTGCAAAGAAGCAGGTCGAACAGGAACAACACGGCTTTGAGCAGAGTAGTAAATCCCCTTTGCCCCAGACCAAGGAAGAGGAGAAGTCAGAGCAGGGAGGTTGTATAGATGAAGGACAGAGCACCCCCTTCTAGGTGAAAAGGTACAGGGAACAGCAGAAGGAGGGACCCTGGAGGAAGTCGAAAGCGATGAAGCCACTGTTGGATCCCATCACGCTCATATAAGGCGATCTCGACGAGACCGGAGACAAAGTGCGTGATGCCACCGCGGAACTACTGCAACACTTTGAAGAGAAGCACCTATAGTCGCTTGGTACTCTTCAGAAGGATTTGCGTGAGTTGAAGTTCCAGACCAACAGGATCTAGATGGGCATTGGGTAGGTGAGCACCGCATAGATGAGCTTGGCACCAGGGACCAGTCAGGCTGTAGAGATGGTTAAATCAGTTGATCTCCGAGCAGTCACGCTCTCAGAAGGATCTTTGAGCATGGAAGTGGTTGATGAAAAGGTCATCGTGAGTAGTCTAAAGAACATCGGTTCAACCTCGCAACGCTCCCCAACGAGTATCCTCACAGGCTACAGGCAGGTGTGACAGCGGAGTTACGAGCGTGAAAGCAGCACACGCTCAGCCTCATAAGTGAATATCAAGTGAACAATGAGGATATGTTCACCGAGAAGACATATGCATTAAAGGCAAAGGAAATGATCCAGATGCAGAGCACCCAGTTAGCGGCCATGGTGGCCGAAGCATGCAGGACAGTGCCGGAGTTGCACATCCCGGAGGAAGCACCACTTGAGGCCAAGATCAGGAAGATTGTAGCGGGTGTCCGCGATGCCAAGATAGAAGTGGCCTAAGTTCAGTTCGAGCTTAACCTGAAAATCATAGAACTAGACCCTTGACCCCGCCATAAGTTAGGGAATAGCGCAAAGCAGATGTTAAGGATGGATTAGCTATTGTTGATGTCGCGGTGGCAGACTGCACAACATTGTTTGATCAGGCCATGGAAGTAGTGACAACCCTACAGGAAGATCCCAACCTGCAGAAACCTGCAAGCTTCAGCAATAGTACGACGAAGTATGGGAGACAGTGCACATAGTGGCTACAATGTAATGCCTTGCCAAGTTGCAGGAGGGGAAGCAACTCTTTGCACAAGTGAAAGTCGTGCAGAAGAAAGAGGCAGTCCTTAAGGCACGGTTGGATCCTTGGTTGGAAGAAGCCTACCAAGTCTCTGCCAATATACAGGACAAGTTGGTGAACCTGCAGGCTACACAGCAGAAGATCAAACAGGATAGCAAAGGACCAGCCACAAAGCAGCTGGTCGAATAGGTGAAGCAGGCAGCCACACAGAGTGCGGCTAAAGTAGCAGTGGTTCAAGTGGAGCTGGGGGATCTTCACACTGACTAAGTGACTCGAGGATGAGTCACGATCTTTGTGTTGGGGGCCTATTGGGATGGGGTCCCCTGGGTCAGTTTTGGGGCAAAAGCCCATTTTTTGTTGTAAAAAGATGTAAAGTCTCTGCAAGTTGTGGTCGTAGAGCACGTAGCTATTTAAGAGTCAAAAAGGGTTTTACCCTTCTTTTATTATAACTTGAGTCAGCTTGGAAGATCTACCCATGGTCTGCGAACCATGGGATTGTATAAATAAGTGTGTCTTAGAGAGTCTAAGTCAAGTAAGGAAGTTTTCTATGGGTACAAGCAAAGAATTCCAGCGCAGAAGTAGAAGTCTTAGAGGAGGGAAAGGCTTCGCAATTGAGTACGCAGAGGCCTAGAGTAGTGTCTGCAGCTGAGTGCGTGGGGAATTTTTGAGTTTGTAAGCTTAACTAAATATCAATAAAGAAGACTGTTGTATAAATACTTGTGTTTTATCTATTATCTTTTGTTATGTATGAATGCGCTTTATGTTGTGATGAATAATGGTTTTATGAAATAATGATGTATTGATGCACAACTTTACTTGTTCTACATTTTTATCTAAACGCAATTAATGTGAAGTGATTATGTGAAGATTATAATGCTTTTTCTTAAAGTTATCCAATGCTTAAGTAGATTTGAGCAAATAATGGTCTAAGGATAATCTAAAGTGCGTGTAAGTAGCTAATTGACCTATTTAGGGTTCGCAAAAGCCACTTGTAGGCCTTCGCGGAGGTCTAGAGACGAATTGAAGGAAGTTACAACAATAGGTTGCAAGAACACAGAGGTCTACGCGAAGGTAGATCTAGGTCACCAAAAAGACATCACACTAATCTTTGGGTGCAGAAACTTGGTTCCAGCATCCCCCCATATTTCTTCGGGTGAGACTTCAGTCCGCGCACCACAGATTGATGCCAAAAGGGTCAGTAGTGTAGGGATTTTTTTGGCGCAACTACCTCTAAACCTGGGTCAAGACCCCCTAAGCCAACACCAGAACCTAGAAGCAACAATTACATAAGCTTGTAATTCAGTACCGGAGCTACACATTCCAGACAATGCAATCGATTCAGCAAAGGTTCGAAAATTGGCCGTTGTAGTGCGACAGTTTAAGGAGGAGGTAGGCCGAGTTACTTTTG
Organism: Pinus tabuliformis; assembly: GCA_031772625.1. Classification (NCBI taxonomy): domain Eukaryota; kingdom Viridiplantae; phylum Streptophyta; class Pinopsida; order Pinales; family Pinaceae; genus Pinus; species Pinus tabuliformis. Next base: position 975,619,864 of record CM062810.1, read on the forward strand.
ATTTTTAGATGAAGATCTCAGAACTATAATTGAAATTGCAGTTGACTACTCCACCAGAGGTCAGGGAGCAACATGGTGCAACCATCAGAGAACACATGTCTACTTTGGATAATGTAGTAACGGACTGCAATTGTGTCTTTGAAAATGCAATGAAGATATGGACCACTTTGTAGGAGGAATCAAACCTACAAAGATTGGGTAGAGAGATCGGAGAGGCACAGCTGAAGGTCAATGAGATCAGGGCGATTGCGTGCACTTTGGTGATATTCCAATGCTTCGCACAAATACAAGAAATGAAGGTGTTACAGACACAGGTTGAGGAGCTGCAACGCAAAGAACAAGTTTTGAAGGCTCAAATTCAACCATGGACAAAGGAAGCAAGCTAGATTACTCTGGATGTCCAATAGAAGCTGTATAATTTCTAGCAGACACAAAGGACCATGTGCCTCGTGATGGAGGGGCCAACTATAGAGAAGTTAGCCGAAGCTTTGCAGCAAGCTATTGTACAGAGCATAGTGAACCTTGAAGTCTTGAAGATGGAGTTCAATGAACTTTGCCACAAAGTGGAGAAGCTAGATGAGTGACTCGAGGGTGAGTCACCATATTTGTGTTGGGGGCTTGTTGGTATGGGATCCCTAGGGTCAAAGTTTGTTAGTCAATTTTTGTAATATTTCTTGAAAGAATGTAAAGCCTACGTGAAGTATGGAAGCAGAGCGCAAAGCTAAGTAAGAGTCAAAGGGGCATTAGTACCTTGTATGGGTAGGTGATGAGTTAGTTTTGAGACTCACCCATGGTCCACAGGCCATGGTATTGTAATGAAAATTCTATATATAGTTGATTCATAGCGAGTCTATGGAATAAATTTTGGTGAAGAATCATTGTAAGGGCAAGATGCTAAGGTAGGAAAATTTTGTTTCCTATACTTGGGCAAAAGGGGAAGGCTCCTGCAGCTAAGTGCACAGAGACCTTGGTAAGTGCACAACTAAGTGCGCATGCCCCTGCAGCTAGGTGCACATGGATAAGAAGTCTGTTTCCGAATGTTTACAATCTTAATAAATACTGTTTGAGCCGAATTTGTGCATATGTGCCTTATTTATTTACTTCTGTTTAAGTTATGTACTTTCACTCTGTGATATGTTTTATGAAAAGTAATTCTTTATGTCTACGCGAAATAGATAGATATGTAATATTTATGCATAATAAGGATAATTAACCACCATCGCAGAGCTTGGGGAGTTGTTCAGTAAATTGGTTTTAGTTAATTTCTCGGAAAGGATAGATCTGCGCGAAGGCATATCTGTTGGGTGTGGAGCCTGATTATCTCCTATATTCAAAGGTTTCAGCCGAATGTATACCTCAGGAAGACTGTACACCCCTCCACACAAGGGGGGAGAGGGGGGTGTGGGGGGGACTTGTCCCCCCCTGTGGGGGTCCGGGGGGGCTAATCCCCCCCCCCCCCCCCCGCTGTGGGGTCCGGGGACCAGCGGTCCCCCAGTGGGGGTTCAGGGGCACCGTCCCCAAAGCTAAAAAATAGATGTAAAATTGCCTTGTAAAAGTCTAGTAATTTCTAGTCAATCTGGGCCATTCATTAGGCGGATGATCTGATGGTAGAAGTTATGTTTAATTTAGGTTTTTTTCCCTAGAAGGCAACCCCTCACTATATATGAGGGAATTGTATTGCGTCTATGTATATCTGTATTCTGAGTGAAGAAGAGAGAGAGATTGGGAGCAAGGAGGGTGTTACAGCGGATCTGCTGTAGGTTGTATCTCTTCAGTTTGCTAGATAATATAAAAGGAAGAACTGGTTTTTTTCTCTGTGTCTCTCTTGTTTTATGCATTTTCTGTGTTTATATTTCTGCAATATTTTATGTGTTCCATTGCTCCGTAATATATAATTTTCTAACAATATATAGGTCATAAAAGCTCCATGATATACAGTTTATTGTGCGAAAGTGGTGAATTTGTGCCTTTTATTCCTGTTAGGTAAAATCAAGTACCTTCGTGAAGGTCTGAAGGTCAATTCGGTAGAATTGCAGTAGCTAATAGTGAGAACGAATAGGTTTGCGCGATGGCAAACCTGAGTTATACGAACCTTAGGAAACCATCACACAGGCCTCTGGATGCAAAAACCTGGTTCTAGCATCCCCCAAAACTGCTTCAGGTGAGACTGCATCCTACACTATGCAGGTTGTTTCTAAAAGGGCCAACAGTTATGGTTTTGTTGGTTGGCACGAATAACTCTGAACTTGGGTTAGGCCCCCTTAAGCCAACAATAAATATGAAATCATCATGCACATATTTCTTTTCATTACATAAGTAGTAGAGTCAAAATTTGTATGTATATGTGTAATCAAAATATAAGTGTTTACATCCAAAGTACAACTCTATTTGAGTGTGTATAAGTGTTTACCCAAATTTTATCTCTCTCAAAAAGGATATCAATGCCTATAAGCCACAAGTACAAAACTAGGGGCACCTAACCTATATAACTACTCATCCTCATCAATTGACATGTCCTTTCTTAACTGGCCATGGAAACTATTTAAGATCCCACAGCTCCATTTTTTGTCTCATCGCCACCATTGATTTCATTTTCATGACTACTTTTACATCTTTGTATCTATTTCATGTGTGCAAGTAGTTCACGTAGGAACCATTTTTACTTGACATATTTTCACATGGCTCATTTCCAACCCTTAATGTAGAATTCATCAAATTAACAATTATATAGAATATTCCCTTTATTTATATTATGTTTTCCTTTTTTTTCCACCCATTGAATATGTATTTAGGAAACCTACTCACCCACCCACACCTACCCACCCACCATTTCAACAAGTGGTTTATCCCATCCATATCACAATTCACTCTTTCCTAACAATAATATGTAGAAATTCCTTGTAGATTCAAACTACTTATGTAATTTTCTAAAACAAAAGACTTGAATCTACTCTACTCATCAGTGGAAACAATTAATCGATCGAAAAATCAAAACATAAAAATGAGACAAGATTCAATCACTTATGCTAAGAGATTTATCTAAGGGGAAAACAACTTCTCAAAGCCCTTTCATATTTGTATTGCATTAATCAAAGAATCTAGATGACTATAATATGCTATGCTCAACCTTGAGCTCAACTTGCACAAGTATTTTCTATCCTTTGCCCAACTAACTGCCTTTGGCCAATACTTAACATTTCCAGGCCTCAAAGCTCCTAATTCTTTGTGTTTTTTCTCAAGGAATTATCCCCCCTATTAAATCAGAAATTCCTCATCCAGAACAGCGCAATCCCTATAGGCCCTTCTCTGACTGCATGCACTACATGTACAACTTGGATAATTGTACAACTGATAGTACACTGCTCTTGATCTCCAATCTCAATTGGTTAACTCTAATTTCATGCATGCATGAGTTAATTAAGGTTGATTTATTATTTAATTGGTTGAACACTGAAGTTGCACCTCACTACTAGACCTCCTATTAGTTCCTCCAATAGTTGGAACTAGTTTAACTAACTTTAACTCAGTTTAACTGAATTAACTTATTAAAACATAAATTAACTCAATGTAGGCTCCTAAAATTTAGGAATCACTGTACACAACTCAAGTTAGGGAAACAACTCAAATTAAATATGCTAACTAAGTGATACTTAAATCAGTTAACTCATTCAAGTTGTCTTGTGACATGGAATTACAATTTTCTCCTAATTTAATTCAAGGGAAAAATAAATTAGGAATTTCTTATTGCATTTTCAACACTCCCTCTCAAAAATAAATGGATTCACATCTACCCCTATCCAACACCTTTGGAATTTATTTCATGCAACACTTCTCACTATTGTTGTTGCTACTGTAACATCTGCAACTAAAGAACATCAAAAAAATAAAAAATAAAAATCATTGAATCAATCTCCAACTTCCTACTGGGAAAATTGGGTTGTTGTTGAATCTTCTATTGAAACTCCTATTCTATTTTCAACACTTTCCTACACTCCTCAATATCTAAGTGACATTGATCCTCTTGCTACTGAATATTGTGGGACCCTCATAGAAAGGTAATGATCCATGAGACAAAAAGACCTCAATGGACCCTGCCAAAATTTTTGCAACTCTTGGGACTATTACTTCACATCGCCCCACCTCACACCTGGAGGTATGGTTGCATGTGCTTCCTTTGCCCACTTATCTCAAACTCTTCTCCTACTAGAGGTATCTAACTAACCCTCTTCATCATCATCCTCCTGGTCATCCCAACTGCCAACTGGTTGAGGTTTCCTCTCGAGAGCTAAATCATGCTCCCTCTCAACCACAACATCTCTAATCCTTAACTTTCTCCTCAATTTTGTGCATGCATATTCCTCTAATGTTATAGGATCTCAATCTTGACACAAAATAGCTTGATTTGACATGAAGCAAGATGCTTGAGGTAGGCTTTCCCATCTTTGAAGACTACCGTATACCCTTTGTCTTCAATCCTTAATGTCTTCATCAGTTCAAGTTTCTTAGCTCCATTGCTATTTCCAAATAACTCATTGAGAGTCTTCCAGATACAAAATGTATTCTCTTTTCCATGTAGTTTCAAGAATATGTGGCCTCTCACAACCTCTAGGATGTTCCTCCTAGCTCTAGCTACACACTTCTTCCAATCTTCTAGATTCTGAGCATTAGCTGCTACCGGTTTCTAGATATCATTATCAATGAATTCCTTCAACCCATTATCTTCCATCATTGCCTCCATGCGGCCATTCCAAGAAACATAATTCGAGCTTCCCTAAAGGGAATACTCGAGTCTTAGTCCGTAGAAATCCATCTTGCTAGATCTAAAGAAATGATCCTGTAAGTTCAATCCCACTACAATAACAAGTTTGAAATATATTCTCTATTATGAATCTAGCTCTGATACCATGTAGAAGTTCCTTGTAGATTCAAACTACTTATGTAATTTGCTAGAACAAAAGACTTGAATCTACTCTACTCATCAATGAAAATAATTAAGCGATTGAGAAATCACAACATAAACATGAGACAATATTCAATCACTTATGCTCAGAGATTTATCTAAGGGGAAGAAAACTGCTCAAAACCCCTTCCTGTCTTTATTGCATTAATCAAATAATCTGGATGAATACAATATGTTATGCTCAACCTGCACAATTATTTTCTATCCTTTGCCTGACTAACTGCCTTTGGTCAATACTTTACCAAATTTCTAAGCCTGCAAGCTTCTAATTCCTTGTGTTGTTTCTGAAAAAATGAACCCCCTATTAAATATGAATTTCCTCATCCAGAACTGTGCAATCCCTATAGGCTCTTCTTTGACTACATGCACCACTTGTACAACTTGGATACTTATACAACTGATAGTACACTTCCCTTGAACTCCAATATCAACTGGGTAACTCAAATTTCATGCATGCATGAGTTAAATAAGGTTGATTGATTAGTTAACTGGTTGAACACTGAAATTGCACCCCACTGCTAGACCTCCTAGTAGTTCCTCCAACAGTTGGAACTAGTTTAATTGGCTTTAACTCAACTTAACTGAATTAACTTATTACAACTCAAACTAACTCAACCTAAGGTCCTAAAATTTAGGAATCATTGTACACAGCTCAAGTTAGTCCCACAACTCGAATTAAATAAGCTAACTAAGTGATACTAACTCAGTTAACTCATTCAAGTTGTCTTGTGATGTGGAATTACAATTTTCTCCTAATTTAATTCAAGGGAAAATTAAATTAGGAATTTCTTGTTGCATTTTCAAAACAATAATCCACCCATTTGGATCACCTTCGATTAGTACCACATTGTAAGTTGGCATCCATGCCAATATTTCCCTATTTAGTAGTGGGAATCTTTGGAAATCATTTTAGCAATTTAAAAAATATCAATGGAGGCAAATTGACCGAGGACAGTAATCATGGAAATATTTTATTAATTGCCATTTGATTCTTAATAATATGAAAATTTTGTCCTAGTGAAAATTTTCTAGTTTTGCGCCATTTGAAAGATAATAGTTTTGATCAAATTTGTAGTATGGAAAAAATGCAAAAGGTGAAGAGTTGAAAAATCCATATTTATATGGAAAATGATTGGAGAATTAGATCAATAACCTAAAGGTTTTTGAGTGTTTCCAGTCATAATTACTATCAATTCTTGATAGAATATATTTTTTTGCTTTTTGCTAGATTCTCTTTTACAACTGGAAGAAGTTGGCCTCTGAATTTGGTTGCACTAGTAAAAAAGTGCAGAAATTTGGTAGAAATGGTAACATTTGGGCATTGTAACTTTTAGCTCAAAACTCAAAATTAAGCGTGAGTAAAATTGTTGGGAAAACAACTCATGGGGTAATAAGCGTAAATAAATATATCCTAAATAAGTGTTTGTAATGTTTCCAAAATTGGAAAGAAAAAAGGAATTATAGCCTTGAATTGACAAAAAATGTCCATATGTGTAGTTTCCATAATGCATTATACCAAAAAGAAAAATTTCTCTACAATTTTGGGGATAAAATACATCTAATTGTATGAACATTTTTGCAAATATAATACTATACCAAAGGAACTTTAAGGTGGGAATTTAAATAATTAAATTAATAGAGACTTGGCCTTGGTTGGGCTAAAAATATCATCATGGAGGATGAATAGGACACTTATGTATTCGAGGGAGATACCATGCGTGGATATCTATAGTCTAAATGTAAATATAGATTCCAATGGCATAGAAATCAAGGGTCTCTTTTTGATTATTTGTAGAGACTATAAGAAGTCTAAGAGTGAAATTATAAAGTTGTAGAGCAAACAATGAAAGGCCAATTAAAGCATAGGAGGAGTAGAACTAGTTGAACTATACCATGCTCCAAGGTTTGAAAGATATGAAAGGGTAAATGGATAATTAATAGAGATTAAATAATTCTAGTGAAATAAATAACAATTCAATAAGTCATTTTCTTAAGAGGCCCCATAGCATGAGAAAGGCCTCTAGAGATGGGACATACACACCATCAAAATCCCTTGGCAGTGAGTCATTTGCCTCCAAAGACTCATTAAGTAATTCAAGATGCTCTTCTTATGGGCATACAAGAAAGAATCCATTCAAAGAAATCTTACTTAGAGAATTCACGAAGGTAAAACCCCCTACATTTGATGAAGTAAAATCTAAATAAGAAATTAAGATTTGGCTTCTTAGGATGAGGAAGTATTTCCATTTCCATGGTTATTTTAGACAAAGGTTGGAGTGGTCATATTCAATTTGAATGATAGAGTCATAATTTGGTGACAACATATTATGCAATTTAAGAAAATCAATGAAATAAAAATTGTTTGGAAGCATTTCAATAAGCACTGTCAAAAAAATATATTTTCAAAGATATTATGACTTCGAAGGATTTTCATGAGTTAAAGTGAGAAAATGACCATGGATCAATATGCAAATAGATTATTGGAGATATTGAAGTATGTTAAATATATTGGAGATGAGAATATCAAGATGTAAAGTTACCTAAGTGGATTATCTCAGCGTTATAAAGATAGAGTTGAGTTTGATAAACCTTAAATCTTGAATGAGGCCATTAGAAAGGCTAAGCCTTGTCATCATTAGAATAAATACTAATTAAAGCTACACAATATTTGGAAGGAAAAGAATGAGAAGTTTGAATATTTAAGGAAAGAGGTCAAACCTTCCAAATGTAAAAATTAGCAATTTCGACATGTGATATCCCAAGTTTGATTCCTTCATTAATATGTAATTAGTTATTATTATAATTAAAAATGTGAGAGAAATAATGAATCAACAATAATAAAACATATAGCAACAATATATAAATGAATATACACAATTTATTGTGGAAAGCTCCAAGTGGGCAAAAACCATATTTTAATATATCTATTATATGACCAAAAGCACTTCACAATGTAAGATATCAAGCCTATTTATAGATTTCATTACAAGCATTACCATGGGCCAATACCATGGGTCACAAATACCATGTGCCCAAAAACACCACAATGGGTGAGAAGTACTATGTGTCTGAAAAAACCACTTATTGTAGACCTAACAAGTTTGACTCTATGATCGATTCTATTTTAACTAACAATATCCCCTTTAAACTCGAATTGGGGAATTTCTTTAGATCCAATCCGAGAAACTTGCATGATCTCCTATCACTCTAGGGGTGCACATGTCTCACTAGGTATTACACTCATACACCCATTTACATGTAGCTAAAAAAATTCCATCTCCAAATATTTTTTTTAATATTGTTTCTATTACATCCAGAACCCTAGGAATAACCATTGCTTCTTTGACTAACACTTACAAATCTCCCCATTTTCCCATCTTTATTTTCTCATCTTCCACCATTTGCTACACAACCTCATGCTACATATTTTTCTTGAAAATCCTTGAAAGATTGAACTATTTCCTTTTGATCATCTACATTCTTACGTCCATTTAGCTACATGGCCTCCTTAATCATAACTCGGTCCCAAAAATTATAAATTTTGATATTACTTCACAGTTTCCCCTTTAATAAAAAAATCAACATCTTTGACAACATCAAGCTAGCATAGGACTACAATTGCTACCCTTATATTTATCCAAGTGTTTCATTCGACAACTTGATCCTACATCTTTTCTATGCATGAGAGGGATAACTTCATGTGTTACCATGCCACAATATGTATTCCTGAATAACAAGGCTTGCAAAAAACTTAGGGAATTCAATCTATTTAAGGCTAGGCTATAGAACTTGGACCAAAATTAAATCTTCACTTTTGGTTACTCAAAAACCCTAAGTCCTTAACCATAAGAGATCCATCTACTATGATAATAGTTGTTAGGATAAAATTTGTGAGATAAATAATAAATCAGCAATAATAAAACATATAGAAACAACATATAAATCATGACACATAATTTATCTTGGAAAACCCTAACTAGGAAAAACCATATTGTAATAGATGTATTACTTGGCCAAAATGCACCTTACAAGGGAGGATACCAAGCCTCTTTATTGGCTTCAATACAGGTAATACCATGGGCCAATACCATAAGTCAAAAATACCATTTTCTCAAAAATAACCACTTACTATAGACTTAAACACTTTGACTCTATGATGGAGTCAAGTTTACTTAATAATTATGATGAAACATTTTTTGGTTTAGCATTGGAATTTTAATTACCATGCTCTATATTATGACATGAGGAAGATATGCCATGGAAATGTAAATATTTGTAAATATTGTAATATGCATATAATACAATAACCAAAGTTCACTAAGGTAGGAGCACCTGAAACAAGCTATGATACCATGAGTGGGGAACGTGGAGGGTGATAAAGGAGTTTTGTATGTAAAGATTCCCAAGCCACCATGCTAACTTATTTTGTACTTAACCATTTATTTTCCCTTTGATTTATCTAAAACTAATTATTGTGATCCATGTGGATATTGGTGGCCACCCTCTTATTCCACCTGTACCTCCAATTGGTTTCATCAGTTTCCTTGATTATAGCACAATTTACCATTTTTATCATTTTTTTGGGTCTTGAACTTTCGGAGATGTTTTGACCCCCTAAACTGCATTTTTTTGAGGTCTATAGAAAGCCCCTAATATTGTACTACTTTGAGATACCTTTCTAACAAGGTATTGTACATGCCAAATGAAGATCATACGAGCAAGTTACGACCCTAGGAAGTTGGATGTCCAACTAACCCCAACGCGTGCCACAAAGTCTTGGTGTTCCATCTCCTATGGTTAGGGTTATGGTTGTTTAGGGTTTCCCTTTATTGTTCAATAATAAAAAGGCCCTTAAGCCTCATTGTAACACAGTTTAGAGGCATGTAGCCGCCACATCTCTTCTTAGAGATAACCTACCATCGCCTGTGCTAGTTTATTTCCATTATGTATGTAAGCATGTTTATGTTCTTTGATATTAATGAAATGAAGATTCATTTATGTTGCATCTTTGTATTTATGTTTATATATGTATTCTGTTTTATTCCTACGTAATTTTGGATTGGTGGATCAGAGCGGTCTGCTCTTTCTCTATTTTTCTTTGCATGTCCCCAACGAGGTTAGGGTATAAGGAGTTAGGGCTTGAACTACTTGAACCTTTGCAAGACTAGCCTTACAAACCCTAACGACCTCCCATGGCAGAGGAAAATAAATATGAGGGCGCAGGAGATCATTTCAAAATATTTCTCGAAGAAGCCCTCAGGAGACAAAGGAACGCTATGATGGACAACTTTTCCCAGACCCTTCGGTGGATTCCGACAGGCGACGCATCTTCATCCGGCAGCCACTCTGGAGGCGCCACTCCCTTCAAGGTACAAGTCAACTTTGACATTCCCATATTTGAAGGACAGATAAATGCAGACATCATAGATAGATGGTTAAATATTTTGGAAGGATATTTTTTGGTTCATGATTTTTCCAATAGGGAAAATATTACTTTTTCACTCCTCAAAGTTGCCCCCCATGTCAAGGAAGTGTGGGAAATCTACTGTGAATAAAGGGGCGAGAGAGAAACCTCATTGTTTTCAGATGCACCCACTTGGAATTATTTCTAAGACATCATCAAGGAACAATATTACCCCGTGGGGAGCTATGAGGACATGTACATACAATGGACTATGTTGCAGCAGCAAAGGGATCAAGATGTGCATGAGGTAACAAATCGTTTCCATACCCTGTGCAAAAAGTTGGATATCAAATATTTTGAGAAACATTTGGTGCTCAAGTACCGTAGTCATTTGCACAAATACATTCAGGAGGAAATGGAGTTCCTAGGCATCTCCTCGCTTGGTGCAACATCCCAATATGTTGCCAATATTGAGGAGAAATTCAAGCAGAAGAAGCGAGACTTTGGATATGCGAACCCAAAGCAGAGAAAAAGCACCCCCAAGCCACAAATAAAAGGGCATATTTAGGTTGCAACCCCCTAGGACAAATCCTTGAAGCCACAAGCCCAGAATAATGGGAAGGTGAAGAAATACATCGGCAAGTGGTGTGAGTTCCATAAAACTCCTACTCACAACATGAATGAATGTCGTGCAAAGCAGGCGCTGGTGACCGAACTAAAAGACTCAGAGACGGATGAATTCTCTAATTATAAGATGAAACTCGACAAGGGAACTGACAAGGTAAATTATATCAATGATGTCAAACCCACTGCGATAGTAGCCACCTCCAAGCTCCAAAGGGCAGAACTTGAGGATCCAGAGGAGGGGGAGCACCTCTTCCACTCGCAGATGTGGGTGAAGGGTTCATCGGTGAAGTTCATCGTTGAGAGTTGGATCCAAAAGAACCTAATGTCAACTAGGGTCGTTAAGAGATTTAAGCTGCCAGCAATGTCACACCCATAGTTGTACACCATCAGGTGGCTCCACCAAGGGTGAGATATCTATGTCAGCGAGCAATGTCACCTGCCTTATAGCATCAAACCCTTTGCAGATGAGGTATTGTGCGATGTTTCCCCTTTGGAATTTTCTGATGTTTTATTAAGCCAACCATACCTATGGAAGCATCATGCTATATATTAATCTAGACATCATTCTGTTATTATTACTTTGGGTCAGAAATTGTACATGATACCAGAGGTAGCGCTGCCTACTTCCTTTTATTTGATCTTTGCTAAACAATGCAGTAAGATCATTTCCTAAACTGGGAAATTTGTCTTCCTTATGATTCGTGCTCAAAGCAAGAGGAATATTATGTCCAAATTGACAACCTCCATACAGGTCTCCTCCACACAGCAGTAGCATATGGATAAGGTCGTGGAGGATTACAAGGACATCTTCACCTCACCCACAGGGGTAACCCTACACTGTTAAGTCAATCACTCCATTAATCTTATTTCGAGAACACCACTACCCAATGGACCAATCTATCAATGCTTTGTTCTAGGTAACATCAAAATCAAGAGGAAGATTCAAGAGTTGTTGTAGAAAGGGCACATTAGGCAAAGTTGATCACCCTATGGGAGCCTGATCGTGTTGGTACAAAAGAAGGATGAAACTGGGAGGCTACGTATTGACTATTGTTTGCTAAATAAGATTACTATCCATAATAGGTATCCATCCCACATATGATGGTCTTCTTGATCAACTCAAGCAGGCCAAATATTTCAGTAAGTTTGATTTGAAGTCTAGTTATCACCAGGTACCAATCGAACCCTCTGATGTGTGGAAGAATGCCTTCAAATCCAAGGAGGGCCTTCTCGAATGGTTGTTCATGCCTTTCAAGTTGATGAATGCCCCTGCAACCTTCATGAGACTAATGGACGACATCTTGCGGGCCTTCACCAGCTTGGTTTTGGTAGTGTATTTGTACCACATCTTGATCTTCAGCTAGAGTTGAGAAGAGATCATGTACCATATTCGACATGTCCTTCAAACTCTGTGACAACACAAATCGAGTGCTAATTTGGAGAAATGAAATTTTGGTATGACCCAAATTCAATATCACAAATACATCATTAAGGAGCGGGGTATGCATGTGGACCCAACCAAGATACAAGTTATTCGGGATTAGCTAGCCCCAACCACTCTAACAGAGCTCTTCATCTTTCTGGGTCTTACCAATTCCTATCGTAGGTTTTTGTTGGGATTCTCTCATATCACTTGGTATTTGACTCAAGTCACCAAGGGTAGAGCGAAAGAAAAGTTATTTTGGTATGAATCCCAACATAAGGCATTTACCGAGTTCAAGCAAAGCAAAATGAATTGAAGCATCCCCTCTGGTTTGCACCAGTGCTCACATTACCAAACCTGTAGCAACCATTTCAAATGCCTTTGACTATGTTATTGGCGTAATTCTTACATAGTATGGGCATTCGGTGGGATATCATAGTGAGATACTTTCAGATGCAGTATGAAAGTATCCCACCTATGACAAAGAGATGTATTCCATTATGCAGGCCTGCCAACAATGGAAGCATTACATTCTAGGTGTTATCACTCAGGTTGTTCCCAAAAGTTGTAAGAAAGGGAATACGGCCAAGGTAACCGCAGACCAATCTTTTAGATACAGATTCTAGCCAATCTGCATCCATAGAGGGCTCTCTCTTTATGATTTAGCTTTGTTTTTTAAGGTTTTAGGCTAGTTATGAAGTACAAGGGTTTTGTTTTGAGTTTGGGTGGTGAGATTCAATAGAACAGTGAGGTAAAACTGAAGAGTTCAGTCCATTGGGCATGATGGAGTCAAAAGAAACAGGCTTCCTGGATTCGGTTTCTAACAGAGGATGGCATCACAGAGCAAGGTAGTCAAACATGGAACAATTTAAAGGCTAGAATCAGATGGAATGGGCTCAAATGGGTGAAGGGTAGTTAAGAATCCTTCAACATATTGAAAGAGGGAAAATGGATGCTTACCGACAAAGAGCAGTTAAGAATTCTTTATCAAATAATCAATATGAGAGAATCAGGAAACAGGAGCAATTAAGAATTCACTGTTTATGCTAATTTTGAAGAAAACACAGAGAATAATAAAGATTGAAAACAGAGTGCAGCTAAGCAAATTCTGAATTATCCTTTTTCTTTACCATTTAGATCATGAAACACAGATGATATAGTAAACAGGAAAATTGTAAAACATAAGATATAGGGGACTTATGGATCCATAGGTTGATTCAAGAATCCTATGACAAGTCCTCTGTTTCAATTCCTCATCTAGAAGGCCAGACAACAGTTTGATCCCAACAACTTTTTATTCCAAAGTTCAGAGTTACAACAAAGTCTAAGAAATCTACACATACCCAACCTCTTCAAAACTCTAATGAAGAGGGTATTTATACAACAGAATGTCTCATCAAAGCCATGAGACAATATCTAAGTTTAACCTAGAGTAATTTAAAAGCAAAGTAAAATCAGCTAACTTATGCTATGCTGGAGGCTGGCTCTTTATGGTTCGGCTTGCAGCTGTCCTTTATAGCTTTGTGCCAATTGTTTGTATTAACTATTCTTTAACTTTTGATCTGCTTCTCCTAGTCGGCTCCGATATTCATTAATTCTGATTTGACTTGCCTATAATTCTGCACTGGTACTCTTTAACGCTCCTCTGATACTCTTTGACTTGTTTTCATCTTCTTTAATGCTAAACTGACCTTGCTCACTGCTGTCTGGCAATTCATATTCTTGGACGGTTTCCACTGGCTGGGGCAGCAAGTATCTCTGTTCATCTTTGTTTCCCTCTTTTGTGGGCTTAGAAATCCTCTGTTTTCTTTCAACTATGTCTAAGAGGGAGAAAAACTGCAAAATGGTGGGTTTGTCGAGGCCTAGCTCGTCGATGGAGCTTTGTGATCTGCAAGCAGTTTGAAAGATTGGAACTGAGTTGGCTGATTGCATGCCTAGAGCGCCGCTCTCAGAAAAAATATAACAAAAATGACTCTTTCCCCTTTAATTGACAAAAAGAATTTTTGGCGGGAAAATTTTAATTCAAGGACGGATGACGTCAGCATGATGTCAGCGGGGGGTACGGAACAGACGATGTGGCGGGTGACGTGGCAGGGTGATGTCAGCAAAGGGTCAAGGGGAGGGAAGTAAGCTATTTTTCCCGCACCGCTTATGGGCTTGGGCGGTTTTGGGCTGAGGGGCAACGAACACCGCGGGCGCGTGACACGTGTCCACGGTACGGGGCCAAAACCACTACTTTCCCGGGACTTAACATTCTGCGGTGAAGGGATGGCGAAACGGATCTCTACTATTAGATGCGAGGGCGCTGATCGAATGGTGGTCGCTTATCGGAGATGGCGAATGGTTAATGCGCAGGACCAGCATAATATAATGTGTTTTTTAATGGTTTCGGGGCTGCTTTTATTGGTCGGGGGAATGCTATTAATCAACCCAAATGGTTGATTAATCCATTAATCACGCGGGGATAGGTTATTAATTAACCGGGGGTTAATTAATCCCTGTTTAAGCAATACTATGGTTTATAATTAAACCAGGGCAGGGATATTAACATTTTGGGTTTTTCATGTTATATATACATATTACGGGAAGGGGTTTATATATGGGAGTTATGTAATAAAGTTAGGGTTAATATGAATTTTTGAAACGAAAGCGCTAAGTACAATGTTTAGAAAACTTAGGCTTAAAGGGGAAAAAGAGTTTATGCAAGAAATATGGCTAACCCTAAGTAAAACAGATTCTTACTTAGGCAAACATTATGGAATGAGATGAGTGACTCAGTGATATTAAGTAGATCTCAATATCATTGGGGGAAATTAGCAAACGATTGGGGAAACAGTACGAGGGGAGTTAGTCATGCCTCGCTTGAGCTACACCAAAAATATATGCTAAAGTACTTGTGATAGAGATAAGATTAACACATTTGAAAGACAAAATTTATCACAAGTCTCATTCTGCAACTTCATCCACCTACCCAGCTTACTTAGCCTAACATTTTTTCTTCTTTCTTTTGGGTGCA
Organism: Pinus tabuliformis; assembly: GCA_031772625.1. Classification (NCBI taxonomy): domain Eukaryota; kingdom Viridiplantae; phylum Streptophyta; class Pinopsida; order Pinales; family Pinaceae; genus Pinus; species Pinus tabuliformis. Next base: position 975,635,294 of record CM062810.1, read on the forward strand.
CTTAGACTGGCAAACCCTTTTCAATTTTTATTTTCTTTTCATTGTATGAAAAGCCTATCTAAGTCTGCACTTATTCCTTCCAAGGGCTCAGATTAAACAGTTGAGCGCCTTTTTTCTCTACCTATCTACTTATCTGCCAAGATTAAACAGTTTGGACAGATTTTTATTCTTTATCTAAAACATTCAAACATGAATTGGCCAAGATTAAGCTTTTTTTCCATTCATCAATTGTGGCATGAAGTTAACAAGTTGCACACAATGCTTTATTTTGCAAAAAATGGAATAGTAGTGGCATTTGGACTTGCACACTTTCCTGGTCTTTTTTATTTGGGGTTCATTTCTTTACATTTTTTCTTTTGACCATTAATTTTTTTCACCCTTTGATTTTTCTTTTAGGGTATACCCTCTTTACATTTTTTACATTTTTTTATTTTTTCATAATATGGAAACCTTTACAGCAAGGAAAGGTATCAACATATTACAGAGCTCAACCAATCAATCATGAAAGATGACACCTATAACTATAGGAGTATAACACTGGCACCACTTGGGGATGGCTTTCCCTGATGGAAAGTCAAGAACAACAGGTCAGATGGCCTTATGAATACCTTTTACTGTGCTCTAAAATCTTCCTTTGCTGAAAGTAGAAACTGTACAAAAGGATGCTGTAAAATATATACACTTTTCTTAAAATGATTCAAACAACTGTACATCTGTGCTGGATAGCCTTCACTTTATTTGATCTTATTTTCCTGCTCCCAAGTCTTCTTCTACAATCTAAGATAAACTTAAATGAGGCAAAGCAAAAATGGTAAAGTTCCTTCACTGATTTTCAAAATTTTCTGCACATTCCTCCTCATTCTCCTTGCTGAAATGAACAAGCTGATCACTTCTTTTAAAGCTGTTGAATCTGGATTTCCTTATGTACATGTTAAAGACAAAATCTATCAAAAACTTGAATCAAAGTAATGTTTCAGCATTCGACCATTCACTGGTCCTTCTTCTGTTTCTGTACCATCCAGGCTTTTCAGAAAGTAAGTATTATTGCCTTGCAATACATGGATGATAAATGGCCTTTTCCATAGGAAGTCAAACTTCCCATGTTTTCCTTTGTCTTCTCTTCTGGAATCCCACCTTAGAACTTTGTCTCGAATGTAGAAATCTTCTGCTTTGGTCCTTTTATCAAATATCTTCTTGAGTTTTTCTTGTAACATTTGGGATCTTCGGTGCACTTCTTCTCTAGTCTGCTGCAAATGAATGGTCTTATTTATTCTTCTTTGAATGTCATTGGGTTCCACCTGAGCTTCTTGCAGTAATTTCATTACAGGCACTCCTAAGGATGAAGGAAACACAACCTCCATGCCATAAACCAACACATAAGGGCTGGTTCCAATTGATCTTTTTGTAGTAAGTCTGTCTGCCCATAGTGCATTTGTAAGCTTCGTGTGCCCGTTTTTCTTATTCTCTTCTAGCAATTTCTTGATAATATTGATCAGGCTTTTATTGGAGGACTCAGCTAAACCATTACCTTGAGGGTAATAGGTTGAGAAATGGCCTAAAGTGATATGGTATTTGCTGCAAAAAATTATCAATTTCTTGGATTTGAAGGCAGCATCATTATCGGTTATGATTTTTTCAGGGCAGCCAAACCTAGACAAGATGTTGGTTTCTAGAAATCCTATGATCACTATATCATTGGCTTGTCTAGAAGGAATGGCTTCTATCCATTTTGTAAAATAGTCTGTGGCAGTAAGGATCCATTTATGCTGGCCAGAAGAGGGAGGATAGATTTCTCCAATGAAGTCTAAACTCCATTGTTGAAATGGTCTTTCAGTGGAAATTGGTCTCAAGGGTAAGGGCAACAGCTTTCTTTTGCCTTCAGAAATTTGGCACTTGTGGCACGCAGTGACAAACTTCTTTACATCAGCGAACAAGGTTGGTCAGTAAAATCCAGCCCTTAGGATTTTGTTTGCAGTTGATTTCTAGTAAAGGTGTCCACTGCTGTCCCCTGCATGAAATTCTTTGAGAACTCTGTCAGCTTCTTCTTTTATTAAACAATTCAAAAAAATGCATTCATGATTTTTCCAAAAAAGAGCACCATCTACAATACAGAACTTTGAAGCTTTCATCTTTAAAGACCTTTTCTTTGTTCTGGATAACCCTATAGGAGCCTACAGGTTTAATAATACATGAATTATATCAGCATACCAAGGTGATTCTAAGAAGGCTAGGTTGTTTTCTGGAGTCACCATCTCTTTTTCGTTATCCAGTTCATTGATGTCTAGGGCTTGAAAGTTTGTTTCAATCATGAGTTTGGCTAATCCCTGTCCTTTTATCAGCTTTGTAGGTTTTATTTCAATGTCATACTCCAATATTTTAGCTATCCATTTACCTCATTTGCCTTCAATTCCATCCTGAGTCAGAATTTCTTTAACAACAACATTTGGCACATAGGCTATTACATGTGAGTACAGTATATAAACTCTGAAGTCTTGAATAACTTTCACAAGTGCATAAGCATGTTTTTCCATGATTTTGTAATTCAGAGGCGCATCTCTAAGAGCTTTACTGAAAAAGGCTATGGGTTTTTCGCATACTTGGTCATCTTTTTGAAGTAAAAGAGCTGATATAGTGTGTTCTGATGCAAATGAGAAAATTATGAAATCTCTGTCAAACTTTGGACTTGTGAGGACTGGTGTTCTAGTTAAAGCCAATTTAATTTCTTCAAATGCTTGTTTGGCTTCTGTTGTCCATTTGACCTTTGAATCCTTTTTTAACATGTTGTTTAGCAATCTACTTAATTCAACCAAATTAGATATGAATCTTCTCAAAAAAGTTAATCTTCCCTAGGAAAGCTTGAAGTTCTTTGACATTTATGGGGTGAGGTATTTGCAGAATAGCTTCAATTCTAGCAGGGTCAATTCTGATGCCATCTTTGGAGATGATGTGACCTAACAGTTTGCCTTCTTCTAGACCAAACAGATATTTTTTAGGATTTAATGAAATACCATATTTTCTGCATTTTAGGAACACTTGTCTCAAATAATCTAAATGTTGCTTATCTGATCTAGAAAACACAGTGAGGTCATCTAGATATATAACCAAAAAATCAGGAATTTCTTTGGCAAAATCTATGTCCATTGCTCATTGAAAGGTTGCCCATCCGTTCTTGAGTCCGAATGGCATTTTAACATATTTGAATGTACCCCATGGTGTTGTAAATGCAGCCTTTTCTTGGTCATCAGGGTGAACCAGAATTTGATTAAAACCTGAAAACCCATCCAAAAGTGAGATCCTAGAAGCACCTACTACCCTTTGTAAAATATGATCCATCTTGGGTAAAGGTTAGTTGTCCTTCAAAGGAACCTTGTTTAAATTTCTTAAGTCAACACATAACCTGATTTCTCCTGTTTTCTTCCTTGTGGGCACTAAATTAGACATCCATTCTGAAAATCTGATTGTTAGGACTCAGAATTGACCAATTTTGACCTTATATTTTTGCCATAATATTATCCTTTTCAGTCATAAGTTGTAAGCTTTGATTATATAATGACTTAATCACCCTAATGTACGAAGTAACTTTCTGCATATCTATATGTTTAATTGTTCATTGCATATTCGTGAGTATCTTTATATTTATCTTTGAAAAGCTGACTAAGTTGCCAAGTAATTGTCTTAAGCCTGCAGGAATTATAATTTATAGTTGCTGTAACACCAGAAACAGCAACTACGCAGTTGCCGCAACACCAGAAACAGCAACTACGCAGTTGCTGCAACACCAGAAGCAGCAACTATGCAGTTGCTACAGTCAGCAACAGCAACCATCTAAAGCAGGCTATTTTGCAACAGCTAGGAATAACAAACGGCAACTATCTGAAGAACGCTGACGCGGCATGATCAAGCAGCTGTCTAAAGCGGGTAGAACACAGTTACCATTGCCTAAATCAGGAACAGCATGGGGAAACGATAAAGGAATGCGAGGATCCCAAGAAGACGGTCGAAGTCGGTTACCAGCTGTGTAACAGCCAGAACCTAAGAAAGAATATATTATTATACTGTTGTAACAGCATTCTGTAATTCTTATTTTTGATAGAATGGGTTAACTGAATGAACTGTAATAATCTATTGTAATAGATGTCTCCTCTATAAAGAGGAGACATCTACATTAGAAAGGGAGATAATTATGGTCTGTAAGTGAGATTTTGAGAGACATCAGCAAGTCTGAACTTTATTGTACTTGAATCTTTTGGCAGATGAATAGAAGATTGTTCTGAGCACTTAATCTAGCCTTTGTGTTCTGGGGAATCTTGTGAGAGGGACTGGGCCCACCTTCCTCACAAGATTCACCCATTTACTTTTCTGTCAAGTGTGTAAGTGTGTGATAGTTTCTTTCTGCTGGTACTATGTTTGGATTCTGTAGCATTACCTCTGGTATTTCCATTTTGCTAGTACTCTGTTTCATTAATTGCTTGAAGTTGTGCAAGGATATTTCACCGGTGAATTAGAGTGCAGTGTGTGTTAGCAATCTGGTTACAGGGGCAGGTGCTGAACGTCCTCACCTGGAGGATAGGGTCCTGATCCTCTGCCAACAGAGCATCCATCACTTTTCTTTTCAGATTTGTAATCTTAATTAATTACTTTCATTTTATCGGTACTGTGATAACTTAGCGTAAGAATCACGTATACTACAGCTTTTTAATGCTTTTAGAATTAAGTACATACAGTACGCGGTAGCCTTTGGAATAAAAAGACTTTCCCAGGTTTACAATTAATGTGGTACTTGATAAACAATTCAACTAGCCAACATTTTGGCGCCGTTGCCGGGGAAGGCAACTAGAGATTTCTAAAGGCATTAATGATTTCTTTTTTAGAATAACAGATGCATGAGAGGACGCAAGAAACCTAATTTCACAGGCGGCAAAGGAGGAAGAAAAACTTATATTGACGAAATCATCTCAAAGGCTGAAACATCACAGAGGACAAGTTCCCGGAGACCTCAGATCCAGTATTCCTCACAAACAGATCGACAGACGGAGGAAGTACTAGGACCTGAAAGGAAGCTGGAAGTACCAGAATACACCGAGGAACCGGTAGAAGAACCTGAAGAAACAGAAGACACAGAGGATAAAGCAAGTGATTCAGGAAAAAGACCAATGGAGGATAACAGAACAGAAGGAAGAGGGGAAAATTCGCTCTCTACCCTGGAATTCCCTATTGGGGAGCTCCCGAGAGGAACAACCCCCATGAAAAACATTCCACTCTCAGCATTACCCAACTTTCATGGGTTATCCTCTGAAGACCCGGATGAATTCCTCTTCGAATTCGACATACTATGTAGGAGTTATGATTATGTGAGCGCTAATCAGAAACTAAAACTATTTCCAGCAACACTGAAAGGGAATGCGTTAAGATGGTTTATGAGCCTAGGAGCTCAGGCAATCACTACCTGGGATCAGATGAAAGAGAGATTTCTGGCTAAGTATCAAGATTACTGCCAGATGAGAGAAAGGAAGGAAGAATTGTTTAAAATGGTTCAGAAAGAGGACGAGAATTTGGAAGATTTTGTGGAAAGATTACAGTATAATCTGCAGCGGTCTGACCATCCTAATATGAGTAAAGATATTCTGAAGACTATATTGTTGAAAGGAGTACGAGATGACTGCCTGGACATGTTAAACATGCTGGGAAAAGGGGACATTTCCAAAGAACCCTTTGATGAAATTATCAATCTCTGCATGAGATGTTCAAGGGGGGCAGTAGGCAGATCAAAAAGCAGAGATAATGTATATTCAAGAGTTCAGAAGTCAGCAAGCAGAGGAGCAACAAGGGCTGAAATAGGTAATTTATTAGAAGAATTTAAAACTGAGATGTTAAGCTCTTTTACTTCACAAATTGATGCTCTGCAGGTAAAGAAGAAACAGGCAGAAGCAGAAGCTGCCCTAGCTATTTTTTGTTCCAAATGCAGAGAAAAACACCCACTCAGGGAACGCCCACTGGATAAGATACCTATCTGCACAATCTGCGAGAAGGACCATGAAACCCAGCAATGCCCCTCTCTGCCTGGAATCAAAGCAGCATTGCAGTCAACTGAAGAAGAGGCTGAAGCAGTGTACCTGATGACACAGAGGAGGCAATGGCCACAGAGACAAGGTATGAACTCTAACACAGCATTCAGTCGTTGGAATAATAATTCTCCTTTTCAAACAAACTACCCACCCATGAACCAAATGCAGTACCCACCCTTTAATACAATGAATTTTCCACTTATGCAGCAACCAAATCTTCCTTTTCCTGATCCTACTATATGGAATCCTTGGGCTCCCCAGCAACCATATTTTAATCAATGGAATCCAAACTGGGCAGCCCAACAGATACCATTTCCTCAACAACAGTCTCTTTCCTTACCATCCAATACTCCTCCAAATAACCAGGCAATGAGACCACAGCTGCCTGTACAACCTAACCCCAATCCAAATAACAATAAAGCCCTGCAAGTAATTGACATTCAAAATCAGCCTGTCTCTCCCCTGCAATGTAACGATATCCATCTTCGCTCAGGGAGAATTGTTGAACCCATTATAGATGATATCACTGACTCTGACAAAGAAGAAGTTAGAAAAGAAAAACCAGCTAACAATAATGCTGAAACAGCAGAATCAGCACCTAATAATAATGATCAAACAATAGATCCGCCATTCCCTGAACGGCTGGCTCTCACTAAAACACTTGAGCAACCTACCTTTAACCTTTTAGGAGAGCTACAGAATTTGTATGTTAAAATCCCATTATTGCAAGCATTAAGGGATGTTCCTATTTATGCTAGAACTATTAGAGACATTTGTATAAAAAAACCGGGAAGAAAGGCTAAGGATCCCCTCACAGTTCATGTGATGGGAGAATTAACTGCTTTAATGACCGAAAAAGATTATCCTGTGAAGTATGGTGACCCTGGTCACCCTACAGTAACAGTCTAGGTTGGAAAAACCTTTATCTCTAAAGTTCTAGTAGATTTAGGAGCTGCAATAAATATTATGACACTCGAAACAGCACAATTGCTTCAGTTAAAAAACTTTATTAGGGAAACTCCAACTATCTTAGAGTTGGCTGACCGCTCTACAATTAAACCCGAAGGGGTCATTGAAGATCTTATAATTTCTGTAGAATCCTGGAATTACCCGGCTGACTTTGTGGTGTTATAAACTAAGACAAAGTTGGGGGGTCATCCGTTGATTCTAGGGAGACCTTGGCTGGCTACAGCAGATGCTTTCATCAGCTGTAGATCAGGATCAATGACCATCTCTAATGGGCAGGAAACTAAACAGCTTACCCTCTATCCTCATGCTACACCCATGATTAATAATGACAATTCTGTATGGGTAGACTATGAGGATGAAGAAACCCAACCTATATTGACTATTGGACAAGCCTTGACTTTTAAGGACTCCACCAAAGATGAATTAATCAGCAGCTTTATTTCTGAACCCTCTTCGGTCAGCCCTGAAACATATAATCACTTCACTGCAATCTTAGAATCTGAATCCCAGCAGAACATGAGAGATGAAAACTTATTTTAGACAGCAGTAGGCAGCCCTTCCAAAAGTACAACAATTGAAATTGAGCCTGGCAAAACATTAAATATAAATCCTGACTTGACTGATAATGAAAAACAGCAATTAATAAAGTTACTCCAAGAAAATAAAGAGGCATTTGCATGGGACTACACAGACATGAAAGGGATCTCCCCTGAACTATGCACTCACCGTATTTATATTAAGGAGGGATCCCAGCCAGTCTGTCAACCCCAGCGAAGAATGAACCCCAACCTTAGATAAATTGTGAAGGAGGAACTTCAAAAACTCTTGAATGCAGGATTTATATACCCTATATCTGATAGTGAGTGGGTTTCCCCACTTGTAATTGTACCCAAGAAAAATGGGAAATGGAGAGTATGTGTGGATTACAGAGCATTGAATAAAGCCACCCAAAAAGACCATTTCCCTTTACCATTTATTGATCAGGTATTGGATAATTTAGCAGGTAAGAAATTCTTTTCATTCTTGGATGGGTTTAGTGGATATAATCAGATTAAGATTGCACCCCAGGACCAGGACAAGACCACATTTACTAGCCCATGGGGGACCTTTGCTTACAGAGTACTTCCATTTGGGCTATGTAACGCTCCAGCAACATTACAAAGAGCGGTGATAGGGATCTTTTCTGATATGTTAAATGATTCATTAGAAATATTTATGGATGAATTTACCCCTTATGGAGTGAATTTTGAGGATGCACTGCAGAATCTTGAAAAAGTACTTAAGCAGTGTATAGAAGCACACCTTGCCTTAAGCACTGAAAAGTGCCATATGATGATGAATCAAGGTATTGTATTGGGTCACTTTGTTTCATTTTTAGGAATTCAAGTCGATCCAGCTAAAATACAGGTAATTCAGAACCTTCCTATCCCCAAAACACAAACTGATGTAAGAAGCTTTTTAGGACATGCCGGATACTATAGACGATTTATTAAGGATTTTTCCAAAATAGCTTCTCCTCTATTTGTGTTGTTAATGGAAAATGCTAAATTTAAGTGGACTGATGATTGTGAAAATGCATTCAATAAACTTAAACATCAGTTGTCCGCAGCTCCCATTTTGAGAGGACCTGATTGGGCATTACCCTTTCATATCTCCTCTGATGCCTCAGACATGGCAATTGGAGCTGTCCTGGGTCAGGAAGAAAACAGTCTCCCCTATGCCATCTATTTTATTAGCAAGAACATGACACCAGCTGAGATAAATTACACAGTTACTGAGAAGGAATTTCTAGCAGTTATTTATGCTATTAATAAATTTCGACATTATATTACTGGCTACACTACTTTTGTGCATACTGATCACTCGGCCATTAAGTATTTAATGAATAAATCAGTTACAAATGCCCGAGTCACCAGATGGTTATTACTATTACAAGAATTTGATATCACAATTGTAGATAGGCCAGGAAAAGAAAATGTAGTTGTTGATTTCCTTTCTCATTTAAAAACTGATGAAAATGCTCCAATAGATGATTCTTTTCCTGATGAGTATTTATTTGCAGTATCTGCTCACTCACCTTGGTATGCAGACATTGCAATTATCTAGTTGCAGGAAAATTACCATCACACCTATCACACAGGGAAAGAAGAAAGATCATCCAGCAAAGTGCTAGGTACAGCTGGATAAGCGGGTGTCTGTTCCACACAGGAATAGATCAAGAAATCCGGAGATGCATTGGGGAAGACGAGATTTATGATATACTAAAAGCTTGTCACGATGGCCCTTGTGGAGGACATTTTGCAGACAAAAGAACAGCACACAAGGTACTTAGAATGGGTTATTATTGGCCATCACTTTTTAAAGATGCCAGAAAATATGTGAAGGCTTGCGACAGCTGTCAAAGAATGGGCCAGCCTAACCATAGGGATGAAATTCCACTTAATCCCCAGGTAACTCTTGAACCTTTTGAGAAATGGGCATTAGATTTTATAGGTCCCATTAATCCTCCATCTAATCAAAGAGTGTACATATTAGTATGCACGGATTATATGACTAAATGGGTAGAGGCCAAAGCACTCATTAAAGCTAATGAAGAAGCAGTACTAACATTCTTATTTGAAGAAATCTTTGTTAGATTTGGACTACCCAGAGAATTAGTCACTGATGGAGGACCTCCTTTTAATTCTCATGGCTTCAAAAATACGCTCCAAAAATATCATATCAAGCACAAAATGACTACACCGTACCACCCCCAAGAAAATGGGCAGGTGGAAAGTACCAACAAGGTCATAGAAGCCATTTTAACAAAAACGATAAAGGAGAATAGAAGGGACTGGTTTCAGAGGTTGCCCGAGGCTCTATGGGCCTATAGAACCACTTGGAGGAATACAACAGGCTTTTCACCCTATGAATTAGTTTTTGGAAAGAATGCTATTTTCCCTGTAGAGTTTGAGATTAAAACCTTAAGAACTGCCTTAGCTGTTAACCTTGATTTAATTGATGCACAGACAGCCAGGTTGCAGCAGCTTCAGGAATTGGATGAGAAAAGACTGGATGCCGTCCATCAAACAACTATGATACAGCAACAAAGAAGCAGATGGCATGACAGAACCATCAAGCAAAAGCAGTTCCAGAAAGGTAACTGGGCTCTACTTTATGATTCCCGTTTCGAGAATTTCCAAGGGAAGCTAAGAACAAGGTGGTTAGGGCCGTATGAAGTGGATGCTATTTTTCCAAATGGAACAGTTAGACTTTTAACAATTGATGGAAGCAGAACACCACTGTTAGTGAATGGCTACCGACTTCGGTTATATCAGCGGCCGGTTTCCAAAGAAGATTTTAAAGCCACTTGCATGGCAATAAAACAGTATTCTTTTCCAGGGGAACTTGATGTCCCTCAAAGCACTTGAGTTTCTATTATTTATGTAATTTTTTAGGTTAGATATTCTTTTTTTTAAGAAACTAATAAATCCTGCCAAGGATTGCGATATTACATTTCAGTATTTTGCAGATTTTAGCTTGGGAAGTAGCTGAGAACAAAAGTTTCAAAGGAATTACTTTGCGGACTCGGGACTCCCATTGCTGCAACACCATTTCCCCGTTGCTGCAACACCACTCCTGTTGCTGCAACACCATTCCCTGTTGCTGCAACACCATTTCCTGTTGCTGCAACACCATTCCCCGTTGCTGCAACACCACTCCTGTTGCTGCAACACCATTCCCTGTTGCTGCAACACCATTTCCATTGCTCCGACACCATTCCTGTTGCTGCAACACCATTCCTATTGCTCCAGCACATTTCCCATTTTTACAAACGTCTAACATCATTCCCTGTTGCCACAACAACAATTTTCCGTTGCTACAACATCAATCCCAGTGCTACAACATCGCTTCCCGATCATGGAATACCCTTCCCAGCAAATTTCCTCACGTACAAAAACACCAGTCTTACCACTTCAGCCCCCAAGGAACAAATTTTGATAAAATATACCACTTCTTGTGATGATTACAGCACCCTACTATCACTTCCCGTCATTATCATTACAAATCGCCGGTATTCCCATGCTTTTAGATCCGCGGTAATCATTATGATCCAGCAGAAGACAAGACAAGACTTTTTGACGCAGCAATCAAAAAGGTAAAATACGAAGGTACGCATGATTATGTATGGACATTAAATAATAGATAATGCGGAGAAGTTGATAGGACTATCAAATAATTGTACTTCCAATCATATCACTTACACGTAGGAGGGGGGGATTACCAAAGCAACTCTCATAATGACATACTACGCCAACTACCGCCACCCTTAACTCTCCCGGTAATATGTAAAAGCCACCCTATCACGGCATGTTACCATTTGCGACGTTTTACTCTGAACTGAAATTGGAAGCTCGGCTCTGAACTCTGAAATTTACTGAAACAACAGCTATGGGAGGAACCCTCATTACACATGAACCTGGCACGACAGCAGTCCTTGAACTCTATCCGGAGATTTATCAAATTTTCTTGCAAGCGGGATGGATAGAGTACTTCAGGAGACTTCCGGACTTTGACGCGCAGCAAGTCCTTGAATTTGCATGCAATTTAACAGAAGGATTCTCTGTCATCCAGGGAGTTCAAATCCCAGTCACGGAGGAAATTATAGCCCAAGTTACCGGGCTACCAGCTAATGGCACACGGTGGTTCAGCAGAAAGCACCTGATTCTTAATGCGCAGCAGGATTTTCTCCGACCAGGCGAGCAGGTAGAGCCCAAAGGCAGAGGCGTAGCACTTCGGTCGTTACCTCAACCGTGGCCGAAAGTCGCTGAATTTGTCAAGCAATATCTGACGTGCGAAGGCCGCTACCAGGTAATTTACCAGCACGACTTCGTCCTGTTGAATCATTTGAGAAATGGTCAGTTAATAAACATGCCATATTATCTATTGGGTTGTCTCAAAAACATGTCACGTTATGCTGTTAACGCAAAGCGTCCACTTCTTTCCTTAAAACACCACCGCTTAGCCCAATTGCTGATTAATAGAGCCCTCGCTCTAAATAACCCTCCACCCCCCATTAATCCCCATCAGGAGGCAGAAATTCCACAGCCGGAACATGAAATTCCTCATCAAGAAGAGGAAATTCTTCACCAAGCTGAGGACACACCTCAGCAAGATGAAGAACTTCCTCAGCAAACGGAGGACATGCCTGAACAAATCCCTCTAGAAAACCCTCAGCAAGCAGAGCACATTCCTGAACAACTCCAACAAACACCCCCGCAAGTTGCTGAGAATGAACAAGCAGCAGTAGAAATAACCACGAGAACAACCCCATCTCCCAAAAGAACCAATCCTTCCATTCCCATACTTGGTATTTCTACTGATGACTCCGATGACAATATCCCTATTACCCTGCTTAAACGAAAAAGGCAGCAGGAAAAGAAAACCCCATCGAAAAGAAGAAGAACTAGGGTTTCAGCTAAGGCATCTACTACTCTGGCTATTGTCCCCATCCTAAAGAAAGCTAGCCTAAAGAGAAAAACGCCTGAATTCCCTGCTTCTCTACCAAAGCGAAGAACTCGGTCATCGGTAGCAGCTGAATCTCCTAATTCCCCCAGTTCACCGCCCATCACTATAAGGATCCGCACTCCCACCAGTCCTCAAAACTCCTCTCCCTCACCCTCGGAAGCTGAGATGCAGAGTGTTCATAGCTTCGTGACATCATATTTTAAGACAGCTGACACACAAGAACCAACTGCCGACACCCAAGGTAATAGTGACCAAATGGCTGCAACACAAGAAATAGCCACTACCCCAGGTGACACACAAGAACCACCTGTGGGGAATAGTGATCAAAATGATGAAACACAACCTCTGCCTCCACTGGAATCTACTGCTCCACAAGACCAGCCTACCATACCTGCCCTGCAGGAAGAAATTGAATTTTTGAAATCTCAGATTCAAGACTATCAAGAGGAAATAATAAGGGTTAAGGAAGCATATCAGAATGAATTCAGTCTGCATGTTTTAGCACGAGTAGCGTCTGCAGCAGAGAAAAGTAAGGATAATGAATATGTGTGTACCAATTGTGGTGAAATATATACTCAAGCAGGATATAAGGTAGTGGCGGAACCAATGAAGGAAGCCTCCGCTGTTGTAGATGAAACAAAAGAGCCTGCTGTTAAACAGACGGAAATGCCACAATCCTCTGCTGAAATAAAAAAACCTGTTGTCACACAAGAACCAACAGGCTCTCCAGAAAAGGTGCACGCAGAAGAACCTGTTGTCACACAAGAACCAACAGGTTCTCCAGAGAAGATGCAGGACCAAACAGAGGAGCTTACTAACACACAAGAACCAGTAAGTTCCCCAGAAACTGCACAAGACCAAACTGAAGAGCTTACTGACACACAAGAACCAGTAAGTTCCCCAGAAACTGCACAGGTCCGAACAGAAGAGCTTACTGACACACAAGAACCAGTAAGTTCTCCAGAGATTGCGCAAGAACAAACAGAAGAGCTTGCTGACACACAAGAACCAGCAAGTTCCCCAGAAACTATGCAGGAAGAAACAAGGAATAAGAAAGAGGAGAATACAGATTCACTCCGGCCTACCCAAATTGCTATGGAAGAAGTAGTTACACAAGAATCAGGAAATGAAGAAGAAAACACAGACTCATCTCGGCCCACTCAAAGTGTCATGGAACGAGAGGAAGAAATAGAAGAAAATAAGGAAAAAGGTATAGACTCACCCCGGCCTACCCAAACTGTTATGGAGAAAGAAGAAATAGTTTCAGGAGGAAATGAAGAAAAATTGGACTCACCCAGCCCTATTCAAATTGCCAAGGAACGAGAAGAAGAAGAAGGAAATGAGGAAAAAGGCACAGACTCACCCCGGCCCACCCAAATCACCATGGAACAAAATGAATCAGTACAACAGGAAGAAGAGACACTAGCCAGAAATGAAGAAAAAGATGTTGGATCATCCCAGCCTACTCCAACAGAGCAGATTATCCTTGTTGATGCCTTTACACAAACAGAGCTTCCCTCTGTTAGTGATGTATGCACAGAAACAGATAGTTTTCAAGCATTAAAAGGAAAGTGGTGGAGAGAATATGAGCAGTCACAAGGCAAAGCATTCCAACAGCAAAAAGGGATCTGGTTTAGTTATGCATACAAGAACTGGGAAGCACTTGAGCAGTGCAGAGCCCAGTATAAAGAAATCAAGGAACTAAAAGCCAGATTGACCCAGATGTTTGAGTTATTCCAAAGAATACTTGCCACAAGGAAACCCTCTTTTAATTATGCAACATTTTTGAGGGAAAGACTCACATTTTTACAGATAAAGGCTGTCAAAGAAGGTAGACCTCATCAGGTAGTTACATCAGAGCAGTTTATGCAAACCTTTGCAGAGGCACCTAAAAATGATCAAAATTTGTTATGCGAGCTCTATCTCCATAATGAAGCCATGTCCGAAGAAAGAAATATGAATATGATACCTGTAGTTGGCGACATACAGCTGAGAGCCTTTATCTCCTTTTTAGCTAACCAACTTACATGGCAGAACGCCTTTGCTTCAGCTCAACATAATGAACAGAATTGTCTTCTGTGGATTAGAGTTGAACCGCAGAACACAGCCACCTTCATTGCACAACACCTGAGAATGGTAAGTGATCCTGAAATGAAGGACCACGTTAAGCAACTGCAAGCAATGGTCCTGAGAGACTGTCAGCATTATGTAAAGACTAAGGCATCCTTGGCTGTCAAGGCAAACAAACTGTTTTGGGAGAACTGCCCCAAGGAGAGGCAGGAATATCACCCTTATAATCCACCTAATTTGCAGGTAGCACTCTCAAGGGTACCTCATTATGTTAAATGCATGCAACACTGTGCTGAAAATTGGATGGGTTACAGATTTAAATTTCCACTTTTATGGCTATCTGGTGAACAATACAAGGGCCAGTTTGGATTATCCAACAGGGAAGAAGCAGCAGCATGGAGGCAAATACAGACTGTCTGTGGATTCAGGAAGAACTTTGATGCCACTTCCTATAACTATTGTCTCAGTAATCTACATTGTTCATCCCAGTACTCCGACTCAAACTCAAAGTAGGCATTGCATAGGGACATGCAATCTCTTCAGTTGGGGGGGATGTTAGGACTCAGAATTGACCAATTTTGACCTTATATTTTTGCCATAATATTATCCTTTTCAGTCATAAGTTGTAAGCTTTGATTACATAATGACTTAATCACCCCAAGGTACGAAGTAACTTTCCGCATATCTATATGTTTAATTGTTCATTGCATATTCATGAGTATCTTTATATTTATCTTTGAAAAGCTGACTAAGTTGCCAAGTAATTGTCTTAAGCCTGCAGGAATTATAATTTATAGTTGTTGTAACACCAGAAATAACAACTACGCAGTTGTCGCAACACCAGAAACAACAACTACGCAGTTGCTGCAACACCAGAAGCAGCAACTACGCAGTTGCTACAGTCAGCAACAATAACCATCTAAAGCAGGCTATT
Organism: Pinus tabuliformis; assembly: GCA_031772625.1. Taxonomy (NCBI): domain Eukaryota; kingdom Viridiplantae; phylum Streptophyta; class Pinopsida; order Pinales; family Pinaceae; genus Pinus; species Pinus tabuliformis. The sequence goes on from CM062810.1 coordinate 975,650,840, forward strand.
TTGCAACAGCTGGGAATAACAAACGGCAACTATCTGAAGAACGCTGACGCGGCATGATCAAGCAGCTGTCTAAAGCGGGTAGAACACAGTTACCATTGCCTAAATCAGGAACAGCATGGGGAAACGATAAAGGAATGCGAGGATCCCAAGAAGACGGTCGAAGTCGGTTACCAGCTGTGTAACAGCCAGAACCTAAGAAAGAATATATTATTATACTGTTGTAACAGCGTTCTGTAATTCTTATTTTTGATAGAATGGGTTAACTGAATGAACTGTAATAATCTATTGTAATAGATGTCTCCTCTATAAAGAGGAGACATCTACATTAGAAAGGGAGATAATTGTGGTCTGTAAGTGAGATTTTGAGAGACATCAGCAAGTCTGAACTTTATTGTACTTGAATCTTTTGGCAGATGAATAGAAGATTGTTCTGAGCACTTAATCTAGCCTTTGTGTTCTGGGGAATCTTGTGAGAGGGACTGGGCCCACCTTCCTCACAAGATTCACCCATTTACTTTTCTGTCAAGTGTGTAAGTGTGTGATAGTTTCTTTCTGCTGGTACTCTGTTTGGATTCTGTAGCATTACCTCTGGTATTTCCGTTTTGCTAGTACTCTGTTTCATTAATTGCTTGAAGTTGTGCAAGGATATTTCACCGGTGAATTAGAGTGCAGTGTGTGTTAGCAATCTGGTTACAGGGGCAGGTGCTGAACGTCCTCCCCTGGAGGATAGGGTCCTGCTCCTCTGCCAACAGAGAACCCATCACTTTGCTTTTCAAATTTGTAATCTTAATTAATTACTTTCATTTTATCGGTACTGTGATAACTTAGCGTAAGAATCACGTATACTACAGCTTTTTAATGCTTTTAGAATTAAGTACATACAGTACGCGGTAGCCTTTGGAATAAAAAGACTTTCCCAGGTTGACAATTAATGTGGTACTTGATAAACAATTCAACTAGCCAACACTGATTGGAGCAATTATCCCTGCATCATGCATTCGTCTTATTTCTTTTTCTATTAAAGGCAGTAGTACAGGGTTGATTAATCTGAGTTTCTATTTGAATGGTTTTTGATTTTCTTTGAGGGGTATTGTACGCTGAATTATAGAGGTGTCATATGATTTCAGATCTTCATAGTTCTAGCCGAAAACATCCTGGAATTCTTTGATCAGTTCAACATACTTCAGTTTTTTATCAGGGGGCAAAGGTTTGGACAATTTTATCATTTTTGGGTTCTGTTTAGTTCCTATGTTGTAGTCTTCAATGTCTGCTTTTAGAGGTTCCATTTGAGATTTCTAAGGAATGTCGTTAAAATCAAAGAGATCTTCCAAAGGAGTTAATCCTTTGGGCAAACGACTGTCTTTCAAATTAATAATTTCAACTTCTCCTTCAATAATTTCATCGACATCTGTTTCTTTTAGAACTTGTATTTCCTCTTTGGTAAATTTTGTTGGATGAAGTATTTAACTTGTATTTTCTGCTGAAATTTTTGTTTGTATCTGAGTTGTTGGATCAAGTTCACTAATTGCGTCTTCATCTGAGTTAGTGCTGGAAAATTCCTCTTCTAGGGTCAAAAAATTGTTGATCTGTTTATCATTGTCAAACACCTGCCAGTTCTTCAAATTATCAGGTATGGCTGGCCTGTGCCTAATTTCTGCTGTGAATCAATGATTTGGTTCAAATGGCAGTTTACAGGTGCTGGCAAACATTGCTAGACTATGAGCTTGCAAGTTATATTTTCTTGGAATTTTGATAAGCTGAGTTTCCAAAAATGTGTTGAGGATTTCTATGGCCGCTCCTCTGTATTCTTTTAATCTGGGATCATTTGTCAAGAATTTCCCTTTTATCTGTTGGATGATTAAATCAGAATCTCCTAAGATTGACACTCTAGTTGCTCCCAATTTCTTCAGCAGTTTAAGACCTAGCAACAGAGCTTCATATTCAGCCATATTATTAGTGCATCTGAAGTTTAATCTGTAGGCATGGCCTTCAGCATGATTATTTTCAAGATTGTGCACCCAGACTCATGCCCCTGCTCCTAATTTGTTCACATAACCATCAAATTCCAAGCACCAAAGGGTTTCATGTTTATAATTTGTATCTGAACTTTCAGGGGTCTGCTCAATATGGAGATCGGGTTTGTCAGTTTCTTCTGGATTAGGCAACGTTTCATGATTTTCAGAGATCTCTTGGATTCAGGCACTGGACTTTTCATGTGCTGTTTTTTCTGTTTCATCTTTTATTGCATGTGGGGGATCAATTTCAGCATTGTAAAGGATAAAAGAATCCATATCTAAATGTACTGAGTAGATAGGGAAATTTTGAGGTTTCTCTTGACTACTTACTACATATTTCATTAAGGTTTCTCTGTATAGTGTTTTTGGTTGACCGAACACTGAAATAGTAGCATAAGACATGTCTAACTGTAGAGATCCTTGAAGCTTTGCACCCCAAGATCTAGACAATAACATACCATACTTTGGAGGAATATCTGCTACCACTATGTCCATCAAGATGGTTTTGGCAGGATATTGGACTAGTGACACACACAAATCTTTGATTAAACCCAAACATTTGACCTAACTTGAATCAAAAGAGAAAAGATATTTATATGGTCTGGTGATGTCAAGGTCAAGCTTCTCCATTACAGATTTAGGCATTAAGTTATGGGAAGCACCAAAATCAAACATGGCATTATGAAGGATTTTATCATGTATTTTCAAAGCCACATAGAAAGGAGGAACTTCTTCCTCTGTTGTTTTTCCATTTACTTCTGGGCCAAATATCAATTCGGGTTGGTCATCAAAAACGTTTACAGAATCTTCGTTCATAGAAATTTTGAGTGATCAGCTGATTTGACTTCTGTAGACATCATGTTTAGCTAATTCTGATTTTTGGAACAACTATCTTTAGTTTGCCTACTTCTGTCTCAAGATTGAAAGGTTTCTAAGTCTGAGTTTTTGCATTTTGGACAGTTGAATTATCTGTGTTTTTCTCTTCTTCGGGACTGGGATTAGGGGCTGAAATTTCTTCCAAATCAAGTTCTAGAGGTTGTTTTTCTTTTTCTTTAGCAGGAATAGTAGTGGAAGGTTTTCTGTTAGGTGGTTGATTGTCTGATATGTCTTCAACGATTGGATTATTAAGGTTAGGACCTGTTTTAGCAAGAATATGTACAGGGGGGTTACTGATCTTACCTTTGTTACGCTGCTTGGTATCTTCCTGTTTGTTGATTTCAGGGACATCTATTCTTCTGCTCCTCAGATTGTATTTTTTGTGGACTTCGTAAATGGTTGTATCATATCCCTCCCTAAAGTCTAGTTATCACCAGGTACCAATCGAACCCTCTGATGTGTGGAAGAATGCCTTCAAATCCAAGGAGGGCCTTTTCAAATGGTTGTTCATGCCTTTCAGGTTGATGAATGCCCCTGCACCCTTCATGAGACTAATGGACGACATCTTGCGGGTCTTCACCAACTTGGTTTTGGTAGTGTATTTGTACCACATCTTGATCTTCAGCTAGAGTTGAGAAGAGATCATGTACCATATTCGACATGTCCTTCAAACTCTGTGACAACGCAAATCGAGTGCCAATTTGGAGAAATGCAATTTTGGTATGACCCAAATTCAATATCTCAAATACATCATTAAGGAGCGGGGTATGCATGTGGACCCAACCAATATACAAGCTATTCGGTATTAGCTAGCCCCAACCACTCTAACAGAGCTCTTCATCTTTCTGGGTCTTACCAATTCCTATCGTAGGTTTGTGTTGGGATTCTCTCATATCACTTGGTATTTGACTCAAGTCACCAAGGGTAGAGCGAAAGAAAATTTATTTTGGTATGAATCCCAACATAAGGCATTTACCAAGTTCAAGCAGAGAAAAATGAATTGAAGCATCCCCTCTGCTTTGCACCAGTGCTCACATTACCAAACCTGTAGCAACCATTTCAAATGCCTTTGACTATGTTATTGGCGTAATTCTTACATAGTATGGGCATTCGGTGGCATATCATAGTGAGACACTTTCAGATGTAATATGAAAGTATCCCACCTATGACAAAGAGATGTATTCCATTATGCAGGCCTGCCAACAATAGAAGCATTACATTCTAGGTGTTATCACTCAGGTTGTTCCCAAAAGTTGTAAGAAAGGGAATACGGTCGAGATAACCACAAACCAATCTTTTAGATACAGATTCTAGCCAATCTTCATCCAGATAGGGCTCTCTCTTTATGATTTAGCTTTGTTGTTTAAGGTTTTAGGCTAGTTATGAAGTACAAGGGTTTTGTTTTGAGTTTGGGTGGTGAGATTCAATAGAACAGTGAGGTAAAACTGAAGAGTTCAGTCCATCGGGCATGATGGAGTCAAAAGAAGTGGGCTTCCTGGATTCGGTTTCTAACAGAGGATGGCATCACAGAGCAAGGTAGTCAAACATGGAACAATTTAAGGCTGGAATCAGATGGAATGGGCTCAAATGGATGAAGGGAAGTTAAGAATCCTTCAACATATTGAAAGAGGGAAAATGGATGCTTACCGACAGACAGCAGTTAAGAATTATTTATCAAATAATCAATATGAGAGAATCGGGAAACATGAGCAATTAAGAATTCACTTTTTATGCTAATTCTGAAGAAAACACAGAGAATAATAAAGATTGAAAACAGAGTGTAGTTAAGCAAATTCTGAATTATCCTTTTTCTTTACCATTTAGATCATGAAACACAGATGATATAGTAAACAGGAAAACTGTAAAACATAAGATATAGGGGACTTATTGATCCATAGGTTGATTCAAGAATTCTGTAACAGGTCCTCTGTTTCGATTCCTCATCCAGAAGGCCAGACAACAGTTTGATCCCAACAGCTTTTATTCCAAAGTTCAAAGTTACAACAAAGTCTAGGAAATCTACACATACCCAACCTCTTCAAAACTCTAATGAAGAGGGTATTTATACAACAAAAAATATGTACAACAGAATGTCTCATCAAAGCCATGAGACAATATCTAAGTTTAACCTAGAGTAATTTACAAGCAAAGTAAAAACAGCTAATTTATGTTGTGCTGGAGGCTGGCTCTTTATGGTTCGGCTTGCAGCTGTCCTTTATAGCTTTGTGCCAATTGTTTGTATTAATTGTTCTTTAACTTCTGATCTGCTTCTCCTAGTCTGCTCCGATATTCATTAATTCTGATTTGACTTGCCTTTAATTCTACGCTGATACACTTTAACGCTCCTCTAATACTCTTTGACTTGTTTTCATCTTCTTTAATGCTGAACTGACCTTGCTCACCGTCATCCGGAAATTCATATTCTTGGACGGTTTCCACTGGCTGGGGCAGCAAGTATCTCTATTCATCTCTGTTTCCCTCTTTTACGGGCTTAGAAATCCTCTGTTTGCTTTCAACTGTGTCTAAGAGGGAGAAAAACTGCAAAATGGCGGGTTTTTCGAGGTCGAGCTCATCGATGGAGCTTTGTGATCTACAGGCGGTTTGAAACATTGGAACTGAGTCGGCCGATTGCATGCTTGGAGCGCCACTCATAGAAAAAATATAACAAAAATGACTCTTTCCCCTTTAATTGACAAAAATAATTTTTGGTGGGAAAATTTTAATTCAAGGACGGATGACGTCAGCATGACATCAGCGGGGGGTACGGAATGGACGACGTGGCGAGTGACGTGGTAGGGTGACATTAGTGAAGGGTCAGCGGGAGGGTGGTAAGCTGTTTTGCCCGCACCGCTTATGGGCTTAGGCGGTTTTGGGTGGAGGGGCAGCGAACACCGCGGGCGCGCGACACGTGTCCATGGTATGGGGCAAAAACCATTGCTTTCCCGGGACTTAACATTCGGCGGCAGAGGGCTGGCGAAATGGATCTCCGTCGTTGGATGCGAGGGCGCCGATCGGACGGTGGGCGCTTAGCGAAGATGGCGGATGGTTAACGCACGGGACCGGCATAATATAATGTGTTTTTTAATGGTTTCGGGGCTACTTTTATTGGTCGGGAGAATGTTATTAATCAACCCAAATGGTTGATTAATCCATTAATCGCGCGGGGACAGGTTATTAATTAACCGGGGGTTAATTAATCCCTGTTTAAGCAATACTATGGTTTATAATTAAACCGGGGCGGGGATATTAACATTTTGGGTTTTTCATGTTATATATACATATTACGGGAAGGGGTTTATGTATGGGAGTTATGTAGTAAAGTTAGGGTTAATATGAATTTTTTAAACGAAAGCGCTAAGTACAATGTTTAGAAAACTTAGGTTTAAAGGGGAAAAAGAGTTTATGCAAGAAATATGGCTAACCCTAAGTAAAACTGATTCTTACTTAAGCAAACGTTATGGAATGAGATGAGTGACTCAGTGATATTAAGTTGATCTCAATATCATTGGGGGAAATTAGCAAATGATTGGGGAAACAGTACGAGGGGAGTTAGTCATGCCTCGCTTGAGCTGCACCAAAAATATCTGCTAAAGTACGTGTGATAGAGATAAGATTAACACATTTGAGAGACAAAATTTATCACAAGTCTCATTTTGTAACTTCATCCACCTACCCAGCTTACTTAGCCTAACATTTTTTCTTCTTTTTTTTGGGTGCACTTATACTGGCAAACCCTTTTCAACTTTTATTTTCTTTTCATTGTATGGAAAGCCTATCTAAGTCTGCACTTATTCCTTCCAAGGGCTCAGATTAAACAGTTGAGCTCCTTTGTTTCTCTACCTATCTACTTATCTGCCAAGATTAAACAGTTTGGACAGATTTTTATTCTCTATCTAAAACATGAAATTCAAACATGAATTGGCCAAGATTAAGCTGTTTCGCCATTCATCAATTGTGGCATGAAGTTAACAAGCTGCACACAATGCTTTATTTTGCAAAAAATGGAATAGTAGTGGCATTTGGACTTGCACACTTTCCTGGTCTTTTTTATTTGGGGTTCATTTCTTTACATTTTTTCTTTTGACCATTAATTTTTTTCACCCTTTGATTTTTCTTTTAGGGTATACCCTCTTTACATTTTTTACATTTTTTTATTTTTTCATAATATGGAAACCTTTACAGAAAGGAAAGTTATGAACATATTACAGAGCTCAACCAGTCAATCATGAAATATGACACCTATAACTATAGGAGTATAACACTAGGGAAGGAAATGGTCATCCACACAGACCCTTACAATTTATACAGACATAAGGAAAGTTGCATAATGATCGTCATCATAAATGGTCAACATATTTACAACAGTTCCATTAAAACATTAAGTACAAGAAGGGAAACACCAATAATGTTGCACACTGCCTCATCTGACCATTGGTTATGGCGTTGACCACTATGCTTAACTTTTTTAGATACGAGACTTTAGGATGGACGCATTTTTATAAGAGTGATCCACAATTTGACACCACATACTAGATGCTCCTGGAAGATAAGCAAGTTCCAAACTTTCACGTCTAGGAGGCATTGTTATGCCACCTGGGAAACCTCTATGTTCCTTCAAGTGAGTGTGCCAAGATGATTTTGGAGTCACGCTTTAGTCGGGTTGCTGGACTTTTTGGAGTAGAAAAGACAGTGGTAGTGCTACATAAGTAATTTTATTGGCCAAACCTTTGAAAGGATGTTGGGAAGTACATCAAATCCTGCACTGCCTATGCCATTGAAAAGCCTACAATCAAGAAGCAGGGCTTGTATACTCCTTCTCCTACTTCTATCCAGCCCTACGAATCCATCTCCATTGATTACATGCCAGGCCTTCCTTCTACCAAGAGTGGAAATAACTATGTTTTAATGGTTGTCAACATATTCTCTAAGATGGCCATTCGAGCGGGCTACAAGAAGAGTATCACAAGAAAATCCATTGCCAAACTCTTCTTTGAACGAATATGGGTACACTTTGGGATCCCACAGTCCATTATCTCAAATCGGGGCAACAGGTTTCTAAGAACATTTTGGTCAAGCCTCTGGTCATTGTTGGATACCAATCTCACTAAGTCCATGTCCTTCCACCTCCAAATTGATGGCCAAACAAAGGTCATCAACAAGATGATCGTGCTCATATTGTGCATGTACAACTCGAAGCATCCACTCGCATGGGATGAAAGCCTCCCCTATGTTTAGCACAACTACAATAAGGCTCTCCACAACTCAATTGGCCACAACCCCTTGGTGGGGTTGGGATTCCAACCACTATGTCACATTGATGTTGTCATACCACTTGTAGATACCGAGGCATATTTGGCTCATATCTAGCCCAAAGCTGACAGAGCTACCAGCTTCATTGAGTGCATTCAATACATCCACAACCAAGTCCATGACATATTAAATAGAACAAATTCTAAGTACAAACAACATCATGATCAACATCGGGTGCCACATAAGTTCTAGGTGGGTGACAAAGTTTGGTTACATTTGCAGAAGGAGCACCTCATTGGCACCCAACACAAGATTCACCTGCTCCAATATGGACCTTACACCATCACTAAGGTTGTAGGAGACAATTCTTTCGAGCTTAGCATTCCACCATTCCTTGGCCTGCACCCAATATTCAATGTAGACAAGTTGTGACAATACTTTCCCCCTTCGTTGGACAAATCAGACATTGTTGAGCAACTGACTCCAACAGAGTTCAACCCAAGTTGTATCGAATAGCGCACAACTGATAAGATCATGGACACATAGATCAAGAACACTCACCAGCAGAGGATCCAGCTACTCGATTTTTCAAAGTAAGCCAGCTCCTTCACTAGGGCAAGTGGCTCACCAGGGACCATGTTCAACGGAAATTTCCTCACCTCATGGCGGCTCTCCATGCAATGGGGACCATTGCTTCCTAAGGGAGGAGGACTGATCCAGGTGGATATTTGTGGCCACTCCCCTATTCCACCTAGACCTCCAACTGGTTTTATCAGTTTCCTTGATTATAGCACATTTTAATATTTTTAGCAATTTTTTAGTCTTTAATTTCTATAGTTGTTTTGACCCCCTAATCGGTGTTTTTTTGGGGTCTGTAGCAGGAATGTGCCACAAATATTGTATTAGTCAGTGATACCTTTCTAACAAAGAATCATACATGCTAAACAAATATCATATGACCAAGTTATGACCCTTAGAAGTTGGTTGTCCAACTAACACCAATAGGGCCCATAAACTCTTGGCGTTCCATCTCCTAGGGTTAGGGTTTTGGTTGTTTAGGGTTTCCCTTTATTGTTAAATAATAAAAAGGCCATTGAGCCTCATTTTAACATAGTTCAGAGGCATGTAGTCACCACATCTCTTCTCGAAGATAAGCTACCATTGCGTGAGGTAGTTTATTTCCATTTTGTATGTAAGCATCTTTAAGTTCTTTGATATTAATGAAATGAAGATTTATTTATGCTGCATCTCCATGTTTATGTTTATATTTTATTATGTTTCGTTATTGCATAAGTATGGATCATATTGAATGCATGTAAAGAGGTTGGTGGAAGAATTCATCTCCCTAGTTATGAGAGCATGGGTATGTGTTCATATGAGCGGAATGGTATTATTAACTACCTATAAGAGGTGGGTCAAAGAGTCATTTCACAAAGTTATTGAGGGACGGGCTGACTATAATCAATTTTTCTAATTGTAGGGTCAAAGCATGCATGAGAAAAAGAGTGAGGAATTCAAGTAGAAGAGGGGGTTGAGTTTTTTGAAGCAAGTAGCTGAGAAAAAGTGAATTTCATTAGAGGAAGATATCCAACCATAATATATGAGGAAGATTGGTGAAGAAAATAGGAGTCAATTTTTTCGATGCATGTGAGTGAGAAAAAATGAATTTCGTGCAGAGGAACTTTACCTACCCACAATATATGAGGAATATCAACCAAGAAAATAGTTTTTTAGCACCTTGAGAAGATCAAGAATTTGGAATAGATTGTTGGAGTAACAAGACTATAGCAAGGACCTACTAGACACACACTAAAAAGAACTAAAGGGAGGGGCTTCTAGAGGACTATGAAGAAGAGAAGGAAGTTATCTCCTTGTGATGTGTGGGGTAGGAATTCGTGTGCCTGAGAGCTACTTTTAGTTCACAAGAACTTGGAAGTTTGTTTACTAGTAATTAAATTTTGACTCTAAGTTCAGAGACTACCCATAAAATCCCTATGACATTGATTTTTCCCTTGTGGTGTCATAACTTGGCTATGGGGTGGCCTGTTACAGAGAGATTGGATTGCAGTGGAGCCTGCAATTCGATGGAAAATCACTCACCCTCAGTCAATTGTTGGTTGCGACAATAGCTTATAAATAGATTATTCTCTCATTTTCTCTCTGTAAATTTGCATGCATGTTCAATTTATGAAAAATTTCATGGTACATGAAAATTTGTTCGAGAATTAAATGGATGCATTTTCTTTGTTTCCTTTGTAGATTTTCTTGTGTACAACCGTGGTTGTCTTGCTGATTATTTCTCTTTATTTTGTGTCACAACAAAACACATGCTAAAATTGTGGAAATAAACTATGTTTAAATTCATAGAAATGAGAGTTAAATCTAATATTTCATCCCCTTACTTAATCAAGAAATAAGATAGATAATGATGATGTTATTTATATGGATGGTTCGGTACCTAGCGTATTTGTATTCTTGAATTAAGTTCATTTGGTGAGTTTGGTGTATATCCCTTGTGTATATGGACACATACCTTTTGTTTCCCATGTTATTACTTCTTTCCTAATGATTTTGTTGTCATGGCTATTGGGTGTATAGTTTTACTTATGAAATATGATATTTTGGGGATAGAATTCTTTTGAAAAATAATGATTTATAAAGTATTGTTTGGAATTGGTATGCACATAGAACTTCCCATGGTTTCCTAGAAAATCGATTTGAATGGGATATGAATATGAATGGAATTCTTAGATAAAGGGATAGTGCCCAAATCATATAAAAAAATTCCCATTGAATTCCAACCAAGGAGAGTACATATCCTTTCTCAAATTTATGGTGAAGAGTTTATCAATTGGTCCTTGAATTTGATTTTTGAAAATTAGCACCTAGACTTGCCTATGGATTAGTAATCAGGAGGAGCTTTTTGGCCTCGTGCCTAGATCTTTTGACCCTTTGAATGGTCATGGCCTTCGACAACTTGAGAAATCTTACCATCAATGCCTTATATTTCCCTCTACCTCAGTACCTGGATATAGCTTTACCTTCTTTGAATCCTTAAATTTGTGCCTCAAATCACTTTGTTATTGATGACTGAGGAGAGATATTCACCATTGGTAATCCAATCATACCAAAAATGGATTTGGTGCCCAATTTCATCTTTGATTTGGCACCCTAGCCTCACCTTCCATTAGTGAAATGCAAGAAAGTTTTCTTTAGTTTTTGGTAATGTAATTTCTTCATCGATGTCTGCAAAAAAATGAAAATTATCCTATTAGCAGTCAGATTAATTTTCCTAGCGAAGAACTGGTTCGGTCTGCGTCATCAACACCCCTGAATTTATCTGTCACTGGCAATGTCAATTTCCTCTTAGACTAGCACTTGATTTTCTCATCATCTATCCTTTGGATGCCATACTAAATTCCCTTCATATTGGTGGAATCCAAGAATTCTTCCTATCGACATGTCAAATTATCTCTTGATTGAACAACTGGTGAGAAAATTCCTCATGGGCCATGGGAAATATTTTTCTCATTAGGGCCTAGGACCATTTTTCCCCATCATTTCCCTTGATTATCCTTGCATCATTACCCTTAATTATCCTTGGATTTTAGTTCTTCTCAGTTTTCATTATCTTTTGTGAATGAAGTAGCCTTGGCATCGATTCTATTAAAGTTTTTGTTGGTTAAAATTCAGCTAGTGGTTGGCACAATGGTGTGACTCTTCTATTCTCTTTCAAATTTCATGGGGAATTTTTGGCCTCTTGTGATAAGACTCAAAGGGTAGGCTTCCCCACTCTAGTGGACTCTCAACTCTTGTTAAGTCATAAATATTTTTGGATGTACTTTTGGTGTTATAGTGGTAGCCGCTAGGTTTGATCTTTGGACTTGCCATGGACTTGCCAAATTACTCCAATGGGTCACTAATTTACCATGGTAAAAAAAAAGTACCTCTTCGCATTAGCCCATTAGTTAGGCCAAATTATAGATGTCCCACACCGAAAGGAATTTACTAACCAATATAAGGGCCCCTCCCAAGTTCAAAACTCAGTATATCTATACAACAAAACTTGTGGGTGGTTGTGTTAAGCTCAAGAGTATAGCATGTTAGAAATTTAGAAGAAAGAAAAGAGAGATTTTGCACAACACAAATCACACCATGATTTTTATTGATCACATAAAGCAATTTCTCAGACAAATTATGACTCAAACATGACATGAATCCAACTCATAACTTGGGAATCAACAACTTCTAGATTGACTCTGTGTAACTCTTAATGACAACTATACATGACATGGAAGCATTACTTCCAACACCTCCCTTAATTCTTACATGTAACAAATATAAAAACACATATTACAACAATAAATGAATCTGCCACATTTTTCTGATATGGTCATCAATAGCACTCGTATCCACTCTGAAATCTCATGGTTTCTGCTCTTTTCTTCACCACACTTTCGAGCTTCCCACTTGATCCATTTAAGACATAATTGCTTCAGACCATCGTTGACGTGATTTTCAGAATTGACGCTTCTCAACCTCCCAAAGCGTAACGGGTCACTATTGATACTGAACCATCCTATGGAACTTCCATCATATGTTGAATATATGGCCTTCCTCTATATTCACCAGTTATCTAGGATAACATTCTAGGTACATAATGTCTTCAATAGACAATTCTACAACTTGACCTTGTATAAAATAATCTATACTGACACTCCCGGAGCACGATGGATCACATTAATCTATTCAATAGTTGGCTTGTTCTTTGTGGTTCTGCATCAATTTTTATTTTCACCAAAATAAATTTACATATATAACAACCATTCAACTACATAACTTAATTGCAAGCACCAAAAAAAATAAAATAAAATATCACCACTCAAAAACTTATTTTTACAATTTACACTTCATAAAAAAACTTTAATCCCTTACATCTCTATGGTGAAGTAAAATTATAAGTGCGAACACAAACAAATTCCTCCAGCCCGATAATGGGTCTAGCCACAACTGATACATTCTATGTAAGATTTCCTTAGGTTATAACTAATTAAGAGGGCCTACCTCTTAGTACGCTTATCCCGTTTGATGATGTCCTTGCTTGCTCGCTCCAACTATCTCTCGCTTCCTTCTTCAAGCACCTGAAACAAGTAAACAACAGCAAACAACAACTGTGATAATAGACAAATTTTAATTCAACCTACTTAACAAGTCAAGAAACATTAAGCCATGAATATGTAAGATGAAAAATCATGTAGGAAATCAATCGATAGTTGCATATATATTGAATCAAGAAGATATTACAACCATTTTATTGATGTTGCCGTTCTCCTCTAACAAGACCAGATTCCCACACACTTCTACTAGCATTCCATGATGGCCTCAACAACAATAGTTTTAAGGATCTTCCCTTTAGGCTTCACACTAAACCAAAATCACACTTCTCCCTCACACAACTAGAGAGCTACAACTACAAATAGCTTGATGTTTACTCCAAACTTAATTAGCACTAGCACACCAACATTAACACTAGCTTGTTCTTGGGAAAAGGGGAAGTTTATATAGGACGAATGGATGGGAGATGGATCCTATTCTCATGGGATAAGGTCTTATCTCTTGAATTAGTTCCATCATTATAGCGGAAAGGAGCCCAAACTAACATCCTTGACCCCATCCGACCAAAACATTTACCAGACTTCCATTATGAAGCTTCTAGAGCTGGAAGCTTCAACTCTTTATTTAAAAAAAAATCCATAAGAGGACCTGCGTGAATGGAACAAAGATCAATTGCTATGGTCAGCACTAGGGACAGTGTTAATCCTTGCATATTGGTGTGAGGAGAACAAGGGCCATTAGCGTCGGTCTTGGAAACTGGACAAAATAGAAGTTTTTGGGAAAATGGTGCAAAAGTGAATTTCTCTGCTCATGAAGAGGGACATAATGGGAGTTCCTTCATGAAGGGTAAGCATATAGCGTTCACTGTAGATGTCCTCCAGGATCAAGGAACGGGGAGTACAGGGACAATGACAAAATGTTGTGTAATAGATGCCCCCTAAAGCGTGAAACTGAACTAGAGTGAGGGATGAAATGATTTATGAAACATTGTGGGGAACCGTAGTCTGTCGTAGGAAAACCTGCAAGCAAGTACAGATACATATACATAACTGAGAGCTCTAGCAAATGATATATGAATCATGGCATGGGTGCAACCATCCAGAGAATGATCATGTAAATGGATCCAGGCATGGGCATAGCCATCCATCAAAGAGGATCATAATGAAACCAAGGTATGGTCGTAGCCATCCAATAATGAGAAGGATTACATATGATAACTCATGGTATGGTCACAGCCATCCATTTGAAAGAGATATGTATATCAACATAACTATGTCACATCACCTTGCAACCTGGACTTTTGTGATCTGAGCCCAGGGTCTTGCACTCCAACATGACCTGATCAAAGTACAATTTCTAACATGTGAATAGATGTGTTGGTGTCAAACATGCTACAAAGTCACTTGATTACCAGTCAATGATGTAAACTACTAACAAGCGCGAGAGAAACCACCAATAATGACAATGGTCCTCAAGGTACTATCAGCACAATCCATGGAATGTGAATAGAGGAAACGAAGTTGAACACCTGTGAAATCACTCGATCGAAAGCCAATGATGTGAACTCGTCGTCAACTGTGACGAACTTTCCATTAGGGCATGCAAGATCTAAGGTACTGAAAGGGAGTCTCTTGGTCAACTTCCCGGATAATGAGTTGAAGTCGACGGAAAGTGACCGTGTCAAAGGAGGGCCATAATGTACCCCACATCATCATCACGAGACAAAAGGATGCAAAATGATTTTGGATAATACAGAGAATCAAAGGTAAATGTAATTGCAGAAGGACAACTCTTGAACAAATTGGCGACACAACTGAAAGTTTGGCAGCTTTTGGATCCACAGGATCGATGGTCATGATGATGTGGCAGAGATCAAATGGAAGGCAAAAATGAATGGTCCAACCCAGGAAGGTCAACGATAAAAGGGAGGATGTCCCAACCCGACATGAAGCAGAAAGTGTCATGTTTAAGAGTGAGCTTCCGACACAACTGATTAGATTTCCAAATTTTCCCCCACCATTTTTGGAAGGTACCCCAATTATTTGTTCATCACAAGCTTGAAGGGAATAACATATGCTTGCAATGTAATTTCATCCTTCAAACGAATCCGACCTAGCAAGTTTAACGAACCCTAGGAAGGAGAATCTCATGTTCATCATGACGATGAATTCGATGTCATTTAATATTTTAACAAGTCTGAAAAATGTGTAACTCAGTATCTTTTTCATGTTTAGAGAGTTTGAAAAAGACACGTAAAATAAAACTCCACATGGTCCCTTTTCATACGTTTGTGTCTCTCGAGCTCAAAAAGGTAGAAAATGATACTTGAGAGAACTGCTTGACCATTTCAGTCAAGGAGTACCTTTTTTTGTAAATAGTGCATCCCAGCCCGAAAAATGGGTAAACGTATACTAGGCACATGACGTTTTGCATCCGTTAACGAGTTAGAAATGACAAGGGCTCGGCTATATTTTCACTTTTAAAGGGTCAGAAAAGAGCTTGAAAGCGGACCCCCCATTTTATTCTCTTTTACGAGTCAAAAGGGAAAAATACTCGACAATATTTTCATATGAGTTTAACGAGTCGAGAAAAGAGTTGAAATGTGACTCGTCATCATCATCGAACATCCATCATCTGTCGCTACACAAAAAGCTAAAGTGCATTATCCAGTTCTTGAGGAAAAAATAGGTTAAAATATTTACAAAACCTAATATTTTCATGAAAATTTGAATAAAAATGAGAAAAGTAAATATATCTTTATCATTTACCATTTTACCTTGTTGTAAAGACATTTTACTCACTTTTTCCCTAATTGTTCCGGAGCAGATTGCGGGAGATCCGGGAGATCATTCGCCAAGCCGCTAGTTGCAGGTAAGAGCCAAAGCCCTGAGCTCCATTTTCATGTCTTTTATTCATGTTTTTAACCATTTTTAGGTTTTTTGAGGGAGGTTTTGTAAAAAGTTTTTAGCCCTCAATCGGTGCGACTTCCGGGCACGAAATCACATCGTTCGAGGGTAATTAACATGGCCTATCGCATCATCCGAGGGTAATTAACACGGCCTATCGCGTCGTCGGTGCCATTGTTTTTAAAATAGGCGCGCCGACGCCGCGAATAGGGAAAACCCCTATTTCCTCACAAAATCACTGTTAAAACTTGAATTTTATGGGCCAAGCATGATTGTTGACTCAAATTAATGGCTTTTGCAGGAAAGAATCGCTGAAAATGGTGGACTGGAAAGAACAGGAACATGAGGATGTGGACACCCAAGCACTGAATGATCCAAATTGCCTGGAAGCTTTAAGGGCTTGTGGGCTCCTCAAATTATTTCTCACGCCAGAGATGTTGGCCCAACCTAAGTTGCTTCGATACCTGATTAGTCTTTGGGACATAAATCGGGAAATATTTGTCATTGGTGACCAGGAGCTAGAGTTAGAAACTTCAAATATATATTTCATCACTAGACTGTCCTGAAGAGGGGAACTAGTCAACTTGTATGGGCCACAGACAATTGGGGCGAGAATATCCTCATTGCTTGTCGAACATTGCCCTGAGGCCCTGAAATCCAAGAGTGGGAAGATTGAGATTTCCACTGTTCAAGATATGACACTGAGAGTGCTTCTATTGACCATCAACAGAGTGGCGGGGTCCCAGGCAGTGCACGAGACCAACAAGTCGAAGTTCCCGTACGATATCGACTGAAAATCACCTACGATCTTCAACTAGGTAGAGGCCATGAAGATCAACATAAAGCGCCAGTTGACCAAAGCTAAGGCGGGGAATCTAAAGCAATTTGGCTTCGGATCTATGCTCATGACCTTTTTGTTGGAACGGGTGCCATTGTTCCAGTACCAGTTGACTGAGGTAGATCCTCCCATGCCATGCGACCTGCAGATGGCCCGCTGGAGTCATTTGATGCCCAAGATCACTGGGGGTCAGCACATGTCATACAGACCTGCATTCTTTTCATGGATACGATGACAGAAGATCGTCGTGCAGGACTGGCCATACAGTGGCACCAACTTCCGTGGAGATCTGGACATGCCACTATCAAATGGAGAGGATTTTGACAATGAAGGTAAAAAATCAATTTTGAGATTTTGAGATTTTTTAATTGTTTTTGGTATATATGTGCTTATAACATTTCTCTTGTTAATGCAGACGTTGGACCAGAGTGGCCTACTGGGATGTCCCTAATAGCCAGGTGTGTCGCCTACCCGATTGATGTTGTTGCTCCTTATCAGGAGGGCTGTGACAACGAGGAGGAGATCGCGAGGAACCTTAAGGGGTTGACTCGTGGTATCCCAGAGTATGCTCAGGTGGGATACATTCCTCTTGAGTACCAGAGACACACGATGGGAGTTGTTAGCTCTGCCATATGTGGTTAATATTCGAGGAGCAGAAGTGAGCTCAGTCCTTGGTTTCACTCAGAAAAGGCCTACACCGGTTATCCTCACCTTCCCCTTCACCTCACTCATTCTCTTTGCACCTCCATTTCCCGGGCTTCTTGTTAAAAATCACATAAAAGAACTTTTGCTTTTAAGCCTGAACGCTAAGCTTAAAACCTCATAACGCCGCTTCCACACGACCCTACGCCTCCTTAACCCATCGTCGCCTTTTGATCATAGTCGTCGATCACCACATCCTGATCCAACGGTTCCCCGCCACATTCAACGAAAACCTGCTCGATTGAACCTCCACCGTCCGATCACCTCCGCCACGATCGGACGACGATCGCTCCTCCCGCATCCGCAAACCAACCGCACGATAACGCACGATGAAAAGCGGTTTTCCTGCCCCTCTGCTACCACGCGTCACCCTCCGAGTGGGATCGCTCGCCCTTGTACGATTACCACCCGACGATCCACAGTGGTGCGATCAATACCGCCCGCCGCCAAAACCGCTTTCCCGCCCGCTAACTCCCGCGCATCTCCTCCATCCGATAGCCATTGGATCTGCCCACCCGAGATCCAACGACCTATGATCACCCTGCTCCCGCCTCCTCCGATATCCCTATTGGCTCATCTCTGTCGTCCATCCGCCCAATCCAATGGCCGATTTTTTCCCTCCATCCGACCCGACTATTCACGTCCTCGAACTGTCCCATGTGCCCGAAGGACGAAGATGACCTGTTTACCTGTACCTGGTGCATTTGCTCCTCAACCACCACTTTCAAGAGATAGTAAGGCCGAGAAGAAAAAGGACAGAGCCGAGCAGGTAAATGCATTCAACAGTTATGGGACTTCATCCCATATAACACTCCACCTGCCCGAGAAGGACAACAGAGCACCTGAGAAGATCAGATTTGTTCACTGAAGCAGGAAAATTGCACCAAAGACTCCATCAGATAGTTAAAGCGGTTGGTGGTCAATTATGACCTCCTCATGCTTAGAATGGCCGAGTGCCTTTGTATTCAAACTCTATATATACCCAGAAACAAGATGTAATCAGGGTTGATGGTTATTGTTTTGATGTAAGGTTCAACTTCTGGAGACTGTAACTGCTTTGATACTTGCAGCGTCTCGTCTTCATTTTCAGCTAATACAAGCTTCTTTTGTTGTTAATTTCTCACTTTCCATTTCTATTCTGTTCCAGGTTGTGCCTGATATGCAGTCTTCCTGAACTCTTGATGTATAGCATTAGAGGAGCTGTCATCCTACCTCTGTGTTTGAATCTTGCATGTATTAGTGAATGTGTTAATCAGGTTTCTTTTCACTTAGTGACAGAGAGTTGTCATCCTGTCTGTGCACTAGGGAATTAGATTTGCAGACCTCTTTACTGGTTGCAGCCGACCATCACAGGGTCCTGTGCATCTGCTGGTGTGGTTAGTATTCTCCATATTCACCCAATCCTTAAACTGTGAGTAATTGGTGGTCTAAAGCCTTGTAGTCTAGGGGTGTTCACGCATGTCTAGAGTCAAGCAAAGTAGAAGTGGTTATCTGGCTTGAACAAGCATCATTCCTGTCATTCATCCATTTCCAACATTAAGTTGAGTTTGTAATGTTCCCGATCATCTCCGAGCTACAACCTAGGAGAGTTTCTTGGGGTGATAACATTAATTGGCATCGTTGCCAGGGAGAGGAGATTGAAGCTCAGCTTCCCTAGGAAATGACACAGTTCCATGCTTTGATGATAGACAAAGTCTGGACACATTTTTGGTTGCAATCATCTATCCGGTGACTCTACTGGAGGACCAACCTTTGGCGACTCCACATTACAGTTCTGGCTCAGTTTGTGAGGCATACTCGGAGAAATCCTCATAAATCACCAGTTGATCCAATGCCTGACCCTGAGGAGATTGCTAAGCAAAGGAAAACATCACAAAAAGGAGCATCAGGATCAGGTAAGCTTAAGAAAACTTATGCATCTCTGAAAGAGAAAGTTATAGCTGAGGATATACAGTTTGAAGATTTAGAGCCTAACATTGTTAGTGAAGAAATACCTTCAGAGATTCATAAAGCTCCTTGTTCAGTCAGTTCCCCTTTGGATCTCAGTCCAAAGAAAGCCTCCCATATAGTCCATCATATTCCTTTGTGTTTGTCATCTTTTTCATTACTTCCTACCATTCAATCTGCCAATATCCTTCCACCTATTCCAGTCATGGCAGACCCGTAAGCTCCCACAAAGATGGAAAGAATCATAGCTGCTAGGTATGGACCCCTGGTCTTGCCTGTTCCTTTGAATGCCATGCCTGCAGGAGAATATCAGAAATATATGCCCAAATTCACTGGTACAAAGGGAGTAACAGCTGAAGAACACCTTGAGTCTTTTTATAGCTATGTTGATAACCTAGATATCAATGAGGATGATGTGTGGATGAGAATGTTTGTCCAGAGCCTTGATGGAGAGGCTAGAAAGTGGTTCAGAGAACTGCCCTATAGGTCCATAGATGACATTGAAGCATTGGATGATGTATTCCTCAAACAATGGGGGGATAGGAAAGATATGCTCTATCACCATACAGAGTTTGGAAACCTAAAGAGGGAGAATGGGGAATCATTGCCTAATTTTAATAAAAGATTTAACCGTATGTATAGTAAGATACCAGCTAAAGTGAAGCCTACCCCCACCTCTGCCAAACTCACTTATGCTAATGCTTTTGACTCGGATTTCTACCTGCTTTTGAGAGAAAGAAGATGTGCCACTCTAGCTGATATGCAAGATGCAGCACTGGAGGTGGAATCAAATATTATGGCTGCAGAAAAGCTTAAAAGTCATGCTGATAGAAGAAGGCAGAGAGGTGAGGCTTCTTCTTCCTCTGCTTCATCTTTAGAACCCAAATTAGATAAAATGACTAAAATGATAGAGTCATTGGCTGCTGAGATATCTAAGCTGAAAGTTGAGAAAAACTCTGGGAAAGCAAGGCTTCCAAACACATTTGCTCCAAGAAATCCAAATCCATTCAGAAGAGCAAATGAACAGTTGCAAATCATTCAAAGGGGTAAAGAAGCAAATGAAGAACAAAGAGTTAAGGCTCCTTTCCAAAATGTAGTCATGGAGGAGGAGCAGTTTGAAGAAGAGGATGAAATTCATTGCATGGAAGATAAAGGCAGTGCTACCTTTTTTACATTGGCTGCATATGAAGAATCATTACTACAGGACCAAACTAGTCAAGAGTGGGACAGAGAGGCTGTTCTGCAGACTGGTGAACAACAAAGATACAATCTAAGGTCAAAGGCAAACAATGTCAAGGAGAATCCTACCCAAAGAGTTATTATCCCAACAGAGCAACATAATGACAGACAAAAGAGACCAGCAGTTGATCCAGTCATCCTCAAAGCACCAGCTCAAGAGGTAAGAGATCCTGATAACTCCCCTTCCCCTTTCAATTTTGAGTCAGAAGTCCAGAAGTTAAAAATATTTGTGCCTTTGTTAGAACTTGTAAAGAATGAAGCTTTTAGAAAGCCTATCCTCGAGGCTCTTGAGCTGAAAGCCACACAAACCTCCACTGATTATGTCAACTTGCAAGATGATAAGCCTGCAGTTGTGCTTAGCCCCATGATCGAACCTGCTGATAATAATTCTCCATCATTTTATGTCTCCTTGACCATTCATGACAAAATCCTCCACAATTTCCTGCTAGACACAAGGGCTAGCCACAATTTGATGCCTAAAGCTGTCATGGAGGAGTTAGGTCTTGATATCACTATACCATACCATGACTTATTCTCTTTTGATTCAGGAAAGGTAAAATGCCTAGGATTAATCAAAGACCTGGCCATTACCCTAACTCGGTTGCCCATGAAGAGCATGATCATGGATATTGTGGTGGCAGATGTCCCTCCCAAGTTTGGAATGTTGTTGTCCAGAGGGTGGATTAAGAGATTAGGTGGGACACTACAAAATGATTTATCTTATGCCACTGTCCCAGTCGTTGGAGGGGCAAGTAGGAGATTTTACAGAGAAGCACAGCTGGCCTACATCATCAGTGATGAGAAGAATCCTTCCAATCATACCATATATGTTGTGGACACTGACTTTGGAGCTTGTATTCTCCAAATTGAAGAATCCCATAAGGCCTCAATGTAGATCAAGAAACCAGTGAATCGGGCCGAGGAATAGCAAGGAAGTCTGGTTTGGGAGATGTTCTTTGATGGAGCATGCTCCAGGGAAACTGTAGGAGCAGGGGTGGTGCTGATATCTCCAGAACAAGAAAGCACACATCTGTCTTTTAAGCTGGCCTTTCAAGTTACAAACAATATAGCAGAGTATGAGGCTCTGATATTGGGTCTCAATGAAGCCAAAGACAGAGGAATCAGGAACATAAAGGTGTTTCGAGATGCTGATCTTATCATTCAACAAGTAAACAGAACATTTCAAGCAAACCACCCAAGGCTGAAAGCATACAGAGATGAGGTATGGAGACTTAAAGATTATTTTGATAATTTTTTTATCTCATATATCCCTAGAGTAAAAAATCAGCTTACCGATTCCCTTGCTATGTCTGCTAGCATGTTTATCCCTCCCATGCCTCCCAAACTAGTTTATGAAGTTCAAATGAAATATAGACCATCCTTGCCTGATAATGTCCAGCATTGGAAAGTTTTTGAAGATGATGATGAAGTGAATAGGTTTCTGCAAGTCATTGATGAATTTTCTGAAATGCAAATTGACCAAGAAAATGAAGCCTTGGAAGAAAATCCCCAATCCCAGCTTAGAAACAGAATTGGTAAAGATAGCATTGTCCAACTGCCCAACAATCATATACCTAAGGGTCTGGTTCCATTAGAAAAGTTGTTTGACCAAAATGATGTGCCTTATAAGGCTGCCCAAAAAGAAGACCAATCTGCAGTCTGTAAGCATAATATAGGGAGTCCAGATTAGCCCAGATACATAAATCTGTCCACCCATCTGTCTGTTGCCCAAAGTGCTGAGTACTGCAATTTAATGAAGCAATTTGTTGATGTCTTTGCCTGGGAATATAGTGACCTGAAAACATATGACAAAAAGATCATCCAGCATAAAATCCCTTTAGAGAAAGACACCATCCCTTTCAAGCAGAAGCTGAGACCAATAAATCCTTTGCTCCTCCCTTTGATTGAAAAAGAAATAAAAAAGTTACTGGCTGCCAAAATCATAGTTCCTCTTAGATATTCAAGATGGGTAGCCAATTTGGTAGTGGTGAGGAAGAAAAGTGACAAAATCAAGCTTTGCGTTGATTTCAGAAACTTAAACAAATGCTCTAAGAAAGGCAATTATCCTCTGCCCAAGATGGAGCATTTGATGCAGAAAGTCTCAGGGGCCAAAGTGATGTCTTTCCTGGATGGATTTTCAGGGTATAATCAGGTTGTTGTACATCCATATGAACAAGAAAAGACTGCATTCACCACTCCTTGGGGCACTTTTATGTATTCCAAGATGCCATTTGGGTTGATGAATGCTGGAGCCACCTTCCAAAGAGCTATGGATATAGCATTTGTGGGAGAGAAGGATAAGTTTGTCCTTATCTAGCTAGATGATATAACAATGTACTCCAGCAGCCATCAAGACCATTTACAGCGTTTGAAGAAAGTGTTCCTGAAGTACAGAAAGTTTAGGATTTCATTCAATCCTAAAAAGTCATAGTTTGCTTTAGAAGAAGGCAAACTGTTAGGACATGTTGTTTCTGTTGCAGGTGTCAAAATTGACCCAGAAAGAGTAAGAGAAATATAGACTTTGTCTGTTCCAAGATCAAAGAAAGACATTCAGTCCTTTCTGGGCAAGATAAATTTTGTAAGGAGGTTCATCCCGAATTTTGCAAAACTTGTAAAGCACATTACCTCCATGTTGAGAAAGGGGTCGGAGATCAAATGGACCGATGCAACAAGAAGATCCTTTAAGTCCATTAAGAAAGCTATTATGGAAGCTCCCACTTTAAGAAGTCCAGATTACAGCAAGTATATTTTCATTTGCCTCTAAAGACACCCTTGCAGCAGTTTTATTGCAGGCAAATGAAGAAGGCTCAGAGCATCCAGTGGCATTTTTCAGCAAAACATTAAGGAATGTTGAGCTGAAGTATGATATCATTGAAAAACAGGCTTATGCTCTTATCAAGTCTTTTAAATCTTTCAGAATTTACATTCTGCATTCCAAGATAATTGCATATGTACCCTCTACTTCAATAAAGGATGTCCTAACGCAGCATGATGCTGATGGAAGAAGGGCTAAATTGATTGCAAGGCTTATTGAATTTAGCATAGAATTGAAGCCCATCAAACTGGTCAGAGGTTAGGGCCTTGCCAAACTATTGGCTGAAGAAAATTACAGAATGCTGGACATAAATTTCATAAGCACAGATGCAGAAAAAACAAAAGAGGTAACAGCTGAACTAGGGAAAGATCAGTCATTGGCCAAAAATTTAGCTTCTTGTGATTGGTACTCTGTGATAGCCAAATTCTTGCTGAAGCTAGAAATTCCTCCAAGCCTTAGTTCAAGCCAAGCCAGAACTATAAAGCTCAGGGCAGTTAGATAGAATTCTTTTGAGGTGTCTCGACAAAGAACAATCCATTGAAGTCATGCAGCAGTTCCATTCCAGCATATGTGGAGGACACCATTATTGGAAAACTACAGCCCATAAAATCCTTAGAGCTGGGTACTATTGGCCCACTTTATTTTCTAATGTCTTTTCATTTGTTAAATCTTGTGACAGGTGCCAAAGATTTGAAGGGAAACAGCAATTGAAGTCCCTGCCCTTGAAACCAATACATGCAAATGGCCCTTTTCAGCAGTGGGGCTTAGACTTCATTGGAGAAATCAATCCCCATTCCAGTGGCCAACACAGATGGATCTTAGTAGCCACTGATTACTTCACTAAATGGATTGAAGCAATCCCTACCAGAAAGGCTGATCATAATGTGGTCATGAAGTTTTTGACAAAGCATATCTTCACTAGATTTGGTTGTCCACATAAATTGGTCACAGACAATGCAGCAGCCTTCAGGGCAAAAGAATTGGTGGACATGTGTGACTCAATGGGCATTAAGCTGGTTCATTCCACCTCATACTACCCTCAAGGCAATGGTCTAGCAGAATCTTCCAACAAAAGCCTGATAAGGATAATTAAAAAGCTGCTGGAAGACAACAAAAAGAATTGGGATTCTAAGCTCAAGTATGCACTGTGGGCTGACAGAGTAACCACCAAGAAATCCATAGGGAATTCTCCTTTCAAGCTGGTATATGGCACTGAGGCTGTGTTCCCAATTCAGTTAACCCTCCCTGTGGCAAAGTTCCTACAAGAAGAGCAGAACGAGGAAGAAGACATGGCAAAAAGGATCACTGATTTAGCAGAGGTACATCAAATCAGAGAACAGCTGGTTGAAAGGTCAGCAGCACATCAGCAGAGAATCAAGGAAGTTTTTGACAGAAGGACAAAAACAGATAATTTTCAGGTTGGGGACTTAGTTCTTAAGTGGGATGCCCTAAAAGAGAAGAAAGGAAACCATGGGAAGTTTGATGCTTTTTGGACAGGGCCTTTTATCATCTCTCAGATCCAAGGGAACAATACTTTCATGCTGCAAAGTATGGAAGGGGAAACAGTTTTTGGAGGCCCAGTTAATGGGCGTTTTCTGAAAGTTTATGTTATTTAAGGTCTTTGGCCTTAAATTTGTAAATATGTTGTTTTATCAGTTTTAGTGTAAGCTCAATTAGACTCCATGCCCAATGGAACACTAGGAAATTTTGCTAATTGGTTTTCACAGGAAAGGCATTGATCTGCAGTTCTTGAGACCTCACAGGGAGGATCTCATCCCCAGAAGGAGCCAGTGTTAGCTCTGCCACATGTGGTTGATATTCGAGGAGCAGAAGTGAGCTCGGTCCTTGGTTTCACTTAGAAAAGGCCTACACCGGTTATCCTCACCTTCCCCTTCACCTCACTCATTCTCTTTGCACCTCCATTTCCCAGGCTTCTTGTTAAAAATCACATAAAATAACTTTTGCTTTTAAGCCCGAACGCTAAGCTTAAAACCTCATAACGTCGCTTCCACACGACCCTTCGCCTCCTTAACCCATCATCGCCTTTTGATCATAGCCATCAATCACCGTATCCCGATCCAATGGTTCCCCGCTGCATTCAACGAAAACCTGCTCGATTGAACCTTCACCGTTCGATCAACTCCGCCACTATCGGATGGTGATCACTCCTCCCGCATCCGCAAACCAACCACGTGATAACGCGCGATGAAAATCAGTTTTCCCACCCCTCTGCTGCCACACGTCGCCCTCCGATTGGGATCTCTCACCCTTATACGATTACCACTCGACGATCCACGGCGGTGCGATCAATACTGCCCGCCGCCGAAACCGCTTTCCCACCCACTAACTCCCGCACATCTCCTCCGTCCGATAGCCATTGGATCTGCCCACCCGAGATCCAACGGCCTGTGATCACCCCGCTCCCGCCTCCTCCGATATCCCTGTTGGCTCATCTCCGCCGTCCATCCGCCCAATCCAACGACCGATATTTCCCCTCCATCCAACTCGACTATTCACATCCTCGAACTGTCCCATGTGCCCGAAGGACAAAGATGACCTGTTTACCTGTACCTGGTGCATTTCCTCCTCAACCACCTTATTCAAGAGATATTAAGGCTGAGAAGAAAAAGGACAGAGCCGAGCAGGTAAATGCATTCAACAGTTATGGGACTTCATCCCATATAACACTCCACCTGCCCGAGAAGGACAACGGAGCACCTAAGAAGATCAGATTTGTTCACTGAAGCAGGAAAATTGCACCAGAGACTCCATCAGATAGTTAAAGCGGTTGGTGGTCAATTATGACCTCTTCATACTTAGAATGGCCGAGTGCCTTTGTATTCAAACTCTATATATACCTAGAAACAAGATGTAATCAGGGTTGATGGTTGTTGTTTTGATGTAAGGTTCAACTTCTGGAGACTGTAACTGCTTTGATACTTGCAGCGTCTCGTCTTCATTTTCAGCTAATACAAGCTTCTTTTGTTGTTAATTGCTCACTTTCCATTTCTATTTTGTTCCAGGTTGTGCCTGATATGCAGTCTTCTTGAACTCTTGATGTATAGCATTAGAGGAGTTGTCATCCTACCTCTGTGTTTGAATCTTGCATGTATCAGTGAATGTGTTAATCAGGTTTCTTTTCACTTAGTGACAGAGAGCTATCATCCTGTCTATGCACTAGGGAATTAGATTTGCAGACCTCTTTACTGGTTGCAGCCGGCCATCACAGGGTCCTGTGCATCTGCTGGTGTGGTCAGTGTTCTCCATATTCACCCAATCCTTAAACTGTGAGTAATTGGTGGTCTAAAGCCTTGTAGTCTGGGGGTGTTCACGCATGTCTAGAGTCAAGCAAAGTAGAAGTAGTTATCTGGCTTGAAAAAGCATCATTCCTGCCATTCATCCATTTCCAACATTAAGTTGAGTTTGTAATGTTCCCGAGCATCTCCGAGCTACAACCTAGGAGAGTTTCTTGGGGTGATAACAGGAGTCTCGGATCAGATCCACCAATTGCTGACTCATGTTGCACGAGCTGTATCATGCTACCACGATCACCATGCTAATTAGTTCCTAGGTCCAGAACTTACATTTTTTGAGGCCTGTGTGCCACCAATGTTATTTTGGACACACATATTATTTTTTGGGGTTTTGATATATCAAACATTATCACATATATATATATATATATATATATATATATATATATATATATATATATATATATATATATATATATATATATATATATATATGCAATATTTTCTTGCTTACTATGGTACAAATGGTTTGTTTTATCTTTTTACATGTTTCGTAAATGTCTATCCAACACATAATTTACTAATGCATCTGTCAATGTATTCATGCGTCTAAGAATATGATGATATGTAATATAATCAAAATGTCTTTCTAGTAGATGAATACGGAGATACATTCTCAATATTTGAGGGTTTCTGATGAAATATTTCCCATTGAGTTGAAGGATGACAAGCTGTGAATCCAAGTTGACAACTAACTCTCGAATATCAAGAGCAATGGCTTCTAACAAAAGTTCAATGACCGCACTGTATTCAACAATGTTGTTAGTTGTACGACCTAAACAGATGCCTTGAAGGTCAATCAACTCATTGTTAGGTTCATAAATAGCCCATGCCACGGATGATAGGTTCTGGGTACTACGGAAAGCACCATCAGTGAAACCGATATGAGGAGTCACAGACATCTGCAAAGCAACGAAAGCATAGTAAACAGGAAGGATGTTTGAAAACTAACACACCAAACCACACTGCACAAAAATTAATGACACACTAATGTACACAAGTAACTATGCGGGATGACCTAAGCATAGTACTTCTTGAGATAATCCGTCGTTGGACTCGGGTAATCAATCAACACAAATGAACACCAGAGTTTTACCATTGACATGACAAGTAAGCATCGACTCAGCCAAATAATAGAGTAGAACTTATATAAGGCTTTTCCCCCATGCCCCCTGAGCGAGGGAGGGTTACAAGTCAGATGGCAACCCCATTGAAATAATGGGCAATGAGAAAAATCTTGAATCCATGAAGGGACAAAGGTTCCCTCAGTTGAAAGATCTTGATGATGTCAAGATAAGCTGACACATCAATAGACAACGGAGAAGAGAACTCTTCGAGTTTGGTAGACGTAAACACCAAGTGAGGCAGGACCAAGGAATGAAGATGGGTATTTGCCCAAGGTGGTTCCTCGAGAGACATGACTTTCGTGATACCTTCATTTGCGAGGAAGGTCTCGACTAAGGGATTAGGCAATTCCAAAGTGCCAAGCCATGGGGATTGAGAATACGTATCGAGAGAGGTCTTCTTAACAGAAGAATCAGAGGAAGTGGAACTCAAAGCCGAAACAATTTCCACATAATTGATTTCAGCAGGACTAAGTGGCATAACCTCGTCCCAGGTATCAACAAGATTTGGTGAAGGGATGACCCAAGGATCATATTTGACCAAGACCATGTTGATAGAGGCAACATGAGGAGGTGGGAGCAGAAAAATCCCCATTAAGGCAGAATCTTTGAAAAGACCTGTCCCCACACTTTCATAGGGAGCACCAATGTGCTTGACGTATGAAATATTGCCATCCAAAGAGGAAGAGGCAAAGAAAGACAGTTGGTTGACAATGATGATCTTCCCTTGATGGGGAAAATGAATCACATGAAATAGGGAGGAGACTACAGCATGCATAGCATGTGTCCAGCTCTGATTGAGTAGAAGGTTGTAATTGAGATTGGTGTCAACAATCTCTACCTCAACTTGCATTGTCTTGTCTTCCAACGTAATGGAAAGGTTAGGTAAGACACCGAAGGGTTGTGAATCGCGCCCGTTGAAAGCTTCCAAAGTGTTCGAAGATTGGTTCAAATCAGGAGAACCAATAGCCTTCTAGCATGCGGTTGACATGATGCAAGTGGAATCACCTTCATTGATGACAGTCCGTTGGATGGTCTTCTCATTGATGATTACCTAAATGAGAAAGGCAATCTGATGAGGGAGACGTAGAACATGGTTCTCTAGATCATTCTCGGGATGGTTGCGCCCATGCCATGATTCATGTATCATTTGCCAAAGCTCTCAATTATGTATATGTATATGTACTTTCTTGTAGGTTTTCTAACAACAGACTACGGTTCCCCGCACTATTTCATAAACCATTTCATCCCTCAATCTAGTTTGGCCTTCACGCTTTAGGGGGCATCTGCTACACAAAATTTTTTCATTGTCCCTATACTTCCCGTTCCTTTATCCTAGAGGACCTCTATGGGGTAAGCATATAGGGTTCATTGTAGAGGTCCTCCAGGATCAAGGAACGGGGAGTATAGGGATAGTGACGAAACGTTGTGTAACAATCTCAAACAAATTCAAAAAACATGATACCAACTCACGTTTATGACTTGCTCCTTTTTTATCCAATTTACTTCTCCATAATAAAATAACCTCAATTTGATAACAAATATTTATTTGAAAACAAATAAACACTTTTGCACAAATTAAGACATCAAGTATTAAACAAATATTATAATATAGAAACGACTTTTGCACTCCGACCAAAATCTCTATAACAGAGGTTCTACAACTTCTCGAGTTAAAACTCCAATACTTCACATGGAAAAATTCCAATATCCTTCAAATTATGCCAATCAAGCAATTGATGATTAAACGATCTTTGACACAAATCAAAATTGATGCTTGACCAACGAGATCATCCAATGAGGGTGCAACTGCAGGGAAATTTACTAGATACCAAAAAACACTCCATAATTATGTTTCAAGAGCAATATCTTTTATCTGCACTTGGATAGGAAAATGGTGGCCTCCACACAGCTATATGTAGCTTCACAATGATTGCACCCACAACTCCTCGGCATTCATGGTGCTTAAATTTTTGGAATCTTCTTTTAATTCAACATAAATATCTATAAAACCCAACACATCCAATCTCGCTCAAACATACGGTGAACATATCTACAAACAAAAATAATATAATTTACTCACACAACACAATATCTTACCCTATTTATTTACACGAATAAAATTCAAGGCTTTCTCAAATTTTCCTGGCCTTCCCTTGAGGGAGTCAAGCCAAAACCAACTCTGATACCATGATAGAAAAATTGAGAGAGCACAAATATTGTTCATAAAACACAAATCACACTATGATTTTTATTGATCACATAAAGCAATTACTCTGACAAATTACATGACACGAATCCAATTCATAATTTAGGAATCAACAACTTCTAGATTGACTCCTCATAACTCTTAATAAAAACTCTACATGACATGGAAACATTATTTCCAACATAACAACAATCCCACTAACTTAATCCTAGATCTCTGCAATAATAAAACGAAAATTTAATAATTCTCTTTATTTAAAATAAATAAATAAATAAAATGGCTCTGACCTTTGTTAATGCCAACAATTTGGCAGGCCCGGTTATCGATGGCCCTAATCTTTTCGTGTAATCACTGCTTGTAATGAATTCACTCATTATCACCTTAAATATTGCACCAACGATTAGCAGTGAACTCAATGCTTTGCATACTTCCTTAAAGGAGTGCCATGTCAATTAGTACATATCATACTCCTTACACCCAAGTGCCACATTGGCATAATTTTGGCATGATGATGCAAGTGCGTGCAAAATGTATAAGAACTTTATGAGGTCATCACTTCTTGATGCAAGTTTAGTATTGAGAAAAAAAATAGGTGTAAGAAATCTATCTAAGGAGCCAAATAAATCTATGGTATCATAAATGAGTTTGGAAGAACAACGAACTTTTTGGGAAAAAAATTGGTTCTCTATTGGTCGATTCAACATAACTACATGAGTAACAAGATAACTACATGAGTAACAAGAGTGTAAATTTCACTCTCGCTATGAAATACGTGCATATTGAATTAGTTTTATGATTTCAATAAAAGGGAACATTTGAGAATATTTTTTGGTGTTTCACTAGCTTAATGGAGAGGGGTTGGGTATGTGACATAACTAATTTAAAATATTAAATTGGTTGAGTTAATGATAAGAAGCTAAGTGTATTTAATGTTGGATGTGGAGAAGATTATTTTCTTAGAAATTGTTCAAATAAAAAGGATAAATCTAAGAACATTCACAACATTTAAGAGGTTACAATCGTTGATTATTTAGAAAAGACTATTCCTAGGATCAGTGTTACAATGGAATATTGCCAAGCAAATTACCAATTAGCTATGGTTGAAGAAGAAAGTAATATTTTCGGGAAATCTATTTCCAGTCATGGTTATGTTACTCTTTGATTTGTTGAAAATTATTCTTTTAAAAAGTGCAAGCATAGTTTGGCTCGATTAGTCTTATTATCCATGGGGATCAAGAGAAAAGTTATTGAAATGGTGGAAAGATGGCCATGAGATCTGAATGGTATTTATACATACGCAAACTTGAATATTTTTCCACTTGGTTCTTATGATGTCCTCATTTGTACGGATTGATTAGAAGTGCATTAAGTTAAACTTGATTGCTACAATAAGACTTTTAATTTCATTTAATGAGAACGGAAACCCAAGGACAATAAGGGGCATACCAATGAAAACCCTATTAGGTATGTTTCATCCTTGTAGATTAAAGAAATTTTTTAGAAAAGGTTGTTAATTATATGCAACCCAGATTTTGGATTCAATGGAAGTTGAGGGTCCCAAGTTGGAAGACTATTTAGTCTTATAAGATTTTAGTGATGCATTCCTTGATGAAGTCTTAGGACTTCCTCTAAACAGGGATATTGATTTGACAATTGATTTTGTACTTGGAGCTACACTAGCGTCCAACGCTCATAGAATGAGTACCTTAGAATTATTAGAATTGAAAATGTAATTGCAAGAGGTGTTGGAGAAGGTACATACTAAACCAGGCATATCTCCATGGGAAGCACCTACGTTATTTATGAAAAATAAATATGACACTCTAAGGTCATTCTTTGATTATAAGAAATTGAATAAAGTCACAATGAAGAAAAAATATACATTTTATTGAATTGATGATTTGTTGGACCCAATGAGAGGAGAAAAGGCATATTTAAAAATTGATTTAAGGTTTGGTTATCATCAAGTATGAATTACTAAAGAAAACATTCATAAACAACCTTTAGAACAAGATATGGCCACGAATTTGTTGGTGTGCCATTTTGTCTCACTAATGCACCGACTAGATTCACGTGTCATACGAATAGTGTTGTCAACAAGTACTAAGATAATTTTTTGTTGGATTTCTTTGATCATGTTATTATCTATTCTAAAAATGAAGAATGGCATGAGGAACATTTGAGAATAGTTTTTCAAGTGCTAAGAGAAAATAAGTTGTATGAGAAAGTAAGACATTATGGTTTCTACAAAAATCAAATGCATTATCTGGGTTACATTATTTCAAGAAGGAATATATGAAGCCATAATGAACTAGTCCAGTTTGAAAATGCAATGAATGTGAAGTATTTTATGTGTCTTGTTGTTTATTATAAAAGATTCATTGCTAGATTTTCTAGGGTTTCACACTAAATCACTTCTTTAGAAAAAGAAGAAGGTTAAATTTGAGTGGGAAAAAACGTTTTACCTATTGAAGAACCTTCTCACTAGTGTTTCCAATTTTAAAAATTGTAGATTTTAGTAAATATTTTGGTATGTGTGTAGGTGCTTGCAGAGAAGGGATTGATAGGGTTCTTATGCACAAAAATCATGTGTATGTTATGAACCATGGAAATTGAAAGATCATGAGAAAAATTATGTTACCCATGACTTGGAACTTACTTTGATAGTGGATGCTTTGAAAATGAGGTGTTATTTAATTGGAAAAATAATTGAACTTAAAATTCACCATAATAGTTTTATTTTAGCATCCACACTTAAATGTTAGGCAACCTAAGTGGCTAGAATTTATGGTTGAATATGATTTTGAAATAATGCAAATAAAATGAAAATAAAATAAATTTGTTGATGCACTCAACAAAAATATTCATGTGGTAGTAGTTCACATTTTCAATTAGATTTAAATAAGAGAGCTGTTGACTCTCTTGCTAAAGATGAACACTACATTTAGGTGAAATATGAATTGCAGTAGGAGAAAAAAAAACGTAAATAAATAAATAAATGAAAGTTATCACTTGATTGATGATGGGCTTCTTGTTTATAAAAATATGATGTACATTTCTAATTCTTCAAATTTGAGAAGAATTATTACAGACGAAATACATAAATTACCATATATTAGACATTGAAACTACTATAAATTATTGCTATAGCAAGAAGGAAATACTTTAGGCCTAGGATGAAGATGGATTTTTCTAAACACATTGTTAGACGTATGAAATGTGACAAGTTAGGAATGAAGATTAACATCTCGTAGGTTTATTGCAGATTTTTCCAATTCCAGAATGAAAATGGGATGTAGCAATTATGGATTTTGTTACCAAGTTACCAATTACATCAAGATAACATGATTCTATGATGGTTGTTGTGGACAAGCTATCCAAATCAATATAGTTTATTCATGTTAATTCCACTCGCAATATTAATGATATTGCAAGGATATTCAAGAAATTATATCTAACTGGGATGCCAAATTTACATTTAAGAAGAGTATTTTCAAGTATTTGGGCACCTAGTTGAATTTTAGAACTACTTACCATCCATAGACATATGGCTATATCAAAGGAGAAAATCAAGTAATTGAGGACATGATTTGCATGTGTGCAATGGACCATCCAAGTGGGAATATTATTTACACTTCGTAGAGATTGCATATAAAAACTTGCATCAAACATCATTGGAAATGAGTTCGTTTAAAGCTTCATATGGAAAATGATGTAAGAAACTAGTGAGATAATATAATCTAATATACATAATTATGCTTGGGCTAAATATGCTTAAGGAAATAGAGTAAGAAGTTGCTAAAGTTGGGAAAAAATTGAAGGTAGCCCAAGATAGATTGAAAATCTATGTAGATAAAAGTAGAGTGCATAGAGAATTTCATGGGGGTATCATGTTTTCTTTCGAGTGAAACCAAAGAGTAGTTACTTAAAGATTGGAAGTTGTTCCAAGTTGGCACCAAAATATTTTGGCCCATTTAAAGTGCTTGATTTGATAGGGCCAATTGCATATAAAGTTGCATTGGTTGCTAACACTAAATCTCATGATGTTTTTTAGTGTTGGTTTTCAAACGTCTTGGTGGTTGGTGTCCCAATTAATTAGAATTCTATATGTCAAAACCTTCAGTTAATGGAGAAAAGAAGTCTGGGATCTGTCAAGTGATAGGACTAGGAGTCTAGAATCTATCAATAGTAGGATTTGTTAATTGTTGAAGGTAGATGTTAACAAGTTTTTATTGTCACTGCGAAAAACACCCGCCAAAATTTTGCCTGCACTCAAATTTTGGAACCTACTGTGGATCTCATGATTGGTTGTTATGTATTCACTTCTCGGTCATTTGATGCTTTTGAGCTCCCTTATTGGATCAGAAGTGTTGAAGTCACTTTCTCACACATGCTCAGTCTGTAACAAGTAAATGAGTGCATTCTTTTACGCAACCTTGAAAAAGCATAACACGGTTCATCAAGATTGTGCATGTGCAATGTCCAATCCATGTTGACAATCAGCGTGCACTGACATCGATAGTTTCTCACTTCTAGCTGCATTTGTACTTCTATTTCGGTGAGTTTTGCAAACTTTCACTTTGCGCACCTTTGTTTTCGCGAGTGTCATTTTCATGTTTTCAGTTTTATCTTTTGCTTTCTTTCCATTTAATTAGTGTTGTTTTCATGTTATCTTCACCCTGACATGTTTTGTTTTCACCATCGTTCACATATTGCAAGTGTCATTTGCACTTTTATTTTCATATAGAAAGTGTCATCTTTTGGTGTGGGAAATGTCACTTATCATGTAAAGTGAAGTTTCAGTTCATTTCAAGGGAAAATATTTGTGATAATGAGTTTTTATATCATGTAGACATGTTCTACAATCACTTCCAAATTTTCATGCACTGTCGCTCAAGTTTCATCATTGTCGTTGAAAAGTGTATCATTAGTGTTGCACTTGCAATGGGTTGTCGCAATGTTGTTGCATTAAGGAAAGTATGTTGGTCATGCATTCTGAGTGTCCTGTGTTGTGTCGTCAAGTGAACCATGTGTTTGATCGTGTTCAAGTCTTTCTTTTATTCAACTTCCTCTCACTGATCCAACACTTAGTCAAAATTGGAAAAACTCTTGACCGGGCCACTTAGCCTCATCTAGTCCCCCTGAATTTTGCACTGCGCAATCTCAATACTCAAGTAGCAAACTTGTCTCTTGGCACTACACAATGCGTAGTCTCTGACTCCTAGAACTGTGCATTTCACAACCTTAGTGTTCAATCCCAACCCTTTAGTCCCATAATTGCATAATATTTCTCTTCAGCCAGGTCAGCATTGTGCATTATGCAGTCTCAGTCATCAAGCCTTAGGTCTTGAGCTCCTAAATTGAACAATCACCTAACCCCATGTCCTTCTAGTACTATGAATTTCGCAATTTTAGTGCTCAAACTCGAGCTTTGGCCTCCAAAAATAAGCAATCATGCCCTCCAGCTAGGTCCGAACTGTGCATTGTGCAGTCTCAAGGCTTAATATTCACCCCTAACTTCCTGATTTCTGCAACTGCGCCATCACTGAGACTCTCTCTCAGCCTGTCCCAACTCAATTAGTGGATCATCATGCAACATATGAGAATAGGGGTTTAATGAACTGATGTCGTCTTGTCATGATTTTATTACAGATGCAGGTACTCTATCATGCTATGGAAAGATGATGAAGAAGGAGATGGAGAAGGAGGAAATGCTAGAAGACACATACAGGGTTGAAGAGATAAGATGATCATCAGGTAAGAAGAAGAAGGAACAATAGATTACAACAGAAGATCAAAGATCAGGACCGCATGAAGACTCCATTTGATTCATAACCCTTTGGAGGGTGGATATGAAGAACAAAGCATATCTCTCATGAAGATGAAGCATTGCACATCTCTTGTTGAAGACAAAGGAGCAGCAAGAATGGCTTGAAATTTCCATGTCATGAAGAAGTCCTTGTCAGCAGTGTCATGCTATGTCATGTAATGAGTAGTCATATGCCACATCATTCTTGTGCATTATGTAATTTCTTATTCAAAAATGTATTGTAAATTGGAAGTCCAAAGGACATGCACATAAGATGAAGAGTCGTGTAAAGTTGAAAATTCATAGGAAATTAAATGGTTATGAGGGTAGTCAAAGAGTCACAGGGGAGGTGAAGCATCACCCTATGGGTCATATATACACCCTCATTGTATGAGCAAAGGACTTTTCACTTTGGATCCTCTCGCAAGGCATTAGAGAGACAAGCTAGTTCTTTTGCGGAGCAAGTGGCTCCAATGCTCCACTATTGGAGTTAGTGGTGTTCATTGTATACATGTGTCTTGGAAATTTTACTTAATATCAGAAGCCTCATGGCCAAGAAGTTCTTCATACATGGATTATGAATATCTGTAATATTGTTTTGTGGATGTTTGTAATTCATGTTTGCTTTCATCTATGCTAAAGTAGTTGAACTATTTTGGTTATTTTAGTACTTATCATATTGAGAATGTGTTGTTATAGGTACTATTTTTTTCACATCCTTGTGGACTATTCCATTGGATATTAGACAGATCTTTCTTGTTGATTGGTTTTAATGACGGTCACATTTTTATGGACTATTTCGTTGGATGTTAGATGGGTCTTGCTTGATTACATGTGTCTCTACTAGGGTGGTACTATTACCTCTCTCTTAGAGGCTCACTTTCTTTTCTCCCTCTGTAGTAGAAGAACCTTGACACACTTATAACCAAACACTTACAAGACACACTCACTTGTTTTTCAAAGGCACATTTGCATTCCTCTCTCTTGCTAACAGTTAGAGCTAAGGAAAATCTATAAGAATACATGGAAACCAGGCTGATACTTCGGATGGGGCTCCTATTCCAAACAATGTGAGGTCTAATTGGGACTTCACATTGGGGATACCCCATTCGTTGATAGATTTCCAGCACCATCAACAGGTTGGTTAGGTGATGGATCAAGGATCTAGAATTTTTTCAAATAAGAAAATTTGTGCATTGAAAAGAATTTATAATTTTCAAGTAAAAAAAATGGATGCTAGGTGGGAAAGATAGAAAAACTACAAGAGACATAACTCTACATGGAGGGGCCCTTACATCAATATTTCTAAGGATTTGAAGATATGGAAATTTTTCAGAGCTAAGACTTTTGGAAAAAAATGGATGTTGGATGCCAAACTAGTAGGCTATGAAGAGGAAATGTGGAGTCCACATGACAAACTCAAACATTATGGGTATGCCAGTATTGGCATGGCATGCTAATGTGTCACACTGACATGGTGCATAAACTAGTTTAGGATTTTGTGGCATGCTAATGTGTCATTGATGTGGCATACTAGTGTGGCATAATGACATGGTGAACTGGGTACGTAAGAGTTAATGTGGCAACTAATATGGTAAGTACCATAGTGATTTGGAATCCAAAAGTTTTGAAATCCACATAATTACAAAAGGAGAATTTTTAGTTTTTCAAGATCTGAATGAATGCGAAAAAAGTAAAAATTTGATATTCAGATAGGTGGGATTTGACTCGCATTGATTATGAACAGGAGGTGACATGGACTAGAGGTGCTTTAGCATTGAGGTGGAGGACAAGTGGTAGTATTGTGGAGGTAACATGGAGTGTGGAAGCCTAGATATTTGAAATTCATAATCTAGAAACAAGTTGAATGGGATTTTAGAAATTGCTAGATATAGATGTTTGAGAATCAACCTATTGACCATGACAAAATAAGAAAACCCATATCTGGATTGATCTAGATGTTTTGGAAATCTCAAATGCATCTAGAAATCCAAAAATCTATAATTTTTTTATAAATGAGACTTAAGGAAAATCCCAAATCTAGATTCAAGGGGGAGGTGTTGTTGACGTGTCTAGTAAGGATGTGACCTTGCATAGTGCTAACACATAGGAATAGGATTTCCACATGTCAATCATGCACTACTGGCATAGAATTATATGTTAATGAAACATGGGAAAAAGGGCGGCCACATGTTTGACATGGGTGATGGTATGGTTGATGGTGCTTGAAAGGAGTAAATATTTAGAAGGGAATAAACTTTTGTCCATATCTCATATTTGGAAGAAATTTATAGTGTTAGAAAGTTCTTGAATAGAGAAAATTGATGGAGACCTGAGAAGTGGGTGAGTAAAATAAATCAAGAAAATTATAGCCCCATCTCCTTTAGATGACTTAGGGGGTTGGGTGTGCTAGACAGTCTCATGCGCACAACATAATTTAGGTTATGTTCTCTGCTACCAATTTTTACAAATATGGAAATTAATCAAATTCAACACCATGAATAAGGAAATTATAGAACTAGGATAAGAATATATTTGGTTGTAGTATTATTTTTGTATCATTGGACAAGTGTCATATTCTCAATTTGTGTCTAAGAGACTAAGGAGCATGAAATCTGCAAAACCCAGAAAATGTTTTAGGAGAAAACACCTAGAGACCACTCAATTAAACTAATTGATTGATAATTAAAAAATGCTTAAGTCTAACTTAGGGAAATTGATTAATTAAAGGGAATTAATTGAATATGATCGAGAATTCTCTAGAGAAACATGGATCAAGTCTAAGATGATCTTATACATTGATGAGGATATAATCATGGCCTTTGAAGCTCCAGCAAGAGATTATAAGAGTGGATCGATAGGATGTAGAGAGACACAGTTGTGGAGAGAAAGTTTCCTTGGCAGATTGAGCTATCCAGTTGCAGCTTTATCTAGGAAAAGAGTTCGAGCCAAAAGGAGGGCAAGAGAGAGTGGGAGAAATAGAGAGAAATTATAAAGGAATTTCCCAATTTTTTTCCAATGTCAAAGAGACGGGAAAAGGGAGGTTGGGTTTTTCTGTATAGGAGTCGTCCAGGAAGTGTGAGTTAGCCAGTCCAGTTGAGTGAATTACTGGGAGGAATTTGTTTAAGTTGTCAGAGGTTGGGAAAGTCTTCAAAAAGGTAGAGAAATTTTTTCCAGTGGTAAAAGGATCCTAAATGACCCAGTTGGAGGTAGTTTCAGAGGTCGTCCAGACTTGCATAGGCCAACAAAGCAAGCAACCAAGAGACAGTGTGAGATGGCCAGAGAGTGGTTGAGTTACTTGGTAGAAGGGAGATTTTTTCTCCAAAATATTTGTCTAGATTATTTGCCATGGGATTGCTAGTAAGGCATCAATATTATAGTACTCAAATTTTAATGCTACATAATAATAAAATAAGCCCTCATCTGTTGCATTGGTTTTCCCTTCGGGATTTTTCCACGGACTATTAATCCAAAAATACATTGTGTCAATCTTTATGTGTGTGCATCTATTTCTCAGTTCTTGAATTTTATCTTATGCAATGCATTTCATTTGTGAAGAATGCATTAGTGAATTATTTGGTGTTTGTCATAATCAAATAAACTGCTAATCAGCCAGGAAAATAATATCTAGTTGTTGCATTCGTGGAAATTTCACTTGGTATTGGAGCATGTTGATTAAATACGAAGCTCAAAA
Organism: Pinus tabuliformis; assembly: GCA_031772625.1. Classification (NCBI taxonomy): domain Eukaryota; kingdom Viridiplantae; phylum Streptophyta; class Pinopsida; order Pinales; family Pinaceae; genus Pinus; species Pinus tabuliformis. Next base: position 975,690,693 of record CM062810.1, read on the forward strand.
TCAAGGGAAGGAGACTTGTGCAGGTTTAGAGGGAGATTTGAGCACATTTTCTCCATATTTACATAAGCCAACCAGTTGTGTGAATTGCAGAGATAGAGTGTTTTATTTACAGATCTAGTCCTAGGAAAAGTTCAAATAGCCTCAAAAGCAGAGTTTGCAGGCAGTGGATTTGCCGGAGAAGTGTTCCGGTGAGTAGATCAGTGATTTTGCGGGGTACATATATTAGATATGGGCACAAATATATGAAGTAGGTGCAAATTTATGTAGGGAAGGAAGAGAAACTCTCATAAAGAAGTAGAGGGTTTCCAGTTTCCAGTTTTCAGGAGGAGATTCATGATTTCCAGTTGCAAGAGGTGGTAGCAAACTTGCCAACTAGTGTGAGTTTCCCAGACGAGGATCTGAAGTATCATAGAAGGGTTTCTGGAGGCAAGGAAGGAATATCTGTGTATTTTAGCAAGGGGTGAGAGTAGTAGAAGGAAGGTAGAGCAAGAAGGAGAAGTTTTAGTCCCTATAGATGGCCACAACAAGACTCAATAATCAAGACAAACTTGATCAAGCCTCTAACTTTGGTATATGGAATGTCATTCCTGTTAGATGAGTATGGTCTGAGGGAGTATGCAGAGAAAATTATTATTGTACCTATAGATGCTCAACAGCATGTGACATATAAGAAATAAATTCCCAAGGCTAAGAGGATGATCCTAGAATGGGTTCAGGATCATAGTGTTCTGCATGTTGCTACATTGAACATTGGAAAGGAAATGTGAGATTTCATAGTCAAGTTGTATGAGAATCCATAGAAGAATTGGAAGATGATTCTCAAGGAGAAGTTGAGGACCACTAGAATGCAAAAGGGAGAAGGCGTTACACCCTACCTCACCAGGATTCAAAATGTCAAAGATGAACTTGCGGTCATTGGAGAAAAACCATCAGATAGCGAGCTAGTCAGAACAACTCTCAATGGTTTCACCAAGGAGTGGCATACTTTCATCCAAGTTATTTCTAGGCGAGATACACTACCTGGATGGGATCATTTGTGGAGTGACTTCACTCAATAAGAGATGAGACTCAACCTTGCTAATGGTTTTACCATCAACAATAGCAAGGGACCGAAGGAGGAGGAGGATGAGGAAAACATGGCCCTTGCAGGTAAGGGAAAAGCGAAGAAAGATCCTAGTCAGGGACAAGGCTCATGAAGAGGTGAGAGGAAGAAGAAAGATATGTAGAAGATCAAGTGCTTCGGGTGTGGTGAGTATGGCCACTATGTCACCCAGTGTCCTCCAAGGAATAAGGACAAGAAGGAGAAGCAGGAGCATGCAACAGCTTCGACAAAGATTGATGAGATAACCACTAAATTAGAGGAGTTTTAACTGATAGAAGACACATCTCTAGGTGGAGGAGGCATGATACATGAGTGTTTCAAGATGGGAAATATCCAGATGCAACAAGCATATCAGTTGGATCAGTTCTAGTTGTTGTAGCAGGATCATTATTGTTGCTACAGTGGCCCACAGTATTCAATAGTAGGATTCAGTGTTAATAGAACTAGTTGCAGTCATATGCTCGATAGACAGTTGTAGTAACATAGTGTTAGTAGGATGTAGCCATCTATATAGTAGTCGAGCTAGTTGCAGTCATATGATCAAGATATAGTTGTAGAACTAGTTGTAGTGACATGGTTAATGTGAATTGTGGTTACAATTACAACCAACAGATTTAGGCTAGAATAGAGCTATGCAGTCTAGTTTCTAATGTATGAGAACAGTGCAAGTTTCCAGGAACAAGCAGAGATATTTTCCATAAGAAGATCAAGACTCATATGGATTCTAGCTTAAGAGGTAGTGGCCCTAAGGAAGCTAGAGCTTCAAGATCTAAGTAGATAAAACTCATTATTGCAGTAGCTGCAACAATAGTGCACAGGTAGCAACGGAGTAGTAACAACAACAGTGTAAGTAGATAAAATTTAGTGCAGTAATGTGATGGGAAAAATTCCATTCACAGTTATTTCCATTGAGTATAGGGAGATTGGAGAATTGGAGGAAGTTAGTCAGACATCAAAAACGCAGGACTATCCAAGTGCATGAGGGTATACTATTAGAGAGAGGGAACACCTTCCTCGCTAAGAAGGAGTGTTATTTTTTGTAGCATTAGATAGGTGTTCTAGTCTTAATTTGTGTCTAAGAGACTAAGGAACATGAGATATCCAAAACCCATAAAATGTTTTGGGGGAAAACACCTAGAGATCACTCATTTAAATTAATTGATCGATATTTAAAAGATGCCTAAGTCTAACTTAGGGAAATCAATTAGTTAAAGGGAATTAATTGAGTATGATAGAGAATTCTTTAGAGACTCACATGGATTCTGTCTAAGATGATCTTAGTCATTGATGATGATTTAATCATGGTTGTTGAATCTCTAGTGAAATATTATAGGAGTAAATCAATTGGATGAGGAGAGACACAGTTGTGGAGAGTGAGTTTCCTTGGCAAGTCGTGCTATCTAGTTGCATCTTCAACAAGGAAGAGAGTTCAAGCTAGAAGGAGAGTAGGAGGGAGAGGGAGAAATAGAGAGAAACTCTAGAGGAACTTCCCTTTGTTTTTCCAGTGCCAAAGAGGAGGAAAAGGGAGGCCAAGTTTTTTTGCAGAGAAGTCGTCCTGGAAGTGTGAGTTAGTCAATACAGTTGAGTGAATTGTCGGGAGGAATTTGTTTCAGTCGCTGGAGGTCGGCGAAGTCTTCAAAAAGGTAGAGAGAATTTTTCCATCGGTAGGAGGAGGCTAGAGGACCCACTTGGAGGTAGTTTCAGAGGTCGTCCAGACTTTCACAAGCCAACAGAGTGAGCAACTAGGGGACAGTGCAAGCATGCCAGAGAGTGGTTGAGTTACTTTGCAAAAGGGAGAATTTTTGTCCAAAATATTTGGCTAGATTATTTGCTGGAGGATTTCCAGTAAGGCATCTAGATTATTATACTCGGATTTTACTTCTACATAATAATAAAATAAACCCTTGTCTACTGCACTAGTTTTCCCTTCGGGGTTTTTCTGGGGACTATTAGTCCAAAAATTATTGTGTTGATTTTTATGTGTGTGCATCTATTTCTCAACACCTGAATTTTATCTTCCACAACACATTTCATTTGTGAAGAATGCATCAGTGAATTATTTGGTGTTTTTCATAATCTAATCAGTCATGAAAATGATATCTAGTTGTTTCATTCGAGGAAATTTCACATGTAGGTGAGCATAGAGGTTGGTCAAATATAGGAATTTTTCACCCACTCTTCATTATATACTCTTTGAATGCTTGAGAGCCAATTGTTGATTTTGTAGGCAATTCTTAAGAAGCATACAACAAATTGGGATCTTTCTATCTACACTAAATAGCGTTAGGGGGGACAATATCTTTGAGGAACTATTAAAAAGAGAAAAATAAGATAATCCTTATGTTGAGTGAAATAGTGGATGAGAGTTTATTGGTTGTTGAAGGCCAAATAAGATGCTTGTAATTCTCAAAGGTAATCAAATTAGTTTAGAATGAAAGTAGATGAGTTGGGTCGAGAGAGAATCTTGTATCTTGGTTTCTTCACTTTGGTGGCATCATGACTTTGGAAATTATGCAGATGTCTATAGTTGGGTGGAAAATATCTCTCACATAGCTAATTTCTTGGACCAATTGTTGTTAAAAGATAAGTCTCCTTTCATTTTTTATAAATATGAAAAATTATTGATATCTTATACCATACAATTTTTTTATTATTTTATGCATGTAATGTGTGTTTATTTATTATTATTTTCATGGGAATTTGATTTCCATGAAATTTTGAGAATTGATACTAGTTATTTCACTTCTTTCTTTTAAATTGTATTCTGCATGCATTTTATTTCATTCTATCCATTTTGGGGAGGTTCTCTTTGTTGGTATCATGGCTACTCATCCCATGGTTGGAGTGAGGGATTAGGATGCCATACATTGAGTCAACATTAGAGTCTCCATGTTTTATTACCACATCCAAGTCCTATCATAGTATATATATCCCTTCATCACATCATTACCTTGGTTTTTCATTTCTATCCATTTGTTTTTTTTTATTTTTCATTACCAACCCTTTATCTATTTGTGACCAACACTCCCACTATTACTTAATTACTACTAGGTCTTTGACCAAGGGGAGTCTTTAGCCTTATCCTTATTATCTTTCTCATCCATCATTGTGTTAATCTCAGTCATTCACGTTTACTACATACTATGTTGCACCTTATGTTGGTTTCTAGGGGTTCCTTTATACCCCTATTCTAACTAGCCTTCCCCTATTGACATCAACACTTTTATTCTAAGGGGTTTGTTTGTGAGTTTTATGTACCTTGCGGTCATTTCCATAATTGGTGGGTTATCTTAGACCAAGCAAGGAGAGTCATAAATGCTCATTGACTTGGTAATTTCTCACATGCTTGACTCCATCTAGTTATTTCCGTATTGAGATTAATACACATCGATGATTCCAATGTTTTAGTTCTAGTCAAAGATCACCAGACATATAACTCTGAGATGTTCCAACTAGTGTTTGATTTAATGCTCCATATCTAGTTATATCTATTGAGATATGTTTGACTCTATTTAGTAATTTTTAAGTTTTTAGTTTAATCGTTCATCCATTTAGCTCCTTTTATAAATTCAACCTCTTTTTATTAAGAAGGGACTTTGAGGTTGTTTACCCTCTTATAGTGCAGCAACATTCCTTCACATGTTTATATGGGATGAAATATTGACTATGCCTATGTGCTATGATGTATCTCAATGCCACCATTATCCCATTCTACTATGAGATAATAATTCACTTTTGATTCGGAGCTGTTGCCAATGATCCAATATTGTATTGTGACACCTTCGTGATCATCGGCATGGCCACCTTGTTGAGGTTGAGATCATTTATATAAGTTACCTCATGGATTTTCTTTTCTAGGTCATTATCTTAAGTTATTTATAGGTACTCCTCCCTCTTTCACACTTAACTCCTCATCTAGTCCATTCCATTATTTGGATAAGAAATCATGACATATTTTGCCTATATGAATTATTCCTAACCTCATACATTATAGGGAAATTGCTATAAACCTAATTTTTCTCACCTATATAATTTGAGTATTTTAATATAAATACATCACTATTGTATTCATAATCAACATTATGCACCCCATTTCATCATCGTACAACCATATTTTACCTCACTTATCCTTGTCAAACTACAACTTGATCCTTTTTAAGGTGTATATTTATTCTTCCATCTTCTACATGTAATACGTAGAAAATCCCTAATAATTGCATCAACCTTCTTAAGATAAAAAAAAAAAAAAAAAAAAAAAAACGAAAAAAAAAAAAAAAAAAAAAAAAACTAAAATAAAATAAAATAAAAATGGATAATCCATTCCTCAATAATGTATATGTGCTTGTTTAAGAAGCATAGTGGATATGTGTAGACCTTTTTCAAAACCCTATTTTTGTTAGTAACTTGATTTTGTCTTCCTCTCTGCTAATCCCATGAATTATCATTAATACATTGAGAGAGTTCGCATGGAAACTAAATCTAAATGGGGTTCCATTATTCACCTATAAATAAAGATAATTGGGTTGCATTCATGTATGGAAAATAAGAACAAGGTAATGTTTTCAAAATTCCAATGGAGATATTTGAATCATTATTCGTTGTCCACCATTGAGAATTTTGTGCCTTCTCATTAGCTCCTCCCACTAATTATTCATAAAAGGAGATCATTATTTTCATCTACCAAGATTTCAAATTTGAGCACACAAGGGCACAAAAGGACCCTTCAAAAGAGAATATTTGGAGCTCACTTGCTACAACAAGGCCTCTCTCAAAGTGTTATAGCCTTTTGCAATTGGATTTTATAAAAAAAAAAATAATCATTATTTATGTCTAAAAGTTAGATATTAGTCTTGAATCCATTATCTAATGCATTTCTTTCTTTCACTCATAAACCAGGGATGAAGGTAATGTTTGTATGTGATTCTCTTATCTTGTTCCTTACTTTATTTCCATTTTTGTTTGTATCATGTTATGCAACAAACTAGATTAGGGACTTTCACACACTTACTCAAGAAATTGCCCACAACAATAGTATCAAGATGGAAATAGTGCACTTGTTAGAATTTAAGGGTGAGGCCTCATAAAACATGAGTGGGGGGCCCCTCGGTCCCTCCTCCCAGGCCTAGCTAATACATTATCAATGTGGTGATAACATGCCATGTCATAGAGTTGTATGATGGTTTTATGAAAGGTAAGAACAAAAGTAGAATTAACCTCCTCCTTTGACACACAATGATGAATTCTTAACTCTAATACTATACATTTCTAAGGCTATAAATTCCTCTAGAGCTAATCAATGATGGGCATGAGCATCTTGTAATCCTAAAGTTATTGGGTGAGGTCCAACCCAAATGATAATGATGAGCACATGTTGGCTATTGGCTTGATGTTTAACATTTATGCTTGTGCACAATTACCTATGGTTGTGGTTTGGCTAGACCTTTATTTATTTTGGACTCATTTGGATTAGGCGTTCACTTATGTAAGCAATATCACCTTTCCTTCCATACCTCACCTTAGTTGTCAAAATCTATTCTTATTATAGTTGTTGTTATACATAATGTGTTTGTTAGGATAAATCTACCTCATACTTTTTAAATTTTGGTTAAACTTTGTTACTACTCATGGAGGTTGCATCCATGACTCACATTTTCCTATATTAAAGCTCCATATGTATTGTTTAATTAATATTTTAATTAAACTCTATTATGCTCATGGAAGTTGCATGTATGAATCACTCTTCTTTATATATGTATATATATATATACATACATACTTTATTTTTTTTTAAATGTAATTGAAAATATTTTATTAAAAAATCGACGTTTGGGAATGCAACGTTACTTTAGAGATACAAAAAGTAAATTTAGGCTACCATCATCCTACTGTTCAAAGATTTTGATATTAAAGCATGATTTTAACAATGAGACTTCCATAATAGAGATCCTACTAGTGTAAATTCTCTTATACAACCTTGACATCAAACAAAGTTTAGCTTCCATACAATACTAAGTCCGAGTATCTTAGTATTCTTCCATTTGGAGATTCACTAGCTCTATTGAAGGAGTTGTCCACTTATACACAAATGTCACTTCCCCAACAACCTACTAACTTCGACACTCACCTTCACCTGTCATGATATTACAGAATTGGTTGTTGACTCATCCTCTTATTTACAAGAATGTTGCAAATTTCTAATGATGTCACCATGTTTTCTAATTGGTCCACTATAGAGTTGTTATGCTGCAAAATATGGACCACTGTGAACTCATTCAAAATTTTCAAATGGGATCTGATCCTTTTAAATAGGGTGTTGAGCTTAAAATCAATTGGAGAGAAACCAAGTTGAAGGCGCCAAAATATAATCTTAGAGTCCCCTAATATGATCAAGTTAAAAAGATTGAATGAGATGGATGGGAGCACCCCATGAAACAGAGCATAAGCCTTTGCTTGGTTGTTGGTGGATTTCCCAAGACTCCATGAAAAGGATTATTCAACTTGTTCAATACACCCTGTTATCACTCTATAATTTCTTAAGGTTGTGAAAGAAATCCAGTGGTAACCAAAGAACAACTTTTAAGCTTAGAAGATAGCCGTTCTAAACTTAGAGAGGGATCTCTCTATTGGATTTAGATTTGTCGTTGTGGGATTTTAGGCTAGACTTTATTAAGTTCAAAGTTTGGTTTTTTGAAGTTTTTGGTTGAAACTACAAGGAAAGACCCTTGGGAAATGGAGTCAAATTCTTAGGGTGATCAGATACAAAAATATCAAAACAAATTGAAACAAGGCAAGGTAGGCAGGTTATTAGATCTTTGAAGCTTTGTGGAGTGAAAGGGAGGAAAAGATTCAGATTCAATTAAACATAGAGAATTTTAACATGAATTCTATATTTAATCTCAATTTGAAAACATATATATTGCTTATAAGGCAGGACAGAGTGTAATTAAACAAGTTCAGCGCTTCATCTTCTTTTAAACAATACAGATAAGAAAGACATATGAAAAATAAAGATATAACAAGTTTACAAGAGAAAAAACATCACCAATTTGCCTGACACATGAATCTTGGAACAATATTATGTATTAACGAAATGATCACTTTTAGCTCTGTGAACAACTTTACATCAAAGTACGCTTTCTTGATACAAGTCCCAACCCTTTGTACCACTTTATCACAATATATTTATAGACTTTCTGCTAAACTAATATTAGATTCCAAAAAGGAACTGATTACAAAATAATCTCTAACAATTTCTAGAAAAAACTGAATAATAAACTAAAGATAACATTAATCACTAGAAATCTGCAGGAAATATGGAACTGCTAGAAAATCTCCAGCCATTAAATTTGGAAATTGGTTTTTAAATGTTGATCCTCTACCTTGGAATCTGGAAAGGTTGAAGAAACCTTCACAAAACCTGCTAGTTGCCCTCTCAAATATGATTAACTCTTCCACCTGTATCAACTAGTTGTCCCTTTGAGTTCTATTTCTGTCATTTTTTGCCTTTCATCATCTTTTGAATACTTCATTGTTTCACAAAATATTTGGGGAAAAAATTATTTTGAATAATATTTTCCAAATATTTTGATTAAACCTATAAATGGATTTCATAATTAATTTTTCAACACATTTGTTTAGATGATTTAATAAACCATATTGTTTAGAAATCCATGTGTTGTTTTTAAATACATGTCGTGTTTTTCCTTCCCATGGGTTTTAAAAAACCATGTTTTGTTTTGAATGGTTGGTAAAATATTTTTACTTTCCCATTTTACTTTCACTTGTAACCTCATTTCACACCTGTAAATTCCTTTCACCTAGCCCAATAAATTCATTTCACTTATACTTGTAAATTAAAATTCACGTGTACCTGTAAATTCAAATTCATGTGTACTTGCAAAATCATTTCACCTTAGCCTCATTTACCTCAGCCTCCCATCTGTAAACCCTTTTCATAAATGTATGCAATATTTCTTTTATATCTTTCCCACGTGTATGCAATATTTCTTTTATATCTTTCCCACCACAATTTAAAAGTATTTCCACCATGATTTAAATAAATAGGAATAATGGTATTTCGGGGGTAGGTAGTAAGTGGTTTAGGAGGGTGGTCCGAAATTAACAAGAGGGTGACAACTGTAAAAAGCGGTGAAGTTAAAAACATTTAAATAACCATTGATTTAACTTTGCACATATCTTGAGGTATAAAATATTAGGGAATTTTAATAGTTGAGTGCGGGGTTGGGACACAATTTACTTTGACTTTATGGATTTGACTTGTGATTTGATGTATATAATATGATTATGAAGTAGGAATTTAATGGATATGGTAATTTTAATGGCAATGCGGAAATGGAAAGAGATAAGGTGGAGTATAAGATAAGTTAAGATGAATATAGGTAATATATGAGGCAAATATATAAAAGAATATTTTATAAAATATAAAACCAAAATAATATTTAAATATAATGATTTTATATCCCAAATCAAATTAATTTAAACTTGAATAAAACTTTGATAAGGGCAGTTGAAAATTGGGTATAAAAGCCAAAAAAAATTATTTTGCCAGACCCTCATAAATGAGCTTGAAACTTTGCATACCAAACTAAGCATGTCCAGGGCATAAATTTTGCCAAAATTTATCATATGCGAATATTGGCTCCAACTGGGGATGTTGGCCCCCCATGTGTGGTAGCAAAGAACCATAGCTCCAGTGCTTGACCATTCAGTGGTCATCACACCCCTCAACCTACAACTTGTGACCTGTTCTGAAACTCAAACCTCTATACAAACTAAAAATGATACTAAATATTGCAAACTATAAACTAAATGTTGAAAAAGATGCTTTCCTAGTAAGCTTGTTTATGTATAGACAATCCTATTCTAACAGCTGAGAACCAAATATTTGATTTCAAGCAATGTAAAACCTCCAATATAACCAATCAAAAAGTTAATCCAATACCTGGGCTCCTTGATTGTGTTTAAGAAGAATCAAAACTAGAGCTTGCAAGGGCACTGGAAACTGATTGTAAGCTTGATCTTCACAACAGAAACATAATCAGACCTCTATAGTGAACAATTCATGCATATAGACAACTATGGGATCATGAAAGACATGACTTATTGTTTGATTTTCAAAGTATTATGCAAATTCATGGTCATGCTTGGGCAGTTCATATACGATTTCTTCAACATCATACAGTTTCAATTATGACTCATCAGATCTATTCTCAAAACAATCATCAACCTCAATATCAAAATGTAGCGCGACCACTTCTTGTTTTGGATGACAAAGGTTCTTAAAGAAATGATTTTGACATTGTAAATTGTGACCTTGAATTTGAACTTCTAAGGCTTGAAGATCCTTCTCAATTTGTTCAGCAAACTCTGCTAAAAATATGGTCCTAGCTTCAGAGCTACATTTGCATTTCTCTAGATAAATAGAAAAAAATATGAGAAAGCATCATCAATTTAATCATCATCAAAATTATCTCAGTATTCCTTGAAACCTTCAATAGAGATAGGGTCTGCCACATACCCTGTCATCTTGTTTAACAAACAACCTAATCAGTGTGTAGTGGAGTCGCCATGAGTATTCTGCAATTTGGATTCTTTGACAATGGATTATGTGGATCACGTTGAAACTTGATTAGATCCACTAAGTGAATGGTTCAGCCTTCTTGTGTCTAATCATTGTCCACCATCAACAATCAGATCCGAAACTTGATAATCTTTCGTGAGGATGATGAAACTTTGTCCCCAGTATGGTTGCCAAGATGTTAGCACTTTGTAATTTCTTAAGGTTGTGAAAGAAACCTAGAGGTAACCACATAACCACTTTTAATCTTAGAAGTTAACCCTTCTAAACTCAGAGAGGGATCTCTCTATTGGATTTAGATTTGTTGTTGTGGGATTTTAGGCTAGTTATTAGGTTCAAAGTTTGGGTTTTTTAAATGTTTAGTTGAAATTGCAAGGAAAGGCCATCGGGAAATAGAGTTAAAGTCTTAGGGTGATCAGATACAAAAATATCGTAATAGATTGAAACAAGGCAAGGTAGGGGGGCTATTGGATCTTTGAAGCTTTGTGGAGTGAAAGGGAGGAAAAGATTCAAATTCAATTAAACATAGAACATTTTAACATGAATTCTATATTTAATCTCAGTTTGAAAACATATATATTGCTTATAAGCCAAGACATAGTGTAATTAAACAAGTTCAGCTCTTCATCTTCTTTTAAACAATACAGATAAGAAAGACATTTGAAAAATAGATATATAACAAGTTTACAAGAGAAAAAACATCACCAATTTGTCTGACACATGAATCCTGGAATGATCTTCTGTATTAATGAAATGATCACTTTTAGCTCAGTGAACAACTTTACATCAAAGTATGCTTTCTTGATACAAGTCCCAACCATTTCTACTGCTTTATTACAATATATTTATAGACTTTCTGCTAAACTAATATCAAATTCCAAAAAGGATCTGATTACAAAATAATCTCTAACAATTTATGGAAAAAAAATCTGAATAATAAACTAAAGATAACATTAATCATTGGAAATCTACAGGAAATATGGAACTGCTGGAAAATCTTTAGCCTTTAAATATGGAAATTGGTTTTTAAATGTTGATCATTTGCCTTGGAATCTGGAAAGGTTGAAGAAACCTTCACAAAACCTGCTAGTTTCCCTCTCAAATCTGATTAACTCTTCCACCTGTATCAACTAGTTGTCCCTTTGAGTTCTATTTCTGTTGTTTTTTTCCTTTCATCATCTTTTGAATACTTCATTATTGTCACAAAATATTTGGGGAAAAATATATTTTGAATAATATTTTCCAAATATTTTGATTAAACCTGTAAATGGATTTCATAATTAAAAGTTCAACATATTTGTTTGAATGGTCTAATAAACCATCTTGTTTTGAAATCCATGTGTTGTTTTTAAATACATGCCTTGTTTTGCCTTCCTATGGGTTTTAAAAACCATGTGTTGTTTTGCATGGTTGGTAAAGTATTTTTACTTTCCCCTTTTACTTTCACTTGTAACCTTATTTCACACCTGTAAATATCCTTACCTATAAATTCCTTTCACTTGCCCCAGTAAATTCATTTCACTTATACCTGTAAATTAAATTCACGTGTACCTGTAAATTCATTTCACCTTAGCCTCATTTACCTCAACCTCCCATCTGTAAACTCTTTTCATAAATGTATGCAATATTTCTTTTACATCTTTCACGCCACAATTTAAATAGATAGGAATAAAAGATTAGGGTGATTTAATAGTTGAGTGTAGGGTAGGGACATAATTTACTTTGACTTTATGGATTTGACATGTGACTTGATGTGTATACTAAGATTAATGGCAACATGGAAATGGAAAGAGATAAGGTGGAGTATAGGATAAGGTAAGATGAATATAGGTAATATATGAGAGAATGAGTGGGAGATGAGTGTAGTTTTCTTTTGTAAAATATTATTTTATTTAAAATACAAAACCAAAATAATATTTAAATTTAATGTTTTTATATCCCAAATAAAATTGATTTAAACTTGAATAAAACTTTGATGAGGGCAATTGAAAATTGGGTATAAAAACCAATTTTATTTATTTTGTCAGACCCTCATAAATGAGCTTGAAACTCTGACTACCAAACTAAGCATGTCCAAGGCATAAATTTAGCCAAAATTTATGTGCTAACACACCCCACCTCTGCACCCACCACCCCCTAAATGCTTTATATGTATTGTTTTATCAATAGCAAACTAAATATTTTAGGTTAAAATAAATATTTATAAGTTAGAACTTTCATATCTTACCATTCACACTCCCATGAGTGAATGTGTGCATTTGTGGGAGCACACATCCACATATTCATCCATGGAGGTTGGGTGTTGGGTATGTGAAGGTGTGCATTTGCACAATACATTCTTACATGATTTACAAATGCACATCTTTACCCTTGAAATATAGTTGGTGGCAATGTGAGAGTTGTGCATTAGTGTAACACATCCTTGTATGATTTTAACATTATTTTTTAGATTGTATTCTCCTAATCTCAAGATTAAATTAACATTTTGAACACTTCACAATCTTTTTGGAAAAAAAAACTTGCAAAATCTCCTCTCTTCCTTAACATATCTATATAAAAAATAAATTAACTACTAACCACAATAATAATTATAATCTAATAAAACTCAATTAAATAATAATTATAATCCAATAAAACTCAATTAATCTTAATAAAACTCAATTAAATAATAATTATAATCCAATAAAACTCAATTGATCTTAAATCTCAACTAGACTGGTAAGAAAAACCATGTAACAAACTTCACCTTAAAATAATTTATTCAACCCCATTAAAATTACCCACCCAACCATAAACAAATTATCGAATTATCGACTACTGATATTTTATCACTTAAATATGTAACTTAAAAAATAATTTATGATATTAATGAAGAACCCAAAACAATAAAATCCTAACACAATAGCATACATAAATTCATTCAAGTTAATATTGCTTGCAAGTTCCATTGGGATAAGTCGGTCTCGCTAGAGTTAGGTAGGGTCCTCAGTGCACACTTGCCATAGGTTCACCTAAACTTTGAAAGGTTTGTCATATATTCAACTTGTTATAGTACCATATAGGCCCTATCTTTTCAGCATCATCCTCAGTGTTTTCTATATTTTTTTTCGATAACATACTTGGATCAAGCTAGTGATAAGTACTTTGATATAGATGTTTAGGATTGCATTATAGTAATGTTTATCCCTCAACATTAATGCTTGTCCAACTTACTATGAATAGCAAACATGTGGATACTCTTAAAATATAATACTATTGATATAGTTTCTCCATTGATTTGACCTTTGATATAGATATTTAGGATTACATTATAGTAATGCTTATCTCTCCTCCATTGAATTTGACCTTCCCAAAAAGTAACAAAAGCACTAACTACTATGAAGATAATAGTTTATCAGTCTTCATCTGAAAAAAATAATAGTTTATCAGTCTCTCCCACATCCTTCATAAAATAATCTTGCATTGAAAAATGCATGGACCAGATGTGCCTCGCTTTATTTTACTTGATGTTGACATAAAAAAAAAGTGTATAAAAATATAATGCTGATTACTTATAAGAAATTGGAGTGAGACATCCGATGGTGATGTTAATTATCGTTTAATAAAGATTCATTGCTTGAAAGGGTGCAGACTCTCTCTTACATCATTAATTTTTCCCTTTCAAGCTACGGAGTAAAAATGATTGGAAAAAATATGATGCTAACATTTAGGGTAGGTCAAAATGCCCTAGTCACTTGGAGTAAAAGATTTGTTAAATTTTATTTTTTAATTAATCTATATATTTATTATTGGTAAAGAAATATGTATTCTTTTATATAAATAATGTATTTAATATTTAATATACAAAAAGATAAAAATTTATGGGCAGTTTTGTAAAGTATTTATTTATAAAACTTTTTTTTAATAACAATGCATGATTTTCGTAATATATCTAATCAAAAAAAGTTTTATAAATAAATACTTTACAGACTACCCTTAAAATTATATAATACAATAATTCTCTCCAATTTTAATATAAATAAATAAATTTAAATGTGAAGTTATAGTTTCTTTAGTACTAAAAACAAAATAAATAAATAAATTTAAATGTGAAGTTATAGTTTCTTTAGTACTAAAAACAAAATTTATATATAGTTTATAGTTTTTCATTATTTTTTAAAATTATAAAAATATATAAATAAAATATTGAAATTATTTTTTTAATATTTAATAAATTATTTATATAAATTAAGGGTATTGTTTAAACATATTATGTTTTAGAGTTTTTAGTTAGAATTGGTGAATTTTTTTTAGCCAAATTTCATTTTTGTTGTTGTTGTTAAAATGAGTTTTTGATTACATATATGGATTCAAACCCCTAAAAAACTTTTGGGGCATTCTAATGTAGAAAGTTTATAACTCAAACTTGTGATTGGATTCAACACGTTGAAAAACCCATGGGGCACTCTGATTGTTGAGAGTTTATAACTCAAACTTGTGATTCCAAGGAATTCCTAAGTTTATAACTCAAACTTGTGATTGGATTCAACACGTTGAAAAACCCATGGGGCACTCTGATTGTTGAGAGTTTATAACTCAAACTTGTGATTCCAAGGAATTCCTACCAGATTCTAGAAAATATCTTTGAAAACCCTCCAAAATGTAAAACAAATAGACTACGGCTAAATCAAATATGTTATTAAAAATTAAATATGTGGAACATAATATATATTGATTTTAGGAATAGGCAACCAATTTTATACTTGTGTGACATGAAGTCAATTCTCATCGCTATTACTATAAGCCTTTGATGCCTACTTATGCCCTTTCCGCAAATACAAATAAATTACACAACACTTCATTTTAGGGTACTTACCAATTAAACTACCCCAAAAACTATATTAATATATAATATTATAATAAAGCAAATTATCATCTTTATATTAAATCAAATTAGAATCTTTATATTAACAAAAATGATGTACAAAATTGACATAGTAATGTCGATGAGAACTCAGATGGGCATTGTTGCCAAACATATAAGAACTAGGAGGTCCCTGAGCAAAATCATGAGTCCAAAAATACTGAGTTACATACATCACAATTGCCCCAAAAAAACAAACTTGGACAGAGCTAGAGAAAGTGACTAGCAGAATTATGAGTGAAAACACAAAAATCATTGTGATGAGTTTCTTGAGTGTCGAGCTTAGAAGCTAATTGGAAGGACAAGTTAGGAAGATTGCTTACCTTTGGAGGTTGTTGTGTCTTCCAAAGCTTTTCCGGTTTGCCCATGTGCGGCTATATCCTCCAGAGGTTCCTTGACAATGATACATTCACAGGAGCTAGATACCTGATTAGCCAGAGCTTGACTGTGATGTTGTTGAATTTGTTGAACTAGAATTATTAACAATACAGGGGGGATTATTGTGAATCGATTCCAAACACCAAAATTCCAGAAGCTCGTGTTGGTGAAGGGACTCCATTGTATAAATATATCACCAATATAATAAAGCTACCCCTGCCTACATGTCTATGTCAATTTTAAAGTAACATCTAATTAATTGATATTATTAATATAATGACATTGACCAATTTTCCCATAGTTTCAGGTTTTCATGTGTTTATTTTATAAAGAATGAAAAATATTAGTGTAGGGAGAAAAATAATTTAATATTTTTTAAATAATTGATATTATTTGTAAGGTGTAAATTAATTGGTTTGTGCGGAATTTAAATTTTATTAAATTATTGAATTGAATTCTATAGGAATGAATTGAGAGTCGGAGCCATCTTTCATGGTTAAGATTGTATCACTTGAGTTTTGAGGTTCTATTGAGCCGCGCACAATCCAATCTGTGTTGCTAAGTGGGCAAGATTTGATGTTTTGTCAAGCCTTGCATAATCTAATCTACCTTGCTAAGCTGGCAAAGAGTTTTTTCATACACCATTAAAACTAGCCCTAATTTAAACTCAACCTAGCCATAAAATGAAAAATTATAAATAAATAAATAAATTTATATTTTTTCCACAGTGATTTCATTCTTTTCAAAAAAAGATACAAAATTACATTTTGTAGATGCACCCCGGGTGCATTTCAAGTATAAAGACATCTATGAATCTTGTCTACTGTGTGTTGTCCAAAAGAGAAGTGCCTGAAGGAAGATTGTGATGACCCCGTAAAATGTAATTATTTATAGTTTACTGCGGTAAAAACTGAATGACATTGAGGAACTTATTTTCTTTTAAGAGTAATCTGTTAATTTTAAATATGCATTAAAATAATGTTTTAAAGAATTACTCAGAAAGTATTGGAGCTCCCAAAAGGGAACTGGAAAAAGAAAAGGAAAGTAGTTAATTAAACTGAAAATAACCACCTTCCCTAACTGGAAGGATTTCCAGGAAAAGGAGGAAGTTGGTAGACAGAATTCTGGGCTGTAGAGACAGACAGAAGGAAAAAGGAAAAAACCTTGTTTGGACTAAGTCTGGTAGTGACCAGATAGTCGAGCACTAGGTGTTGTCTTACTGAGGATTGTGATCCGGTAAGAAGAAGCTCGGGGGGAGACTCAGGTCCCGGAGGACAAGTCTCACGGATGGGTGGATAACGAGCTTGACACAGGAATTTGCAGGAGATTTGCTGAAGAATTTCCCTACGAGCAGTGACCAGGTAAGTAACTAAACCCTAAAGTATCTGCAATTGTTTGTATAGAATGGGTAACTCAGAATACCTGTAGCTAACTGCGTATTATCAGTGGGACAGAGACTCTACAGTACTATCAAAATAGAATAACTGTGAATATTTAAGTGATATAGAAATGCATGCCTTCGTGTTCAACTAAGTAACTGTGTAAATCTGCATACCTGTAGCGTGAAGGGCAATTTATTATTACAGCTTAAAATATTAGCAGAGGTTAGGGTCTGAATATGCAGAGTCGGGTATCATGCGAAGTAGGCGGAAATCCTGTAACAGGAATCCATACCCTAACACGTAATGTCTACAGAAGGCCAATGCATCCTTAGCTGTGTAAATTATAACCTTGAGAGGAATCCGTAGATAGCCTCAGGATGCAAAGTTTTGAAGAGAAGTAGGAAGTTAGAAAGTAAAAGCCTTAAGCTCGAACCGGAATAGGTCCGCGGCTGGTGTGGCTCGGAAGAACCCTTGCGGCAGGCAGAAGCCTGAAGCCTCCACTCGTCATTCCTCTTGGAAAATAAACCGGCCGAAAAGCAGAACTTAAACCTATGCATGATCTTTAAATTAATAGCCAAAGCAATTGAACAGTTAAAGACTGTAATAGACTACCATAATATCACTCCTGAGTATAACAATATTATCTTCATTATCAGATAATCGTATTATCTTTATCATACAAACCGATTGCATTACTGTCATTAAACAAATCGATATGATGTTAAACTCTGTGAAAACAATAGAGTAAGCATTGTTACGGCAAACGAACAAACGCACAGCAAAATCATGATAACCATATTAGAGAGTTAAGGCAGACATTATATAGCGGACAAAGTATACATTATGACAGAAACATGAGCGAAACATAACCTATATTCATAATCAGAATGTAGGACCCGAAGGTCTCTTTTTGCAAGAATCCCAACACCGAGTCCGACCATGCATCCATTGCACAGGATGCAGGTGCGAACCCTTATGGTACTTTCAAGACCAGTTGGGAAGGGGCGAATGCCGTTATAAACCAAACCCTCGGTAAAGCCATAAACAATGCGAACGAATTCCAGAGCAAGAATATAGATATACAAACTGAGTAATGCTTCAAATTCGACCCTTACGAGAAAACCATGTAAGAAGAATGATAATAAAACAGGAAAGTTTAACGTTGCTCTATATTAAACCGAAAAGCAGTCTTTCCAATATGGGTCCAGACCCAGTTACAATAATTCGTAAAAGTCCTCAACAAAGTGTTAAACTTAGTCATGAATACAGATGAAACATAGCAAAATGATGTTCAGTAGCTACATAGACAGCGGTCGAGAGGCACAGCCTCATGAACCTGAGATTTGCACTCAAGACCGCCGTAGACTCAAGGGGGTTAACCCAGCTTTCACAAAACAACACCAATATGTATGGAACCATAACTTATAATCCTGTTACCGCCATCTGCGCCAACCGTGAAGAAATAAGGTTGGGGTTTTCGATTAAACACAGAGATGAAACCCTCAGACGAAAGACAAACAGTAAATGTAAACAAGTGTATATCCGCGGTGCAAGGGGAAGCCAACATGTGTACATGTAAACGTTCGACAGAATATTGCCTGAGGGAAGAGCAGACCGCCGAAAGAGCCACGGTGGCAGAACATCACAGTCTGCCATGCAACAGAGAGAGCCGATTACTTTGTTTATTCCTTAAGAAAATCATAGACAAAATCGAAAAGATCTTAACAAACAGAAACCTTACCAAGTTGGTTTGAAGACTCACATCCTCGGAGCGGTAGTGCCATGGTGAGGTCGCATGCTGGAAGAAAGCGACAGAGGAGAATCGGCGCAGAGATGTGGGATAGACTCCCAGTTGTGGCGGAAGGATGCACAGAGCTGTGGAGCGCCAAACAGAGCCAGCGAAATCTCGAATAATCTGGGATATCCACAATATAAACGCGAAGTCACAGCCATGAGACGTGGAGCAACCTCCACCCTTGATCTTCCTCGAAGCCCTTACACCGTAGATCCAGGCGGTAAATCCAAAGTGCAAGAGCGGGAAAGTTTCCAGCCTGGAAGGCCATGCCCAAGCACGTGATCAAGCCAGCGGAAGTAAAAGCTCAGTCCAGGTGTTCCGCGGAGGGAGCGCCAGCAAATAATGGTAGATGGGATTTAATATATTTCTGTAACCATATAACAAAGTTATCCATTGCATAGTGTCGAGGTGGTGTAGCATCATAATGGAGTTGGACAAGTAAACCAAAAGTTAAATTAAACCATTGGTACCCGTGATGGACAATATCAGATAGCAGTTTATGCGACAGTATAAGCAATTATATAAATATCAGTTATATACGACAGTATAAGCAACTATATAAAGATGGTGCAGACACCATGGTAAAAGAAATTTTTTTTTTACATAGGTGAGATATGTGACAATTGGTATCAGAGCCCAGGTTGCCCATACTGTGGCCTCTGGGGTATGAATAATATGTTTTTCTTTTGAAATTTTTTTTTTTTTTTTTTTTTAAGAGCAAAGTCATTACAGCATTGATATTTCTTTGATTGGGGTAACAAAATGGTGCCCAGAAGCTCACAATATTAACTGTTTTATGTCTAGACCAGACCGGGTTAGACAAGGGGAAAAAGAGAATAATGAATCCAGGAGACAACCCAGAGTTGTGGGTGCAGCTGGGTGAGGAGACCCGTAGTACGAATCTGGCCATATTAGAAACAGTTCAGGAGCTGAAGAATGAAATGGCTCGGTTGCGTGAGGACAATGCACGTTTGACAATGGAGCAGGAAAGGATATTAAAAAGCTTGTCTGACAAACAGAACCCGCCACTGGCCAACCCTAGTGCAGAGCAACAGAGAATGACGGCGGAACAGCGCTACCAAGCAGAATCTGAAATTCCAGAAGATGGAGAGGATCAATCTGCTAATGCATCAGAACAGCAGACTTCGAAGCGACAAAAGGTGGAATTGCAGGGAGAATTCCGGAAAATTAAACCCCCGCACTACGATGGGGAACAAGAGGAAGCGGCTGAAGCATGGCTGATTAACATGAATAAATATTTCCAGCTATATGAGTATGACCATAACTTGAAGGCACGATTGGCCATTTTTCAGTTGCAAGGGAAAGCAACACTGTGGTGGGAAGAAGTTAAAATCGTAAAAGGGGTAAGCGAACGAACCATAACATGGGAAAATTTTCAAAAATACTTTAAAGAGAGATATTTGACAGAACGCTTTTATGATGAAAAAGCAAAGGAATTCCACGATCTGCGGTTGGGGCAGCAGACTATGGATGAATTCATCAATCGTTTCACCTCCTTGCTCCGTTATGTACCCTACCTTAAAGAAGAAAAAGCTAAGGTGCAACGGTTTGTTAGCAGCTTACCCATGTATATGAGAGAAAGGATTGAATTTGACAATCCCAGAACCATGGACGAAGCCATCCGTAAAGCCAGAATGTGCTACCAGCAGAGCAAACAGAAAGGGGACAGTTCTAACAGGAAATGGAATGAGAAAAAGAATAGTAAAATTGTGGGAAATAATAGAGGAGGCCGGGTTGGTGGAGCTAAAGGAAGCATCAAAGGCCAGAGTAGCAGAGCAGTACCGAGAGGTTCATTCAGGCCCAAGCCTACCAGTGAAACCAGAATGGGTGAGCAATCTGTCAAGTTGGACAATGAGGGAGTAACCAGACCCCCAGTACAGTGCTGGGGTTGTGGCGGACCACACTATGTCAAGAACTGTCCGCAACGGAAGGGGACTGATCAGATCTCCCAGATTCATGAAGCATCAACCGTGGGCGACGTGGGACGAAGTGTGCCAAAAATTAATGCAGCCTTGGACGACCGCCAGGCAGAATACCAGCCCACTATGGTCGAATTTGAAGGTAAAATTTCGAACCTTTCTATCACTGTTCTAATTGACCCAGGAGCTACTTTGAGTTATATTAGTCCAAAGATAGTTGAACAGTGTAAATTGCAGCCTGAAAAATTCAAGAACCCGTGGCTGGTACAGCTAGCTACAGGGGCTAAAAGACGAGTAATGGCAAAGATCAAAAACTGCTCTATAACGATAGCAGGACAGCCAGTGGTAGCAGATCTGAACATGCTTCCACTTGGATCCTATGACGTCCTAATTGGGATGGATTGGTTAGAAAAGCATTGGGCTTTAGTGAACTGCAAAACAAAGGTCATACGATTCAAGGATGACTCTGGAATGGAGCAGGAGATGCAGGGAATTAAACGGCCAGTGCAGGTCCGGCCAATCACTGCATCTCAGCTAGCGAAATGCATCCGGAAAAGATGCCAAGTGTATGCCATTCAGGTGAATTATGCAGAAACCAAGAATAAGGAGAGTCCGCTAGACCACCTTCCAGTAATAAAAGAATTCGCGGATGTGTTTCCAGAGGAAATTCCTGGATTACCTCCGAAAAGGGATATTGACTTCACCATTGAGTTAATACCAGGAGCTGCCCCAGTTTCGCGGACACCTTATAGAATGAGTGTACCTGAGCTGACTGAGTTGAAAATGCAATTACAAGAACTGCTGGATAAAAATTATATCCGCCCCAGTGTATCTCCATGGGGAGCTCCGGTGCTATTCGTCAAGAAGAAAGACGGAACTTTTCGGATGTGTATCGATTACCGACAGCTGAACAAACTCACAATTAAAAATAAATACCCCTTACCTCGAATCGATGAGCTTTTTGATCAGGTCAAGGGGGCGACAGTATTCTCCAAAATTGATCTGCGATCTGGTTACCATCAGATCAGAATTAAAGAAGAGGATATTGCTAAAACAGCTTTCAGAACCCGATATGGACACTACGAGTTTGTAGTGTTGCCTTTCGGACTGACTAATGCACCCGCCACATTCATGTGCTTAATGAACAGCGTGTTCCATCGGTTTTTAGACAAATTTGTACTAATATTCATTGATGATATTCTGATTTATTCTCGTTCCAAGGAGGAACACGAGGAGCACCTCCGGATGGTGCTGCAAACCCTGCGAGAGCATCAGCTGTATGCTAAACTCAGCAAATGCGATTTCTATAAAGAGGAGATACAGTATTTAGGCCATGTGATCACCAAAGAAGGGATTGCAGTGGATCCTGAGAAAATAAAAACCATAATGAATTGGCCCGTGCCTAAAGATGTGGCGGATATCAGATCTTTCATGGGGTTAGCAGGGTACTACAGAAGATTTGTGGAAGGCTTTTCGAGAGTGGCATATCCTATCACGTCCTTGCAAAAGAAAGGGAGGACATTCAAATGGAGTTCGGAATGTCAACAAAGTTTTGAACGACTTAAGCACTTACTCACTACTGCTCCCGTTCTAAGTATAGCTGATCCTAATAAGGATTATGTAGTATGTACTGATGCTAGTCGAGAAGGCGTTGGAGGTGTGTTAATGCAAGAAGGGAGAGTGATCGCCTATGAGTCGAGAAAGTTGAAGGAACATGAGCAGAAGTACTCTGCCTACGACTTGGAGTTGGCAGCCGTCATACATGCACTTAAAATGTGGCGACATTATCTTCTGGGTAGAAAATTTCTGTTATTAACAGATCATCACAGCTTGACGAACTATTTCAGTCAGCCCACCTTGAATGAAAGGCAAGCCCGTTGGGCAGATTTCTTAAGTGGATTCGATTTTGATATTAAACACCTGAAAGGAAAAGAAAACCGTGTAGCAGACGCCCTAAGTCGAAAGGTACAATGTTTATATGAAGTTACTCTCAGCAAGTGGGAAAACTCCTTGCAAGAGAGGATAAAAACAACAGCAAACCAGGATGCTGAATATCAGCAAATGAAGCGACAAAAGTCACTTTCCAGCCAGGAAAGCCAGCAAGGGTATGAAGTGAGCAAGGATGGGATGCTGTTTTACAAAAAACGACTGTTTGTACCGAATGACAATAGTCTTAAAAATTTAATTCTGAATGAGTTTCATACCAGTCACTACGCAGGTCATCCCGGATACCAGAAAATGCTTGCTGCACTTCGGAAGGAATACTACTGGCCAGGAATGAAAAGACATGTAGCTGAATATTTAGCGCGATGTTTAGAGTGCCAGCAGATCAAGACAGAGCACCAGCACCCGGCTGGGTTATTGCAACCCCTACCAATCCCAGAATGGAAATGGGAAATTATATCTATGGATTTTATAACAGGGTTGCCTAGAACAAAGAGGAACAATGACTCTATTATGGTGATAGTTGATAAGTTGAGTAAAGCAGCCCACTTTATCCCAGTGCAATCGACCTACAGGGCAGTACAAATTGCACACATATTTATGCAGAATGTGTTCAGACTCCACGGGCTTCCAAAGATTATAATATCAGATCGGGATGTAAAGTTTACATCCGCCTTTTGGAAAGCACTATTTGCAGAATTGGGCACACAGCTGAACTTTAGTACAGCATACCATCCCCAGACTGATGGACAGACGGAGAGAGTAAATCAGGTGTTGGAAGACATGCTGAGAGCATGTGTAATGCAAAAGCCGACTCAGTGGGAAGATTATCTACACTTGGTAGAATTCGCTTATAACAATGGATATCACACATCTATTCAAATGTCTCCATTTGAAGTCTTGTACGGACGCAAATGTCGGACGCCCTCAAATTGGAGTGGCCCGGAAGATAAGTTAAGGTTGGGACCCGAAATGCTCAAGGAAATGGAGGACATGGTCAAAAGGGTGCGAGCTAACCTGAAGGCCGCTCAAGATCGGCAAAAGAATTTTGCAGATCGGAAGAGGAGGTTCAAAGAGTATCAGGTGGGCGACCACGTTTATATAAGAATACAAGCCAAGAAGAGTACTCTGCAATGGAGCAGTTGTGCTAAACTCGCGCCTCGTTATTTTGGACCTTTTCAGGTCTTGGCAAGAGTTGGGCCAGTAGCTTATCAGCTAGCTTTACCAAGCCACATTAAAATTCATAATGTCTTCCATGTATCCGTGCTTAAAAAGTATATTTATGACCCTAAGCATGTGATCAAGTGGCAAGATATACGGGTAAGAGTTGCTTTCAAGTGAACTAATTGGAAAGGTGTCAAGAGATAGAAAACTGACACTGTTATTGTTTGCAGGTCGAACCGGAAGGAGAGGTCTTGGTCGAGCCGCTGAGCATTCTCGACCGGAGAGAAGTACAGCTGCGGAAGCGGGTTATTACCCAAATTAAAGTGCAGTGGCAGCACTATGGGCCGGATGAGGCTACTTGGGAAGATGAAGAGCTTTTTAGGAAAGCTTATCCAGAGCTGTTTGAGAACGCTAGACATCGGGACGATGTCCAAACTCAGGGGGGGGAGATGTGATGACCCCGTAAAATGTAATTATTTATAGTTTACTGCGGTAAAAACTGAATGACATTGAGGAACTTATTTTCTTTTAAGAGTAATCTGTTAATTTTAAATATGCATTAAAATAATGTTTTAAAGAATTACTCAGAAAGTATTGGAGCTCCCAAAAGGGAATTGGAAAAAGAAAAGAAAAGTAGTTAATTAAACTGAAAATAACCACCTTCCCTAACTGGAAGGATTTCCAGGAAAAGGAGGAAGTTGGTAGACATAATTCTGTGCTGTAGAGACAAACAGAAGGAAAAAGGAAAAAACCTTGTTTGGACTAAGTCTGGTAGTGACCAGATAGTCGAGCACTAGGTGCTGTCTTACTGAGGATTGTGATCCGGTAAGAAGAAGCTCGGGGGGAGACTCAGGTCCCGGAGGACAAGTCTCACGGATGGGTGGATAACGAGCTTGACACAGGAATTTGCAGGAGATTTGCTGAAGAATTTCCCTACGAGCAGTGACCAGGTAAGTAACTAAACCCTAAAGTATCTGCAATTGTTTGTATAGAATGGGTAACTCAGAATACCTGTAGCTAACTGCGTATTATCAGTGGGACAGAGACTCTACAGTACTATCAAAATAGAATAACTGTGAATATTTAAGTGATATAGAAATGCATGCCTTCGTGTTCAACTAAGTAACTGTGTAAATCTGCATACCTGTAGCGTGTAGAGCAATTTATTATTACAGCTTAAAATATTAGCAGAGGTTAGGGTCTGAATATGCAGAGTCGGGTATCATGCGAAGTAGGCGGAAATCCTGTAACAGGAATCCATACCCTAACACGTAATGTCTACAGAAGGCCAATGCATCCTTAGCTGTGTAAATTATAACCTTGAGAGGAATCCGTAGATAGCCTCAGGATGCAAAGTTTTGAAGAGAAGTAGGAAGTTAGAAAGTAAAAGCCTTAAGCTCGAACCGGAATAGGTCCGCGGCTGGTGTGGCTCGGAAGAACCCTTGCGGCAGGCAGGAGCCTGAAGCCTCCGCTCGTCATTCCTCTTGGAAAATAAACCGGCCGAAAAGCAGAACTTAACCCTATGCATGATCCTTAAATTAATAGCCAAAGCAGTTGAACAGTTAAAGACTGTAATAGACTACCATAATATCACTCCTGAGTATAACAATATTATCTTCATTAACAGATAATCATATTATCTTTATCATGCAGACTGATTGCGTTACTGTCATTAAACAAATCGATATGATGTTAAACTCTGTGAAAACAATAGAGTAAGCATTGTTACGGCAAACGAACAAACGCACAGCAAAATCATGATAACCATATCAGAGAGTTAAGGCAGACATTATATAGCGGACAGAGTATACATTATGACAGAAACATGAGTGAAACATAACCTATATTCATAATCAGAATGTAGGACCCGAAGGTCTCTTTTTGCAAGAATCCCAACACCGAGTCCGACCATGCATCCATTGCACAGGATGCAGGTGCGAACCCTTATGGTACCTTCAAGACCAGTTGGGAAGGGGCGAATGCCGTTATAAACCAAACCCTCGGTAAAGCCATAAACAATGCGAACGAATTCCAGAGCAAGAATATAGATATACAAACTGAGTAATGCTTCAAATTCGACCCTTACGGGAAAACCATGTAAGAAGAATGATAATAAAACAGGAAAGTTTAACGTTGCTCTATATTAAACCGAAAAGCAGTCTTTCCAATATGGGTCCAGACCCAGTTACAATAATTCGTAAAAGTCCTCAACAAAGTGTTAAACTTAGTCATGAATACAGATGAAACATAGCAAAATGATGTTCAGTAGCTACATAGACAGCGGTCGAGAGGCACAGCCTCATGAACCTGAGATTTGCACTCAAGACCGCCGTAGACTCAAGGGGGTTAACCCAGCTTTCACAAATCAACCCCAATATGTATGGAACCAGAACTTATAATCCTGTTACCGCCATCTGCGCCAACCGTGAAGAAATAAGGTTGGGGTTTTCGATTAAACACAGAGATGAAACCCTCAGACGAAAGACAAACAGTAAATGTAAACAAGTGTATATCCGCGGTGCAAGGGGAAGCCAACATGTGTACCTGTAAACGTTCGGCAGAATATTGCCTGAGGGAAGAGCAGACCGCCGAAAGAGCCACGGTGGCAGAACATCACAGTCTGCCATGCAACAGAGAGAGCCGATTACTTTGTTTATTCCTTAAGAAAATCATAGACAAAATCGAAAAGATCTTAACAAACAGAAACCTTACCAAGTTGGTTTGAAGACTCACATCCTCGGAGCGGTAGCGCCATGGTGAGGTCGCATGCTGGAAGAAAGCGACAGAGGAGAATCGGCGCAGAGATGTGGGATAGACTCCCAGTTGTGGCGGAAGGATGCACAGAGCTGTGGAGCGCCAAACAGAGTCAGCGAAATCTCGAATAATCCGGGATATCCACAATATAAACGCGAAGTCACAGCCATGAGACGTGGAGCAACCACCACCCTTGATCTTCCTCGAAGCCCTTACACCGTAGATCCAGGCGGTAAATCCAAAGTGCAAGAGCGGGAAAGTTTCCAGCCTGGAAGGCCATGCCCGAGCACGTGATCAAGCCAGCGGAAGTAAAAGCTCAGTCCAGGTGTTCCGCGGAGGGAGCGCCAGCAAATAATGGTAGATGGGATTTAATATATTTCCGTAACCATATAACAAAGTTATCCATTGCATAGTGTCGAGGTGGTGTAGCATCATAATGGAGTTGGACAAGTAAACCAAAAGTTAAATTAAACCATTGGTACCCGTGATGGACAATATCAAATAGCAGTTATATGCGACAGTATAAGCAACTATATAAATATCAGTTATATACGACAGTATAAGCAACTATATAAAGATGGTGCAGACACCATGGTAAAAGAAATTTTTTTTTTACATAGGTGAGATATGTGACAAAGATTGATTGAGAAATGAGATGCTTCATATATATATTCTTGCATTGTCCGGCTCACATCCATTTTCATTTTCAAAAGCTTTACCACACTTCCAACCTTCTTGATTGATTAATTCAACAAAACTAAAATAACCTAAAAACATTTATCTCACTTATTTTTAATATAGAAATAAAATATTAAAAAATTTCAATTAATCTCTTACTTTCTTCAAATCCCATAATACCATGTTAATTTTAAGTAATAAACATTAATAATCATATATATAATCACACTACTTTAAAAAAGTATTTTACAAATTATTTCCAAATAATATTAACATAAAAAAATCACAACTATCTTTTATTTTTTAATACTATACATACATGTGCATTTTTTTTATAATAATCTCGCTCTTAACATTAATTATATAGTTATAAAGTACTTTATATTAAATATGTTTTTAAATCTCTTTTTTTTTATATTAATTTATAAACGTTAATTATACAGTTATAAAGTACTTAATATTAAATGTGATTTTAAATCTCTTATTTGTTTATATTTTTTAATACTATACATACATGTGCATTTTTTTATAATAATCTCGCTCTTAACATTAATTATATAGTTATAAAGTACTTTATATTAAATATGTTTTTAAATCTCTTTTTTTTATATTAATTTATAAACGTTAATTATACAGTTATAAAGTACTTAATATTAAATGTGATTTTAAATCTCTTATTTGTTTATATTAATTTAATACTATTTTTTAATAAATTAATTCTTTTAATAAACTAAAAATAATTATAATGGAATGATATGCTCAGTCAGCTCAGCATAGAGTAAGATTTAATTTGTCAATAGACGAGAAGAGACCCACAAAAAATCAAATAGATAATCTCATGGAAACTAAACCCATGTAGGCCATTCATGTGCCCACACTGAACTTTGTGAAAAGTAATTTACATGTGCATCCTCTTTTTAGGAAACCTAAATTCAGCCTGGCCATGGATCATATATTACCAAATATAGTCCCATTTGAAGTTTATAATGGTATGTGCCTCATTGAATAAGCTTTAAATGGAATAACTCAACTTTTATGGGACATTATGGATCATTAAAGATTTTAATAATTATGATCATCTTTTAAACATGTTATTCAACCTTACTTTTCAAGTTCTTCTGATTATAGAGCCTCAACATGGGACCAAGTGATAGTAAAAGGAATTTTTTAAGAGAGAATTTATATATATTTTAATAGACGGATAGTAATTTCTGTTGGGTTTTACATATACAATAATTTAAATAATGTTGATAATCATTATCATCATTTTCATTTATATATTTTAAAATTAATCTTATTTATTTTATTTTTATTTTTAAAATTTAATATATTTATTTTAATAAAATAATATATTACTTTTATTATTACTTCAAAAAGAATATGATATATCTGATTATGTTTTAATCCAGATAGAATATTTTGATGAAGATTATTTTTATTTTTAATAATAAATTAATTTTAATAAAATATTAATATATATATATATAGATATATTTCCAAAAACAAATTATTATTATAATTTTTATGTTAGATATTTTATTTTATTTTTATATTTAAAAAGGTTGCAAATTCTATTTTAAAATAAAATGATTTAAGAGCAACCACAACTAAACCACTTTAAAAAAAATGAAGAACAATGGTGAGAGTTAAATTAAAGTGAAAAAAAAAGGAGGGAGCAGAGATGATAAGTGATTGGTTGTTAACAATGGAGCCATGTTGCAGTGATGTTTTGAAGTATGTTATTTTATTTTTTTATTTTTAATTTAATAATATTTTTTTATAATTTAATTAAAAATAAATAAATAAAATTTTTAAAGGGATAATAATAAATGTTTATTTTTTATATTTTTATTTTTTTTTAATTGAATTTTATATGGAGTGTAGGATCTCAATCATGTGTTTAGTGTGGTTTGACGATATTTTGTCTAAGAGAAATTTCAGATCTCAATACAAATCAATGGTGCGTATATATTGGTTAAACTTGCCACGAGTGTGCTCAACATTAGGCACCCATTCAGTGAGATCTACCAAAACTTCTATGTCTGAAAGCCGTTGTAAATGGCAGGTCCATTCCCTTTCCAAGCAAGCAAGTTCCTTTTAGATCAATTCCAAGCTAAGGTCTTGAAACGAGTCAGCGGATTCCTGAAGCATGTGAGGCGCACGTGTATGTCTTCGAGAGGCACACTCCTAATAATAGGCACCCCCTCAGCGGACGCGTGCTCACTAACAAGGCATGACTCCAAACCAGACTCTGATATTGAAAAATACAAAAGAGAAGGTGAACAGGTGGTTGTTGACTTCAAGGGAGGGAGCCATGAAAGGAAGGGGAGTGGACATATAAGCAAGAATGCAAAGTGGTTCAAAAGAGGGGGAAGAGAAAAGTTGTTAATCATCCATGAGAGAGCAGAGAGGGCATAAAGATGGATGTAAGAAAACAGTGAGCCGACAAGGAAGGTTGGCGCCAAGAAACGAGCCGCCGCAAGTTAAGGAGCATAGAAAATATCAGAATGATAGTGAAGGAAAAGAAGGAATAGAACTTCAGGAGGAGCAAAGAGAACCTAATGATCAAAACAACAAATAGCAAGCTAGCAAAGAATGAATTGGTTACATTACTGAATGCAGGGACATAAATTAAGAGAAAAATATTGTGCAAACCTAAAATTGTTGGATGAGGGAATGTTACAAGCATTCTATTGCCAAGAGAGGTGGTGTCAACCTTTGTTGCTACCTCCTGATCCCAACCTAGAATTACAACTTACATGTAGAGAAGATAATTCTAGAAACAAAAACAACAGACCTTGACTTGCCAACCAGAGGGGCGGGTGGAAACTAGTTGTGTAATGTTAAGAACATCAAACAATGCAACTAAAACTCCAACTACCAAGGATGATGATGGAAATTGGCTTAACCAGGGTTCACTAAGGTGAGACGACCTGACCCCTCTATGGAGAGAGCTTAGAGTATAAGATGGGGCAAGTAACCGTGAGGGGAAGTGCATGATATTAGAGCTCAAACAATTTCACATCAGAAGGGGAACTATATTTACAATCAAACAAATGTCGTTAATTTCTCATGTGGGGACGAGATACTCCTGGCATAACAACTTCTCCTTAAGGTGTTTGTGATGCATGCTCTTCGAATTG
The DNA here is from genome assembly GCA_031772625.1 of Pinus tabuliformis. Classification (NCBI taxonomy): domain Eukaryota; kingdom Viridiplantae; phylum Streptophyta; class Pinopsida; order Pinales; family Pinaceae; genus Pinus; species Pinus tabuliformis. The sequence goes on from CM062810.1 coordinate 975,721,474, forward strand.
AGGATTTAGTGTACTGCTCACCTCAGGAAAGGTGTTAATAGCTTGAAAGTCATTTATTTCCCTATGGGGGCATGTTGCCACATCCTCAGTTGGCTAGGAGGCTACCACATCCTTAGTTGGCTAGGAGGGGTGGTAACAATACTTTGTCAGAGAAACACTCCATTTAGGAAAAAAATTCTAGTTGTTATTCATATCGAGAATATGTTTTTTTTTAACTCTACACCTTTTCATATAATATTATCGATGTATTCAATATTGTAAGAATATTAAATTTTATAGATGTTTTTTTTTAAATATATATGTACATATATATTACACAAAAGTAAAAATTACAAAATAATTATATTATTATATTTGGTTTTTTAAATATTTTAAATAATTTTTTGATGCAATGTTCATGATGTGATATGTGGGGGCACATGACCAACATCCCACAACATATATTGGACTAAGGATGAGGCCATATGCCTCCCTTAAGGAAATTATAATGTTATAACTACTCCTCATAGATGAATAGATAGTTTAATAAACCCATGACACAATGGCACACTGGTTTAGGCATTGGGTTAATGCATAAGTCTGCATGGAGTGTTATTAGGTTAATTGTGTGTGAGTATGTAGGTTGGAAGTTGCCAAAATGTTCAGTCTTGGCTAGTTCCCCCATGCATATTTATCATTGTGAGTTGAAGCGACCATTAATTTCATAAGGAGGAAGATTATAGCACAAGGGAGAGGTATTATCACAATACTAAGATGCGTTGGGTGGCACATTAGTGATTTTTATGACATTATTCTGCTCAATCCTTCTTATTCTCTCAAAGGAACCCTTTCTTAGTTTCCAATTTAACTCCCTATTCTCTTGGATTTTTTCTTCGTTGTTTGCCTCTTTCTTTGACTCATCCTTCGGGATCTACTACCTTTGTTTGATATCCTCCTTGCTAGCTCTTCCTTCCTCCTAATTCGGTTTCAACATGCTCTAGACTTGATAGTCACGACCTGCTTCAATTTTTCCTCTCTCTTATTCATTGTGATGACTTTACACCTTCTGGTCCCAGGCCTTTCTTGGTCCCTTGCTCTGAGTTCCATATGTGTGGCCAGCTTTGGGAGGTCAATTTTCTTTTCCTTCCATTTGGTTGTATTTCCTTTATCTTTGGTTTCATATTTGTTGCTCGGCCTTCGCTCACCACGCTACACTAGTGGGCTCTTAGTAGAAGGGGTGCAATGTACTTCAAGGAACACATAAGCTTTCACGCCCAACTAAGGGCGGAGATCTCTACTAAACATTACAAGGAAAATATTCCTCCAACCACGCAAGAAGAAGTTACTCAAGATGAGTGGGAAATAGTTGGAGAAAGAGAATGTTTAACAAAATTAGAGACGTTACAGTGATTTTTCATTGGGTACAAAACATTGGGCACACCCAAGGGTGTTATAGTTTGACATCTATTGGCACTTGAAGCTAGTACTTGGATGGGCTCTGCTAGATTGGCATGAAGCCAAGGAGTAAATTCTGCTTTTGCTGGATAATTTGTAGCTAGCAATGAGAAACTTGGATTAGAGGCTTGGTTAGATTGAAGCATATATAGGCATTCCCCAGGCTCTAAGTTACTCCCCTGGAAATAGTAAGGAGAAAACAATTATGGATGCCTCTAACTCCTCCAAATCTAAATGATGGATTCCTCTCCATTTAGTGTTCTTAGCTACTTTTCTCACTTTTTTATTTTAGTTAGATTACAACCCAAGTGGTTCTATTATTCATTTTAGTTTTTTTATTGTTTTGTTTAACAATGTAAATCTCTATGTATGGATGTTGCTAAAATTATGGTTCTATCTCCCATCTAGTTTCTGTAGAAATTCCTTTAGATTCAAACTTCTAATTGTAATATGCTAAAACAATAGACTTGAATCTACTCTACTCATCAGCAGAAAAAATTAAATGATCACGAAATCACGAGGCATACAAGAGAAAGAATTCATTCAACACATTACATAATCATTTCCTGGGGAAAGCCTAAGCTAAAAGCCCCTGATATCTGTATATTGCATTAGTCAGAAAATATGACAAGATTAAAAAGATTTTCTCAAGCTCGAGCAACCTTTACACTATCTCTATTTGTCTCACAACTTCCTAGACAAGCCCAACCTAATACTTAACCAATTTTTTGCTTGCCCAAGTCCCTATTTCCTTGTGTTTTTTCCTTGTGAATTCCCCCCCCTATTAATTAGGAAAATTCATCAATAATAAATGCACAATCCTCATATTCCTTCCTCTTACTGCATGCACCACATGTACAATTTGGATGATCATAAAACTGATAGTACATTATCCTTGAACTTCAATCTCAACTAGGTATTTCTTAGATCTGACATGTATGAGTTAATTATGAGTGAATCTTCAGTTTACTGGTTGATCACTACGGTCAGCACCACACTACACTTCAGGCAGCACCACATTATGCTTCAGGCAACACCAAATTGCACTTCAGGCAGCACCACATTATGCTTCAGGCAACACCACACTACTACACCTCCCACTAGTTCCTCCAATAGTTGGAACTAGTTTAACTAATTTTAACTCATTTAAACTGAATTAATTAATTACAACTCAAAATAAACTCAACCAAGGATCCTATAATGTAGGAGACACTCTACATGACTCTAGTTAGACCCTCAACTCGAATTAATTAAGCCAACTAAGTAAAATTAACTTAGTTAACTAATACAAGTTGTCATGAGATGTGGAATTAAAATTTTATTCACAATTTAATTCAAAGACAAATTAAATTACAATTTTCTTGTTGCATTTTCAACACTCCCTCTCAACAAAAAAGAGATTATCTTCTACCCCGATCCTGCCTCTCTGAAACTTGAATTTGCATATTGACAATTCTTTGTCAAAATATCTACATCATGTTCCTCTGTAGGAATGTACTCCAACAACATGATTATCCTCTACACACAATCTCATAGATGTTGATACTGGATGTCGATATGCTTGGATCGATCATGAAAAACTAGATTCTCAAAGAGTTTGATACAACTCTAATTGTCACAGAAAATCACTGTAGGATCCATATGTTGACCAAATAACCCAACAAGGATCTTCCTCATCCAGATAGCCTCACAAGCTATTTGACTAGTAGTCATGTATTCTGCTTCTGCTGAACTAAGTTCAACTGATCTCTGCTTCCTGTTGTACCAAGAAATTGTCGCTAACGCAATATTGAAGATTCCCCCTTGATGTGCTCTTCTTATTGGATGGAATCCCTGCCCAATATGCATCTATGAATCCTTATAGCTTCACTCCCTCTATTTGTTTGTACCAAAGACCAAACTGAGTGGTGCCTTTGAGGTATCTCAACACACGTTTAGTTGCCTTCCAATAGAGTTTGGTTGGCTTAACCATTGCTTAACTAAGTTGGTTAACTACAAAACATATGTCTGGTCGTGTGTTCACCAAATACATAAGTGAACCCACAGGGTGCCTGTAAATAGTAGCCTCCACTACTTCACCTGAAGTAGCATATTCCTTCCTCCAAGTCTGGATAAAGGAGTCTCCATGGGCTTGCTTCTCTCCATGTGGAACTTCTTCAGCATCTCGTTGGCATACTTTCCCTGAGAGACAATTAATTCCTCATCTCCTTGCCATACTTCCATACCAAGGAAATAATGCATGAGCCCTAGGTCCTTCATCTTGAATTCTCTTGCAAGGTTTTACCAGCTTCTCATCACCTGTTAGAATTAAATCATTGACATATAATACTATAATCAACACGATCGCGCTATACCTCCCATCGTCTCCCATTTCGATGTGTATTTGGAGGTCCTTCTCCTTCAAGTCACTGAATAACTCTTTATTGTCGTTCATATGGAATGAGACTCCACTATCCAGATACCACACACTACCCATCACTGATGTCATGATGCAAGTGATGAGGGTGAAATCCATCTTGAATTTTGAAGATATTCACTTGCCACTCCTCCTGAGGGATTCTTTTCAGCCTTCATGTGTGGACACTTCATGGCATAGTGTCCCAGCTTGTGACAGTGAAAACATTTAATCTTCGACATGTCCTTCTTCTTGCCACCCTAATTGGAATCTGATTTGGAATGCGATTAATTCCATTTTCCTTTCTTCGCCTTTCCAAATAAGGTGCAGTTCTCCTCATCATCATGCTTGGATGAGGATCCATCTTTGGTTTTCCGTTGAATCTCTTCTTGCACCAATTTGGACCACAAATGGTCCCACTCTAGTAGCTTCTCCCTCCCATTTACTAAGCCCTGGTAGTTGTACAAGCTCTTAGGAAGTCCAAGGAGTGCTAGGCTGACCAGATCATCTTCAAAAAATGTAACACCGACACTTCCAAGCTCATCTTGTCATTGGGTGAACTTGGTCAAGTACTTTGGTATTGTGTCGCCCTTCTCCATCTTGATTTTTTTGAGCTTGTCCTTCAGTGCCAACTTCTTGTGGTCATTGTTGTTTTGAAACAGGTATGTCAAGGCTTTCCACATCGCATATGGAGTCTCATTATCATGGAGGTTCGAGACAATATGATCTCGAACTCCTTCTAGGATAATCCTTATCGCCTTTGCCACACATTTTCTCCACTCTGCGAGATCTTGAGAATTGTCTATGATTTCCTTAAGCACATTGTCTTCCAACATTGCCTCCATCATGTCCTTCCAGGCAATATAGTTCGAACTACCCTCAAGGGCATATTCAAGTCTCAATCTGTAGAACGAAATCCTGTTGACTCTAAAGTATGATACTACAAATTCAATTTCACCTGCAAAAGACAAACTCATATTCTCCTCTTCTATAGTGATTTTTGCTTTGATACCATGTAAAAATTCCTTGTAGATTCAAACTTCTAATTGCAATATGCTAAAACAATAGAATTGAATCTACTCTACTCATTAGCGGAAACAATTAAATGATCGTGAAATCACAAAGCATACAAGAGAAAGAATTCAATCAACAAATTACACAATGATTTCTTGGGGAAAGCCACAGATAAAAACCCCTGATATTTGTATCTTGTATTAGTCAGAAAATATGAGAATATTTTAATTCTTTTCTCAAGCCCGAGCAACCTCTGCACTATCTCTATTTGTCTCACAACTTCCTATACAAGCCCAGGCCAATACTTAACCAATTTTTTGCTTGCCCAAGTTCCTATTTCCTTGCGTTGTTTCCTTGGGAATTTCCTCCCTATTAATTAGGGAAATTTCTCAATATGAATTGAGCAATCCTCATAGGCCTTCCTCTGACTGCATGCACCAACTGTACAATGCGGATTATCATACAACTGATAGCACATTGTCCCTGAACTCCAATCTCTACTGGGTCTTTCTCAAATATGACATGCATGAGTTAATTATGAGTGAATCTTCAGTTTACTGGTTGATTTCTACAGGAAGCACAACACTCAACTACAGGAAGAACCACACTACACTTCAGGTGACACCATGCTACTAGGCCTCCCACTAGTTCCTCCAATAATTGGAACTAGTTTAACTAACTTTAACTCAATTAAACTAAATTAATTAATAACAACTCAAAATAAACTCAACCAGGGCTCCTATAAAGTAGGTGACACTCTACATGACTATAGTTAGACCCTCAACTCAAATTAACTGAGCCAACTAAGTGAAATTAACTTCGTTAACTAATACAAATTGTCATGAGATGTGGAATTACAATTTTATTCCCAATTTAATTCAAGAACAAATTAAATTAGGATTTTCCTGTTGCATTTTCAACAGTTTCCCGAGTGGTAGACCTGGACATACCCGGAAAGACCCCAACTATTTTAATATTTATCTCTGAACTATGAAATGTAAATCTTTTACTTACCAAAAAAAGAAAAACACATTCTTAATATTATTATTATCAAAAAAATTTAGCCTAAAGTAAAATTATATATATTATTTTTAGTTTTTTAAAACGTTCTTAATATTATTATTATTATTGTTTGGAAAATTTCAAATTTTATATCATGATTTGATTCATTTAATTTGTTTTTAACCATTATCATTATTTGAAAATTTTCAGCATTTTGATTTTGATTTGGTCACCTTTTTTAGGAACATGAGCTCAAGCATTAGGACAAGCAACTTGTAGATATCCTAGAAGTTAATATATTTTCTATTGGAATGTTGTGCTCTCATAATCCAAGATGTAAGTACATGTAAAAATTTTTCCATCTGAGAATCATTTTCTTGTGAAGACCTTTACTGAAATCAATCTCAATACATATAAAACTTATATGCACAAAATTGTTACAACTTTCTAAAGATACAAGTTTATGCAAACATCCAAAACATTCCCGATATCCCAAAAAGCTTATCAATAACAAAAAATAACTAGTGCAACCATATAAATTAAATAGTTAGCAAACACATCAAAACACTTACCTCATGATACATCTCATATTACCAAAATTTTAAAAAATTAAACATCAACTAAATTATAACTTTATTTTAAATTATTATTATCATTAATTATAAGAAGAATTGATATATTATTCTCTCTCTCTCTCTCTCTCTCTCTCACACACACACACACATACACAAAATTTTCCTATAAATAGGCATGGTTATAATATCACGGGCCAATACCATGGCTTACCAATACCACATGTCCAAAAAACCATAACTCATGTTCATATGCCATTTTTTTTATTAGTTAATTATGTTGATAAGTGTGTCTATCTTGGAATAAGGATTCTATAACATTAATTTAATTATGATTTTTATTTTTGTGAATTAATTTGTGTTGCCTCATAGAATCAAAATATCAGTACATCGATCAGATAAGCATAGCACAAATGGGCCAGTCATAGGTGATCTCAATCTGCCACCTGGGAAACTAGATATATTGATTACGTACCAGCCATAAAGTCTAAGCAAAACATAACATCTTCTAGAAAAAATCAGTCTTGTATAGAACATAATTACTAAGAAAACTATTACAAGAGTACAAAGCAGGAAACATTATTCAGATGAGGTCATTGGGGAAATATTTTTAGAACCAGGAGATAAAAGGAGCTATATGTTTCTCCTCACACTGAAGGTGGATCTCCAAGTGAGCTATATGGGTAGCGAATCATTCTAAGAAAAAAAGTTGATATCGTTGAGCACACTTGACATCCTCTAGGGCTACAAATATGTTGTATTGTTCCTCCTGTTTTTTCAAGACTTGACCCAACAAGGTTTTCAACTGCCAATGTAAGGCTATAGAATTGAGGTATTTCTTCCATCGTCCCCTAGTATTACAACGGTCTAGAACCCATTGGGAAACATCTTTAATGATATCATAATTTGAGAAGGCTTACCTATCAGCTTTAGATAAGTATTCAAGGTGTAAATTTCTGACTGAATTTTAGAGGAAGTAGCCAAATTGAAAATAGTCGTGACCTCCTTTGCATGGGCTTGGGCACAAGGTCTACCTTGAGGTCCACGACCACCCCCTGTTTAGTAGTTGTGCATGTGCTTCCAAGGCATAATTTCTAAGAGGGATAAGCAACAAAAAGTGAAGCTAAATTTTAGACGCCACTTGTAACTGAGAATAGATTCAGAACACAACATTGTCATACTAGATCGAAAGAAGTAAAGCATCAAAAATAGGCTTGAGTAGCATAATTCACCGCAACTAGAGGGTTGAGAGATAAAAGGAGGCCGAAAAGATACATAGGAAGAAAAGTTATGAGTTTGTCTCCACATAATGGATTTCCATATGCCACCAGAGATAACTAACCACATGCACGAGCCACTAGTAGAAAATGATGAAATTATTGACCAGGTGACTACTAATGTTAGTCACCATAACTTTTCCAAGTGAAATACTACTAAAAATGAGAAATCTTAAGTGACCCAACTAAAACTGACTAATTTAGCCTCGGGTTAAAATATAAGATGAGATAATAAGTAATGCAACTAAAAATGAATAACGTGAATGACTAATTTAGTTTAGGAACAAAAATACGACTACTTAAAAAGTACTACAATAATACAAATTAGTCATTTATGTTAGTCATTTTAATTGTGTCACTTCAACAATCTGAACTTACAAGTGATAAGGGATTCAAAGACTGTTATAAATTGGCTGAAAGGTTATACTTCCTTAAACATTTCTTTATTGGATCAATAGATGATTAGAGTTATGGAGTTGATTATAACATTCAAGGTTATATCCTTTGATCACATTCACAAGGAATTAAATTCAAAGGCTTACAACTGAGTCAAATACATTATGAAGAATACCTACAAAGAGAAGAATACATTATGGAGAATAGTAAAACAAACCATCTTCCTCAATATTAGATTAACACCTAATTTAACATTGAAAAAAACAACAACAACACCACCTATAAATATATTTATACCTTCTTTACTCTTTAATAATTATGAAAAATTTAAAATAAATATATAAATTTATCTATAATTTCTTCCCTACATTAATTATGATGACCATTATTGACTCCTAAAAGCCCCAAAAAAAATGTCTTCTAAAAAGGCCTTTACCCCAACTAACCATAAAAGTGAACTAGTAAAGTTGCTAATCAACTATCAATTCAAGAGTAATACCTTAGTTGTGTGGAAAATTTAAAAATTACTCTTTATCTTCTTCAAGCACCAAACCAAAGAGCCCTTTACCTCAACTACCCATAAAAGTGAACTGGTAAAGTTGCTAATCAACTATCAATTCAAGAGTACTACATTAATTGTGTGGAAAATTTGAAAATTACTCTTTATCTTCTTCAAGCACAAAACCAAAGAGCAATGCCCTACTTTGAAGATATAGTAATTTACTTTTCCGCCAAGCAAAATATATGCCTAAACTACATTTGAGATTGTGTTGTGTGGCTATTCATATTTTATTGCACTGGTTCTTATCACTAGTTTTCCAACATGGCACACAAGTAGGCTTCATTTGCAAAGGAATTGTTATTATACACAAACAAAATTTCCATAAGTTTTCTAGTTCTAATTGCAGGGCTCAAGCATCTCGATCCTAACAAGAATGCCTCAACAAAGACGACAAAACAAAAGGAGGAAGTCAAAAATGTTTTCATTGACCTCAATTACTCACAAATCCTTGTGAGGTATTCGTTGGAAACCCTTGTGAGGTATTTATCAATATTTTAAAATTCTTGTTCACCACTCAAACTCAAAGAAGATACATGATTTTTAATGGTCAAATCTATGTTTATAACATCAACCCTTGAAAACAAGGATGCATACATAAATTACTAATTATTTATAATTTAAAAATGTGAACTTTTCTTTCAAATCCTGGACCAAAAAAATATTGGATTTTACCTCAAATCCTAGACTGATGAATCATTGGTTATCTTGACAATTTACCTAATATTCATGCCACAACATTTTGGTTTATTTCTTCTCATACATTGATTTTGATTTCAAACTTTGAATTAATTAGTCATTTACTTTTTTGTCTCTATTTCTAGCTCCAAGGTCATTGATATTAATGTTGTTCACTTAGTATTCCTACCTTTGGATCTGTAACTTTAAATTCATTAATTTTTGTTTCAAAATTTTAGATCCCAAACCTTTGCTATTTGAAAGCTCTCCCCCTATACTCTTGAAGCATTGCAATTGGTCTGAATATTTTGAGCACCACAAGTGACCTATTTCCATGGGCATGAGGGCTATCAAAATAAGGGCCCTCAAACTATGAATCAATACTCACATGAAATTCCTTCATATTCATGTGACGGGGTATTCTTCTACCAAAATCTGTCTCAAACTACTTGTTTGTGTCTTTGAATTGGACCTTGATAGGTGGCCTTCCACATCACCATATTAATTTTCTAATGAAACATATCCCCATGGACCAAACCATGAATATAGGAATCATTTATCCTCTTGAAAATTTTCTCTCAGGGTTGCTACTATGGATTTTGTGAATAACATTCCAAATCCCAACCCCCACTTCCCAGAACTTAAAAATTTATGCTCCTTCATCGATGAATTTTCTAACAAATTCAAAATTTTCAAATTTGTATATGAACTGTAACTTTTGGCCCCTTAACTTTTGATTTATACCTTGCAAGTGCTTGATCACACTACTCTGTATTACTGCTACAAATGCTCTTTGATGGGATTTTAGCTATAATTTTCATTATGACAAAATTTACAAGTTTGTAAATATGTGAATCCAAACTATTTCTCCCATTCCAATTTTGCTTGCTATGTATGGACGCGAGACATTTGTAATGTTGAATCTTTTTTATCTCCATGTAGACTTATCAATATTTGTTTTACTACACATCCCAATGTTATTACACATGGTATTTTTCTAATCATTGTATCCTTCTTTTTATTCTAGTTTGATTGTTACAACTGTGTTTTTTGGATTGTGATTCCTTTCTCTTACATGTTGTGATAGCTTGTGATGTTATAAATATAGATGATATTGATGTAACCTTTGACTTAATTGGAGGGTTAGAATAGGTTAAATAGGAACTTTATGAGCTCGTTATTCTTCCATTACAAAGGCCTAATTTGTTTGGGCAATGCAAGTTCCTCAGTCCTCCAAAAGGTGTTTTGTTGTATGGCCCTTCTGGAACTAGGAAAACATTAATTGAAAAGGAAATAGCAAGAGAATTAGGGGTTGTTTTCATTAATGTAAGGCTAGACAATCTAATGAGAAAATGGTTTGGGAATTCTTAGAATCTTGGTATGTTAACATCCCTGCCTTAGTTTTGTTTGAAGTCTTACAAACACTTTCTTGCATTGGCAATATATTTTTCTATTACTTTTCTCTTTCATGATGATAATTTGATACCCGTTGGGTCATTTTTGGCCTATTCTGATAATTTTTGTTTTAGTAGATATTGTTAGGATAGTATACTATATGCCCTGATTTATGATATATATGGCTTTACTTGAATTCTCATACATGATGGAAAATAGATGTCTTGGGGTGCTACAATTTAAGGATGCGAAATGATATCACTATAGCTTTATTAAAATGTTCGAGTTAAAAAAAATGGTTGTTGATATGGAACTAATCCCTATAGCAATAAATCCTGTCATTTTGGATTACGTATTGAATCCTAGGGGTATCCCAAAGCATAAATTTATAAGGTTTTTTATGTGACTAGATCACTAGCACTGAAAACCATCTTTACATTGGATGGTTCAACATCTTGATGATCCATATCCTATTGACTAAAACTTTTGTATTCATTATTTCTTTCATTGTAGCACCTCCAATAGATATTGATGGTGTTCATGAGCCTATTTCTGGTTCTCTTATTTATGGAAACAATATTACCTCTAACGCCATTATTCCTACCTTTTCAATTATCAAATTTCACTTCTATCCCATCGAGGAAGTATATTTTGTTGATGAATGGCTACACAACAAGGATCCTATGAGCCAATCATTCATGCCATTGATGTAGTTCCCATATGACACAAACATTTGATGGTTTATCATAGCCAGATACTCTACGATGGTTTTCATAGATACCCAACCTATAATAATGAGTTGCATTCTATTGCCAAAATCAATGAAAAGATTATATTCAAGCCTACCGTGGCATGTTGCACTCACATGCTTATCTGAGTGTTGAGAATCATACTTTCTTCACACTTTGTTTGATCCTCTCCTTAAATTATCACCTCAAAGGAATGCTTCAATTATATCTGTGAGGTGTGAGATTGATATCCTTCTACCAAATACCAAAGACATATTTTATATCCTAGTTAGATTTATATTTTCCCTCATTTTTCTCATTTCCTTTTGTTATATGTATGTGTGGAGATGTGAATACCTTTGTTATATTTTATAGGAGGATCATGACATTGTAGGTGAGTAAGGAGGCCTAACCTTTTGATTTGTTTGCATATTATTTGATCTCTTTTGGCATATTCTAATAACATTGCTCATCATTGATGTCATATAATCATGGCCTCTAGGAGGTTAATCATTCTTCATTATATTACGTTAACTTGAACACTAAACACAAGTGGAAATATCCTTCAAACACATGAACATTAAACATTATTGACAATATAATCCATCCAAGAGCCACTTTGATTTTCTTGATAAATATTAAAAATACTTTTAATTTGAAAACATAAACTAAAATGATTTTTAATTGATTAAATATTTTTTATTTTTTAATATAAAAAATGGATTAATTATTGAAAATCCAAATATTCTAAAAAAAATTGAAAATTAAATTCCCCCCAAGCAACTTTTAACTAAACCCAACCCAAAACAAATTAAAAAAAAATTAGTGTTTTCCCTAAAAAGTTAATGAGATTTTGGTGGCACTTACCAGAGATTTAAGCCAGCGGGAGGGGTTTATAAAAACCCCCTTTTATATGTTTAGCTCTTTTGGGACAGGTTGGAGGAGGACCAACTTTTCCTCAAGTGTTGTACTAGACAAAATCTGCTCGGTATCGATAAGAATTTGAAGGTCACCTCGAAGCTCTTTAAAGAGGTGATCGAAAGTTTTCTTCCACTCTCTACATTCTCTAGAGAGCTTGGGGTTGCAGATAATACAACCGAAACATTGTTCTTGCTATTGGTTGACGTGATGGATGAGTTTTTTGGCCTATTTGAGGGCATCATCCATCTTTCTCAAACACATTTCTGTAGGCTTCAGCAGCATTCTGTGTTGATCTTGGAATTGATTTTGAATATGGTCCAAGAAGGATGCCATGTGGGCGAAGTCTGTATGAAGAACTTGAAGATTTTCCTCCAAATCAACAACGTCTTTGATCTGCCTGATGACTACACCAAGAATGGTGCCTTCCATTTCCTTGGCCACATCACTCACAATCTTAGCAGCCATGGAATGAATAAAACCAAAAATGAAGGGGCAATAACAATTAAAAACCAAAGTGAAGCGAAATTTATGTGTATTGCAAGAGAGGGAAGAAAAAGGGTGTGACGCAATGAGGCAAATGTGTGTCAGCAATGAGCAAGTCTACTAAAATGCTATAGCTAGCGTGTCGGAAATGAGGTAGTATTTTAGCATCTACCGATTGTTTCCACTATTGTTAACCTATATTTAAACTTTATAAGGACGACTAATCTGAAATAATCTTAGATTTAATAGTTTTTGGTTTGTGTTTATACACACCTTTTGGGGCTTAAATATGTGATATTAGGTCTCTTCTTCTTCTATGTGTACATTTTAATCGTGCGTACAAATCTGCCATTTTTTGGGAAAAATGAATCATATTACATTTCTCATTAGAGACTTTGTACACGGCCTGGTTCTCATGAACTCTGAGCATGAAAAAATACTCTTTTTAAAATATTTCTTTAGCATTTGTTTTGAGTGGCAGCAACAACAGATACATGAACTTTTATAGTTATCATAGACTCTCTATCTTCATCAATATGTAATGGAGTGGCTAATATTTATGTCTCCTCTTTTGTGTTATGGCAACTCTTAATAGGCTTTACTGATCAATCATGATCTACACTCGTAATATCCCTGGTTCTTTGGGCTTGTAGAAACCAATATGTTCGAATCATAATGCACAACATAAGTGTGACATAGGATGATTGATATGGCAGGAGTTTGAGCCAAAGGCCCTCAAAATCAAAATTTAATATGAAACCCATGAGAATAGTGATTGTTGTGCCAACAAAGTAGAAGGGGCCCAGATTAATGTTTGCACCAGTGGCAGGATGGGTTGTTCCCCCGAGAACGCCACACCCTATAGTCTAGGAGCAGTTTCCAAGCTCACATAGGCTGATGATGGAAATGCCAAGGATGTTAGGGAAATGATTTCTTGGCCATCCATAAAAATTCTGGCCCACCTATGATTCATGGTAGTTGTGAAATTCATGGCAAGGAATACTAGTACAACAACCATAGAAAGTGCTACAATCATGGCCCTTCATGCTTTTTCAGGCTTGCTGGCACTAGCTCATTTCCTACTCTAGTCGAAACCCCAACGCCCAATGACAAGGGGAATATGTACACAAGAGAGGTGGTCTAAATGATAATTCCCATGGAGGAAAAGTTTGCCTTAGGATTTTCAAGAAACCCACACAAAATAATCATGAACTCATACTACCACCTCTCCAGAAAAACAAAAACAAAACTTGAGATGGCTAGACTGAGCAATGATCTCCATCCTTTCAAACATTCTTTGGAAAGCCCCTCCCAATATTTCTTGTACACCCCAGAGAACCACAATTATAAGGCCAACCAAGAAACCAGATTAAAATTAGTCCACACAGTAGTTAGAGCAATCCCCCATATTCCCAAATGCAGATACACAACAAGCAGAAAATTAATGGGAATATGAAGAATCAAAGATATGGCTACACAATAGGTGAGAGGAACTGTAATATTTTGAGCTCTCAGATAAATCCTGAGACAGTGAAGGAAAACCTAAGCTAGAAGATATGGAAGGGAACAGAGAATGTAAACACCAACCATTTTAGTGATGATTTCATCTTGCCCGCATCAAAGAAGGATTCTTTCCATGTTTATCCATAGGAACCCGATAGGCAGAGCAGCACATAGTAGAACTAGTATAGTTCTTTGAAGAGTGTCCCATGAGAATCCATCATCTGGCACCATAAGCCTGGCCACGAATAGGATTCATTCCCATTGCTAACCCTAATATAACCGAGTATATGGTTATATTTGCAAAAAATCTGCCATTATTTTTATCGAAAAAAAAGGTGATAATTTATCTTATATTACGCCAAAAAAAGATGCACATTGGTTGTGGTTATACCCCTATGGACATTTTCATATCAGAGTGTTTCATGTAATGTCATGTAGGCATTCTTAAATCTAAAACCCAACATTTTAGTATGCCCATTACTATCCAGGAGTATGTTTTCAATGTAAGTGACACGGAAACTCATAAAAGCCGAAAAATATGTAGAACTCAAATAACACACAGAAACTCATGAAAGACAGAAAATATGTAGAACTCAAGACTAATTACCATTGGATATGGGTTCTCAAAATAATGCCACACCTAGTCATTTGACAAGGAACCTTTCATTGGTAGAAATTCAACCCATGGTGTTGTATGGAGAATTTGGTGATCTGTAGGAAAAATCAAAGGCATTGAAATCACGATCAACTACCCATGGATGTAGATCCTTAACCAAAATGCTAGAAGGGGAATTAGGCAAAGTACCCATATCATTAGAATAATTCAATCCATGGAGTTGTATTGATCCACAAGCACAGAAGGGGTGGGATAGAACTCAAGAACAACTACTTATGCATATGGGTCCTCAACCAAAATGCCAGACTGTGGGATGGAAAAGTATCCATGTTATTGATATAAATACAACTCACAGAGATATCTGTGGATTTGTATCTATATGGGTGCAGTGGAGGGCATCGAACTCAAGACCAAAATGTCAGATTGGGATATTATGAAAGGTACCCATGTTTTTGGTAGAAATTCAACCCATGGATCTGTATGTGGAGTTGTAACGATACACATGCACCACAGAGCGTAGGATTGCATTGAATACCAGCTACCTGTGGATATGGATCCTTAACCAAAACATCAGACCAAGGCACTCAGCAATGTGGCCAAGTCATTGATAGTGATTCAACTCACAAAGCTATATGTGGAGTTGTATTGACGCATGGGCACTTTCGGGGGATTGAACTCAATGTTAACTACCTGTGAATATGGGTCCTTTAAAAAAATGCTTGACTGGGGCATTTGGCAAGGTATCCATGTCATACAAAAGATAGAAAACATATTTATCTGCATTTGAACCTAAATTCAGTGATTGACTGAGAGTGCTTAGTGGATTCACTCTCACTTTCCTCCTTTGGAGCTTTCTCCATTCGGTGCATGATTGTTATCATCGCTAATGGAGATACGATGGCTTCCAGAATTGTATCCAATATATGGGGAAGAGATTTGTTGGACTTGTGATTGAATTTGTGAGAGCCTTCTTCAATATAATAATATCAAGTATACTAAAATACTACCTCCGGACCTCCTCTTCCTAGTTTGTATCTACAAACTTTGTTTTGTACCTTGATATAGGAGTATATCCCCACAGGTCAGGGTTCCTTGAGTACAACAAAAAATCCTCCTTTCTTATTCTGATATGAATCTTCTTATGTTGATCCAAAAATACCTTCCATTGGTGTATTTCCCTCTTTTTAAACCAAACTCCTTTCCTTTCTTCCATATTTGCTGCCAAAATGAGGCAGATATTGCATCGACTCCCTAACCTAGGGTATGAATTCCTTGATGTTGCAAAGTAGCAATCAAATCCAATGGTAATTTGTAGGCTTCTCCACATCGAACCTGTGGATTATCCCCTATTTTTATTTGATCCCCTTTTCCAACTCCCCATATTAACCATACACCTACCAAAGTGAAAGTTAGTGCCAATGATTTCTAGACTATAAACCCATTTTGGATAGTTTTGTTTTTCCTTCCTATCTCATTATTCCATATTAAGGTTTTCAATGTTATTTGGGTATATCACCTGCCTCCAAAGTCCCTATTTGGAAATAATCTTCCATGGACATTTGGTAGCTATAACTTTGCCAAAGAAGTGAATGTGTTTGAAATCCCAACCTCTAGTTTCTTTTGGTTTAGATAAAGACTAGCATTTGACAAGTGGAATGTCTTCTTTCTTCCTCTTACCCGTCAACAAAAAATTTAAAGCATTTATTTTTAATTATTTCAATACCCCTTATGGATGTAGGTCATAATATGCTAATAGATTCGACTTGGTCCCAACAATGCATTGGCCAATATCAATCTACCTCCCAAGAAAGCCATTGATTACACCACTAAGATTTTTTTCCTATATTCTTTATCAACCACTTCCAGTGATTCTTGAAATGTGGATAATTAAAGCCTTCTTGAAGAGTTGAGCTCTAAAACGAGAAGACATACAATATCATTCTAATTTATTCCTCCTATACCCAATTAAAACCAAGTGAATATTTCTACATATTGATTTCCGTCCCAAAAACTGTACAATATAGGTCAAGGGTTTCCTTTAACTTATTTAAATATTTTCAATGTGAAATTGTTCAATGGTCTGATGAAATTTCCCTGATAAAGACGTGATTCTGCCAATCCATGTTGCATCTTTCCATTAACAATGTTTACTTGTGTAATACAATGTTTTCTCTTCTTTTATGTTATTTTAAGTTTTCTTTCAGTGCTACAATCAGAATATATGATATTAATTTATGCCTTGCAATTATAGTTGCTGAGATACTATTATTTTTCTCTACTGTATTTTTATTTTTGGTCCTTTGGGTGATTTCTTCTTGTTTCTCTTTACTATTTGAAGGGATTGGTAATTTTAGATTTTACCATATTTCTTGTCGGTTCTGTGTACATTTAATTGACATGTAATAGGTTTTTTCTGTTTCTGGGATGTCTATGAATTTTTTGGTACATGAGATTGAATTTCTATAATGTGTAGCTCCTTAACATTCGGATAGAACCTTCATTGAAAAATGTGAGGGGGGTTTCAAATTCATATTGGACAACACCCTCCTCTGGGATAAAAAGTTTAACAAACACAATAATAGAGAAACAATCAATGACGTCACCAAAAGTTGTAGCATCTTTAAGGTCTTCCATCCCCTCATCAAGGTTAAGAATCTATGCACCAAAGACATCCTATGGAAATGATGGTTTAAGAAACACAACCACATGAAAACCTTCAGTGATAACAACCAAATTTGAAGCTTATTCAAGATCTTCAATCCCCTCGTCAAGTTCAATATTGTCTAGATCAAATCCAACAACATAGAAACTTTCAATGACAACACCAAACTATGCAGCTTCTTCAAGGTCTTCTAACCCATCTTCAAAGTCCGTATTATCTACATCAAATTCCTCACCAAGAACATCCATGCAGTCATCAAAACCATTGTTTCAACCTTCCATGCCAAAACTAAGTTGGAAGAATTCAATTCTTCCTCTAGAACCTTCCTCTGTGAGCAAAGCTAGCATCATGTCATTTAGAAATTCACTAATGCCACAAGGAACTTCTCTCAAAGTAAAAACAAATCCTTTTCAGCCTTCTTTAATACCTACTTTTTTACATGGAACACCTCCAAATTTAAGGACCACAATGCCAGAAAAGAAAACTTTAGCTAATAGGTGTAGACCTAGAGCCCCCAACTTTGCGCGATGTACAACTGAATCTCCTACTGTAAGCAGTCCAAGAAGACAATCATGGTCACCGAGCAGAGAAAGAGAAAGAGTTTGGTATGACAACCTTACTAGTGATAGGTCTAGTTTTCATACTACCAAACTACATGGTAATGGCATTCACAGTGTGACAATTCCCATTTCACTTGGCAGCAAGATGGTAGAGAAAGGTATATATGAAAGAAGATCTCTCTCTCAAAGTATAGTAAAGAAATCAACTAAGTCTGTCAATGCCACCTTGCAACCCTAAGAGACAGTGAATTCAATGTCATCTCAAGAGAGCACTGGCTTTGGGAGGACACTCTCAAAGCCAACCTTCGCTATGGCTCTAAAACACATGGTAAGTATTGACTCAACAACCTTGTCTGCATAATTTGTCCTGGCATGGACCTTAATGTCATATTCTTCTTTTGCCTAAAATGAATGCAATTTTCCTTGCAATTTGGCCTACAACATTTGATAATTCATACTGATGGAACATGCTTGTGTTGCAATTGTGAGATCGTCTATTGTATGCAGAAGATTCAATCAAAATTGATAAAAAAATGACGTTTATGCTCTGTTTTTTTCAGGATTTAAGGAAAATTACACCAAGTAGCTTCTAGCCTCATATGACCATCATGTCAAACTCATCTCAGGATACTATCCAAGCAAGAGCCACCAAAAGAAAGCAATCTAGTATACATGACTCTTCAATTTCAATTAGCAACAAAGACAATTCTGAGTATGGTGCAAGCATTGCTCTAGATCCTCAATGGGGCATGTTTGATGACAATGATTTGGGGAGTGAGAGAGGTCATTATTACAATAGAATTAAATTCTAGGGAGATGGTAGGAACACAAACTGGTTGAACAATCCATAATATGGAGAGAATAAATATGGTCAAACTCTCTTTTCTGACCAAGGAGTTGAAATATTATCTGATCCAATATATAATGCCACAAAAGCATACATTGGTAGTGAATATTATAAGAATAAAATTGGAAATGAGTATTAATGACAATTGTATCAACTAAGAAAAGAAAATATATCATAAAGAACCATTTGATTGGCCACAATTGCACCATCCTGATATGTTTTTCATGAACTTGTGTACTGCATTGAGTTGTTTTATGGACACATCTACAACCTCCCACTTCTAATGTAGTGTTTGACTTTTGGGTGTTTCCTTAGATAATAGAATTGCAACACAAGTCTTATCAGTATTTTGGGTCACTACTTTTAGAGCCAAATGCCAAAGTATTTTAGGGCCTTCAAAGCTCAAATAAAGAAGAACAAAACTGAATCTGCATCAAATATGTCAAACGCTCACACAACTAGGACTCCAAAATCATACATGTTTCCTACTTGAAATATCTTCTACAAATATTTATGAGTAAGATCCACTGTATTTATGGATACATTTGCAGAAATAATTTTTGTACCATGCAATTAGCCTACTTGACAAATATCCAAAAAGAAAATCAAAAATATAAAATCCTTTAATATTATTTTCAGCAAATATTTATGAATATTTATATCATGCAGTTAGCATGCTTGACAAATCTCCATTTTTTTCTACAAAAATATAAAATCTTTTGTTTAAATGTTACTGGACTCTGGTGTGGGAAGATTACAAGAAATGGGATTGGAAAAAGGATGGGGAGGTAATATAGAGAATCTCTTGGATATGATTCATTTGTTGTTGGATATCCTTCAGGCACTTGATCCATCGACTTTGGAAATGTTTCTAGGAAGGATTCCTATGTTTTTTAATTTTGTGATTATTTCACCTCGTGGTTATTTTGGGCAAGCAATTTTAGGAATGCCAGACACTGGTGGATAGGTTAAAAAAAACTTTTTTATAATTACAACACCCATTCCATGATATATTCTCTTTATTGTTTGATTGTATTTTTAACTTTTACTTTGATTTTGTTTTGTCTTTTAACTATAAAATTGAACATACTTGGTATCATATCCATTTAAACAACATCCAAAACTTGAAGATAATATTAGTATTATAGTTGTTTTGTGTTAAAATATTTTTAGATTCAAAGTTTATAGATATAAAAGATAAAAACAAATGTCAATGCCTTTGTTTGATTGTTACTTGAATCTAGTGTGGGAAAGTTACAAGAAATGTGATTGGAAAAAGGATGGGGAGACAATGCAGAGCATGACTTGGATATGATTCATTTGTTGTTGGATATCCTTCAGGCACCTGAGCCATCGACCTTGGAAATGTTTCTAGTAGGTATTCCTATGGTTTTTAATGTTTTTATCCTTTCACCTCATTGGTTATTTTGGGTAAGAAAATGTTTTAGGAATTCCAGATAAGCCATCAGTGGATAGGTAAACATTTTCTTTTATAATTGCAATATCCATTCCATGATATCTTCTATTTATTATTTGATTGTGTTTTGAACATTTCTTTTGATTTTTTTGTCTTTTAACTATAAAATTGAAAATACTTGGTATCATGTCCATTTAAACAACAACCAAAACTTGAATATGAAATTAGTATTACACGATATTGATTGAAATCCTTTTAGTTGTTTTGTGTTAAAAGATTTACATGACTATTAGAAAAGTTTAATTTCATGTTGTTATTTGAGCACGTGTTGTTTATATACTTGACCAAGTTCATGCATTAGATAATGAAATGTTGTTGTGAATAAAATGACAAGGATTAGACATCATATCTCAGATTATTTGTTTTCATAAGTTATCTACAACTTGAGATTTTTAGCATGTAACTTGGTTGGCATGATTGTTCTTAAACTTTCCCCGAAGGTTGAATACTAAGTTACTAAGGTGTTATTTTCTATTGTGATAACTTATTTTCTCTATTTATACAGGTCATCTGGACACATAGTGGCCACTATCTCCCACCTGAAGAAAACATATTCAAGTTTCTTTCTTTTATGGGGAAAATGGCTTTAAAATTACTGATGTTGAGATATATGTCGTATAAATCCTTTATAGTCTATTTTATTTTATATTCTAATGTTCGTCATCTTTCATGGCTTACACTCTACACTGTATCTTCTTCTGTTTTCAGCAAAGGAACTCAATATTTTTTTTAACAAGGTTGGGTAGTTGATATATTATCAAAAACTTTGTTGGAGCAAGCTCCTATTACAAATGACTGCAAAAAGATAAATATCTAATCCAGGAGTTAGGAACGTAGTCTCTTCTCCTCGGCTAGTGTTCAAGACTTCATGTATTTTTATGGGTATTCTAGTGTACTGCCTAACAAATTGACCTATTAGAAAGAGAAATTTACATGTCATGGATTCTTTGATAGTTTTTTAAGGCTTATAGACTGTTTGCTCCTGAGTTGGTTGTTTCTTCTTTTCATATTTGACCGAGTTCTCTCCTTCATTGCTTGTGCTGCTGGTTTAGTAATGTGCCACTGTGGTTCCATTTGAGTTGATTTCTTGTTCTTCCTTTGGCTTTGCATTCTTCTCCTTGTTTGTTGTGCTTCCTTGGATTTGTAATGCCTGAGGAGCTTTTCCTTCTTCTGGTGTTGACAGCTTTCCTTTTGTCAGGCACGGGGGCCATTAGAATCGACAAATAGGGTTTTCAGTTTAATAACTGCCCAGATTAAGTCACAAAGTTCTCAATCATGGGATGGACGGTAAATATTATCCCGAGGTGTTGCAGTCTGGAGGAACCATTGTTGTCGTCGATGAATACAATCAGTGGTCATCGGGCGTGAAAAGGTTCGAATGATAATCAATGAGAAATGTGGATTTAAAGGCGAAGGTGGTATTTCGGGCGAATAAGAAACCGTGAGTGGTAAAAAGGGAAGGGTGCCCGATTCCATTGACCGGGCGACACATAGCAGCGGAGGAGAGAGAGAAATCCACTTTTCAGGTGGGTAATCTCCGAGCATGTTGTCAGACCGATATCGGTAAGAACCATTAGATCCGATGGGGACAGATCGACGGTGAGAGAAAGTCGCACAAGTTTGGATGGGAGGGTTGATCGCCAACCATCGGATCAGACGCCAGATCGATGATCCAACTTGGATCAGAGAGGGGAGAGAAAAGCGATGCAGTGAAGGCTTGGGGGGGTGGACCCGGTGATATATTTAGGTGCGAATGAAGGCTTATTTGAAGTCCGAGTTAAGCACTCAATCATGGTTTTCCATTGAATTTCGGTAATAATGAGGTCCCAAAGAGAGGACCGAAATCTGGACATAACAGAGGCTTTCTACTGCGATGGGGCACTGGGTGGAGGGAGTGGAAGGGATGGGGGGATATGGGGTGATCGAGCTGGGTAAGAAGGGGGGAGAGGGCCTAATATGAAGTCTGCTCGCTGAGATTGCTTCTGCGATGATTGCACCCTCTGTTCTTATAGTGCTTTAACGCTACCTGATCCCTGCCTTTGACGAAATATTTTGCAACATGGTTCCTATGACCATGGTTGCAATCTTCCTTCCTGCTGCTTCTCATGCTAGAGTCTAAAGTTTCATAGATTTTCTTATGCATTTCCGTGACTTCCTGGTTGTTACCGTAGTGATGAGTCCTTTGTTGCTTTTTTACTGTTGTTTTTTGATTTATTACTTTCGTCCTTGTGATTTTCCCTTGATTTTGGTGATCTTTATACTTGTGCTTTTTGCTGCTCATTAAGGAACAGAGTTATGATATTCTTCCTAGTTTTCACGAACATGCCCTTCATTTTTTCCACCGCTTGGTTTACAAAATAATCCACCTGTTTATTGTGAATTCTCAAGACATGTCTGAAGATTACATTGCTAGAGCCTTCCAAGTTCTTCCTTATTCTTCTAAGAATTATGTTCATGAACTCATTGCTTGGGTTGTTGTTTCTTGCCATTGCCTCTATTATTATGGCTGAGTCACCTATTATGATAGGATTTTGAATTTCTCTTTTTTCGATTATTCTTGTTTCCATCCAAGTTGTATGCTTCTGCCTTATTATTTGAGATTTGTCCTAATCCCCATTCATATGTGACATTTTCTTTCCCATCAGGATCTAGGATTATTCCCCACCCCTGCCTTTACCAAGTTATGCTTTGAGTCCCCATCAAAGTATAGACAATATCTGTTCTAATTTTTCCTCCAATTCGTGAGTTCCTCTTCACTCATTCTTATTTTCCAAATATTTTTTGAGTTTATCTTCCTATTTCCTTTTTGTCCATTATTGTTTATTATGGCTTTGCTAAGCCAAACTCGCTGTTCCTGCTGAAGAGTGCTATAATCTATTGGTGTTGTTCCTTTGACATTGAGGATTTCAGAAGTTAAACCCCACGTTTTTGAGAGGGTCTTCCCTATCCTTGGAATTTGATTTTTGAATATGCACTTATTTCGTGTCAACCAAATTTTCCAACATAGAACTACTGGGATGCACTTCCATATTCTCTGAATTGTGACTTTCTTCTTTATTGCGTATGAATAGGCCTTCTCGAGGGTTTGAAGAAAATCCAGCAAGGACTGTTCAAAATTTATTCTTATTTCCAAAGGACTTATTAGCTGCTGCCAACATTCTTTGGCAAAGGTGCATTCTTGGAATAAGTGTTGAATATTTTCTTCAGCCTGCATGCATAATGGGCATCGTGTTGGGCCTTGAAAGCCCTTTTTTTTTAGGTTGTCACTAGTCAATATTCTCCCTTTTAGTAGAGTCCAGATGAACATTTTGATCTTAGGCAGACTTTCTAATTTCCAAGCTATTTTCCAAGAATCTCAATCTTATTAATTTGGTTGTTCCTGAAGGATTTTATATCCAATCCTAACTATGTAGTGTCCACCACTTGGGTCCCAAAGATAAGCATCTTCCTCATCAAAGTGGATTGGCACTGCCCCTTTTAAGAGCTGCCTGATTTTTCTCCATTGCCCTTCCAGATCTGTCGGGATTGCTAAGATTTTCCAATCTTGCCACTCCTTTTGATTCCAAAGAGATATAGAGTGTAAGGTGTTGAAACCTTTATCTTTCATCCACTCTTGTATGTCTTCAGTTTCTAGATGAGTCTGTAATGGTTCTTTTCCCATGATTCTATCCTCCCAAATTGAAATTGTTTTTCCATTGCCTGGGATTTTAGAAATATATCTACTCATTAATGGAATTATTTTTTTAACCAGCTTCCATACTTGGGTACATGGTCTTATTGGGATATTTCCATTGAGCAGTCTTTTCCTGGTGCCATCCATATATTTTGTTATAAGAGTCTTTTTCCACCAGCTCTCTTTTCCTGTAATTAGTCTCCATACTATTTTCATTCCCAGTGCTACATTCATGAGCCCAGGCATCCGTATTGATAGGCCTCCTTGTTCATAAGGTAGTACTACTTGCTCCCACTTGACCAAGCTAAATTTTTTGTTTTCTTGCTTCCCCCCTTGCCACAGAAAGCTTCTTAAGATAAGCTCCATTTGTTTGTGGGCACTTGCTGGGGCCATGATTATGGCATAATGGTAAATAGGTAGTGTTGCAAGGAGTGATTTGATTAGACTTACCCTTCCTGCCATATTTAGCCATAACATACCCCAGCTTTGTATTTTGTTTTTCATTTTTTCAATTTTTTTAGTGCATATTTTTGTCTTCATGTTCTCTTTTGAGATTGGAAGTCCCAAATAAAAGAAGTGTGTCCATTTTTCCTATACGGGGATGTCTAATATTTGTGAGATTCTTTGCATAGTTCTGGGGGGGTATTCCATCCATAAATCCCACATTTTGTATTGTTTAATAGGCCACCTGAAACCTATAAAAAGTCATCCAAAACTTTTTTGAACCTCCTTGCTATTATTGTTGATGCCCCTCCCAACAGCAGTGTGTCATGACTCATCAGCAAATAGTGAGTGGTTTATTGTTTTTACTCCTTTTGCTATTCTAATCCATGTGATATTTCTTTCCTTTCTTTGATTTCCAGAGCCCTGCTTAATGTTTCCGCCATTATAATGTATAGGAAAGGGGAGAGAGGACAACCTTGCCTAAGGCCTCTTGTGCTTTGAAAGAAATCACTGGGCCTACCATTTATGAGGGGGGCAATCCATGGAGTAGAGATGCATCCCTGTATGACTTCCACTATTTCTCTTAAGAATCTAAGTTTCTGGAGGACAACCATTAGATATGGATGACTGACCCTGTTAAATGCATTTGCCATATCTAGTTTGATTATGAAGCCTTTTTCTTTCTTTAGCATACTGGAGTGAACAACTTCCTCTACAATAATTACATTATCTATGATTTGCCTGTTGGGCACGAATCCTCCTTGATATTCAGAAATGATTATTGGAAGTACTTCCTTGATTCTATTTGCAATTATTTTTGATATTATCTTATACAATGAATTACAGAGAGAGATAGGGCGAAACCTGTTGAAAGTTGAGGGGTTTGCTTCTTTTGGAATAAGAGTAAGATAGGAGGATTTGGTGTTGCCTCCTATTTTTTTTTGAAAGCATTCTTCACCATTCTTAATAAATCCTTTCTGATGGTATACCAATGAAATCTATAGAATGCTATTGTGAAGCCATCTGGCCCTGGGGCTTTTTCTGGATGAAGGCTCCATATGGCCGTCACTACCTCTTCTTCTGTGGGATCCTTGCACATTGCTGCATTTTGTTCTTTTTTTATTTTTGTTTTTGTGTGCTTTAAGAAGTCTTCACTTTCAACCATTTCTTCGTTCGCTGAAAGAAGGTTTTTAAAATGCTAATAGGCTGCTTTTTTTAGTTCTTCCACTCCTTTGACCTCTTGGATTTCAACTTGAATCTTTTCTATTTGGTTTCTTGCTCTTCTTATCTTCATTGTGTTATGGAAGAATGATGTGTTTTTGTCCCCTGCCTTGAGCCACAAACTTCTTGATTTCAATCTTGCCTCTTCTTCTTCTTTCCTATTTTCCCTATATATTTCCCATCAAATTTCCTTCTCTCTTAGATAATCTTGCTTCCTTTCTTCTTTGTTTTCTTTTTCAGTTTGCATGCTGTCCATTTTTTGCTGTAACTCTTTTCTCTTTTCTTTTCTTTTTTTAATTCATTTGCTCTTGCCCATTCCTTTAATTTGTTTCTTGCAATTTTTAATTTTGTTTCCCAAATATATTGTGGTGATCCTATTACTCTTGTCTCCCATGCTTCCTTGACTGATTCGCTGATTTCTCCATTATTTTCCCAAATTGAGCTATATCTAAATGGGAGCGAACCCTGATTTTCCATTTTGCCGATGACTATTATCACCGATTTATGATCAGATGTTGTGGTGTGTAAATTTTTTGATTTTATGGAGCTGTATACTGCTGCTATATTTTCTTGTATCAGAATTCTATCTAGCCTTTCTTTTATGTTACTTTTCCCCCTCTTTTATTACTCCAAGTGTATTTCCCATTGTTTGGCGGGATATCTATCAAGTTGTGATGTTCCATTAATTCTTTTAGAGTATCCCTGGATGGGTCTGTGTGATATGTTCCTCCAAACTTTTCTAATATGCTTCTTACCAAATTTAAATCTCCTCCTAGTATTATTTTCCCATCTTGCACTTCTTTTAAGGTGTCCCAGCATTGCTCTTTTTCCTTGTAATGATTTGGGGCATATATATTTATGACGTTGTACTCCTCTTTTGTATTGGTTTGCATTAGATCCGTTTGGATCTAGTGCTAGTATTTTTTGTAATTTATTGATTCCCAAGTTCCTTCTTTCCATATTGTGCATATGCCTCATGACGCTCTTGTTGCCTATATTGCTTCCCCTTCATAATTTCTGATTTATTTTTTTGATATTTTCAGTTTATTGGCTGTTTGTTTTTGTCTCCTGAATCATAAGGATATCTGGATTTTCTTTTACCAGAATGTCTCTTGTGGCATTTTCCTTGATGGGCGATCCCATTCCTCTACAATTCTGGGAGACCACTATCATTATTTGCTTATTGGGTGGTGCATGGCTCCTTTCCTTCTTAGCTGACTTTTTTCGTTGTTTCCTGAACTCCTTCCTAAGAATGTTTCCATAGATTGTTGTGTTCCTAATGCCATTTCCTTTGCTACTGCTTCATCCCTGATTTCTTTGTTTGTCTTTCTTCCTGATTTTTTTTGGTATTCCACATTTGGGGGTACTTCCTTTGACTGCTTTCTGGTTAGGATTATGTCTACTGATGGGGGGGAGGGGTATGAGTGTTTGAAACCAGAGGGGATGAGGGGGGATTGGGGGTATGTTGTGGAGATATGGATTTGGATATGGATCTTGGTCTAGGGGATGGGGGGGCTGTAAGATCCAGAGGTTCAAAAGGGTTAGGGATATCAAGAAAGTTATTAGCTTTTGGAGATGGAGGATGGGGGTCAGAGGATTGGAGGGACGAGAAAGAGAGATTTGGATGTTTGTGGATTGTCTTCTTTCTTTTTACCTATTCCCATTTGTTTTCTGGTTCTTCACTCTTTTCATTTTAATTTTCTTTTTTTTTGTACATCTATTTTCAAAATGACCATATTCATGACATACCTGGCATTTGAAGGGGATTTTTTCATAATCCAGCTATTGTATGTGCGTCCACAGGTCCACTTTGATTTTGATGGCTTCTAGTAGCCCTTTCACAATGTCCAATTCTACACATATTCTGGTGCATGCATGCATATTTTCCTTTGGCTCGCACCTATCTATATATTTCCCAACTTTGTTTCCTATTGCTTTGACTGAATCGTCCCCCCAGCAGTGAAGGGGAAGGTGTGGTAGTCTGACCCAAATGGGGACAGCATTGGGAACATCCATTTCTGGGTCGAAATCCGGTGTCCATTTGTTTAGATACAAACCCCTAGTATCCATAAAATAAGGTCCATTCCTAAATATCAGATCTCAATCCTCCTTGGTTTCAAAGTGGAAGGTGAAGTAATCTCTTCCACAAAACCTTATTGAGATTTTCCCATCTATTGACGCAGCCCAGTTCCTTTCTACCCATTTTTGCACAGTTTTGGGTAATGGCCATAACCTAGTGAATTGCCCCACCAATCCACGCTCCACCAGAGAAAGTGCTTCTCTGTGAGGAAGGGCAGGAGGGAGTGAGATTTCAGGAATATCTTCCAGTCTTTTAATAAACTTGGTGACTGATGGTCTGTTTTTTGCTGGGCCCATTGCAAAAATGAGAGAGGCAAAAGCTTTTGTTGTTCCTTCATTTTCTTGCTGTTGATCTGAAGGAATCTCTCTGTCCTCTAGTGCATCCATGGAGCTCAAGCCCCAGCAGCAGGAGGCCGCTAGGGGGAAGCTGCGTGCTACTACGTGCTTCTTGCTGCAATCGTTGGCTAGGGTTGCCCAGCTCCTTTAGCAAACACACTCTTTCAAATTGGTTTTGCCAGAAAAGGAACTCAATATTGATGGTAAGAAGCAAGAATTAAAGAAAGAAGAGAATAATATAACACTGGAGTGACAAATGCAAAGAGAGAGAGAGAGAGAAGAGAATCAATCTAGTGATACCCTTAGAGCCAATATCCTGGATAAGACACACACATAGACACTGATGGTCAAATCTTCAGAGTTGGTGGATTAAGCTACAATGCCTTGGAAGCACAATGATAATGTTTTGAAGTAATGAAATAACATTTCATGTGTAAATTTTAGTCCAACCAATATTAAGTTGGAAACTCTTATTGTAATACTTGACATTTCATATAATATAATTTATGTGGTTGAAATTATTTATAGTTGCACTTGGTATTGTTTAGTATTGTAATTAACATATGTAACTTTGCATTTTTATATTAGATAAACATGCACATTGTATGATTTTTTTTTAATTTAGTCGCAAAATCATACTAATTAATTTATGTTGATTAATAATGAACACATAAAATCAATGTAAAACTATTAAATTAGTAGTTTATATTGACTAATAATGAACACAAATAAAATGAATACGACTAAATTAGTTGTTTATAATGATTATTAATGAAAGTAAATGAAATGAATATAAACTACTAAATTAGTCATTTATATAATGAATATGAAACTACCAAAAAAATAAATGACTACTGCAAAGGATAAATTTATGATTACAAATGACGACTAAATTTTGCATATATATGATTATTAGTAGCTAATTTACAATATCTATTAACACGACCAAAATTTAGTCATATTTCTTTGTTCATTAATTGATTTCAAACGATGACTAAAATTTGTATATATATGGCTATTGGTAGCTAATTTACAGTATATTTATAACACGACCAACATTTTGGTCATGTTTATTTGGTCATTAATTGGTTTTCTTGGGTGATCATATAGTAATATATTCTGCTGTATATTTCATTATTAATTGTGGCAATTAATGACTAAATTAAGGACCAAAATAATGACTAAATATACTACTAGATGATGAAATTGAGACAAGAAATTAATGACTTAGAAAAAAATGATTAAAAGTTGGTCACGTCATAAGATACTGTAAATTAGCTACTACTGGTTGCTAACTAAAATATGGTTGTTTATATGCAAATTTTAGTCGTTTTTTTAGTAACTAATTAGCTATTTTGTACTAGTTAGCTAATAACCATAAAATGAACTCTAGAAAGGGTAGAATGCAATCTAATAGGCACAAAGTTTACCTTAGAGAAGACATCCTAGGTCATCAACCACCGTAACTGCAAACAAAGAGACAATGTAGTAGCGACTAGTATCACTATGAAGGCTAGGTCAAGAGAGTAGCGTTGCTTTGCTTGAAATTCGCCATCATGAAGGATTCCTCACCCTGTTGAAAGTATTATGTAGTCAACCCTAAATTTCCTTGTGCCAAAACACCATTCACCGATGTAGCACCCATGAAAGTCTAGTATTCCTTAGGGCTAGGACCAATCGTAAATAGACTCACACTTAGAAAAAATAGTAGTATAATCACCAAGGAAATGGCATAATATCCATAATCAGTC
Source organism: Pinus tabuliformis (assembly GCA_031772625.1). Classification (NCBI taxonomy): domain Eukaryota; kingdom Viridiplantae; phylum Streptophyta; class Pinopsida; order Pinales; family Pinaceae; genus Pinus; species Pinus tabuliformis. Next base: position 975,751,497 of record CM062810.1, read on the forward strand.
CCCTCCTCTTCACGAGATTTTGAAAATCCCACCTAAAATGTGTGATTTCCATAGCAATACCATATACCTTAGAGAGAAACCTCCCTTCAAGTAGGAATGGAATTGTATTGTAGGGTCTTCATATTAGAAACTTCATGATTAATGTCACATGCTTCTGCATGTGGGGGGCTAGCCACGCCACATCCTTCTTAAATGACTTTTGAGGTGGTGGGGTGGTGGGCTCGCCCTTTGCCTCCTGACTTGCATCATTTTCCACCTCCATTGGGGTAATTTCATTATAAATCATTTTTTGGTGGATGGTAGGGATTTAACTCCCACCAAATATTTTAAAATATTCTTAGTAGTATTTACAAATCAAAGGTTGAGATTTATCTCAAAAATATCTGTCCTTTTTGTCTTTCTAATTAATTTCATTAATTAAAAGTGTCATATAAACATGGTTATGTTTTTTTGGGCATGTGGTTTTAGAAAATCATGGTATTTGCTTGTAGTATTGTAACAAATCCTATTTACATATCAATAATATCCGTGGTAAAGTAGGTGTGAATCTCCATAGTTAAGAATCTTCTTACATGTTTATACACACACACACACATATACATGATATTTTAAATTTTTAATAGTAATGATAATAATTGCCCCAAATGGCACTTTACAACCTAGTATGGAAGAGATGTTGTAATGTTATAATGTTATGTACCCTAGGTTCAATAATTAAAATTTTAAAAATAAAATTAATAATTATAATAATAATAATAATAAAATCTCAACTCACCCGGATGCGGGTGTCAACATGAGAAGATAATGTCACTACATGAGCAGATGGTAGAGGGCGAGGTGATAGGCTGGCGCAAGCGGCATAAGGTGGGCATTTATGGTCCATTAATGCTGGCACGCTATCAAGATACGCTGAGGGAGGAGATCAGTACAAGCGATGATGGAGTGGGACGCCATCGTAGAGCAAGTAGGCGACTTTTGTCAGAGCATCAAGTACCATTAATGGAGAATTGGGTGAACAGCAAGTGCGGTAAGTACTTCAGGATGATATCAAGATCTATATTAACTGCCCAGTGCCCTGCACTCTCTCTGGCTCATTCTAGTAGAGAAATCCCTGGTAGTATTGGTTCTCAGGAGTTAGATTCAGAGCTAAGCATTTGGAGGCCTTCAGCGCTCCACCGAAACCAGCAACAGGTCGGCCTCATCTGCTTACCTCTTCTTGCTAGCATGGTTCGACCACGCGGTGGTTCCCGAAGGGGTAGAAATTCAGGCACACGGGGGAGGGGTAGAGGAAGGGGAGGTCCTGCTCCTCGTCGCGTCTCCCGGCTTGTCTCAGTCTCACCTGCTTCTCCACCTTCCGACCACTCTGGTCCATCCCAGTCTAGTTCTGTCCACACTTCCCGCTACACTTTCAAGAGCAAGCTTCACAAGCCGACTATCTCTGCCACTATCACGATCAGCTTCTCAGAGGAAGAAGAAGACCTTCCTGGTTCTGCCGAACATTCAATTGACAGAAATCTCTCTCAGAATTCAGAGGGCACTCAAGGAGGCAGGGTAGAGGCTTCCCCCAATCCTCCAGAGATGCAGCAAGATGGAAGTCACGAAGAGGATGAAGGTATTCAGCACACTTCCTCACACGAGGAGGTCATTTTCTGTGGACCGGCGCAGTTCTCCGGCACTGCTCTGTATCCGGTGATGCCTCCTGGGCACAGCATTACGGACGTGGAAGATAATGTAATGATCGAGTGGGTCAGTTCTCCGGGCAGATCAATCAACGGCGAGGGTTGATGGAGACGATCGAACGACGGAGGCGGATTTCGGAAGGCCTTTTTTGGCAGAACTTTACGCCCCGAAAATCCAGACTTGATGACGTCAGGCGAAAGCCACGCGTCAACAGGAGGCTTTATCGGGCTTGTCCTTACAGAAATCGCTTGTTGGTCGACGGCGGTCCGATAAAAGGGCGGTTTTTGTTACGCGGTTTTGTGCTGCCGTGGACGTCCTCGTCAGCTTTTTGTCATTGTAATGCCCTATCGTCCTCTTGTTTGTGCTTTTTGGTGGTGCTGTATAGGGATAATGAGTCATGGGCTCTCGTTTCCATTCATGTAAACAAACAGTCATATGCCGAGGGCCGGAATTTTTCAGACAGAGGGCTGGCTTTTGCCCCCTCAGAGGTTGATACCTCTTTGTAAATATTTTTCTCTTTCTTTTAATTAATAGAATAGTCTTTACTCAAAAAAAAAATAATAATAATAATAATAATAAAATCTCAACTCCATTTTCACTATTGTCTCCATTTTCTTATTTTGAAATTTATATCACTTTTGAATTTATATGAATTTTTCTTATTTTTTGTTGGGTAGTTCAGGTAAACTTGACTCGGTCAAGTTATCAATAGTTTTATAGCTCTGGGTTTATGATAACCCATGGTATTTATGTGGAATATAGCCTACTTAAAGGGCGGAGACCTTAGGGAAATGTTTACTTTGGTGTCGTTGGGTGAAAATCAAATTTTGTTACTATTGTTTATTGTTTTGGTGGTTAATATTTTAAAAATTACAAGAACAATTTTTTCTATATGATATATTTAAATATGAAGATTATATCATTTTAAATTTACACTTTATTTATAGAAATTAAACTAGCCTAGATCCATCTTAACTCTGGATCTATCAAGAGCCGAGAGGGATCAAGTCTCTCAAGCTGCAAACATTTCCTCAAGTTTTGCACTCAAAAAAGAGGTTTGCAACTCGATAGATTTGATATCTCTCTGCACTTATAGGTCCAAGTAAAGATGGATCTAGGGTGGTTTAAAATAAAGTTATAATTTACTCAATTTTTACGTTTTTTTTAAATCTTGGCAACGTGAGATGTATCCTTATAATTGTTTGATTCCTATCAACACTTACCAACCATTTAATTTATATAGCTTGTTTAATTAAAAGCGCAGAAAGGGCATAACTACTTTTGTGATAAATCACAACCTTTAATCTATGGATACTACTAAGAATATTCTAAAATATTTGGTGGAAGTTAAATCTTTACCATCCACTTAATAATTATTGATAACTAAATTAAAATTTTAGAAACCCTATCCCAAAATAGACATGTCTATTGGCATAATTATAAACTTCAAAACTATGTTTAAATTTATATTAATTATTGACATAAATCAAACATAATTGAATAATGACAAATCTTTGAAACAAAAATAGAACTCACATTTCTTTGTGCAAGTCAATTAAAATCAAGTTTATGAAATATGTTCATAATAAGTTTATGGAATTTGGACAAACTTACATTTGCTATGCTGTTAAATTTGTTTAGGCTTCAAAATTTTAATTTAATTATCAATAATTAGGTGGATGGTAGAGATTTAACCTATCCACAAAATCTTTTTATAGTAAGGGATAGAGGGTTCAAATCTATTTCAAAAGAAATTATGTCATTTTTATTTTTCCATTTAATTTAAATAATGTCATATCACAAGTATTAAGTTATGTTTGGTTTTTATTTATAACATTAAACTCTTATTGCTTATTGTTGCTTTACTATGTTTTTTTGGTACATGCTTTTTTTAATGTACACATGTTTGACTTATATCATAATCATTTTTATAACAAGTGCTACATAGTAGCTAGTACATTTGGATTAGTTTAAATATAACTAAATTGGAGTCTGGATTGTTGTCAGACTATGAGATGATCAATTAAAGCCTTTATGAAAGTGAAAATGTTGTGCTAAAATCACTGTAATGGAACTCTATAACTTTATTTCTAGAACATATGCATGCGTGGCATAACTGTAAAGGTTACAGAGTTAGTATTACATTATTTTAATTGTAGCCCAACACAGAGTTGAAATATGGACCTTATCAAAGGTAGTAGAAAGAAATATCTTGGGATCGTTTAACCGATCAAACTAGATTCTTTCTTTGTTGATCCTATGAATACCAAGAGAAACAATTGCAAAAAAAAAAAAACAATACAGACGTGAAAATTTCACCACAAAAATAAAATAATTAATAAAACACTTTATTGTTGAATGTCATCACCTAAAATTAAGAAATGTGATATATATATATATATATATATAGGTAATTTATTAAAATATATTTTTAATATGATGATAAGTCATCTTAATTCAAAACATGGAGAAAAAATTGTAATTCATGAAAAATGAAACAATAGAAAAATGAAAAAGAATAAAAAGAAAAAAGCTAAATAAAAAGGAAATAAAACTAAAAACAAAAAAATAGTAACTAATAGAGATGGAAGTTACTAAACAGTCCATAGACCTCAACCAATCACCTTACAAATAAATAAATTTAAATAATAATAATAAATAACAAAAATTGAATTCCCAATGTTAAACTATGATAAGTTGCTGAAATTTTGGGTCAAAGATAAATTAATAGATAGTCATCAAAAATGGGTGATACCAACATAATAATAACCAGCATAGATCCATCTTAAGCATGGGTCTAACACGATCCAAGAGGAATCAAATTCCTTCAAGTGCAAACTCATTTTATAGTGCAAAAAACAACGTGTATTTTTTATTGTTTAAAATGTATTTTTGAATGCTATATATAGAGAGAGAGATATACATAATTTTTTAAAACAATATATAAGATATATTACATAACATGTGCATTAAGCCATTTTATTAGTGCACATTAAAATGGTTTTATACATCAATATTAATTCATATTAAAAAAAATATTCATAACCCACATTGGATATTTTATTTTTTCTAGAAAGAAAATCTTGATATTATATTGAGGATATATAAAACAAAATGTTCAGATAGTTCTGAATGTGTTTTGATGAAAAACTCCTGATACTACTGATAGACTGCATCTCAAAACCAAGTTGAGCAGATAACCATCATGTAATATATACATGTTAACAGCATTTTCAAAAAGAAACAAAAAACCATTGAAACCATTCAGCTGATCGGAAGGTAAAGAACAGTGACAGATGATAGAACAAATTTGGCGGATAAAGAAGAGTCCTCGAAAATTTTCAGGTTCCGCCACCTCCAAAGTGACCAGATGGTGATGGGTAGAATGGGCCGGAGAGTGTTTTGGCGTCCCCACCAGGCAAACGCTGCATCCACAGAGATGAAGTTAAGATGTTGAAAAGAGAAAAACTGTGCAAGGTCATACCAGATTTTTTGTGTGACAGAGCATTTGAAGAAGAGATGGAAGTTTGTAAAATATTTCCTTTTAACATTTTTTATTTGTATATATAAATATATAGATAGATATATACATAATTTTTTAAAACAATATATAAGATATTTTACATAACATGTGCATTGAGCCATTTTATTAATGCACATTAAAATGGTTTTATACATCAATATTAATTCATATTAAAAAAAATTATTCATAGCCCACATTGGATATTTTATTATATACAATATTAAAATATTTCCTTTTAATATTTTTTGTATTTATAAATATATATGAAGTTGATATCGACATAAAATTAATTAACATAGATCTTCAAATAGTTTATTTAAATCACATGTTAAAATATTTTTGAAAAGTATAAGGTTTAAACATCTTACTCACATGTTTTTTTACTTCTAATTGCTTTAGGTGAATTTATAATTAAGTCATATGGATGACTAATTAAACATGCATAGCATATACTTTTTTCCTTTTTCTTATACTCGACATTTCATTTATATTTAGAAAATATTTTATTTTTATTTTAAGAGGACATGTGTTTACTCCAATCTGAGCACAGACATACTTAGACATCATACATCACCTTCACACTGGGTTGTAAAATGAGCCTCTAGACTCAATCAAATCCAAGTTGAGCACAAACGTACTTCCGCATCACCTTCACACTGGGTGGTAGAAATGGGATAGATCCATCTTAAGCATGGATCTAACATGAGCCGAGAGGAATCAAATTTCTTCAGGTGCAAATTTATTTTAGAGTGCACAAAATAATGTATATTTTTTATTGTTTAAATTGTATTTTTGAATGCTATATAGAGAGAGATATACATAATTTTTTTAAACAATATATAAGATATTTTACATAACATGTGCATTGAGCCATTTTATGAGTGCACATTAAAATGATTTTATACATCAATATTAATTCATATTAAAAAAATTTATTCAAAACCCACATTGGATATTTCATATATACAATATTAAAATATTTCCTTTTAACATTGTTTTGTATACATAAATATATATGAAGTTGATATCTACATAAATTAGTTAAAATAGATCTTCAAATAGTTTATTTAAATCACATGTTAAAATATTTTTTAAAAGTATAAGGTTTAAACATCTTACTCACATGTTTTTTTTACTTCTAATTACTTTACATGTTTTTTTTTTTTTTTTTTTTTTATGAATTTAAGTCATATGGATGACTAATTAAACATGCATAGAATATAATTTTTTCTTTTTTATTATAGTCGACATTTCATTTATATTTAGAAAATATTTTATTTTTATTTTAGGATGACATGTGTCAACTCCAAGTTGAGCACGAGCATACTTACACATCACCTTCACACTGGGTTGTAGAATGAATCTCTTGGCTCAATCAACTCCAAGTTGAGCACGGGCATACTTACATATCACCTTCACAATGGGCTCTAGAATGAGCCTCAAGTTGAGCACGAACATATTTACATATCACTTTCACATTGGGCTGTAGAATAAGCCTCCAGGCTCAATAATAATAATAATAATAATGAGGAGGAAGAGTTATTTTTATAATTTTTTTAATCTTAGTAATAGGTATTTCTATGATCTTTTTTAATCTTAGCAATAGGGAATGTTTCATGAGGTAAATTATTTTTATAATTATCAATAATAATATGATTCAAAATAAAATTATAATTAGTTAGTTTTATGATTTTTTTTAATCTTAGCAATATGTATCATGATGTAAGTGTCTTACCTACCAATAATAACCATCATAGATCGATCATAAGCATGGATCTAACATGAGTCGAGAGGAATCAAATTTCTTCAAGAGAGATATACATAATTTTTTAAAACAATATATAAAATATTTTACATAGAGCCATTTTATCAGTGCACATTAAAATGGTTTTATACATCAATATTAATTCTTATTAAAAAAAATTATTCATAACCCACATTGGATATTTTATTATATACAACATTAAAATATCTCTTTTTAACATTTTTTTTATATATAAATATATATGAAGTTGATATCCACATAAATTAGTTAACATAGATCTTCATATAGTTTATTTAAATGGCATGTTAAAATATTTTTGAAAAGTATAAGGTTTAACATCTTAGTCACATGTTTTTTTTACTTCTAATTACTTTACATGAATTTATATTTAAGTCATATTGATGTCTAATTAAACATGCATAGCATATCCTTTTTATTTTTTATTATAATAGACATTTCATTTATATTTAGAAAAATAATTTATTTTTATTTTAAGAGGACACATGTCAACTCCAAGTTGAGCACGGACATACTTACACATCACCCTCACAATGGGTTGTAGAATGGGCCTCTCAGCTCAATCAACTCCAAGTTGAGCACTTGCATACTTACACATCACCTTCACAAGGTTTGGTTCTACATAGATCCATCTTAAGCACGGATCTAACATGAGCCGAGAGGAATCAAATTTCTTCAGGTGCAAACTTATTTTAGAGTGAAAAAAACAATGTGTATTTTTTATTGTTTAAATTGTATTTTTGAATGCTATATAGAGAGAGATATACCTAATTTTTAAAACAATATATAAGATATTTTACATAACATGTGCATTGAGTCATTTTATTAGTGTACATTAAAATGGTTTTATACATCAATATTAATTCATATTTAAAAAAGTATTCATAACCCACATTGGATATTATATTATATACAACATTAAAATATTTTCTTTTAACATTTTTTTGTATACATAAATATATATGAAGTTGATATAGTCATAAATTAGCTAACATAGATTTTCAAATAGTTTATTTAAATCACATGTTAAAATATTTTTGAAAAGTACAAGGTTTAAACATCTTACTCACATGTTTTTTTTACTTCTAATTATTTTACATGAATTTATATTTAAGTCATATGGATGACTAATTAAACATGCATAGAATATCCTTTTTTTCTTTTTTATTATAATCAACATTTCATTTATATTTAGAAAATATTTTATTTTTATTTTAAGAGGACATGTGTCAACTCCAAGTTAAGCACGGACATACTTACACATCACCTTCACACTGGGTTGTAGAATGAGCCTCTTGGCTCAATCAACTCCAAGTTGAACATGGGCATACTTACATATCATCTTCACAATGAGCTCTAGAATGAGCCTCTCAGCTTAATCAACTCCAAGTTGAGCAAGAACATATTTACATATCACTTTCACATTGGGCTGTAGATTAAGCCTCCAAGCTCAATAATAATAATAATAATAATAATGAGGTGGAAGAGTTATTTTTATGATTTTTTTAATCTTAGCAATAGGTATTTTTATGATCTTTTTAAAACTTAGCAATAGGGAATGTTTCATGAGGTAAATTCTTTTTATAATTATCAATAATAATAGTGAGTCAAAATAAAATTATAATTAGTTAGTTTTATGATTTTTTTTTTAATCTTAGCAATATGTATCATGATGTAAGTGTCTTACCTACCAATAATAACCATCATAGATCCATCATAAGCATGGATCTAACATGAGTAGAGAGGAATCAAATTTCTTCAAGAGAGATATACATAATTTTTTAAAACAATATATAAGATATTTTACATAGAGCCATTTTATCAGTGCACATTAAAATGATTTTATATATCAATATTAATTCTTATTAAAAAAAATTATTCATAACCACATTGGATATTTTATTATATACAACATTAAAATATTTGTTTTTAACATTTTTTATATATATAAACATATATGAAGTTGATATCCACATAAATTAGTTAACATAGATCTTCAAATAGTTTATTTAAATCACATGTTAAAATATTTTGGAAAAGTATAAGGTTTAACATCTAGTGTCACATGTTTTTTTTACTTCTAATTACTTTACATGAATTTATATTTAAGTCATATTGATGTCTAATTAAACATGCATAGCATATCCTTTTTATTTTTTATTATAATAGACATTTCATTTATATTTAGAAAATAATTTATTTTTATTTTAAGAGGACACATGTCAACTACAAGTTGAGTATGGACATACTTACACATCACCTTCACAAGGTTTGGTTCTACATAGATCCATCTTAATCACGGATCTAACATGAGCCAAGAGGAATCAAATTTCTTCAAGTGCAAACTTATTTTAGAGTGCAAAAAACAATGTGTATTTTTTATTGTTTAAATTGTATTTTTGAATGCTATATAGAGAGAGATATACATAATTTTTTTAAACAATATATAAGATATTTTACATAACATGTGCATTGAGTCATTTTATTAGTGCACATTAAAATGGTTTTATACATCAATATTAATTCATATTAGAAAAAGTATTCATAACCCACATTGGATATTTTATTATATACAACATTAAAATATTTCTATTTAACATTTTTCTGTATATATAAATATATATGAAGTTGATATAGAAATAAATTAGTTAACATAGATCTTCAAATAGTTCATTTAAATAACATGTTAACATATTTTTGAAAAGTATAAGGTTTAAACATCTTACTCACATGTTTTTTTTACTTCTAATTACTTTACATGAATTTATATTTAATTCATATGGATGAATAATTAAACATGCATAGAATATCCTTGTTTCTTTTTTATTATAATCGACATTTCATTTATATTTAGAAAATATGTTATTTTATTTTAAGAGGACATGTGTCAACTCCAAGTTGATCACGGACATACTTACACATCACTTTCACACTAGACTATAAAATGAGTGTAACAACTACTAAACACCAAAAAAAAAAAAAAAAAAAAAATTACTTACCATTATATAAATGTTATGATGTTTTAGCTTCACATAGAAAGTTAACATACTATGTTAAATTCCATTAACAATGAGATTGGATCATTAGTTGTCGTTCTGATTAGCATTAAACTTGTATATTAAATTCGGAATGGTTATGGATGATTCTAAACACTAACACCTATTGTAACCTCCATTGTGTGATCGCCACCTGCCGATCCAATGGCCAGGCTTTGGGCGGAGGGTTTGAGGTAACCGTTTTTCCCTCAAGCCCAACATTCAATGGCATTCAGACAACAAGGTTAGGGTGGAAAGCGCTCTGCAATGGCTCAAGAGTTTTGACTACACAATGGATTTTTACAGGTAAAACCACTCCTACACCTCAATAGCTTGTCATTACCCATTCTCGACACATTGATCTAACTCCTATGAGGATTGGATTAGTATAGGCTTCATTCGTGGGGTTTTCTCCCAAATATTTGGCCAGACTAATGGTGGTCATATGCGAGAGGTTGAACATGTTCAACTCAAAGGTATATCACTCAGCAAGTAATGTACAATTACTTTGATATGATAGTTTGGTGCTATGAATTGATGTATGAACTTAGTACATTTACAACTCTGTTTATGCCCTCGCAGTGATAGTGGCATCGTCGCATTTCTCCAGCACGTCGAACCTCTCAACAGTACTCTAGGTAACTGAGTGAACCCTTGTTGTTCTTGTTTACCTTTTGCGTTCTCCTTGTAAATGTTTTTTTCTTTCATATATAATTCATTGTTGTGATTGTTTTCCAGGTAAGGGTTTATACTCAATTCCCCAGCCCACCATTACGCGTTCAGGGCTGTGAAAGGTTGTTCCTAACATTCACTTCTTTTCTTCCAGGTTGGTTCTCTACCTTGCTTTGGCTACATCCCTCTGGTTTCCCTGGTTACTCACTATGTAGCATTGATATCACTGAGCAATCGTTGTCTGCTCCCCACCACCAAGGTCAGTTAGTTTGAATTTAGAAACCCTAGTGATGTCGTCCCGGTACCCAATGAGGGTTGATATGTTCATGTGTTAAATAGTATAACTCCTTGTGGACTTGAAAAGGGACTGCGTAATTTATTGTTCTAATTTTGATCAGACCAGAGATTTTTTTTGTTCATCACAGTCTATGGTTATAAACTATTAGCGTGAGTTTGAAGTAGTGTTGTACAGCGTTGTTGCAATGTATTTACCATGTTATGCTTTTTCGGTATGGTTCGATCATTTTGGAAAGAATATGATTGTTAGTAAGGGTTATTTGTACCATGTTTTCTGGTAAACCATATTAATGTTAAACATAATGGTTCTTTTGCTACTATTTCATGTTTGTACTCTAAATATGATTCGAGAATTATCCTTTCCTTTCCTATTAATTACAGTTATTCTTGGATTACTTAAGGGTGTTCTCTGAGATTATATTATCACTCACATAGTTTGTATGCCTGTTATTTTCTCGCTGGTATTGTAGTGGCTGCAACATCCTCCAAAATTTTGTCCTACACTTAAATTTCGGAGCCTACTGTGGATCCTGTGATTGACCATTCCTTAGTCACTTATTGGTAAGCTGATGATATCAAACTCCCCTCTTCAATCTTAAGAATCATTCACGTTTTTATCTGTATCTAGTATGTTTCATATTTGGGCATGAGGATTATCGCTTGTCATGCAAAGGGAAGTTTGTTTTGTTTCAAGGGGGAATCTTTGTGAGAATGGGTAGTTCTAATCACATAGACATGTTTTGCATTCATTTCACGCATTCTTGCACAATTGTCACCTTTATCCTCCCAAAGTTTATCATTGGAGCCACACTTGGCGTAAGCTGCCACAAAGGTTGTTGCATTAAGCGAAGTATGTTTTTACATGTTCTTGATGGTCTATGTTGTATCACTAAGTGTTCAAGTGTGTGATCATAGTCAAGTTCTATCACTATTCTTATCGGTTCGATTGATCCCACACTTAACCAAATTCCAAAGTTCCCCTAACAGCCTAGCCTCATCCGACTTTCCTGAACTGTGCACTTTTCATCTGCAACCCTCAATCTTTTCCCTTGCCGATTGGAACTATGCAATCGGAAGAGAGCCCAACCTCCCTTGGAATCCAATACTGCAAGGTGGCTTCCTCCAGAGTCCTTCCCTCACCCAGAACCCACTATCTCCAAAAAATGCGCATTTTTTTCCTTTAGGCATCTCAGCTACCCAATCTGCCTTACATCTTAAAATAGTGTAGATGTGTCCTCCCAGGGTCTCATCCCACAGCATTCACTGCCTACTTAAATTGCATGATTGTGTCTCTCAATGGCCACGAAGAAGGATGACATGCTAGATGACTCTCAAGGAGCTGAGGAGAAAGATAAGCAAACCAAGGAACCCAAGGTATGATAGAAGATCGAGACCGCATGAAGACTCCATCTAATTCATAACCCTTTGGAGGGTAGGTATGGAAAACAAAGCACATTTTTTGAAATATGCCTCTTAGTGTAGCTTGAAGGACCTCTTATCATTGTCATAATTATGTCTTCAATGATATGCATAGTTGCAAGCAATGATAGTCATTCCATGTGTTTCCTCTAAGTGTCTTTCTCCCTTTCGCTTGTTGGATCAATTGTCGTCTTTTGGCATATTTGGTTGTTATGTCATGTTTGCGATCCTTTCAAGTGACCTCGAAGGTTGGTATTTGTGTATACAAGTTTTCATAGTCATGTAAACATATGTTGCATTCATACACAAAGTTTTAAGCTCTGTCACACAAGTGTCATCACGTTCGTCCTAAGGTTTATCTCAAAAGTCGCACTTGTTGCTTTTAGTTCTAGACAACCTCACAAAGGGTAATGCTTTGTCTTGTTGTCCCGGTGGTATATTTTTTCATGTCATCAAAGTATGCTAAGTGTGTGATCAAAATGTCAAGTTCCTCACAATTTCACTTGCCTCCCACACTTAGCCATTTTCCTGAAAATCCTTCCTATCGAACAAATCTCTCTCACCGGATCCCAACTGAGCTGCACACTGTGCAGTCTCAGCCCTCAATTATGCTTCTTTGTTGCCTGGAACTGTGAAGTGACTGTCCCCAGGACAGTTTCACTGTGTAATCCCAAAGTTGAGAAGTATGCCTTCCTTCCCAGAATTTCACTGAAATTGCTTCAAGCCCAACCTGAACTGCACATTTCGCAAGATCAGTCATAAAACATCCTCCCTTTCTACTGGAACCCCACAATGTGCAAAGAGCCAAGCCTGCTTTTCCTCCCAGAACTACATAGAGGTGTCACCCCAGTGTCCTCCCTCAACCAAGACTCACTAATCCCAAAAACTGCCTAGATTTGTCCTCTCTGGTCCCTCTACTGCCCAGTCCTACCTTCCCTTAGAAAAGTATGCAAACCTGCTTCCCAGGGTCTCATCTTGTGACTTCCACTCATGATTTCAATTGCGCAATCCTACCTCACAGTGGCCTCTACGCAATTTTTCTCGACAGTGAGGACTATGCTCAAGAGTTCCTTAACCAAGCCTGAGCTGTGCTCTGTGCAGTCTCAGTGACAAGTCTCCATCCCTGTCACTTGGAACTATGAAATACGCAACTGTTGGGCCCTCGTCCAAGCTTGTCACTCATCTTGGGCCTAGTCCTTGGATAACAATGCATCATCTTAGACTAGGAGGTTTTGGGATGTTTTCTCGTCATGAGTGAATTTCAGGAACATGTACACTATTAGATCATGGCAAGAAGATGAAGAAGGATGGGCAGACATGTTATAAGACTCAATCAAGATGGCTGGACAAAGAAGCTTATCAAGAACAAGAAAATGGAACACATGCATGCAACCACCTCCTAAGACCAAAGATCATTGAAGACCCTACATCATCAAGTTATGTGGAGGAGAAGAGAGAGTGCATCCAAGAACACATTTATCATTCAGTAGTAATAGCATCTTGACATTGCCACCTCAACAAGCTAGTCATGTCAGCAGTGTCATGTCAAGTCGTTTCATGAGTTGTCAAAGGCCACATCACTATTATGGGCCATGTCTATTGTAAATGAAATGTAATGTAAAGTGGAAGTCCAATGGACACACATGAATATGAAGAGTCATGTCAGTTGAAAAGTCGTGAGGGTAGTCAAAGAATCACTAAGGTCAAGCATCACCCTTGGTTATATATACCCCCTCATTGTATGAGCAAAGGAATTTTCACCTTGGCTCCTCCCACGAAGCATAGAGACTTTCAATCAATTCTTTGAGGAACGAGGAGTGGCTCCAATGTCCCACTACTAGGGCAAGTGATGTATGATGTACATATGTGTCTTGCAACTTTTTCTTAATACAGAAGCATGTTCAAGCCAACACGTTTTCATTCATGTCTTGTGGATGTTTGTAAGACTATTCTTTTGACATTTATAATTCATGTTTGTTTCACATGTACTAAGATACTTGAACTATTTTGGTTGTTCTAGTACTTACCTTCATGGGACTATATTGTATTGGTTATGACTATTGTCTCATCCTTTTGGACTACTCTATAGGATACTAGATAGAACTTCCTTGCTTACTAGTTATAGTGACCATCACATCCATTGTGGACTACTTCGCTGGATGGTTGACGGGTCTTCCCTTGTACTTTTGTTTTAATGGTTGTCGCATCTGTTGTGGACTATTCCGCTGGATGTTGTACATACCTTCCTGGTTCACGTGTGTCTCTTCATAGGTGGTACTATTACCTCTCACTTAAAGACTCACTTTTCTCCCCCCTTTTGCAGTAAGATAAACTTAACACAATTACATTATGCACTCACCAAGCACACTTACCTTGTTTTTCGAAGATACCATTGTGTCACTCTCCCATGCTGATAGCTAAAGCCAAGGAAGATCTCTAAGTATATGGAAACCGGGCCTTTATATCGGATGGGACTCCTACACCAAATGGTGTGAGGTCTAGTTGGGACTTCATATCGGGGAGATCCCCTTGGTTGACGGATTTCCAGCATCGTAAACAAAATGGCACTAGAAGGAGAGCTAGACAATAGGTTGTGCCCGTAGAGTTTGGTTTAAATCTCTTATTTATAATGTCTCTTCCCGAAATCATAATCCCGAGATGTTTTTCTAAAGATCTTAATTGTACCATCCCTACGGAAGTTATTCATGACATGTCTGAGTTCAAGTTCAATGATGAGATTGAATCATCTTTTCATGTACATCTTCTTCAAGTTATGAATTTTTTCCAATGTCGGCAAATAGAATCTGAAGATGTTTGGGTTATATTACTCACCCTCACATTCATAGGTTGCGTTAAACAATTGTGTCATACATTACCCATTGCTTCTATTGGTTCATTCGGTTAGCATGTCGAGATGATGGTTAAAGCTTTCGATAAGTATAGCTATTGGGATGTCTATGAAAGAATCTTCTGTTTAAGGATGGAGCCTGACGAATCAGTTGAGGAATATTATAATCATTTCCTTCACCTATGTTGTGAAATTCTTGACAAAAAATTGAACCCGGATTTCTTGAGACAAGAGTTTAAACACTTGGTTCATGTTTCCCAATACGATGAACCTCCTTTTTCCCTTCCTCCCCAACTCTTTTGAATAATGTGGCACCTCAGATTGTAGAGGAGGAGCCCACTACCCCTTTTGTTCCTTTTCTTCCTCCTTTTCTAGTCCCAATGTGGGTGCCTCCTTGCGGTGATCATGAAACTGGGAAATCTGCAAATCAAATCTCCACTCCATCTTCTAATTCATCTCTCGCTTCAATGGAGAAAATTCTAGAGTGGCTCACGAAGCCTATGATGAAGACTCACTCATCCATTCCGCAAGAGGATGTCACCATTCACAACTCTAATCTCAAGGCTAATCCAGATTTCTGTTATCCTTTATCTTCTTCCCCTCATGACTCCATGACTCGCTTGATCATTCTACTCCACAAACCATTTTTTCACATTCTTTTGATTCTCAAGCTGTTGGCTTAAATTGCAATAAGGTGCAAGGAAGTCACTTTACGCGTGTAGAGGAGTAGAAAGGTGAGGACACTATCAATTTTCCCTCTCTATTTCAAAATTGTTCGCATCAAAATAATGAGTTTGCATACTTGAAAAATTGTCAATCTTCTAATCTCAATGGAAAATCCAGTACAATCAATTCTTTCAATCAACCCCTAGCCTTGGGCGGTAGTCATCCCAATGATGATAACTCTATTTCTGTATGCCATGACGAACGCCCAAGCACATCATGTGATCTTCTGGTTTCTCATGAAGATTCTAATTTAGATCTATAATTTTCTTCCGTTAAAGAAGATGTTCCTATCGAAACTTCCCCTTCACCTCACTTTCCCTTGTGTCCTACCATCCGCAACAGATCTACATGTGGTGGAGATACTCCATGCTCTTTTGTTTCTTCATCTGATGAGTTATCTTCTCTATTGACACAAGGCGGTGAGGTTGTCCATGATGAAGTTGAAAATAGTCAAATCATAGAGAACTCTTCCCACCCCTCATCATCTCTTCTTTTGCATGAAGACAACCTCTCAAATCATCTTACTCATGAGATCTCACCAATGCATTTATATTTTAATGTGATATCAGAAGAGCCTCTTCAATTGATTAATCTGATTGTTGTTGAAGCTGGAAAATCTCGTGAAACTTATGACAAAGATGGTTGCCATCCGGAGAGAAATTTTGAAATTAGCAATAGAAACCACCCCAAACCATGCATGATCTGGTTCAAGCCTCAAAATGTGATTCTGCAATTCTGGAAAGTTCTGAGACCTCCTAAGGAGTCAAGGCACTTCAACTTCCATTGATGGTTATGTCAAGGTCTCGCGACTCTGGTAAACCCCCTAAACTAAATCAGATCTGGTTTTTCTCGCACAATTTGTCTATCTACCTGGTTTCATTCGATGTGAATGCCCGTGTAAAAAATGTTTGGTATTACGAGTGTGATCTCTCAAATTTTCAAAATTTCACTTATGATTATTGAACTCAAGATTCTGTTACAGTTAATTCACCTTCATGCAAATCTCTCACATCAAACTTGGGTTGGGAATGTCCATCTCTCACAAAGTCATGGAATTATGAAGTTGATCATCTCAAAAACTATATTTACCCACAAGAACCATACTTATCGAATTTCTCCCATAATTGTGAGCTCCTCGGACTCCTTGTGAATCTTGTATTGCAAATACATCATCTCCTCACACCAAAAATTTCCCTGTGTGATGATGAACGAACAAGTTGTCACATGGATCAAGTCCTTCTCCATTCACCATGCCTTAACTGGCCTTGTGCATTCGCAGTGCTAGCATCCCTTTT
Organism: Pinus tabuliformis; assembly: GCA_031772625.1. NCBI lineage: Eukaryota > Viridiplantae > Streptophyta > Pinopsida > Pinales > Pinaceae > Pinus > Pinus tabuliformis. The sequence continues at coordinate 975,768,775 of CM062810.1, forward strand.
AAACTCTTTTGATGACTATGATGCTTGTACATTTTTTCACCAGTTGCAGGAAGGTGGTCTATCATGTTTGGCTCGCAAGGAACTTGGTCCAATTGTTCAGATCATTCGCAAGATTGTTCAAATGGATTTTTCTTTGTTCATTGCAAACTTGGAATCTGATGTTTCAATCAGCTCATCTAACCAATTCTCTATCTTAGGTGACTGTCATTCAGCTTATAATTTTCCCATCAACACATCCAATGAAAGTTGTTGCACACTCTCTGATATTCATTGTTTAGCATCTCTCTCTTCAGATTTCTGTCAAGCAGGTGAGGCACTTCAGCCTTCGTTGATGACTATGGCGGGTCCTCACTATCTTAGCATGACTACTGAGAATGATCAGATCCATTTTTCCCTTACAATATTCCCATCGTGATCACATCTCTCGAATAAAAAAATTCATCCTTTCAAATATCACGAGGCTTTCGAGATGACCATCATGAATTTTATCATCCAATCACTAAATGGCTGGAAAAATATTATTTGGAAATCTTTGTTGCAAGCACCAAGTTTTAATCCTTCCTTGCACTTGTTAAGAAGCTCGGTGCAGATGAGGACACATCCACAAGAGGCTTCCAAGGTTTGTTAAAGAATGGTATTCATCGAAAAGGTAAGCATGTGGATTGGGTAAAAGTAGTGGTTGTGACACATCTTTATGCCCATAGGCAAGACCTTCCTTTCCTTGTGCAAGTTTTTCAAGTTTTTATATCTTATGTTGCACATCACTTTTTATTTATTTTAATTGTTCTTATCTTTGTGGATGCAGGTCGAGAACAATCACGGTGGATTCACTGGAAATTTCATTTTATGTGACCTTGACCTTCTAGATGTTAGGTTAGGAGTAGTAATAGTTGCATCATTAGCTTTCCCTTTCGTGCACTCATTCTACACTCAGTTTTCGTAGTATGTCCTTGTTTCCTTGTTCTGATTCTGCATCATGTTTGTTTTAGTCATTTTGTTATGTTGTCTTTTGATTTTGTTTCTTGGTTCTGTGTCTTGTTTATTTTTTCTTTTTGCTTTGTTTCCTTGTTTAGTTTTCCTTTCTTTTCCATTATGTGAATAAGTGTTGTGCCTGGACCGGTTTAGCTTCCAAGCGTTTATGTGGTTGAATTTCAACGAGTCTTGTGACACTTCAACATTTGGCCAGTCATGTGTCTGACTTCCTTTTAATTGGTTGTATCTTTTGGTTGATGAAGTTCTGATGGAAAATATGATCCATCCGTAAGGAGAGCTTTGGTCCAACCATGAACCTATGTCCAGTTTGGGAACCTCATGCCTACACTTGGTTTTTTTCTTTGGTGTTTCAAGCTTATCCAGCTAGTAGAAATGGAGAAGGGGAAAATCTAAACGAGAAAACATAAATCAAAGGTATTTATATGCTTCTCTGAAGGAACAACCTCTCCTGCTCTTAATAAGTCAGGATCCCTCTTCCGCCCCAAAATCAATAAGTGTTGATTTACAATTCTCTTTAAAAAATAACGAAGGCGAAAGAAGAGAAAGGTTTCTTGCACAGAGAGGTGAAGCAGGCAACTCCATCGAGGTACTGTCTAGGCTCACTAGTAGTGGAGCAATGCTTGTGTTCCTGCATGACTCCATCGAGGTACTGTCCAATCCTGTTGGTAGCAGAGAAACACCAGAGATGAAAAGCTATACTCTAAAAATCTTAAGCTCGCGAGCTAAACTATCCTTCCCAATTAGAGACATTGTGATCTGGCTGAATTTTATGTTGTGTTAAAACTAAGAAGGTACAAAGGGGACCATGTCTGCCCATGGGTTAAGTGGGGAAGCCAAAGTAATCTGCATGGTGAATCAATACTCCTTGAAGGACCAAGGCCCTACACTAAAATGAACCAAGACAGAGAATTTGGTATTCAACCAATGTGTCGCTAAGAGTTGTAGCGGCTGCAACACCCTCCAAAATTTTGGCCTACACTTAAATTTAGGAGCCTACTATGGATCTTGTGACCGACCATTCCTTATTCACTTTTTGGTAAGATGATGTTCTCAAACTCCCCTCTTCGATCTTAAGAGTCGTTCACATTTTTATTTGTATATAGTATGTGTCATCTTTAGGCATGGGGATTATCACTTATCATGCAAAGGGAAGTTAGTTTTGTTTCAAGGGGAAATATTTGTAGAATGGGTTTTTCTCATCACATAGACATGTTTTGCACTCATTTTACGCATTTTTGAAAATAGCAACAAGAAATGATAAAAATAGAACCAGAATATTCCAATTTTAATTTGTCCTTGAATTAAAATTGTGAATTAAAATTCTGATTTAGTTTCACCAGCTGCTTGGAAAATAATTAATTAATTCATCTTGAGTTAAATAGTTGAAGAAATTCAAGTTAGAAGTATTTCTGAATTCATGCAACAATTATCCCTTAAATTAAGGAGATTATCCCTTAATTAAGGGGATAAGATTGAGTTATATTTGAGTTGTAATTAGTTAGCTCAGTTTACTGAGTTAAGTCCAGTTAAATTAGTTCCAAACTGTTTGACGAACTAATTGTGAGTTCAGTCAGTTAATGCATGCATGCATCCAACTAGTGTACTCCAGATAACTAAAGATTCTCTCATCAGTAACTCATGCATGTCTATTTTGAGAAAGACCCAATTGAGATTAAAGACAGGGACAATGTATTATCAGTTGCATGTTTTCTCCTATAAAGGAAACTCATGCATGCAGAAGGATTAAGGTTCCTTGAGGATTGCACAGTTTTACAGGATGTGAGATCAGTGTGAGTGATCAATGTTACACTTGGTAACAGGAGGATCACCCAAAGAAACTGTGCAAGGAAATAAGAGGCTTGGAGGGCAGAGGAGAAGGTTTTTGAGAAGCCTTGTTTGCATGTGTGCATCCAAGAGGATTGTATTGAGAGCTAGCTAGCTGTGAGAGCTAAGGATCTGTATAATTTTGATGTATTTCCACCTTGTATGATAATATAGATAGTGAGGTTTTTAGCCGAGGCTTTCCCCTAAGTATTCTTTTGTGTTTCATGTGCATTGGTTCTTCTTCTGGTTATATGTGTTCAGTTTGACCTTGCTCAAATCTTTTAAGCTTCTACAAATTGATAGTAGAAGTAGATTATATTATTTTTCTTTGGTATATTGCATTATCAGATTAATCTACAGTCATATTTTCTACAGAGATCTCAGAGGTAGATTTGTAGAGAATTTGCAAGAAATTCTACATGGTATCAGAGCTGTGAACAGTATACAGAGAACAGAATTTGAAGTTTGCAGCTCGGGGTTGCAGGTGAAAATCGAATCCTTATCATACTTCAAGGTTGGCCAATGGCATTCTATGGCTTAAGACTCGAGTATGCCTTGGAAGACAGCCCGAATTACATAGCATGGAAAGATTGCATGGCGGCTATATTAGAAGAAAACAGCTTGAAGGATTTCATTGATCAAGAAATCCCAAAGCCAGGTTCAACTAATGCACAAGAGTTGGCTGAGTGGAATAAGTGTGTGGCGAGGGCGAGATAGATCATCCTAGAGGGAGTTCGAAACCATATTGTCTCGAGTCTCCATGGGAAGGATACTTCGTTTTCAATGTGGAAGACACTGAAGGACCTCTACCTGAACAATAGTGACCAGAGGAAATTGGTGCTCAAGGATAAGCTTCGGAAAATCAAGATGGAGAAGGGCGATACTATTTCCAGATATTTGAACAAGCTCACCACTTGCAAAGATGAGCTTGGTAGTGTGGTAATAAATACTGCTGATGATGATATGGTGATCCTTGCTCTCCTAGACCTTCCAAAGAGCTGGAATAGCTACCAAGACTCTGTGAATGGAAGGGAGAAACTGTCGGATTGGGAATTACTGTGGTCAGATCTGATGCTGGAGGATATCAGGAGGAGCACACGAGATGGTTCTTCATCCAAGGATGATGATGAAGAAAATATTGCCTTGGCGAGTAAGGCAAGGAAAGGGAAGGGGAAGGCATCGCATTCCGAATCTAATTAATTTCATGGAGGGAAGAAGGTTGACAAGTCTAAAGTGAGATGCTTTAATTGTCACGAGATGGGTCATTATGTGACTAATTTCCCATCGAAGAAGTCCAAGAAGGGATCCTCGGAAGGATCGAAAGGTGAGGCATTGGCCTCTTAGTTTGAAATGGAATTTACCCTCATCGCATGCATGGTGTCATCGATGATGGGTTGTGGTTGGTATCTTGACAGTGGAGCATCATTCCACATGACCAACGATAAAAATTTATTCAGTACCTTGGAGGAGAAAGACCTCAAGATGCGAATAGAGATGGGTGACGATGAAAGGTATAGTGTTTCAGGTGTGGGCACAATTGCTTTTTAAAGGGAGCATGGGGCTCTTATCACCTTGACAGATGTGAAGTATGTGCCTGGACTGAAGAAGAATTTGGTATCGATCGCGATGTTGGAGGAAAAAGACTACGATGTTGTTTTTAGTAAGGGAAATGTTTTCCTTAGACACATCACCACGAGACAGGTGAAACAAATTGGTTCACGAGTTAAGAACCTATATGCTCTTGAGGTTCAAGATACATGCAAAGCCTTGAGGAGCAAGGCAAATGTTAGAGACTTGGTGGTTGAGAGGGAGAGTAAATTACCTCTCAACATGCAGACCCAGAAGAAATCTCAGACATTGTGGAGGAGCCACAATTGGAGAAGTGGGCAAAAGGATCACATGCATCCATACCTCCAGGTGTGAGGTGGGGCGATGTGAAGTGATAGTCCCAAGAAGGCTAAAATTGGGCAGGGTCCATTGATAGGTTTTATCTCATGGATCATACCTTGCTACAGGAGCCCAAAGAACATAGTAGTGGGAGGAATCGGTGGGATTGATGTAGTCAGAGATCAAAGTGATAAATGATAGAGCAGTCAGATACTGAAGAAGCGTAGAGAAAGGTTGACAATAGTGCCGAAAGGCATAATCAACAGAAGCACAGAGTTTTCAGTCAAGAAAGGCAATAGTAGTCAGAGACTTTGATGACAAATGCATCATACTAATTGAGGTTGGATATTTTTTTTTGTTTCTGGAGTTGCTGGAGCAACAACACTAGAGAGAAGTGTTGCGTGCATAACATTCCAAAGGTTCACGATCGGCATCAAGTTGAATTCCTTTCTTGTTGAGAGGGTGAGTTGAAAATAGCAACAAGAAATGATAAAAATAGAATCCAAAATACTCCAATTTTAATTTTTCCTTGAATTAAAATTCTAATTTAGTCTCACCAGTTGCTTGGAAAATAATTAATTAATTCATCTTGAGTTAATTAGTTGGAGAAATTCAAGTTAGAAGTCTTTCTGAAGTCATGCAACAGTTATCCCTTAAATTAAGGAGATTAACACTTAATTAAGGAGATAAGATTGAGTTATATTTGAGTTGTAATTAGTTAGCTCAGTTTACTGAGTTAAGTCCAGTTAAATTAGTTCCAAACTGTTTGAGGAATTAATTGTGAGTTCAGTGAATTAATTCATGCATGCATCCAACTAGTGTACTCCAGATAATTGAAGATTCTCTCATCAGTAACTCATGCATGTCTATTCTGAGAAAGACCTAGTTGAGATTAAATATAGGGACAGTGTACTATCAGTTTCATGTTTTCTCCTATAAAGGAAACCCATGCATGCAGAAGGATTAAGGTTCCTTGAGGATTGCATAGTTTTACAAGGTGTGAGATCAGTGTGAGTGATCAGTGTTACAATTGGTAATAGGAGGATCACCCGAAGAAATTGCGCAAGGAAATCGGAGGCTTGGAGGGCATAGGAGAAGGTTTGTGAGAAGCCTTGTTTGCCTGTAAGCATCCAAGAGGATAGTACTGAGAGCTGTCTAGCTATGAGAGCTAAGGCTTTGTATAATTCTAATGTATTTCCACCTTGTATGATAATAAAGATAGTGGGGTTTTTAGCTGAGGCTTTCCCCTAAGTATTCTTCTGTGTTTCATGTGCATTGATTCTGCTTCTGGTTATATGTGTTCAGCTTGATCTTGCTCAAATATTTTAAGCTTCCGCAAATTGATAGTAGAAGTAGATTATAGTATTTTTCTTTGGTATATTGCATTATCAGGTTAATCTACAGTCAGATTTTCTACAAAGATCTCAGAGGTAGATTTGTAGATAATTTGCAGGAAATTCTACACGCACTCTTGTACAAGTGTGACCTTTATCCAACCAAAGTCTATCATCGGAGCCGAACTTGGCGTAAGCTGCAACAAAGGTTGTTGCATTAAGCGAAGTATGTTTTTACATGTTCTGGATGGCCTATGTTGTATCACTAAGTGTTCAAGTGTGTGATCATAGTCAAGTTTTATCGGTGTTCACATTAGTTCCACTAGTCCCACACTTAACCAAATTCTGGAGTTCCCCTAGCAACCTAGCCTCATCCAAATTTCCTAAACTACACACTTCGCATTTGCAACCCTCAAGCTTTTCCCTTTCTGGATGGAAGCCCAACCTCCCTTGGCATCCAAAACTGCGCAATGGCTTCCTCCAGTGTCCTTCCCTCAGCTGGAACCCACTGTCTCGAAAAATTGCGCATTTTTTTTCCTTCAGGCATCTTAGCTACCCAATTTGCCTTGCATCCCGAAAATGCGCAGATGTTTCCTCCTAGGACCTCATTCCACAGCATTCACTACCCGCTTAAACTACTCAATTATGATGACATGCTAGATGACTCTTAAGGAGATGAGGAGAAAGATAAGAAGACCAAGGAACCCAAGGTATGATAGAAGATCGGGACCACATGAAGACTCCATCTGATGCATAACCCTTTGGAGGGTAGGTATGGAAAACAAAGCACATCTTTTGAAATACGCCTCTTAGTGTAGCTTGAAGGACCACTTATCATTGTCATATAATTATGTCTTCAATGACATGCATGGTTGCAAGCACTATCTTGCTCCCTTTCACTTGTTGGATCAATTGTTGTCTTTTGGAATGTTTGGTTGTTATGTCATGTTTGTGAGCCTTTCTAGTGAGCTCGAAGGTTGGTATTTGTGTATACAAGTTGTCCTAGCCATGTAAACATTTGTCACATTCATACACAAAGTTTTAAGCACTATCGCACAAGTGTCGTCACAGTCATCCTAAGGTCTATCTCAAGTGTCACACTTGTCATTTTTAATTCTAGATAGTCTCACAGAGGGTAATGATTTGTCTTGTTGTTGCAGTGGTATATGTTGTCTTGTCATCGAAGTATGGTAAGTGTGTGATCACAATGTGAAGTTCCTCACAAGTTCACTTGCCTCCCACACTTAGCCATTTTCCTTAAAATCCCTCCGACCAGAAAAATCTCTCTCACCGAACCCCAACTGAGCTGCACATTGCACAGTCTCATCCCTCAGTGATGTTGCTCTAATTCCTAGAACTACATAGTGTGCAGAGGTTGTCCCCAGGGTAGTTTCATTGCTCAATCCCAGAGTTGAGCAGCTTGCCTTCCTTCCCAGAATTGCGTTGAAGCTGCTTCAAGCCCGACCTGAACTGTGCATTTTGAAAGATCAGTCATCAAGCCTTTTCCCTACCTGCTAGAACCCCATAATGTGCAGAGATCCAAGCCTACTTTACCTCCCAGAACTGCGCTTAGGTGTCCCCCCAATGTCCTCCCTCAACCGGGAGTCACTGATCCCAAAAACTATGCAAGTTTGTCCTCTCTAGTCCCTCTACTACCCAATTCTGCCTTCCCTCATAAAAATGTGTAGACTTGCCTCCCAAGGTCTCATCTTGCAACTTCCATTGATGATCTCAACTACAAAATCCTGCCTCCCAGTGGCCTCTGTGCAATTTTTCCCGGTAGTGAGGACTGTGCTCAAGAGTTCCTCATCCAAGCCTGAGTTACGCTCTGCGTAATCTCAGTGAAAATCTCCCTCCTTGTCTCCTGGAACTACACAATGCATAGTTGTTCAGCCCTCTTCCCAGCCTGTCATTTTTCCCGAGCCCAACCCTTGGATAATAATACATCATCTTATACTAGGAGGTTTTGGATTTGATGTCATCCTATAATCAGTGAATTGTAAGAACATGTACACTGTTAGATCATGGTGAGAAGATGAAGAAGGAGAAGGAGGGACGAACATGCTAGAAGACTCACTTACAACTAGACGAACAAAGAAGCTTATCAAGTATAAGAAAAGGGAACACGTGCATGCAACCACCTCCCAAGACCAAAGATCATTGAATACCCCGCATCATCAAGCTATGTGGAGGAGAAGATAAAGCGCATCCAAGAACACATCTATCATTATTCAGCAACAACGAATTGACATCGCCACCTCAGCAAGCTAGTCATGTCAACATTTTCATGTCAAGTCGTGTCATGAGTTGTCAAAGGCCACATCACTATTGTGGACCATATCTATTGTAAATCAAATGTAATGTAAAGTGGAAGTCCAATGGAAACACATGGATATGAAGAGTCATATCAGTTGAAAATTCATAGGAAGTTGTAGAGTCATGAGGGTAGTCGAAGAGTCACTAAGAATAAGCATCACCCTTGGTTATATATACCCCCTCATTGTATGAGCAAAGGAATGTTCACCTTGGCTCCTCCCATGAAGCATAGAGAGTTTCATTCAATTATTTGAGGAGCGAGGAGTGGCTCCAATGTCCCACTACTAGGGCTAGTGATGTATGATGTACATATGTGTCTTGGAACTTTTGGTTAATAAAAAATCATGTTCAGGCCAACACGTTTTCATGCATGTCTTGTGGATGTTTAATGTAATACTATTTTTTTGGCATTTGTAATTCATGTTTGTTTCACATGTACTAAGATAGTTGAACTATTTTGGTTGTTTTAGTACTTACATTGTTGGGAATGTGTTGTATTGGTTATCATTGTTGTCTCATCCTTGTGGAATACTCTGCAGGATACTAAACATACCTTCCTCACTTACTGGTTATAATGACCATCACATCCATTGTGGACTACTTCGTTGGATGGTGGACAGGTCTTCCCTTGTACTTTAGTTTTAACGGCTTCCACGTCCGCTGTGGACTATTTCGCTGGATGGTAGACAAACCTTCCTAGTTCACTTATGTCTCTTCTTGGGTGGTATTATTACCTCTCACTTAGAGGCTCACTTTTCTCCCCCCTTTTATAGTATAAGAACCTTGACACATTTACATTACGCACTCACCAGGTACACTTACCTTGTTGTTCGAAGATACCATTGTGTCACTCTCTCGTGCTGATAGCTAGAGCCAAGGTAGATCTCTAAGTATATGGCAACCAGGCCTTTATACCGGATGGGACTCCTACACCAAACGATGTGAGGTCTAGTTGGGACTTCATATCGGGGAGATCCCCTTAGTTGATAGATTTCCAGCACCATCAACAGCTGGTTACTATGTGTTACTATTGCGTTAATTTGAAGTATTTATTATGAAGGGAATCCACTATATGAAATATTTTTTATTTGTCTACCTATGATAAATTGGTCTGTATAGATGTTGGGCATGGAATCCCCCCAAGGCAAGTTTTGGGGCTTAAAGCCCAAGTTTTGACCAATACTATTGTAAAAGACTCCGTGAATTATGGGCGCGGAGCGCGAAGTCATAATAGAGTCACAAGGTTGTCCGCCTTTGTTTTTTGTAATATAATGTCGGCTTGAAAGATCCACCTATGGTCCGCGGACCATGGGATTGTATAAATAGAGTGAGGCTCTAAGTGTAGAAATAAGAAATCAGTGAAGGAATAGAATAGAAGAATGATGAGTCTAAGGGATTGAGTCGAAGGGTAAAGTGTGTCTTTGGGTCATAGAGTAGGAGAAGGCTTTGTAGCTGTGTATGCATAGGCCTAGTAGTTCGCAGCTAAGTGCACAGACCTCTGCAGCTGAGTGCGCAGGGTAGGTCGAGTCTATAACCGTGGGAAGAATTAATAAAGAGAAGTTTTACCATATTTCTATGTATCTTTTCCTGTTTTATGTATTATTGGGTATAATTTGCAAGTGTATTGTTTATTTGTTGCGCGAACTATATGAATGTGTTGTATAAATAAATATAACATAAGGCCTCCATTTACGCGAATATAATTAACCGATAATAGTGCGGAGAACTACTCTAGCAGTGCGAGAGCCCCAGAGTCCTTGGTTAGGGTTACGCGAAGGCGAATACATCAAGGCGCAAAGGATAGGGAAGTGCACAAAGTGACTTGTGCACAGAGACTCATAGTTGGACCAAATCAACCCCTCAAACATCTCAAGGGTGCGAAAACCTGGTCCCCCCCATACTACTTCGGGTGAGACCTCAATCCGCGCTACGTGTACTGTTGTCGAAAGGGCTAGTAGTACATGGATTTGTTTGGATAATTAACTCTAAACCTAGGTCAAGCCCCAACTAGCCAACAAATGGTTTCGTTGCCAGGACTGAGATCTGCATAGAGATGTCTGATGTCGTATCACTGGAATCCAACAAAGAAAGAAGTTGAAGATTCGTTGGATAAGAAGATTCACAAGTTCGCGGCATAGGAGAACAGGAATCCACGACTATCAAAAGAAGAGTGGTTAGACTGCTACCTATACACAGAGATCCATGAAATTTTCTTCACATCTTTCCCTACTGAGTTGTACGAGTGGATCGCGAAGCTAGTAGATAGCCAAGGAAGGTGCAAGCTCGATAGACCTATTGTGTGGACTCCAAATTTGGTGCATAGATTAGAAGCATCGGAGGATAATATCACGCGTGTTGTTTATCACTAGCTCGGTCGAATTATAGGAGTATTCGTCACTGAGTTCGTAGTATATACTTCAGTCAGCTACAATGAAGCAGAGCGATGCTTCCTCAAAGGACCGCGACGTAAGTACGTTAAGTCTTTGAACACTTGGATTAAAACGCTACTATGTGAAAAGCGAGTTATGTGAATAAATTGATGTTTGGGGCTACGCAAAGTGGGAGAATGTACAAAAACGAAGGTAGTACAAAACTAGAAAGTAGCCCCTTGATTTCACCTCCGCGAGGGGACGGGGAAGAGCTCATGAAAGTCTCACCAAGAAGTGAGATCAATTTGATAAGGCAAAGGATCCTGCACATACCACCCCCACCCATGCCACCACTAGTTTCACCATATTCACCCATACCACCTCTGCCACCACCACGAGTCAATATGGCAAGCGCGATAAAGTTCCCAGTGTTCAAAGGAGTAGGAAATGAAGATCCGGACCAGTTTTGGTTCGTGATAAGGGTTGTATGGGAAGCACAAGGAGTCACAAATGACAATATAAAGAAGGCAACATTGATCAATGCTCTATAGGATCGCGCGCTAACCTGGTACATAAAGCATTCTAATGACAATCTAAATGCAAGGATCACAGACATTCAAACTGTGTTGAACAGGGAATTTAGCAGGCTGAAGTTAGAGGCGCAGTTAATCATTAGGTTCAAGGAGATCATAATGCTACCAAGTGGGACCCCCTGGGAGTTGGACCAAACGCTGAAGTGCACAACTCACGAAGCTAACATGACGTTGATGGATGGACAACACCGCGAATGGTTTGTAGCATCATTAACACCGCATCTAAGGAATGCGTTGTCACAACAGAGGCTAACAACTCATGTCGAGGCCTTGGAGATCGCGATGAGACTACACGATACCTCGATACAAGATCCAAACCTGGGAGTTCAACAGATTCATGCACAATTGAAAAACTTGTGTCTTGAGATATAGAGTCTGAAACAGGATAGGACAGCTCGGCCCAAGGTGTGCGACGAAGTATGGTTTGTTAAATGTAAGGGTCGGGGTCATGAAAAGGACCACTGTCTGGTGTTCGGGAATTACCTCATGGAAGGAGGACCAATGCCATTGAGACCGGAGGCACAAGCAGGACCGAGCGCGACACTTGCATTGTGGTGTGCAATTTTTCAAATGGGAGGGAAGCATGCTACGGATAACTGCCATTTGTTGCAGAAGTACAAGCAGAATTCACAACAGTTGTTCTATAATTTCTATAGGTCAGTGGGACATGATGAGCGCACCTACAAAAGCTATGAACTGATGATGGATAGGACTCCCACCTACAAAGTTCAGACTGAAATGCGGACCCTTGACCAAAATGCAGGGATGGCGCGAACCAAATTTCAGGGGCATGGACAAGGCCGAGGTGGAGGACCTAAAAGAGGTCGTGGACAGCTAATATGTTATAATTGCGGAGGGCCAGGACATTATGCCTATGATTGTACGAATCTGACGCGTCCATCACACCTGTATTGTACATTGTTTGATCATGATATGGAGGATTTTCTTACACTGATAGCAAGGTTACGTGACAAGGGAGCGCTCCAACCTCCCTTGACTCAGAACCTGCAAATGATGAGGTCTAAGCCGCATGAGGAAGAACCTAATGTAGATATTGTGCTCCGAAGTGGAATTTCGACAGGGAATGATAAAGGGAAGCAGCTTGAAGAGAGTACTTGGGTTCGCAAGGCTCCGACGAAAGAACCAGAGTTTGATCTGGATCGCGCTAAGGAAACCTTCATGGAAGCCAAGGAGAGCTTGACTGATGCCTCCACTTCAAGAAGCAAGAACAGACCAGAGTCGGAAATGGACCCATCAATGCTCACGACATTCCTAGAAATGTGCATGAAGCTGCTACTCGACAGCAAGGCTGTAAAGGGGCTGTAGGAACTCATAAATAGATGCGCTTGGACCATGCCAGGAGAACCGTGCATAGTTCGAAAGAAAAAAAATCACACAATGAGGATGGGGAGAGAGATGAGATTGACCGTGCAGATTGGGGAATACAAGATGGACCAAGTGATTCTAGACCTAGGATTGGACACAAACGTTCTGCCAAAACAGACATGGGAGCGCATGGGAAGGCCTACGTTGCAATGGTCTCCTATCCAACTATGAATGGTAAACCAACAAAAGATCCTACCTATGGGAAGATTTCAGAGAATCACAGTGGATATCAAAGGAGCAAGCGTGCTAGCAGATTTCGAAGTGATAGAAATTGTTGATGACAGCAATCCCTACCTTGCGCTATTAGGGATAGATTGGGCCACTGACATGAATGGGGTGATAAATCTGAAGAAGTGCAAGATGATTTTTGAGAAAAAGTCTCTGCGCGTAAATTTACCTTTGGACCCTGCAGAAGGATCGCGCTACACAGAGCCAGTGCGCGACTATGAAAGCGACGACAACTTAGACTGCATCTACAAGATAACAGCACGAGAGAAATACTGGGTAAATCCAACCGCGGATGGACGAATCTCATGGGAGCATGAAAGATCCTGCACCTCGGATTCTAACGAGGAGATAGAACGATGCCAGAGCCAGTTACACGAGGTAACCACACTGAACTGTAACATGATGACGAGATCGATGTGTTGCGTATCAACAAAAGTAAGGGATCTTCCCACGTATGATGGGTTAAGTGAGGTAGATGACTTCCTAAACAAATTCGAAAGGGAGGTGTCGAAACAACAACGTGTTGAAGCTTTGAAATGGGTACTATGCACTACGCCCACGAGGTGGTGGGGTACGTACCAAGGAAGCTTTGAGGACTAGCGTGAATGCAGGAAGATGATGCGCATGCGGTTTGGGAAGCCTTAGATGCGATTAATAGACAAGATTGTTGGACGAAACGGTCCACTCGCCCACCTGTCCAAATGGATACAGGCATATGGTACGAAACCTGCGCAAATGCACACAACCTTCGCATTAGGAGACGTAGTCAGTAAGTAGGTGTGGGCTAGGTAATGGGGTGAACGACCCCTCCGATTGGAATCACTAACCATGGAAAGACCAAGTGCGCAGAAGGTTATCCACGCAGAAGCCTTTAGCGAAGTATGCGAAGTGCTGAACAAAGTACACAATGCGCAGCGGACAGATTGGGACCTACATGTACCAGTGGTTCTATGGGCTTATAGGACCACATGCAAGAAATTGACGGTGCAAGCACCTCCAAGATTGGGGTATGGAGTGAACATTGTAATCCCCATAAAGCATCAAATGCCTAGTCCACGCATAGAAGCACCGGTTTATACGACGGTTCGCGGAACCTTGGAAGAGGGGGTCACGCAGCAGAATGAAGCAGAACACGTGAGGCCTGACGAAGACATCTGACAGGGTGACCTTAGGCTCCAAGAAATTATGAAAGAAAGGGTGTGATTAAGGGAGAAAAGCGCTCTGGTAGAAGCAGAAGTCAAGAAGCTTGAGGATGGGATCAAGAAGGATTTTCTCAATAAATAACCCAGGGTGATAAAACAAGGTGCGCATGATCACATCAATGAATTTGAGGACTATCATCGAGAATTGATCAGCCTAATGCCTTGGATTGGACCACATATTACTAAACGAATCAAATATGGTGGCACACTGTAGATAATAAAGTGCGCGACGTAGTCGGTAACAAGAAAAGGTGGGTATTTTCCAAGAAAAGTGATGGATGATCGAATCAAACCCTATATAGGTGGCACAACCACTTGACTAACTGTGGGAAGTATAGTCTTAGCACTCCAGGCAGTTGAAAGGAGATGTGGGACTATAAACTACTCTACTCGGGAGTTGCACGATGTTGGAGCTACGCGCAGAAGCAAAGTTTCACAAGTTTCGCGACCATGCAAGGGGGGTTGCACTGCCACGCGAGTTGACTGGAAAGTGACCGTTGGAGTCGCTATTCACGATGTGATGCTCGACCTGAGACCAAATGGAGAGGGTGGCAAGCATTTAAGACGCAATTTATGGGCAAGATTTGGGAAAATCTATCGCCAAGGGAGCATTAATGAACCGAATTTGGGGGGAACAGTCGAATTCAAATTCAAAAGGCGTTATAAATTACAAAGGACTACCCAACAAACAACACTTGGTCATTTGCTAATTGAGCTGTTGTATGCCCTGCGTATTCTGAGCTGAGAGATGTTTGACCTAAGCAAAGTGTTGATTAAGCCCCTGAGTATGTGATTGATAGATTTCTGGACGGACAGGATGGCAGCATCAGAGGAAGGTATGGAAATTGCAGAGATGGATGTTGAAGAGGCCGTGCAAGCCTTGACTTTGGGGAATGACCCTAAAGGAACCGGGATTGTGGCGGAAATCCCTAAATCACCGTGCACATCGAGACCAAAGAAAGACAAACAACTGATGATTCTGGTGCATGTGTCCCATGAAACCCGTTGCACACCAGGTTAACAATGGAGGAGAAAGGGAAAGTAATTAACTTGGAAATCGATGAGGAGGAGGAAGACCTAGAGGACCTGATAATTGAAGAAGACGAGGACGAAGGCATGGAGGAAGAAACTGAACCTGCACACCCTCCAATAAAGCTGCCTGCCTATATCCCCTCGCGAGAGGGGAAGGAAAAAGTGCCAAGGATCTCGACGAGAGCAAGAGCTCTCTCTAGACTCCGCTCCACCCGAATGACATCATCTTTGAGGGCACGCACCTGTGGCAGGTTCCTCACTTGAATTTTTAAGATTGGGATCTTGCTAACCAGGGAAAATTCCCTCATCTAGAGACAGCACAGCTCATGAAGCCCAAGCAGAACATCGCAGTGGGGATTATCGAATTGGAGCCGCGAAAGTGGTTGCGCAGAGTGGAAAAAACAGGGTTATTAAACCTGCTCTGGGTGCCACATTTCCACCGCTCCCCAGTAACAATATTCATCATTAGGCAGTTGCTCTGCCTGGTGCATGGTGGGTGTTTGTGGCTGGAGGAGCCCATCCCCATCACGAACCACTTAATCCACCGCATTACCTAGCTTCCATGCAAAGGAGAGGACCCCATAGACATCTCGGAGGGGAAGAGCAGTGATTTGGCCATCGCAGAGGCCATGAAGAAAAAATACAAGCTAGAGAAGAAGAAACGGGGCTACACAATCTCCAGTATCAACAACAAGGCAGTCAGGGTGGCGACTCAGATACTGGTAGGAAAGGTCATGCGAAAGTGTCGCACAGACGAGGTCCCCACGCCAGTGGTGGCACTTGCTGAGCAGTGCACGGAGGGGGTCTAGTTCAACTGGTCCAAGTTCCTATGCAAGGAGTTCCTGGAAGATTGCAATGAGGCCCAGGAATAAGGAAAAACATTCCACTATGCATGGCTTCTAATGTCCATAGTGCTCGTGGTAGGGGAATTGCCGGAGGACAGTCAGTTCCCCATAATTGACAGGGATCTGCCAGAGGCCACGAAGTACGTTTCACTATGGGCCACAAAAGATGAGAACTAGATCCGCAACAAAGAGATATTCTAGGTGTTCATGGAAATGAACATCAGAATGGGGATTAACCACAAGCCGCGATTATCACTCACTATCTACAACAGCCTGTAAAGCTTTGCATAATTTAAAGCAGACCTCCACAACATATATCTCAGAGCATGGAAGGACCGGCCAAGAAATGGAGTGAGCTACCCTTCATGGCCACAGATGATGTAATTTTTGATGTACTAGAGACATGGCCGCTGGAGTGGCGTGCCATAGACATCGCAGCGTTGGAGAAATATGTGGTGCAGAAGAAGAAAGAGGAGGCCAAGCTGTGCATGCCAAATTTGGCAGAAAAGAGAAGACAAGAAGCAGTGGCAATAAAAGCACAGGAGGCATGGGATGCTATGCAGACAGAAACAGAACAAGAAAAGGCCGCAATAGCAGCAGTAGTACAGGAGGCAGCCGAGAAGGCGTGCGAGGGCCAGGAGTCACCCTCGCATGGACAGGAAAAAGAAATGGAAGCAGAGGAAGAGGAGGGCAGCATGGCCCCACAAACAACATCTACACTATTGAAGCGCCAATGCCTGAGTGAGCGGACGGGGCCGCGCAAGAAGATGAAAGCATCCAAGCTATCTATTGACCTGATCACCCTTACTGAGGGTGATCTGCACAACATCGGTGAGACAGTGCGCGACATGACCACCAATGCCCTCTAAACTTTTGTGGTGGAGAATTAGATTGTTTTGGGGGCCCTTAGAGTGCAGTTACAGGAGTTGCGGGTGCAAACTCCTCAGGCTGGTACCCTTTCGACCAGCCTCGCAGTAGGGACAACTGCAGTGGAGCAGATGTTGCACGCTCAGACAACAAATACAATAGTGCTACCAGAAGGGTCACTTGGGACAACAAATGAGGCCGACAGGCCTATGATTAGCGCACTGAAAAGTATCGGGATCAACATGGCTACACTCCCGCGGGAGACGCTATATGTTCTGTAGGATGGGATTACTGTAGAACTACGGGCTAGGGAGAGTTGCACTCTGCAAGTGTTGAGCGACCAAAAGATCAACATGGAGCAGTTGAGCTTGCAGTGTGACAAATTGATGTCACAGAATAGGCAGATGGTACAGGTACTGGAAGAAGCCTATCAGATGGTCCTTGAGTTGGCCATCCTAGCAGACACACTAGTAGAGGCGCACATCCACAGACTAGCAACAGGGGTGTGCGAGGCATGAGAAGAAATGACAAAGGTTCAACTAGAGCTGAACCTTCAAATAGCAGAGCTATGATTGAAGGTGTAGCCATCCACCCCTCCAGAAGTAAGAGAACAGTGTGCCAGTGCTATTACATCAGGGCTGGAAGAGATTAGCAGTGTAGTAAGGGACTGCACCAAAATGTTGGAGGAGTCATTTGAGGTCCTCATGAATCTGCAAGAGGACCCTAATATCCAGCACTTAGAGACATAGGCACGTGAACTCCAGCAGCAGTACGACAGTGTCAAAGGGACCGTGCAAATAATGGCCCTCACTGAAAGGCTCGCGCGAATGCAACAGGCCAAAGTGCTGAAAGAGCGAGTGGATGCCACACAAGACCGAGAAGCAATTTTGAAGGTGTGCATTCAGCCTAGGATTGAAGAGGCCTTAACCATTACCACAACAATTGAAGGCAAGCTCACACAAATGCAGGGGACATAGGAATGGATGTAGGGAAGTAGTTCCGACACCGCGGTCTCGGAACAATGGGTATAGGAGATTCAACAAGCAACCGCTCAGTGCGTTGCCAACCTTGCAGTGGTTTGAACAGAGTTGGAGGGACTCCGCACAAAGATCCCTGCATCGAAAGAGTGACTCGAGGGTGAGTCACGATGTTTGTGTTGGGGGCCTGTTGGGCGTGGAATCCCCCCAAGGTAGGTTTTGGGGCTTAAAGCCCAAGTTTTGACCAAGACTATTGTAAAAGACTCTGCAAATTGTGGGCGTGGAGTGCGAAGTCATAATAGATTCACAAGGTTGTTCACCCTTGTTTTTTGTAATATAATGTCGGCATGAAAGATCCACCCATGGTCCACAGACCATGGGATTGTATAAATAGAGCGAGGCTCTAAGTGTAGAAATAAGAAATCAGTGAAGGAATAGAATAGAAGTATGATGAGTCTAAGGGATTGAGTCAAAGGGTAAAGTGTGCCTTTGGGTTGTAGTGTAGAAATTCCCACTTGTAGATCACCTGATAATGCAACATACTAAAGCAAAATACTTGATCTACTTCTACAACCAATTTAGCGGAAGCTTAATCGAACATGAGCAACATCAATAAGAACACATATAACTGATAAGAAGGAATCAATTACACATAACACAAAAGAATTTACTCGGGGAAAGCCTCAGCCTAAAACCCCAACTCTGTATTATCATACAAGTGGAAATATAGCCAGTATTACAAAAAGAATCAGCTCAAAAGCTATCCTGCTCTCTTTGCAATACCTATGCTGCTCATAGACAGTCAAAGGCCTCTCTCAAACCTCCTGATCTACCCTCCAAGCCTCCTACTTCCTTGTGCAATTTTGATTAGGGTCCAGTGCAACCACTTGTGTGAATTGGCCTCTTCACACACTCACTAACCTCTGATCCAATTGCGTAGTCCTGAAGGAGATAAATCCTCATCATGGATGAGCTTCCTTTATAGGAAAAATATTCATCCAACTGATAGTACATTGTCCCTTCTCTAATCTCAACTGGGTCTCTGTCTGAACTAACATGCATGAGTTATCCATGAGTGAATACTCAGTTATCTGAAATACAATAGTTACATGCATGCAAG
Organism: Pinus tabuliformis; assembly: GCA_031772625.1. Classification (NCBI taxonomy): domain Eukaryota; kingdom Viridiplantae; phylum Streptophyta; class Pinopsida; order Pinales; family Pinaceae; genus Pinus; species Pinus tabuliformis. The sequence continues at coordinate 975,787,748 of CM062810.1, forward strand.
CATTAACTAACTAAACTCTCATTAATTTAACAAACTGTTAAATTAATCTAACTGGACTTGACTCAGTTAACTGAGCCAACTAATTACAACTCATCCTTATCTCTTTAACTAATGGATAAATTCCTCAATTAATAGATAAATTGTTGCATGTCCTCACATAGACTTCAAGTTTGTTTTTCCTTAACTAATTAACTCAAGATGAATTAATTAATTAATTTACAAACTGTTGTTAATATCAAATTTGAATTTTACTTCTTATTTTAGTCCAGGGACTGACTAAAATTAGGAATCCATCTTGAACTGCTAAAAATAGAATGTTATTTTTAGCACTTCCATTTTTCATTCCCTATTGCCCAATCCAGCACTGGTACCCAAACTACTATTTTTAGCAGTGCTATTTTTAGCACTTATATTTTTAGCATTTCTTGTTGTCATTTTCAACACTCCCTCTCAACAAGAAAGGCTTCCTCTCGAACCTGATCCTGTGCCTTCGGAATGTTTTGCATGCAACACTTCTACTAAGTGTGGTTGCTCCAACAACTCTCGGAACAAAAAAACTCCCAACTGACCTCTCCATTGGGCTACAAAAATACTCTGATGCTGAAGCTCTACCTATTGCTAACAAGTGCTCCCTCTCTGACCTCTGCACTACTACAACATCTCCATACATCTCGCACCAGTGCACACCTCTCTGTGCCATCCTGCACCGGTGCAACACACTTGTGCCTCTCGCATTGCTGCAGCCTGCTAGCTCTGCGTTGTCTTGGGATTCCTACATTGTAGCTCTCTCTGCCGCTCCATCTGCATCTGTCTCTACCCAATCAGTTAGTTCTACTACTCCTCATCAGGGATCCTGTAGCAAAGTCGAATCAAAGAGGTTGGGTACCTCAAGGATCCTGCCCCTCCTCCTTACGACAATCACTCCACATCGCCCAACCTCCTACCTGGAGGTATGGCTGTATGTGATCCCTCTACCCACCTGGCTCGAAGTTTCCCCCTACTGGAGGTCTCTGCATGAGTAGATGTATCTACTCGATCTCCTCTCAGCTTCCCCTGTTGTGGTTGCTCCACAACCTCCTGAAGCTGTTGCACCAATCGTGGCTCCTCCACAATTATCTGAGACTTCTTCTGGAACTGCACGTTGAGAGGTAATATACTCTCCCTCTCAACCACCAAGTCTCCATCAGTTGTCTTGTTGCTCAAGGCTTCGCATGCATCTTGAACCTCAAGAGCATACAATTTCTCAACCCGTGAACTGATCTGCTTCACCTGTCTAGTGATGATGTGTCTAAGGAAAACCTTTCCCTTACTGAAAACTGCATCATAGCCTCTGTCTTTCAGCATCGTGATCGACACCAAGTTTCTCTTCAGTCCTGGTACATACTTGACATCAGTCAATGTAAGGCGAGCTCCATGCTCCCTCTGAAAAATAACCATGCCTACACTTGAAACACTATACTTTTCATCATTACCCATCGTTATGAGTATCTAGAGATCTTTCTCCTCCAAAGTATTGAACAAACTCTTGTCGCCGGTCATGTGGAAAGAAGCTCCACTATCAAGAAACCAACCACTTCCCACCATGGATGAAACCATGCATGCGAAGAGTGTGAAATCCAACTCGAACTATGAAGCAAGTGCCTCACCTTCAGATCCTTCTCCGGATCCCTTCTTGGATTTCCTCTGTGGACAATTTGCAGCAAAATGGCCCACCTCATGACAACGAAAGCATCGCACTTTCGATTTGTCAAACTTCTTCCCACCATGGGAAGAACTGGATTTGGAAATAGAAACCTTCTCCTTTCCCTTCTTCGCCTTACTCGCTAAGGCATAGTTTTCTTCATCCTCCATGTTTGAAGAACCATCTATAGTGCTTCTTCTTATCTCCTCCTGCATCAAATCCGACCAAAGTCGTTCCCAATCTGGCAGTTTCTCTCTTCCATTAACTGAGTCCTGGTAGCTATGCCAACTCTTAGGAAGACCGAGGAGTGCAAGACTCACCATGTCATCATCAGTTGTCACGATCCCTACACTTCCAAGCTCATCCCTGCATGAGGTGAGCTTGTTCAGATACATAGAGATCGTGTCACCCTTTTCACACTCGATCTTTCGAAGTTTATCCTTCAGTGCCAACTTCCTCTGATCACTGCTATTTTGATAAAGATCTTTCAATGTTTTCCACATCGAAAACGAAGTCTCCTTCCCATGGAGGCTCGAGACAATGTGATCTCGAACTCCCTCTAGGAGGATTCTCCTTGCTCTAGCCACACACCTTTTCCATTCTGCCAGTTGAGTAGCACCAGTCGGCTTCTGGACTTCTTGATCAATGAAGTCCTTTAGACCATTATCTTCTAATACTGCCTCCATGCAATCCTTTCAAGCTATATAATTAGAACTGCCATCAAGGGCATATTCAAGTCTCAAACCACTTAACTCCATTGGTGAAATAGATGTGATAAGAACTCAATTCAATATTCAGAAACCACAAACTTCAACTTCTCCCTTCTTGTATACTGTTCTTCCTTGATCACCTGTGCTCTGATACCATGTAGAAATTCCCACTTGTAGATCACCTGATAATGCAATATACTAAAGCAAAATACTTGATCTACTTCTACAACCAATTTAGCGGAAGCTTAATCAAACATGAGAAACATCAATAAGAACACATATAACTAATAAGAAGGAATCAATCACACATAACACAGAAGAATTTACCCAGGGAAAGCCTCAGCCTAAAACCCCAACTCTGTATTATCATACAAGTGGAAATATAGCTAGTATTACAAAAAGAATCAGCTCAAAAGCTATCCTGCTCTCTCTGCAATACCTCTGCTGCTCATAGACAGTCAAAGGCCTCTCTCAAACCTCCTGATCTGCCCTCCAAGCCTCCTATTTCTTTGCGCAATTTTGATTGGGGTCCAGTGCAGCCACTTGTGTGAATTGGCCTCTTCACACACTCACTAACCTCTGATCCAACTGCGCAGTCCTAAAGGAGATAAATCCTCATCATGGATGAGCTTCCTTTATAGGAAAAATATTCATCCAACTGATAGTACACTGTCCCTTCTCTAATCTCAACTGGGTCTCTGTATGAACTGACATGCATGAGTTATCCATGAGTGAATACTCAGTTATCTGAAATACAGTAGTTACATGCATGCAAGCATTAACTAACTGAACTCTCATTAATTTAACAAACTGTTAAATTAATCTAACTGGACTTGACTCAGTTAACTGAGCCAACTAATTACAACTCATCCTTATCTCTTTAACTGATGGATAAATTCCTCAATTAATAGATAAACTGTTGCATGTCCTCACATAGACTTCAAGTTTGTTTTTCCTTAACTAATTAACTCAAGATGAATTAATTAATTAATTTACAAACTATTGTTAATATCAAATTCCAATTTTACTTCTTATTTTAGTCCAGGGACTGACTAAAATTAGGAATCCATCCTGAACTACTAAAAATAGAATGCTATTTTTAGCACTTCCATTTTTCATTCCCTATTGCCCAATCCAGCACTGGTACCCAAACTGCTATTTTTATCACTTCTATTTTTAGCATTTCTTGTTGCCATTTTCAACATGTAGAGTAGGAGAAGGTTCTGCAGCTATGTGCACAGAGGCCTAGTAGTCCGCAGCTAAGTGTGTGGACCCCTACAGCTAGTGCGCAGAGCAGGTCGAGTCTATAACTGTGGGAAGAATTAATAAAGAGAAGTTTTACCATATTTATGTGTATCTTTTCCTGTTTTATGTATTATTGGGTATAATTTGCAAGTGTATTTTTTATTTGTTGCGCGAACTATATGAATGTGTTGTATAAATAAATATAACATAAGGCCTCCATTTACGTGAAGATAATTAACTGGTAACAGTGCGGAGCGCTGCTCCAGTAGCACGAGAGACCCACAGTCCTTGGTTAGGGTTGCACGAAGGCGAATACATCAGGGCGCAATGAACAGGGAAGTGCGCGAAGTGACCTACGCATAAGGACTCACAATTGGACCGAATCAACCCCTCAGACATCTCAAGGGTGTGGAAACCTGGTTCCAACACCCCCCCATAATACTTTAGGTGAGACCTCAGTCCGCGCTCCACGGACTATTGCCGAAAGGGCTAGTAGTATAGGGATTTGCTTGGCTAATTAACTCTGAACCTGGGTCTGGCCCTAACAAGCCAACAATAGCCACATTTCTGTAATAGTTACCCAAAGGTTACCTCGAAAGGGCCTCCTTCATTTCCTTTTCCATTTGAATATCTAAGTAGTTTCATATTTTCTTTCAAATCATCTTTAGTAATAATCAAAATTAGCAAAACTCTATTTTAATTCATATCATTATTCCTTTAAACAATATGCACAAGTAAGTAGTTTAATTCATGATCCATTTCTTATATAGTGTCTTTAATGAAACAATATCTCTAAATTGAGAACATAATTATGTTTCTCTATACATTGTTCACAGACAGGCACATTTAATCAAACAATACCATATTAAGTTGTTTTCAAGTACTTATTTGTTTTCCTTTATTTAGACAACTTCTTCTTTGTTGGAAGATCTCACCACCCAACAATGAGTCTGGCTATGACATCTAGCCTCTCCACTGAGCTCTTCCCCTCCAAACAGTGATAGCACAAAACATATTGAGTCACTCTAAACGTCAAGACTATTAGTCCAGTTCTGAGTTTCACCCTTTTCGGGTTGTCTCCAAGACTTCCATTGGTTTTTTTCACCCAAAGCAATAAGTTCATGGTTTATTCAGCAGTGTCCTACCTCATCCTTGATCCCCTCAAGATTCTCAATCAATTCCCCTTTCTTCCTTGATTCTCCAGCACCCTTGCCTTCCTTGAATCCTCTTTTTTGAAAGAAAAGAATGTGTAACTATCCATAATTGTCTCAAGAGGTTTTGTTTAACTGATTTCTTTTCTTGAAATAAATTTTATTTCTGAGAAGCATTATTTATGAAAATTACTTTTGCTACCTCAGCCATGAGTCTCCAAGTTTTTCGTTGGAACACAACATTGTAAAAGTAAAATAGTAAAATATTAAAAATAACTCAACCATGTAATTTGGAGGTGTTACATCTCCCCTCCCTTATAGGGAACAACATCCTCGGTGTTCATTTCAATTTATGAAAAAAAAGTAGGATAAGCTTTGCGCATAAAATATTCCTCTTCCCAAGTAGCTTCCTCCGGGCTAAAGTGCTTCCATTGCACCTTAACCTGGGAAATGGCTCACCTCCGTAGCACTACTTCTCTCTGCTCGAGAATACGTAGAGGCTCTACTAGGAATTCTTCTTCCGGTTCGACCTATCCATCATCACGACTTATTATTAGTTTAGAAAACTAAATGTATATAAACGTGCAATAAAATTTAATTAAATAGCCGAGTTACCAGCACATTTTTCCAATCACTAACATGTCTAGGATCGTACACATATTTTTTTAACAGAGAAACGTGAAATAAATTGTGGATCCAAAAATGAATCGATAGCGAAAGTTTGTAGGCTACTGGTCCAATTCGTTCCAAGATTGGAAAGGTCGACAGTATCAGGGTGTCAATTTAGCACACCCTCTCCACTGCAGGGTGTGTTTCTTTGGCTTGACTCGTAAATATACATGGTCCCCTTCCTTAAACTCTATGTAGGTTCTCTTTTTATCTACATAATTTTTTTTCCTATCTTGAGTAGCCTTCAAATTCTGATGGACCTTTCTAATTGTTTTCTCCATTTTGATTAACATATCGAGGCCCAGCTTTAATTTATTGACAGTGTTGTTCTAGTCTATTGGTACTCTACATTTCCTCCCATACAACACTTCGAAGAGACCCATCCCCAGTGACTCATGATACCCGTTATTATAAGAAAATTCAACTAAGTGGAGGTATTCCTCCCACTTGGTTGGTTGTTACATTACAATCATTCTTAGCATATCTTCCAAGACTTGATTAACTCATTCAGTCTGACCATCATTCTGAGGATGGTAGGTAGTGTTGAACTGAATTTGTGTACTTAAACTAGAGAAAAGAATCTTCCAAAATACTGATGTAAATTTTACATCTTGGGTAGAGATTACCAACTTAGGTATACCATGTAATCTGAATATTTCTCTCATGAATATATCAACAATTTCAATGGTTTTATATGTAGACTTTATAGGTATAAAATGAATATTTTTACTTAGCTTATCAACTACGACCATAAAGGAATCATGTTCCTTCTTAGATCTAGGCAGACCAGTGATAAAATCTAAAGAGACCATTTCCCACTTCCATTCAGGAATAGGCAAGGGATGAAGCAACCCAGCGGGATGTTGATGTTCCTATTTTACCTTCTAACACTCTAGACATCTAACCAAATATTCAGTAATATCCTCCCTCATGCCTGGCCAAAAATAACTCCTCTTAATTGTTGAAAACAGTTTTTGGTATCCAAGATGAGTAGAATATGGTTTTCTGTGAAATTCATCTAGTATAAATTGTTTAATAGAAATCTAATTAGGAACCTAAATTCAGTTTCTAAAGGTTAATAATTTATCTTGATTTATTCCATAATCAAATTTTTTTCCCATTATATTGAGAATTTTTAGCTTACTGCCATAGGAAGTATATTCAGGGTCCTTATGAGACACCTCTTTAATCATATCAGAAAATTTTGATTCCACTTGGTTGTAATGTATTTCATAAACACAATGTATTTTTTTGCTTAACACATCAGCAACCTGATTTTCCTTTCCTTTAAGGTGCCTTATCTCAAAGTAAAATTCACTTAAAAAGGTTGTCCACCTATCTTGGTGGGCATTTAGACACGGCTGATTAAAGAAGTTTGTGAGACTGTTGTGATCCGTTAGTAACATGAACTTATTTTCTAATAGGTAGTGTCGCCATACCTTCAAGGCATGCACTACTACTGTTAACTCTAAATCATAAGCAAAGTATTGTTTTTCATGATCCTTCAATTTGCGAGATTCATAAGCTATAACCTTACCTTCTTGCATTAATACTCCCCCAACACCTTCCTTACAAGCGTCCGTCCATACGACAAATGTTTTTTCCAGATCTACCACTTTTAACATAAGTGCAATAGTGAGTAAATGTTTCAAATGCTTAAAGCTATGCTGAAATTCGACATTCCACCTTAAATGCCTTCTCTATTTTGCAGCGAGGTTATAGGAAAAGAAATTTTTGAGAACCCTTCAATAAACTGGCAGTAATATCCTGCTAGTCCCATAAAGGATCTAATGTCTGCAATGTTCTTGGGGATGGTCCACTCCATAATGGTTTTGATCTTCTCTAAATCCACTGCTATACCTTCTGAGAAGATAACATGTCCTAGATATTGTATCTCTCCTTTGTAGAAATCACATTTTCTATATCTGGCATACAACTGGTTGTCCCGAAAGGTTTGAAACACAATTTTCAGATGCTTCTCATGCTCCTCCCAGTTCTTTGAGTAAATCAATATATCATCATTGAAAATAAACACAAATTTATCTAGATAAGGTTGAAAAATACCATTCATCAAACTCATAAATGTTGCAGGGGCATTGGTAAGACCGAAGGGTAGTAATATGAACTCAAAATGACCATAATGAGTTTGGAAAGTGGTCTTACAAATGTCTTTGTCTTTAATTCTTATTTGGTGGTATCTGGATCATAAGTCAATTTTTGAGAACACACAAACACCTTGAACCTGATCAAATAAATCATCAATTCGTGGTAAGGGATATTTGTTCTTAATGGTCAGCTTATTCAACTTTTGGTAATCAATACACAATCGCAAAGTCCTATCTTTTTCCATACAAACAACACAGGGGCCCCCTAAGGTGACACACTGGGGTGAATATATCCTTTTTCAAGTAGAGCCTGAAGTTGAACTTTAAGTTCTGACAACTCTAGTATACTCATGTGATAGGGAGTTCTTGATATAAGAGTTGCACCTAGAACTAACTCTATGGTAAAGTCAATATCTTGCTTGGGTAGCAAAACAGGTATTGATTCAAGAAATACATCAAAAAATTATTGAATAACAAGTAGATATTCTAGTGAAGTAATCTTGTCCTTAGAATTGGTATAACCTACTTGCACAACATAAATTTGACATACTTTTCTGATACACCTCCCCAACCGATTCGCAGTAATGGGAACTAACTTAATATTTTTCTTGATACCTTGACTTTCTTCTCTTTGTCATGCTTCGGTAAGGAAGCTAATTGTTTTCTCCTTACAATCTACTAAGGACCAATGGTTTTCCAACAAATCCATTCCCAACAACACATCATAGGACCCTAAGGGAAGCACATTCAAGTTCACATTAATTTGTTGTCCCGAAATTTCAATAGGACAAAATTTTTTTTGCAGTCACTCTTCACTTAGCACCCATAGCTAATTGAACTGACTAAGGTTTTTGAAATTTAAGACTTTGCAATTGACACAATTATATAATTCTTAGGTTAATGTAGCTCAAGATAGCACCTGGATCAATCAAAAATGGATATAGGTTGATTAGTAATCTTACCCTCACACTCAATCATCTTGGGCTAGTATTCTGCTTGATGGTCATCCAATGTTGCATTGATCTGGGGTATGCTTCTTGCTACCTCTCCAACTGTAGATGCCTCTTGCACATTTGAAACATACTTTGTCCTTGTTTGATGTGGCAATTCTTGTGGTAATGAGTTTCTCCACACCCCAAACATTACAAAGGAGGTTTTTGTTGCTTGTCATTTATAGGTTTACTAACTACTTCAGTTTGTTTGGTTTCATTTTGTGTTGAAATTTTCTGTTGATTCTTCATTGGAAACCTATTAAATGGTCTTTGATGCAAGTTCTTTCCCACAACAACCTTTTCATTCCTATTGTTTTCCAAATTCCTCATCCCTTTCTGGTTGAAGCCACCTTTGGTACCTTCACTTTTCTATTTCATTTGCTAGTAGCAAATACGAGCCTTCCATATAGCTTCGTCCATTGTTTTTGGATAATCGAATTCTGGTTTTTCTTTCATAAAGTAGGTAAACTGATGATGAAGCATTGAACCTTAGCTTTTTCCTCCCCAATGTATGGCACATACCGCAGTAAGGAGGTAATTTTTCTACGAACTCATCCATAGTTAAGGGTTTGAGCCTCAAATCATGAAACTCTTTTTCCTTTTCATCGTAGAAATGCTCCGTCAGGTATTTGTCCTTAAAGTGCTTCTGGAAATCTTTCCAAGTAACCTGTTGTTCTTCAATTTCCCGCAAATTTTTTATCTCTTCCCACCACGGCGTGGCCTTACCTTGCATCTGATATATGGCTAGCTTGGCCTTCAAGTTATCATCATACTCGTAAATCTGAAAATATTTACTCATGTTAATCAACCACGCTTCAACTGCTTCCTCAGATTCACCATAAAAAATTGGAGGCTTTATTTTTTTGAATTCTCCTTGAAGTTTAGTCTTCTGGCTTTTGCTTTTCCTGTCATCAAAGACATTATCTTAGCATCCTTCATCATCATCTTGTCCTCTTGTCGACTCTGCATTATCATCCCTTCGATGAAATTTTGCAGTTCTATTTCCATTTCCAGTGCTAGGGTTTGTCCCACGATGATTCTTTCAATCAGAAAAAATTTTCAGAATCCTCTTCTGTTCTTGTCTCAACCTCTCATTATCAGTCCTCAAGTTGATCATTTCAGCACACAAATGTTGGACTGTTTCTAACAAGGCTGCATTGGCCTAACGAGACTCCTCTCCTAGTTGTATCCACATTTCAGGATCTGTTAGCTCTGCTACATGTTTGAGCATTTTGGAGGGTCAGGGACAGTTTGGCCGTGGTGTTTTCTGCAAGGAGGGGCTAGTAGCAGTTCATTTAATCTTTTCCCCCTTCATTTGTTGTATATCCTTATAACTCCCGCCACCTTGTTTTTCTCTGTTTTGCTTCCAAAACCCCTAAACCCATGTTCCTCTAACCTCTCGGGCGCTTTTTGTTTATAATGCTATTAAGCCGCATAAAATTTGTTTAAAGGGTTGTTTGGGCATTTTTCTTGTTTTAATATTATAAACCCGCTAACCCTTTATAAAGCCTGAAAGTTTTTTAAAACCTTGTATAAACCTTTTTGTGTTTAATTCCCGCGCGCATATAATAAAATTATTATAACCCACGCATATCGTAAAGTTCACAACCCTAAGCTTTAATAAAGCCCGGGCCCGCCCCTTACCTATCACATCAACCCCGGAGCACATGTTCATTACCTCGACCGTCCGATCGCGCCCGCTTCATCATCTGACGATAGACGCTTCCCCCACTCCGTCAACCTGCGCATGCGATAACTCCCGGGGAAAGCGGTTTCGCGCTTGTCAAATCAGACACGCGGCACTCACTGACTCGTATCGCACCCTCCCTATACGATTACCGCCATTGCCCATAAGTGGTGCGGGGAAACCGCTTTCCACCATTGTACCTATTTCCCCGCACATGTTAACTGCCCGTCGATTGTCCGATCGCCCATCCTGTGATATGACGGCCCTCATTCATTCCACTTCCCGCCTGTTTATATGTCTCCCGCTCGTTAACGTTCACACAGCTCCCGCTCCCGATAGCCGTCCGATCTCTCCCACCGCGATCTGACGGCCCAAATCTGTCTCCGCCCGTTTTTTTTGTTAAGCTCCCTATGATCAAATCTCCGTCATCCATTTCTTAGATCTAACGACTCATGTTCAATCGCGCCTCTGTGCCTTCCCATCGCCTCCTGCCAACAGATCTCGGTCGTCCGTCTGAGCAATCCAACGGCTGGCATTCGCTCTCAGCTCCTGGTTCATTGTTCATGCATTTTACGTGTTTTGGGCCTGTTCTGTGTGCCCGAAGGAGGAAGGAGACCGCGATCCAGCACTCTGCGCGTTAAATTCTCAGCTACCTGCATTCAAGAATAGCACGGTCAAGGACAAGAAGGACGGCTTCGAGCAGATCAAGGTATAAATCAATCATGGAGCCTTGTACACATTACATTCTATATGCTCAGAAAGGACACCAAAGTACAGAAAGAGCCATTTTGTTCATCAAAAACAATCAAATTGTATCAGAAGACCCATATCTAATTGTAAATGTGGTTGGTGGCCAGTTAAGACACCTCCACGCATGGGTTTGCAGAGCAATTTTGTAGTCAACCTCCATATATACCCAGAAACAGAATGTAATGAGGTTGATGAGTGTTATTTTGTTGTAAGGTTCAACTTCTGGAGATTGTAATTGTTGTGATACCTGCAATGTCTGGTCTTCATTTTCAGTTAATGCAAGCTTCTTTTGCTGTTAATTGCTCACTATCCACTTCTTCTTCTTGTTCCAGGCTGTGCCTGTCTTGCATTTATTCATTTGCTATTAATGTTAGCATTAGAGGGGCTGTCATCCCACCTCTGTGTTAGGATTTAGCATGTATCATTGAATTTGTATGCAGGTTTCTGTTCTTTTAGTGCCAGAGAGCTGTCATCCTGTCTGTGTATTAGAAAACAGATTTACAGACCTTTTAACTGATTGCAGCCGGCCATCACAGGATCCTGTGCATCCGCTGATGTGGTCAGTCTTCTCCATTATCACCTTATCCTAAAATTGTGAGTAATTGGTGGCCTAAAGCCTTGTAGTCTAGGGGTGTTCACCCATGTCTGGGGTCAAGCACAGTAGAAGTAGTTATCTGGCTTGAATATGCAGCATTTCTTTCATTTATCCACCATTTTCCAACATTTTTGTTGAGTTTGTAATGTTCCCGAGCATCTCTAATATACAACCTAGGAGAGTTTCTTGGGGTGATAACAGGATTGACCCCTACATAAGATGCTTTTCACTGGTTTGGCAGTCTAGGTCCTCTTTGCATTTTTGTCTTTCACTCTTTGTGTTCATTCACAAGTTGTTTCCTTTAGTTCCGAAGAAGCCATAGTGTCGAAACATAGGCTCCGACACCATATGTAACAAGTACTAAACACCATAAAAAATTATCTTTTTTTTACTTACCATATGATTTATTCTTTATATAAATGTTATGATGTTTTAACTTCGTATGGAAAGTGGTCCTATAACAATACTTATACACATTTATACACGGTTAATCTACCTTAGGTGTTTACACATACGAAGTTAACATATTGCATTAAATTCCATTAACTATGATATTGGGTCATTAGTTGTCATTCTAATAGCATTAAACTTGTATATTAAATTTTGAATGGTTCTGGATGATTCCAAACCCTAACATCTATTGCAACCTCCATCGTGCGATCGCCACTTGCCAATCCAATGGCGAGGCTTCGAGCAGAGGGTTTGAGGTAATCGTTTGTCCCCCAAGCCCAACATTCGATGGCATTCAAATGACAAGGTTAGGGTAGAAAGCACTTTGCAATGAAGTGAGGGTTTCAACTGCACAGTGGATTGTTATAGGTAAAACCACTCTTACACCTCAATAGCTCACACATTACCCATTCTCGACACATTAAACTAACTCCTCTAAGGATTGGATTGGTACAAGGTTCATTCGTGGGGTTTTCTCCCAAATATTTGGCTAGACTAATGGTGGTCATATGTGAGAGGTTGAACATATTCAGCTCGAAGGTATATCACTTAGCAGGTAATGTACAATTACTTTGATATGATAGTTTGGTGCTATGAGTTGATATATGGACTTAGTACATTAACAACTATATTTATGCCCTCGTAGTGACAACCGCCACATTTCTCCAGCACGTCGATCCTCTCAACAGTACTCCAGGTAACTGAGTGAACCCCTGTTGTTCTTGTTTACCTTTTGCGTTCTCCTTTTAAAAAAAAATTTCCTTCTTATATAATTCATTGTTGTGATTGTTTTGCAGGTTAGGGTTTATACCCAGTTCCCCATCCCACCAGTACACATTCAGGGTTGCGAAAGGTTGTTCCTAACATTCAATTCTTTTCTTCCAGGTTGGTTCTTTGCCTTGGTTCGGCTACATCCGTCTAGTTTCCTTGGTTACTCACTACATGGAACTGGTATCGCTGAGAAGTTGTTCTTTGCTCCCCACGGCCAAGGTTAGTTAGTTTGAAGTTAAAAACCTTGGTGATGCCATCTTGGTACCCAGTGAGGGTGGATATGTTCATGTGTTAAACATTATAACTCCTTGGGGACCTGAAAAGGAACTGCGTAATTTACTGTTCTAATTTTGACCAGACCAAAGATTTCTTTTGGTTCATTACAGTCTACTGTTATAAATTGTTAGTGTGAGTTTGAGGCAATACTATACAGCGATATTGCAATGTATTTACCATGTTATGCTTTTTTGGTATGGTTCGATCATTTTAGAAAGAATATGATTGTCAGTAAGGGTTCTCTGTACCCTATTTTCTGGTAAACCATATTAATGTTAAAATAATGGTTCTTTTGCTACTATTTCTTGGCAAGGGCTAACCAGCCATATATTGAGTATTAAATGCTGGCCCATCTATGTATGTGGTGCACGTCAGTGGGATGGCATACATAACCATGGATCGGGACTCCGGCGGCCAGCATGTGTTTCCGGTGGAGTATGCGGGACCCACCAACCGCGGGCCCGCCCCGTCTCGAAACTTGACAACACCACCTCCCCTCGCGCCAAAACACATTTGACTGCCGTTCGAAATCGAGACGCCTCTGCAACCCGGGCAAACGACTGCGCAAGAGCTCTGTTACCTCCTGGTATATTCCTGGTGCCATATCTGTCTCTGCAAACGACTGTGCAAGAGCTCTGTTGCCTCTTGGTATATTCCTGGTGCCATATCCGTCTCTACAAACGACTGCGCAAGAGCTTTGTTACCTCCTGGTATATTCCTGGTGCCATATCCGTCTCTGCAAATGACAAATCGTGGTTTTAAACCATACTTAGATCTGTATTTAGAGAATCTTCTGGACATAAAACATTCATTTTGTTTTAAATCTGTTTTAAAGATTTTGGATTTCAGGGGCACAGGAAAGTTGTAAACCCTACGTGAACCCTACATCCTGAGAATGGGTCATACGTGAACCCTAAATCTTGCTTTTACATTTCTCCATGGACCTAGCTGCAGATGCCAGTTCTGCGCTACAACTGGTATCCAATGCCCTCCACAAGCCTTCCTGCCACTAAAACCCTGCACTACCCAGCAGATTCGCGAAAACCAGCTGAACTCGCAGGCCAGCTCAGCCAAAAGTGGCCAAATCCCTGTAGAATACAGGAATCGCATATACACCTCAGAGAAGTCGGTGCCTTTCCTGACCTGAAAAATATTGACCTTGGGATCAAAGCAGAATGCCAGTCTATGCACAAGCCACACCGGCTTCGCTAGTTTCAGGAACGCTTGATAGAAAGGGGTTCTTGGATGCCCACCATTGAGAACATGATTCCTTTGGTCCAAATTACCAAAAAACGATTCCTCCATTTTGGGATGAACACTATGAAGGTACTTACTGTGACAAAACTTGCCAAACAAGCAATCGGGTTCGATGGCAAGGACATCAAATGGATCTCATTCCCGATCTTAGTCCTGTTCCCATCTTGACACTTCATCGGAACAGAACTAATCGATTTTATATGCATAACATATGTGGATGAGGGTTCATATTTCTTATCTCACGAAACCCTCTAGCCTGGTTTTTCACTCTGTTCAGTTTCCCATTTCTCAATCTGGTAACTTCTCTGTGCTGAAATACAAACCAACTCCAAGGTATCCAAGTCTCTTCAAGCAACCTTCCCTTCAACATAGCAAAAGTTTCAGATTTCCACCTTAATGCCTTCTTAACCTGTTTAGCACACCATAATTCAGGTGGAGATTGAGAGGCACCATTCATTCTGAGATTCACATGATATTTATTTTGAGGTTCAGTTATTTTTGGGACGATCCAAAATTAAACTTGTATATAAAATCTGCACTTTACACTTTTAGTTGCACATTTGCAAAACAAATTTACTCTGAAGCCACTAAATTTATGAAACTATACCTTTTACAGAAAGTTGGAGTTATCATAAAAGAAACAACAAAACTTGGCTTTGTTGAAGGCATTTGTGGAATATAGACCTCTTTCAGAAGGGCATATGATCCTTCCATATGGAGGAGTAGTTCTAAAGATTAATTTTTCTATATACTAACTTTGAATTTTGGTGTAATTTTCTTGTCAATCAACAAGATGTAATATTTCAAGGATTTGCCCATAATCAACAGTATGGATTTCTAAGAAATCACAATCTACATCTATATTCAACAGTATGGATTTCTAAGAAATCACAATCTACATCTATATTCAAATCCTTGAAATATTTTTAAGGCTCCCAAAACTTTTCAAAATAGAAACTTTGGTAGGTGAAAATCCCCAAAGCAAATAATCCTCGGTGATGTTGGATTTACCTCTCAAATAACAGAAATATCCTTCATTTTGCTCCGCTAGCTGAGGCATGGTAGGTTTCAATATAAATTCCAAAAAATATGTATAGGGATAAACCAATGCCATTTTGCCTCTCTCCATTACAACACAAATTCTCTGTTGCTTCTATCATCCGAAGTGTAATGTGAAGAAAGAGAATATGTAGGGGACTGAGGAAGAGGGTAAATCTTCTCAAGTTGCCTTATCACCTCTTTGATATCTGGTCTAACAAAGGGAGAAGGTGCACAGCAACCCATTGCAAGCTGAAGAACTCGAAGGAGCCCTTCATCCATCGGGCTTCTCATTCGTCCTCCCGGAATGGAAAGGTCAAAGAGATCTGAAATCCTTTCTTCAAGCACTGCATTCTTCACAACTGTTGGTAGATCAATAATTTGATTGGATGAGTCCCTTTCAATTGGTCTTCTGCCAGTGAGAATTTCAAGTAATATAATACCAAAACTATAAATATCTGTTTTTGTGTTTGCCTTGTTCATCTTGAGCAGTTCAGGTGCTTTATAACCTTGAGAAGCAGAAGCTTCTAGCATTGCCAGTTTTGTACTCGGATTCATAAGTAAGTGAAGACCAAAGTCAGAAAGATGGGCCTCATAATTATCATCTATGAGTATGTTCTTGGACTTGAGATTGCCATGTATGATAGGCGTTTCCAGGCAAGTGTGAAGGTACGCTAGACCCCTTGCAGCACCTAGTGCAATTCTATGCAGTTTAGCCCAACCAGGTGCTGGTCTGTTTGCATCTACATTCGAAAAGAAAGATCAGATTTTTATAGATGTGTATGCTGCATGATAAAATACCGTAGCACAGTGGATAAGAAAATTGCATAAAAAATGGTTTTCAGATCTTTGAGTCACTGAACTCTTTTGCTAGCATCTACAATATAGTAAAACTAGATTTCTGTAGGTAGTCAAGGTGCACTCGAATCTTACAAAATCAAAGCATCTTACTTTCATAATAAAATAAAACCCTTCCTATTTCATTTTTCTAGCCTTTATCACTCGCATTTTGGGTTTGTGTGGGTTTGGCATACAGACCAGAACTACTGGAAGAGCCTTCTTCAATAGTCTTTGAATTAAAGATCAAAATGTTTTCATGCACTGAACACATCACCGGACAAGTTTTACATAGCCCTCCAAGCAATTACCAACAATAAGGAAATCAACTATTTCAACCCAACTCCTATGGAGCTTTGGGCATCTGTACTCCATGAGCTGCAAATTTATTTCACCAGCTGCAATGGAAAATTTCCTTACACACCCATACAGAAGCACTCTTCAACGGCCTATATTATAGATGGCCATAAATAAACAGAGACTGGTTTTCAAGATTCAAACTCTAGTCTCTCACAAATTTATATCTAGGCAGGCGAGTGGGATAGCGTTCTCGGTCCTTGCATTAGTTGTAAACCAAATTGTTTCTCTGAATTGACTTCATCCTCGATCTCTCTTGGCTCGTTAGGCTTCCTGTTCCAGTTGAAATGAGAGAATTGGAGAATGAGGCTGAGCATGTGGAGTCTGAAATAGGGCAGCCACTAAGAATGAACTTAGAGAACTTAGCAACAATCCTCATCAACAAACCAAGTTCCAGGAAAATATAATTTAACGCTGAAATGCAACTTACATAGAGTGCTGCGATGACTCCAGCTATATAACCTGCCTGTAGCTTAATAGCAGCACTGAAGAATCCGGACTTATAGGCCTCCAAAGACTTGAATCCACTACCTGAAATTATTCAACAGCAGATCTCTTGGATCAGGAAGAATACCAGAGCTAACTGATGAGTTAAGGAGAATCCAAAACCATGGCTAACATCCAAAGTCAGGGAGGGAGACAAACACTCTTTAGACTGCATCACATTTCATGCAAAAATTAGTTATTCTACCGAAGGATAAACCAAACAAAATTAACCTGAAGAGTTGTCAAGCCAAATTGTGGTAGAGGACTCATCCTCTGACACTTGCTGATGCTGAGGACCCCAGAGATTAGAATAGCCATTATAAAAGTTTATGGTCTCGAACTTGGAGGTCACAGGAATGTGCTTCACAGGAATGTGCTTCAAGTGAATTGTAGATGATGTATCTTATATTTCACTACTGAACAAATATATATCAAGAAATATACAAGTTGTCCCGCCTTGTGTAGGCAAAAATAGCCAGCTTAACCACTTTGGCTACAATTTTGAAAGATTCTACATCTTTCCCAAAAATGCCAAGCCCAGCTGTAATCTTAACTGCCAGCCCTTGAATGCAATGTCAGTTAAAGAGTAATCTCCCTTAGGATATTCAATCATAAGATTCTAAAAAAATAACATGCATATCATATGGACACTTTGTTATGTAATTGTTTTGGACTTCATCTGAGCATAACAAAGTGGAACAAACTGATTAAAGTTGTATAACAATTTTTTCTTTGCAACAGATTTTGCATGTTATTATGTTTCTTTCAGCAATGTATTGATTATACCAAGACGAAGCATTTGAAAGTCTATAATACTGTTTTGTGCATGGGTAGGAAATATTGAAGGGGAGATAGGGAATTATGCTGTAAATGTGTTTATATCTGGTGGGGTCTTCAGTGTAAATTCTACACACTACAAAAAATTGCATTTCAAGTGGTGTTCAATATTCATAGTATGAACTGTTGCTCATATGTTTAGTCAATATTCGTGTTCCCTCATTTGTATAGGGATTTGAAGAATGAGGAAGTGGGAATTGATCAATGAGTTGGAGGTTGAGGACCCAGAAGGGATGATAGAGTTTTCAGCGGAAGATTTGACATGGACAGAAGTAGCAGGAGACCAAGTCGCAATTATTCCATATTGTCGACTTGAGGATTTTATAAGGGAAGAGCAAATGAGGGAACCTGCACCTACTCAATTTGTTGCTAAAATTCGAAAAATTAAAGATGTGAAGGATATCAAGAGGACAAATTATTCAACATATCTAGAATATGTTGTGTGAGTCTCTCTCTTTCTCTCTCTCTCTCTCTCTCTCTCTCTCTCTATATATATATATATATATATATATATAATTTTGATTTTAAGTTCACTATGTCAAACATGCATAAATATTTTATTTAATTTTTGGTGAATTGTTGATCACAGATATAGGTGTGCCTATGGTCCAAATCGTGTACAATCCAGCAATGTGGCTGAACCTGGATCCACAACTAAGAAACGTCTTCCACGTCACAGCATCAAAGTTGGTTGTCAGTGTCACTTTATTATGCGACGACTTGCTATTAGACCAAATGATGCAGTTCTAATATATACAACATGCAGACATATTGATGACAAAAATGTGGTTTGTCATGGAAATGAGGCAAATGACATGCCCAAGAAATTCAATTTTGCGCCGCATTTAACACAGCATATACGAACTATTGTTGAATATTTGGTTCGTGATGGTTTTAATGCTACGATGATCTGGGAAAAAATTATCTTTGATTTAAGGTATGGATCTGGTGAGCTTTTCACAGGGGCACCTCGAGATTCTTTCATGACAAGAAAGGATGTGTCAAACATGTACAATAATATCAAGAGGCTAGAGTATGTGAAGCATGAAAATGATCCAATGAGTGTGGATTGTTGGGTTAGTGAGTGCCCAGAGAGCTTTTTCTTCTACCAACAACAAGATGTTGTTAAAAACATTCCTTTCATTATAGGCATACAAACTAAGTGGATGCTTTCAATGATGGTGAGATACTCACACAACAACATGTTATCAATGGACTCCACTTTTAGCACTAACAAATATGGGGTAAACATATTTACCAAAACTTCATTTATTCTACTTTATTTCAATGTCGTCCTCTTATATGCTTATAATCTTGTTTTCTTATTGTAATGCAGTATCAATTGTACACCATAATGGCTTTTGATGATCATCACAATGGGATTCCAGTGGCATGGGTAATATCATCACGGAATGGTACTCCTGATATTTGTAAATGGATGTCGCAATTATTTGCAAATGGGAAAAAGGAAAACCCAGATTGGCATGTCCGAGCTGTCATCACAGATGATGCAGCAGCGGAAATCGAGGCATTAAGGTGAACCAGTTTTTTCTTTTTAGAAGAGCTAAAAAGCAATAATGTTCAAGGATATTCTCTTATAATGTTATATTATTTCAGGACTTGCACAAACTGTACACTATTGTTGTGTGTATGGCATGTCCGTAGAGCCTGGTTGAAAAATGTTGGAACGAAAGTCAGGGGAAAGGAAAATAAAGTCCGTATCTTCCGTGCTCTGGGATTAATCATGCATTCGTGTGAAGATGATGCATCTGTGCAACATGAAATTCAAAGTTTCTTTGATGAATTCAAAGAAGAAACTGTGTTTTTGGATTATTTTGCAACCAACTGGTTAAACAACAACAAGCTATGTAAGTTTCCTAAGGTTGCATTTTATCAATTTATTTTGTAATTCACCATTTTCTATTGTTTTTTCGCATCTAATATATGTTTTTTTCCAGATATGTGGGCAAAAGCATATAGGGACTTCCCACATTCCAACCAAGATACTAATAATGCTATCGAATCTTATCACCGGTATCTAAAGCAAAGGTACCTCTGTGAGAAGAATAATGCGTCCCATAGAAGGGTGGATTGGCTGTTGCACCTTTTATTAAAAAAGGTTGAGTTGTATTACATTCACATGCAACGTCTAAAAAATGCTGGTTTTGTCCGAGCTTCAAAAATTGAGCAACAAATAAATTTAAGTAAGTGCAAAGCAAAGAATATCCCAGATGAAGATTGTATGGCTGATGGAAACAAGGAAAGTGAGTATTTGGTTCGTAGCCAAACTACGGCAACTCGTGATACATGGTATCATGTCATCTATAAAGGGCAGAACCTACACTTTTGTAATTGCAAATGGGCCCTAAATGGCAATATTTGCAAGCATATTCTAAAAGTTGAGATGGTAGTGACTAGCAAGGTTTCAAGTGGCAATGAATTGCCTAATGTCTATAGGTCTATTACAGAAAGACCTGGATATTTACTTGATTTAAATGAATCGTTTGCAATGAGCCCAGAAATTGAAATGAGCCTTCCAGCTTCTCCTTCCACTGATTCAACCATTGTAAGGCAAGATAGCGCCCTAACAATCGATGAGGAAATTGAACTTGTGATGTCATCAACTCATAAGATATTGAGGGGTTTATTACAAATAACACCCAAATCTTTGGAGCAGGCATATGCACTAAATCAATTGGTAAAAAATGTCAGCCAAGAGTACAATAATAAGAAATTTGATGTTCTAACTCCATCCAAGGTCACTACCAAGAGGCGACATAGTTTCTTGAGCCCAACAAAAAAAGGGGGGCAAAGTGTTCCTGCGTTGAAATCAAGAAAATATGGACCACAGTTTCTAAAGGTTGGACAGTGTCGTGGAAGGAAAAGAAGCCTGAATGAACAATTGGAGATTTCTTCTACAAAAGAAATCAATCTGGACCACACATCTAGAAGGGTACAAGGTTCTATTTTGCAAAATACTGGTATGGAAATATTAATTGATCTACCATTTAATGTGAAATTCAAAATATTATTATCTTCATTGCCTTCAATGCGATTGCATAACAACGTGTTTTTTTCTTTTTTGTTACAGCTGAAGCTCCTCCTGGTGCTTTGTTATTGCGTGAGGAGATCAAGGATCAACAGACCTTGGCTCAGACAAGTACAGTTTCAAGTGACTTTACTGCAACCAAGGCTAAATTAAATCTTTGTGCAGCTAATCAAGCAACAAATGATCAAGCCTCTGCACTGTCGAGTGTGGCAACAGTTGCTCAATCTACAGGACTAGTATCTCTGTCTCAATCTACTGGGTTACCTGTTCCTCTATCTATGAGTTCACAGTCAGCCAACAATATAAATTTTCAAACGCCTTTGCAAGGAGTCAAACAGAGTGAGTTGAAATCAGCTTCATCAATTGCTAAATCCAGTGAAGTCAATCTGGCAGGTGCAAAATTTACCTCAGATGTATCCCAGTCAAAATTGCTTGAGATTGTCTCCAGAAGTAACCGACTTATGCAATGGGCATCTGCCAAACCAGCTGAACATGTGCAACCTGTTTCAAGTGTCCAGACGACAACTTCTGGCAGCACTGGTTTTGATAGAAGGTTGGATGGTAATTCCAATTGTGTGGCCAGGGAACCATATGGTGATACAAAACTATCAGGCATTTCTAGTAGTGTTCCTCAATTTATTCAACAGCAGGCACCCATGGACATGCCTCTGTATATGCGTTCACAGCTAAGCTGGATGCATCCTCAGAATCTGTCATCTCATGCCACTTCTCAGGGAGGTGTAAACTCGATGTTAGAATTGCCAAATTCAACCACACAGAGTCCTTTTAATTGCAGGCAGATACCAATGGGAGCTGATACATCCCAATCTCAAAAACAACTATGGAAGTCTTTACCTTCAAAACAACCTTCTCAACAGACATCTGAATTTTCAAATTCGATTCCACCAGATTTGAATGTAGGGTTTCAGTCTCCAAGGTCTCCAGTTAGGCAGTCTTCTGGAATGCTGGTTGATTCACAACCTGATTTGGCCCTCCAGCTTTGATTTATTGAGCATTTATCACCAGATTCATTGATTTTCTGGTTATAAGCATGTATCTCCATTTTCAATCTCTGTACATTTCCAAGGTTTATACAGACTACAGAGATGGGGTTTCCTAAGAAAGGACCCATTATGTTGTAAAAGAGTTGTACATGTACCAATTTCTAGTTCACATAAGCTAGGTCTACTGTTCAGTGTTAACATTATATTTACAAATTTCATAATCTCAGCAAATATTCTTCTGGTTAGCCCTTTGAAGGTCTAACCACGTTCTAAAAAACTCTGGTTATGCTATTCATTCAAGGTCGTTTTCATCTCTTCAGCTATTAGGACAAAAATGTCCATTGGATGCAATCAATGTTTTTTGCTAGTGACACATTCAGAGATTAATGCATGGGATGGAAAACCATTGATTACACAGTTTCTAGTTTATATTATTATTATTTGCATGGTGATAGACCCTCTTAGAAACTAAAATCTAAAGGATGTCCTGGATCTTCTAATCTGAGGCATTCAAGTTCCAAACTGAGCATAACATAAAATCTACTCATTCCAACAACCATTTAAGTTTTATCCATCTTTTACCTGCTCTCTTCTGAACTGAAATGATACATAGATACACTCAAATACACCACCCATAACATTTATTACTATTAACACTCCTGCATTGCTTCTCCATTGAGGTTACTGTTCTTTGGCTTGGCAATGCTCCTTCAACCACTGTGGCAACCGCATTAAAAACTGAAATAAGACCAAGCAACTTTACTGCAACAGCAATGCATGAAACCATCCCCAACAATTGCTATTCATAATAATATCATTAAAGGTACCGCTTTTATGCAATCCAAAATGGCTGCAATGCACCGCAGGGCTCCTTAATTTCTGTCTTTAAGAGTTAATTATTCTGATTTGCAGCATTCCAATTCCATTACTTATTTGCTGCTGCTCCTCTACAGAGTTGTCATCATTTAATGACTTTCTCACCTTTAGCTTGGGACCACTGCAGGTAGTTCATGGATCCTTTATACACAACTCTATAATGTTGCCTTTAAACATGTACCACGAAAATCACATATCCCATAAACATTTGCAGATGTGTGTGTCATTTCCAAGGCCGAGGATGGATATTCTTCTGGTGAGTATCTGATGAACGTGGATGGATATTCAAGCGGTATACAAAGCAAAGCAATTCAGAAAATTACAGAGCAGTTTCGAAAATCTTGCGAATTTAAAAGGTTGACAGGGAACATAATTCCTTTTAGAACCTGATTCAGTGAGAAATTATGTGTGAATCTCTTGGGACAGTTTTGAATAACTTGAACTTCTTAGTGGTTGGTGAAATTTGTTGGCAATGCTTTATGCTAACTTGTTGTCTGCACTTGCACCATTTGCCTTTAAGAAGTGTGGATTGATAATCACTGCAATGGAGCAAAGTTACATTGGTTGGTGGGAAAGGAATTACCTGATTCGGTGAACATATAATTTCAATTAAACAGTGGTTAAACAATCGATTATGATAATCACTGCAATGGATGCTCCATTGCAAATTATTTTAACCTTCATTTTATAGATTTTATAGCTGATCTCTTTGATCGTATTGTCAGTATGTAATTGAAATTACTGTGTATGGTGCATTTTTTTCTATGTTTCTGCATGTTTAAGATTATAAAAGGAAGAATGATATACCATATCAATCATAAACCCGCTTTCAGTTGAAGCAAGAATATTTATGATCAACTGCTACTTCTGAAGTAAAAAAGTCAAAATGGTTGAATAGTGTATTACGTTACACAGTTGGTTTCACATTAATTTGATTGGATCCATGGGGTGCTTTGTCATTAAAAAAACAATTAAGAATGGATTTTATTATATTTTGACGATTCATATTTTATGTAATCCATGAATGACCTCACACGGACCAGGGAAAATGGATTGATGCTGGACTATTGTAACAAAGAAGCATCAAGTAATTAAACTAGAAAATCTGTGGTTACTATTGATATAACGTCATTTTATTATGGTTTTTGATTTAACATTGCACAATTTATATTGTGCGCACCAAAACACCAAAAATGACATCAAGAAACGTAGCATCCAATGTGCTGGTTTTATGAATCATAATGTAATCCATAATAACCTACAAGTGAATGGGTTGCATTACACTACTTTTTTATTAAAATGCCATCTTATTATGGTTTTTGATTTAGCATTACACTACTTTTTATTTCGTGCGCCAGAAACAACATCAAGAGAAAAACAGCACCCAACATACCGTAGTAAGAAGTTTATACGTTGTGGAATGATAGAGGCCTCCAACATGGTACAGATTTATCTTTCAGAATTCTGTGTGGAATGATGGCATAGATAAATGTGATATACAATGGAAATAAGCATATAGTTTAATAGAGACACAAGTGGTGTGCACAGGACAATATATTAAAAACAACATCCTCTGCCAAAAACTTCAAGAAAAATAGCATCCAACATACCATAGCAGCATATTAACGAGTTTATATGTTACATCAGTGATAAAATAGTACATCTTTGAAGAGAGACATTAGAAATATGTACAAAACGATATACCTAAAATACAATAACCATACAAATATTTTACACAAGCATTGAATTATGGTTACCACTGCTCCAATTAAATGAAGCTTCTTTTGCTACAACTCATTCGCATCTAACAGATTCAATACATATTATGATTCTGCTTATGTTTTCAGGGTTTCTATTCATAAAGCACATCCATACGTAATGCTCTGCACTTGCCTTGAAGACTGCTCATCTTTATAACTCAAAAAATTTCCTATCTTATTTCACAAAATAACAGATAGGTGAATATAACTTTTATTTTGGCAGAGCAGTTGAACATTCAAATTTATTTAATTTAGTGGGTAATGATAGTGTAAAATTAGGTCAGAAATAGGTAATGACATGAAGGAACTATGTAACTGCAATAAAGGTTATGAACATATTTCAACTATCTATAGGCTCTATTATTTGAAGACATAAATGCAATGCCCCTCTTTTCATTTTTGGTGCTTACAATGTTTTTCAACGTGGTATTAGAGTAGATTGTGGGGCCTCTGCACAAGACATGACTCTGTGTTTGGACAGAGAAGGAAGCCTTTTCTGTTCTTTCTTACCTAGATTAGAATTCTGATTTAAGAGTTGACAATTTGTATGTTTTGGCCTCATCAATAGCTAATCCGATCCATTGTTTATCTCACTTGAGCATGAGCCTTTTCACAGGTTATCATGTATTTTCTTATTATATGACACATACAAATTTATGATGCATTTTCATGCTTCTTTTGAGTGTGTAGTCTTACCCCTTTGGAAAACATTTCATGAAGAACCAGCAAGATCAGGGAAGATTGCCATTGAAGGTAAACAAACTATTACCATTTGGTTGCTGTTTCCCCACTTCTAGGAAAAACAAGTAAATTGACATGTTGAAAGGAAATAAGTGGACTCTTTGAGCTGAGTGAGTAGTCTCTATGTATGAAATGTATTCTTGCAGAAATTTATTCTAACGAAGTTGTGGATCATTAATGCTATTCCATGATAATGTGAGCATCCATGCACTGAGAGTGTAGCGTAATTATGCATGGAGGTTGATTAACCTACAAGAAATAAGAGGTCTAACATGAATGTTACTAAAGTTCAGTTGTGACGGTTGTCTCAACCAAATGTCGAAGAATGGTTATCATCAGACGACCAGAGGTTTGCAAACATGCTTGAACCTGGCTATAAAACAGTTGTCCTTAAAGAAACAAAAAGAGAATTAATACTTACATGTTCCAAGTGATCAACATTCTAAGTTTATATGTAGGTGTTAAGGATTCCAACTTCGTGTCAAGCAACAAGTTGAAGGAAATAAATATGTGGTGAGTGCATATAGTATGGAAAGCAAGGAAAAGAAAGGATACATTACCTAGAATTGCTTGTGTGTTGCAAACCCTACTCAACAAAAATGCTTCAAATGAAGGAAATCAGATTGCTTGTGCAGATAGTTGTGTTGTTTTATGGAGCAGCTGCAAGTATGTGGATGGAATTAACAAGTGTAGATAACAAGGTAACTATGAGCCTTTGGTACCCTCCAAGTATTAATAGGCAATCATGAATGATGCTTGAAGAAGATTGTGCATACATATTATTAAGCTGAGGAGTTATAATTCCATGTCCAATAGTAGTCTAGTCAAGTTTGAAAAATATTAAATGGACATAATTAAAACCAATCAAACATTCACATATCCATATGCACTGAAAGCAATGATCCACACATTTGCCAACTTGTGGATGGCCTTCAGAATCACCAGTAGGTTAAGAATAATTAGTTCACCTCAAATATAATGTACATAATTGGACACATGAATTCAGTTATAACATGATTGGACATCTAAGGTGAATGATATTACAAAACCAAAAAAAAGTACATTAACGAGTACTTTACTGAAAGAACCACGGTATGAGAATCCCAATAAAAATGACAACCATGGTGTATACACATAGTCGAGACCTATATTGATGCTGATCAATGTTTGCCAGTGGAATGAACGATGATCCTGAATCATCTCTGGCACCTGCATCTACACTTGAGATTGCTCCAACCATTAGATCAGTAGAGATTTTATGGATCTCCGCAACGTGCTTTATCGAAAAAGAATTAAATCGAGCACTCCAGATTTTTGCCTCTCTGTAGAGGGGCTTCAAATTGTCTGCGCGAACATTGTAGATGCCTTCCATGTGATTACAGATTAATTCTGAGTTTGTCAGCACTGTTATGTTATTCACCCCATTGTGTTTTGCCTCTTTTAAACCTGCAACAAGTGT
Source organism: Pinus tabuliformis (assembly GCA_031772625.1). Classification (NCBI taxonomy): domain Eukaryota; kingdom Viridiplantae; phylum Streptophyta; class Pinopsida; order Pinales; family Pinaceae; genus Pinus; species Pinus tabuliformis. The sequence continues at coordinate 975,814,531 of CM062810.1, forward strand.
AATGTAGTATGCTTCGTTATTGGTTGTCTTTCCCTGCACTTCCCATATTCTATAAATCACATGATTTTTTGCCCCATTGTGAAGGACAATTTTTAAAGATGCTGGACCCGGATTGGGGCGGCATGATACTTCAATGCACAGTGTCCACTTTTCCACCATTCCGTGGGCTTAGAAGCACTGCATAGTGACAACAACAAAATAGATTCATGTTAGAATACTTTAACATGACAAAATATCCTGATTGAAATTGATTATTTTTATGCTACCTCAAGTCTGAATGCACATCCTTGAAAAATAACAGAAAATCAAATATCAGTGATAAGACTTTGGGCATATAGAACAAACTTTAACTCGAATGTGTTTAATTTTATATATGGATGGAGAAATCCTATGGGGCAGGAACTTGCCACTTTGTATGTTGGGATGAATGCATGTTAAATGTATAAATGCCAGTATTCTTCACATAATGTAAAAGCAAGGAAGGTTTCTTAATGACCAAAGCCTGCATATATCAAAATAACCAGATATATCAGTACGTGACCTAAGGAATGTAATCTGAACTTGTTATATGCCAGATTTGGCCACAGAATGTTATAAGCCAAGGTAGATGTTTATAGAATTTTGGATTGATGGCTTGTGAGAGATTATTAATTCACATCCCAATAAATATTAACTCTAAAGAATTAAAATTTAAAAAAAAAATGAAAATTATTTTGTTTAAGATGAGATTTTGAAGATGGCATTTCGACTATTTTTATTAATGTGTTATGTGAGCACTGCTGATAATACAGAAAGTGATCTCACTTTTACTATCAATATTATTACTGTATATTTGGAAGGTTATGATTTCATATTACTATGGTTTCGAATTGCAGTACACATTTTGCTTCTTATTCTGTTTGGATTCTTTTTAACTGCAAAATCCCTTCTGGATCTGTAAATTTTTGGCTAAACATTTCTTTTGAATCAAGAAAACACAGTAGATAAAATATATAAGCCGGAAGTCGAAGAGAATTCTGAAATTAAATTTTCGAATTTCTGTACACTGCCAGAAGAAAAGAAACCATGCATTGCAATCCTCGGCATGTTAATAAAGGCATTTGGCCGCCGAGGCTGCAGCATTTTAATTCCTGTGCATTTACTCTGCAAGAAACTGTAAATCCGTAAACCTATACTGCATACCTACCAAAGTTTATGTGTATGAACCAGCCTGCTGAGGGGAAGATGTATGTCCTCGGTTGAACAGAGCTTCAGTCCGGCGGGTTGCAGCGCTTCAGTCCGGCGGGTTGCGGGTTGCAGAGCACAGTGATTGCGGGTTGCAGCGCTTCAGTCCGGCGGGTTGTGGGTTGCAGAGCACAGTGGTTCTGGGTTGCAGAGTTTCGGCTGGGTCACGATTTCGTTCTGGCGCGCGAAATGCAGTTTTGGAATTATGTTATTATGTTTTGGGCCGTATGGTGGGTCCCGCACCGGCTGCCGGAAAGGTCTCCGTGGTCGCCCGCCGGAGTTTATGATGTGCCTCCATGACATACATAGCTGGCCAGCCTACATAGGGGCATTTAATACCCAATGTATGGCTGGTTAGCTCTTGCCCTATTTCTTGTTTGTACTCTAAAGTCGATTCTGGCATTATCCTTTCCTTTCCTGTTGGTTACAGTTATTCTCAGATTACTTGAGGGTGTTCTTTGAGATTATATTATCGCTCACATAGTTTGTATGCCTGTTATTTTCTCGTTGGGTATTGTGTGTTACTCTTGCATTAATTTGAAGTATTTATTATGAAGGGCATTCACTATGTGAAATATTTGTTATTTGTCTAATTATGATTAATTAGCTTGTATAGCCAAATTTATGCACTAGTTACCTAGAGGTTACCTCGAAAGGGCCTCCTTCGTTTCCTTGTCCATTTGAATATCTAAGCAGTTTCATATTTGCTTTCAAAGCATCTTCAGTAATAATCAAAATTAGCAAAATTCTATTTTAATTTATGTCATTATTCCTTTAAACATTATGCACAATAAGTAGTTGAGTTCATGATCCATTTCTTATACAATGTCTTTAATGAAACAATATCTCTAAATTGAGAACATAATTCTGTTTTCTATACATTGTTCACATACATGCACATTTAATCAAACAATACCATATTAAGTTGTGTTCAAGTACTTATCTATTTTCCTTTATTTAGACAACTTCCTCTTTGTTGGAAGATCTCACCACCCAGTCATGAGTCTGGCAATGACGTCCAACCTCTCCCCCGAGCTCTTCCCCTCCAGACAATGATAGCACAAAATAGATTGAGTCACTTTGAACATCAAGACTATCGGTCCAGTTCTGAGTTTCACCCTTTTCGGGTTGTCTCCAAGACTTCCACTGGTTTGTTTCACCCAACGCAAGAAGTTCCTGGGTTATTTGGCAACATCCTCCCTCATCCTTGATCCTCTCAAGTTTCTCAATCAGTTCCATTTTCTTCCTTGATTTTCCAACACCCTAATCAGTTCCATTTTCTTCCTTGATTCTCCAACACCCTTGCCTTCTTTGAATCCTGTTTTTTGAAAGAAAAGAATGTGTAACTATCCATAAGTGTCTCCAAAGGTTTTATTTAACTAATTTCTTTTCTTGAAATACATTTTATTTCTGTGAAGCATTATTTATGGAAATTACTTTGGCTACCTCAACCATGAGTCTCCAAGATTTCCGCTAGAACACACCATTGTAAAAGTAAAATAGTAAAATAGTAAAAATAACTCAACCATGTAGTTTGGGGGTGTTACAATGAGCTTCTAGGCTAATAATAATAATGAGGAGGAGGAGTAATTAATTTTATGATTTTTTTAATCTTAGCAATAAGTATTTTATGATTTTTTTTAACCTTAGCAATAGGGAATGTTTCTTGAAATAAATTCTTTTTATAATTGTTGAATTGAGGCTTCTGTGATCCATATATTTATTTTTAAATATATATATATATATATATATATATATATATATATATATATATATATAATACCATTAGTTTCTTGTTATTATAAATAATACCAATAATAATAACTTAATAACCATTTAGAATCCACTTTATATATATATATATATAAGGTGATGTCATGTGTCCCTTTGACTTATTATAACTAAACTTCCAAAATTATTATATTAAATTAACTTATTTTTATGCCTCTGGTCATGCTAACTGATCCCCAGTCAAATTTAGTCGTTGGTCAATATAGCTGTTGTCTAGTCAAGAATTATAACTGTTGGAGGTTTTGCTCTGTCTATTTAACATGCATAGCTTGATCTGATTCTTCAACTTGTCCCGAGGATGAACCACACTCATTGGTTCGAAACGCGTCGACAAATGAAATATCATGTGATTTACGCCGAAAAATCTTTTTATAATTATTAATAATAATAGTGATTCACAATAAAATTATAATTTGTTAGTTTTATGATTTTTTTAATCTTAGCAATATATATCATGATGTAAGTGTCTTGCCTACTATGGATTTATGTTTGTGGATGTTTACCAACAATTTAATTTATGTGGTTGCCTTAGTATTTATGTGAGTTTCACATATTTTAGCTTTATATTGATTTTTTTAGGCCCATAGGTGTGTATATTTTGGAATAAGCTTCCATAATTTTAATTTAATTATAAAAAATATATTAGGTTGATGATAGATATTTCACCTCCACGAAATATTCTAAATAAAGTATTCTTTGTAGTATTCACAAATCAAAGGTTGAGATTTATTTGAAAAATAGTTATGCTCTTTTTGTCATTTTAATTATGGTTGTTCGGGCATGTGGTATTGATAAGCCATGGTACTTGCCAACAAAACCTCCCTACAAGATTAAAATTCTTAATGGTTAAGTGGGGTCTTATTAATAATAATAGTGATTCAAAATAAAATTATAATTTGTTAGTTTTATGATTTTTTTTTAATCTTAGCAATATGTATCATGATGTAAGTGTCTTGCCTACTATAGATTTATGTTTGTGGATGTTTACCAACCATTTAATTTATGTGGTTGCCTTAGTATTTATGTGAGTTTCACATATTTTAGCTTTATATTGATTTTTTTAGGCCCATAGGTGTATCTATTTTGGAATAAGCTTCCATAATTTTAATTTAATTATAAAAAATATATTAGGTTGATGATAGAGATTTCACCTCCACGAAATATTCTAAATAAAGTATTCTTTGTAGTATTCACAAATCAAAGGTTGAGATTTATTTGAAAAATAGTTATGCTCTTTTTGTCATTTTAATTATGGTTTTTCGGGCATGTGGTATTGATAAGCCATGGTACTTGCCAACAAACCTCCCTACAAGATTAAAATTCTTAATGGTTAAGTGGGGTCTTATTAATAATAGTGATTCAAAATAAAATTATAATTTGTTAGTTTTATGATTTTTTTTAATCTTAGCAATATGTATCATGATGTAAGTGTCTTGCCTACTATGGATTTATGTTTGTGGATGTTTACCAACCATTTAATTTAAGTGGTTGTCTTAGTATTTATGTGAGTTTCACATATTTTAGCTTTATATTGATTTTTGTAGGCCCATAGGTGTGTCTATTTTGGAATAAGCTTCCATAATTTTAATTTAATTATAAAAAAATATTAGGTTGATGATAGAGATTTCACCTCCACGAAATATTCTAAATAAAGTATTCTTTGTAGTATTCACAAATCGATGGTTGAGATTTATTTGAAAAATAATTATGCTCTTTTTGTCATTTTAGTTATGGTTTTCGGGCATGTGGTATTGATAAGCCATGGTACTTGCCAACAAAACCTCCCTACAAGATTAAAATTCTTAATGGTTAAGTGGGGTCAATCTCCATGGTTAATAACTTTGTTATATATATTTTTAATATATATATGTTTAGCTTATAAATAGATTTCTTTAATAATAATAATAATTAAAAAAAATTATAATTTGATTAATTTTTATGAATTTTAATTTTTTATATATATATATATATATATATATATATATATATATATATATATATAATTTATGAAATAAGTATTTTGATATTTATTATGGATTAAAGTTTATTCAAATTTACCTACTATTTAATTTATATAATTATAAGAATTTTAGACTATTTCTATAAAATATTTAAATCTTAAATATTTATATATTTTAACTTGATTTTAATAAAAAACAAATTTTATTTTTTATTTTATTTCTTTTAAATTATATTTATATATGTAAGCTTGATTTTAATTATATATATATATATATATATATATATGATATTCATAAATTATATAAAGTAAAACAATAAATTATTAAAATAAAAATATAATTTTAATAAATTTTATACTCAATTTTAATAAAAATACTATCTATGATGAAAACAAATCGTCAAGAAGCAAAACATTAACTTTCTACTTTGTTTCATGATTTAGTGTAACAACGAGATCTATTAACTTTTTTATCCTTTTTCTAAAGAAATTGAATAGATATAATTCATAGGCTTTATACTTTAAATTTAATAGAAAATTTTAATGTTTAAGGAAAAAATAATTTTAACATATATTATTAATAATTTTGTTTTTAAGTTCATAAAATCATGATGCTTGGTGTATTAGTAATTAATTTTGTTTTTAAGTTCCTAAAATCATCATGTTTAGTGTATTAGTGATTTACTCATTTTAAGTATGTTTATTGATAGGTGATCTTAATTTGCTTAGTGGAAAATTAAATAATTTTGACCATCTATTTATAGAATAATTTGTCAAAAACTTCAAAAGTATTAACAACTAAAGCATAATTAAAGTATCTACTACATTATAAAAAACAAAAAGCTCTCAACAAACATTCCAAAAGCTAAGAATCATAGGAGGTGACAAACATCATATCCTTGGCACTAGATCTTGAAGGAGTTGATGTAGCAATAATGCATGGAATGTGGCACTCAATATGAGCCAACCAAGCGACCATTCACTCGAGACAGACCCGTTGATTTCTCTGGACACACTTGACATCCTCAGACTTGTAAATACATTATATATTTCTTCCTACTTCCTAGTAAGGACGCTGCCCAACAGGATTTTCATTTGTCAATACAATGACATGCATTAAAATACTTCCTTTTCCTTCCCTTGGCATGAGCAGGGTCAGGAACCACTACCCAATTTCGTCCATTATCTCTGAATCTGAGAAGGCCCGCCTATCTCTAGTTTTCATGGTTTCCAATTGCTGAATTTCATTACGAGTTTCTGGGGGATGGTCAAATGGAAGGTCTCAACAACCTCCTGGGCCTGATGTTGGGCTCGGTTTTGGCCTTGTGGGCCATGACCTCCCCCCCATGCCTACTTCTCAAATGTCAATGTTGCATGTTGTCAACCAAACGCATCCTTCTAATGTCAATGCAGAACTAGCCAGAAGTAGGAAATTGAAAGTAGAGGTAAGGCAACATTATAGTGGTCGACCAAGCTAGGGTGATGTAACCCAAAAGGGCTAGACCCGACTCCAAAGAGGGAAAAAATAGTCATAAAAAATAAAACAACACTGGTGCATGCAAGACCTGGAAATAGTGAAAGGATAACACCTGCAACGTAGGGATATAGTCCCACTACCACAACTATGCCAACGAGATAGCAACCAAGCGCATACAAGAAACCAACACTAAAAGAAAACACCTGTATCCAAGCATAATATGAGCAATTGAATTATAAATACAGGAAAGCTTCAAAATTACCCAAGATGTCATGGCCTAGGTGTATCGAGGGAAGATTGTTGGTGAGGGTCCTTGCATACCAATTCCCTTTAAAGCAATCAAAATGTGGTGGTCTACAACTAGAAGATGGTATGGATACCTAACAAACTTCCTTAGCCTTGAGCTGCATAGAACTAACTCCCACTTTTCCTTTACACAACTTCTAAATAGTTTCACTATGATAACCTTTCCCTTTAGAGTTGCTTTTAGGGATGCCAAATGATTCTATTACCATATTATTTTTAAATAGTCGCCTCTAGCTAACTCAAAGTTCGCTCAAAAGGAAGGCTAGGCCTCATTTCCAGTGGCTTCAAGATTTTCCTCGTGAAAATGGCTCTTAGATGGAACTGTCGCCCCCATTCGTCCTTCGATTTCCGCATAACATGGTTCATGCAATGTTGTATACTTGCATGCTTCTGCACACAAAAGTGTGGCCACACCACCCCCTTCATTTAATGAAATCCCCTCCGCAAGGTGGTTGGCATAACCCCCAATTCCATCAATTGCCTCGATACGCACCCCCATCAGGAATATTAATAATTTAAATAATGTGATTTTATTGAATAATGATAATATTTTTTTTTTGAAGGGTAAATTGTATCTCCTTCAAAAATGGGGATTACATGATAAACTGAAAAGTCAAGTTAATCTCTCACTAGGGAGATTAGACCAAATACAAAAATTGACTCTTTGTAGGGATGTGAGAGTTAACAGAGTACTTGGAGATACAAAATTGAACATACAAAAACTGAGAATATGGCCTAAGCGAGAATGTAGAAAACCAACAATTACAAAGGGTTTGAGTATGTGACAATGACTTGGATGGGCTCTTTGTTATCTTCAAAGGTACCGAGATGTTTTTTAATACTCTCCGTCCTTCAATATAAGTCTTTCATATGTTGATGCATATGCTCAAGGGAAAAGGGAACATTCGCTTGGTGCTTATGCCAGTTCAGGAGAGTGTGCCCCAGTAGAACTTTCATGTGCCAATAAAGATCAACTATGTGCATATACTGATTAAAGCGACCTCTCGTATGCCCTATGTCCAAAATCCAATCTACCCACTCAATGAGTACCTCTGAATCTAAGAGGGGAATTCTATGAGTGGAAGCTTCTCCATCAACACGGGTGATCTCTTCTTGAATGGGTCTCCACATGAGGTCACAAAAACAAGAGGAAACATCCTCCTGTCAATGATGCATGATGATTATGAAAGCGAGAGGTGGCACCCCTATGAACTCGTGCTTGCTAGCGAGGCATGGAAGAAAAATTTAGAGAATAGGTAAGGCTTGATTAAAGAACATAATAGACATAAGGATTCAAAGAACTGCAATGAACGCCATGTAAGTCGAGCACCAGATAGAGAATCACCACAACAAAAGGGACCTCCAATGAGATATACAAGTTGTGTTAGCACAAAGGGAGGGGGAAGATAAAAGGCATACCCAAACAAGAAATGTATTAGAATAACCTAAGGTGGGAGCACGCACTGAGCTACCTTAAAATACAATGCATGCAATAAGATGGAGCGTGATGAGGGAAGAAGGAGAGGATGTGTAGCTGAGAAGCATGGGAGCCAGGGGATAAGAGAGAGGGGAGGGGACCAAACATAAAGACGAAGCCAGATGAAAACTAAGGGGGAGTCGCCTGATGGAAACAACCAAGAACAAGGGGGGAAGAAATGAAAAGAGGAAGGCTCAAGCACCATAGTAAAAGACAAGTTGACCAACTTGTAGGAGAGCAAAGAATGCAAACTGATAGCAATTCCACATAGAATACCAAGATTACTAGTTTTAATGCATTGCCATCGAGAAGAGAGTGAAACAAATCCCTTGGATTGAGGAATCATCAAATTAGAAAGCATATTTTTTATAGTCGAACTCCTGTTAGGGCATAAATGTAGATAACACCATGCTAAGTCTATCTTAGTCCTTGTAGGCTCCAAACTTGTGTGCCCCTACTTTTACTTGCCTCATCAACAAACTTGAAATGCGGATGTGGGCTTAGAGCCATTGATGAAGTCCTTTTTTGCATTAGAACCACATGAGTGGGAATTTGACTAACATACAAACATAATGGCAACCGACTTGTTTCTGAATTCATTACAACCATGACGTGGTTGGCCAGATTGAAGGCCCCAGAGCCATAACTTCTTTAAAAACATTTCTTGATTCTTTGACCAACTGAAAAGACAACAACCCACCCCTTCTATCTCGATCATCACCCATCCTGAAAATAATAATTTATTTTAATTAAATTTATTTAATAATTATTATTTTCTTCATTACTCAACTATTAAATTATAATAAATTTTATTGGCTTAAATATAAATAAATCCTTAAACTCACACTTTAATTGATTTCAGTAGATATTCAATATTACATTCACTTGATAAAAAATACTTAGAATACCATATTTTAAAAGGGACAAAATATTAACCCTTTTTCATGTTTCGTGGTTGAAACGAGCTTTTTTGAAAATAAAATAATTTGCCTTATAAAATGCTCTGTTGAGATGAGTGTTGTAGTGGCCAGATTTTTTGACACGTTTGTTTATTTATTTATTTATGGTATATTTAGATCCACACGGCTCCCAACACTAGGGTCTCAAGGATAATGACTAGTGGTTATGAAATCGAATTTGAAAATGACATGTATGCTTTGACATATGGAAAAAATGATTTATATATTTAAATTAAATACATGTATCATAAAATTATTATTAAAAATGAAGTTATGAAACTGAATATAAAAAAATTAATATAGCTGGGAATAGGAAAATGATATCTGCATTTAAATTAAGATAAGGTTGAGATAAGTATAGTATAACAACCTTTGACTTAACTCAAACGAAAGAGTTTAAAATGGGAAAGCTCTATTTCTAACCCTATTGCATAATAAATATTGACATCACCGTGCGATATGTTATATCATGTTATATCAATCCATGTCAAATCGCATTTACTATGCAATAGGGTTGGAAATAGAAAAATGTAGTGTAGCAACCTTTGATTAAACTCAACTCAAGTGAAGGAGGTGAGTAATCCCCACGGGACTCAACTAAGGAAGTAGAGAAGTAAAGCAATCCTACGGCCACCAACTTAACAAAGATGGCGAATAAAAGATAGAGAAGAACAAATAAAGCGCCAATAAAATATATCCCTTGCACGTTCTACCACCGCCCTATCGACATTCTTGTGATCATGTGCTACGGCAGCAGGTCACGAGTTCGAATCCTCGCGACGTCGCATCACGTTCTCGCCAGACCCACGTCATTCATGACCTTGATTCACCGTATGCCGGAGCCGGTCTTATGACCACCAGTTAAAACACCGGCGCCGATCTTATGACCATCAGGTAAAACCGCGGGCAACGGAGCCTGCGTCGGAATCGGAAATTGTGTTTGGCTTTGTTGTAATTTAGTGAAATTTGGTGATAAAATATTGTAATTGATGACGGAATTTGTAAAATGGTTGAATATATATATACAATCACCGTATAAATATTTTAGATTTCTGAATCGTCGCAATTTTTTTTAGATCGTGGACGACGATCAATTAACGTGGCTTATCTCATTGTCTTGAAGATGGCTCGAAAGTGTTAGGTAATCTAAACAAATATTAATTGGTTCGAAATATGTTAGTGATTTAAAAGATTTATGTGATGATTTTGAAAACAATTTCTGAATAACTTTATTCATAAAAATCTCAATTCAAAAATTATATATATATATTTTCGGATTTGATAATAAGAAAGATTATTTAATATTATTTTTTTTTATAGGGTAGGAAAACCTATCATATCTTAGTTATCAAACTAGCAGTGAGGACAACTATTTCTAGCTACTATCGGTGAATGTAGGCTGACTCATCACTGTTATTCAAGGAAAACCACGCCACCTGGAATAACCCGCTATAACCCGATGGTGGTCCGTAAGGGGCAGGCTTTCACTCCTAATAGATGCCTCTGGGTCTTGGGTTGTTAACCTGTTTCTTAGTAGATGCATTTGGGTCTTGGGCCACTGACTCATCACCGTTATTCAAGGAAAACCACGCCACCTAGAATAACCCGCTATAACCCGATGGTGGTCCGTAAGGGGCAGGGTTTCACTCCTAGTAGATGCCTCTGGGTCTTGGCCTGTTAACTTGTTTCCTAGTAGATGCCTTTGGGTCTTGGGGTATTACCATGTGTCCTATTAGATGCCTATGGGTTTTGGGATGTTACTGTGTTTCCTTATGTCTGAAGAAGACGAGCTCTTAGCCAAATAGAAAGAGTTTTAAGACATATTCCAGACTCAACCACTTATTCACTATTTAATTTGATTTAAAAATTATTTATTAAACTTAATTTAAATATAAATAAAAAAATGGTAACCTTTGGATGACATATTTTGTTGTATAACTTTTTTGGTAAAATTAGTATATAATTATATTAGAATAAAAAACATGGATATATATCAATGCTTGCGTTATCTTTGAGAAACCATGTTAGTAATATAAATACAAATTTTCCAAATTGTTTATATTAGAGAGTTTCATAATAAAAAAATTAAATAGAGTATTGCATAGAAAAGAAGAGATAAACTAAATAATATAAAAATAATATTAAAAATTAAAATGTCACTGCATGTAAGTGTTTTACCTATCCTCATTTTGTATGGGTGTCTTTGGAGCTCAGTGGTTGTGGGGTTGGGGCTCTCTAAGTTCCGAGCTTGGTGAAGAATCAAATCTTGGTGTTTGAGGTAGCTCTTGTGATGATTTGAATTTGCTCCTCGAGTATAGTCGTTGGATCTTTGCTTCTCCACTATTTAGCGAGGGCTTATAAATTGATGTATTGCAACTCCATTTTCCTCTAGGTATCTTCTCCCATTTCCTCATCTTCTTGGTTGACCTTGCTTGTCATTATTTCCTTTGTGTTTTCCATTTGGTGTTGAGTTGCAACTCATTTTCTGTCATTTTCAACCTCTTCTCTCCACCTACTATTTTGTCATATGTTATTTGTTGAAGGACAATATACCTATTTTTGTTGTTGTCCACTGTCAAGGTGGAGTTTCCTTTCGTTTTCAATCTCTTCTCTCCACTTGTTATTTCGTCATATGTTAGTTGTTGAAGGACAATGTACCTATTTTTGTTGTTGTCAATTGTCAAGGTGGAGTTCCAAGAGCCCTTTTTGGCTATTTTCCATCTCTTAGTTATTTGGGAAAATCAATTTTGAACCAAAGTTTCATTTTCCTCCGTCGCTTGCTAAACTTGGTTGATAGGGAAATCCTTGAATATATGACTATATTCATGACATTTGGGACAACTAAATGAGATTTGCTTGTAATCTATTCGGCACTCTCATAGTTCATCTTCACTACTCAGCCAATGGGGGTTGGTTGGAAGGGGTTTGGATATGTCTAGGTAAGCACAGAGGCACACATAAGAAGTGTAATGCCACTGCTCAGTGGTGTTCGAGATCATGACAAAATGCCCAATGGCATTGCGAATACTCTCTAGGATTTTTGGACCCCAAAATTCCTAGGGAAAAGAATAAAGACCAATCTAGGCAGGAGCTAAAGACAAGTCATCTTTGTTCGAATTGAATCTTTGAACCCAAGGCTTCATGAAAAGGCCAACAAAATTCATGAAATAAGCCCCGCTTGGAAGATTCAATTTATGCCTTCTTGTTGAATATGGCTCATAATTTTTTTTTGGAGTCTAAGTACTCAAATTCTTCCAAATCGTAAATCTAGGTAGTCAAATTCTTCAGAATCTACTTGAGTAGAGTTTGTTGCAAAGATCACATACCCACAAATTTGTAGATAACAACCTTCTCTGCATATATTGAACTTTTGCACATTTTTTCCTTTTTAGGATTTCCCGCAAAGGCTTTTTTGATGCCTATGGAAGACAAGATCCGTTTTCCTTTTAGATTATTCACTATTGGAATCGTGGCCGTTATGGTTGCTTTAGTGTTTCTTGAAGGGATTAAGCATTTGTCCTCGAAGTTGAAGGGCCATTAAAGATAGTGGGATTGCTGGATGTACAACGTTTTGGTTCATCCTTTTTGCGAGTATATTTCTGAAAAAAGGGACTACCTCCTCCCCTATAGGGTGCCATTGAAGATCAATCACAAAGCTCCTAAAAACAATAATCTAATTTATTTAAATTATATTTTTAAATATTAAAATAAATTTAATATTTTAAAAAGTTCTCATAAAAGTGAAAATGTAATTTTCCTCAAAAAGAAATTAACCAAAAACTTTCGAAAACACGGAAAGAATATCTTCCGTCCTGAAAATCCTTGTCAATACCACCAAATCATCATTATCGACTCCCGTCCTGAATCCAATCCTTTCAAACCAAAATATTACCTGCAGGCCTAAACCCAACTCTTAACCCCATATATTCCATGTCAAAATTTGCAAAATTACAGAATATTCCCAATAAAACGCTGTTTAACTGTACGATTAGAATATTCCGTGGAGGGCGGAAGTCGACCGAGGGAAACCGGTTTAACCCGTCGACTGGACGTCAGGCTTTCACGTGAAGATGTCAAACTTTAAAGAGAGGATCCTGAAACCGCTATGACTAGCGGTTGTTTTTTTGACGGCGGTTTATGGTTTGCTTTATTTTCAGTGGCACTTTGTTCTCTCTCGTCATTCTATGTGGGTGGCGATGGCGATGAATAGCGACGGGCGTTTCGTTTTTGGTAAGGGATAACCCACAGTGGGAAGCGGGTATTGATCAGAAATGGAGCCTGATAGCGGTTTTTCCTGTAACTCCAACGAGAAGAACAAAACCTTCGTTCTTTGTGGAGGAGAAACTGCAATGACGATGGGGACTAACTGAACGAAGAGCTTTTCAATATGTGGGTGTCTTTTTTCTTTTGCTTTTTAATGTTGTTTCAGATCCAGAACAGATTTTTCTGATTATTTATGGTGGAAAATAGAGTTTGGGTTTGAAAATAGTGTAGGTTGGATGGATCTGAATTTGATTAAGGATTCAGTTTGGCTCCAAAATGGTGAAGGATGGAGCTCTGTGCATGAAAATGGAGCAACAGTGTTTTCAGCTGGGGAACTGAGTTTTAAAAATGGTTTTTGGGAGTTGCAATCAGGTGAGATTTTTTTTTGGGGGGGATAGAACTGGGATTGATTAAACCAGGTATTCACTTAATCGGCTGGAAGGGATTGTGTGTCTTGGATAGTGAACTGATGGGTGTTTTTGGGTAGTAAAGTGATGGATGTTTTAGTGTTGGTTTAGACTTGATTTGAACTTTTTTTTTTTATCAGAAGTGGTTCCATGATGAGTTCCCTGAGCAGGCTGGGAATTGGCTTGAGTGTTGTGTTTGGGTGTTTTCTTCTAGCCCTTGTTGCAGAACTGTATTATGTGTTTTGGTGGAGGAGGAGATTGAACTCAGGATCGGCAATGAATGGTGAAGTGGAGGATGAGTACAGCAGTCCATCCAGAGAGCTCTTTTTCTTGCTCTGCTGGAAGAAGCAGGCCGCTTCTTCTATGAGAGCGTTAAATCTCCGTCACCATCTGAGGGATGCTAATGTTATTACTAATGGCAGTGAAGCTGCCAGTCGTCTACATCATCGGCAAAATGATGGTCTGGTTGTAGCTCAGAGGTCCCCAGATCAATCCCCCATCAGAACAGACTTTATGACCAAGTTTTTCCCTGCAGAGGGCATGGATAGTGAGCTCATGAGGTTACATGGCCTGTTGGGTCCCCCTAGGATTCTGTTTACAATTAAGGAGGAGACCAAGGAAGATCTGGATTCTGAGGATGGGAGATCCAGGAAGAGCAGAAGAGAGTCTAGAAGTAGGAGTCTGAGTGACCTGCTGGCTCATATTGGTGGTGGCTCAGGTACTATTACTCCCATTAATAATACTCCATTTGTTACGCCTCCTTCATCACCACCATTCTGCACTCCAATGGCAACCCCTCCCTTGACCCCTCTGACCCCTCTGCATAGCTCCCTCTTCCCCCACTTATCAGTCGTTCATAACAAACAGCAGCTTCGCCTCAGTCCTCTCATTGAGATCTCCAGGAGCTGCTCTTCCTCTTCCTCTTCATCAGCTTCGTCTTCATTGCCATCTTCTTTTCCGTCATCTTTCGCCTCTTCTGCCTCACATTCCCCTCTCATTTCCCCTCCTTGCACAACTTTGCATCTTGCGCCCAACAAGGAGAATGGCACACTGCACCCCCTTAATCAAGAAGGGCACCTAGAACATCAATACCCGATCAAAGAAGAGCGATACCCAAATGCTAACCCGGCCTTTTCTCCTCCCCCGAAGTTCAAGTTCTTGAGAGATGCTGATGAGAAAGTAGTAAACAGCACAGCCATGAGCTTGAAGCAGCAGCAGCATCAGTTAGAGCCACCCGTGCCATCTTCCCCTTCTAGTTGTTCTGCGGTCTCTAGTGATGAAGATGGGTCCTTTATAACCATTATTGTCGGTGATTCTAATTCTTCCCCCTGTTCTCTGGTTCATCATCCTTCTCCGGTTTCGACTCCGAATCCCATATTACATATGATGCCCCTGTCTCCCTCTTCACCAAGCGAATCGCCCATTCTCTTGCCTCTAACAAGGATAGTTTCTAGGAACAACCCCTCTGACTCAAAACACTAGTGGTTGTTCACAACCTTCTCAGTGGTTTGTCCCAGCACATAGCAGCAGACGAGAGGAGGACAATGCTGTTAAAGCCTACTAGAATTAAAACCTGGCAACAGGTCTCTACATGTTTATAAGTTTTACACAGATTGATTTTCTTACTCGGATGGATTTGATTTGAGGGAGTGGATGTCTGGTTTCCTTGATTGAACTCCATGATGCTATGCAGCAGCTTACAGCTTTGTATCATTGTCAAAGTTGTGAAGCTTCATATTGGTGAATCAATTGGTCTTGTTCTTTCGCCACAGGAAATGATTGCAGTAACATCCCTTTTAGAAATGTAAGTATCAGGTTTTTCATTTAAAATTGATAAAGAAATGTCTTGTTCTGGCCTTGGATGGCACTAACAAGCTGATCCCATAGTTATTTATGTGGGCTCTTCATGATTTATTAGCAAGATCATTCTCCCTTCCACAGGAGAAAGAAAAAAATATAGAAAGGAGTGAAATGGTTCTTCCTTTTAAATCGGACTTACAACATCTGTTTTATAAGGAGCTTATCTCGGCCAAAACCCATCTAAATCTTCCTCTTCTTCACAGTGGGTCATGCCTATTTCTCTTGTTCGTATAGAATCTCAAACAGTTTGTATGAATTTGTTGCAGCATTAACATTTTACTGTAGGGAATCTGATGCAGTTTAGTCTGCATTATTGCATTGACTGGTGCCTGACAATGGATGTATTTATATCAAACTATATATGCCGACTTGATTGAGGCATAAGAAACTTTATGGAGGAATTTTTCTGAAGCCTGTGTTTGCACTGTGCAGTTATTGTTTATCCATAAGGATCTATTTCGAAGTATAAGTTTCATGTCGTCCTATTCAGTGTTGATGAATGCTACTTAAATGGCACTTTTGTCTAGCCAAGTTGTTAGTCAGAGTCCTGTGCGTAAGCAGGGTTATGAATTGACAGTCACCTTTGCTTATCAATTTAAAGTCTCTGCAATTTGTTGTGTCAATGTTGCTCTTCCATTATTTTTCTGGCATACTTGCATCTACATCAGGCCATAAATACTATTCAACTAATTTATATACATGAAAGAGTGTGTATAGAATCCATAACCAAAACTAATAGTTTTTGAAGGTTGCAGTAAGAGAATATATCTATAGGGGTTTGGAGAAGACTTTTGAATAAGAGAATTTAAGCTTTTATGGTCCTGTATCAAGCTAACACCTAAATTTTTTATTGTCATGGGTAGCCTTACGGTATTGTCCCTCAGTAAAGTTTAATCACCAAATTTGGGATGGATTGTTGTGGTCATTCTATCCCTGGAACACCAGAATCTCAAATCAACTTAAAAGGGCATAAAAATAAGACAAAGGTACCTTAATTTTTTATTATCATGGGGAGCCGTACAGTACTGTACCCCAGTAAAGTTTAACCTACCTAATTTGGGATGGATTGCTGTGGTCATTCTATCCCTGGAACACCAGAATCTCAAATCAATTTGAAAGGGCATAAAAATAAGAGAAAGGTGTACTGGCTGGTGATTGAGTGGCTTTGATTTGAAAGGGGTACTGATAACTTATTCGAAATAAACGGTCTTTATATTTTACTTTTAAATTCCTAACCCTAACTTCTGAACTACTGACTTGAAATGTGATGTGGATTTCACAGCTTTGTGCTCGAAGGGTGAAGTGAGGACATGATTGATTTTGTCTCAAGTAGAAATAACGCTCCAAATTTCAGATCGGTCTTAAAATATCAATCTTGTAATAAAAGTGTTTGTAATGCGTGTCAGGACATATAATAGTCTGGCCGTATAAGTAGGATCACGATGGCATCTTCTGTGAGTGGCTCAAATTAGATATGAAGTGATATTTATTTGTTTACCAAAAGTGAAAGCTTGAAAAAGCTTCTTCAGGATGGAGAATAATTACATAACTCACATTCAAAAGTGAAGCCACCAGTGCATCTGCTCTGAGATGATCAATAACCACCCCGTAATGCAACATTAAATGCAGTGAATTATAAGTTGTTTAATCTGAAACCCAATTAAGATACAATGACTTATAAGCCATCTCACTCAGCATTTAATGCTATGCTGCGGAGAGATTATTTTCAAATTAAAGTACTTATAAACAACTTAATACAACATTAATACCATACTTTAATATGACTATTTTCATATCCATACTTTAATATGACCATTTTCATATCCAACTTATAATCACCTCATGCAACATGGTGCTACATCAAACTACCCAAAACAGTAGTTGAATTCAACAATCAAAGAATATAATTCCCAAAAATGACCTCCAAATGCTATCAAAAGGGACATCCACATAATACAAATTTCAATTATTAGCTTACTTCCAAAATCAAGGTATATGATTCCCAAAATGGCATATAAATCCTATCAGCAGCGACAGCCATTGAAGCTAAACAGTCCACATAACATATAATAACTAAATGCTTAACATACAATTGGATTTGTATGAATTCATTTTCTTACACGTGTTGAGCATTCTTTGTTATATCAAATGTTATAGCAAAGTGTATAGAGGTCATTGGAATTGGAATTTAAGTGTAAGCATTTTGTGGCAAATTCATAGATGTTGTAGCAAAGTGTACAAAGGTCATTGAAATTGGAAACATTTCAAGGGAATAATTTTTATATATTTAATAATTTTTATTGTTATATATTTGATATTGGCAAGATTCAGGATCTAATCAGTATTTTTGGAAGACTGTTCTAAGTAAGACTTTACTATTCACCTCAATATTAAAATAAAAATACTCAATCATATCACAACTACTCCTATTCACCTCACTATTAAAATAAAAATATTTTCTATTGTCATACATTTTAGGGCAAAGGTACTCAGTTTGCATTACAATTACCCACAACGTATGTTTAAGTGCAACTTTTATAAATGGATTTGTTTGGGCGTTGAGTAAATTAAAATCTATCTTTGTGGGTCACCTAAATCTGGTGAAATAAAATTTTATGGTTTTCATTAATTCACTGTATGTTAAGTTACAGCCCTATGCCTAAATATGTAGACAAAAAAAAAGAGATGATTTTTAATTAGTTTTTATTCATCAACAGCTCCTTGACAAGATGGCTGTCTGGGTAAAACACATGCAGAATTATGGGTTTAATGATATAAAGTGCTGAAAGAAATGCATGATACCGATTTGGCACTCAATAGAAGCTCCAAGCGCATCTTTATCACAATGATGGATGAGTTCTTTACTCTGAAAGCATCATGAGGCGTTGAACTTCACTTCTACGTTTGTTTGGATTTTGACTTCTGATAGCAACAACTTCACATTTCAAAAAAAATTGTTGAATTTCTACCTGGTTAGATTCTGATGATTGAAAATTTAATTGAGTTTTAGCTAAATTGTGAGGGTTAAAAATTCACAACCATGGTGCTAACAATGCCGGACACCTTCTCCACACTGGAAGAAGCTTTGGCCGCCCTGGAAGGTGGTTTGATGGAACTGTTACCTGCTTTCTTGATCTCAATAGCTTTCCACTCCCCACTGCGGCAATGGATGCTTATTTTTTAAATCAGTTTAAAGCCACCAAACCCCATTACCACCGAACTCTCACTATCAGCGGCTCAAATCATTATTATTATTATTTTTTTCAAACTGTAGCGTTAAAGATTAAACCTAGGAACGCCTCGAAATAGACGCCAACTAATTTTCTGTTGAACCACAGTTCGAATCCCAGCCAAAACAAAATAAGCACAAAGAATTGAACTTTAACGTGGTCAAAATATCTTACCAATCCCCACTAGAAAAAGACTGCTAGTGACATTTGTCTGCCACGCTTATAATATACGGGTTAATAATGGCGTATGCAGTGGGACCGACTTGAAAATTCCTGCCATCTGCACCGCCCCTTTACCCCTTGACGGGTCATATGTTTTTTATCCTTTGTAAGTTTCAATACAGATTTGTCAGAGATCTTTTTTGGGCTGATTTTGAATTGAATAGGTTCCTCCACATTTTAAAGTTGTCAGGTGAATGTTGATGGAATTGGCATGTATTCTTTTGATTTCATAAAAGAAGTGAAGAAATCAGTAAGAAAATGAAACCCTTTTTGGGCCGTTTTGAATTATATATATATATATATATATAATATAAATATAAATTTTTTTTATCTTATTTTATTTTAAAATAAATTAATGGATGTAAGTTTAAGAGTTTGTATTTTGGAATTTAAGGAAATAAGTTAATACAGGAAAGTTTGTTTTTTAATGAATTAAGGAAATAGTTTTTTTTAGATCATGGTGATAAATCAACTAAAGCCCATAATCAAGAATATAAATCACTATACATTATAACAGAATAATATATGTTAATTTGAAAAATTGACTATATGCTAATTTGAAAATTTGCAACCGTTGGGGGTAAGCTATATGGTCGTATCCATACCAACCGCTGTTTCCGCTTGCAGAGGTGGAAAAATTGTAACCGTTGCGATGAGGTATGTGATCGTATCCATACTGACCGTTGTTATATGTTATACGGGTTTATTTAAAAACTTAAGCTTATCTTGATTGCCGTTGTTGCATATAATCGAGATAAAAATTTTCTATTTTAAGCTTTTATTTGGATGGTAGCTTTTCTATATATTATTTAGAGATAAAGATGTTTATTTTAAAATTATAGTTTTTTTATATTCAATAAGTATGGAGCCAATTTTTTCTAGTTTTTTATATTTAAGAATTATAGAGCCATTATATTATTTTATTTCGTTAATTTTTTTTTGGTTGTTTTAGTAGGTATTGGATCCTTGTTCTCTTTCTTCTTTTTTAAGTTTAATATTAATTTTAATTAGAATTTTTTTTTTATTTGTTTTTATTTATATCTTATTTTTTTAATACAAATATTATATATATATATATATATATATATATATATTTATATTTATATTTATATTGGATCATATATATATTGGTTTCTTTTTCTTATTGGTTTGTTTGGTAATATTACTTTGATAATCAATTTTATTCATAAAAATATTTTTAATATAAAAATATTTGTATTACTAATTATTTTTAATAATTTTTTGTATATAAATATTATACGTAAATATTATAAATAAATAAATAGTTTATTATTATTATTTTATTTATTTAATATTATAAATAAATATTATTTTGAACAGTATTAATTTAATTTTTATTATAAAATATTTTTTTAGTCAAACTAATCGTTTTAATCTTACTTTTTGTTTTGTTGGGTAATTTATTATATTTCATAATAAAATTTATAATTATAATTTTTTTTATTACTATTATTTATAATAATATTATTTATAATAAATTTATTTTAAATTATTTTTTATATAAATATTAAATATTAGTTATAATTAGTTTATTTTGAAGATATTACTAATTTTTTTATTTTATTAATAAGGTTATCTGAGTCAAACTAACTGTTGTAATCTAATCTAACGGCTACTTAGCTTTTCTCTCTGATTGGGTTCCTCATTTTCAAGATGAATCACATTAGTAGACGAGATTTTCTCCTATGTGATTTTTATTGAAAGATTTTTTGTAAAACAGATTATGTATCACAAAAGCTTGAATTCAAAACTATATAATATAATTTTGTTATTTATTTAGAATGAAGTTTGAAATTGTTACAATAAAGTTTATTATGCCACATACAAGAATTGAACTTCGATGATGGGAGAATAACAATCATTCCTCACTAACCATCTAAAATAAACTAGATTCATGATTTTTTTGGATAATCCTTATTTAATTGTATGCTTTTTCTAATTGTTTCAAAATTTTACAAGTAAACAAATTAAGACATGCAAGTTTTCTGCACTTGTATATAATGTAATGCTATTTCTAAATATAGTTTGAGGGAATTTGCATGAAACTTCCAACATTTCTAGTGGTTGTTTCACCCGTTATCAAAGACTTAAGAGTCTGTGATGATAGGTTGAATGACCTCATAAAGAACTTAAAAGTTCGTGATGATAAGTGAAATGACCACCATAAACATTAAACATTATATCCTTGATGGAGAAATTTGTGATGATAAGTGAAGTGATCATCAAAAAAATTTAACATTAAATCCTCAATGATGAATGAAATTACAACGTAAAACATTAGATATTTCTTACAAATTCACATAATTCATATCTAAAAATAATAATATACACAACTTTTATTTTTATAATTTCCAATTAATCTAAATTTTTATAAATTTAAAAGTAAAATTAAACTGAATATCAATAATATTCAAATTTAAAACTTTATATAATTTTTTAACTTCTATTTAATCTAAATTTATGTAAACTTACAAGTTACATTTATAAGAAATTGTTGTATAATATTAAAATTTTAAATTTTGATGAACTTCTAGTTGTTCCTTTGGAAAAGTATTAGAACTAATAAATCACATGTTTATATTAACCATAAATAAATCATTTTCCCATTCAAACTAAAATTAACCTACATGTATCTTCAAAAATACATATATACATCTCTTAATACCTTCATATTTTCCTTTAAAGCCCTTTAATTTAAGTCCATCCAGTTATAATCCAGTGGTAAATCGTCTGAAAATTTACATTCCTTGAGGTTTGATTTTCAACTTACCCATTCATATGGTTTCAGCGTCTGTTTGTTTGAAGATTTTCACCCAATAATATGTTTCTGAAAGTGGAATATGCCGATACAGATGGACCAAATTGGTCATAGCTGCTTTAGCAACAGCGTACACTTGTTTCCCATCTTTGTAGAGCCTCATTTACATCGCCATAAATTTTCATTCAGTGTCTATACAGCGCACCGATGATTGCTGTCTCGCTGGTCCTATCAACATTCTTATGCAACCTTGAAAATAAATTCTAATTGATGTGGAGGAAAGCCTCGTCAAATACAAATTATTTTTCTGGAAAAACATTGTTTCTGACACTATTTTATGATGATTACTGCTAAAATGGTTATCAGGATAAATGTTCGAGACTTTAAGGTTATGATGATAAATGTTGGCCTGCAAAATATAATTGAAAATGTCTGGGAAATAATATACACTCTGGAGCATTAATGTAGAATATTGAAAATATTTATAATCGTTTATATTCATGGTAGATATGTTACAGGTTGGAATATTGAAAATATTTATTATCTTTCATATTGATTTAAATATTTTTTGATGGGAGAGGGAGAATTTATGTTCTGCAGTTATTAGATTTCAGCATTGTTTGTTTCCGAAATTTGGATTTTTTTTATTAATTTTTTTTAAATAATTTTTATTTTGGTATGTTTTAATTATATAGTATTAATATTTAATATTTATAATTTTATCAGTGTAAAATATTTTTATTATATTTCAAATAAAAAGTGTTGAATTTTTTTTTCATTAAAGAATCTATTTTTAAGATGCTTAAGACTATATTTAATTCTCAAAACCAAATTTTAAACTATTTAGAGTGGCTAATTTTTAGAGTATTCGTTATAGAGATCAATCTTCTTTTAAAATAACAATTACTAAATTTACAATAAGTTTAAAAATGTTAAGCAATGGTTTAGAGTAATTTTTTTCTTACCATAATAATTATCATTTTATATTTAAATTAATATAATTATATAAATTAAATGGCTACCAAATATTGATAAATAGCTTCCATGACTTAGACCTCCTATTAGTGAAATAGGTCAGAAATTTAACCAATTTAGCTAACTCTTAGTGTTTTTAATTTCTTTTATTAATTAAATAAAATCATGAATATAAGTATAAAATTATTACTTAAATAAAATATAAATTTAATAATAAATACTACTAAAATATTGTGAAACTATTGTTATTATTTTTTTAATGTCATTTTCTCAATATTTAATTTATATAAATTAGAGAAAATTATAAGTGAGAAAAAACATAAATTAAAAATGAAATATTTATCCATTAAAAAAAATTAATAATATTCACTATAATTGGCCATCCAATATAAATAACAAAATATGTTAAGCAATTTATTACATTTTCTTATTTTTAACCGACACATTTAAACTTATACATTGAAATTCAAGTAAAATGACTTTACATATATTCTATTTTATTTGATAATTATATTAATATGAGTTATGGAGTATGTTACAGAATATATTGTATTTTCTTATTTTTACCCGATGTTTCTAAAACTTAAAAATTTAAATTCAAACATGAACTAGTACGTTATCAACCACTTTCTTCTTGTTGTGATTGTGAAACGAATTGAAATTCAAACATGAACTAGTACGTTATCAATCACTTTCTTCTTGTTGTGATTGTGAAACGAAGCAAAGGAGGACTAGGGGATATTTGTGGCAAACATAGTGCCTACCTATCAAAGCTTTGCACACTGCACTCCTTATACACTTTTCCATATTTTGTACTTACTTTTAAAGTAAATTTAATGAAAATTAAATCCACACATATCAAGTAACTTTTTTCAGTGAAAACTCTGACTTTTTTGCTATTCATTTGAACAAGTGCTACATGCACCCGTAGTCCTTGCCTAACCATATAATATGCCATTTGTTAAGGCTCATAACCGTTTTATACACATGGTATCCATGGGAGGGTTAGAAGTCTAACAAAAATCCTATTTCAGGGTAT
Source organism: Pinus tabuliformis (assembly GCA_031772625.1). NCBI lineage: Eukaryota > Viridiplantae > Streptophyta > Pinopsida > Pinales > Pinaceae > Pinus > Pinus tabuliformis. The sequence goes on from CM062810.1 coordinate 975,838,500, forward strand.
CATGAACAAATCACTTTTATCTTCACGTTATCTTCACCTTAGGATAACTATTCTTTTATTTCCTCAAGTCGTACCTGTAACAATTGAAAATAATATAGGGGATTAGTATGTTTAAGTACGAGGTAAAGAGTCAAAAGAGGCTATTTATGGAAACCAAAAAAAAAAGACTTACAATAGAGAATAATATCTAATAAAGAGCATATAAATTTCATTCCTCCTCAACTTGGTGATATCAAGATAAAAACATTAGTAATATAAAATAAGAAGAATAATATTTGAATGTAAAACCATGGAAGCCACCCCAAAGCACCTGAGAGCTCCATGGTTGTAACCATATTGTTTAAACCCTAGAGGGTCATGGTCTAAAGAATGATGACTGCAGCATAACGCATGTGGACCAGGTGGCCAAAACTGACCTGCCCACCGGTGGATGAAGATGGCATGCAGCAATCTTAACAAGGCTTTCAAACTAGTATAAAATAGTAAAATCAAAGTGAACCGATATAGTAAGATTGTTTTCATGGTTTTAAAGTATTTTTCTTATTTTATGATATGGTAAGATTGTTTTGATAGTTTTAAAAAAATACCGTAATGTATTTTTCCTATTTTTAAAAACTCAAAGTGAACCGATATAGTAAGAAAACTTGTACTTATATATCTACCTCTATTGTCTATTTTTATTACGTCTTCAAGTATAATTTTTTGAGTTTTCTTGTTTCTTTTACCTCTTCAAGTTGGTCCACTTATAGGGGAAAGTTGCAGCTTCTTTCATAGTTGCGGCAAAGTTGTAGTTTCCTTTATCGTTCTGGAAAGGGCAAGTTGTAGCTACGTTCATCGTTGTGGAAGGGGAGGAAAGAAGTTACACTTGCTTTCATCATTGCCGTCCCACTTTAGACAAATTTATTTCAAATAAAGATTATCGAACGAAAGCTTTCTCGAAACATTTATGAACAGTAAAATACAAGTAACTAATCCACGTAATTTCTCTAATCTGAAGAATCATAATATCAAATAACAAATAAACCAGTAGGCCGAGTTCAATGGCCTCAAACCCTGTAAATACTGAATGCAATCAAATAAAGAAATACTTCAATAATCATTTTTTGTTATAGGCCTATGGCAGTTCACCAAAATAGAGTAGAGTAAATGAGAAGGGCAAGATAGCCTCAAAACACCTGTAGTATAATAGGTCGAAAATCCTCCTAGCTTAAAAACAAGCCCCGCAAAGAAATTCACATTTATATACAGGTCGAGATCGCTTCTATGGAGCTAGAATACAAAACAGAGCGCCAACCATAATTCCAAAAAAAAGGAAAACTAAATTTATATTTCCGAGGAAAGATCCGACGAGAGAAAACATATTAATTCAAGAGACAATGTTCCCACTGAGATTTATAATTCAGAGCCTGAGTAAGCTAGGAAACCATGATCTCTTGAATACAGCTAAACAAATTCGAAGGGACTTGAAAAACTAGATATCATGAACTAAACAAGTAATTACACAGCGAAAGCTCAAAACTTGAAACACATTAACTATGCAAAGAAAAATTTACAGTGATAGTTCGAAAAGGAAAAACCATTATATGTACAATCAAATTATAATGAAAAGCTGGAATGGCAACTTAATAACTGAACTTGCGATTTTATCGTGAAAGTATGGAGTTGGAACTTCATATCTTGCAGCAAAATAATAACGCGTTCAACAAGGGTTTGAAACCCTTATCAAAGTAATCCTCATGGGGATTAATAAACAAAATCCATAATGAACCTGAGGAATTCTCTGGAAAGGAACGCTCGCAAACTATATTCTGCTCAAATAAATATAACTTATTACATTGCTGAAAGCTTGCCTTAGAAGGGCGAAGCTATTCCGCATGCCCAAAATATTTAACAGAGTATCAACATCATTACGACTGAATGCTTTAGAGCTAGGCAAAACCCTACTACGTGAACTCAGGAGGAGGAAAATCTATTTCGGAAACCGTAATCGAACCCATGAAAGCTCTGCCACCCATAGGCGACCAGAGAAAGAAAGACTTTAACACATACCCGAAGAAATAACTGTATCTAGAACACGAAGCCATGATAGAGCTTCGGAAGAGGCGCCTTGCATTGCTACCTATAGCGCTAAGATGCCTCTGGATGAAGCTGAAATAGACCAAAGAAAAAGTATTACCTTAATGGCGGAATAAGGAAATAATAATACACAGAAAGAAAAGTTATCCGAGAAATGGTGAATACTTGTTAGGGCGGCGCAATGGGAGAAATTTGCAGTTGAAAAAGAGTCAATAAGCCACGCCTGAGTCGCAGTAGCATAGCGGATGGCATCTAGTGGTGAATCCATGGAGCAAATAAACCATCGCAAGGCCAAACCCAGCACTGTATCACCCAAACAGAAAACAATGAAACTCACTGATGAACTGTCGGAGCTATTAGGAAACCTGGCTGCCATCAGATGAATTAATTACTGAAGGTCGACGATGGAGCGGAGATGTCGAGGCGGGAACAGGAAGTTATTCCACTCACAAGGACAAACAACTCTTCATTAGCATCAGTCACAGGAATTGATAAACTAGCTAAATAAACGCATATGGTACCGGGATGATGAAGCTTATGAGTTCAGAAACAAGCAGGCAGAGATGTGTACCTTTAATTGACGTGACTACTGCAAATGGTTTCTTTGCTTGGACCTACGGTGACTACTGCAAATGGTTTCTTTGCTTGGAATGTGAGACATCCTTACTACCTGCAACCTGCTATGTGAGACATCTTACTATCTGCAACTTGCTATCAAAGTCTCTCAGCACAAATTGAAAATGAAATGAGTCATATCTGCAACTAAAAATTGAATGCCTAGCTCCAAATGTATATTTATCTCTGAATGTAAACCTATGGCGAGTTTAAGATGGATGAGCATGTGTGGCAGGTGTAAGCATGCTGTGTGGCATGTGTCAAGTGTAAGTGTGAAGTGTAAGCGTCAAGTGTAAGAAGCAGACGAATTACTATAAATGTTCAAAGTATTTTTTGAAACTGTTTACATAACATTTTATGCGGTGGGTGGAAATGAGCCATCCAAACTTTGCCTAAAATTCACAAAGCGAAATGAGCCATCCAAACTTTCGTCTAAAATTCACAAAGCAAAACAAGCCATCCAAACTTTGGTTAAATTTTTTTTTGGATTTGGAAATTCAACAACCCGGCAATAAGACCTCCAGTATAAAACTTTGGATAAAAAGCAAGAAACATCAAGGCTCTAAAATAAAACTTTGGATAAAAGCAAAAAACATCAATTAAATGCTCTGGTCAACCCAAATTAACAGGGAGTCAACGGCGGATCGAACGCTATAGTCCCTGCTATGCCGGAGGCAGGGACTAATAAAAAAGAGTACATGGCTGAGTAGACGAGAATGAGTTTTTCAAACCCATCAAAATAGCTATTGCTATTCATTTGAATAAAAAAAGTACATGGCCCAGTAGCTGAGAGTGAGTTTTTCAGGCCCATCAAAATAACTACTTGAAAGGGAAACAGTGATCAAAAACTCATATTTGACTGTAGTAAATATGTTGTTAACTGGATCCATAAAAGCCTGGTATAAGAATAAAATTAAAGTGATTTATAAAAAATAAAAGAGATACATACACATGAAGTGCTTTAAAAAAACTGGAAAATATGATAGCTGAGATCTGAAAAACGCTTTGCAAAGAAATAATGGAATCTCCTTTATCTGTTGAGTATGAAAGATGAAGCAATAGTATGGAACTGTCTTTCTAAAACGCTGGAGAGATCAGAGGAAACATCTGGTCTCTTGGGAGCACGAGTACACTCTGAGCTGTGACACCATCAAAATATTCATAATGAATATGGCCAAGATCCAATGTGAGAGCGTTTTTAGAAAGCCAAACAATTGTAGTGTTGAACTCCCTATAAATATGGTGGAAACTGATTTCCTGGAAGTGATTTTTTTTTACTCTTTATTCCGTTTTTCCAAGTTGCAAGGATTAGCACTTCCAACTGGGCATTACCTCAGTTTGCCGGAAGTGATTTTTTTTTGTCTCTTCTACTTTGTTTTTCCAAGTTGCAAGAGTTAGCACTTCCAACGGGGCATTACAGGCTAGTTAGTGGATTACATATTTGGAGTAGCCAAGGATTTGAATGCATTTTATATTTTTTAGTTTAGCTAAAAACATAAACATAAGAGCCCATATAAGTCAATTAATTCTACTTAATCCTACTTTCGTGTTGTTCCATTTCCTAAGCCAATTCTGAAAAATAACAGATTTGTTTCCTATTAATTACAGGTTAAGAAGTCATGGATCAAAATGGAGAAATTTGCTAAGGTGACACAACCCATAATCCAATTGGCGACCTCTAGACCCAATCCAATCTGTTATAGGACTAATCTAAGAGAAATCCAGTTTACTTTGTCGAAAGCCCTGTTGAGGTCCATTTGAGAATTAAGTGATAACTAAATAACGATTCTTTAATGCGTAATAAATACTTAAAAGAATCGTAAAAAACTTGATGCCCAAGAAAACATACCTCTGGCCATTGATGCAGAAGCTCCAGGACAAGAGAATACCCGAATGATCAGGGACTAGTCAGTCCGCTCGACTGTATGTCTCTCAGCAAAATGCTCAGCTGTAGCTGTGAACAATTACGTAGCACCCCAACAAAGCATTTGCGAACGGTTGATATTACCGCTTTCCATAATACATATAACCATTAGCTTATTGGAATAAGGGAAGCTCTGTGGGATGTCATTAAAAAAAAAAAACTATGCAAGGAGGTTGCTGCCACAAATTTCACATTACGTTGAACAACAGGCCTAGAAAAATGTTTGCGAAGTACCAAGGTCAGCTTGAAAGATAAAACATAGACGCCATCAAACACAAAGGTAAAGGATGACGGAAAAAGCGCATAAGGGAGATCCAATTAGCATAGCATCAGATTAACAGTCAAAACAGAAAGACAAAAGATCGTTCCCAAATCTCGTTTGGCACTTCCAAGCTCTTCTCACTCAACTTGATGGTGTAAGGCTGAAGGGGATTGAGTTAGTGAGCTTGGGGACCAAACATAAGTATTTATAGCCAAGCTTCCATCAAGCTTCTATTGGCTATGTGTCAAGTGTTCAACAGATCATGGTAGAGCGCTGCAGAGGGAGTAATGGACCACTCAAAGAGCTCCCAACAAGAAATTAATTTAACTGCAGTTGATTTCCATAATTTAAGGAAATGGCTGCAGTTGGTTTTAGTAAATGAAGGAAATAACTGCAGTTGTTTCCAAATTATCGGCGACAGTTGAGGAGTCGTTAATAGCCGTAAAGGGAGCTTACATTCTCCCACTTGGTCCATACTTCCAATCTTAATGTCTCATCTTAAAACCCATTGATAATCTGTATTAAATAATAGATACATGAATCATGGTGATAAGTTCTCTAATGACGAGTATTATCTTCCATGTATTACTATGTATTTATTTCTATTATAATTTATGTGGCAACAATTTCTTAATGAATAAACCCTATGTTTATTCTTGGTCCTACACAGATGAATTATCTCAAATCAAATTAAGGTGCACATAAATATGAGAAAAACATCACAATAATTAAGAATTTCATTAAAATAACATTGTCCATACAATGAGAAACTACATAATGGAACCAAGTCCCATATTCATTACATGATTCTTGAATTTAAATGGTGGCATGCCCTTAGTCAAAGGATCAACGATCATCAACTCAGTGCTAATGTGCTCAATGACCACTTTCTTTTCTTTAACATGTTCCCTTATAGCTAAAAACTTAATGTCGATGTGTTTATTTCGACTCCCACTTTTGTTGTTTTTAGCCATAAAAACAGTAGCTGAATTGTCGCAATATATTCTCAATGGCTTAGAGATAGAATCCATAATTCTAAGCCTATAAATGAAACTCTTAAGCCATACACCATGTAAAGTAGCCTCAAAATAGGAGACGAACTTGACTTCCATAGTGGAAGTGGAAATCAAGGTCTGCTTGGCACTCCTCCATGATACAGCTCCACTGGCCATCATAAAAATGTATCCTGATGTTGATTTGCGTGAATCAACACATCCAACAAAGTTAGAATCTGAGTAGCCAATTACTTCCAAATTGTCCGTCCGTTTATACATAAGCACGTAGTTTTTGGTTCCTTGAAGGTACCTCATTACTTTGTTTGTAGCTCTCCAGTGGTCTAAACCTGGATCACTCTGATATCGTCCCAGCATTTCCACAACAATTGCAATGTTAGGTCTTGTGCAGACCTGAGCATACATTAGGCTTCCGACAACAGAAGCATATGGAATTTTCTTCATTTGTTCCCTTTCAAAGTCGTTCTTCGGGCATTAGTTCAAATTGAACCTATCACCCTTCACAATGGGAGCTACACTTGGTGAACAATCCTTCATCCGAAATCTCTCTAAAATTTTATTAATATAGGTTTCCTGTGACAGACCCAAGATGCCGAGAAATCTGTCTCTATGGATCTTAATGCCAATGACATAAGATGCCTCACCCATATCCTTCATATCGAAATTTTTAGAGAGGAATTGTTTCACCTCATGTAGCAAACCCTTATCATTGGTTGCTAGCAAAATGTCATCCACATATAAAACAAGAAAACAAATTTTACTCCCACTAACTTTCAGGTATATACATTGATCCATAATGTTTTCTACAAAACTGAAAGAATAAATTACATTATGGAATTTCAAATACGATTGGCGGGATGCTTGTTTTAATCCGTATAAGGATTTCTTGAGCTTGCAAACCAATTGCTCACCATCACTAGAGGGGAATCCTTCAGGCTGTTTCCTGTAAACCTCCTCCTCTAGATCTCCATTGAGAAATGCTGTTTTCACATCCATTTGTCGCAACTCCAAGTCAAAATGGGTTACTAATGCCATAATAACGTGCAAGGAATATTTCTTAGATACAGGAGAGAAAGTCTCCATGTAATCGATTCCTTCTTTCTGAGTGAATCCCTTAGCAACAAGTCTTGCCTTGTAGCTCTCAATGTTTCCAAATGAGTTTTTCTTTGTCTTCAAGACCCATTTACATCCAATGGCTTTTGCACCATTAGGCAACTCAACAGGATCCCAGACTTCGTTACTCTTTATAGAATTCATCTCTTCCTTCATGGCATCGTACCATAATTCTAATTCTTTGCAACTCATGGCTTGTGAAAAGGACTCGGGATCATTTTCGGCTCCAATGTTAGTCAGATTCTTGCAGATACACAACATAATCATCAAGAATTGCTGATCTGTTTGGTTTAGTAGATCTTCTTAATGTTGTACCACCATCTTCCTGAGAAGTATGTAGTTCAACTCGTTGTTCAAAAGTTCTTGGAAACTCTTGAACTACCTGATCTACTAGAATGTCGTTAGCAGCTTGTGGAACTTCAACAATTGGTTGTTCAACACTAGTTTGTACTTGAGGGGCGCTATGAACAATAAACAATCTATCACTTGAGGTGGAAGGTTGAGATTCTGAATGATCCTTCTCAGAAACTATGTTCTTGGTTTGATCGCTCCCACTGATCAAGTTATTTTCAAGAAACTTTGCATTTCTTTACTCCACAATCCTAGTGCTGTGAGATGGACAATGAAATTTTTAACCTTTATACCTTTCAGCATATCCAATGAAATACCCACTAATGGTCCTTGGGTCTAGCTTCTTCGCTTGTGGATTATATATTCTCACTTCATACAGGCATCCCCAAACGCGCATATGTCGCAAACTCGGTTTCCAACCTTTCCATTGGCATTTTAGGAACAACCTTGGTTGGAACTCAGTTACACTGCCATCTTAAGTGCTTCAGTCCACAAGGATTTAAGAAGATTGGACCTGCTAAGCATACTCCGCACCATGTCCAATAATGTTTGGTTTCTTCTTTCTGTTACACCATTCTGGTCGGGTGAACCAGACATGGTGTATTGGGCAACAATCTCATGCTCTTGAAGAAATTTTGCAAATGGCCTAGGTGCTTGTCCATCTTCTCTGTATCTACCATAATATTCTCCACTTCTATCTGATCTCACGATCTTAATTTGTTTGCTGCATTGTTTCTCTAATTCATCCTTAAAGATCTTAAAGGCATCTAATGCTTCGTTCCTATTATGAAGCATGTAGAGATACATATATCTTGAGTAATCTATAAAAGAGATAAAGTATCTCTAACCATGTGAGTCCATGTCTATACTACATATATCAGTATGTATGATCTCTAATATGTCTGAACTCCTATTGGCACCTTTCTTTGACTTGTTGGTCTACTTTCCCTTTATGCAATCCACACAAGTCTCAAAATCAGTGAAATCCAGAGTATTAAGTACCCCTTCATTTACCAATATTTTAATTCTTTCTATGGAGATATGACCTAGTCTACGATGCCATAATTTAGAGGAATCTTCATTAATAACACATCTTTTAGTGCCAGTGTGAACATGCATTGAATAATAAGTGACATTGTTTTGTAAATTAATGCAATGAAAACCATTAGAAAAAATACCATTCCCAACATAATCAGATTTATAAAATAAACTAAAGGATGTTTCTGAAAAGTTAAAGGAATATCCAAAAGGTACAAGCCTTGAAACTGAAATCAAGTTTCTAGAAAAACTTGGAACATAAAAGGTCTTTTCTAATTCTAAAACAAAGCACTACTTAAAGTTAAATAGCATGTTCCTATAGCTTCCACATGCGAGCCCATCTTGTTTCCTGATAAGATGCTTTGCTTACTTTCCACTGGCTTCCTTAGGTTTTGCAAGCCCTACAAGGAATTCAAAATGTGAATTGTTGATCCAGAATCAATCCACCAAGTGTTAATATTGACTTTAACCATATTAAATTCATAACAAACAAGCGAGATTGGATTACCTTTGTCTGCAAGCCATTTCTGAAATTTGGCGCATTCCTTCTTCATGTGCCCCTTCTTTTTACAGAAGAAACACTTGGAATCCTTCTTGATATTAGCTTAGGGAGGTACTTTACCTTTCCCTTTCTTATTGGCTTGAGATTTGCCCTTTCCACGCATTGCCAACATTGCACTTTCTCCCAGTTCCATCACCAATCTCTCTTCCTCTTGAACACACATGGTCATGAGTTCATTAATTGACCATTTATCCTTATGTGTGTTGTATGAGATTTTGAAGGGTCCGTGTTGGTGTGGAAGGGTGTTCAGAATGTAGTGCACCAGGGAGGACTCCGATATTTCAACCTCGAGTTTCTTCAATTGAGCCATAGTGTCCCTCATTTGCATGATGTGCTCACGCACACCATTCACACTGGTGAGCCTTAGGGATGAGAACTTAATGATTAGGGTGCTTGCTAGTGCCTTGTCTGAAGTGACGAATTGATCATCAATGGATTTCAGAAAGTCTCAGACCTTTTCATGCTGATCAACGAAACCACAAATACCAGTTGAAATTTTAGTCTTAATCAACTTCATGCTTAGGTGATTAGATCACTCCCATCATTCATAAGGCGTGATGTCCGCTGCAGTGCTGGTATTAGTGAGTGTTGGTGGTTCATCTTTCCTAATAGCATAGTCTATGTCCATCCATCTCAAATGAAGGATAATTCTCTCTTTCCAGACCTTATAATTATCTCCCTTAAGTTCAGGGATATCACAACGAATTTCAGAAAAATTTGCAAGTTGTAAAACTGCATAAAATTAAAGATCACATGCTTATGTTAAATTTGAGGCCTAAATAAAATTTCATGCTTTACCAATGTAAATCATGCTTATAAATTGAATCTAATAACATAAAAATTGTCTGTGGACTAAATTTTCAATTCAAGCAGATTCAATTATTCTTTATGATAAAATTTATCAAATTATTCACTTAATTCATAATTCTAAAGGGTATATTATGATTATAATTCGATATAAATTCTATCTTAGATTTGAATTTTATGATAAAACTATTAATTCATAATTTTTGTGGGTAAGTTATGAATATTTTATCTTAATTAATTATATAAATATAATAAAAATTCTTGTGGGATAAAATATTATATTTAGTATAATTGATTACAATTAATATCTAAATATTCTTTATGTGATCCTAATCAATCATAATATATAGTATTATTTAATTAGATATGCTGTGGCTATTCTCTAATCAATTAAAATTATATGGATCACTAGACATTATTTCTTTTATGCATAAAAATTAGCTTGAAATAAACTATAATATTCATGCATATCATTCAGCGATAGGTCTCGTATATGTTAAACACACACATGGCAAAGACAAATAGGAAAGATAAAACATGAGAGTACATTTTTTAATTAACAAATGATATACATTTATAGTACATGGTTTGATCGTTGGGTTTCACATCTGAAGGTCTCTTGGACTTCCTTTTGTCTATTCGGTTTCCACACTAACCAATTGAGGATTAGGTGTCCAACATTCCCCCCCTTAATCCGCAGGGTTATGTATGAGTCCAAGAAGAGAGCTGTAATACAAAATGTGCAAAAATGTATGGCAACACTAGGCTGAATGTGCTCTCTAAAATGTTGATATGAAGGGCGTTGGTTTAAGGATGACCACTAACACTAGAACGCTTAGTGCAGTTCCCATAACTCTTCCAAAACTAGCAAGAAGCTGAAGTCTTTTGTTAGAGGAAGTGCTCCTATTGTTTTGAAGAGGGAAACCTTCAACCATGAAAGGGAGGTCTCACCCCACATAAAAGGGAGAACTTCAACTTGAAAATGGAAGTCCCAACCTGTGATGGTTTATGGATGACCAACAACTCTGGAATGCTTAATGAAATTCTTGGAACTCTTCCAAAACAGGCAAAAAGATGAAGTCTTCTACTAGAGGAAGTGTTCTCAATTTTGTTCCTAGAATTCTTCCAAAACTGCCAAGAAGTTGAAGTCTTCTGCTAGAGGAAGTGTCCCAAATTACCAACTGAAGGCATGCTGCAGGGGCATCTTTGTTTCTGGCTACAACTCTGAAACTGATGTGGTAGGCTGTGGCTCAGGCTCGCTTGATGTGACTTTGAAGCTTGTAGATGACCATAATTTCCCCCCCGTCAGATACAAGGTGAAATGATGGAGAAAACTCAACTGCAACACTGTTCAATACTCTTGAACAAGTTCTGACATGTGACTGAAATATCTTCTTGGCTGTTGATGCCCATTGACAAGAAGTGATCCATCCAAGATGAATCTTTGTTCTTGCAGGAGGTTTGTTTCTGAAGCATTTGTTTGAAGAATCACTGGCTTTATGACAGTTCTTACATGGATGAAGATCAAAACAATGATCTTTCAGATGGCCAACTCGGTCACAGTGTTGGCATTTCACAATCTGTTGTTTTTGTTGTTGTTGCTGTGGAAGAGGGGAAAAATTTGGAACAGCTGAAGGGGAACTGTCATGAAGAACAGGTGAAGATGAACCGTCCTCAAGAAATCCATCACTTTGAAATTAGATTGGTTTGGAGTAGTCTAGAATATGAAAGGATACGTCCTTGTCATATCCAAGACCAGTTCTGTGCTTGTTATGGACAAGCTCTTCCCAAGGTCTGATGATGGGCTTGGGAAGTGCAAGGTGAACTTCTGTATCCGCATGTAACCTTGCTACTTTATGGGATTCCGTTTCAATCTTCTGAACAGAAACATGTTCAGAATAACTCCTCTATTTTAATTCTTCTTGCTGTAGCTATGATACAAGCTCTAAAAATTCAATTTTGTCTTGTGCATTTTGTAGACAGACCTGAATGTCTGTGAGATAAACTTTGCTGACTTTTAATGTATCATGAGTAGTAGACAATATCAGAGTTTTGAGGAACTCTAATACTTCATTGATTCTGGCCATTTTTTTCTTTAATGTCAGAATTACACCTTAAAAACTGATCACAACTACTACTCAATGCAAAAAAGTAATACCCACTAGCAATATCCTTTATAAATGTGCAGCAAATGATCAGTGTGCAACCAACAAGCACCAATTACAATCCATTACATAAAAATAAGAGTTTACTCATGACCAACACTATGTTCTGACAATACAACCGACTAAACTTTTCTCCACAAAAGATTACTTTTATTTGTCAAAACAATCATTGCCTTTATACAGCCCACCAAACTCTTATGCAACAGTCGAAGTAACAAGGAATCAATGCATATATATGTAGACAAAAACTATAATGAGTTTTAAATACAATGCCACAACTAGGGCAGCAACAACTGCAAACTTGCTTGGATCCTTCAAATACTCCTTCACTTTCAAAGCAGAAATGATGGTTATCAAAACTTCAACAACTATAGCACCAAGTCATGACAGGACTTCATTGCTCATATATAAATACTTTGACTAGGGTACGAATCAATATTCTCTGATCTTGCCACTTTCTTCAAAGAAAACGATCTGCCCTCATATATCACACAAAATTTATGGAGAGCTAACAATGCATATGCCAGAATGAAATATATATATATATATATATATTTTTTTTTTTGAAGATAAACAAAATCTGATATATATATATGCACTATCTATGATGGCATTAACTCACAGTCCACTTCAACATTTGAGATACCAGATTTGAGTAAGTTACTGGAATATTTTTGGCTACCTCTTCAACGTATATCAACACCTCAGTATCAGCTACAACAAGTTAATAAACACGTCCCTTGACTCTGCTAAACTCAGCTCACAAGGGGTAAATCAACCAGCAGGCAGTAAACTTGTTCCTTCTCTCTTCCATAACAACGTCCAAATTAGCACAAAAAAACTCTCCAAATGTGGTACCTTGTGGAGTGTGTTTAAACTTTAACTAGCTATGAACAGAGGGAAGCCTGGCCCTTATTTAACATAATTCATCCACAAGAATGATGCCAATTCTCAGCCCATAGAGAAGCCACACTTTCAACATTTTAACTCGAGGGAAATTGTCCCTTTTCACAAGGACTTCGCACTAACTCTGTTTAACAATGGAATTCGTCCTCACAGGCCTAGATTTGGATTTATGTGCTCAGACTATCATGAGATCTTTCAACCTGGGATAATTGCATGAATATATTTGTAGTGATGTACGCTGCTACTAGAGGTGCCACGCTTCAACTAGTTCATGATTCACTATAGGACAAGTCCACGTCCCTTTATCAATAATCCCCTTGACTGATATCACACCAGCAGTAAGTCACACTTCCCACAGTCAACAAATAGACTCAGATACTCTACCTAGTGAAAAGAATATACAACCACACACACAGCCTCTAAATGGCATCCAAACTGAGACAAACTCGTTCTGGTATGGCAGAAATTGACCCAGAATACCAATAGACCAACCAGCAGCAATATATTAGGTAACTCGTCCCCTTTCTCTTCAGAAAACTCTTGCTTGCTATGTCCGCTGCCCAATAATAAAATTGAAATAACTCAGCTCACTAAGAGGGTAAAAATTGTGCCACTGGTGTATAGAAACTCATTCCCATAACTTCTATGAGACCGATCTTGAGTGAATCAAAACATTCGAATCTCGAATAGCCTTTTTTTTTTGTCTTAACATGCACCTTTGTGATTACCTCCTAATGAACACAAAAAGGAGATAAATATTCAAACAAACACTTTACTCCACCGGCATCATAATGGTTGTAAATTGCCATAACGAAAGAAAGGCGTTTCACATAGACGTCCTCCTCAACTTTTCAAATGACGATATTGGAGGCCTCGGCTGGTTCTATTGAAGCAAATTATTCTTCGGTAACCCAAGTTATAGAGGAGCTTCCTGCTGTCAAGCTCTGTGCTCCTATGGACACCCTTGCGGACTTGGAATGGCTATAGACCTTTGTGGAGGATTCTTTTATGCCGGTTGAGCACTGTGCATATGGAGGCCGAAACCACAACTTTCCAAACATAACACTAGAAGACAACGACGGTTTAGTGGTATAGTTATTGCAAACAATGTTATACATTGGAAGCCACGTTGTATATGGAGACAATTTTAAATGAATACTGGTATGGTGTTATGACTTGTGGTATGGCATTATGGCGTTACAACATACAACATTAAAAGAGCCACGGGTGGAGGCAATGAATACCAATGAATACACTTAAAGCGTGTATGGAGACAGAAAGCATTGTATATGGGCTGCAGGATGGAGACAACATTGTATATGAGTCGATTGTGCAAAAATTAACCACAACGTTCTGAGTCAAATGAAAGTCTAGAAGCGTTGTATGCTAGGTTTTCAAATAATAACTGCACACTAATGCTTTGTCTTCTAAATAACTTAAAGCATGTATCTCAAGGTCGCGGTAAGGAAAAGTTGAATGATACCACCATCATGCCATTACATATGTCCATTGAAAGAAACTAAAACTCAAAGCATGTACCGATATTTACTCAACACTCGTCATTTAAAAACACAACATTATCGGCCTTTTCAACCAGGACAACGCACAATCATCAAAGAATTTCAATGAAACGAAAACTTCATCGACCGTCCAAAACCTTCAATGTACAGTCGACAAATTACGTACCAACATATGCAGGAAGCCAATGCACAGTCTACGCTCACCTGGGAAGTCATTGCACAACGTCATCATCCTTCAGTATCAGGGAGCCATTCATTCATGCGCAGAGAATCGCCATTGTTCAGAACCCAACACAAATTTAGCTCAGAGAGGACAGCGAGACCATTTGCAGCATGCACACAATAATGACAGTTACTGACATGCATAGAGAGGCCACAACTAGTGGCTCAAATTTGAGCAGGGCAGAAATTCGCCTCCAACTCTGATACCATGTTAAACACACACATGGCAAAGACAAATAGGAAAGTTAAAACATGAGAGTACATTTTTTATTAACAAATGATATACATTTATAGTACATGGCTTGACCGTTGGGTTTCACATCCCAAGGTCTCTTGGACTTCCTTTTGTCTATTCGGCTTCCACATTAACCCATTGAGGATTAGGTGTCCAACAATATACTCATCCAAAATAGCATGTTTTAATTTAAAACAGAAATAATCAATTCATGCAAATTAAATACAAGTTTTAATAAATTTTGCACAACAATTATCCAAAATGCATATAACTAGCAATTGCACCAAATGTTGCAAAGGAACGCCGTAAGGCATAAATTGGAGAAACATCATAACATAAAAAAACATTGAAGATAAAAATTAGTAAACAAAATGTTCTTCAGCAGTCTTAAATCATAAACAACAGTTTCATGTGAGCTATTAAATCCTTGAAATTGTCCATTACCAGTGGCATATCTCTGAAATGAAAATTCATTTAGCAACATTTAACAGTGGAGAAACTTTTGAAAATCCTTGTGACCCAACTGAAATTTGATAATCCTCACCATATCACTGAAATGAAAAGTCATTTAGCAGCATTTAGCAGTGGAGAAACTTTTGAAGGTCCTTGTGACCCAACTGAAATTTGATAATCCTCACCATATCCAAAACCTTCAGGTAACAAACCATTATAGAAAAATCACCTGAGAAATTGTTGGGTCATGCATTTTTAGGCATATAATAATAGCTTGAACCACCTGAAATTTGACAATCATATTCTGTTTTTTTGTTGAGCATAACCATACCAATTTTCACTATAGGAAACTCTCACCATATCCAAAACCTTCGAGTAACAAACCATTATAGAAAAATCACCTGAGAAATTGTTGGGTCATGCATTTCCAGGCATATAATAATAGCTTGAACCACCTGAAATTTGACAATCATATTCTGTTTTTTTGTCGAGCATAACCATACCAATTTTCACTATAGGAAACTGAGAATCACGATTTTGGGGACTAGGTAAGGTATCTCCTTCCCAAACATTGTGAAAAGAAATTAATAAATTGTGTTATAAAAGTAGGAAAACTGAAAACATGGTCCATGGTGTTGTGAACATTCAGGACAGAGTAGAAGAAAACTTGGTACTCGTTTAGAGGTTACAAAAAAAAAAGGAAATGCCTTTGGAAGACATCGGGGAAAAGCGTTTTCCCTTATTTTCTTATATATCCTTGGCCTTGGTTCTGCTCAAATAAAGAACTTGGTACTTCTTTAGAGGGACAAAAAGGAAATGCCTTTGAAAACATGGACATAAAGCGTTTTCCCTTATTCGCTTATATATCTGTGGCCTTAGTTGCGCACAATCCTATGTAAATAAAATTGTCCAATCTAATCAAAAGAACCCCAATTTTTTTTACATTTGCAAAGAAAAATGAGGTGGAATCCTAGAGCGATCGATCCATCACCAATACATTCTACAATACTAGGTGTATTGAATATTTCTAGGTCAACAATAGTGATATATTGCGTATGTTCTACACGAAAGCCATAGCAGTTAAGATATCTATGATTTTCACAAAAATACGCTATAGAGGATACAATTCATTTGCACTTGCTAGTAAATACAATGTGCATTTTCTTTTCAAATGACACATTCCATACACAACTACTATTTCTCACTAAGAAAACCATAGTGAATCTCCTATGGAACCAAAAATCTGTCTCTTTCTTGGTGGCTACACAAATTTCATATTCCAGCGATTTCGTTCATATGTTCGCACTGATTGCGACAAAGCTCGCTCCCAAAGAATAGAGGCTCTCAGGCTACTACTCTGCAATTTCATATAAATTGTTGCCACTTGAACCTGGGTTTCTAATTAACACCAAGTTCAAAATTCTTGCATCCCTGCTACCAAACTCCCTCAAATATTTTATTGTCTCATCTAGTACTAAAAGCGGCCCCATAGTCTCCAAACCTGCTACTGGAACCTCTCTGAGAGCTGGAAGACTCCCCATAGTCATTAAAATGGCGCTTAAATGGCGGGATCTAGAACCACCATAGCCACCTCTTGACCCACCACTATAGCTAATTCCGGATCCACTACCATAACTGCCTCCTGATTTGCCATAACTTGAACCCCCATACTGGAACCTCTATGAGAGCTAGAAGACTCCCCACAGTCACTAAAACAGCGGGATCTAGAACCACCAGACTACCTCCTGACCCACCACTATAGCTACTTCCCAATCCACTACTGTAACTTCCTCCTGATCTGCCATAATTTGAACCCCCATAATCTCCTCCTGATCCACCATAGCTTGAACCACCAGATCGCCCCCCTCCTGAACCACCGTAGCTTACAAAACGGCTCCCCCCTAAACTGCGAGAACTTCCAAAACGACTCCCTCCTGAACCGCCATAACTTCTAAAACGACTGCCTCCTGAATCACCGAAACCACCAACTCCATTGTCTATTTCCTCTTTCATCTGAGTCAGCTCTTTAAACTTGGAACCTATATCATTTTCAATCATCTTAACTTGCCTAATCTGTTGGTCGGTATGGATAAGGATAGCATTATCGGGCCTACCAGCATGCCCTATTCTCCCTGATCTATGCACAAAAATATCTGAAGTCGTTGGGAGCTCATATTGAATAACGAGATCCACATTAGGAATATCAAGACCAGATGCCCTGTTTGCCCTGATCTATGCACAAAAATATCTGAAGTCGTTGGGACTCGTATTAAATAACGAGATCCACATTAGGAATATCAAGACCAGATGCAGTGACATCAGTAGCAATCAACACATTAAAACACCCCTCACGAAAGCCAGCAAGAGTCCTCTCCTGCTGATTCTGTGAGATATCACCATGAAGAGGTTCGCATGTAAGTACCCGACCCAGTGCCACCAGCAAACTATCCGCATCTGACTTTGTTTGAGTGAAAAAAGTACATTTTCCTCCTTTGGCATATTCAGTTATCAATGGGTTGAGAATCGAACATTTCCCATAGGTGGATGCAACAATATAAGAAAGTGAGATTTCTTCTGCTTACTTCTGAGATGATTCACCAACACCATCGATAACAACAGGATCATTTAAATATTTCCTTGAAAGCCTTTGCACCCAAACATGCATTGTAGTAGAAAAAAAGCATACTCTGACGCCTTTTCGGCCATCTTTCCATAATCACCTCAACATCTTCATCAAAGCCCACATTCGGCATCTGGTCAGCCTCATCCAAAACAATAAATAGTACTTATGAAAAGACTAATGCACCACGATTGATTAGATCAATAATGCGACTAGGTGTTCCAGCAACATCTAAACCCCTTCTAGATTTGGCTCATTATAGGTACACCCCCATAACATCAAAGAGTATCTAGGCTTGGAGCAGATTCTTGGAATTCCTTGGCGTGCAAGTTCTCGTGTTGGAGCCAAGATGAGTGCCAAGGGATATGATCCATGCCCATTCTTACGGTTGTGCTGAATGATTTTTCAAAGATTGGGATTCCAAAGGCAAGAGTTTTTTCCAGTTCCTATCCTGGCGCGACCAATCATGTCACAACCTTGCATTATTGGTTCCAACACTGCTTTTTGAATGGGGAACAATCTAGTAATATTGCGCTTATTGAGAGAATTAATAGTCTCTTCATCCATTCCGAGCTTGGCAACATCAACCCTTCATCGTCACCGCCGACTTTCCTTTTGGCTTCGACTTTTTGTATCATAGTCACCGTATTTTGTCCGAGGCGTCTCGACCTCCTGACGCCCAAGATGCGTGCCTCTCATCCTCTGCGATTCCATATTCCGCCAACAACTGGGAGAGTGGAAGGATCTCACTTGGCTAATATCGCCATTGATGATTTTAACTCTCATGATGTCGTACTGCCTGGCAGATTGTAGGCTTCGGAGGATTGAAACACTTCGAGTCAAACCCTGAGAGACAGGGAACAAAGGGTTTATCATAACGGAGACAAAGGGTTATCAGAACAGGATTCTTTAGAGGAAACCAACAAGAGGAGAATCAAAGCCCTGTCGGACCTCCTCCATTGAGGGATTTCGATAGGGAAAAAGCCGCAACGGCTTTGGCTACCTTCGAATTCAACTGTCTACCTGCTATGCTATTCAATTTCGGAACAATTGAAGCAACCACCTCGTACTGACTGGCAAATTGCAGGCTTCAGAGGATTGAAACCCTTCAAGTGAAACCTAGAGAGACAAGCAACAAAGGGTTTATCAGAATGGCGTTCTTTAGAGGAAACGAACACAAGGAGAATCGAAGCCCTGTTGGTCCCCCTCCATTGAGGGATTTCAATAGGGGAAAAGCTGCAGCAGCTTTGGATGCCTTCGAACTTAGCGGTTTTCCTGCCATGCATTTCAATTTCAGCACAATTGAAACAACTACATCGTAGTGACTAGCAGATTGCAAGCTTCAGAGGATTGAAACCCTTCAAGTGAAACCCCTAGAGACGGGCGACAAAATGTTTATCGAAACGAGATTCTTTAGAGGAAACGAACATGAGGAGAATCGAGCAGCTAACGAGGAGTCCAAATCCGCCCAGCCCAAATACTCTACCAGTTTCTTGTCTGGCAATTTCTCCCCACGAAGCAATTTGTCCGGAATGCTTCCAGTGAATCAAAGAAATTAGGTCGAAGCAAGTCATTAATATGAACAAGAAATGTGCATCAAACTGATTACCGACCTTCGAAGAGGGGTGCCGTCTGGAAGAGCATGCTCACATGGCACAGGAGGGCGAGCACGTTGAGGCTGGTGATGTCGTCGTTCTCGATGAAGACAGAATTGAAGGGCGGTTCCCAGAGCCTGTTCAGTGCCCTCAGGAATGTCGACTTTCCGCTCCCCCTTGACCCTAAATCGAAAGGCTAACAACCTAACTGAATAAATAATAGTTTGGTAATTGAATAAATAATAGTTCGGCGGAAATGGTGATATCGAACGGCTAATAACATTTTAATCGTCTAACATGTCATCTGACAATTGAATAAATAATAGTTCGGCGGAAATGGTGATATCGAACGGCTAATAACATTTTAATCGTCTAACATGTCATCTAACGGTCGAAACGAGATCCACGAATCACCTGAGGAGAGTTATTTTCAAAGGGGAACGCCTTACGGCGTAATTAAATAAATATTATAAGCATAAAAATTGAGCAAAAATTAGACATATTTCCAAATAAATGCCTTAATTCAGAAAATTCTCAAAATATGACATTTAGCCAAATAGAACATGTCTATAAACACCAAGGCAGAGATAAAAACATGTTCTGATATCAAATGATAACTAAATAACGATTCTTTAATGCGGAATAAATACTTAAAAGAATCGTAAAAAACTTGATGCGCAAGAAAACATACCTCCGGCCATTGATGCAGAAGCTCCAGGACAAGAGAATACCTGAATGATTAGGGACTAGTCAGTCCGCTCGGCTATATGTCTCTTAGAAAAATGCTCAGCTGTCTGTGAACAATTACGCAGCACCCCAACAAATCATTTGCGAACAGTTGATATTACCGTGTTCCATAATACATGTAACCATTAGCTTATTGGAATAAGGGAAGCTCCTTGGGATGCCATTAAAAAAAAAAAACTACGCAAGGAGGTTGCTGCCACAAATTTCACACTGTGTTGAACAGTAGGCCTAGAAAAATGTTTGCGAAGTACCAAGGTCAGCTTGAAAGATAAAACGTAGACGTCATCAAACACAAAGGTAAAGGATGATAGAAAAAGTGCATAAGGGAGATCCAGTTAGCATAGCGTCAGATTAAAAGTCAAAACGGAAAGACAAAAGATCGTTCCCAAATCCCGTTTCGCACTTCCAAACTCTGTTCACTCAAATTGATGGTGTAACGCTGAAGGGGATTGAGTTAGTGAGCTTGGGGACCAAACAAAAGTATTTATAGCCAAGCTTCCATCAAGCTTCTGTTGGCTATGTGTCAAGTGTTTCACAGACCATGGTAGAGAACTGCAGAGGGAGTAATGGACCACTCCAAGAGCTCCTAACAAGAAATTAATTTAATTACAGTTGATTTCCGTAATTTAAAGAAATGACTGCAGTTGGTTTCAGTAAATGAAGGAAATAACTGCAGTTGTTTCCAAATTATCGACGACAGTTGAAAAGCTGTTAATAGCCATAAAGGGAGCTTACATTAAGGCTTCCAGATTTTTTAATTTTATGGCATGAAGAGCTTCTTGAGCAATGCCAATGGAATCATGTATTTCCCTATCAACCAAAGAGCCGAATTGGTTAGAGTCATATTTTCTGCTGAAATCTGCTTAATCATATTTGAGATAACTTTACTAATGATTTTATAAGCCAAATTACACACGAAGATGGGCCTGACGTCAAAAAAGGTCCTGGACTTGGAGCATTTTGGGATTAGAGCGATGTAAGTAGCATTAATGGCCTTGGAGACTTTCCCTGGCCTTCTGAATTCCTTCACCATTTTGCAAAGATCGAGCCCCATGAAGTTGTAAAAAGAGAGAAAGAGTTCTAAAATCCAGTTATTAAGGCCTAGACTTTTGTCTTTGGCAAAACGCTTGAGCACCTCTTTTATTTCATCTAAGAAGACAGGGTTGCCAACTTGATCAGAGCTCTAAGAACGGCAGAATCTCGGGTAATTTTGGATGAATTTAAGCTGGGAGTTAATGTTAGAAGTACCCGGATGAAAGGAAAAGTAGGTGGAAGCAGTAGCTTTTAGGTCATTTTGACTGTAAACAGTCTTCCCATCCTCTTGGTCAAATTCCCAAATAAAACTTAAATTTTTTCTCTGTTTCGCATAATTATGAAAAACTTTAGTGTTACTGTACCTCTTTTACGTATGTGAAAGAGTCGACAGAGCCCACATCGAACGAATAAATTTGAAGGCAAAAAGGAGAAGCCCGTGAAAGACAGGGAGTTGGTTTAATGAGTGGAAATTAGAGAGAAGGCTTAGCATGGGCAAATCCGCCGAATAGAAAAGGTGGTTGGGTCACGGGTGCGTTGGTCTGTTTCGCTTTCGGCGAGTGGCATTGAAAAGCTTTTATACTCTCGACGTGGACCGGCCTTCGTTCATTAGTTAATGGCGGTGGACATGCAGGCAGCCCGCGTTTAAAGATAGAAAAGGACTCGGTATTCTCATCACACAGCACAACAGAGTTGTTTATAGGTGGTCAGTGAATGTCTTCAATGCCTTTCAGGCATTCCTCCATCCATTCTACTCATACCGACGAAAATTTTAGAATGAATGAGTTGAATCATTCGGAACCTGCAGACTGGTTTTCTCCCCGTCAGGGAAAGATGTATTCAAATTTCAGATTAATGTGAGTTTAATATGTATTTAAATAAATTATAAAAAAATTAAAAGTAAAATTATTTTATAAATAAATTATAGTATCAAAATAAAAGTTAAATTAAAACTAAAAGAACAAAATAATTTATAATTTTATATACCCATAATAAAGTCTATAAATTAATTTTCGAGTGTTATTTCTTTTTTCTTGTTATTTAAAGAAAATGGAAGTGATAAATTCGTTTTACTTGAAATAGAAATTATATTAATTAAAATGTTTGTGATTAAGCTAGTAGTAGTTCATATATATAGTTGAGTATTGAAATTGGTTTTATAAACTTGAAAATAAAATATATATAATTTATCAATTACATTTTCAAAAAATTTATAGAGGTTAGAATTTTATGATTTCTTTCTGATCATAAAAATGTTTATATAGAAAGAGTAAGAAAAAACATAAAATCATCTTTAGGGTTTGACACTATCTTGAGCTTCTTGTCCTACTTAGTAATGAAGATCTTTGTCTTTAATCTCCATTGGATTTTTGGATTGGTGGACCAAATCTTGTTCATTACTTGCATGAGCCAAATGACCAATCTCTACATTGTTGGATCCATTCTTTGGGCCAAAAAAAGTAACCTTATCAACGTTAATGATGTTGGTGTGTTGGCTCTAAATTAAGGAAGGTTCATAACAATGGCTTTGTGGATTGTTGTGCTCAGTTTCATCTCCACTAGTTTAGCAAAAATTGTTGAGAGGGCTATGCTGTTGGCTTGGATGGGTTTCCTCTTACCTTCACACAACCTTCCTTACTTTAACCTTTGGTTTGTCCGTAGATATCTTTCTAGAAAATGAAAGGCAAGAAGAGACAAAACTAAATAGAATGAAGTTATAACTAATAAACCATATCATACCCAAATTGAAGACAAATTTACTTTCCTTAAGGAGTATGTTGTGCTAAGAGGAATACGATAGTAGATAAACATCAAAGCACCATTAACCCAAATTGCAAGCAAAAACCAAGAATCCAAAGGATGCTTAGTGATAAGGAACCAAAAATTTCCATGCAATACCAGATTATATAGTGATGCACTAGATAAATCCTAGTGAAGGCCTTAACTCTTATGATCCGTGGGTAATGGAGCTTTTGCCTTGTTGATTGGGTTTGCATTTACAAATGGAAGTAGGCAAACCCTCATCAAATCCTTGTAAAGCCCTTCCTCTAAGCTAGTGTGATTCATGACGGATGCATCCATCACCCAAGATATACACTGTGGTTTGATGCACTGCCCATATCAACCATGCACTGATTCAGTTGATGCGAGTGAACCATGATGGTAAAACATATCCTCCTATTTGGACCTAGAAAGGTCCAACTGATACATTTATTAGAGCACTCTCGATGCATTTAGGGAGAGATATGACGATGATCAAAATCATCATGGGATCTAGCTCATAGGAATGACTTTGTTAACCATTAACTCACCCTCCTTTACCGATGTGGCAACCTTTGTTAAATGGTCAACTTCAAAATTATTCTCATGCATAATGTGGAAGAATCTTATTTCCCTAAATTAATTTGCTAAGGTTTTAATTCTTTCAGGAGAGAATTTACTTTAATATATTTGAAGGATTTTTTTTCTAATCAAAGCTCTAATAACCAACATGAATCTCCTAGCATGACTAAAGATTGTAGTCCTTCCTCTAGTACTAAGTAGAGCCCTTGCTAAAGAGTTATACTTTCTACTACATTATTTGAAATGTTACCAAAGCCCCAAGCTAAATGTGTTATTTTATTACCGTAGGATTGTGTAGACTCTCACCCTCCTTGCTAGCCTAGGATTGTTTTTTAGAAACTCCATTGAAGAGAATGTGGGAGGATTGTTGAGTCTTCCATATATTAAATTCTAAGTGCCCCATTTTAAAACTATATTCCTCATTCAACGTAGGAGATTCAATATTATGACTTTAATAATTAATCTTGAATTGAGACATCCGAGCTTTCTCTATCTCATCCATGGCACTATCTTACTTTAGTGGCTTAGTTGCATATTCTCTAAGAGAAGATATATAGCATCCTTTCTCAAGAATTGAGCACAAGTAAGACATAACACAACAATTGGAAGAAAAAAATTATGCCATATTTAATGCATTGAATCAATCTCATGATCTCAATTTATACTACATGGATTTCACCATTCTATATCTTAGATCTCATTGACAAATCATCAATGGATCGTGATAAATCATCATCAAAGATAAGGATTGCAACTCATGACAATGTAGTCTTGACTTTGTGATTGTCTAGGGACTCACTGCCTAACATTTCTCCCCTCTCCCACCCCTCAATCACAAGTTTGAATAATTATCTTGTTAACAATAACTTGTGTCATCTTCAATCTGAAACTACTGAACTAAGATTCGATGAAGGCATGTATAAAACACTGCCAATCTCTGGGTGTTGAATAGTTCATGTAGAAGTGAACCAGTACTATGTCTAAACATTCATATTTTTCTAATTATAATCCGTATAGTTAGTTTGATTGATTTAAGTATACTAATTACTATGTTGGAGTTCCAAAATTGTGAATGAATTTTGGTTGTGATAAGACTTCAAATTTTGAAGGATGATTATCATCATTGTTATTTGAAATTACCCTTGGTCAAGTGTAAGGTGAGAAGTTTGTTGAAGGGATCTAAGCTTGAGTTTTGGATTCTCCCATTCTTCAATAGTTAATGATTGAAGCGATCCAATCTTGAGCTTTGGATTCTTTATGTGGTGGTTTTTTTACTGAACACAAACCATGTTAGCTTGATTTGGTGGTTTTTGGTTGACCACTAACCATTTTTATTTGAATAATGTGGTGGTTTTGGAGGACCACTTGTATGGATTGGATCATTATATTATTTTTCATCCATCTCGATACTTTCCGAGTGGAAAAAGTGGAGGAATCAATTCACAAGACCATTTTTACCAATGGGACCCAATTTGGAAAATTTGGGTCTGAAACCTTTCGACAACATTTTGAGGCATAAAACAATGCTTTTGGTGGTACAAATTTATACTTTAGTGTAACACCTTTTTTTCCTATTCTACACACAAATTCCTTTTCGACGACGCAAGAATCGCCTAATCGAAGTCTGTGTGCAAAAGTTATGCCACTTAGAAGTTGACCTTCCTATTTCAACCGCCATAATTCAAGAGGATGCCATGGAAACCCCCATTATTCAAGGAAAAGGGGCTAGCCAAATGATCATGATGAATAAGACTCTAGAAGAGCCCATATTGTAACTTTGGTTAAGAGCTGATGGAGTCAAACCTAACCACTAGTAGGCTATTGGGTTATGTTGTAATCCGACCACTAGGAGAAAAGGGGTTCCATTATTTTTTAGTGCATTTGTTCCATAGATGAGCACAATAACTGAGAGGGATTGGAAGATAGCACGGCGAGCACAATAAATGAGAGGGATTGGAAGGTAGTAGACAAAGAAGATTTGTGCGCCATAGTAGCCCATGCGCCACAAATATTACTTCTTCGTACTCATAACCATATTTGTTTTAGAGAAAGAGAGCAGAGCAAACTCACCTTCCAGCTAGGTTTTCTCCCTAAATGGTTTCCCAGGTTATATCTTGTGTCAATCATGGTTTGTGGGTTTTTATTTTTTTGTTCTCTATTTTCTGCATAATTGTAATTTGTATGCATACACAATATACAATAATTTATAGATCCAGAAATCTAAAGAGAAATGAACCCTCATATCTGTAGATTTTGGATTTTTATGTATAATTTATGAAATCTATTATGACGAACTGTCCAATGGAATATCCATGACAATTTACATATCATATTGGTATCAGAGCAAGTTTCTTTTAGTATATTTTGGAGATTTGCGAGGAATCTAGATTGGTTAAGCTAAAAGTCATAAAACCTTACTCATGGTCGATGAATTTGTGAATAACCCTCGTGATCATGCAGAGGAGAGGTTTTCACAACTAGAAGCACAAGTTGTTGCAATGTGAATCTCTTCTTGGTAACCCTAAACAATAATATAGAGCTATTCGAAGAAGATGAGGGTTCTAATGTAAAGGTTCAATCAGAGGAGAGATTAGGATATTGGGAAGAAACAAAAAACGAGCCAAAGAAATGATGTGAAAAAGATAAACCTAGTTCAAGTGTTGTGAACCATTTATAGTCTCCTGTTCAAAATGGAAGTGAAGGTTGATATCAATCCATAATAAGGTGAATCAATTCTTTGAAGCTAAATCATTGGTTGTGACAATCAAAAGTTTATTTCAATTTTCATCATATAGAGGAAGAATGTAAGATTTCATTTATGTGGCTGAAATTAGAGGGCCATGCCTTGACTTGGTGGGAAAGCCATAGAGAGACTTTGAGGTTGGAGGTAAAGGTTTTAAACCTTTACATAAATTACTTGCAAACAAATTCTTAAAACATAAAAAATATATGATGGTGAGAACATAAAACAAATATACACATATATTTTCCCCTAGATCCCAAAACCTAGACTACCAAATTGATTTTTCATTATATTCATTTCAATGTTACAATACATATATATACATGTCGAAGCATTCATAAACCCCAATCCATTAACCTTGGATTAGAACATATATGTATTTCCCTTGGCCGGATCTATTAAATACCATGGGAAAAATACCATCATGCCCAAAACCATGTGCAAAAACCATGCAAAAAACCATGGGTAGGTTCACCCACCATCTTTGGGTCTGCCCAACTATTATTGGATTTGCATAAAATAATTTTTTTTTTGGGGCGCTGGCTCAAACCCCATGATGCATGGAAAGAATATAACACACACCCAACATTCTCCCACTTGTTGTTTCCTTTTCACACAGGGGGTTGCAGGAGAGCTTAGTCATTGGTCCACGGCTGCAATGCCCATTGTTTTGTTTGTGCATTTGCAACATTCTTCAAAGTGTCCACCTTTACTAACAACACTTTTTTGTCTTTAACCATATCGTTCACAAAATGATACTAAATATCAATGTGCTTTGTATTCAAATGATAAGTAGGGTTATTTGCTAAGAAAATTGCACTTTGGCTGTTACAGTCTATCTTTTTAGCTCGTTGTACCAACCCCACACTTGAACACAATCTATTCAACCAAACTACTTCCTTTCTTGCATGAGTGGCTGTCATGTATTCAACCTCTGTAGTTGAAAGTGCCACTACAAACTGTCTCTTGCTCATCCAACTCACTGCTCCTCCAAATATGTTAAACACATACTCACTTGTAAATCTTCTTTGATCTAGATCTCCAACCCAGTCTGCATAATCAAAGCCACGAATGCCCAAAACTTTGTCCAATCCTGGTCTTCCTTGGTAGCACAAACCATAATCACTAGTGCCACGCAAATACCTGAAAACCTGCTTCACTGCTGCCCAATGCTCCTTCCTTAGTTTTGACATAAACCTGCTCAATACTCCCACTGCTTTTGCAATGTCAAGTCTAGTATAAACCATTGCATACATGAGGCTACCAATTGCACTCACACATGGAACATGGGACATGTCCTCTTCCTCTTCCCATGTCTTGGGACATTGTTCAATAGATAAATTTCACCTATAGGAATAGGAACCTTCACTGGTTTATTATGCATATTAAACCTTTGCAATATTGTCTTGGCATACTTCTTCTAGTTTAACCAGAGATTCCTCTTTTCTCTATCTCATTTAATTTCCATGCCCAAAATATAGTTTGCAACACCAAGATCCTTCATGTCAAATTTGGAGGAAAATTGGGTCTTCAAACCCTGGATAATTTCTTTGTCATTTTCAATCAACAACATATCATCCATATACAAGACCAAATAAATAACACGGTCACCGATTAATTTGAAATACACATAATGATCCTCTTTTCTCCTTGTGAAGCCAAGTCCCCATATATGTGTATCAAATTTTTGATACCACATCCTTGGTGATAGATTTAACCCATGCAAAGACTTTTTTAATTTGCATACTATTTCCTTCTTACCCTTCACTGCAAAGCCTTCTGGTTGCTTCATGTAGATCTCTTCTTCCAGATCCCCGTGAAGATATATTGTCTTCACATCCATTTGTTCTACCTCAAAATCAAAAGCAACAACAATAGATAAAAGTAATCTAATAGAAGCTAACTTGGGAATAGGAGAAAAAATATCACCAAAATCAATTCCCGACACATGGGAATACCCTTTTGCTACCAACCAGGCTCTGCATTTCTCTACCCTGCCTTCTGAATTCATCTTCTTTATAAATAGCCATTTGCTTCCAATGGGTTTTCTTCCAGCCAACAACTCCACTAGATCCCAAGCCTCATTGTTTTCCATAGATGCCATTTCTTCAACCATGGGCTCCTTCTAGAGTTTTCCATCCTTTGAATCCACTACCTCCATGACAATTATGGGATCATCATTAGTAATAGATAAATCAAAATTTGAACAAAAAGAAGGCAAATTTTGTGCAAAATAAATAAAAAATTATGAAAAATAAATTTTTGAGGACTTATTTCTGGTGCTGCCCCGAACCAATTTGTACAAAGTTTGCACCAATTTTGCAACATAGATAAAAAAAAGAGAGCTATAGGTTGTATAACCTATGGTTTCCTTCTCTCTCAAACTAATCTTATCAAAATTGGAGTGTGTGAATCTTCCTCTTCTGATTCTTGTCCTGCCATATAGTCTGATTCTTCCTCCTTCAACTCAACTTCTTAGGTTCCTTTGGTAGGAATTCATGTTTAATAACATATTACACCTCTTTAAACACCACATCTCAGTTGTAGACAACCTTCCTTGTTTTTGGGTTCCAAATCTTATAACCTTTTAAACCATCCATATACCCAATAAAGATGCACCTTTCAGATTTATTATCCAACTTGGTTCTTTTCTCTTTTGGAAATTGTACATATGTATCATAGGAAAATACCCTCACATATGAAAGAGAGGGTTTCTTACCAGTCCATTCTTCATGTGGATTCTTATCCTCCAATGTTGATGAAGGTGATCTATTAACCAAGTAACATGCAGTATCCATAATCTCTGCCTATAATTCCTACCCTAATTCAGTGCCATTGAGTATGCTTCTTACTTTTTCCATCAATCTCCTATTCATTCTCTTTGCAACTCCATTTACTAAGGTGTGTATGGAGTAGTCTTCTATCGTGCTATACCACACTTCTTATAGAACTCTTCAAATTCCTTCTAGCAAAACTCTCACCCAATATCTATCCTCAACACCTTAATCTTCTTCTCTATCTGATTTTTCACTAGAGCCTTAAATACTTTAAACCTATCAAAGACTTCATATTTCTTCCCGAGGAAATATATCCATGTATTCCTCGAGAAGTCATCTTTAAATGAGACATATTACATAGACTTCCACCGTGATGGAGTCAACACAGGCCCAAACACATCACTGTGCACAAGCTTTAATATCCCTTTCGCTCTCTTAGTACTAGAGGGGAAATTGACCCAATTATGCTTCCCATATAGAAAATGTTCACAGAAATAGAAATCTAGAGATAAATTAGACATACCTTCGACCATACCATTACAATGCAGTATTCAAAGACCCTTCTCTCCGATATGTCCAAGTATTTGATGCCACAACATAATATTATCTCCAAAGACCACTAGATTTTCTACTCTGCTTTCAAGAACCACAGAACTATTGCACCCATCAATAACAATGCTACCCAAAATCTTGTACAAAGTTCCCATCTGAAATCCCTACATGAACACCAATTCTCCACGAACCATCTTGCAGATATCTTTCTCGAGCATTGCTTTTACACCTGCATCATCCATCTTGCTTAGAAAAATCAGATTTATGGCCAATGAAGGAATATGCATAACACCAGGAAGTGTTCTAATCCTTCCACCTTGCAACTTCAACCTTACTTTTCCACGTCCCATTATTCTGGTCTTCCTTTCATCCCCTAGGAGGATATCACCACCATCATTTTATTATACTCACAAAACCACTCTCTATGAGGAGTGAAGTGAAAGGATGCATTTGAGTCACTCAACCATGCCCCTTGATCTATCTGTGT
Organism: Pinus tabuliformis; assembly: GCA_031772625.1. NCBI lineage: Eukaryota > Viridiplantae > Streptophyta > Pinopsida > Pinales > Pinaceae > Pinus > Pinus tabuliformis. Next base: position 975,868,658 of record CM062810.1, read on the forward strand.
ACCTGAAGAATAAGCCAAGTACACATCCTCACCTTCATCTGAAGTGGTTTTCACCTCTACAGAAGGACCATCATGAGATCCCTTTTCTTTCTTAGGAGTTTTAGATTTACAATCCTTTTTGTAGTGCCCTTCTTTTCCACATTTTCAGCATACATTTACAGGTTTTCTTGGAGATTAGATGTCCCACTTGAGGACTTATTTATGTTTCTGTTATGGGATAATCCTCTTACAAACAAGGCATCTCCATTTTATCTCTCCATATTTTTCCATCTCATCTCATCTGACAACAAGGATGAGACTATTTAATCAAACTTCAAGGTAGTTGTATTGCTACCTATAGAAACAACCAAACTATCACATGAATCCGGTAGAGAACACAACAAGTTGATGCACTTATCTTCATCAGAAATTTTAATATCAACATATAACAATTAACTTACCACAGTATTGAAGGTGTTTAGATCCTCTGTGACCGAGTCTCCATCCTTCATCCTCAGGTTATAATTTTTTTTCCATAGGAATAATTTGTCCACCAGAGATTTAGATTGATACAATGTCCCTAACTTGTCCCACAAAGCCTTTATCGTAGCTTCCCATGATACTTTCAACAATACTAAATTTGAGAGACACAATCGTATTGTACTCTTCGCCTTCTGATCTAACTTTTCCCAGTCTTCTATCGACATTCCTGTTGGTGTCATACCTGGATCTACAATGATCCACTGATCTCTATCCACTAACATATCCTCCATCTTGAACTTCCACAACTCAAAAATTTGTCCATTGAATTTCTCTATCTCCATATTTCCACTATTCACCGTCTTCTTTCATCGCAAGAATCGATCCCATAGATCTCCCATTGTAATAGGGTCTACCACAGGCCCAAGAAAAACCCCTCAGCAGCAAAGGTGTCCCCTTGAAGCCAAAACAACTCTGATACCAAATTTAGGTTTTAACCCTGTATAGAAATTACCTGCAAACAAATTTTTAAAACATAAAAAATATACAATGGTGAGAGCATAAAACAAATATACAAAAAGATTTTCCCTAGGATCCCAAAACCGGGACTACCAGATTGATTTTTCATTATATTCCTTTCCATGTTACAATAAATATATATACATATCAAAGCATTCATAAACCCCAATCCATTAACCTTGGATTAGAACATAATCATAGTTCCCTTGATTGGATCTACAAAATACCATTGTTAGAAAACCATCATGCCCAAAATCATGTGCAAAAACCATGCACAAAACCATGGGTAGGTCCTCCCACCATCTTTGCGTCTTTCCCCCATCCTTGGGTCCACACAAAATAAAAAAAATCGGGGTGCTGCCCCGGACCTCATGACGCATGGAAAAATATAATACATACCCAATAGGAGGGAGATCCTCCAGTGACTAAGTGGGAGGAATTTAAAACCCTCATAAATTCACAATTTTTACCCTATGGGGTATTTAAAGGACTAGTGGATTTGGTGGCACTACTTCAGGAAAAAGTAGGGGCAGAGTGTATAGGAGCACACCATAGAGTTCAAAAAGATGGCCATAATACTAGATATCTCCCCAAAGAACCCAAATGTACTCCTCAAGTATATGGGGGGTCTACACAACCATCTGCAAAAGGAAATTATGTTGTTGAAGCCCAAATCGGTGGAGGAGGTTTGTGTACAGGCACAATACCTATAGAAAAAAGACTAGAAGAAAGGTAAATCATGTCAATCGAAGTTCATATAGAGGAGAAGTGTTAGAAGTTACATCTGGAGCTTGAACCAAATAAAAAAATAAATATAATAATAAGAATAATTTCATGGCCATTTATTCGAGAAACTAGGCTGAAAGTAGCTTAGACGTAGATGAAAATATTGTTTGAATGTCAATGCAGAAGGATGTGAATATGAGTAGCCTTTAGCAAGAAGAAGAGAAAGAAATGAGCAAACTCTTCCACATAAAGATACATGTAAAGAAGACAAATATTGATGTTTTCTTTTACTTAGGATCATAGGAGAATCTCATTGCAACAGATATGGTCAACAAATTGCGATTGGAAGTTCATTATCATCCATTCCCATATCCATTAGGATGGGTAGATAAGGGTGTAGAGTTAAAGATAACAAAACAATGCAAAATTAAATTTTCTATTAGTGTTGAATTTATTGATTAGGTACAACTAGATGGAGTTCCTCTTGATGCATGTGGAGTGGTTTTTGGAAGTGCCTACATGTACATGCAGGATGTAATCTTCATGCAGAGAGCCTAGTAGTATCAACTCATTCATGATAGAAATTCGTTCTCTATTAACATGCACAAAGGCAAGTCGAAAATTTCGTTGGTAAGTGCCAATTAAGCAAAGAAACTAATCAGTTCTAGCAATAAGTTTTTTTTATTGTTTTTAAGAGAGAATCAATATGTAGAAGAGTTAGTAAGAGAAAATGCTTCCATGGAGGGGTGTACTAAGAAACAAAAACAACAACTGGAAGAGTTGTTAGAAACATATATGGATGTGTTTTTAGAGCCTAAAGGATTACCACCCAAGAGGGAAGTGGAACACAAGATCCAACTATTGCCGGACTCCCCATTTCCAAACATTGGGTTGTACATGTAGTCTATTATAGAAGAAAGTGAGGTGAAGAAATAGTTGTATGAGCTACTAGAATAGGGTGTCATTCGACCAAGTAAATCACCATGTGGATCACCCATCATCATTGCACAAAAAAAATGGGACTTGGTGAATGCATACATATTACAGGGAATTGAACAAAATTACACTCAAGAATAGGTACCCCCTTCTCAAGATAGATGATCTGTTGGATCAGTTGCAATGAGAAAAATACTTCACCAAGCTAGAATTAAGCTCTCGATATCACTAGTTTCAAGTCGGAGAAGAAGATACCTATAAAATTGCCTTCAAAAGTAGGAAGGGTTTGTATGAGTGGTTAGTTATGCCATTTGGCCTATGTAATGCATTAGCTACATTTATGAGGTTAATGAATGATACATTGTTCCCTTTTATAGATTCATTTTTTCTCTAGTAGAATTTGGTAAATAAATGACTACAAGGCTAAAAATTTTAGTCACAACAATTAAAAATGACTAAATTCTACTAATTTTTTGCAACACAACTGTAGATGACTAAACTAAATGACTAATTTTATTGTTAGGTAAAAAACACAACTAAATAAATAGTCACACATATTAAAATCACTTGGTAATTTGAACATTGATATATATTATTTCTTGTTATATACCTTATGGTTTCTATTAAGGTCTCATTATATTAGACCATTTGGTAATCTATTCTTCAAAAAACAAGAAGGGGACTATAACATATAAGCTAGAGTGAAATCTACAACATCTATCCAACTTGATCCATGGCATATTCCTAAGTGATGAAATTATACTGATTAAACCAAAATCGATCTACAAGGTAGAGTTCCACCATTATGAATCTATATTAACACATATGGAGTCCATTCACTCATGAAAGTTTTCCATCACATCTAGTGAAACTTGGCGTGTTCATAGTCAAGCTAGTGAAACCTAGTACCATTATAGCTACCTTAATATAATATGATATTGCAATGCAAAATTGTTTTATTTTATATAAATATTGTAAAATTTATATATTGTAAATGTGTTTTTTTGCTAGGTTATATATTGTAAATGTCTTATTTACCATTATCATATAATATTATCCTATGATAATATGATAATATCATAAACAATATGATATTAAAGTGGGTAATATTATTTCCAATGATATTACAAAGATCCACGTATTACATTTCCCATTTGACATATATTGTTGGGTTAGTATTGCACACACGGTTGGTATATTGGGAAATTTATATTGGTCAGAATGGGGTACACCGTTCAAAATTTTCCCCAGTAGAGGTAATTCAATGGGGGAGGGGGGTTCTTTCACTAGTTGTTAGGAGATGATTCAAGAGAGTGGGGAGTGGGGATTGGGGTTGTTTCATTGTGGGAGATAATTTGGGGGAGTGGGGATTGGGGTTGTTTCATTGTGGGAGATAATTTGGGGGAGTGGGGATTGGGGTTGTTTCATTGTGGGAGATAATTTGGGGGAGTGGGGAGGGAATTATTTATGGAATGCACCTCTACAAACAGAATAATGGTTTGTTAATTGGGGTTTTATGTCATGAATTGGAGTTGGAGCTGACCATAAAGGATTTTCTTGTCAATTTGATGGCATGAATTCGAGCTAGAGCCGACCAAAGAGGGTTTATCCATAAATTATATGGCATGAGACATTTTGGGTTTTATTTGATAGAAGCTACTTGCATGCATGAGCAATAAAGCTTGTTTGAAGAGGACTTCGACACTTATGAAAAATAGGGCAAGGAATTCAGAGTTTGATAGGTTGTTTGCAATGAATTTGAAGTTGACGAGGCCTTTTGCAACGAAGTCAAATTTGGGGATGCCCTCTATAGTGAATTCAAAGGTAATTCGAAACCCTATGAAAACTTTAAATTGTCTTGACTGCAACAGAATGGAACTAACGAAATTAGTTGTATAAGCCTCTGTGTGTAGTATGAATTTCTTCGATTCTATAAATTTATTTTATTTGTATTGTCAATGGTATAGCTTGAACCTCATGATCCAATTTTCCTCTATAATGTCTAAGATTACTACTGAGGACCCTTTCATTTCTACCCCACCTCTTCCATAACCAAGATTGGTGAAAATCTGATAAAAACATGGATTCTTTTAGCTTCATTATGTTTGTTAATATCTTCACAAATTCTCATATTCTAATGTCTAGGTCTAGTCATTGTGTTAAATACCTTTGTTCTTGAGGGAGGGATAAAATACCATGAAAGGATTTGTACCCTTGCATAATTTGTATATGCCTTTTAATAACTAGAAGCAATTAAATCCAAAGTGGAAGCAACATCCGAGCCGCCATATCACATTGCATCCCTTCCATATCGATATCCTCATTAGAAGCCATATCCATATAACTTAGGAACATTTCAGGCATAGTAAGATAGGCATGCATCTAGCTATAACAATCAATACCTTTATTTTTTTTGAGTCAAATTTTTACATAAGGCATAGGGTATGAAACTTCAAGATATGTTAACCATTATAATACCAATTATTGGAATAGTTCTATAGATAATCATAAAATGACAAATAATGCTTCTACAAAAAGCTTTGGTTAGGAAATGTTTTAGTAGGAAAGCCGAGTGATAAATCAATTTATGTGGAGTGTTTTTTCTGATGTGTTGCTACAAATGTGCAAATTTGATTTTTAAGCATATGTAATATGAATTTCTTAGAGTCCATACATTTTAAATTTTATTTGTAATGCCACAAATTGAATCAATTAAACTGAGCTTTGTTTTACTCAATTAAACTACTTTTGGTTTATTGGTCACAATTTCTCTGTTTATAAGCTTTTGTAATAACAATTTCTATTTAAAAAAGCCTACTTATTTTTCTTATGGAACACATTATTCACTACCATTTTACACTTCATAGAGTGGTAGAATACTTTAAATTAGGTTCATTAAGATCATAATTAAAAATCATGTTGATTAGTTTCACCCTTACCTGCAAGTTGCTAGTCAAATTGGGTGCTCTACCTAAACTGATCCATTTTTAAAAGGCAATAGGTTTGACTTGTTAGTTTTCTATTAATTTCTCTACATCTTAGACTTTGTTCTTAAACTTTTCAAAGCCATCCTCATTATGTTTTGATGTGTTCCAAGATTACAACTTGATAATTATGACATAAACCATGTGTGAAGAGTTTGTTGGTATGTTCATATTGTATGTTGGGAATTTTTTGTTAATGAAATGAACATCATAGTCTGGCTTCTTTCACCAAGCCCTAGCTCTAAATTATTTGTTCCTCTTTTTCCAAAATCATCAACAACCACCACCATTTTGGTGGTATCATTGCTCATGAGTAGGGATATATACTACTAGTACAATCTTTCTTCAAAATCAATGAGATCAAACACTGGAAATCACCTTCCAAATCTGATCATGTCTTCCATTTGATGCTTGATCATCAATATCCTTTACTATAGAGCTAGAAATGAACACCTAAGCCATGAAAATTCCTCCAAGCAAGACTATAATTGACAATGTATTGGAATTTGTTGTCAAAACATGCCTTGAAACCTTGTTCTATGATAAAATTCAATCTTGAAAATAGGGGAGATAAAAGTTGAAAAATGACCTATCATTTTATGTGTCAACACATTGTATACAAAGTTTGTACTCCACTTAAACCAAGTAGTCTTGATTATGTATTTGTACATTAACATGTGCTAAGTGAAACTAAGTGTGAAAAACTAAGCATAAACAATAGCCTAGATCCATCTTAACTCCATATCTACCAAGCCCTAAGAAGGATCAAATCTCTTTTCATTTTAAAAGAGATTTACATCTCAAGGGATTTGATCCCTCTTGGCACTTGGTAAATCGAGAGTTATGATGGATATAAGGTAGTTTTATTATTAATTATATTTATTAATTTTTATTTTTATTTTTAGTTTTATGTAATTTGACCAAGTCAAAATATTTCATTGATAATTATCATTATTAATTATTTTATTTTCTTTTTTTAGTGTAAAATTAATTTTTGTTTTATTTTATTTTGACATAGTCAAAATGTTATAGGACATTCAAACATCTCTAACATACTGAGCTGGAGAGCACCTCTCCACACAATTACTTTTACCCTTTTATTTTTTTAGCTAAGGCCAAATGTAAATGTTTACAAACATTTACATAAAATAAAATAAAATATTTATAGAATATTTTTATTTTGAAATGAGTTATGATTTTTGTGCATGTGGTATTGATTAGCCATGGTATTGGCCCTATGGTATTGTAACAAAGTCTATTTACTAGTTAATAATATCCATGGTAAAATGGGGTGAATATCCATGGTTAAGAATCTTGTTACATTCTAAGTATTAAACTTTTATGTTCTTATTAATTAAATTTAAATATGGTTACCGAATTATTATTTTAATTTACATGGTAAAATGGATCTTAATTTATAACTACTATTTATATGTTATATATTTTAACGTGATATGTATATTATGATCTTCTTTTATCTAAAAATTGTTCGTAATTTTTTTTATTAATAGAAATAAAATTATAATATAACAAATTGAATTTTATTATTTTTATTTTGAACAAAATTAACTCTAAAAATATTGGGAAAAGGTCCATTTCGTTTATTCGTTAGACTATGTATTAATTTAGCATTGACCAATATAAATTATAATTTTTTATGCAAATTTTCCCAAAGCATAATTTCTATCATGAATGGTAGGGACTAAGCTTCCCTAACGGAGAAGAAAAATATTTAGTAAATTGAATTAAATTAACTTAAAGATAAAAATACTTAGTAAATTGAATTAAATTAATTTTTCCAAAAGCATAATTTCTAACTTGAATGACAGGTCCTAAGAGAGAAATAAAAATAGTTAGTAAATTTAATTGAATTAAATTAAAACAACTTAAACTTATTAGTTTTAAAAATCTCTACCCAATTTTGAACAAAATTAACTAGAAAAAGCATTGGGACATGGGTCATTTTGTCTATTAGTTAGACTACACATTAATTTAGCATTGACTAGTATAAATTATAATTTTTATACTTTATACAAATTTTCCCAAATCATAATTTCTAACTTGAATAACATAATGTTATATCATATAAAATCTTATATTAAGAGCGGGCCTAATGGTTAAGAATATGTTTCTTGCTAAGAGGTCATAGGTTCAAATTCATAGGATGTAGAGTATGTACACCTCCATAGACTTTAGTTTCCAAATCACTGTGTGAAGACAAGTTCGTTGTTCCACCCACAAACATAGTGGTCTCATAACCTTCAAATTAGGTTACTATTATTTTATTATAGTTGATATTGAAATATTAAATTTATGATCCTTATTGAAATACTTTTTTGGTTATTATTATTTATTTCAATCTCACAAGTCAAGTTCATATTAAGTATTTAAGTAATTACACACATCTCTCTCTCTCTCTCTCTCTCTCTCTCTCTCTCTCTCTCTCTCTATATATATATATATATATATATATATATATATATATACCACTTGTCGGCTACATGTTGAGCATGCAAGAAATTGCACAATGCACTCATATTGTATTGTAGAAAGTGTCTTTTTAGCGGTATGGCTTGTGATTGAACTCCCTATAAACATGGCTTAATTTTTTTCATCAAAATCACTTTCAACACCTGTATTCTATCCATGATAAGCCTTAATAGAAAATTAATGATGTTTCTTTTGCCATTTTTCTAGTCTAATATAAGTTTAAAATCACTTAGAATATGGATCCTTTTAACATTTGATTCAGAAGTGGCTTTGAGAAAGATTTAGATTGCATAAAGTTATACTCTATTTTTAGTGTCAAGCCCAATTCCATACTTCAGAGAAAAATGATGCAAACTTTTGAGAAAGAGAATAGCTCTGGCTCCACACTCACATGGGGAACCCTAACATGCTCCATCAAAAAATCCTTAGAGTATCTATTTATTTATATTTGGGGCTTGAAGGATCATTGAACATGAATGTTTTATGGGCTTCCCTCGTTCTCCAAAGGATATTCTACTCTAATGAGTGAGTCTACCTAGGTTTACCTCCATTCTTAAAAGATCATATTATTTATTGATAACCAGATTTCCCAAATAACATAACATGGAAGAGACTTAAAAATACAAATACAAACATTTCTATCAACAACCCATGATTCAAAACATTATAACAAGGTTAATTTATTCCAAAGATTCTATATATTGAAATGTTGAAACATCTCCTGCTAAATAAATTTTGTATATGAACTGAGAAGATGATCCACTCATTCACTATTATTCTTACGCAACTAACACAATTGAGACCTAGTTCATCTTATTTTTTTGCATTATCCCATGTAAATATTTTCTTTGCCAAGACCAACCAAGAGAGGATGCTAACTTTTAAAGGACACGGTAACTTCTATTTGACTTTCCACCACTACTACCATTCATCTCCTGTGTTCTCACTAATTTTATCTATATAACCTATATTCATCGTAAGTCTCCCTCTTTTTGTATTCTTAGACCAACTTAGTTAGTTATATTGTTTTGAAAGGCATATGATAATATGTTTAAGTGAATTGATATAATATTTCCATTGCACTGCCATCTCAACCTATAATCCCAAATGTATGGTAGATTTCCATACTTGCAATCCTTCTCCATGAATCACTACCATTGAATCCTTTGCTAAAGTTATGATGCCTTTGTTATGAAGGTGCATCCTAATAAGTTCAAAATCCTATAATTATTTCCATAGTCAATCCAAGCATCCACACCTATTTTCACCTATGCTTCCCAATTCTCTTGACAACCTGTGATCTTAAAATATCATAGGCTTTAATTACTCAAGTGGTTCTATGTCACTTTAGTGCCAAGGATGTATATAAAATGTCATAGGATTTAATTACTTAGGTGGTTCTACATCGCTTTAGTGCCAAGGATGTATATAAAAGATCATAGGCTTTAATTACTCAAGTGGTTCTGCATCACTTTAGTGGCAATGATGTATTTAAGAAAGAAGATGTTACACGGCGAGAAGACTCTATAAGAAATTGATTTGTATATTGACCACTATTAGTTCAACATTGAACAAAACAAGTTATAATGTTTAATTTTGAAAAATAAATATTTATGTTTCAATATTATTAAAAAAAACAATTTTCAAACATTTGATTGGAGCATAAATTGAAGGTATTATTGCAGCCTTTGCTTAATATAATTCCATGTAGATACCTTTCTCACATAGTTAATGCCATAATTATGGAAATAGTTGCAATATTCATGATTTTTAAGTATTTGGGTAGTGATTTTTTATTTTAAGCTTTGTAGGAAAACACTCTAAAAAGACAATCCTCATATTCACCATTACTTACATCCCACCATAAAGCAAGGTTATATGACTCAATATATTTATTGATGACTATTAAAATATTTCATACTAAGGTAAATAACATATTTACCGTTACTTACCTCCCACTAGAAAGTTTGTGATTTTTAATTAAATTAAGATGATTTACACCCATTAAAAAATCAAAATGGTACTTCTACTAAATGAACCCACATGGATAGAATAACAACCAATCCCTCCAACCACCCAAGCTAGACCCAAATGATATTGTGATCTACATTAAAATTTACAATCATGGAAGTAAGAAATTTTTTACTTTTAATTGTTCTCTTCGTATATGCACATTGAAATATTTTATTTATGGCCGATATTCACGTTTTTGTTTTTTGTTTTTGATTAGTTTTTTTTATGACATATGTGAACTTTGTAAATAAAGAATTACATATTTCTTATATTGAAAAACACACTATAATGTACTAACATAAGAAATTTTATATTAAGAGTGGGCCTAATGTTTAATAATGTGTTTCTCTGTAAGAGTTCATAGGTTCAAATTCATAGGGAGGTAGAGTATGTACACGTCCATAGACTTTAGTTGTCAAATCACTATGCGATGACAAGTTCATTGTTCCACCCATTAACAAAGGAGTCCCATGACCTTAAAATTAGGTTTTTATTATATTATTATATTTGATATTGAAATATTTTATTTATGGTCCACATTGAAATACCTTTATGTTTACTATTTAAATTCTTTTAAATCTCATGTGTCAAGTTCATATTAAGTATTGAAGTATTCTGCGTGGGTTAGCTCAATTGGCAATGGATGTGGAAATGAAGTCTTACTGAACCGAAAGTCTTGGGTTCAAATCTTGTGCTACCCCCCTTGACCGGGGTGAGAAGTTGGACACGATGAAGATGTAGTCCTACCAAGCTTACAAAAAAAAGTATTGAAGTAATTACACATCTTCGTCATCACTTATCACTTGAATAAGAATTGTTTTCGTTTTAATTGTCCTCTCTCTTTCTCTCGCTAGATATATATATATATATATATATATATATATATATATATATATATATATATATATAATTCCACTTATCAACTCCATGTTATGCATGCAAGGAATTACACAATGCCCTCATATTGTATTATACAAAGTGACTTTTTACTGTATGTCTTGTGATTGAACTCCCCATAAACATGTTTAAATGAAATTTCATCAAAATTAGTTTCAACGCTTGTATTCTATCCATGATAGATCTTAATAGTAGATTAATGATGTTGCTTTTACCATTTTCCCAGTCTAATATAAGTTTCAAATCACTTGGAATATGAATCATTTTCACATTTTATTCAAATGTAGTTTTGAGAAATATTTAGATTACATAAAGTTCTACTCTATTGTTAGTGTCAAGCCCAACTCCATACTTCAAAGAAAAATGATGTGAGATTTTGAGAAAGAGAATAGCTCTTGCTCCACAGTCACATGGGGAACCCTAACATGTTCTGTTGGGTAGCAGAGGCCCCGCGTAATGGTTTTGGGGCTTAGAGCCCGTAATTTAGGGTAATGATATTGTAAAAGTTGCGTGAAGTGTGCGGAGCTCGAAATGTAATAAATCGAGTCAAAGGGTTGTCTGCCTGAAAATACTATAAAATAATAGGAAGTGAGTCGGCCTGCCCATGGTCCGCAGACCACGAGAATGTATAAATAGAGCGAGGCTCTAAGGGTAGAGGTAGCTTTTTGGGAAGTTTTGATGTATTATGGGTTTGTGAAAGTAATATACACTCTGAGTCTGTAAGTACGAGTCGGAGTTATATAGTGGCTCTACAGCTGTGTGCGCGGAGGCCTGATAGAGTCCGCAGCTGTGTGCACAGGGCAGAAAGTGGATTGTACTGAACGAAGATATTAATAAAGATAAGTTGGTTCTGAGAAATTGTGTTGATTTTGAATTATTGTGGATCTGGTTTTATTCTGGTTTATGCATCTGTTATATGAGTTTAAGCATGTATTTATGAATGATGATGATGCGCATTGGGTATTATTGTTAAATGTTTGCTTAAAGACCGTAAGAAGTAGAGTAGATCTATAATAAACTCATTAATAAGAAAGCGCATCAGCGTGGATATACGCAAAGACCCGACAACAGGACAGAGTGGCCCGAGGCCACAGAACAGTTCGCAACCCCTCCAGACCACATCAAGACATCCCAAGGATGCGGAAACTTGGTTCCAGCACCCTCCCATACTACCTCGGGTGAGACTTCAGTTCGCGCTCCATGGACTATTGCCGAAAGGGTCGGTAGTGCAAGATTTGTTCGGCTAAATCACTTCTAAACCCGGGTCAGGCCCCAACAAGCCAACAAATGGTTCCGTTGTCGGGATGGGATCTGCCTAAGGTATGTCTGAGGTCGGAATTTTGAAACCCTACAATGAAAGAGATTGAAGATTGGGTGGATCAGAAGCAGTACGAGTTCGTAGTTGGCCCTAGCACACCAGCGCACAAACCAGAAGGTTAACATGACGAGTGTGATCAAGTTGCCAATATTCAAAGGAGCAGGAGGCGAAGATCTAGAACAGTTTTGGTTTGTAGTAAGGGCAGTGTGGGAAGTGCACGGAGTTACAGACGATAATATTAAAAAGGCTATCTTGGTGAGTGCACTACAGGATCGTGCGCTGACTTGGTATATCAAGCACTCTAGCGATCATCAAAATTCCAGAATAGTAGAGATCCAGGATACATTAAACAAAGAGTTTAGTCGACCGAAATCAGAGACGCAGTCGATCATCGGGTCCAAGGAGATTGCGATGCTACTAGGTGAAACCCCTTGGGATCTGGATCAGAGACTGAAGAGTATGATCCGAGAGGTTAACATGACGCTGACAGATGGGCAGCACCGCATGTGGTTTATGGCATCCTTGGTGCCACATCTGCGGACAACGCTATCACAGTAGAAGATCTCAACCCAGGCTGAAGTATTAGAGATAGCGATGAGGCTGCATGAGACTCCAATCTAGGATCCTGGGTTGGGAGTTAAGCAGATCCACGCGCAAATACAAAATCTATGCTTGGGAATGTAGAGTTTGAAATAGGAGAAGGCGCCTAGGCCAGAAGTGCACGAGGAGGTGTGGTGCATAAAATGTAAAGGCTAGGGCCACGATAAGGATCATTGCTCGATATTCACAAACTATTTGGCCAGGGGGGGGGGACCAATGCCGTTGCGACCAGAGGCACAGGTGGGGCCAAGCGCGGCACCCTCACTCTGGTGTGCAATCTGTCAGGTGGGAGGAAAGCACAACACGGACAACTGTCACCTACTGCAAAAGTTTACCCAGACCCCCCAATAGCTATTTTGCAATTTTTGCAGATCGATGGGCCACGATGAACAAGATTTCCGTAGTTATGAATTATTGATGGATCGAAAACCTGCCTATAGGATGCAGACTGAGGCGCGAGGTCAGGATCCAGCCATGGTGATAGTGCGCGGTGGGTTCAGGGGTGAGGATGAGGACGGGGAGGAATGGGGCTAGGAAGGGGCCGCAGGAAGCTAATCTATTACAACTACAGAGGACCAGGGCACTACGTGGGTGATTGTACCAACCCAACCAGAATATCGTGCCCCTACTGCGAGCAGTTCAATCATGAAATGATAGATTGCCCCACACTGATAGTGCAGATACATGAGAAAAGGGCAATACAACCTATGGCGACGTAGAACGTCCAAATGATGAGGTCCAAACCGCATGAGGAAGACCCCAACGTGAACATGATGCTCATAAGTGGTGTGGCTACAAGGGAAGATAAGGGGAAATTAACTGAGGTAGGTCTAGGGGTTCGAAAAACCCTTATAAAGCAACATGAGTTTGACTTGGAACGCACGAAGAGGACGTTTATGGAAGCTAAGAAGAGCTTCGCGGAGGTCTCTACTTCAGGTAGCAAGGATCAACTTGAGCAGGAAATGGATCCTTCGATGCTAACTACCTTTTTAGAGACATGTATGAAGCTGCTACGCGACAATAAGGTGGTTAAGGGATTACAAGAGCTGATAACTAGGTGCGCAGGGCCAAGTGAACCTCGCGTGGTCTGGAAATTGGGAAAACATGCTTTGCGCACTGGACAGGAAATGTGATTAACGGTGCAGATTAGCGACTATGAGATGGATTAGATCATTCTGGACTTAGGCTCGGATGCAAATGTGCTACCTAAACAGACTTGGGAATGCATGGGAAGGCCCACATTACAATGGTCTCCTATTCAATTGTGGATGGCGAACCAATAGAAGATCTTGCCCATGGGGAGACTACAAGGAATCACAGTGGATATAGAAGGCGCGAGCACACAAATGGACTTGGAGGTAATAGAAATTGTGGATGATAGTAGCCCTTACCCCGTGTTGTTAGGGATAGGTTGGGCCACAGATATGAATGCGATCATTAATTTAAAGAAGCAGAAGATGATATTTGAGAAGAAGTCCCTCTGCATAGTCATTCCACTAGACCCGACTGAAGGGGCGCGCTACACTGAACCCGTGTGCAACGAAGGAAGTGATGATGAACTAGACTGTATCTACAAGATCACTGCACACAATCAAGATTGGGTCAATCCAACAGCAGAAGGAAGAATATCATGGGAACGTGCAGAGTCCTGCACTACAGATTCAGATGAAGAAGATGAACGATGGCATAATCGGTTGAACAGAGTAACAACGTTAAAATGCAACATGATGACTAGGTTGTTGTATTGCATAAAAGCTCAGGATCGAGAGCTATCGATGTATGATGGGCTGATAGTGGTGGACGAATTCCTGACCAAGTTTGAGAGCGCGGTGCTCGAGCACCAGCAGTTTGATGCATTCAAATGGGCGTTGTGCACGACGCCAACACGTTGGTGGGGAACACATGAAGGAACCTTTGAATACTGGCATAGCTGTAGGCGGATGATGCAGATAAGGTTTGGGAAGTCGGAACTACGAATAATTGAGAAATACGATGGACGTGATGACCTGCGCATGCACCTCACCAGATGGACCCAGGCCTATGGAGAAGAACCCCAGCCAGAGTGGGTACACTTATTTTATCATACCTTGGATGTCATCCCAAGGAACTGGTATACTAAAACAGAGCTTCGACATGGGACAGGTGAATGGGATATCTTGCGCGAAGGGTTTTTATTAACATTCTTATTTGAGGACCAATGGATGGATACTGTTGACGATGTGTTGCAAGTTGTGAAGGCCACCATTTTCAAAGTACCATTGGAACCGGAAGAAATAGTGCAGCCAGACTGGTCGCACTAGTTGAGCCGGGCCCTAGAATGTTACAACGTACAAGTAGAAGATGATGAGGATGACCCCAAAAACATCAATATTCCAGAAATAGAGGGGAGTCGCGAGGTTCGCAGACCAGCGATCAAGGACCCCGACATCACTGCGCCGTTGAAAACGAAACAGGTGAACATTGGTACGGAGGAGGAGCCGAAGTATGCAACGCTTGGGGACTATTGGGATGATGCCATGGTGGAGAAGGTCGTCGAGTTACTTCAAGAATATCAAGATTTATTCCCGACCAAAATCATAGAGTTAAAAGGGATCCTCAGCGACCTAGGAATGATGAAGATAACCCTGAAGTCGGATGCGAAGCCAGTCAAGCAGTGACCTTATTGATTGAATCCAAAAAAAAAGCAAAGGTCTGCGAAGAGCTGGACAAAATGCTTGCAGCAGGAATAATTGAACCAGTGGAGGAATCTGATTGGGTAAGTCCTATGGTGGTATAGGAGAAAAAACAGAAGGGTGAAATTTGCATCTGCGTGGATCATAGGAAGCTCAACGATGCATGTGTTAACGATCCATTCCTGATGCCATTTACAGACGAGGTACTGGAAAATGTGGGTGGACAAGAATCCTACTCCTTCATAGACGGTTTCTCGGGGTACCACCAGATCAAGATCGCACTGGAGGACATGAGTAAAACAACTTTTGCCACTGAATGGGGCTATTTTCAATACACGGTGATGCCCTTTGGACTGAAGAACGGGCCGGTGATATTCTTGTGCGTCGTGGTAGCTGCCTTCAAGGAATTTATACATAAGTTCTTGGAAGTATATATTGATGATTGGACTGTCTTTGGGCTAGTAAAGAAACATATCATGAGCTTACGGTTAATACTAGATACTTGCCGATGACACCAGATTGAGCTAAATCTAGAGAAGTGTACTTTCCTCGTCCCCTTTGGGAACTTGCTTGGCCATGTGGTCTGCAGGCAAGGACTGGTGGTAGACCCGACAAAGATTGCTGTCATACTCAATCTGCAAGCACCGCGAAGTTTCAAACAACTACAGGCCATGCTGGGACACACTGGTTACTATCGAAAGTTCATAAAGAGCTACACATAGATCACGACACCGATGGAGCAGTTTTTGAAAAATGACACTACTTATTGTTGGAATGAGGAATGTAAAAAAAGTCTGGAAATGCTCAAGGAAAAGATGGGATTAGCTCCCATTTTGGTCTTTCCAAAATGGGACATCGAATTTCATGTGCATTTTGACACATCATGTATCGCGTTGGGCACATTACTCACACAGGAAGGAGTAGAAGGAATTGATCACTCGATCATTTTCGCAAGTTGATGAATGTCCAAAGCTGAGAAGAACTACTCCACCACTGAGCATGAGGGGTTGGCGATGGTATACGCGCTCCAAAAATACCGCCACTATCTACTTGGGGGACACTTTAAGATGTATACTGATCATTCCGCGTTAAAATACTTAGTGAATAAGCCTGTGTTGGTGGGGCGGGTGCATTTGTAGATGGTTGTTATTGTTTTAGGAATATGAATTTGAAGTCATTGTAAAGTTGGGACGTCTAAACGCTGGCCCATATTACCTATCCTGAATTGAGAATGGTGAAGAACCCACAACTCTATGCAGTGCACGCTGCAGATGGCCACTTTGAGGATATAATCCACTTCTTAACCACAGGGACCGCCCCACAGGGGTATTCTGTTCAACAGAAGAAAGAACTGGTGATACACGTAGAAAACTTTACTGTTATTGCAAGGAACCTCTATAAAATGGGCAACGATGAAATATTACACAGATATGTACTTGAATTTGAGCGAGGATAGATCCTTGCCGAAGCACATGCAGGGGTTGCAGGAGGACGTTATGTGGGATGCGCCACAGCACACAAGATTCTCCACGCTGGACTATGGTGGCCAACTCTACATCAAGACTCAAAAGCATACTGTCGGGCCTGCAACGTATGTCAATGGACTGGAAACCATCGCAGAGGGATGAAATGCCACTCAAGCCACAAATGACACTGCAACCGTTTGAAAAATGGGCGATTGATTTTGTGGGGCCTATCACACCTCAAGGAAAGACGGGTGCACGCTATATCATCACCGTGATAGAATACTTGACCCGATGGGTGAAAGCACAACCGATTAAGGACTGCATGGCCACTACAGCTGCGGAATTTTTGTTCTGGAATGTGTTAATGCAGTTTGAATGTCCAAAAATTCTAATGAGCGACCGCGAAACGCACTTCCTGAATGAGACTATCAGCGCGCTCACTGAGGAGTTCCAGATATATCATCAACAGATTATGTTGTACCATCCGCAAGCAAACGGGACCGTTGAAACATTTAACAAAATTTTGGAGACTGCGTTGACAAAGGTATGTAATGTGCAGAGAAACAATTGGGATTTGCACATACCTGCTGTGCTATGGGTGTACCAAACAACACGAAAGAAGTTGATGGGTCAGACACCTTTTCGATTAGTCTATGGCAAGGAAAGCATCATGCCAATGGAATATATTGTACCTAGTTTGCGAATAGCAGCGACGACAGGCATGGTAGACCATGGGGCTTTGGAAGAGAGGATCGCACAACTGGAAGAACTTGAGGAGGAACGGTTTTTGGCAGGATTCCATCAGCAGGTACAAAAGTAGCAGGAAAAGCTTGGCATGATCGCCATATCAAGATGCACATGTTCAAAGAAAATGATCTAGTATTACTATACAACAACAAGTTCGAGAAATTCCCTGGAAAGCTTCAAATGCATTGGTTGGGACCCTATGTAGTCAAAGAAGTCACAGATGGAGGCACGGTCCAGCTTGCCAAGCTGAATGGAGAGCCTTTCCCAAGCAGAGTAAATGGCAGTTGCCTGAAGCTCTACATGGGTGGGCCAACCACCTGACTAACTGACTGAAGGATAGTCTCACCGCTCTAGGCAGTTGAAAGAGAGTGCAAGACAATAAAGCAGTCTGTGAGGGAGCTGCGCGACAAAAGGGGTGCACGTAGAATCGGTATGTCACAAGGGTCGCGGTTGCGTAGAAGGGACTGCATTGCTGCATGGACAAGTAGAGAGGTGACCGTTGTTGTCACTATTCATGACAATATGTCTGAGTTATGGCAAAAAGGAGTGGGCAGCGAGCAATTAAGAGATGAGGTACGAGCCAGATCCGGAATGATCTGCCGCAGGCTTAACGTTACGGCACCATAAAAGGAGGGAACAATTGAATTTGAATTTCAAAATGCTTATAAATCACCAAAGGGCATCCACTGAACGATCTATGGTTTCGATAGAAGTAAGCTATTGTGCCTTTCCACTAGTATGGAACTGTTCATCATTAACGCTAAAGGAGTAAGCCCGAGGGTTGTAATATGGCCAATGAAGATGCAGGACTTTTTGGATAGTATGGTGTTGACGGCCACGGGCGCTGTGCAGAGTTCAGCACCGACGGTAGGGGATGTACCAGAAATTCTTAGACACGAAGCAGAACTAGTCTGGATGCTGCTGCCTAACCCATGGGCTGGCTGGCGACCCATAAAAGATAAGGGAAAGACTGAGAATATGGAGAGAAATGATGGAATTGTAGTTAACAGTTCATCTCTGATGCACCTTGAAGATTGGGATCTTGTGGACAACAATAATTTTCTTGCAAAATTACAACACAAGCTGCAGCAAACAGTGCGTATAGTAGACCAGAAATTGGAAACTTGCTGCGTTGGCATGAAGAGTTCTCGTATGTGACACCCTAGCTAGAGCTAAAATCCTATAAGGGGGTGCTCTGTGTTAACCAAGCAGAGAAGAATGAGCATCATCGGTTGCACGAATTAGTAGAGGCAATGAAGTAGAAGCTTGAAGAAGAGTTGCAGGAGACAAAGAGGGAGTAGCAGAACAAAGTGCGTCACTCATAGGGATGGTGGATCGTGAAGCTTTGGCAGTGTGCATTGCCATACCAACGAGTGACTCGGGACGAGTCACGATGATTATGTTGGGGCCCTGTTGGGCAGTAGAGGCCCCGCATAACGGTTTTGGGGCTTAGAGCCTGTAATTTAGGGTAATGATATTGTAAAAGTTCCACGAAGTGCATGGAGCGTGAAATGTAATAAATCAAGTCAAAGGGTTGTTCGCTCGAAAATAATATAAAATAATAGGAAGTGAGTCAGCTTGCCCATGGTCCGCGGATGATGGGAATGTATAAATAGAGTGAGGCTCTAAGGGTAGAGGTAGATTTTTGGGAAGATTTGATGTATTATGGGTTTGTGAAAGTAATATACGCTATGAGTCTGTAAGTACGAGTCACAAAGGTTAGGAGTTAGATAGTGGCTTTACAGCTGTGTGCACGGAGGCCTGATAGAGTCTGCAGCTGTGTGCGTGGGTCCCTGCAGATGTGTGCGTAGGGTAGAAAGTGGATTGTACTGAATGAAGATATTAATAAAGATAAGTTGGTTATGAGAAATTGTGTTGATTCTGAATTATTGTGGATCTAGTTTTATTCTAGTTTATGCATCTGTTATATGAGTTTAAGCATGTCTTTATGAATAATGATGATGCACACTGGGTATTATTGTCAAATGTTTGCTTAAAGACTGTAAGAAGTACAATAGATCTATAATAAACTCATTAATAAGAAAGCACATTGGCGCGGATATATGCGAAGACCCGACAGTAGGACAAAGTGGTACGAGGCCACAAAATGGTTCGCAACCCCTCCAGACCACATCAAGACATCCCAAGGGTGCGGAAACCTGGTTCCAGCACCCTCCCATACTACCTCGGGTGAGAATTTAGTCCGTGCTCTGTGGACTGTTGCCGAAAGGGCCGATAGTGCGGGATTTGTTTGGCTAAACCACTTCTAAACCTGGGTCAAGCCCCAACAAGCCAACATGTTCCATCAAAAAATCCTCAGGGTATTGATTTATTTATATTAGGGGCTTGAAATATCATTGGACATGAATGTTTTATGGGATTCCTTCCTTCTCCAAAGGATATTCTACTCCGATGAGTGAGTCTACGTAGGTTTACCTCCATTCTTCAAAGATAATATTATTTATTGATAACTGGATTTCCCAAATAACATAACATAGAAGAGCCTTAAAAATAGAAATACAAACATTTCTATCAACAACCCATGATTCAAAACATTATAACAAGGTTAATTTATTCTAATAATTCTATATAATGAAATGTTGAAACATCTCCTGCCAAACAACGTTTGTATATGAACTGAGAAGATGATCCACTATACTATTATTCTTACACAAATAACACAAATGAGGCCTAGTTCATCTTGTTTTTTTACAGTATCCCATTTAAATATTTTCTTTCCCAAGGCAAAGAAAGAGAGGATGCTAAATTTTAAAGGACATGGTAACTTCTATTTGACTTTCCCCACTACTACCATTCATCTCCTGTGTTCTCACTAATTTCATCTATGTAACCTAGATTTATTGTAAGTATCCCTCTTGTTGTATTTTTAGACCAACTTAGTTAGTTATATTATTTTGAAAGGCATATGGAACTATGTTTAAGTGAATTGATATAATGTGTCCATTGCACTGCCATCTCAACCTACAATCCCAAATGTATGGTGGATTTCCAAACTTGCAACCCTGCTCTATGAATCACTACCATTGTAGATTTCTCTAAAGTTATGATGCCTTTGTTATGAAGGTGCATCCTAATAAGTTAAAAATCCTATAATTATTTCCATATACAATCCATACATCCACACCTATTTTCACCTATGTTTCCCAATTCTCTAGGCAAGACGTGATCTTAAAGTATCACAGGCTTTAATTACTTAAGTGGTTCTATGTCACTTTAGTTCCAACGATGTATATACAATATCATAGGTTTTAATTAATTAGGTGGTTCTGCATCACTTTAGTGGCAATGATGTATATAAGCAGGAAGATGTTACACATTGGGAAGACTCTAGCAATTGATTTTGGTATTGACCATTATTAGTTTAACATTGACCAAAGCAATTTATAATGTTTAATTTTGAAAAATAAATATTTATTTTTCAATATGATTAAAAAAAATATTTTTGAAACATTTGATTGGACCATAACTTGAAGGTCTTATTATAGCCTTTGCACAATATGATGCCATGTGGATAATTGTCTCACATATTTAATGCTATAATATATGGATATAGTTGCAATATTCATGCATGATTTTTAAGTATTTGAGTAGTGATTTTTATTTTAAGCTTTGTAGTGATTTATTTTATTTACCATCACTTATCTCCCACCTTAAACTAGTGTTATATGACTCAATTTTTTTATTGCTAAGTATTACAAGGCTATATGTCTCAATTTATTTATTTCTCACTGTTAATTTGATTTTTAAGTATTTGAGTAGTGATTTTTATTTTAAGCTTTGTAGTGATTTCTTTTATTTACATCACTTACCTCCCTCCATAAACCAAATTTATATGACTCAATTTATTTATTTCTGAGTATTACAAGGCTATACGTCTCAATTTATTGTTCATTTACTCCTCACTATTAATTTAGGGCATAGTCTAAATAATAGAATATTTAATGAATTGAATTGCACTTCAAGGGATTTGATCATTTAAACACTTGATAGATCTGAAATTAAGATGGATTTATGCTCATTTAAGAGTTGCACATGGTACTTCTACTAACTGAACCCGGGTGGACAAATAACAACCAATCCCTCCAACCACCCAAGCTAGACCCAAATGATATTGTGATCTACATTAAAATTTATGATCATGGAAGTAAGAATTTTTTTACTTTTAATTATTCTCTTCGTATATGCACATTGAAATATTTTATTTATGGCCAATATTCATGTATTTTTTCTTTTTTATTAGTATTTTTTTATGACATGTGTGAACTTTGTAAATAAAGAATTACATATTTATCATGTTGAACAACACACTATAATGTTCTAACATTAAAAAAATTATATTAAGAGAGGGCCTAAAGGTTAGCAATGTGTTTCTTAGTAAGAGTTCATAGGTTCAAATTCATAGGGAGGTAGAGTATGTACACGTCCATAGACTTTAGTTGTGAAATCATTGTGCGAAGACAAGTTCCTTGTTCCACCCACAAACAAAGGAGTCTCATGACCTTTAAATTAGGTTTTTATTATATTATCATAATTGATATTGAAATATTTTATAAGTGTAATACAATATGAGTGCGCCATGTAATTCCTTTCTAAAAAACTTATTAAATTGAATGAAATTAATTAAACAACTTTAATTCTTAACTTTTGAAACTCTCTACCCAATTTTGAAAAAAATCAACTAGAAAAAAGTATTCGGAAAAGAGCCACTTCGTCTATTAGTTAGACTACACATTAATTTAGCATTGAACACTGTAAATTACAATTCTTTTTGCATTTTTTCCCCAAGCATAATTTATAAGTTGAATGGTAGGGACTAAGATGCCTTAAGAGAGAAGAAAAATAGTTCGTAAATTGAATTAAACTAAATTATAGAGAAGAATACTTAGTAAATTGAATTAAAATGGGTCCATTTGAACTCACGATCGATTTAAAATTAAGATGGGTTTATACTCATTCAAGAGCTCAACATGCTATTTGTACTAATTCAACTTGGGTGTAGAGAATAACAACTAATCCCTCCAACCACCCAAGCTAGACCCAAATAATATTGTGATTGACATTAAGATTTATGATTGTCGGACTAATAAATTTTTTAATTTTGATTATTCTCTCCGTATATCCATATTGAAATATTTTATTTAAGGGCCATATTGATTTTTTATCCTTTTTAATTAATACATTCTTTTTAAATGACATACTTGAGCTTTGTGAATAACCAATCACACATCTCTTATGTTGAACAACACACCCCTAACATTCTAAGAAATCTTATATTAAGAGTAAGCCTAATGGTTAAGAAATGTGTCTCTTGGTAAGAGTTTATAGGTTCAAATTCACATGGAGGTAGAGCATGTATAACTCCATAGACTTTAGCTGTCAAATCACTATGCTAAGACAAGTTCCTTTTTCCACCCACAAATAAAGGGGTCTCATGGAATTCGAATGGTGTTATTATTATATTATTATAGTTGATACTGAAATATTCTATTTATAATCAACATTGAAATATTTTTTTGGTTATTATCATTTTTTTAAATATGAAGTTGATATTAAGTATTGAAGTAATTACACATCTCCCTCATCACCTATCACTTGAATAATAACTTTTTGCTTTTGATTATTGTCTCTCTATATATGGATATTGAAATAAATAAATGAATACTCTAACACACACATATATAATTCCACTTATCAACTCCATGTTGAGCATGAAAGGAATTACACAACACACTCATATTGTATTGTAGAAAGTGTCTTTTTAGTGTATGACTTGTGATTGAACTCCCTATAAACATGGCTAAAATAAATTTCATCAAAATCACTTTCAAAACTTGTATTTTATCCATGATAGGCCTTAATAGTAGATCATTGATGTTTTTCTTACCATTTTCCTAGTCTAATATAAGTTTAAAATAAGATAGGATGTGGATCATTTTCACATTTGATTCAAATGTGGCTTTGAGAAAGATTTAGATTGCATAAAGTTCTACTCTATTTTCGGTTTCAAGCCCAAATCCATACCTATAAGAAGAATGATGTGGACTTTTGTGAAAGAGAATAGCTCTTGCTCCACACTCATATGGGGAATCCTAACATGCTCCATCAAAAAATCCTCAAGTTATAGATTGATCTATATTAGGTGCTTGACGAATTCCTTAGACATGAGTGTTTTAGGGGCTTTCTTCCTTCTCCAAAGGACATTCTAATATGATGAGTGAGTCTACCTAGTTTTACCTTCATTCTTCAAAGATCATATTATTTATAGATAACCAGATTTCCTAAACAACATAATATGGAAGAGCCTTAAAAAGTTCAAATACAAAAATTTCTATCAACAACCCATGATTCAAAACATTTTAACAAAGTTAATTTATTCCAATGATTCTATATATTGAAATGTTGAAATATCTCCTTCCAAACAACCTTTGTAAATGAACAATGGACAAACAGATGACCCATTGATTCACTATCATTCTTACAAAAATAACACAAACCAGGTATAGTTCATTTTTTTTTTTACATTATCCCATGTAAATATTTTGTTTTCCAAGGCCAAACAAGTGAGGATCATAAATTTTAAAGGACATGGTAACTTACATTTTACTTTGCACCACTACTACCATTCATCTATGTTCTCTATAGTTTTATCTATGTAACATAGATTCACTATAAGTCTCCCTCTTGTTGTATTCTTAGACCAACTTAGTTCATTATATTGTTTTGAAAGTGATGAAAATGATCTATGGGGGTCTATCATTTCAAGTTTTCTTATGGTCCCAATCCTAGGACCTGTGGATTATGAGTCCACAAACTCAACTCATCCTTACTCCCCTTACAAACTAAAGAACCTTGTGGTCTACATGTAACATTAATTCATCAAACAAAGTCAACAGATCTATGCATCAAGCCATCAATGCATTAAATCACCATGCACACACATAGAATTACATAAAGTAGAAATCAAATTTCATTAATTAAACCCACTAAACTATTACATAACATCTATTGGCACCTTGGATGGCCAGATCTTCATTCTAATGGTCACCTCTTTTCAATGCCCAAAGGCTACAATTTATAGAGGAAATTACAATATTGTGGATCATTTCAAGATCCATGATCTTCTCCATAAATCTCTCAACATGATCCTCTCCACAAAGTTCTCAACATGATATTTTTCATAAAGCTCTCAACGTAATTCCTAAGATCCCTCCAAATCTGATTTTTCAAGTTTTTTAACAAATCCATTGCCTTTTAATGTGTTTTTCTCATTTTTTCTTTCCAGAAGCCATTCTTGCTAATTTTTCTCAAAGGATGGGTTGATGCTCCCGCATCAGACTCCCAAGGTACAAAATTTTATGACCTACTAGTCATATGCATCTAGTCTTCTTGTAACAACTTCAACTCACCTCTACAGTAACAAGTCTCCACCTTGCGACACGACACCTCACCAAAATTTCTCCTGAGTTTGGACTTTTGGAATATTCTTGGTTCTATTCTCTAGAACTCTTCGAACACTACTTTCTCTAGGCTGTTGCAAATATTCTCACCTTCCTCTGATGTCATCTACGTAGAGAAAACAAATCTCTTACCATATATTCAATCACTTGTACCTTCTTCTTTTGTTCCAAACTACACTTAGGAATCTTCTACGCTTTGATACCACTTGATGAAAACGATTTATGGGGGTCTATTATTTCAAGTTTTCTTATAGTCCCAATCCAAGTCCTGTGGATTATGAGCCCACAAACTCAACTCATCCTTGCTTCCACTGCAAACTGAAGAACCCTGTGGTCTACATGTAACATTAATTCATCAAACTAAGTCAATGGATATATGCATAAATATATAAATGCATTAAATCACCATGCAAACACATATAATTACATGAAGTAGAAATCAAATTTCATTAATTAAACTTGCTAAATTATTACATAACATCTATTGGCGCCTTGGGTGGCCAAATCTTCATTCTAATGGATGCCTCTTTTCAATGCCCAAATGCTACAATTTATAGATGAAATTATAATATTGTGGATCATTTCAAGATCCATGATCTTCTCCATAAATCTCTCAACATGATCCTATCTACAAAGCTCTCAATGTGATCCTTTTCACAAAGCTCTCAACATAATCCCTAAGATCCCTCACAAATCTATTTTTTCAAGCTTTTTAAGAAATCCCTTGCCTTTTAACGCGTTTTTCTCATTTTCGCCTTCTAAAAGTCATCCTTGCTAATTTTTCCATTTTAACAAATCCCTTTCCTTTTAAAGTGTTTTTCTCATTTTCGCCTTCCAGAAGTCGTTATTGCTATTTTTTCTCAGAGGATTGGTCGATGCTCCTCAATCAGAAAGGCATATGGAACTATGTTTAAGTGAATTAATATAATATTTCCATTGCACTGCCATCTCAACCTACAATCCCAAATGTAAGGTAGATTTCCAAAATTGTAACCATGTGCCATGAATCCCTGCCATAAATCTTTGGAGTTGTCTTTAAGTGTGACTTTTTGGAGTTTCCGAAAGATTTCTAGCTGAAATCCAATGAAAAAGACTGTTGTGAAATCTTGATTTGTGTTGTTTAAACTAGTTTTTTGACTACATATATGGATTCAACACCCTCAAGATTCCCCGGGGAAATTTTGATTGTGAATAGTTCACCTGTCAAACTTGTGATTTCAAATAATCCTTGTCGGATTCTAGACAAATTAGACTGGTAAATAAACCAGGAAAAATTCCAAAATGTTACACTTAAACACTACTCTCTAAATCTTTTTCTAAAGTTATGATGTCTTTTTAATGAAGGTTCATCCTAAGAGGTTAAAAATCCTATAATTATTTCCACATCCAATCCACGCATCCACACCTATTTTCATTGGAGTACCCTTCCCAATTCTTTAGGAAACCCGTGATCTTAAGATATCTTAGGCTTTAATTACTTTGGTGGTTCTACATCACTTTATTACCAAGGATGTATATCAGCAGGAGGATATTACATGTGGGCAAGACTCTATAAATTTATTTTTGTATTGACCACTTTTAGTTTAACATTTACCAAAGAAAATTATAATGTTTAATTTTGAAAAATAAATATTTATTTTTCAATATTATAAAAAACATTATTTTTAAAACATTTGATTGGACCATAACCTGAAGGTATTATTGCAACCTTTTCACAATATAATTCCATGTGGATAACTAACTCACATATTTTATGCCATAATTGATGGATATGGCTACAATATTCAGCATTATTTTTCGGTATTCATGTAGTGATTTTTTATTTTAAGATTTGTAGGGAAACCATCTAAAAAGGAAATCTTTGAAACTATTACAAGCGAAGGTAAAGAACATATTTACCATCACTTACCTCCCACCATAAAGCAAGCCTATAGAACTCAATTTGTTTATTGATCACTATTGATTTTAGGGCGTAGCCTAACTAATAAACGAAATGTCTTTTTGGCTAGAATTGGCAATACAATTTTTAGAAACATTATGATTTTTTATTGGTTAAAATGCACTTTTGAATGCATAAATAGATTCAACACCCTTAAAAACCCAGAGGCACTCAAATTTTGCAAATTGAACAACTTAAATCTATAATTTTTAAAAATATCTACCCAATTTGAACAAAATTAAGTAGAAACAATGTTCAGAAAAGGGTCATTGCATCTATTAGTTAGAATACTTATTGATTTAGAATCCACCAATATAAATTATAATTTTTTATGTAATTTTTCCAAAAGAATTATTTTTAACTTGAAAAGTAAGAACAAAATAAACCATCAGACATAAGCAACATATCAACACATCAGGACACCAATATTTTTAGGTGGAAACCCAATGTGAGAGAAAACCATTGTTGTCGTCGTCTCTGTCTTCATATTTTATCATAAAGGAAAACATATTACAATATTGTACGTGCATAGACTCATACTAGTAGATAGGAACACACCTGTAGAACGATACAACCTTCTCTCCTTTTCCAACACCCACTAAACAAGAGCTCGAACCCCCTGATCTTGTTTACTGACGCCCACTAGAAGGGAGATCCAACCCCCTGATCAGATTCACCATCTACCACTAGAAGGAAGCTTCAACTGCCTCACTGAAGGCTCCAACCCTCAACACCTATGTGGACCATGTTTCATAATATTTCATACTGAATCCACATGATCTAAAACATCAAACATGTAGGCCACTTTTCATCATATTTTTAGACTAGTCCCACTAATATCATTTAATCCAAATACAAAATAACAATATTGAAACCAATCACTGTATCAAATCACTTAAGCATTGAACCAATCAGATCACTTAATTTCTACCATTTCTTACAACTGAATCAAACCAAACCATAATAGATGTAAACCATCAGATTCATCAATATACCAAGCCAAGCATTGTTACCCATCACAGAGTCTAGCTACTCCTACTGCAAAACCCTGATCATCCATATGTCAAAATATATACGCTATTTTTCTAAGTCATACCTGAATATGTACACTCTTTTATTTAAGCAAAACTGCATACAAATATCAAAATATTGAACAATTGAGTTTAAACCATTGTCATAATGAATCAATTACTGAATCACATACTCAACCCATCACATATCACTGACCTAGATATAGACCATCACACATTAACATGATCTCTAATCAACATATCATTCCATAACCAATTCAACCCAACCAAAATTGTTAAACACAAATTATCATGTGAGAGACATCATTGACAGACAACAAAAAACATAATAGAACTAATTAGACAACATTAACATCTCATTCTACAAAACCCTAGTAGATGTACGCGACTCTTATAAAGCATATCCGCATATGTACGTGGTTATCATTCACCACACCTGCGTACAAATATGTCCATACTACATAATATATATGTAACTACCTAGTAGGGAATCCCCGTATGTACGCGACTTCTTAGTATAAAACCTGCGTAAATATTTGTAATCACTTAGACATACCTTCGATGAAACACAACATTTGTCAAACTCAATTCACGACATGCAAACTATTACAAACACACATCATAATGTTATCATCACAAATCTATCAAACCATAAAAAAATTATTCAATATGTGATCATTTCATATCTATTAGATCTGATCCATCTCCATGCTCCCTGGTGCACTCCTAATTTGGATCAAGTCATTTGTTAATAATCCATCATATGCACATGCTGCACTTTAATTTCCATCTCCTTATATAGATTAGGCCTTAGCCAATACCTTAGGCCAATCCTTTAGCAATGTCAATGGTATTATTTTACAAGATCAAATATTCGTTGTCGCGCCCATTACTATGGGCCAACACCATGGTAAAAACCCCTAGTATTGAGAATACCATGGTGCGGAAACTGTACGGAACTTTTCTTCGCCATACCCGCATATGTACGCGGTCTTCATTCACAAGGCCCACATATGTACGCGGTCTTCGTTCACAAGACCCGCATATATTTTCTTACACTTTACCTTTATCATTCCTTTGTCTAATCATTTTATCACATCTTTACTAGCATGTATACTCATCCTGCTACCATTATGTTGACATTTTTATTAAGTAGGTTTTCATCAAGGACAACGCATTAGTCATAATGCCAACAATCTCCCCCTTTGGACTTGATGGAAACCACTTTGGTGTTTGGTTACCACCACCTGTAAATACTTGTAAAAAGATATGTAGACATGCCAAGCTTCTTTCCAAAGTCACCAAGCATTCTCCAAACACCAAGCTTCTCTCTGCCTTTGACATCAAGGGAAAATGGATAACCAATGTTGAATGAATTCTTATTTCCCCCTTTTGTAGAGATGAGCACTGTGGATCTGATGTTGTTGAATATGAACACTGACCATACTCCCCCTGAGCATATGTTTAATATTCTAGAAGTATTTTCAATGAAGTACATGATTCTATGACTCAACCAAATATGACCTTTCCTATCACCAAGGACTCATGCTTACATCAATCATCCAACACAGTGGGGTTACATATTTGACTCAATATTACATCAAATGCCCAAAATGGGATTACATACATAATTGGCTTGACTCCAATAGTCCAAACATGACTAAGTTTTCACAATGATTACTTCATGGGTCTTTACATGACCTTTACATCAAGAGAAAAATATGACATTTATAACCAAACCAAAGAGAAGGACCTCAACCATGCAGTAGCAAGACCATAATAGTCATCATAGGATCGTTCAACATAGATAACAACAATATGAACAAAAACATGCACATCTTTATCATCAATATGTAGGATAAGACAATGTAGCTTCAATATCATCAACCTGTGACCAAGTATGCAACATTACCAAATTTTAGCAACAACGTAAGATTGTTCTGTAGATATCTATTACCAACTCATCCCCTTGACCTCATCAAGGTAAACTTTCTCTTTCCCTTTGTAGAAAGAGCCTCAACATATCTCTCCATGCATCAATAACAAATGTGAGAACCAAGAATATCATCATAAAGTAAGATAGGAAAATGTAGCATCAATCATCATCACCATGTGACCCAAAAATTGTAGCAATAGTATATCAATAACCATCCTCTTAATGTCATCATATGAATCTATCAAAGATAAGGAGAACCTTCAACATCAATCAAGTGTATCAAGAAGAATCATCACACCATATGAAACTCAAGTGATAATCCATAAGATTCCTATATGAAATTATTGATATCCCATGACATAGAGATAGCAATATGAACTCATCATCATCAACCAGGCGTAAGACTGTGCAATCAAGATCTGTTAGTAACCCATGTTCTTTATCTCATATCATCAATATCAACATGCTCTACATATGAAGGGTCAAAATCCTCAATCAACATACCATATGTAGCATAACATATACACGTATCATCACCATGTAACATATGTGAGAACCAAAAACAACACTTATAGGCATGATTCCATAACTGAAACATATGCAACTTATGCATCATTGAATACATAATGAAAACAACATATAAGTAGTGAATGACACTTATCATCAACAACTAATGTTAATAAGGACCATAGTATGCATATCCTCTTCATGCAACTATAACCAACATCCAAGGCTTCATCATTATTAATGACAGAATAACAACATACGTGACTTCACCAACATTATGCAACAAGGAATTCTCAAGAAATCATAATGCCAACAATGCACCATTAGAATCATAGTAAATGCCCCCCCTGAACCTATGCCATCTATTCATTTTCATATCTGATCATATCCATCTTCATAAATCAGTAAAGCCATCAAAATATCTGAAGCAGTAATATCATATTGTAGCAACTTATAAATAATCATATGACAATACTACTTCTAAGTAATATCTAAGCATCAATAGACTGTAACCAACCAATTTTAGAACCAAAAAGCCAAATAATAACTAACTGAAACATATCATAACTTCTCCTTGAGTCTATCCCATAGTTTCTTCATCTTGGATAAACATACGTGGCTGTCTAGAACAAACTTGCTTATATATATGACTATCCTTTATGAGATCCGTGTACATAAAGTAAAGTGATGAACTTTCATAGCCACATCTCCCCCTGAGATCATACATTACTGATCCCGAGGAATCGATAATCATATTTTTCTCCTCATGAGATCATGTACCTCACATCACTTCTGCAATCACTATGAGAAGTATTATTTTAAGAATAATGTTCTGTATTAGGGGTCATCTTCTTTTACTCTGAGTCTGAATCCTCCTCATTTTTGCAAGAATTCAGTTATTTAAACACACATAATTTGTCTGGATTTATGTATCCTCTTGCTATGAATTATCCAGTTTCTTCATCCATAACCTTGCACTTGGTTGATGTAATAAAATTATATTTCCTTTATCCTCCATTTTACCTACACTTAGAATATTCTATTTTAGCCCTTGAACTAATAAAGTATCACCTGCTCCTCTATGTTTATTAATTTTGGATCTAAATTTTCCCAGAATTTTTGTTGGAGCATTATTTCCAGGAATAACCTTACCATATTGGTTTTTCTCAAGAGACTCCATATTTCTCTTATCTCCAGTCATGTGATGAGAGCATCTGTTGTCTATGTACCATTCATCTTCTTCTTCAAATGAGTAGAGAGAAAGACCACACCTTATATGTTCTTCCTCTTTCTTCTTTTTATGAGAAATGTTGGTGGATCCATCAATAATCTTATTTGATTGTTTGCCATGTTGTCTGAGGCGATCCATAGATTTGTTCCTGCATTTTTTTGCTACATGCCAAAACTTGTTACAAGCATAACATCTTATATGAGTAGAGGAATCATAATATTTATGTTACATATTCCTTCTATTGCAATCAATAGCTTTGTGACCAAATATGTTGCAAGAAAAAAAATATCCCTTAAAGAAGCCTGAGTACCTAGAAGCCAATGATCTTTCTATGAAGCGATAATATTTTCTTGAGATCGAAAAAGTCTACTTCTACAATTGGCTACAACGTGTCCATAATTATAACATACAAAAAATTCAACATTATTGATCATAGGAGAGAATCGATTAAAGTTTCTATTATTCGAAGAAAATGATTTCTTTTGAGAATTCATCTTCTTTGGATTTTGATATGGTTGACTTCTAATCTCTTTGATAGGAATTTCAGATTTCATGATGTTATCTTTCAAGATCCTTGTACAAGCCTATGAATTAGATTCTCCTTTTACATTTTTATGGAAACCAAGACCAGATTTAGTGGCGAGAGACCTTTGAATACTAAGAATGTTATCCAAAATATTAGTATTATCTTGAAATCTCAAGTGTTTATCCTTTTCTTCTAATTTACCTTTTAGAATGTTTACCTCAACCTCCATTATTTGATATGGCTTTTCCTTTTCAAGATATTTCTTTCTCATTGCGTCTTCAATCTTTCTTCCTTCTTCCATTTGCTCCTTTAAGTTGATAATTTCTTCCTTCAACCCATTCTCTTGTTCTTCAAATGCTTGAAGTAGTTCTTCATTTCGCTTGTTTGACTTTTCAATATCTGCTTTTAAAGAGACAATGTTTGCTTCAAGGCCTTCACAGTATTGTTTAGATTCTAATGTGGCATTTACTAATTTAATATGATCCCTGTTATCATATGCCTACAACTTATCTTTAATATTAATAATCTTTTTGCAGAGAAAGATCAAGTTTTCTTCTAAGATAAAAAATTTATTCTAACCTATCTTCTTCTGTATTAATAACTCCATCATCATGTCCATCTTTTGACACATTAGAAATAAGATTACATGATAGTTCTTTTGATGAACAACCTTTCTTTGGTTTTTCTTCATGGATTTCCTGTAGCTTATCCCACACTTCTTTTGCAGTTGCATAATTCATAACCCTATTTAATGTTGAATCATGTATGCTATTAATGATGTCGCTTAATTCCTTACTATTCTTTTTCACTTATTTGTCTAATGGAGGAATTTTGGTAAAGCCATTGCATACTAAATACCAAACATCATGGTTCATTAGATTATACCTCATTTTTTCTTTCCATTGTTGATAATTATCATTCCTTGGCATAGGTACCCCTTCTTTGTCCATTGTTTATGACTTGCAATGTTCTTCTACTTCTAGGGCCATCATTTTTGA
Organism: Pinus tabuliformis; assembly: GCA_031772625.1. Classification (NCBI taxonomy): domain Eukaryota; kingdom Viridiplantae; phylum Streptophyta; class Pinopsida; order Pinales; family Pinaceae; genus Pinus; species Pinus tabuliformis. The sequence continues at coordinate 975,902,131 of CM062810.1, forward strand.
ATTTTTTTTCTCTTTAGAATGCTTACTTTCACTTTTGCCCATGAGTGCAAGTTCAATTGCACTCTCATTTTCACTATCATCATTATTACATAGACAAGTAAATGGACTACAATTAGAAAAAACCCCATACCTGATAGTTCTTTGTTACTGTCTTCTTCATTCTTGATCAATAGAAAGCGGGGTGCTCCCAAAACTCAATATTTGTTGAGATCTATAACCATCACTACATCTAATATATCATTGTCACTACCACAATTTTCTGACTCCTTCCTTCAAGCTATCTTCTTCTTTCCCATCATCCTTTATCCAATCCAAGTGGTTAAGCTTCAACTGAAGTGACCTGCTCTGATTCCAATTGTTGGGAAAAATACTGAGTGGGGGGGTGGGCGGGGTGGGTGAATCAATATTTTAAAGATCACTTAAAGATTTCAATTTTCTTATTTAGATTTCTTTACACTACTGTCATTAAGTAAACTAGCGTATGTACGTGACTATGATGAAAGGAAACAATGTATATCTAGTTAGCTAATTTTTCATATGTTTCATCATTTGTTCTACTTTATCTAGTATGTCATTACTTCTTTAGCCATTAATTGAATAGTAACCATGAGAAGTAAGAATAGAATAAACCATCACACATAAGCAACACATCAACACATGAGGACACCAAGATTTTTAGTTGGAAACCTAATGTGGGAGAAAATCACCGTTTTTGTTGTCTCTATCTACATATTTTATATAAAGGAAAACATATTACAATCTTGTATTGTCATAGACTCATACCAATATGCAGGCAACCACCTGTAGAAGGCTACAAACTTCTCTCGTTCTCCAGCACCCACTAGACAGGAGATCCAACCCCCTGATCTCATTTACCGGCACCGACCAGAAGAGAGCTCCAATGTTAGGGTCCAACCCTAACCCCCTTATTTATGTAATATGGTTGAGTCATAGTTATAGTTAGTAAAGAGTCAATAAAGCTCATATTAATAATTGTAAGTGGTTGATACGCATTTAAAGAAAGGAACCACAATTAGTTGCAAAGGGGCCATGGTATTAGATAGATGGTATTAAGAGACCCATGGTACTAACCCATGGTATTGCATGTCTAAATCCTATATAAAGGATAGAGACTCCCCATTGAGGAGCGTCATATCTTATTTGTAATCGAACCCTCCTCTATTGGAGGTTGTCCCCTCAAAGAGGCAAGTGAACATTGATTTCATCTCTGAATAATAAGATACAAGCTGTTATTTCTCATTTTGTTTTGTGTTCTCGATTGTGTTTCTTCGTATATTTGGCATCTTCTCGCAGGTCAAGAGCATAACAAGTGGTATCAGAGTGCTTTCCAGGGCCAGTGGTATCTCCATTTTTAGTAGAATTATTTTTGGCTAGAGACATGTTCTGGAGTATTTAAACCATGGGATCTATCATTGAGTGCATAAACCCGTAGATTTGGGGAAGCATGCAGGAAATATAAGAGGTGGTCATGCTTGTTTGACTCCCTTGTAACTCTTGTGGGTACCCCTTCGAGTAGTAGTGCATTAGACAGAACCCCGCACGGACTGTCTTCCACGTACCCTTTGGGTATATCGGAAGCCCCCTAGGCCCACCTGAAACCTCGCCGTAGATAAACCGTCGGCCATATTGCTGCTACAGGACATCGAGAACAACACTTGGGGAGATTACTTGTGCGTACGATAGGGTAGTTGGGTAGTACGACTAAGGGTACAATTGATCCTCCTTAGTTAGTGCCCTGAAAGATTGGGCCAAGTACTACTGTTGGACCCTTATGTATATTGCGATCTATAAAACCTGACACTCCTTGAGATCATAGTTCCCTTGTCTCTCTGAAGATCGCCCATCATCTTCTTTCCTAGATCAGATCTAGCAGTTGGGGTTCTGTCGCCGCCACAACAATCAGATCCACCAGTTCAGGGTCTATCGCCACAATACCATTCAGATCTAGCAAGTGGGGTTCGATCGCTACCGCAGTCCAACTCACATTCAGCAGTTGATGGTTTCACAGACATATCTGACCATTTGTGCAGGGAGGCTTGTGGATCTTATACCTTGGGGCGATTCTCACAGGACATTGGGTAGGATTAACTTTTTTGGAAATTGGCTATTGCAGTATTGATAAGTGAGGAGTAAAACTCCATTCAGAGTAAAAAAAAAAACCCCCGAGGCCCGCCCGAGACGCTTATAAGAGACTTAGCCCATAAGAATCAGGACGACGAGCTAAGCGCGGTGGTACCATTCACTTATCAGCTTCAATTTTTGGGTGGTCCAAATTTTTTTCAAAGTGAAGACAAGTGACCCGGGTCTGTGTATGGTAGAAACCAAAGCTCAAGCCATGGCCAATGAGAAGATCAAGACCATTGAAAAAAATTGGGTTGGATAATGGATCAGATAAAGACATTAATAGACACAGTCACAAAGGACAAGTCAATGTTGCAATCGGAGGTAGATGGTTTTAATGAAGACCTTGAAGGAGAATCTAGCCATCATCTTCACTTCCATGGAAATCACCAACATTCCCACCCTCGACCTCCCAAGTTGGACATGTACAAATTTGATGGCTCTAATCCGGCAATATGGGTAGCACAAATGGAACAATATTTCACTCTGAATCACATCATAGATGATGAAACTAAACTACATGTGGGAAGCCTTTACTTGGAACAAGAAAGATGGCAATGGTGGCAGTGGCATCATAATTTCTATCCAAGGAAAATTACTTGGCAGGTGTTTGAAAAATCCATTTGTGACCGCTTTCACTGTGAATCTAATTTTTTGGGTTGTCTTACTAAGCTCAGATAGATAGGCACAGTAAACGACTATATTACAGCCTTTGAGAAATTGGCCTTCCGCACAACAGGTCTAGGAGATGAATTCTACTTGGAATGTTTTATAAGTGGTCTCAAAGAAGCCATTGAAGCCCACGTCCGGATGCACCACCTAGCCAGATGGATGGAAACATGCACAAAGGCTATTAGAGTGGAACATGCTTTAGCGGTCCAGTCTCCTTGTCCAAATTTCATAGCCAAGGGATGCCCCACCCAGGCTTAGGGCACTACCCAAACACTTAAGGTTCAAAATGTGTCCCCTGTAGAAATGGCTGAAAGAAGGAAGCAAGGTTGTGTTACTACTGTGATGACAAATACTCCCCGGGGCATAAATGCAAGGAACCAAAATTCTTTCAAATTGATGCTACTGATCACAGTTCATCTGAGGAAGCCTTGCCCTTTGAGGGACCAGAGGAGGAAGATGGGGACAACCGATAGGACAATGAGCTCCCAGCTACACCAGAAGAACCAGTTATCTCGCTCCATGCTTTGGCAAGCATTTCTTCTCCACAAACTCTCAAAATGAGAGGTTTTATTAAACATCACCCGGTAGTAGTATTGGTTGATAGTGGCAGCACGCATAAATTTATCCATCATAGAGCCTAAAAAGTTGTTCATTGTTTTGTCAGAGCAGTCTCTAATTTCTAGGTCCAGATTGCTAATGGGGGGGACAATGAAATGTGAAGTTCGTTGTGAAAATATCAAACTTCAGATGGGAGATTACCACCTAAAGACCCACATGTTTGCCATCAACACGGGTGGTTTTGACATTGTCTTGGGTGTTGAATGGCTTCGCACACTAGGCCCCATCACAATGGATTTCCAAGAGTTATATATGAGCTTTAAGCAGAATGACAACACACATACCCTCTGTGGACTCCAGGCAGGTACTCCTTCTATCATCAGCTCACATCAAATGGAAAAGTTGTTAAAAAAGGGCCATCATGGAGTTATCACCCAATTTAATGCCATCCAAGCCATCGAGTCCACTACTCTTCATATTCATCCTGAAATGAAACAGGTCATAAACTTCCACTCGCAGGCCTTTGAAAAACCTCACGAGCTTCCACCCTCTAGAGGGGAACATGATCTTAACATCACTTTGGTCCCAGGGGCACAACCATGGAATGTGCACCCATATAGATACCCTTTTTCCCAAAAGAATGAAATTGAAAAATCATCAAGGAACTCCTAGAAGCCAGTGTCATTCATCCTAACATCAGTCCTTATTCATCACATGTGGTCATGGTGCTCAAGAAAGATGGGGAATGGCGCATGTGTCCAGACTTCAGGGCCCTCAACAAGCTTACACTCAAAGATAAATTCCCTATCTCGGTTTGTTGATTATTTTCTGGATGAACTAAATGGTGCTTAATTATTTACTAAGCTAGATCTTCGCTCGGGCTATCACCAAATACTCATGAAAGAAGTAGACATTCCCAAGACGGCTTTCCGAACTCATGAAGGTCATTATGAATTCCTGGTCATGCCATTTGGTCTCGGTAATGCCCCATCCACTTTTGAGAGCCTTATGAATCACCTGCTCAAACCATATCTCAGAAAATTTGTCCTCGTTTTCTTTGATGACATTCTCATCGACAACCTCACCTGGGAAAAACAACTTCAACATGTAGACCTGCTCTTGCAACTGCTCCAGAAGCATAAATTATTTGTCAAATTGTCCAAGTGCTCTTTTGGCATGGAAGAAGTTGAGTATTTGTGCCACATTGTGGGGTGTGACGGTGTCAGGGTGGATCCCAAACAAATCTAGGAAATGCAGGATTGGCCCTAACCAAAGACCTTGAAGAGTTTGAGAGAATTCCTCGGTCTCATAGACTACTATCACAAATTTTTTTGCAATTATGGTCGCATTGCTAGACCCCTCACTCTCCTTCTAAAGAAAAATTAATTCCTCTGGATGGAGGAAGCACAACAAGCATTTATGGCTCTCAAGCAGGCCATGTGTTCCACTCCAGTATTGGCACTACCCAACTTCACGAAATCTTTTGTGATTGAATGTGATGCTTCAGGTACAGGTATTGGGGCTGTCTTAATGTAGGAAGGTCAAACCTTGGCCTTCACCAACCAACAACTAAGTGGGAAACATCTGGGACAATCTACCTATGAGAAGGAGATGATGACCATCTTACATGCAGTGGATACTTGGCGACCAAGCTTATTGGGGCGATGTTTCCAAATCCGCACAGACCATCAAAGCCTCAAATATTTTCTGGAGCAATGGCTATCCTTGCCAAAACAAAATAAATGGCTAGCCAAAATGCTTAGATATGATTATGAGATAATTTACAAGAAAAGGCACGAAAACATCGTAGCAGATGCTTTATCATGCCAATTTGAGGAGGACAACACCCTGCTAGCAATCTCTCTTCCCATTCCAGATTGGATTGAAGAAGCCCACAAGGAATGGTTTTCATGTCCTTCAATCTCCCAACTCATTAATAACTTGCGAGAAGATCCTAATTCCATAGTGGGCTACTCTTGGAAGGATGAGATTCTTTGATACAAGGATAGAATAATGATATCACCAACATCCACCCTCAAAAAGTGCATTTTGGAAGAGTTGCACTCATCTCCCACTGCAGGCCATGCAGGCTTTTAGAAGACTTATGCTCGCACTCGTCATTCCTTCTTTTGGACAGGCATGAAAACTGACATTCTTACTTTTGTAGCTGAATGTGATGTGTGTCAACGCCACAAAGGAGAAACAGTCAAGTCCCTAGGCACTTTACAACCATTGCCCAACCCTGCCTCAATCTAGATGGATGTTTCTATGGATTTCATTACTGGTCTTCTAAAGTCAGTCATCATGGTCGTTGTGGATAGACCTTCTAATTATGCTCATTTTTGTGCCCTACCCCATCCAATTACCCATAATTTGGTGGCTCAATATTTCATGGACCATATCTTCAAACTGCATGGCATGCCCACTTCCATTATGTCTGATCGTGACCCGCTCTTCACTAGTAACTTTTGGTAGGAACTTCTTAAGCTACAAGGCACCCAACTCCAACTAAGTACTTCCTATCATCCCCAAACTGATGGACAAACTGAACCAGTCAATAAATGTCTGGAGACCTACATTGGGTGCTTCACTTCAGAAAAGCAACATCAATGGGTACAGTGGTTACCTCTAGCTGAACGGTGGTATAATAATAACTATCATGCCACCACCAAGATCACTCCATATGAGCAGTTTATGGTCAACTCCCCCCTTCACCTACTTCTTATATCCCTGGATGCTCTACGGACCTTATCAAATACTTTCATGCATTAGAGAAGTAGCCTACAAGCTAGCCTTGCCACCCAATGCAAAAATCCACCCTGTCTTCCATGTATCATGCCTCAAGAAAGTGGTGGGGAAAAATTGCATAATTCAAACCAGTCTACCTAAATTGGATGAAGAAGGTTCAATCTAGCTCCAACCTGAACAGGTCCTTGACACGCGAGAATGACATCTACGCAGCGCACGATCAAGGAAGTCCTCGTCAAGTGGAAAGACACCTCTCCAGAAGATGTGACCTGGGAACCAACTACTATTCTTCAGCAGTTTCTGCAACTTCAGCCTTGAGGAAAAGGCTCTTTCTATGGGGGAGGGCATGTTAGGGTCCAACCCTAACCCCCTTATTTATGTAATAGGGTTGAGTCATAGTTATAGTTAGTAAAGAGTCAATAAATCCCATATTAATAATTGTAAGTGGTTGACCCGCATTTAAAGAAAGGGACCACAGTTAGTTGCAAACGGGCCATGGTATTAGATAGATGGTATTAAGAGAACCATGGTACTGAACCATGGTATTGCATGTATGAATCCTATATAAAGGATAGAGACTCTCCATTAAGGAGCGTTGTGTCATATTTTGTAATCGAGCCCTGCTCTATTGGAGGTTTCCCCTTCGAAGAGGCAAGTGAAAATTGCTTTCATCTCTGAATAATAAAATACATGCTGTTATTTCTCATTTTGTTCTATGTTCTAGGATGTGTTTCTTTTTATATTTGGTATTCTGGCATCTTCTCGTAGGTCAAGAGCATAACATCCAACCCCCTGATCTCGTTTACCAGCACCCACCGGAAGAGAGCTCCAACACCCTAATTAGATTCACCAGCTACCACTAGAAGGAAGCTTCGACTTCCTCACTAAAGGATCCAACCATCATCGCCTCTATGGAACACGTTCCATAATATTTCATATTGAATCCACCTAATCTAAGGAATCAAACTTGTAGGCCACTTTTCATCTTATTTTTAGATTGAACCCACTACCATTATTTAAGCCCAATACCAAATAACAATACTGAAACCAATCACTGCATCAAATCACTTAATCACTGAATTTATACAATTTCTTACAACTGAATCAAACCAAACCATAACAGATATAAAGCATGAAATACATTAATATATGAAGCCAAGCACTGTTACCCATCACAGAATCTAGCTTTTGCTACTACAAAACACTGGCAAACCATATGTCAAAATATATACATTATTATTCTGAGTCATACCCACATATGTATGCGCTTTTCCTTAAGTAGACCTGTGTACAAATCTCAAAATACTGAAAAACTGAGTTTAAATAACTATCACACTAAATCCATTACTGAATCACATATTGAACCCATCACAGATCACTGACCCAGATACAAATCATCATCTCTAATCAACATATCACTCCATAACTAATTCAACCCAATCAGAACTGTTAAATACATATTATCACATGAGAGACGTCATTGAAAGACAACAACAAACATAACAGAACTGATTAGACATCCTTAACAACTCATACTGTAAAACCCTAGCAGATGTACGTGACTCTTATAAAGAATATCCGCGTATGTACACGGTTATCATTAACCACACCTACTTACAAATCTGTCCATACTGTAGAATATATATGTGACTACCCAGTAGAGGATCTGCGTATGTATGCAACTTCTTAGTGTAAAACTCACATACAGATCTGTAATCACTGAGACATACCTTTGCTAAAACATAACATCTGTCAAACCCAAATCACGACATGAAAACTATTACAAACACACATCATAATGTTATCATCCTGTTGGCAAGTCAAATTGTATCGCCAACGACTAAGGGGTCTACCCGGTGTGAAGTCCCAATTAGACCTCACACCGTTTGGGAAAGGAGCCCCATCCAGTATGTGGGTCGGGCTGCCACCATGAATGTTTTCTGCTCTTGGTTATCAAATGAAAAGGTGCGAGAGTGGGGTGGGAATGAAGTGCTCAGGAAACGAAACAAAATCATATCAAGATTGAAAAATTGCAAAAAGAGGTTTAAACAAATCATAGCAACAATAAGAAGATATGAACGATGAGGGCGACTAGTTAGCTAAAACCCCATCGGACATAATAAACAAGAACATGCCAGAGGTCAATTGTGAAGTAGTTCACAATAGGTCACCGACATGGCAAGGAACAAGTAAACACATATTATAAAGTGAAACATACATGCAACCACTATGTATCAGTACATAACATCTCGCATATATGAAAGCACTCATACAAATATGGTGAAGTACCAGGCAACTAATAAAAACACCATGAGTCAACATGGGAATCAATGCAAAGGGAAGAAAAAACATCTTATTAATATTGCTTCAACTTCAAATACATATCATGCAACTGGTCAATACCAGTAGCGGAACATGGACTATTCATACCATCGCCCGGTGTCAAAACCCTAGCCCTACTGTAAACTCACTCTCCTAGCTACCAAGCGCTGAGTGGCCTTAGCTCTCAAGCATCAATCAACTATCTCTATTGGCCTCAACTCTAGTGCTAAAGTCCCTTTGAAATGAGGCCTAAGGGAACACTTATAGAGGTGAGGTGATTGTTCACCCACCGTGACTCTTGACGTTCCCCCATGCCCTTTTGGCTACCCTCCTGACTCTTGAGCTTCCCCACTTCTTTCTCAAGCCAAGAATGCTTGTTACATGCTCACATCAGTCTCAACATACTCACTAATATAATGGTGGTTGATATTTACGTTATGATAAAAGAGAGAGGAGAGGGATATAAAGGGTTATTGAAAACGCTTGAATGCTTGATGCCTATGTCTCATTATGATGCAGATGCTTGGTCCTGAACTAATTTGTTTTCTTGCCACTATGATTTTCTTTCGTCCATCAATCCTCTGGTGATGTGCCTTGGGGTTTATCGAGGGGTTCTTCGAAGTTTGAAAGGGACCATCTGGCTTGCTAAAGGGGAACCATCACCATGCAAGATTCATGACATATTGTAATCCTACTGCATAGCTCAACATCTTGCTTCCTTGCTCCTATTTCTATGGTCTAGGCATATTTAAGCAACTCATGAACGTGTGCTCATAAATTTGAATTGTTCTCCAACTAGTGGCGAATCTATATGATTGAGACATTCATGCCCTCTAATCCTGCAAGAACATAATTTCTCCATTAAAATTCAAGAAGAACATATGGCAATAAGACAAGAAATAATTACTACAAAAAATCAATTAATGAATGATCAATATGAGGTGAAAGAAGAGAGTTTGTTTTCATGGGTGTTGGTGATGGTTTTTTCAACATCATTTGACTCCCTCCTTTCAGCAAGGGAGTTTCCTCATTTGTTAGCTTCTCAATGGGTAGTCAAGTATTCCAACCATGACCATTTTAGTCCCCTTGGGGAGCTTGACCTCATCCACACCAAATTTTATTTATGCAGATCATAGTTTCCCTTTTCCTGGAAGTTGCACCTTGGGCAGGTCGCCCAGTCGCATAGCATTGTGGGTCGCATGGAGCTATGGATTGCTTAATTGTGATCCCACGACTAGTCGTATTCCAAGACTGCGACTTGTGAGTTCATCTAGTCGCATTAAAGTGGAGGTCGCACAGTTGCAACTGATGGTTGGTCACAATTCAGGGGATTTCATCCAAGGATTTGTAACACGACCCAATGACTTGGTCAGGAGTGTGACCCTCTGGAGGTCGCTAGGTCGCAGGTTGAAAATTTTTTTTGGTAGCTGTCTCGACTCCCTGTTGCAACTTCATGATTGGTCGCACTTCCCAGGGATAGCACTTCATCTTCTGCATATCTTGAGATTCTATAGTGCGACTTCCGTCACTTGGGAAGGGTCGCAATGAAACAATGCAATATTTTTTGGTGAGTTTCACAGTCGCTGCACTCTGGGTGGTCGTGTTCTATTAGTCGTTGTGCTTGGGATGGCAAAATGCGTGATGCCTGTTTTCTCGCTTTCTTCTGCCATGAACAACAATCATTTTCATGATGATGGCACTGTCGTGGCTTTTACAAATGATGGGAACACTGCCCTATAGCTCTACGTTGTGTTGTAACTTTGGTTACAATCGACTTACCCTGCAATGGAAAATATTGTGTTGGTGATGTCCTACTTTGTTAGTTTACACACTAACTCATTTAGATGACGTGAAATTGCGTGCTGGTCCTCCTCTGCCTATATTTTGACTCTCGGATTTCAATACATAGAATCACAACTGAGTTTGATGCCTTTTTTGCTATCATCCTCTTCGAATGACTGTCTTCAAGGCTCTTTCCTTTTGATGAGTTGTAATATGAAATTGTGGCATCACCTGCAACAAATTTCAACACGACCCATCACGTCCCTTTAATGCCTTCCATTATAGCCAGTTATTGATGCTATAAGTGATCTTGGATGACTTGAAAGATACAACTGGGTTCTCCTTCATGATTTTAAATTGTCCTCTCAACACACACAATTATATGCATTGGTCTCATGAGCGTGAACTCCAACTGAGCTTGTAGTGATATGATAGGCTAGAAAAAAACCCACATCGTTTAGACATTAAACCTTTGATGGTTCCATTTGTGTCTTGCACATAGCTTGAGCGTGGACAAGTTTTAGTTTTTTATGATGGCACCAAATGTGCTTTAAACGGGCTTTGAATGAGAGTGAAGTTTCTAGCGTGAGGTTACCCTAAATAATACGAGGGCATATCTCCATAGCGCAACTACAGGGTAACACTCTTTTGAATTTTTTCGGAGGTAATTTTAAATGAATTTTCTTTATGCTCATAATATTACTAACACATCTTGAGATTACTTTACACAGCCAGTGTTAAAATGTAGTCTTCGTGCCCATAGGAATTAGACCTTTCAACCATGCCTTGTAGAATTTCCTTCATTATTATTAGACAGTCTTTCTTCCCCACGCAATGTCACTCATCCTTATTGGTTCAATTCCAAACTTCTTCATTTGATATGCGCCACAAACAACTCCAATTAAAGTCCTACGAAGAGAAGTAATCAATAATTAAAAAGCAGAAAGTAATCGATTTAAGATGGTTGGGGTGATAACATAATTATAAATCAATTCTACGCACATAGTGAGAGGTGATTTCACTTTAGACAAACTCCACATTTGAGAAATTTAATGAGCGTGATTAATGCAAGGAATTTCAATATCCCATGCTTCCTGGGGTGGCGAGGCAATCATAATGCGTGTGCCTCAAAGTGAAGATAATTTATGGAGAGCGAGAGCTAATTCCAAATAGGGTTGGATCCTTAATCACATGCACCTAAGGCTACGAAGGTGATAAGGTAAAGTCATGATGCTTAAACCCTAATGCGCCTTTTGAGATGGGGAACCAGCCATGAACCTAGGAGGATATGACAACCAATGATTCTTACCATAATGCCTATCATTTTCTATGAGAATGTAACTCTAGAGGTAGATGAATTAGGCTAAATCATGAACAGAGACATTCAAGGGTTGATTTAGGGTTTCTGTCCAGACCCTAGTATGGCCAATCATAATGAATGCCAGATTGGGGTCTTGCTCGCTCACGCATGGTGTCACCATTAATTTGAATTGTATAGGGAAAATATCTGAAGTTTGGGCAAGACATCACATTTCCAAAACCCTAATGGAAGGGTTGGGTCGATGCACAAGGTGGGGCATGACAAAAGGATGCAATATATATCACATGATTACACAAGTGAATGCATCGATGGGGTCTGACAAGAACAAGACATGCAGTGAATTAGCCAACAAACAACTGGAGCATCTATGGATGGCTCGAGGCGAGCAACGGGGGACCCAAAAATTTGGAATATGCCCAAAATTTGGGTGGTGTTGTAGCGGCTACAACAATTGGCGAACCACTGGTAGAATCCAGTATCTCTATTCAACATCCCTGTAATAATCCAAGTCCATGTATGATGCAATGAATATTGAACGGTTACTATGGGAACCTCTTGCGTTGCCTCGACCTGTGCAGATATGCCTTCCCTCGTGCCCCAGCTAGGTCTTGCCAGTCAATAAACACCCAATTAATATTTCACACATGCCAATAGTTATTGATGATGCAAAGAACAGGGCAGAGGGCTTATTGTATTCATAATTTTAAAAGTAAGCTTCTGGTGATGCTCCACTGCCAGTAGGTCTAGACAGTACCTCGGTGGAGTCACTTCAAGAAATCACAAACGTTGCTCCGCTGCCAACGAGCTTGGTTAGTACCCCAATGGAGTCATTGCATTACCTCTCTACGTAGGAAGCCTTTCTTGATCCTTTACCCTTTATTTGGTTTCATTTTCTTTTACGTGTGCATTTGCACTTATTTCGGGGCGTTCATTATGCTAGGGCGGATGAGGGATCCTGAATTATTTTACGAGAAAGAGAGGTTGTTTCTTGTTTGACATAAACTAAGAGATATCCTGATTCAGGTTTGCTCTCATGCCAAGCTTTCACATCTCATTTCTAGTCAGTAAGTAAAGAAGAACACAAGTCATTCAAACAATCAAGACCACGTCGGGCACTAGGTTCAGGTTATGGGTATAGGTCATTTAAACAAATTAGGGTTCCCCATGAGAAATTTGTTCATATTTTCCCTGTTAATAAATTTGACTCGTAGGAGAGATATTCAGGATGCGAATTTGATGACTGGCTCTAAGAGAGGCTACCCATAACCATCACAACTTCACACAATCACAGGGCTAAGGTTTTAGTTCTAGGGCTAGGTGACTAGGAAACTCTCCTAGGGTTTACAAACCGGTGTGAAGAGGTTGAAGCAATGCACTTGGAGTAAGAGAAAAAGGTGTGAGAAAGCAATTCATGGCACCACAGGTTTTGCAATCTTCAGGCTCATGAAGGCTCATGCAGTGACATGCAACATAGGTGAAAATTCTAGGCTAGGTCAAAGGTGAGTGTATGCCGAGCAAGAAGGCAGGTGTATGGTGCAATGTAGTAGATGCGGTGAATGACGTAATGTAATGCTACATGCAGAAGAGATCAACCAATTGCAATTAAAGGACCAATGCAATGCATATGCAAAGATTTCATGAATGCTATTCAACAACAAACAAATGCAAGGACATGAGTGCATAAAGAAACAAGCAGGGAACTAACTACCTACAGTAAAGAGAATGCAACATGACAAATTTAAATCATAAAGAAAATTCAAATCAGCCAACTAATAAGCAAAACTAAAACCTAACTAGTCTAAAACCCTAGATCCTAATTTAACCAAAGCATATGCTAGGTTATGTGAAATCAAACTTCCAATGCAGCCACCATAGCAGTTCCCAACCTACAAAAACAAAGATGACAACAATTAGAAATTGTGGAAGGAGTTGTGAAAAACATAACATGTTTACCTGTAAAGCATGCACAACAGCAAGAACATCTCGTCCACCTATAGGGAAATGTGTTAGAGAAGACCTTTCAAGGTGAATTGCAACCCAATCCCGGTAAACAAACACCAAGCGTGAAATTTATAGTCATCCAGCCATAACATACATCCATTTATGCCTAACCCTAAATCAAATGCAAGTAAGGCAAGATGTTGTCAGCTAGTAAAGGAATAAGCCAGATTGATCTGACCAACGACGCTATCATGATGTAGAGGATGATAAACTTGATAACCTTGAAAAGAGGGGCCCCTACCGGCTGTAACTGAGATCCCTGAGGATTCAAACACATAAACCCTAATTTCAGAAACCCTAGTTTGAAATTGTTCATGGACTACGTCAAGGACGTGAGGACCTGACATAACCATCAACGGAAGCTAAAGTGCCTCATTGTCCTAGCCAACCTCTGAACCTTCAAACGACACGCCATCCAATATTGGAAGCTTTGCAATATTTGTAGATGGGTGTATACAGTTATTGTTGGTTGCAACTGGACAACTATCAGTGAAAATATTGTGAATGGGATTCATTGTTTGAATATTTATAGATCAAAAAATTGACAAATGAAACTCTTTAGATTCCCGAGAATGAACTGAATCAACCATAAGAGTGTCAGGAAAATGGAAGATGGTGTGATTGGCCTCTTTCCACATTGAATTGAAAGGTATCATTTGATTGCATATGTTAACAGATTGTATTGGTTGGGAGACAATAAAACAGATTTGAGACAATGGTCAGAGCACTTCCTTCAGCAAATAAATTAGGATATATAGGTTGATGCACATCAGTTGAAATGTGATGGAAATATTTTCTTAGAGAGACATTGCTCGAATTAGAGGTTTTCCAAGATGAGCTCACATCCGAAGAGAAAATGTTGTGAGGAGCGTGATGTGCAGAAACCCTAATTCAACTTGGTTCAGGGGTCTCATCAGGAACGTGATAACTTGACATAACCATTAGCAAAAGCTGAAGTGCCTCAGCTTCCAGATGAGTCCCTAAACTTTTGAAATGTGGGTCAACAAACTCTGGTGGCTTCATAGGATAATCACCAGAGGCATGAGCGAATATATATCCAGCAAAATGAGAATTGATGAAACCACCAGTTTGATCAAGTTGGGTATCTGATACATAAGGCTCTTCTTGGATTGGGGGAAGAGAGATTAATGAGGGAACCAACTTGAGATAGACGAGATGCAGAGCCCTCTTCTTCACCTGTTAAAGAATGTGAGTGGAAAAGATCAAGCATAAGGGATTTAAACTCTACATCCCTTCCTTGTGAAACCTCACCCCCATGCACATCATTGGAATCAACGTGGGTAAGATAAAGGTATGAATGATCTGAAGGAACTGCCAGTGCAGTAGACCCATGAACTAAATCAGGGTATAATGGATGCACAGGGTGAGATGAAGGAGCATCGATTGGACCCGGACTCACATCCTGCCCATTTATGTTCACCAAAGCGTAAGACGGATTTGTAGCCCTGATGTGTTCTGTGGATATGATAAGAAAATCATTACTTGAGACAAGACCAACATCATCGTGTACAATTGAATGAGATCTCATGATATAGTGTGACGTATGTTGAATGGATTTGATCGGAAGAGATGTTATGTGATTTTCAAATTCAAAACCAAAAGAATGCATGGGGGATTTAGAGGCAAGACCATCAAAATTCGTTTCCCAGAAAGCATTGTTCATCGTTTGAACCATTAGAAATCCCACAAACAGTAATCACTTCCTCGAGGTTTTGAGGTTGTTCCATATTCAAAGAGATAGGCTAAACAAAATTATGAGAAGAATTTGGACACTTTGTAATTTGCAAATTATGATGATACTCATGCGAAACAGGACTTGTTTCTAATTGAAAATGTTGTAAAGAAATGAGAACCAATCACTGAAAATTTATATTTAAATACACCCAGTCAATATCACTTTAAGGAAATTCAAAACAAATATGCACAAATATGAAAGCAAAGCCCTCTAAAGATTCCTCGGGTTTCATCCTAAGCTCATTTATCCTCTTTAACACATCTTGAAAATCGTACCCGTCAAATGCTTGTTGGAGCTTACCGACGAGTTGCTTGAACAAATAAATGGACGCTGCTGGCAATGTGTGGCACCATTGCTCGACACAACCTTCAAGGGTGAGGGAGAGAAACGCACAAGCAAACTCTTCATTGTCAATCTCAAAAGATTCACAAAACTCAAGGAAATCATAAATGTGCTCGATTAAAGTTGTTCCATCCTCACCATCAAACTTTAACTCAGACAAGTGATGGAGCTGCTCCCGTGGGATGGAAAATCAGAAAATAGACAAACCAGATACACACCCCAGGAGAAAGATTCTGGTCAGAGCCATTAACAGATATGAGACTAAAATATAGGCTCCAAGGGCTCAGCGTGTCATATGGCCCTCCTAGCGCCAATTTGTTGACTGGCCAAAATATACTTCCAACGACTAAGGGGTCTCCTTGGTGTGAAGTCCCAATTAGACCTCAAACCATTTGGGATAGGAGCCCCATCTGGTATGTGGGCCCAGCTACCACCATGAATGTTTTCTACTCTTGGTTATCAAATGAGAAGGTGTGATAGTAGGGTGGGAATGAAGTGCTCGGGCAGCGAAACAAAATCAGACAAAGATTGACAAATTGCAGAAGAGGTTTAAACAAATCAAAAAAATGATAGAAGAGATGAACGATGAGGGCGATTAGTTAGCTAAAACCCCATTGAACATAATAAACAAGAACATGTCAGAGGTCAATTGCGAACTAGTTCACAATAGGTCACTGACATGGCAAGGAACAAGTAAACACATATACTAAAGCGAAACATACATGCAACTACTATGTATCAGTACATAACATGTCGCCTATATGAATGCACTCATAAAGATATGGTGAGGTACCAGATAGCTAATACAACCACCATGAGTCAGCATAGGAATTAGTGTAAAGGGAAGAAAAAACATCTTATTAATATTGCTGCAACTTCAAATACATATCATGCAACTGGTTAATACCTAGTAGTGGAACATGGACTGTTCATACCATTGCCGGTGTCAAAACCCTAGCCCTACTGCAAACCCACTCTCCTAGCTACCAAGAGCTGAGTGGCATTAGCTCTCAAGCATCAATCAACTATCTCTATTGGCCTCAACTCCAGTGCTAAAGTCCCTTTGAAATGAGGCATAAGGGAACATTTATAGAGGTGAGGTGACTGTTCACCTACCGTGACTCTTGACGTTCCCCCATGCCCTTTTGGCTACGCTCCTGAATCTTGAGCTTCCCCACTTCTTTCTCAAGCCAACAATGCTTGTTACATGCTCACATCAGTCTCAACATACTCGCTGATATAATGGTGGTTGAAATTTACGTTATGATAAAAGAGAGAGGAGAGGGATATAGAGGGTTACTGAAAACCCTAGAATTATTGATGCCTATGTCTCATTATGACGCAAATGCTTGGTCCTGAACTGATTTGTTTTCTCACCACTATTATTTGCTTTTGTTCATCAATCCTCTGGTGATGCACCTTGGGGTTTATCGAGGGGTTCTTCAAAGTTTGAAAGGGACCATCTAGCTTGCTAAAGAGGAACCCTTGCCATGCAAGCTTCATAACATATTGTAATCCTACTGCATAGCTCAACATCTTGCTTCCCTACTCCTATTTCTGTGGTCGAGGCAACTTTAAGCAACTGATGAATGTGCGCTCATAAATTTGAATCGTTCTCCAACTGGTGGCGAATCTATATGATTGAGACATTCATGCCCTCTAATCCTGCAAGAACATAATTTATCCATTAAAATTCAAGAAGAACATATGGCAACAAGACAATAAATAATTACTACAAAAAATCAATTAATGAATGATCAATTTGAGGTGAAAGAAGAGAGTTTGTTTTCATGGGTCTTAGTGATGGGTTGCTCAAAATCATTTGACTCCCTCCTTTCAGCAAGGGTGTTTCCTCCTTTGTTAGCTTCTCAACGTGTAGTCGAGTATTCCAACCATCACCGTTCAAGTCCCCTTAGGGAGATTGACCTCATCCACACCACATTTTACTTATGCAGATCATAGTTTCCCTTTTCTTGGAAGTCATACCTTGGGTGGGTCGCCCAGTCGCATAGTAGGGTGGGTCGCATGGAGCTATGGATTTCTTAACTGCGATCTCGTGACCAATCGTATTTCAGGACTGCAACTTGTGAGTTCATGTAGTCGCATTAAAGTGGAGGTCGCACGGTTGCAACTGATGGTTGGTCACAGTTAAGGGGATTTCATCCGAGGAGTTGTAACGCAACCCGATGACTTGGTCAGGAGTGCAACCCTTTGGAGGTCGCCAGGTTGTAGGTCACAATTTGTTTTGGTAGTTGTCTCGAATCCCTGATGTGACTTTGTGACTGGTCGCACTTCTCTGTGATAACACTTCATCTTCTGCCTGTCTTGAGATTCTGTAGTGCGAATTTCGTCCGCTGGGAAGGGTTGCAATGAAACAATGTGATTCTTTTTGGTGAGTTTCATAGTCGTTGCACTCTGGGGCATCGTGTTCTATCAGTCGTTGTGCTTGGGATGGCAGAATGCATGATGCCTGTTTTCTCGCTTTCTTCTACCATGAACAAAAATCCGTTTTGTGATGATGGCACCATTGTGGCCTTTACAATTGATGGGAACATTGCCCTATAGCTTTGCATTGCATTATAACTCTGGTTACAGTGGACTTACCCTGCAATGGAAAATATCTTTTTGGCGATGGCCTACTTTGTCAGTTTACACATTGACTCATTTACAAGACGTGAAACTGCGTGCTGGTCCTCCTCTGCGTGTATTTTAACTCTTAGATTTCAATACATGGAATCGTAACTGAGGTTGATGCCTTGTTTGTTGTCATCCTCTTCCAATGACTGTCTTTAAGGCTCTTTCCTTTTGACGGGTTGTGATATGAAATTGTGCCATCACCTACAACAAATTTTAACGCGGCCTGTCATGTCCCTTTAACGCCTTTCATTATAGCCAGTTAATGATGCTATAAGTGATCTTGGATGATTCGAAAGATACAACTGGGTGCTCCTTCATGATTTTAAATTGTCCTCTCAACACACACAATTAGATGCATTGGTCTCATGAGCGTGAACTCCAACCGAGCTGCCAGTGCTATGATAGGTCCGAAAAAACCCCACATTGTTCAGACATTAAACCTTTGATGGTGCCATTTGTGTCTTGCACATAGCTTGAGCGTGGACTAGTTTTAGCTTTTTATGATGGCACCAAATGTGCTTTAAACGGGCTTTGAACGAGAGTGAAGTTTCCAACATGAGGTTACCCTAAAAAATACGAGGGCATATCTTCATAGGGCAACTACATGGTAGCACTCCTTTGCATTTGTTCGGAGGTAGTTATAAATGACTTCGCTTTATGCTCATAATATTACTAACGCATCCTGAGATTGCTTTACACAGTCGGTGTTAAAATGTATTCTTCGTTCCCATAGGAATGAGACCTTTCAATCATGCCTTGTAGAATTACATTCATTATTATTAGACGATCTTTCTTCCCCACGCAATGTCACTCATCCTTGTTGGTTCAATTCCAAACTTCTTCATTTGATATGTGCCGCAAACAACTCCAATTAAAGTCCTACAAAGAGAAGTAATCAATAATTAAAAAGCATAAAGAAATCGATTTAATATGGTTGGGGTGATAACATAATTATAAATCAATTATACGTACATAGTGAGAGGTGATTTCACTTTAGACCAATTCCACGTTTGGGCAATTTAATGAGCATGCTTAGTGCGAGGAATTTCTATATCCCATTCTTCCCGGGCGGAGAGGCAATCATAATGTGCGTGCCTCGAAGTGAAGATACTTTATGGAGAGCGAGGGATAATTCCAAACAAGGTTGGATCCTTAATCACATGCACCTAAGGCTATGAAGTCGATAAGGGAAAGTCATGATGCTTACAAACCCTAATGCATCTTTTTTAGATGGGGAACTAGCCATGAACCTAAGAGGATATGACACCCAATGATTCTTACCATAATGCCGATCATTTTCTATGAGAATGTAACTCTAGAGGTAGATGAATTAGGCTAAATCATGAAGGGAGACATTCGAGGGTCGATTTACGGTTTCTGTCCAGACCCTAGTATGGCCAATCATAATGAATGCCAGATTGGGGTCTTGCCCGCCCACGCACGATGTCACCATTAATTTGAATTGCATAGGGAAAATCTCTGAAGTCTAGGAAAGACATCACATTTCCACCACCCTAATGGAAGGGTTGGGTCGATGCATAAGGTGGGGCATGACAAAAGGATGCAATATATATCACATGATTACATAAGTGAATGCATCGACGGGGTCTGACAAGAACAAGCCATGCGGTGAAGTAGCCAACAAACAACTAGAGTGTTTCTGGATGGCTCGAGGCGAGAAGCGGGGGACCCAAAAATTTTGAATATGCCCAAAATTTGGGTGGTGTTGTAGCGGCTACAACACATCCCAGATCTATCAAACCATAAACAAATTATTCAATATGTGGTCATTTCAGATCTATTAGATCTGATCCATCTCCATGCTCCCTTGTGCAATCCTATTTTAGATCAAGTCATTCATCAATAATTCATCTTATGCACACTTAGCACTTTGATATCCATCTCCTTATATATCTTAGGCCTTAGCCAATATGTTAGGCCAATGATTTAATAATGTCGATGGTATTCTTTGATAGGATCAAATATCTGTTGTCACACTCATTACTATGAGCCAATACCATGGTAAAAATCCCTGATATTGAGAATACCATGGTGCGGAAACTGTATGCAAATTTTCTTCACCATACTCACCTATGTACACGGTCTTTGTTCACAGGACCCGCATATATTTTCTTACACTTTAACTTTATCATTCCTCTGTCTCTAAATTGATATTCCTTTGTCCAATCTTTTTTCACATCTGTACTAGCTTGTATACTCATCCTACTACCAATATGTTGACATGTTTATCAAGTAGGTTGCCATCAAGGAAAACACATTAGTCATAATTCCAACAAATTTATTCTAATGATTCTATATATTGAATTGTTGAAACATCTCCTTCCAAAGAAATTTTGTAAGTGAACAATGGAAAAAACGATGATCCACTGATTCATTGTCATTCTCACACAAATGAGACAAACAAGGTCGAGTTCATCTTGTGTTTTTTACATTGTCCATGTAAATATTTTGTTTTCCAAGGCCAACCAAGTGAGGATCCTATATTTTAAAGGACATGTTAACTGCCATTTTACTTTCCACCACTACTACCATTCACCGCCTATGTTACCTTTTCCAACTCTCTAGGCAACTTGTGATCTTAAAATATTATAAGCTTAATTACCCAAGTGGTTCTACATCACTTTAGTGCCAAGGATGTATAAAATAAAGAAGATGCTACACGTCAGCAAGACTCTAGCAATCAATTCGGCTATTGACCACTAAAAGTTCAGCATTGACCAAAGTAACTTCTAATGTTTAATTTGGAAAAATAAACTTTTTTTCAATATTATTAAAAAGGCTATTTTTCAAACATTTGATTGGACCATAACTTGAAGGTATTATTGCAACCTTTGCACAATATAATTCCATGTGGATAACTTCATCACATATTTTATGCCATAATTTATGGATATATTTGCAATATTCATGCATGATTTTAGGTATTTGTGTAGTGATTTTTTATTTTAATCTTCATAGGAAAACCATCTAAAAATACAATCCTTGAAAATATCTCATACTAAGGTAAATAGCTTACTTAACATCACATACCTCCCACCATAAAGCAAGACAAAAGGACTAAATTTGTTTATTGACCACTATTAATTTAGGGCGTAGTCTAACTAATAGACGAAATGACTTTTTGGTTGGAATCTCGTAATATAATTTTTAGAAATATTATAGAAATACTGCAAATTCTCTACAAATATCACTCTAAGACTATGTAGAAAATCTTATTGTAGATTAACCCGATAATGCAATATAACCAAAGAAAAATACTATAATCTACTTCTACTATCAATTTGCGGAATCTTAAAGATTGACCAAGATTGAGCTGAACACATATAACCAAAAGAATAATCAATGCAAAATACACATGAAAATACTTTGGGGAAAGCCTCAGCTAAAAACCCCACTATCTGTATTATCATACAAGGTGGAAATACATAAGAATTATACAAAGCCTTAGCTCTCACAGCTAGCTAGCTCTCAGTACAATCCTCACAGATGCTCACAGGAAACCCTGGCCTCTCACAAGCCTTCCTCTTTGCCCTCGAAGCTCCTATTTCCTTGCGCTGTTCCTAGTGGATGATTCTCACCTCACCAAGTGGAACACTTCTCTAACACACTGTCAGAACTGCACAATCCTCAAGGAATTGATTCCTTCTGCATGCATGAGTTTTCTTTATAGGAAAACACATGCAACTGATAGTACATTTTCCTTGACATTTAGCTCAACTAGGTCTTTCTCTTAATAGACATGAATGAGTTTCTGATGAGGGAATCTTCAGTTATCTGGAGTACACTAGTTGAGTGCATGCATGCATCAATTGACTGATAACTCACAATTAGTTCCTCAAACAGTTTGGAACTAATTTAACTGGACTTAACTCAGTAAACTGAGTTAACTAATTACAACTCAAATATAACTCAATCTTATCTCCTTAATTTAAGGGATAAATCTTGCATGACTTCAGAAAGACTTCTAACTTGAATTTCTGCAACTAACTAATCCATAATGAATTAATTAATTATTTCCAAGTAGCTGGTGAGACTAAATTCAATTTTAATTCAAGGACAAATTAAAATTGGAATATTCTTGTTGCCACATTTCAACAAATATTACAATTTTTGTTATTTAAAATTCACTTTCTAATTCATAAATAGATTCAACACCTTAAAAAAATCCATTAGGCACTCTATATTTGCAAATTCAACAACTTAAACTTATAATTTTTAAAAATCTCTACCTAATTTTGAACAAAATTAACTAGAAAAAAGTATTAGGAAAATAGCTAGTTCAGGATTTGATCATTTGAAAACATGACAAATCCCGAATTAATATAGATTTGCACTCATTTAGGATCTCAACATGCTACTCGTGTTAATTGAACCTGGTGGACAGAATACAAACCAAGCCCTCCAATCACCCAAGCTAGACCTGAATGATATTATGATCCACATTAAAATTTATGATAGTTGGAGTAAGAATTTTACTTTTAATTATTCTCTCTGTATATCCATATAGAAATATTTTATTTATCGTCGATATTGATATTTTTTTCATATATATATATATATATATATATATATATATATATATATATATATATATATATTAAATGGCATATTTGAACTTTGTAAATAACGAATTACACATTTCTTATATTGAATAACACATTGTAATCTTCCAACATAAGAAATCTTATATTAATAGTGGACCTAATGGTTAAGAATGTGTTTCTTGGTAAGAGGTCATAGGATCAAAGTCACATGGAGGTAGAGTATGTACACCTCCATAGGCTTCAACTGTCAAATCACTATGCAAAGACAAGTTTCTTCTTAAACCCACACACAAATGGGTCTCATGGCCTTCAAATTAGGTTATCTCAAGTGTCAAGTTCATATGACGTATTGAAGTAATTACACATCTCCCTCATCACCTATCACTTGAATAAGAATGCTCTCTCTCTCTCTCTCTCTCTCTCTCTCTCTCTCTCTCTCTTGCTATATATATATATATATATATATATATATATATATATATATATATATATATTCCACTTGTCAACTCCATGTTATGCATACAAGGAATTACATAATGCCCTCATATTGTATTGTAGAAATCTTTTAAGTGTAAGCCTTGTGATTGAAATCCCTATAACCATGGATAAAAGAAATTTCATCAAAATCACTTTCAACACTTGTATTCTATCCATGATAGGCCTTAATAGTATATTAATGATGTTGCTTTTACCACTTTCCTAGTTTAAAATAAATTTAAAATCACTTAGAATATAGATCCTTTTCACTAATTTTACATATGTAACTTAGATTCATCATAAATCTCCCTCTTGTTGTATTCTCAGGCCAACTTAGTTCGTTATATTTTTTTGAAAGGCATGTGGAACTATGTTTAAGTGAGTAGATTTCCAAACTTGTAACCTTTCTCCATGAATCACTACCACTGAAGCTTTTGCTAAAGTTATGACGCCTT
Organism: Pinus tabuliformis; assembly: GCA_031772625.1. Classification (NCBI taxonomy): domain Eukaryota; kingdom Viridiplantae; phylum Streptophyta; class Pinopsida; order Pinales; family Pinaceae; genus Pinus; species Pinus tabuliformis. The sequence continues at coordinate 975,925,909 of CM062810.1, forward strand.
TTTTATGAGGGTTCATCGTAATAGGCTAAAAATCCTATAATTATTTCCACATCCAATCCATCTGTCCACACCTATTTTCACCTTAGTACACTTCCAAGCTCTCTAGGAAACTTGTGATCTTAAAATATCATAGGCTTTAATCACTCAAGTGGTTCTACATCACTTTAGCGCCAAGGATATATATATAAGCAGGAAGATGTTACACACCTGCAAGACTCTAACAATCTATTTGGCTATTGATCACTATTAGTTTAGCATTGACCAAAGCAACTTATAATTTTTAATTTTGTAAATCTCTCTCTCTCTCTCTCTCTCTCTCTCTCTCTCTCTCTCTATATATATATATATATATATATATCAATAGCCAAATAGATTGTTAGAGTCTTGTAGATGTGTAAGATCTTCCTGCTTATATATATATATATATATATATATATCAAACATTTTTTTGTTCCATAGCTTGAAGGTCTTATTGCAGTCTTTCCACAATATAATGTCATGCGGATAAGTGTCTCACATATTTTATGGCATAATTTATGGATATGGTTGCAATACTGATGCATGATTTTTAGGTATTTGTGTAGTGATTTTTTATTTTAAGCTTTGTACGAAAACCATCTAAAAATACAATCCCTGAAAATATTTCATACTAAAGTAAATAACATATTTACCATCACATACGTCCCACCATAAATCAAGGCTATATAAATCACTTTGTTTATTGACCAATGTTAATTTAGGGCATAACCTAACTAATAGACAAAATTACTTGGTGGATAACAACCAGATGTTGGGGGGAGAGTATGGCGAAGACGATGCAGGCAAGGCTAGCGCGCCCATGACTTGACACAGGGTAGACCATCTGGCTATACACTTGGGGCCTAGGCACAGACATGGACCATATTCCGTCGCAGTCTTGGCCGTAACTTTCCTGGGAACCCCGTTACTCTCCACCTTCAACTTACCCCAGTGACTTGAGCTTGTGAATGCGGTTTTGCATTTGTAGCATTTTGGTTTAGCCTGTGTCAATTACTTCGGTTCACGACGACAGCTGGCATAAAACCTGGAGCAACATGGAGAGCAACCTAATAGGCTATTCGGAGGACCCCCTCGAGGGCATCTCCATCTTTGGCAGACCGTCTAACAACGATGTGCACTTTCCGTTCAGCAGTGAGCTCTCAGAGGTAATTTCCCCACTTTCGTCGCTTTTGGGACAACCCAACTCTGTGATCGACCTTTTGGAGTTACCTGTGACTTGGCCATCTCTCTCTGCACCTTCCCTGACACCATCCTCCCATTTCACTAACACTGACCCCTCCACATCTGTACAAGCGGTTAAATCCTTCAGCCTATCCTCCCTCCACCCCCCTGTGGCTATTCACTACCCTCCCCATTTCCCGCTCAGTGAAGCCCTCCCTTCACATTCATTCCCTCCCATGGAGCCAGCCCAGCCGTTTGGATACCACACCACCTTTGCGCCCCTCCCAGATGCCTACCTTCCTGGATCTGAACAGCTGCCTCCAAACCCTAACCCTAACCCACCGAACCCTCGCCCTGAATATCACCCTAAACAAACAGAGATTGTAGATCCATCCCAGGGAAAAAAGAAAAGGTGTGTTAAACCTAATACACAAGATGTTTTCATTGAATGTGAAGAGGATTTCCAATGGCAAGACAACATGGATATGGTAGTGACAGTCCTGGTAGGCAAAGTCAGAGGAAGGACCTACTCTGCAGCTAGACTGAAACAATGGGTAGTTGAAATATGGGGCCATCATTTGGTAGACCTACCAATTGTCCAAACTTTTGTTCACGGCTGGTTTGCTCTCAGATTTGCACAAGCTGACCACACAAACTAGATTATATCATCCTACTGGCACATCAAACAAGACCTGATCATGCTAAGGAGATGAAGCCCACTTTTTGACCCTGATAGAGAATAGCTTGGGGCAGGGCCAATCTAGGTTAGGCTACCTAGTCTGCCCTTGCACTTCTGGACCGAGGAAATCTTCAGAAGGATTGGGAATACCCTGGGAACTTACTTGGATTATGACAGATCCTACCTTTCCACAGGAGTCATGGCCTATGCGAGACTATTGGTGCACCTAGATATCAGAGGAGGCTTGCAAGAAAAAGTTACCCTTCACTGGAGAAATTATGATCGGACATAGATTCTAGACTATGAACGGGTTCCCTTCCACCATAGACGATGTCATAAAGTTGGACTTCTCCACAAGGACTACCCTCTCCTTGCAAAAATAAAATTGGGGTCCAGAGGGAAACCCACATCTGTGGAGGAAGCACAGACGCGGAAGGAACAATCGGATGAAGCCGAAATGATCAACTCTAAGCCGGATGGACCCAGGCCTAACCCAGAGACGTTGAAGAAGTGTGAGACTGCACCCCTTCGGCCACCTTCACCTCCACTGACCAGGTCCAAGGCAGCCACTGGTGGAGCGCTTTCTTTGGGTATGTCTTGTCCTTCCTTACTCTCTGCATCCATTAAATTTTCATCTGCACTTTCATCTGGTCCTCTACATCCTGGGCCAAACCCTGACTCTACCCATTGCTCAAACCTCCGGATCAACCCCCTCAATTCACAGTTGGATCTCCCTCCCCTTGTCGAGCCTCCATCTAATCCCTCGATGCATGAGATCCCCATCCCTGGGACTGCCCCTGAACCTCATCGCTACCATCTCCGCTCTCACACCCGAGCATCTATGTCAGATGCCATCGGCCTTTGCATTTCTCCTTTCTCCTCTGCCCTGAAGCCCACCCGAGGTAGACCATCCTCTCTGTCCAAAGCAAAACAGAAGGCAGGTTTGGAGGTGGTTTCTGGGAAACAACTTTCTCTAGATAGGGTCCTTAGAGCACAGAGCCCTCCTCCGGTGTTCCCCCCATGAAGGCTATTTCCTTCAATTGCAGAGGGATAGCTAGTCCCAACAAAAAACTAGCGCTGAGGAGACTCCTTCGAAAGGAGCCAGGTGATTTAGTTCTTCTTCAGGAAACCTTGGGTGTAGCTACTATCATAACACCTCTTCTGGAATCCATGCTCCCAGGTTGGCAATTCCATGCCTTGGATGTTAATGGACGATCAGGAGGCATAGCCCTAGGTTACAACCCTCACTCTATCAAACTGCTGGGAGCCTGGGGAGGCATAGGGTTCTTAGGGGCTGACATATACTCATCAGAGCTGGGAGTGGAGATTAGAATGTTGAACATTTATGGACCCTGCTACCATATAGAGATCTTCTGGGAAAGGATGCTAGGAACCAACATTTTTCAGGCAGACAATCTTATCATTGGGGGAGATCTAAATTTTTCCCTAGGTTTCTCGGAATCATGGGGTCTTCAGGCACAGGCCGACCCCCTAGCAGGATATTTTGAGCAGCTCCTCAACTCTCATCAGCTCATTGATATCCCTGTGGAAAAACTAACCCCAACTTGGAGCAACAAAAGAATTGGGGATATCAGCCTTGCGAGGAGACTAGACCGATTCCTCATTAAGGAACATCTTTTGGAGCAAGGGTACGCTTATCACCAATGGGTGGGATTCGGTGGAATCTCAGACCATTTGCCTATTCATCTTGAAATCTATGGCATCATCAACAAAACTAGAGCTCCCTTCAAATTCAACTCCTCATGGTTGAATGACATCTATTACACTAGTGTTGTGACAGACTTTTGGAAGACCCACCCACTGGACAGAAATGGACACATCACTGAGGGATTCATGGCCAATCTGAAGGAACTGAAGAAGATTTCCAATATTTTGGCTCACAATAAGACATGTGATGATGAACATCGGGTGAATGAAATTGAAAAGGAGATAGCCAACCTTGAGGAAAATAGTAGAGGCACCTTCCCTTCGCCTGAGCTCAGGGACAAGCTTGTGGAACTAATAGCTCTAAGAGGGAAAATTCTCAAGGATAAAGAGGAAACAAGGCAGCTAAGAAGTCATGCTATTTGGCTGAGAGAAGGAGATGATAATACAAAGTTTTACCATAAATTTGCAAACGGAATAAGGGCATATAATACCATCTGGAATCTAACAAATGATCAAGGAGCAGTGGTTGAAACTTCCCCCCATCTGGCCTCATTGGCCACCTCACACTTTAAGCAGGTCTACCAGAATCCTCCTAATGCTACCCTTGCTAAGTTCATCAGAGTAGCGCAACTGTTCCCTTGTTTCACTGATATGGAGGGAGCTGAGCATCTTAATAGGGAAGTTACCATGGGGGAGCTTGAGGCCACTCTAAAATGGTTCAAAAGGGATAAAAGCCTAGGTCCATATGGATGGTCAGTCGAATTCTACCTGGCTTTCTTTAAGGTTCTAGGGAATGACCTACTCAAGGTCATAGAGGAATGTAGGAAATCCGGGTGCATGCATGGGGCCATTAACACCACCTTCATAGCCCTCATTCCCAAGTCTGACAACCCCTCATCCTATAATGACTTCCGTCCCATATCCCTTTGTAACTGTCTTTATAAAATCATTTCCAAAATCATAGCCAATTGAATCCGCCCCATCCTATCTGCCCACATCTCCCCTGAACAATTTTCTTTCCTAAAATATAGACAGATTCACGAAGCTATCGGATTAGCTCAAGAGGTGATGCACTCAATACAATCCAAAAAGATCAAAGGCATGATCCTCAAAGCTGATCTCTCCAAAGCTTTCGACAGGGTAAGCTAGTTATATCTCAGAATGCTCCTTACCCATCTAGGCTTTTCTGTTGGATTTATCAAATGGATCATGTGTTGCATCACCAATGTATCCTTTAGTGTATTGGTCAATGGGGCAGCCTCACCCTTCTTTGGTTCTGAAAGGGGCCTTAGACAAGGATGCCCCCTGTCACCTCTACTCTTTCTCCTTGTCATGGAAGGCCTTAGCAGATTGATCAAGGACATGCATCACAGAGGTAGACTCTCTGGTATCAGAATAACGGAGGATTGTACTATAACTCACCTTCTCTTTGTGGATGATGTTCTTATGTTTCTAAACGGGGGAATAGGTGACCTCACTACCATCCAGAACACTATCAACCTCTTCAAATTTCAAAATGGCTACAAGCATGGCCATCAAAAACTCTAAATCCACTATAACTGTCTCTGAATGCTCCCCCCATGAAATAAACTTTGCGTTACAAAGGTTTCCTTTCTCTCTGAATAGATAGATGGGGGCCTTAGATATTTGGGATACAGACTGAAACCGCATGGATACAAGATTGTAGACTGGATATGGTTAATTACCAAGCTAGAGAAAAGACTCCATATCTAGTACCATAAATATATCTCTAGAGCTGGCTGGCTGGTGCTCATCAAAGTAGTTCTTAAGGCCACCCCGGTCTACTAGAGGTCTCTTGCATGGATACCTAGAGGCATCCTCAATCGAATATAGAACCTCTGTAGCAGATTCCTTTGGAAAGGTAATCAACCTGGGAGAATATTTGCTTGGGCTAGATGGGACCTCCTATCTATACCCAAGAAATGGGGAGGATGGGGCATAAAAAAATTGGAGGACTTTTCCACTGCGCTGGCGACCAAGCTAGGGTGGCATCTACTTACCTCCACCAGTCTCTGGACCAAAATTGCTACTGCAAAATATATCACCCCGCTCAGGCCTTTGGAGTGGCTGAGACAACCTAGCTAGAACAAATCAGGGATCTCTAATATCTGGAAAGCAGTTTTGAATGCACTACCCCTTATACGGGATAGTCTAACTTAGAGAATATCTGATGGGGCTTCTGTCCAAATTAGCCGAGACCCATGGATAGGATGCGGTAATTCACATCAGCTCCCCCTGTACTTACTATAGATCATCACGGAGAAATGAATCATGCATATAAATCATGCAGCAGACCCAGAGCAATCGTCCTTCCTCCATCAAGCATGGAATACAACCCGCAACTTGCTCCTCCCCCATCAATGGCATCAAGCATGGCACACCTACACTTCTGCCCTACAGGAATCCCACATCAGGCTCAAAGAAGGGGAGGATGAGATTATATGGCCCATTGCTAAGAGTGGTCGGTACTCCCCAAAAGAGGGGTACCTACTATTGGCAAATAACCACAAGCCTCATCTCATTGAATCATGGTGGAAAGACATGTGGAAACTGAAAGCACCTCCCTGTACTACACTACTCCTATGGTCTATTCTAAAAGAAAAGGTGCCGATTGGTGAAAACTTGATTAAAAGAAAGCAATATGGCCCATATTGGTGTTGCTTCTGTAAGAACAATTTTGAATACCTGGATCATCTATTTTTGTCTTGTTCAGTCATTATCAGCCTATGAACCTCCACTCTTACCCACCTTCACTTGCCTATTATATGGGGGGGACAAACTACCAAGGAAGCTTGGGAAAATTGGTGGACATCTACTACATCGCCCAAGACCAGAAACCTCCCCCTTCTCATCTGTTAGGAAATCTGGATAGCCAAAAATCGCTACATCTTCCATGACACCACCCCTCATTGGAATTCCATCTTAGCCGGAATTATAACCGACTACAACTCTCTCCCTGAGGACTTGGCCGCCACACCTCTCAGGAATATCATTCCTGAATCCATAGATCACTCAAATCCCTGGGCATATTTTGATGGCTCCGCACAAGTTACAGGATGTGGTGGCGGGGCTATATTACACATTTGGGAAAACCATTATTTTCATATTCAAATGGGACTTGGGAATGACACCAATAACTTTGCTGAACTCTCCACAACATACTACCTCATCAAATTTGATATAGGGAAAGATTGTCATAATCTGCAAATCTTCGGTGATTCCAAAATTGTTTGTGACTGGATAAACAAAACCACAACCTGTCACACATTCACATTGGGACATATATTGGCTGAAATTCATAGATGCATAAAACATTTTTACAGTTTTGTTGTCATCACATCTACAGGGAAAAAAACACCATCGCTGACCAACTTTCCAAGTAGCGGTGATAAGGCCACACAACATCTGGTTGATACAAGAGCAACAGGGAGAAGAACATTTCCAGTACTACCACCGGCCGTATATGGACCATGTAGAACAGGCTCAATAGGAGCCTGAACTTATGAAAATCAAGTCTCTCTTATTTTTTCTATTTTGAACTATGTACATACATAACAGTACATGTTTTTAGGAATACTCTCTACGTAGAGTATGCTTAATTTTGATTCAATTATGTAGTACTATTTAAAAAATTGTCTCCCTGCATGGAGAACTTATTTTGGGATCTAAAAATTTTGAAATGGCACACAGCCACATCTTATGCATATGCACTTTGCATCTACAACATGTAATTTTCTTATTTTTAATGAAAATTACGATTTTTCCAAGGGGAAAAAAATAGGCAAAATTACTTTTTGGCTGGAATATGGCAATTCAAAATTTAGAAAGAGCACGATTTTTTATTGTTTAAAATGCGCTTTTGAATGCATAAATAGATCAAACCCTAAAAAACCCCCGAGACACTCCATCTTTGCAAATTAAATACACATTAATTTAGCATTGACCAATATAAATTATAGTAAATTGAATTAAATTAAATTAAAGACAATTAAAATGGGTTTACAATTAGAGGAATTTGATCATTTGAACACATGATATATCTTGAATTAACATGGATTTACACTCATTTAAGAGCTCAACATGCTACTTGCACTAATTGAACATGGGTGGAGTGAATAACAACCAATCACTCCAACCACCCAATCTAAAGTCAAATTAAATTGTGGTCCACATTAAAATTTATGATTAGTGCAGTAAGAATTTTTTTAATGTTAATTATTCTCTCTGTATATGCACATCGAAATATTTTATTTATAGTTAGCACTATTTTGTTTTTAATTAATATATTTTTTGAATGACATATCTGAAGTTTGTAAATAATGAATTACACATTTCTTATACTGAACAACACACTGTAATGTTCTAACATAGCAAATCTTACATTAACTATGGGCCTAATAGTTAAGAATTTGTTTGATGGTAAGAGGTCATAGGTTCAAATTCATAGGGAGGTAGAGTATGTACACCTCCATAGAATTCAGTTGTCAAATCATTGTGTGAAGACAAGTTCCCTGTTCCACCCACAAACAAAGGGGTCTCATGACCTTCAAATTAGTTTATTATTATACTATCATAGTTGATATTGAAATATTTTATTTACGGTCCACATTGAAATTCTTCCTTGGTTATTATTATTCTTTTAAATCTCACGTGTCAAGTTCATATTAAGTATTGAAGTAATTACACATCTCCCTCATCACCTATCACTTGAATAAGAAATGTTTTGCTCTCTCTCTCTCTCTCTCTCTATATATATATATATATATATATCTATAATTCCACTTGTCAATTCCATCACTTGAATAAGAATTGTTTTGCTCGCTCTCTCTCTCTCTCTCTCTCTCTCTCCTTCTACTATATTATCGTTGTCAAGCCCAACTTTATAATTTAGAGAAAAATGATGTGAATTTTGAGAAAGAGAATAGCTCTTGCTCCACACTCACACAGGGAACCCTAACATGCTCCATCAAAAAATATTCATTATATATATCGATCTATATTAGGGGCTTGAAGGATCCTTGGAAAAAAAATTTGTAGGTGCTTCCTTCCTTCTCGAAAGGATATTCTAATTTGTTGAGTGTGTCTACTTGTTTTACCTCCATTCTTCAAAGATAATATTATTTATAAATAACCACATTTCCCAAATAACATAACATGAAAGAGCCTTAAAAATACAAATACAAACATTTCTATCAACAACCCATGATTCAAAAAAGTAACAAAGTTAATTTATTCCAGTGATTATATATATTGAAATATTGAAACATCTCATTCCAAACAACGTCTGTAAATGAACAATGGACAAAAAAATGATCTACTAGTTCATTATCATTCTTACACAAATAACACAAATGATGTCTAGTTCATCCTATTTGTTTTACGTTATCCCATGTAAATATTTTGTTTGCCAAGGCGAACCAGGTGAGGATCCTAACTTTAAAGGACATGTTAACTTCCATTTTACTTTACACCACTACTACCATTCATCTCTTATGTTCTCATTAAGTTTTTCTATGTAACCTAGATTCATCGTAAGTTTCCCTTTTGTTGTATTCTTAGACAAACTTAGTTCGTTTTATTATTTTGAAAGGCATATGGAACTATGTTTAAGTGAGTTGATATAGTGTGTCCATTGCACTACCATCTCAACCTACAATCTTAAATGTATGGTGGATTTCCGAACTTGTGACCCCATTCCATGAATCACTACCACTAAAGATTTTGCTAAAGTTATGATGCCGTTGTTATGAAGGTGCATCCTAATAAGTTAGAAATCCTATAATTATTTCCACATCCAATCCATGCGTCCACACCTATTTTCACCTTAGTACCCTTCCCATTCTCTAGGCAACATGTGATCTTAAAATATCATAGGCTTTAAGCATACCTTTCCACACATTAGATGCTCATTTAAAGGATTTAAGTTCTTGTCTAATCCATTTCTTCGTATCCCTATCCTCTAAGTATTTTCCCTCACCACCTTCCCACAAAATCCTATTGAGAAGAAATCCTTAACCACTTGAGAAGGGGAATGGTCTCCTTTCCTCTACTACCTATTCAATAAAACTAGTGTTGGCATTATGATGCATGTGTTGTACTTGATGGAAACCCACTCGTAGAAGAACAAATCACTTATATATAACTAGATGAATCTACAGAAGAGATATCAGATGTGACAAAATACATGGGATGCAGGACAACTCAAAGGAATCAGATGACAGTTTTCAGTACGACAAGTTAGCTTTGCCAGCAAGTCCAAAGGGGGAGATTGTTGGCATTATGATACAAGTGTTGTCCTTGATGGCAACTCACACAAATGACAGATCATAATGCAGCAGATCAGTAGTAAAGAATTGATGATCAGACTACAAAGAATGAAGAAAGAAGAGTATATACGCAGGTTCACTATATACCAAGTCGCGTACATATGCAGGTTATACACAGGTTCACTATGTACCAAGTCACATATATACGCAGGTTTGCTAATACCAAGTAGGGTATACACGCAGGTTCAATATATACAAAGGCGCGTATACACGCGGGATTGCTGATCAAAAGCCGCGTATGCGTATGCATGCACTTTCATGCACGGAAAAGCGCATACATGTGGGAAAGCTTATTTTTGGGTCCGTGGTATTTAGACCTATGGTTTTGGTCCTTGGCATTGCGTCCGAAGTGTTGAACCCAAGTATTGGGTCCCTAGTATTGGTTCTCAATGGTTTTGGACCATGGTATTGAGTAAGGCCTAAGACTATAAAAGGAGAAGAAGACCATTAGGCAAATGGATTGAGAAAGTCTTGAATATCTGATGAAGTATGAGATCCAGTATGCAGGTTATGGGTTCATGATGCATTGCTTGATCTAAGCTAAGGGGTAATCTCAATGGTTGATGGAGAACAAGATCTAAGGATAGATCGGGATCTAATGGCTTGGAATGAATCATCTCTATACGGTTTGATCTTGTTTAGTCTAGATCTGTTTACTGACACATGTAATGTTCTGTAAATGTTACGATCTGGGTATAACTCAAGTTTGGAATAGCTGCAAATCATGAATGAATATTTACAGATGTATATGATGGTTGACTATGATAAAAGAGCGTACATACGCAGGTTAGATACATCTAAGTAGTGTATACCATATGAGCTATGATGTTTGAAGTTACATGTGTTTCTGGTTGTTGATGAGTTCTGATGACTGTTTACTGGTGTTAGTATTTTGCATATTCAGATTGGTTGATTATGTTTAGCTTCAGTATTGATGGATGAGATCTATAATGGATAAGGATCAAAATGACTTATCTTTATGTGATCTGATGAACCAGATATGGTTGCTAACATACATATTATCTTTGTATATGTAATGATCTTGGTATTTATGAAGTCAGGAAGTGGAGCGAAGTTATAGTAAGTAATTAATGACATATGCGCTGGTTAGCCTTGGTGAATTTGCATATACAAGCTGGTTCGGCACTTCCAAGTAGCGTATGCACTTTGATGCATGATTTTTGACGATACAGTTGGTTCTGAATATTGTTGCAGAGTTCACTGTTCTGCTTTGTGTTCTGGTGACTTCATTTTGTTGACAGGGTTTCAGTGATTCAGTATTGGGTGATTTAGAGATTGATGATGCTAGTGTTGATTTATTGTGTGCTTCAATGATATTGATGGGTCCAGTATGAAAATTAGATGAAAAGTGGCCTTCAGATTATGATGTTGGGGTCCATGAGTATCCAGTCTGAAAATTTATGAAATGGGTACTTGGAGGAAGAAAGAGAAGGTTATATCCTTCTGTAGGTCAGCACCTACGTACTAGTACATCAACTAGTACAAGAGCTAAGGGGGTGATAGATCCCTTCCAGTAGCGGCTGGAAAATGAGTAAAGGTTGGAGCATTTCAGTAGGCCGGCACCTGCGTACTAGTAAATGGATCGGCTAGTACAAGAGCTAAGGGAGTTGCAGCTCCCTTCCAGGAGAGTCTGGAGAACGAGATAAGGTTGTAGCCTTCTACAGGTAGAAGCCTGCGTACTGGTATACGATTGCACCAGTACGGAACCATTGTAAAAGAAGTTTCTTATTAAAAAGAAGATTGAGACGACTTGCAGCAGGTGGTTTTCACCCACATCGGGTTTCCACCTTACATCATGGTGTTCATATGTGCTTATTGTGTGTGATGATCTGTTCTATTTTACTGCTCCTGTTTACTGTTCATATGGCTAATAATGTTCTAATGCACTCATTAAGGATCAACTAACTGAATCATAAGTTTACTGGATATATGCTTGTTGCATTACACACAATTGCGTATACACGCGGTTTTCCTTAACTGAAGTAGCGTATATGAATCTTAATATGGAAATGAAAAATTTATATTGATTTAATAATACTGATTCACCCCCCCTCTCAGTATTATTTCCAACAATTGGTATCAGAGTAGGTCCTTTGGTAGAAGCTTGATCGCTTGAAGGAGATCCGTAGATCAATGGGAAAGAAGCTTAAGAAGAAAGCGCCTAAGAAGAGGAAGACATCTCAAAAGAGCTATGACAGTGGGAGAATCAATTGGGGAATATTTGGAAGAAGCACTTCAGATTCAGAATCACTTCAGAATGAAGATGAACAAGCAAAAGAACTAGCAGGTATGAATTTTCTATACTCTGGTGATACATTTATCCACCCATTTGAAGATGATGAAAGTGATAGCGAAACAACTGAATTTGATCTTATGGGTGAGCAATAAAGATATCAAATAGAGGCATAATTTAAAAGGCTTACAGAAAAAATTAGAGATCAACAAGATCTATTGAACAAAAGGGAATGTGCCTTCAAAGAAGAAGCTACCAAACTAAAAGCTCAACTAGAGGAAGGAAACAAGGTAAGGAAGTTTTTCAAGGACAAGGAAGATCAATGTCAAAAATTGTAGGATGAAGTGACATCATTAAGAAATAAAGTCAATAAAAGGAGCAAAAAAATCAAGAAACTCAGAGATAGATCCAGTTACTATGAAAGTATTGAAGCTATGATCCTCTCGCTAAAAGAAGATCTTGAAGAATCAAATAAGCAGAATAAAGAACTACTCCAAGCTCTTGAAAAACAAGAAAACAAAGTTCTTGAACTAAGACATCAATTGGAAGAAGGAAGAAAAGCTGAAGAAAACATGAAGAAGCAGTATCATGAAAAGGAGGAGCAACATCAGGTTGAGGTAGATATTCTTAAAGATAACTTAGAAGAAAAGGATAAGCTCTTACGATTTCAAGATAGTACTAAGATCTTGGATGCTATTCTTAGTAGTCAAAGGTCTCTTGCTATCAAAATTGGCCTTGGTTTTTATGAATCTGTTGAAGATGTATCTAGCTCACAAGGAGAGGCAAGGAACTCTAATGTAAAATCTAAAATAATCAACAAGGAGATGAGAGGACAACCCCATCAACAACCAAGGAAATAAATTCTTCAAAGAAAATCTTTTACTCCTCCGATGAATAATGTTGAATGTTATGTATGTCATAATCTTGGACATGTTGCAGCTAGATGCAGAAGAAGAATGGTTCAAGACCATCACACAAAAAGATCATCACGTTCCAGGTACTTTAAGGGATATTGTTTTTCTTGCAATATGTTTGGTCATAGAGCTGTTGATTGCTACAGAAGGAATATGAAATATATGAGATGTTATGCATGTAACAAGCTTGGACATATAGCTAAGGAATGCAAGAACAAAGTATGGGCACCATACCGAAAGGAGAAAACATCATCACACTTGAAGATATGGAAGAAGAAGGAAGTACAGTCAGGAAAATGTGGCACAGCACAATGTACAGACATAACAGACTCAGAGGGAGCTGAAAGTGTAAAACTTCAGTATCCTAAATCTCATATGCAAGTTTCATAAAGGGAAGTCACGTATATATGTGAGTTAGACACTGCACAGTCGCGTATATGTTAGTTTGAGGAAAAGCAGTGGGACAGACTCAGGAAAAAGGGTCTAATATGATTCAGTCCATTATTTGCTCTATTTGATAATGGTTACAATCTGCTGATGATGTGTGAAAATGTCTTGATACTTGTAAGATGTTTTAAAAGTGTTTTGATCCTAAATTAATGATGATGATGCCTTGATACTTCTTGCTGATATATGCATGATCAGATCTGACAGTAAGCAAGATGGCACAGGTTCAGGGGGAGCATATGCTTTTAATAATGCATTGTTGGCATTATGGTTAGTAGTCCTTGGTGATGATGCTTATATGGCTAAATGATATATCTTGCTATGATATGAGTGTCCATGACAAAATCTCATATGATTCTTGGGGTTACATAGTTGATGTTCAGATCAGATTTGTGGTTGATTCTCTGATGATGCATATATGGTGTTTACATGGTGATCTTCATAAGGATAAGGAGAAGTACAAAGCTTGAATACACATCTTCATTACTTGATGATGAGTCACTCATATGTTGTTGTCGTCATATGCATAAAGATCATATAATACAGTTATGACACAGGATTCCTATAGTTCTTGGCACTCATGTGGATGAGGATTGTTGCTGTTGCTGAGGATTGTTGTTGTTGGTCTCTGTTATAAATGTCATATCAAGACTCATGATGTAATAGTTTGTCTCTATCTATTGTAGTCATTTGATGAATCCCTTTTGGTCATATGATGTAATTTGTACCCCCACTATGCATGGGAAGGATGATGTAATATTTCAGTCATGTACAAACATTTGGTATCTAGCGTATCCCCACTTGGTTGGGTGGATGAGTCAATATTGGTATATCCCCACTGGGTTGGGAGATGGATGTATGTATGAGTCCTTAGTGATAGGAAGGTCATTTATGATAGAGTCATGCTCTTCTTGTAGAACATCTTTTTGCAGACCTTGTTTACAGTCAGGGGGAGCATGAACAACACACTTCAGCAGAGCAGAGATTTCAACATGTACTCAGAGGGAGCATGGACAGATTGGTACACCTTGGCATATACAAAGGGGCAGCTCATTCAGAGATTTCAGCAGGTACTCAAGGGGAGTATGGACAACAGAATGTTTATTAAGGAAAGAGAATATCTTGGTCCGCCCTTTGCCCTTGATGTCAAAGGGGGAGAGTGTTTTGGTGTTGTTGCAATGAAGTCCAAAGGGGGAGATTGTTGGCATTATGATGCATGTGTTGTACTTGATGGCAACCCACTCGTAGAAGAACAACTCACTTATATATAACTAGATGAATCTACAGAAGAGATATCAGATGTGATAGAATACATGGGATGTAGCATAGCTCAAAGGAATTAGATGACAGTTCTCAGTACGACAAGTTAGCTTTGCCATCAAGTCCAAAGGGGGAGATTATTGGCATTATGATACAAGTGTTGTCCTTGATGGCAACTCGCACAGATGACAGATCATAGTGCAGCAGGTCAGTAGCAAAGAATTGATGATCAGACTACAAAGAATGAAGAAAGAAGAGTATATACGCAGGTTCACTATATACCAAGTCACGTACATATGCAGGTTATACGCACGTTCACTTTGTACCAAGTCGCGTATATACGCAAGTTCACTATATACCAAGTAGGGTATACACACAAGTTATACACACAGGTTCACTATATACAAAGGCGAGTATACACGCCGAATTTCTGATCAAAAGTCGCGTATGCGTATGCATGCACTTTCATGCACAGAAAAGCGCGTACATGTGGGAAAGCTTATTTTTGGGTTCATGGTATTTAGACCTATGGTTTTGGTCCTTGGTATTGCGTCCGAAGTGTTGAACCTAGGTATTGGGTCCCTAGTATTGATTCTCAATGGTTTTGGACCATGGTATTGAGTAAGGCCTAAGACTATAAAAGGAGAAGAAGATCATTAGACAAATGGATTGAGAAAGTCTTGAATATCTGATGAATTATGAGATCCATTATGCAGGTTATGGGTTCATGATGCATTGCTTGATCTAAGCTAAGGAGGAATCTCAATGGTTGATGGAGAACAAGATCTAAGGATAGATCGGGATCTAATGGCTTGGAATGAATCATCTCTATACGGTTTGATCTTTTTTAGTCTAGATCTGTTTACTGACGCATGTAATGTTCAGTAAATGTTATGATCTAGGTATAACTCAAGTTTGGGATAGCTGCAAATCATGAATGAATATTTACAGATGTATACGCTGGTTGACTATGATAAAAGAGCATACATATGCAGGTTAGATACATCTAAGTAGCGTATACCATATGAGCTATGATGTTTGAAGTTACAGGTGTTTCTGGTTGTTGATGAGTTCTGATGATTGTTTACTGGTGTCAGTATTCTGCATATTCAAATTGGTTGATTATGTTTAGCTTCAGTATTGATGGATGAGATCTATAATGGATCAGGATCAGAATGAATTATCTTTATGTGATCTGATGAACTAGATTTGGTTGCTAACATACATATTATCTTTGTATATGTAATGATCTTGGTATGTCTGAAGTCAGGAAGTGGAGCGAAGTTATAAGTAAGTAATTAATGACATATATGCTGGTTAGCCTTGGTGAAGTTGCGTATACACGCTAGTTCGGCACTTCCAAGTAGTGTATGCACTCTGATGCATGATTTTTGATGATACAGTTGGTTCTGAATATTGTTGCAGAGTTTAGTGTTCTGCTTTGTGTTCTGGTGACTGCATTTTGTTGACAGGGTTTCAGTGATTCAGTATTGGGTGATTCAGATATTGATGATGCTAGTGTTGATTGATTGTGTGCTTCAATGATATTGATGGGTCCAGTATGAAAATTAGATGAAAAGTGGCCTTCAGATTATGATGTTGTGGTCCATGAGTATCCAGTTTGAAAATTTATGAAACGTGGTATCTGGAGGAAGAAAGAGAAGGTTGTAGCCTTCTGTAGGTCAACACCTACGTACTAGTACATCAGCTAGTACAAGAGCTAAGGGGGTGATAGCTCCCTTCCAGTAGCGTCTGAAAAACGAGTAAAGGTTGGAGCATTTCAGTAGGCCGACACCTATGTACTAGTAAATGGATTGGCTAGTACAAGAGCTAAGGGGGTTGTAGCTCCCTTCTAGTGAAAATTTCTTCATTGAGGGATATATGGAATTTCTTCATTGAGCAGAGACTTAATGTCTATAGTATGTTAGAAATGTGTGATGTAAAGTAGTTGTAACACCCTTTTCTGCATAAACATTTACTTTGTTAGTAAGTTTTACTTATTACCTCAAATCTCTTACTTTGTTTAACATAGATTGTTAAAGAATAAAGGATGAGAAGCCAAAACATATCTTGTTATTTATTAATTAAGAATTTAAACAGTTTGTCAAAAGAACTGAAAGAAACAGTTAATAACTCTTGAGACAATTACAAACAGTTACTGACCTATTTCCCTCAAAAGGGAAAGGAGAGAGAATCCTAGGGGGCTTGGATAATTACAAAGAAAAGGGACACAAAAATTACGTTGCCTAGATTTTCCTTGATCTAGACAAAAGTAACCAGTGGGAAAATTGTGGATTATAGTCGAAATGGTATGTGACTTGAGGCTGGACCATGGTCTTGATGCCCAAGATACTGAATTGCAATAGACATATTCCCTATCAGGAGTAGGAAGAGCTTGGTGGGGGAAATTGGACGTAATCGCCAGATCTGTGGTTGGGTGGTGAGACCTTCCAAGAAAAGGGAATACTTACGCGGTTATAATCAAAGCAGAAAAAAAATAAGTAGTGTTCTTTGTGTTTGGTAATCGTTAGCTAAAAGTGGTTATCATTAACATTAATTAATAGAGATAATCTGTCATTTTATATTGTTGGATATATTTTGTCATTCTTTATATTGCTAGTAATATATATTCTGACATTTATACACATCGATGAATAATAAGGAAGTAATGCTTATAGCTTAAACTTATCCAGGAAAATAATCCAAACCCATTTCAAAATAATAATGCATTAGCAATTTAGAGAGGTTAACAAAAGAACAGTCTACGAACTTTAAGAGCAAATACTCTATCTATTTTCCAACCATAGTTTGCATCTTAGAAAATTAAACATGCATTAAAATAGGCCCAGCAACATACATTATGGAATCATAATCTCTCGACAGACATGAATAGAATTATGTCTATATAGCTACAACTTAAGATATTGAACACAAAAGACAATGAAACTTCACTCAGAAATCATCAATATAAGTTATTTCATTACAGATTCAACTTGAGCTTTAAATTGAACTGTACAAAGTAATAGATGCAATGTTCGAGGCTTCTTCATGGCTCTCAGTCAAGTTCTGAAGGAACAACCGTGAGCCAACCGCTCAAGCTTACACAGAAGCTTCAAAACTATTAAGGATGCGAATCTTTGATTTCAAAAAAATCAAAACTATTAAACTGTGCATGTTTAACCATGAACAACAAACTAGACACATGATGGCAGCCAACCAATCCAAAATCAAAGGAATTCTAGATTACAGACTAATATAAAAGTACAGATACGAATGAAAAATTGAAATAGAAATAGTGGAATATAAACCCTTAAATGAGTCCATATCTGTATCGGTTCAAAAAAATATTCTATTGCTAGAGAAATAAAATTAAAACCATTGCCCATTCTTTCATAGTATTTAGAGTTCTAAATCTGGTTTGAGTCGTGACTTGAGGTCCTTCCCTCCAACCCGAGAAACTCAAAAACTTAAATGGGACGAGGCGAAATAACTTCATAACCAATTGAAGTCTGAGCACTTCTCCTGAGTAATAAATTCGCCAGAAGGACTTGGGGAATGACCAACCTGTATTAAGAGGACAACAATCGATGTAAGAGTGCCATCATACCCCGAACCCTTCCAGATATTCATCTACCAGAGCTTACCTGCTTTCAAAGAGATGCCAAAGTTAAAACCCTGAAGCGAAATTGAAGTAAATATTTGACAAAGGAGAAATATTCAGGGGTTCGTGCTTACGTGAGATGAAGAAATTTCGAGCCGAAGGAGGCGATGTGCACCTGGAAACCCTACAACAGCTGTTAGAGGCTCACAATAGACAGATTTTAAATGAGAGCACTCCTACAACTTGTCAGGTCATTACTCGATAATGCCATAGGATCTTGACCTCATCTCCTTGGGCTGAGTAGACCAGTTTTTGGTTGAATTGTCTACATTCAAGAGTTGAATAAGAAGAAGTATATGGTTTTATCTGAAAATGGAAATGCCAGGAGGGTTTTAGCACCTTAATTCTCACGATGTGATACCTGGAGGTCTGTTGGACTTATCGAGATGAGGAAGTCAATCTGCACCGCCATTCTCCATCAAAGCCACACTCAAGTTGCAGAGCTGAGCTAAAGGTCCTCTTTGCGCTACCAAATGAAAATTCCTTACAACATATTCATTCATTCCTAGTGATAAACTCCTAGAACATGAGAGCCATAGATCATCACCGCTCCTACGGTGTATGATAGGCCAGGTGCCTCCGTAGTCTAGATCTTTCTGCCGAGTCCAATCGGTATTAAATGTCAGTGTTGCGAGTGTCAACCCAGGCCTCGAGATCATCTTCGCCTTTAAGGCATTTCAATTAAAAAGGATGCGCGCCAACAGGGATTCCACTTAGGTTAGATTATTTGCATATTTGGAGGACGATACCTTTATTACACCTTGACCCATCTCTTGACCTGAAGCCTTTAATCATTAATTATGTCTTGGTAAGGTTAAGGAGAATGATGTTATAATTTTTTTATTTATTTTTATGTATTAAGCTGTTACAAATGGTATCAGAGCACAAGTTCGAACATTGAGACTTTTGGGATCAATATATACATACAGATATAAAAAAAATAAAAAAAATATACATCTGTAATAAATAACTGAGTAAGTGTGAATGTGAACAAAGAGACAGAGATCAGCACTCAAAGGGAAGAAATGCAGAGGAGTCCCAGACCATCGAACCAGCCAGAAGAAACTTATGTAGAGGCTAACTCGGACATATGGATACAGCTGGGAGAAGAATCTCGTGAAGCCAATGCTGCTCTACTCAAGACAGTCTAACAACTACATGCGGATATGACAAACTTGAGAATGGACAACGAACGACTAAGGCGAGAACAAGAAAGAATCCTTAAAATTCTATCCGACTGACAAAATCAACGGGGACTGGGTCCCAGCACAGAGGATAGGGAGAAAAATACAATAGTCCGTCATGGTGAAGATAATATAGAGTTAGCCGAAGGGCATAAATAAGATGAATAGGGACGTTTGGATAATCTCTTCGACCAGTCTAAGACAAAGAGATAGAAGAAGGAATTGCAAGGTGAGTTTAAAAAGATAAAACCATCACTCTTTGAAGGAGAAGTTGAAGAAGCAACTGAAGCATGGTTAATTGACATGAGCAAGTACTTTCATATTTATGACTACACCGATAAACTTAAAGCACGGCTGGAAATTTATCAACTAAGGGGTAAGGCCACCCTTTTGTGGGAAGAAATAAAAATTGTGAGAAAAATTGATGAGGAACAAGTTATGTGGTAGGAGTTTCAGAAGCATTTCAAGGATAAATATCTAACTGAGCAGTACTATGATTAGAAAGCAAACGAGTTCCATGATTTAAGGTTGGGAACCTTGACCATGGATGAATATGTGAAACGGTTTACTTCCCTATTACGATATGTCTCGTATATGCAGGAAGAAAAGGCCAAGATTTAGCGATTTATTAGTAGCCTACCCAACTTCATGAAGGAAAATCTAGAATTTGATTATCCTAGAACAATGGATGATATGGTGCGAAAAGCCTGTATCTGTTATCAACAAATGAAACATAAAATGAAGGGTCCAAAGGGGCAAGAGGCCGAAGAGGGAGAAATTTACCCCCAAACAGACAAACAAAGATCATTAATGGAAGGAATGTACATCAAAGAACCTTCAGTAAACTTCCAAGGAACCAGCCAAATGTTCCAGCCTACACCGAGAATAGACAATCAAAGGGAGTTAATAAACCTACTAATGACCAATATCCAAAACAACCACTACAATGCTGGGGATGTGGAGAATCCCATTAATACAAAAACTTCTCACGCATGGCTAGAACATAACAACTTTCAAATATGCAAGAGGCCTCCACAATTGGAGATGTAGCAAGGAGCATGCCCAGAATTAACACTGCTCTGGACAATCATCAAGCATAATATCAGCCCACCATGATTGAGTGTCAAGGTATGATTGCTAATCAACCTGTTTTTGTTTTGTTTGATCTGGGTGCTAGCATAAGCTATATTAGTCCTAAGCAGCAATGTCAGTTGCAAAGCAGCAAGTTTAAGAAGCCTTGGTTAGTTCAAATAGCCACAGGTACAAAAAGAAGGGTATCTATGAAAACAAAACATTGTCCTATAATAGTTTCAGGACAATCAATCGATGTCAACCTTAATATAATTCCTTTTGGGTTCATACGACGTACTAATAGGGATGGATTGGTTTGAAGGGAATTGGTCCATAGTCGACTGTAAGGAGAAATCTGTAATTTATCTCATGGAATCAGGACAGAGAAAGGAAATACCATGAATCAAGAAAAATATTAAGTTATGTCCTATCACTGCTAACCAGTTGGGAAGGTGTATTAGGAAGGGTTGTTAGATTTATGTTGTCCAAGTAGGATACACCAATTCCTAGATTAAAATGACTTCTTTGGAAAATATTCTTATGATTCAAGAGTTCATTGATGTGTTTCCTGAATCCATTGTTGGATTTCCACTTAAGCGTGATATTGATTTCACCATTGAATTAATACCTGGAGCAACTCTTATTTCGAGAGCTCCTTATCGCATGAGCATCCCTGAGTTAACAGAACTAAAAATGCAGCTTCAAGAACTTTTGGATAAAGGGTACATTTGCCCCAGTGTATCCCCTTGGGGAGTCCCTATGCTATTTGTGCGAAAGAAGGGCAGAACATTGAGGTTATGCATTGATTATCGTCAGCTAAATAAATTGTCTATAAAAAAAATACCCTTTACCATGTATTGATGATTTATTTGATCAAGTGCAGGGAGCTAGTGTGTTCTAAAAAATTGACCTGAGGTTCAGTTACCACCAAATAAGGATAAAGGAAGAACATGTTTGCAAAACTGCAACTCGTTACGACCATTACGAGTTCGTGGTATTTCCTTTTGGCCTTACCAACGCTCCATCTACTTTTATGAGTCTGATGCACTATATATTTCAACGATTTTTAGATAAATCTATATTGGTTTTTATTGATGATATACTACTTTATTCTAAGAATCAGGAGGAGCATGAAAAGCACTTGAGAACAATATTATAGATTTTGCGGGATAATAAGCTATATGCTAAGTATAGCAAGTACGACTTTTTCAAAAGTTAAATAAAGTATCCGAGTCATGTTGTATCAACAGACGGAATAGTGGTGGATCCAAAAAATATTAAAACCATTATGGAATGGACCACCCCAAAGAAGGTTGCTGATATTAGATCCTTTTTGGGCTTAACCAACTACTATTGTCGATTCATTAAAGGTTTTTTGAAAATATATTTTCCTATGACCTCTTTGCAGAAAAAGGGGTGTACCTTCCAATGGACAGCTAAATGTCAGCAAAGTTTTGAGCAGTTAAAATAGTTACTTACTACTGCACCTGTGCTAAAAGTAGCAGATCCAGAAAAGTCTTTTGTGGTTTCCATGAATGCAAGTAAGGAGGGTGTTGGAGGGGTATTAATGCAGGAATGGAAGGTTATAGCCTATGAATCACACAAATTGAAAGAGTATGAACAAAGATACTCTGCATATGATCTCAGATTGACAATAGTAGTACATGCGCTCAAAATGTGGCAACACTACCTCCTAGGAAATAAATTTATGTTATTAACAGATCATAGCAACCTTACTAATTTCTTTAACCAGTCTAGTTTAAATGCTCGACAGGCCAGGTGGACCGCGTTCTTGAGCGAATTCGACTTTGACATGAAGCACCTTAAGGGGAAGGAAAATCAAGTGGCTAACGCATTAAGCAAAAAATTACATTGCATTTATGAAGTACAATTTAGTCAAGTACGATCTAACCTTCCTGATGTCATCAAAGAAGCATCTCTCAAAAACCCAGAATATGCCTTCCTTTGACAGCAGGTATTGGAAGCTCAGGAGAAAGGGGAACAATCTGATTATGGTATAAATCCAGAGAAAATGTTAACATTAAAAAACATAATATATATTCCTAATCAAAATTTTGTCAAACAATTGTTATTGGATGAGTTTCATAGGAAGCCTTACGCCGCTCACCCAGGATACCAAAAACTGTTTTTTGCCATCAGAAAAAGTTATTTCTAGCCAGGTTTAAGGAAGGATGTTGCTGAGTATCTATCCAAATGTTTGGAGTGCCAACTGGTGAAGGCGGAACATCAACATCCCGTTGGTCTATTGCAACCATTACCCATTCCTGAGTGGAAATGGGAGACGATCACTCTCGACTTCATCACCGGTCTACCTCGTACTAAGAAATAGCATGACTCAATCATGGTGGTGGTGGACAAGCTAAGCAAAATTTCTCATTTCATACCCGTAAAATCCACCTACAAAACTGTGGAAATCGCAAACATATTTATGAGGGAAATCTTTCGGTTGCATGGGATACCCAGAGTGGTATTCTTTGACAGGGATGTAAAGTTCACATCCACATTTTGGAATACCCTCTTCTTCAGGTTAGGTACCCAGATTCAATTTAGTACTTCTTACCATCCATAAACGGATGGCCAAACAGAGAGAGTAAATCAAATCCTAGAGGACATGTTGAGGATGTTTATGATGCAACAATTGCATAAATGGGAGGACTACCTCCACCTGGTGGAGTTCGCCTACAATAACAAATATCACGAATCACTGGGAATGAGCCCTTTTGAAGTATTGTATGGGAGAAAGTGCAGGGTACCCACAGATTGGAATAGCCATGTTAACAAATTAACATTGGGTCCTGATATGTTAGCTGAAATGGAGGATGCAATTAAAAAGGTCTATCAGAATTTAAAATGTACCTAGGACAGGAAAAAATATCTATGCAGATAAGAAAATATCACATAAGAAATTCCAGTTGGGGGATGATGTATACCTAAAAGTCAAACCCCAGAAAAGTACCTTATAGTGGAAGGGTTGTGCTAAGTTATCACCTCGTACTATGGACCATTTCAAATATTGGAATGGATTGGACCAGTAGCATACAAGTTCACTCCAAGGCATATCCAGGTCCACAATGTTTTCCATGTCTCCTTGTTAAAAAAATGTGTGCACAATCCTTAGCATATAATTAAATGGGAAAATATATAGGTAATAAATGAATATGATAGGTAACATATGAATTGTTGTTTTGGAAATTGCTGACAGCATATTATAATTTGTGCAGGTCTAACCAGAGGGAGAATTTCTAGCAGATCCTCTTCATATTCTCGATCGGAGAGAACCCACCTTGCGGAAACAAGCCATCACCCAGGTTAAAGTGCAGTGGAAGCACTTTTCCCCAGATGAGGCTACTTGGGAAGAGGAGGAAACTATGCAGAAAGCTTATCCGACACTAGTTTCTTAAAAGAACATGAGGGGCGATGTTCCTCACAAGAGGGGAAAGTTGTAACACCCTATGTTGCACAAACATTTACTTTGTTACTAAGTTTTACTTATTACCTCAAATCTTTTACTTTGTTTAACATAGATTGTTAAAGAATTAAGACTGAGAAGCCAAAACATATCTTGTTATTTGTTCATTAAGAATTTAGATAGTTTGCCAAATGAACTGAAAGAAACAATTAATAACTCCTGAGACCATTACAAATAGTTGCTGGCCTTTTTCCCTCAAATGGAAAAGGAGAGAGAATCTTGGGGGGTTGGAAAAATACAGAGAAAAAGGAAGCAAAAATTATGCTGCCTAGATTTTCCTTGAGCTGGATAAAAATAACTAGTGGGAAAACTGTGGATTACAGTCGAAATGGTATGTGACTTGAGGCTGGACGTGGTCCTGATGCCCAAGATACTGGACTGCAATAGACATATTGACTGTCGGGAGTAGGAAGAGCTCGATGGGGGAAACTGGATGTAATCGCCAAATCCATGGCTAGGTGGTGAGACCTTCCAAGAAAAGGGAATACTTACGCAGTTATAATCAAAGCAGAAAAAAGATAAGTAGTGTACTCTGTGCTTGGTAATCATTAGCTAAAAGAGGTTATTATTATTTTGTAATGGATATTTAACATTAAGATTGATTACTAGAGATAATATGCCATTTTATATTGTTGGATATATTCTGTCATTCTTTATATTGCTAATATATTCTGACATTTATACACATCGATGAATAATAAGGAAGTAATTCTTATAGCTTAAACTTCTCCAGGAAAATAATCCAAACCCATTTCAGAATAATAATGCATTAGCAATTTAGAGAGGTTAACAAAATAACTGTCTACGACCTTTAACAACAAACACTCTATCTGTTTTCCAACCATAGTTTTCATCTTAGAAAATTAAACATGCATTAAAATAAGCCCAACAACATACATTTTGGAATCATAATCTCTCGATAGACATGGATAGCAATATCTCTGTATAGCTACAACTTAAGTTATTAAACACAAAAGACAGTGAAACTTCACTAAGCAATCGTCAATATAAGTTATTGCATTACAGATTCAACTTGAGCTTTAACTTGAACTGTACAAAGTAATAGATGCAATCTGCGAGGGTTCTTCATAGCTCTCAGTCGAGTTCGGAAGGAACAACCATGAGCCAACCGCCGAAGCTTATGCCGAAGCTTCAAAACTATTAAGGACAAGAATCTTTGACTTCAAAAAAATCAAAACTATTAAACTGTGCATATTCAACCATGAACAGAGAAACCAGACACACGATGGTAGCCGACCAATCCAAAATCAAAGGAAGTCCAGATTCCAGACTAATATAAAAGTAAAGATTCGAATTAAGAATTGAAATAGAAATAGTAGAATTTAAACCCTTAAATGAGTCCATATGATATTGGTTCAAAAAACTATTCTATTGCTAGAGAAATAAAATTAAAACCCTTGCCCATTCTTTCACAGTATTTATAGTTCTAAACCCAGCTTGAGGCGTGACTTGAGGTCCTTCCCTGCAACTCGAGAAACTTAAAAAATTAAACGTGACGAGGCGAAATAACTTCATAACCAATTGAAGTCTGAGAGCTTCTCCTGAGTAATAAATTCGCCAGAAGGGCTTGGGGAATGACCAACCTGTATTAAGAGGACAACAATCGATGTAAGAGCACCATCATACCCCGAACCCTTCTAGATATTCATTTGCCAGAGCTTACCTGCATTCGCAGAAATTCCAAAGTTAAAACCCTGAAGTGAAATTAAAATAAATATTTGATAGAAGAGAAATACTCAGGGGGTTCGTGCATACCTGAGATGAAGAAATTCCTAGCAAAAGGAGGTGATGCGCACCTGGAAACCTTGTAACAGTCGTTAGAGGCTCACAATAGACAGATTTTAAATGAGAGCACTCCTACAACCTGTCAGGTCATTACCTCCATAACGTCGTAGGATCCCGACCTCATCTCCCTGTCATGAGTAGACCAGTTTTTGGTTGAATCATCTGCTTCCAAGAGTCGAATAAGTAGAAGTAGATGGTTTTGTCTGAAAACGGAAATGCCAGGAGGGTTTTAGCACCTTAATGCTCATGATCTGATACCTAGAGGTCTGTTGGACTTGTCGCGATGAGGATGTCGATCTGCATCGCTGTTCTCCATCAAATCCGCACTCAAGTTACAGAGCTGAGCTACAGGTCCTCTTTGCACTACCAAATGAAAATTCCTTACAGCATATTCATTCATTCCTAGTGATAAACTCCTAGAACATGAGAGTTGTAGATCACCACCGATCCTACGATGTAAGATAAGCCAGGTGCCTCCATAGTCAAGATATTTATGCCGAGTCCAATCAGTATTAAATGTCAGTGTTTCAAGTGTCAGCCCATACCTCGAGATCATCTTCACCTTTAAGGAATTCCAATTAACAAGGACGTGTGCCAACATGGATTACACTTAGGTTAGATTATTTGCAGATTTGGAGGATAGTAGCTTTATTACACCTTAACCCATCGCTTGACCTGAAGCCTTTAATAATTAATTATGACTCATTAAGGTTAAGTAGAATGATATATATATATATATATATATATATATATATATATATATATATATATATATATATATATATATATAAAAAGCTGTTATAGTAATATAATGCTAACATTTTGACTTGGTCAAAAATAAATATATGGTAAATATGTGTAACTTAATGCAATGTAAACATTTTAACTTGGTGAAAATAAAATTAAAAATAAAATAAATAAAAAACAAAAAAATACCCTTAAAAAAAAAACAAAAAACAAAACAAATTACCCATGGCATTGACCCATCGTTTTAAGAATCTATGGTATTGACTCATCGAATTCCTCTGGAATATAATTTTATTTAAGGGGGAAATTAAACTAGCCTAGATCCATCTTAGTTTGATGTTATATTTAGATACATAATTAGTTGTAGAAAATGATGCAGTTGAATTCATGACCTATAAAAATAAAACTTTCATGTAAAGGTAAAAGAAATTTATGGATATGTTCGTTGTGGGTATTTGTCTGGAAATGATCAAAAGTGGGGAAATATTAAGAAAAATGTAATTATTACATTTTATATGATATTTTTGCCTACTTCCATCCACTTTTTACTAGGTTATATTGGGTAAAATATAATACTATAATATTACATTTTACCCAATATTTACCCTCGAGGTCCACTTCTTATAGTATTTTTTTCTTTATATTTGTAATTTAAAAGTAAACAAACTCAACTATAAAATTAGTAGGAGAGAGGGGAAATACTGAGTAAAATGTAATATTTAGGGTGGGGAGTGAGGGGAAATATTGAGCAAAATGTAATATTTAGGGTGGGGTGTGACATGAAATATTAAGTAAAATGTAATAATATTACATTTTAATTAGTATTTCCCCCAACCCTGGCCACTATTTATTAGGTGGGGTGGTTATAAATATTGGGTAACATATAATATTGCAACATTATATTTTATGTAAGATTTCCCCTCAACCTATTCACTTTTCATTAAAAAATTTATTTATATTAGAAGTTTATAAGTAGACTGAACTCCTCTATAAACATTTAATCTTAGTATGGTAGAGATGTTGTAATCTTTAACATCTTGACTCGATAAAAATAAATTAAAACTCATAAAATTAATAATTATATTTATAATAATTATTATAATTAATAAGACATTTAATCTTAGTATGGTAGAGATGTTGTAATCTTTAACATCTTGACTCGATAAAAATAAATTAAAACTCATAAAATTAATAATTATAATAAATAAGTAAACCAGTCTAGATCCATCTTAACTTCAGATATCATCCACTAGAGGGAAAGGTACCTCCAACAGTAACTTTATTTTTCTCAATTCAATCATAAGACATCTCTATTGCTGAGCTTCAAATGAAGCTTAAATTTTCCACATCATTCTCCACATGAAACTGAGCTTCAAATCAAGCTTAAGTTTGTTATATTATTCTCCACATGAAACTGAAGCTCAAATTTGCTACATTATTCTCCACATGAAACTCTTGGTGATCTCGATTTAAGAA
The DNA here is from genome assembly GCA_031772625.1 of Pinus tabuliformis. Classification (NCBI taxonomy): domain Eukaryota; kingdom Viridiplantae; phylum Streptophyta; class Pinopsida; order Pinales; family Pinaceae; genus Pinus; species Pinus tabuliformis. Next base: position 975,954,113 of record CM062810.1, read on the forward strand.
ACTCTTGGTGATCTGGATCTAGGCTACTTTATAATCTACATTATTTTTTTAAATGTCATATGTCAAGTCCGTATTAAGCATTGAGGAAATTACACCTCCCTCATACGTGAAGTAGAAAACACCTTTTATTGGAATAAGACATTGTTACTATATATATATATATATATATATATATATATATATAATCTAATTTTAAGGTCATGACCAAGCTAGACACCAAATTGGTGTATGAGACCTCTTGTTTGTAGGACAAGAGGCACCAAATTGGTGTATGAGACCCCTTGTTTGTGGGACAAGGGGCCCCAAATTAGTGTATGAGACCCATTGTTTGTGGGACAAGAGACACCAAATTGGTGTATGAGACCCCTTGTTTGTGGGACAAGAGACACCAAATTGGTGTATGAGACCCTTGTTTGTGGGACAAGGGACCCACCTCCGCACAATGCACAATGATTTGACTGCTAAGTCTACGAAGTCATACATACTCTACCCCCTTCAGTTTTGAACCTATGACCTCTTAAGAGGAAACACATGCTCTTAACCATTAAGCCCACTCAAACTATATATACACCACATATCAACACTTTATTGAACACAAAAAATACATATCTCCCTAATATACTATCAAAATTTCCTTTCAACTCAACCGTCATATAATTTTATTTAATAATATATATTTATTATTTTGATATTCTATCTCCTTATTATAAACATTTTTTTCTATTTTAATCACATTTATTATATTTCATTTTTATTTCCTCACATTTTACAATACCATGTTACTCATATTTCTATTTGTTATTACATAATGTTTATTTTATTTTATTTTTATATGTAATGTTATGACATTTATTTTAACATATTCACATTGATATGGACATCTTCATTGCGTCATTGCTTAAACCTACGTAAATAATTTATTTTAAACTTTATTGTTGCCCTAATGATTTTTTTTTTTTTTTTTTCAAAAGGTGGAAAAACCTATCAAACTCAGTTTGTCAAACCAACAGTGAGGACAGCCATCTCTGGCAGCCATCTCAGTTTGTTGCCCTAATGATTTTACATCTATCATTTTTCATTTTATGGTTGTTAGAAATATTTTATTGGTGTGCACTATATAGTTATTAAAGTCAATATACTAGATCACTTTTCATTATGGTTGCTAAAATTACTGTATGATATCTTTATGCATCATTACACTATTATTTTTAAAATTAATATATTCAATTATTTTATAATATATCATTATATATAATTTTATTATTAATAATAATTTATAAAGATGTGAACCTTGATTATAATATTTTATAACATTGTTTTATCAATTAAATTACCCAATCGAACATCTAAATATTACTATTATATTCAAACGAATTTTCATGGAACACATAAAATGAAAATTACAATAACATAAAAACAAAATGTACGTTTTTTTATTACACATTACCATGTCATTAATAAAATCAATACATGTGAAATTACATGAACCACGAATCATAACACAACTTCTTTGGTAATGCACATCATTTTAAGCCACTAGTTTATTGTTTTGCATAGTTTGTTTTTGGGATCCACATAGCCTAAACGTCACGAGCAGACTTTCAATGCCCAAATCCGTAACTATCATTACACATGCACAAATATGAGGAGTGGGCTAGTGCTGTTTTGGCAAGTAGGTCGAATTTACAATGATTCTCCTTGGGAGACTTATAGCCATAAAGTAGTGCCCTACTAGTGGCCACGCTTTGTGAAATTTTGATGGTAAGATGTTTTCAGTATATGTATATATTTAGTTTAAAATAAGATATAAAATTTGTCTACACCTATTTTAATTACATATTTAGTTTAAAATAAGATATAAAATTTGTCTACACCTATTTTAATTACAGATTCACTAAGTGTTGAGAAGGATCAAATTTCTTTTCGATTTAAAAGAGGTTTGCATCTTAAAAGATTTGATCCCTCTCGACAGTTGATAGATCCAAAATTAAGATGGATCTAGGCTAGTTTAATTATTAATAATTGATAACTATAATTATTTATTTTATTTTTATGCAATTTCACGTTGTCAAAATGTTTTAATTAATAATTATAATTATTAGTTTTTTTAAATGTAATTTGATCAAGTCAAAATGTTTACATAACATAACATAACCTTACAACATCTCTTCCATACTGGGCTAGAGAGTGCCTCTCGATGCAATTATCTTTTTCCAATGTAAACTGGATTAAGAAAAGTCATAGTCTGGGTGACAACTCCCTTATATCAGATCTATTAGGTTCCCTGTGCCTTGGTTGGACATTTCATGCTATAGATGCCCGTGGTAGATCTGGTGGCATTGCGATTGGAATCAATAATCGATCGATGAGAATTGAGAACGTATGGGGGAGAGAAGGTGTAATTTCGATGGATGTAATTTTAGAAGAGTTAGGGATGGAAATTAGGGTTGTAAACATTTATGGTCCATGTCATAATAGGGTGGAATTCTAAGAGACAATATTGTGTTCTTATGTCATGTAATGTGACAATATTATTTTGGGAGGAGATCTAAACTTTTCATTGGGACATGCAGAATCATAGGGTTGTCATGCACACATCGATTCTCATACTGCTTTCTTTGAGCAGGTCATAAAGCCTCACAACCTCCTTGACAATGAAGTGGTGTGTATTCAACCAACCTAGAGAAATGGAAGGATAAGAGATGCCATGCTTTCCAGACGTTTAGACTATTTCCTTATCAAGGTTCCTATGTTGGATAAGATTGACAGGATCAGACAATGGGTTGGCTCGGGAGGTTTATCGGATCATTCCCCTATATTTTTGGAAATTGCTGGCAGATCCCCTAAACCGAAGGCCCCGTTCAAATTTAACTCTACATGGTTAAAAGATGAGGACTTTCATCGAATTGTAAATGAGACTTGGCAAGCCTGTGAATAGGTTGGGAATAGATCGATAGCAGAAGTATTTGCAGCAAATTTGATCCGCCTTAAATAAATAACGATTGAATGGGCTAAGGAAAAGAAAAAGAATGAAGCAAATCTATGTAATATTGAAGTTATTCGAGGACCCGGGTAACAATGGATATATATCAAATGAATCTAAACTCCATATCACCAGGCTCGAAGGAGAGAAGCTTAAGATTCTAAGGGATAAAGAAGAAACTTGGTGACTTAAGGGCAGAGCCATCTAGCTACAAGCAAGGGACGATAACACAAAATTATTTCAACAATGTGCTAGAGGAAGGAAGGCTATTAACATGATTTGGTCTCTGGAAGATGATGCGGGACGCTCAACACATACTTTCCATGAATTAGCAAGCCTAGGTATAAGCCATTTTGGACAACTCTTTTAAGCTCCTCAAGAGGCATCCATTGCTGAAATTATCACTTGCCAGGCTTTTCCCTCGTTTTGTTGATGAAGACACAATAGAAGATCTCAACAATCCTATATCCATGGGCGGGCTTGAGTTAGTTCTACTATGGTTTAAGAAGGACAAGACACCGGGCCTGAATGGATGAACCATGGAAATTTACCTAACCTTTTTCGAGCTGATAGGCCATGATCTAATTAAGGTAATTGAAGAATGCATGAATAATGGTAAAATGTACGAGGCTTTCAATTCTACCTTCATAGCCTCGATCCGCAAATATGATAAACTTTTATCCTTTAATGACTTCAGACCTATCTCCTGATGCAATTGCATTTACAAGATTATTGCAAAAATTATTAGTAATCTCATAAATCCAATATTGTCTCAGCATATTTCAAAGGCACAATTTTCTTTCTTGAACCATCAACATATCCATGAAGCTATAGGCACTGCACAAGAAGGACTACACTCTATCAAAATCAAGAATTTGAAAGGCTTAATCCTCAAAATTGACCTTTCCAAAGCATATGATAGAGCTAGTTGGTTATATATCAGAATGTTGCTTACTCACTTAGGATTCCCTCATTCCTTCATTAATTGGATTATGTGTTGTATTTCCTCTATATCATACAACATTATGATAAATGGATCGACACCAAATTTCTTTCATCCAGAGTGCAGCCTTAGACAATGTTGTCCCTTATCACCAATGTTGTCCCTTTTGATGATGGAAGGTTTGAGCAGATTAATCACTGAAGAGAGGAATTTGGGATGAATCAAAGGGGTCAAATTGGCTGAAACCATTACCCTGTCTCATCTCCTATTTGTTGATGATTTTCTCATTTTCCTAAATGGGTCTATTAGTGACTCCATGGTTTTTAACAATATCTTATCACTTTTTTTCAAGGCTACTGGAATGGAAACAAATAAGGGGAAATTCATTCTATCTTTCTCAAATTTCTCTCAACATGAACTTGTATTTGCTCAACATAGATTTCTATATAGGCTCTCAGTGTTTGATGAAGGCCTAAAATACTTTGGATTTTGTCTTAAAACCCAACAAATATCTAATTGCAGATTAGATGTGGCTTGTTGCCAAGATTGAAACAAGAATAAATATCTAGCATTATCAATGGCTATCTAGGGCTGGTAGATTAGTTCTTCTCAAATCGATGTTGGAAGCCATTCCTGTTTATTCGATGGCATTGTATTGGACCCTGAAAGGTATAATAAACAAAATACAATAAACTTGCTGCAAATTCTTATGGAGAGGGAACAAGGAAGGCAAGAAATTTGCATGGATTAGATGGGATCTCATTGTCAAACCGAAAAAATGGGGTGGCTGGGGGATTAAAGATATGGGATGCTTTTCAAAAGCCCTTGTGTCCAAATTGGGGTGGCAATTCCTCACTACCAATAGCCTATGGTCAGAAGTTGTATACAGCAAATACATTCATCCTCTTCCGATCATTGAATGGATTCAAAGACCATCCAGGAATAGGTAAGATATATCAACTATCTGGATAACTGTACTAAATTCCATTCAATACATTAAATCAGGTTTGGTTTGGAGAATTAGGGCAGGAATAAATGTTTGAATTGGGATAGATGCATGGTCTAGTAGTGGTAATGCTCATACTCTTCCCCTTGAACTTATACAATTTTAAGAGATGGTAGGTATCATAATTCTTAATCAAATAGCAGATGCAGATAATTCAACCATCCTTGGACAAAAATGAATATTTGCTCAGGATTTCATGATTCTTGATCAATGGAGACAAAACTGTACTAATTATATTAATTCTCTTATGGAGACTCATGTGAGGATAAATGATAGATAGGATGAACTTGTATGGGCTACATCTGTGCATGCTAGATACACTCCTAAATAAGGAACCCTGTACATTTATGTTGAACATTAGCCCAATCAATATGTATGGTGGTGTTTCCCCCTCTGGAAATTAAAATGCCCTCCAAAAGACAAGTTATTTATGTGGTGAATATTGTGTAACAATGTGCCTACAGAAGACAATCTACATCATGGATCCTTTCAAGGCCCCTCTTGGTGTTCTCTGTGCAAGAATAACTTTGAATCAACCAAGCATTTGTTCCTACATTTCCCATCAATACAACACATTTGGAATCATATTTATCAATCAGTAGCGATCAACAATAGGTGGCAGGGAGAGTCCCTAAAATTTGCTTGGGAATCATGGTGGAATAGCGTTCAGCCACTAAAGCTTCGCAGCCTTCCTTTATTCGTGTTTTGGGGTATATGGTTAGGTCGAAATCAATATATCTTTCAAGATAGGAGTCCTGGTTGGATATCCATATGTTCTCATATTGAATACTTTTACAATTTGATCCCGGATGAAGAACAACCTCAACATAATCATACCAGTATTCCTAAAACCATCGACAAAACAATCCCTTGGGCTTACTTCGATGCTTCGGCTCAAAATATTGGATGTGGCGGTGGTACGGTTCTGTATCTATCTGAAGATCATTATTACAAAATGAAGATGGGTTTAGGCAGGGGCACAAACAACTACTCATAACTTAATAGTCTTAGGCTTCTTCTTATTTTCTCCCTTGAGAAAGGTTGCGAGTAATTGCGGATTTTTGGCAATTCCAAACTTGTTATTAATTGGTTCAATCTACAGTCTCAATGTCACATGTACACACTTAGAAATTTTATGGAAAAAATTATCACAATAAAAGAACAATTTGAATTTATCTCCAGTTGTCATATATACAAGGAGAGGAACCATATTTCTGACAACCTTTCCAAGGAGGCCATGTGCCTATTAAAAAATCATGAGAAATTAGTCAGTTACGACTACCTCTCATGGAAATGGTCATAGATGAATGACTTAATGCAATTGAAATCTAATATAATGCACTGTGAAAACCCCCAATACTTAATTCAAAAAGAGTGAAGGGAACTCTACTTGAATGGTTCATGAGGCACAATACTTTCTAAGGTTTTGCAAATGGGGTAGCAAGCTAAGTGGGCTTGATTGTGGGGAAAACTCCACAGTTAAGTGCATTTGAGCTAGAGGCGATCTAGGATGGGTGACCTCCTGGGAAGTCCTGGTTACTGGGTGTAAGGCCCGGAAGTGATGATTGATGCTATGTGATTTATTTCACTAGTTTCAATCCCACTTCTTCACCCCTATGAGCATCACTCGATGAAATGAGTGCTAAGTGGACTATTCAAAAATCATGACAAATTAGTCAGTTACGACTACCTCTCATGGAAATGGTCATAGATGAATGACTTACTTAACACAGTTGAATCCCAAAAAATGATATCTAATATAATGCACTGCTAAAATCCCCAATACTTAACTTTGTGGTCATTGGTTGATACAGGAACAGGATGGTCAAGACTTCTATCAGTACTACCACAGACCCTTCATTGATCCTCAACAACAGATGGAAGAGGCTGCATGGCACATACCTGATAGATTTTTTTTCTTACTTATTTTTAATATGGAAACTCCTATTGTATATTTATTATGGTATCTATTTTGATTGGTTACAATTAAGTAACAACTACATCTCAGTCATTAAACAGTACAGTGGTACTCATGGCCACAATTTTGGCATAGGCTACTTATGCTATAGCTACAACATGTAATTTTCAATATTTTATAATAATGATTTTTCCTCGGGAAAAAGAAAAGAAAAGTTGTAGTCTAACTAGGCTTCAAATTTGCCAAGAAAATTATGGAAATTTTGGTAAGATTTTGATAAAATATGGCAGGAATTTTTGTAAATCCAGGTTACAACTGTCAAACTTCAAGATTTTGGGTGTTCTGAGGGTTTTTGATGGGTTGAATCCATTTCCACCATCAAAAACACGATTCAAACACTTCTACTACCTATTTTTTTGAAAAAACAATGTCGGATTTCGGTCATTTTTTACCATCTAGACAAATTTTCCACCTTGGTAGGTGATGCCTCGAGAAAACCAATTTAAGGCAGTAAAAATTATGCATATTTATTCTTTTTTTAATAACTTATCAACTTTGGCCAACTTTAAGGTCACCACTTTTACCCATCTTTGCTCAAGTTCTGACTTAGCAGAAATAGAAATTAATAGTACTAAACAAATTGATATCCTATTTTTTGTATAATTTTTTTAACTCGAAAATTCAAGTAAAAAGTTAATAATGTTAACAAGAGCCACATGGTGGCAATGCCACTGCTTTTTCTTTTTTTTGTATAGATGTATTTTTTGCATATATACTATATGCAGAAAATACAAAAGCAATGACATTACCACTTCATTAAGATTGTTTAAATTTTCATTTTAATATAATATAATAAAAATATTACCCCATTATTGTTTTCACAGAAGTTGCAACATTAGGACATAAATATTACACCTACTTCAATGCACTTAACCACATAAAATAACTTCCATGCCACATAATGATGTCTAAGAATACCAATTCAATGTGTGGGGAAAGTTCATCATAAGTCAAGCCATGCCACATATATGTTAACTAATCCTTCAGGATATTGTAACATTATTATATTAGAATTGATGGTTTACACAGTTTTTGTTTTACAGTTAGAAAAACCATCAGACAGTTGAGATCTGGTAATTGTTCTCTATTTATATAAATACTTGATGATTTCACTTAATAAAACAATAACTTATTTTCAGAGTTCAATGGGCATGTAGCAGTGGTATCAGAGCGGTGAGGACTGAGGTTTAGAAGCATCGAAGTAATGATCCAATCTGTGTACAGTTGAACTCCATTGACATTCACATGTCACTGTGTGACATGGATGGTGCAACGGAAGATGTGGCAAAATTAATGCGTGGGTTGAACATACTTCAAGTGGTTTATGATGTTACTGCTGGCGGTATTTGGAATCCACCTGCGTGCCCCCATAGTCTATTATATTCGTTGATCAATCAATCAGTTGTCTCATTGAAATCATTCCCTGGGACCACTCATCCCATTAAAGTTTGGCAAGTTTTGTGTCGTCATACGTCGTTGATCCGTCGAAGTGATCTAGACTGTTGATTTAATTGGCACGTGTGGTCTTCTCATTTGTGACCCCACCAATTGCGACATTCGTTATATGTAATAAACTTTAACAAATTTTTCATTGTCAATTGATGTCTAGTAATTTGTTAACCTCGGTTGGATATCGTTAAAATGTTTCTATGTTGTGAAGGCCTTGCCACGGGACCGTCGATCACATACTAGGGTACTTTCAATTTTTTTTACGAATAGTGACATTTTTTTGTAGTTCATCCATATTATTAAATTCTTTTTTGATTTCATTTAAATATGACATCCATAATTTCGTTAGTTGGTGTTTTCCTTTCTTGGAAATAAAATTACCTAGGATTGATAAGAAAAATCAAAAGCGCATTGTTTTTTAATGATTTGTAGCAAGATGTTTGCCAAGGAAAAAAGGACAAAGATGATAAATATATTGAACCAGAACCTCCAGATGATGACAAATAATGTGCCTTCTGGGAAGTCAAGAACAATAAATCTTATGCTATGATTACAACATCAGCCTTAGAAGATGTAAGCATATACATTCATTTTAGACATTTTAAAGGAACTCTATGATTCACATTCAGAATTAGAGATTATTCAGTTGTTATTGAAGTTATTTAATATGGAGATGAAGCACAATGATCTAATGATATTGGCTTATGAAATAAAGGCTATTTTCCATGATATAGAAGCCACAAGTGTTAAAGTAGACTTACAATTAACTATCTTCCTCAAGGCCCTACACCCTGCATACTCTCACTACTTGGAATCTCTCCAAGCTAGTGGACAGTTAAAGGACATTACTTTTGATAAATTAGTGAATAAAATTGTAGAAAGAGAAAAGGATTTTGGGATAAAGATTTTGTTTCTAATTCAAATATAGAAACCTTGTGCCATGCACAAAAGGAACATAAATCACAAGGTGAATCTTCCAGAGGTGGCAAGAATCCTAGAGGTCGAGGTAGAAGGAACTTTAGAGGCAGGGGGGAAACAATAACAACAATCAGGGTGATGGACAACAAAATGACTAGACACAGAAAATTTTTCAGTCTAATAAACCAAATATCAGATGTTATAGATGTGGAAAAATTGGTCATAGTTCAGTTAATTGCAGGGTTCCTTGGGAGAAGATTAATAATGACAATAAAGAGCCAATTAATGACAAGACATAGCAACCACCTTCTGAAAAAAACTAAAACAAATGATATGTTCATTATATAGTTGCTCACTGCAATTTCAATATTGATAATGTTTTTAATACTGCATTTTCTTCATGGGAGGATAGTTGGATTTTAGATTCAGGTGCTACCTATCATATGACATTCCAGAAAGATCTTTTTGAAAGTTTTAGTGATAATGTTGATGGTGTTGTATATTTTGCTGATAAATCTGAAGTTAAACCATCAGGAATTGGATCAATTAGATTAAAGATTCCACATTTAGCAGATTATGTTTTAAAGGATGTTCTTTATATACCACAATTTCAGAGGAACTTAATGTCCCTCATTCATATCAGACAACAAGGACATTCAATCCATATTTTTGATGGAATTATTGAAATCCATAGAGCAAGTGATAATTCAGTAATTATGACTGGTGTTGAAGAAGGTACACTGTTGAAATTAAATAGTCATTCATCTACTACACAATCTGCTACAAATTCAGCTCTATTAGTGCAGCAAAATAATCTTTTTCCTTCTAGTTTATTATGGCATGCAATATTTGGTCACATCAACTATAACAACATTAGAATTATGAAAGAGCAAGGCATTAAAGGTCTCCCCACTATTCCAAGAAAGCTCACACCATGTGATGCTTGCATTTTGGGGAAACACTGTAAACAACCATTTCATAGTTTTGTTTCTAGATCTTCCAGAAAATTAGGTCTCATACATTCTGATTTATGTGGACCTATGCATGTACCAACTGCAAATGGAAATAAATATATACTCACCTTTATTGATGACTATTCGAGGATGTGTTGGGTTTATCTTTTGAAGGAAAAGTCACAAGTTTTTGATATGTTTAAAACATTTCATGCTATGGTTAAAAATGAAATTCAACAGAATATTGGTACATTACGAATAGATAATGGAGGTGAATATACTTCTAAATCTTTTGAACAATATTTAAGAGATAATGACATCAAACACCAAACTACTATTCCATATAATCCACAACAAAACGGTGTTGCAAAAATGATGAATAAGACTTTGCTTAACATGGTTAGATCAATGATGTTTTTCAAAAATTTCAAATTAATGTTTTGGGGAGAAGCAGTACTCTATGCAACATACATTAAAAATAGATGTCCTTCTTCTGTCATCAACAAAAAATCACCATATGAACTTTGGTACAACAGGTTACCAGCAGTTCAACATTTTAAAGTTTTTGGATCTACTTGTTATGCACTTATTCCTAAGCATCAAAGAAACAAATTAAATGCCAAAAGTCAAAAGTGTATTTTTCTAGGATATTCCAGTACTTCAAAAGCATACAGATTATATGATGAAGAAAACATAAAATTTATTCTTTCCAGAGATGTCATTTTTTTAGAATATGCAAAATATTTCTCCACTATTGATAGACAACTTTCTCATTTAGAGAAATTTGCATCCAAGAAATTTTATTTTGAATCTGAAAATACAGTTCCACATACTGAAAGGGGGGTTCCCATTCTAGATCAGTCTGTGGGTTTTCCATCTTTAATTCATGAAGATATTTTTGCTGAGGAAAATTTGGAGGATAATGTTGTTTCTGCAGAATCAGAAAGTGTTCCTGAAGAACCTGTACTTTAGGATGAGCAACCCTCACAACCACCTCAACAATATTTGAGAAGATCCACTTGTATTCACAAATTTCAAAGAAAATATGATGATTATGAGACATACATTTCTTCTACAGGTAATGTTTCTCATGATTATAATTATTCCACAATTAGTGACCTAGTTGTTTTGAATAAACTACTAATTATGATGAATGGAAGGATGAAATGAAGAAAGAATATGGTGCCCTTATTAAAAATGACACATGGAGGTTGGCAGATCTTCCTTCTGGCATCAAACCTATTGGTTGTAAATGGGTCTATAAAGTCAAGTATAAATGAGATGGTTCACTTGACAAATACACAACCAAACTTGTAGCTAAAGGCTATGCTTAAAAGGAAGGTGTTGATTATACAGAGACTTTTGCTCCTACAACAAAATGGGGCACAATCAGAACTCTGTTTTCTCTTGCAGCACAAAAAGGATGGAAGATACATCATATGGATGTGAAAACAACATTTTTGAATGGAGATTTGAAAGAGGATGTCTACATGTTTTAGCCTGAGGGTTTTGTTGTCAAAGGCAAAGAAAATAAGGTATGAAAATTGGTAAAGGCATTATATGGACTGAAACAAGCATCTCGTGCTTGGTATGAAAAAATAACTGAACACCTCCTTAAGCTGAATTACAAAATTTTTGACCTAGAGGATGCAATGTTATTTGTCCAAAGGATTAGAAAATTTGTTGTATATCTAGTTGTCTATGTTGATGATTTAATGATTACAGGGAATAATGATAATTATATAGCATCTGTTAAAAGGGAGCTGCAGAAATTTTTTGACATCACAGATTTGGGTTTGTTTCATTACAAATTAGAAATTGAATTTGATCAACAACCCAAACATATTTTTATTTCTCAGAAGAAGTATGTTGGACAACTATTAAATAGGTTTTGGATGCAGGATTGTAACCCAGTTTCTACTCCTTTGGAGCAAAATTTGAAACTTACTTCCACTGAAGGATGTACATTTGATGATCCAACAAAGTACAAGTAACTTGTTGGAAGTTTGATTTTTTTAACCACTACTAGATCTCACATTACTTTTTTTGTAGGGATACTTTCCAGGTTCATGCATCAGCCATGTGAAGGTCATTGGAATGCAGCAAAGAGAGTGCCGAAATACTTGAAGGGAACTCAAACTTTTGGCATCAAATACTCCAAAGTTGCATATTTCCATCTCATTGCATATATATTCATTTTAATAATTTTAAATTATATATATAATAATATTTTTATAAAAGTTTCGATACAAATTATTTAAAAGAATAGTTTTTTTTTTTAATACTCCAAAGTTGCATATTTCCATCTCGTTGCATATATATTCATTTTAATAATTTTAAATTATATATATAATAATATTTTTATAAAAGTTTCGATACAAATTATTTAAAAGAATATATATTTTTTTAATACTCCAAAGTTGCATATTTCCATCTCGTTGCATATATATTCATTTTAATAATTTTAAATTATATATATAATAATATTTTTATAAGAGTTTCGATACAAATTATTTAAAAGAATAGTTTTGTTTGTTTGTTTGTTTTGTTTTGTTTTGTTTTGTTTTTTTTTTTTTATGTAACAAGATTTTTTTTAATAATTTTAAAATTATATGTATAATAATTTCTTTTGTAAATTTTGTAACAATTTTTAAAAATTACATATAATTTACCTTATTTATATATTTAATAACAATTATAGTGTTAATTTTTTAAATTTTTTTAAAGTAATATATATGGTTTTTTAATTAACTAATTTACATGTTTATATATATATATATATATATATATATATATATATATATATTGCAGGAAGATAGCATCAAGGAAGGTCTCTGTGAATATGTCTGGAACAAGGACAACAATTCCATCATCTAAAGTTGCAGGTAGACACGCTATGAATATTGTCAAACATACCCGAACTGAGAAACATCGTAAAAGTAAACCAATTGGCCCATCAAGTACATCAAAGATTATTTATGAATGGATGAATTCACAAGAAATAAATAAAACAAATTTTACATGGCATGTTAAAGATGTTGAATCCGATGATAGTACACATATCTATCTATACTATGGTATGATTTACTTCGGTGAACCGTATGAGGTGATAGGTAAAGTATGAAACATATGTTTGGTGTCAAATTCAAACATTGTTTATGTTCTTGCAAAATTGCTCAAGTCACGTGAAAAGGTTAGATATCATCTCTCAAAGGTAAAGTATGACAAAGATGAAGAATCTACACCATTATGTGAAGAAATCTCATCCAACATTTCAAATAACGTTGTAAGTATGCTTATTGATATCTATGTGTTATGTATTATTATAAGGATCATTAAATTTTTTTATAAATGATTGATCATTGACATTACTTGTCAATTTAATTGTCGTAAATTGTAACATGAATTATTAAGTGGAGTTTGTAAGCTTGTGAAGTGCAAGTGCACTATATATGCTAGAAGTCCTTTTTATTAAATCAGATTATTAATGTGCATGATTGAATTATTGAGATTTACTCCTAAGGATGTTTTTTTCATTCCTATCTTACTCTACAAAGAAAATGACTTTATCACATTAAATATTCCTACTCCTTTAGAATGAAATAAAAAATGCTCTTCGCACTTGCAAAATGAAACTTAAAGAAAACTCACACTTATCTCATTAAGAAAACTTAACTGATCTATTGCAACACAAGTTTAATTTAAAAGCAGAATCATTCATCTAACATTCTAAAAATCATTTGCATAAAAACCAAAAATGAAATTAACTTCTATTCCAAATAAAAACCACACATCTATCATTATCAATCACCCATATTTTAAATTAAAGGTTCTGAAATGAAATTACAAAAAAATCACTCATATCCTGAAATTGAATGCTTTGAAATGAAAACCATAAAGAAATCACACATACTTTAAAATGAAATACTGTAAAACGAAACTATAAAGAAATCTATTAACTCTTGAAATGAAACACTCTGCAATCATAAGGAAATCTATGAAAAGTGATTACAATATCATTAACATCATTACAAATCAACTTGAAAAAGTAATGATTAGTGAAATATTTCTATCACTATCTAATTGAAATCAAGACTGCAAAACAATTCTAAAACGTATAAACAAGTGCAATAAATAATAAAGAAAATTTATGAAAATGCAGAACCTTCATTGTTTGCAAGGGCCCTCCACAAATAGGCGGTCATATAACTTCAATTGAACAGTCAGCTATGCATTGAGACTTCAAAGGATTTTCTTCATTAATAGAGTAAAAATAGAGTCTTAAAACATTACTATCGCATACATAAAAATCAACCTCTTTGTTCATGTTTGCTGCACGGTATTTATAAAAGCCCATGTCAATAATTGTTCGAGGCTTTTATGCCTACCTTAGCTACCATAATTCTAAATTAAGCTTCTAACAACTATCGAGATATCATTTCTCACGATTTTCTCTTTGGCAAAGCAAATCGTGAATTGTGGGAATTTAGAACTCTCGCTTGCATGTTCAGTAACCACGTTGACTTTATCCTTTGACCATGTAATCGAACAATCTTTTTGATGATCTGGTTCAGATGAATATGAGGAAATAGTTAAAGGGATCAATATCTACCTGTCCATATCTTTCTCCTCTTAGCTGGCACCTCTGATCCTGGTAAACCATGGAATTGGCTACAGAAATAGAGATTAGCCGCAAAATCGTGTAAATTCAGTAGCCAATACAAAATTAACTCAATAATAAGGAACATTTTGAATTATGAAAGATAAGACAATTAAATACCTTACAATGTCAAAAAACTTGTAGTTTGATGCCTATTGAGTTGACAATGATGGTCAAGGAAAGGAAAAATAGGTAAGGGATAGTGTTAAAATGAAGCAATCATGAAGCTCAACATTCCCCCAACACGGAGGCCATTGCATATCCTCATGCAAAAATTCAAAACTGGAAATATTTTTCTGTCACTTCTCTCTCTCAGAAACTTGGGCCAGAACATCCAATTTTGTCCTTCTTATCTTCTTTCTTGCAACTGCCATTCTGGGCCTCTTCATCAAAATCCTACATTTTAAACTCATTACCCTTATTTCTTAGTGATTCATTCTTTTGATTTAACTTTTGTTATTTTCATATCATAAGCCCATATGTATAAGAATGTAATCATTCTCAATTCTTTATATCTCATTCTGCATCTTTAATATCTCATGTTCTTTCTTCAGATGTCTATGCAGTGTCTCCAACTCAAAGAATTCTTGTTTTAGAGTTTTTACAAGTGGAGATTCTTGTGGACTGTTACACTGGATTTCATTTTCATGTACTGTGGAACAAGATGCCTTTTCTGCAGCTCTCCTCTCTGGAGACTCAATGTATTCATATATTTCTTGTTGTATTGGATCTATTTCTAGTGTTCTTTGGCTTGAGCTATGAGCAGGTGATATGACAGTAGGTGATGGAGCTACCATTTTCTTTTCTTCCTCCAAATTAACCACATCAGTAGATTGTTGAGATGGTTTTTTATTAATCTTGGCACTTCTTCTTACATTTGATGGAAGAGGGTTTTTAGTTTTAACTCTTTTCTTCTCTCTTTTAGCTTCCTCTGTTTTCTTGGATGTGTTTTCTTCCTTTCTATTGGCTTTCTTTCTTCTAACAGATTTCCTTTTAAGGCTTCCTAAAATGTTTTCAATAGGAGTCCCATTGTAGGTTTTAACCCCGTACAGAAATTACCTACATACAAATTCTAAAACACATAAAATAAACAATGCGAGAGCATAACACATAAAACACATATACACAGAGATTTTCCTGTGGATCCCAAAACCAGGACTACCAACTTGATTTTTCATTATGTTCCTTTCAATGTTATAATACATATTTATACATGCCGAAACATCCAATACCATGGACCAAAAACCATTGTGTCCAATACCATGGACCAAAAACCATCGCGTCTAAAAAACATGTGCCAAAATCACACACAAAACCATAAGTGGATCCGCCCAACCTAACATAGGTTCCAAAACCAAAATTTTCCAGGGTGCTGCCCCAGACCCCATAAAATGGGGTTACGTGCACCCTTCAAACCCCTTGTGACCCCTCCGCTATGCAATCGGCACAACGAAGATGGGGCTCTGCCCCCCCTCTAACCCCCCGGTTAACTACGTGGGCTAGTCGTGGAAAGAATATAACACAACCCAACATTCTCCCACTTGTTGTTTTCTTTCCACAGGGGGCCACAAGAGAGCTTAGTCATTTATTTAGCCCTACAATGCCCATTGTTTCTCTACACCAAGACAACCTCTCAGAGCTCACAGATTTTGTCAATGCATCTTTAGTATTCTTCAAAGTGTCCACCTTTACCAACAACACCTTTTTGTCTTCTATCATATCCCTCACAAAGTGATACTGAACATCAATGTGCTTTGTCTTTGAATGATACGCAGGGTTTTTTGCCAAGAAAATTGCACTTTGGCTATCATAGCCTATCCTTATAGCTCCCTGTACTAACCCCATACTTGAACACAATCTCTGCAACCAAATTGCTTCCTTGCTTGCATGAGTGGCTGCCATGTATTCTACCTCTGTAGTTGATAGTGCCACTACAGATTGTTTCTTACTCATCCAACTGACTGCACCTCCAAATAGGTTAAACACATACCCACTTCTAGATCTTATTTGATCCAAATCTCCAGTCCAGTCTATATCAACAAAGCCACGAATATCCAACACTCTGTCCAATCCTGGTCTTCCCTTATAGCACAAACCATAATCACTAGTGCCACGGAAATACCTGAAAACCCGCTTCACTGCTGTCCAATGCTCCTTTCCTGGTTTTGACATAAACCTGCTCAATACTCCCATTGCATGTGCAACGTCTAGTCTAGTACAGACCATTGCATACATTAGGCTACTGACTGCACTTGCATATGGAACATCAGACATGTCCTCTTCCTCTTATTGTGTCTTGGGACACTATTCAATAGATAAATTTACACCTACAGGAATAGGAACCTTCACCGGTTTACTATCCTGCATATTAAATCTCTACAATATTGTCTCGACATACTTCCTCTGGTTTAACCAGAGCTTCCTCTTTCCTCGATCTCTTTTAATTTCCATGCCCAAAATATAGTTTGCATCACCAAGATCTTTCACGTCAAATTTGGAGGACAATTGGGTCTTCAAATCCTGGATAATTTCTTTGTCATTTCCAACCAGCAACATATATCCACATACCAAACCAAATAACTAACATGGTCACCAATTAATTTAAAATACACACAGTGATCTGCTTTGCCTCTGGTGAAGCCAAGTCCCGTATAAATATATCAAATTTCTGATACCACATCCTTGGTGACTATTTTAACCCATACAGAGACTTCTTTAACTTGCATACCAGTTTTTTCTTACCCTTCACCACAAAGCCTTTTGGTTGCTTCATGTATATTTCCTCTTCTAGATCCCCATGAAGAAATGTTGTTTTCACATCCATTTGTTCTACCTCAAAATCAAAAGCAACAGCAATAGATAAAAGTAATCTAATAGAGGTTACCTTGGCAACAGGAGAAAAAAATCACCAAAATCAATTCCTGACACTTGGGAATAACCTTTTGCTACCAACCGAGATTTGCATTTCTCCACCTTTTCTTCTGCATTTGTCTTCTTCTTGAACACCCATTTACTGCCAATGGGTTTCCTTCCAGCCAGCAACTCCACCAGATCCCAAGCCTCATTTTTGTGCAAAGATGCCATTTCATCAACCATGGCCTCTTTCCAGAGTTTTCCATCCTTTAAATCTACTGCTTCCTTCACAGTTCTGGGATCATCATCAGTAATAGATAAAGAAAAATTTGAACAGAAAGCAGATGGACTATACCTTTCTGTCTGCTTTCTTTCTCGAATTGATCTTCTCACACTCGGAGTTTGTGGCTCTTCATCCTCTGATTCCTCCTCTGTTGTAGAGTCTGATTCTTTCTCCTTTGGATCAAACTCTATCTTCTTAGGTTCCTTTGGTTGGACTTCATGTTTCATAACATCTTTCACCTCTCTAAACACCACATCTCGGTTATACACGACCTTCCTTGTTACTGGGTTCCAAATCTTATAACCCTTTAAACCATCCTTATACCCAATAAAGATGCACTTTCAGATTTACTATCCAACTTGGTTCGTTTCTCCTTTGGAACATGTACATATGCATCACATCCAAATACCCTCAGATGTGAAAGAGAGGGTTTATTACGAGTCCATACCTCTTGTGGAGTCTTATCCTCCAATGCTGATGAAGGTGATCTATTGACAAAATAACATGCTATCTCCACTGCCTTTGCCGAGAATTTCTGTCCTAACTCGGCACCACTGAGCATGCTTCTTGCCCTTTCCATTAATGTCTTGTTCATTCTTTCTGCAACTCCATTTTGCTGAGGTGTATATGGAGAAGTCTTCTGCCGTGCTATACCACACTTCTTACAAAATTCTTCAAATTCCTTACTATAAAACTCTCCACCATTATTTGTCCTTAGCACCTTTATCTTCTTCTTTGTCTCGTTTTCCACCAGACCCTTAAATTATTTAAACCTGTCAAAGACTTTAGATTTTTTTTTAAGGAAATATATCCATGTATTCCTTGAGAAGTCATCTATAAATGATACATAGTACATAGACTTACCCAGTAATGGAACCTTCACAGGTCCAAACACATCACTGTGCACAAGCTCTAGTATTTTTTTCGCCCTCTTACCGCCAGAGGGAAAACTCACCCAATTCTATTTCCCATATACACAATTTTCACAAAAATAAAAATCTAGAGAGCTATTACTCATACCTTCTACCATACCTTTACCATGAAGTATTTAAAGGCCTTTCTCTCCAATATGTCCAAGCCTTTGATGCTACAACATGGTTTTCTCTCTAGAGACCACTAGATTTTTTGCTCCACTTTTAGGAACCACAGAACTGTTGCACCCATCAACAACCGTGCTACTTTACAGCTTGTACAAAGTTCCAATCTGAACTGCTTGCATCAATACCAGAGCTCCCCGAACCATCTTGTAGGTATTCTTTTCGAACACTGTTTTTACACATGCATAATCCAACTTTTTTTACAGAAATCAGATTTCTAGCCAATGTAGGAATATGCAGAACACCCGGAAGTGTTCTAACCCTTCCACCTTGCAACTTCAACTTTACTTTTCCACGACCAACGATTCTAGCCTTCCTATCATCCCCTAAGAAGACATAACCACCATCATATTTCTCATAATTGCAGAACCACTCTCTATGAGGGGTGAAGTGAAAGGATGCACCTGAGTCAATCAACCATGCCTCATGATCTACATGTGTACTTGAAGAAGCCAAGTACACATCCCCACCTTCATCTAAGGTGGTTTTCACCTCTGCAGAAGGGGCATCATTAGATCCATTTCCTTTATAAGGAGATTTAGATTTACAGTCCCTTTTGTAGTGTCATTCCTTTCCGCATTTCTAGCACACCACCTTTACAAGTTTTTGTGGAGATTTAGATCTCCCTCTAGATTTAGATCTCCCACTCGATGACTTATTTTTGTTTCTGTTCTGGGACCGTCCTCGTACAGACAAGGCATCACCATTCAGGCTTTCCATATTTTTCCATCTCATCTCCTCCGTCAGTAAGGATGAGACTATTTCATCAAACTGCAAGGCAATTGCATTGATACCTATTGCGATAATTTTATATACCTAGGGAGGATAATATGGGGTACAAAGGGAGGTACCCAAGGTAATAATATAATAATGGGATGGGACATAGTAATAAATAAGATGGTTAACCCATATCATGTAAGGGACCACAAGTAGTTTGTAATAATGTAATGGGTCCATGGTATTAGTTCGATGGTATGAGGGAACCATGGTAATGACCCATGGTATTGTATGTATGAGGCCTATATAGAGGCTAGAGATTCCACATGGAGGGATGTGAAGGAATTGTGTCAAGGATTATTGAATGAACAAACATATTGCTTGTGGAGTGTTCTCCTTCCTTGATGAGTGAATGTATGGTGTTGGCCTACCTTAAGGGTTTTGATATCAATAAAGTGAAACATTTCTATATTTGGATCTTATTATTCTTGGTATCAGAGCACTTTCTTGGGCAAAAGTGGAGAAATTTTTTTATTTTTTGCAGGATTTTTGGGGTGGCGAGTTGCAGATCAGATCTGTACATTTTGGCACAAGATTTACAAAATCTAATTTTAGATCTGGATTCTTTGTGAAAAATAACTGATTTCAAAAAAATAAATCGGTTGAATCGGAGTCTGGATGAAGGAGATATTGTTGATCTAAATATCAGTGGGGTTGCAGACAATTTTTTAGGGCAGCGAGTTTGCGGCGTAGATCTGGACGTCCTAGTGCAAGATCTATAAAATATAATTATAGATATGGATTCTTTGTAAAAAAATACCCAATTTCAAAAAAAAATCAGTCAAATCTGAGTCTAGATGAGAGAGATATCACTGATTTAAAATCAACTCCTTTTTGCATAAATTTTGGTGACAGCGGGAGTGTTGCAACGCAGATCTAAAATTCGAGTGCCTGGATCAAGATTTCTATCACATGGGCAGATGCAGAATGGTTGTTTCATTTCCAAAAACAGGTCATAATAGGGATTCTGAACAATATTAACGGAATTGTAGCCATTTCAAATTTTCGCCAATTTTTTTGTGATGGCGGGCCTAGATCAGAGTTAGAGGGACTTATATAAATTTGATGGCTCTCATCTAGCCAAATGGCTAGCACAAATGGAGAAATATTTTAGATTGAATTACATCATGGATGATGAGACTCAGCTGAGTGTGGGAAAAATGTACCTTGACAATGAAAGACGACAATGGTGGTAATGGCATCAACGTTGCTATCGAAGGCCCTTGACTTGGGACATATTCACAAAATCTCTTACGGACCACTTTGACCGTAAAAATAATCTTGTGGATAAGCTTACACAGACAGAGACACAGCTTAGCAAAGATTTTATTTTTACAGGAAAGAAGGAAACCAAGGAACTTAAAAGGTTATTTTCTGCTGGTATCTCCTTATTGCAGGTTCATGGATTGATCCAGAAAGAGAAGATCATTGTTTCTATAAATCCTAATTGCAAGCATAATTTCATCAATGTTAACTTGGCAAAAAAATTGCAAATTCCAGCAAAACACATTGAAAACAAACAAGTGGATAATGAGGATGTTCAAGTGTACAAGGATTTGAAGATTTCTATGGATAAGTATGTGTTGCATGGTTATTTTTATACTTCAAAGATGGATAATATGGATGTTGTTTTAGGATATTCTTGGATGGAATCTATGGGTACTATCAATATTAATGTGTAGAAGAAATTCTTGAAGCTCTGGTATAAAAGGAAGAAAATTACATTACAGGATATTTCCATCAATAAACAGGTAGTGTCCAAGGAGGTTGACGCAGAAGATGTTCCAGGGACTAACATATCAGATGATGAACAGTTGATGGTCGACAATCAAACACAAACAGAGGCTAAAGCCGAAAATGTTATAGGTGTTGACACATCTGATGAGGGTTCAGTGGTTGAAGTAATATTAGAAGATAAGACACCACAGCATGCACCACAACCTGCACCAGATAACAGTCAGGCTCCAGTAAGGGGTGAATTAAAGAAAAAGACACCGTGGGTTAAAACTTCAACATATCATCACCCACATCATCTTGCAAAACAACCATCAATATGACAACCAATTAGCCACAAGGATAACAACCCCCGCAAGACAGATAGAGAGGAGCGAAGATCCACCTATTACACATCAACACAGAAGAGCTACCAAGGTCAACTTCCATCTCAAGTGAGCGAGACACTAGCAAGACCGAGGGTTCACCTTTCTCTTGGATGGCTAGATGCACGTGCATAGTACCAGTGAACTACTCTTTTGAGTAGATCTTATTATTTGTGTTCTTGCCATGTTTCGGGGACGAAACATTCTAAGGGGGGTGGAATGTTATATACCTAGGGGGGATAATATGGGGTACAAAGGGAGGTACCCAAGGTAATAATATAATAATGGAATGGGCCATAGTAATAAATAAGGTGGTTAACCCATATCATGTAAGGGACCACAAGTAGTTTGTAATAATGTAATGGGCCCATGGTATTGGTTCGATGGTATGAGGGAACCATGGTAATGACCCATGGTATTGTATGTATGAGGCCTATATAGAGGCTAGAGACTCCACATGGAGGGATGTGAAGGAATTGTGTCAAGGATTATTGAATGAACAAGCATATGGCTTGTGGAGTGGTCTCCTTCCTTAAAGAGTGATGTATGGTGTTGCCCTACCTTAAGGGTTTTGATATCAATAAAGTGAAACATTTCTATATTTAGATCTTATTATTCTTGGTATCAGAGCACTTTCTTGGGAAAAAGTGGAGAATTTTTTTTATTTTTTGCAGGATTTCTGGGGCGGCAAGTTGCAGATCAGATCTGTACATTTTGGCACAAGATCTACAAAATATAATTGCAGATCTGGATTCTTTGTGAAAAATAACCGATTTCAAAAAAAAATCGGTTGAATTGGAGTCCGGATGAAGGAGATATTCCTGATCTAAATATCAGTGGGGTTGCAGACAATTTTTCAGGGCTGCGAGTTTGCGGTGCAGATTTGGAAATCTTGGTGCAAGATCTATAAAATCTAATTACAGATATGGATTCTTTGTAAAAAAATACCCAATTTCAAAAAACAAATCAGTCAAATCGGAGTCTGGATGAGAGAGATATCGCTGATTTAAAATTAGCTCTTTTTTGCAGAAATTTTGGTGACAACGGGAGTGTTGCAGCGCAGATCTAAAATTCGAGTGCCTGGATCAATATTTCTATCACATGGGCAGATGCAGAATGGTTGTTTCATTTCCAAAAACAAGTCATAATAGGGATTCTGAGCAATATTGACGGAATTGTGGCCATTTCAAATTTTCGCCAATTTTTTTGTGATGGCGGGCCTATATTAGAGTTTGAGGGGCTTATATAAATTTGATGACTCTCATCTAGCCAAATGGCTAGCACAAATGGAGAAATGTTTTAGATTGAATTACATCATGGATGATGAGACTCAGCTGAGTGTGGGAAAAATGTACCTAGGCAATGAAAGACGAAAATAGTGGCAATGGCATCAACGTTGCTATCGAAGGCCCTTGACTTAGGACATATTCACAAAATCTCTTATGGACCACTTTGACCATAAAACTAATCTTGTGGATAAGTTCACACAGACAGACACACAGCTTAGCAAAGATTTTATTTTTACAGGAAAGAAGGAAACCAAAGAACTTAAAAGGTTATTTTCTGCTGATATCTTCTTATTGCAGGTTCATGGATTGATTCAGAAAGATAAGATCATTGTTTCTATAAATCCTAGTTGCAAGCATAATTTCATTAATGTTAATTTGGCAAAAAAATTGCAAATTCCAGCAAAACACATTGAAAACACACAAGTGGATAATGAGGATGTTCAAGTGTACAAGGATTTGAAGATTTCTATGGATAAGTATGTGTTGCATGGTGATTTTTATACTTCAAAAATGGATAATATGGATGTTGTTTTAGGATATTCTTGGATGGAATCTGTGGGTACTATCAATATTAATGTGTAGAAGAAATTCTTGAAGCTCTGGTATACAGGGAAATTTTTAAAAACTCCCCCTAAATTTACATGTATAATAAATGGGCGAATCTCCATTGTATATAAGAAAAATGGAAGGCGATTTTATCAATAATATGATATGTATATATAATTTTTTGGCGAATCTCTCACCAGGCATGGCAATTATTTTACTGAATTATAAAATCTTGTGTTTATTGAATACACAAATGAAATCATTGCATTTCTTTAAAATATCTTTTGAAATCAAAATTACCGAAATTACATATCGATAACCTAGTGGGTGTAGGATAAAATTCCCCCGTGCCATTCATAGAAAGCATGAGAAAAAACCTAATACTATATATAAAACCAAAAAAAAGTCAAATTCATCACTTCTAGGGACCTCGTAACCACCCTGCTAATACACAAGTATGTTCCTGTTTGCAATTAGAAAAATTACCCAAATTACACTCTGTTTACTCCAACATATGTTGAAAAGTTATAGAAGGATGACTAGTGCAATCAATCCATTCTTTTTAGCCCTGGATTTGTTTTAGTTTAAAACAAAAGTATACAAATATACTTGTCCAATGTCTATGCTTTAACCATTCACCTTAAGATGTTTTTAAAATATAATTTCCTAAGTCTATTTAATATCTTCATTATCATAAAAACCAACCTATATCCATCTTAACTCCACATCTACCATTCTTAGGGTGATGAAATCTATTTATCCCTCTGAGCACTTGGTAGACCCAGAATTAAGATGGATCTAAATGATAGAATTTCCCCTTTAAATAGTCTATGCTCACATGAATACCATGGTATTACCATGGGTCAATACCATGGGTTATCATAAACCTGAAGCTTAAAAATTACTATTAGTAATTTATAAAAATTAATAAAATTAATAGTTGATTTTTATTTTATTTTTTATTTTAACCAAGCTAAAATGTTTAACATACATTAAATTACAACATCTATTTTTACTCTTGATCGGATCAAATATTTTTTCACTCTATGCTAGTTTGCATATCACGATATTTGATACCTCTCGGGTGTTAGTAGATCCGGAGTAAAGATGGATCTATGCTGGTTTAATTCCCCCATTTAAATAGGCTACATTCCAGGTGAATACCAAGGGTCAATACCATGTGCTATTTTGGTGAATACCATGGGTCAATACCATGTGCCATTTTTATTTTTATTAATACTAATATTAGGGTTAATAATGTTTTTTTGCATGGTATTAATAACAATCTAGTCCAAGGTATTTGTCCCATAGTATTTTCCCATAGGTTTCACCTAAATATAACGCATTTTTTTAGTGTTCGTAAATATAAGGTGACTTATGGAGTAAATATGAACAAATGTTTTATTTGTTTACCATACCTCTCGTTTATTTATATTTTTATTATTTTACCATACCTCTTTTACAAATATGGTATTTGGCCCATAGGATTCACTTAAATAAAACCTTTTTCTTGAGCCTTCATAAATAGAATGAGGGTTATGCACTAAATATAAAAAGAGGTTTTACTTATTTACCATGCGTCTAGTTTATTTATATTTTTATTTATTTACCATACCTTTTGAGTAAGTATAAAAAGACATTTTATTTATTTACCATACCTCCACTTTACTTATATTTGTATTTGTTTACACCCTTGCATGTATATAAGGTGACTTATGGAGTAAGTATAAAAAATGTTTTATTTATTTACCATATCTCTCATTTATTTATATTTTTATTAATTTACCATACCTCTTTTATAAATATGGTATTTGGGCCTTTGGCTCATAGGATTCACTTAAATAAAATCTATTCTTGAAAATGGACGAATGGGAGGTTGTAACTCCTAATTTCAAGGGCTAAATTTACCTTTTTTACCCTCTCCCTTAAAATAAGGTGGGCTATTTGAGGTGATTTTTAAAAATGTACTATGATACAAAATATTCGCCCACTAAAAATTTAAAACCCCTTAATTTCGCCAAAGGGCGAACATTCGCCCCTAAAATTTTCTATGCTGGTATAAAAGGAAGAAAATTACATTACAGTATATTTCCATCAATAAATAGGTAGAGTCCAAGGAGGTTGATGCAGAAGATGTTCCAGGGACTGACATATCAGATGATGAGCAGTTGATGGTTGACAATCAAACACAAATAGAGGCTGAAGCCGAAAAGGTTACAGGTGCTGACACATCTGATGAGGGTTCAATGGTTGAAGTAATATTAGAAGATAAGACACCACAGCAGGCACCACAACCTGCACCAGATAACAGTCAGGCTCTAGTAAGCGGTGAATTAAAGAAAAAGACACCGTGGGTTAAAACTTCAACATATCATCACCCACATCACCCTGCAAGACAACCATCAAGATGGCAACCAATTAGCCACAAGGACAACAATCCCCGTAGGACAGATAGAGAGGAGCGAAGATCCACCTACTACACATCAACACAGAAGAGCTACTACGGTTAACTTCCATCTCAAGCGAGCGAGACACCAGCGAGATTGAGGGTACACCTTTCTCTTGGATGGCTAGATGCACGTGCATGGTACCAGTGGACTACTCTTTTGAGTAGATCTTATTATTTGTGTTCTTTCCATGTTTCAGGGACGAAACATTCTAAGGGGGGTGGAATGTTATATACCTAGGGGGGATAATATGGGGTACAAAGGGAGGTACCCAAGGTAATAATATAATAATGGAATGGGCCATAGTAATAAATAAGGTGGTTAACCCATATCATGTAAGGGACCACAAGTAGTTTGTAATAATGTAATGGGCCCATGGTATTAGTTCGATGTTATGAGGGAACCATGGTATTGTATGTATGAGGCCTATATAGAGGCTAGAGACTCCACATGGAGGGATGTGAAGGAATTGTGTCAAGGATTATTGAATGAGTAGGCATATGGCTTGTGGAGTGGTCTCATTCCTTAAAGAGTGAATGTATGGTGTTGCCCTACCTTAAGGGTTTTGATATCAATAAAGTGAAGCACTTCTATATTTGGATCTTATTATTCTTGGTATCAGAGCACTTTCTTGGGCTAAAGTGGAGAATTTTTTTTATTTTTTGCAAGATTTCTAGGGCGGCGAGTTGCAGATCAGATCTGTACATTTTGGCACATGATATACAAAATCTAATTACAGATCTGGATTCTTTGTGAAAAATAACCGATTTCAAAAAAAAATCAGTTGAATCGGAGTCTGGATGAAGGAGATATTGCTGATCTAAATATCAGTGGGGTTGCAGACAATTTTTCAGGGTAGCGAGTTTGTGGCGCAGATCTGGATGTCCTAGTGCAAGATCTATAAAATCTAATTACAGATATGGATTCGTTGTAAAAAAATACCCAATTTCAAAAAAAAAATCAGTCAAATCGGAGTCCGGATAAGAGAGATATCACTGATTTAAAATCAGCTCTTTTTTGCAGAAATTTTGGTGACAGCGGGAGTGTTACAGCACAGATCTGAAATTCGAGTGCCTAGATCAAGATTTCTATCACATGGACAGATGCAGAATGGTTGTTTCATTTCCAAAAACAGGTCATAATAGGGATTCTGAGCAATATTGATGGAATTGTGGCCATTTCAAATTTTCGCCAATTTTTTTGTGATGGCGGGCCTAAATCAGAGTTTGAGGGACTTATATAAATTTGATGGCTCTCATCTAGCCAAATGGCTAGCACAAATGGAGAAAATGTTTTAGATTGAATTAAATCATGGATGATGAGACTCAACTGAGTGTGGGAAAAATGTACTTGGGCAATGAAAAACGGCAATGGTGGCAATGGCATCAACGTTGCTATCGAAGGCCCTTGACTTGGGACATATTCACAAAAGCTCTTATGGACCACTTTGACTGTAAAACTAATCTTGTGGATAAGCTCACACAAATAGACACACATCTTAGCAAAGATTTTATTTTTATAGCAAAGAAGGAAACCAAGGAACTTAAAAGGTTATTTTCTGCTGATATCTCCTTATTACAGGTTCATGGATTGATTCAGAAAGAAAAGATCATTGTTTCTATAAATCCTAGTTGCAAGCATAATTTCATCAATGTTAATTTGGCAAAAAAATTGCAAATTCCATCAAAACACATTGAAAACACACAAGTGGATAATGAGGATGTTCAAGTGTACAAGGATTTGAAGATTTCTATGGATAAGTATGTGTTGCATGGTGATTTTTATACTTCAAAAATGGATAATATGGATGTTGTTTTGGGATATTCTTGGATGGAATCTGTGGGTACCATTAATATTAATGTGTAGAAGAAATTCTTAAAGCTCTGGTATAAAAGGAAGAAAATTACATTACAAGATATTTCCATCAATAAACAGGTAGAGTCCAAGGAGGTTGACGCATAAGATGTTCCAGGGACTGACATATCAGATGATGAGTAGTTGATGATCGAAAAATCAAACACAAACAGAGGCTGAAGCTGAAAAGGTTACAGGTGTTGACACATCTGATGAGAGTTCAGTGGTTGAAGTAATATTAGAAGATAAGACACCACAGCAGGCACCACAACCTGCACCAGATAATAGTTAGGCTCCAGTAAGGGGTGAATTAAAGAAAAAGACACCGTGGGTTGACACTACAACATACCATCACCCACATCACCCTACAAGACAACCATCAAGATGGCAACCAATTAGCCACAAGGACAACAACCCCCGCAAGACAGATAGAGAGGAGCGAAGATCCACCTACTATACATCAACACAGAAGAGCTACCATGGTTAACTTCCATCTCAAGCGAGTGAGGCACCAGCGAGACCTAGGGTTCACCTTTCTCTTGGATGGCTAGATGCACGTGCATGGTACCAGTGGACTACTCTTTTGAGTAGATCTTATTATTTGTATTCTTCCCATGTTTCGGGGACGAAAGATTCTAAGGGGGGTGGAATGTTATATACCTAGGGGGGATAATATGGGGTACAAAGGGAGGTACCCAAGGTAATAATATAATAATGGAATGAGCCATAGTAATAAATAAGGTGGTTAACCCATATCATGTAAGGGACCACAAGTAGTTTGTAATAATGTAATGGGCCCATGGTATTAGTTCGATGGTATGAGGGAACCATGGTAATGACCCATGGTATTGTATGTATGAGGCCTATATAGAGGCTAGAGACTCCACATGGAGGGATGTGAAGGAATTGTGTCAAGGATTATTGAATGAACATGCATATGGCTTGTGGAGTGTTCTCCTTCCTTAAGGAGTGAATGTATGGTGTTGCCCTACCTTAAGGGTTTTGATATCAATAAAGTGAATCATTTCTATATTTGGATTTTATTATCCTTACTTGTTATAGATCTAACCCAAAAATAATATGAAAATATAAATAAACCCAAGAATAATAAGATCCAAATATAGAAATGATTCACTTTATTGATATCAAAACCCTTAAGGTAGGGAAACACCATACATTCACTCCTTAAGGAAGGAGAACACTCCACAAGCCATATGCATGTTCATTCAATAATCCTTGACACAATTCCTTCACTTCCCTCCATGTGGAGTCTCTAGCCTCTATATAGGCCTCATACATATAATACCATGGGTCATTACCATGGTTCCCTCATACCATCGAACTAATACCATGGGCCCATTACATTATTACAAACTACTTGTGGTCCCTTACATGATATGGGTTAACCACCTTATTTATTACTATGGCCCATCCCATTATTATATTATTACCTTGGGTACCTCCCCTTGTACCCCATACCAGACTATCCCACGAATCTGGTAGAGAACACGACAAACTGATACACTTATCTTCATCTGAAATTTTAATATCAACAGATGCTAACTGACTTACCATGGTATTAAATGCGTTCAGATGCTCTATCACCGAGTCTCCATATTTCATCGTTAGGTTATACAACTTTTTCCGCAGGAACAGTTTATTCACCGGAGACTTAGATTGGTACAGAGTCCCTAACTTGTCCCACAAAGCCTTTGTCGTAGCTTCTCCTAATACATTCAACAATACTGAATCTGAGACACATAATCGTATTGTGCTCTTTTCCTTCCAATCCAACCTCTTCCATTCTTCATCGGACACTCCCGTTGGTTTAGTACCTGAATTTACCGCAATCCACTAGTCTTTATCCACCAACAGATCCTCCATCTTGAATTTCCACAACTCAAAACTCTGACCATTAAATTTCTCGATCTCTATCTTTCCACTGCTCGCCATCTTCTTTAACCACCAAAATTGATCTTGTAGATCTCCCACTGAACAGGGTCTACCACAGGCCCGAGTGAAACCCCTCAGCAACAAAGGCATCCCCTTGAAGCCAAAACAGTTCCGATACCAAATGTAGGTTTTGACCCCGTACATAAATTACTTGCATATGAATTCTAAAACACATAAAATAAACAATGTGAGAGCATAACACATAAAACACATATACACAGAGATTTTCCCCTGGATCCCAAAACCGGGACTGCCAGCTTGATTTTTCATACCATGGACCGAAAACCATTGCGTCCAATACCATGGACCAAAAACCATTGTGTCCAAAAAACATGTGCGAAAATTATGCACAAAACCATAGGTGGGTCTGTCCAACCTAACATAGGTTCCAAAACCAAAATTTTCCAGGGCGCTACCCCGGATCCCAAAAAGTGGGGTTACCTACACCCCTCAAACCTGTGTAACCCACTGCTACGCAATTGGCGCAACGAAGGGGGGGCTCCTCCCCCCCTTTAACCCCCCGGTTAACTATGTGGGTTAGTCGTGGAAAGAATATAACACAACCCAACACTCATCTTCTAATTGTTCTTGTGGTTGTTGTTGAGGTAAGATTTTAATAGGATTCTCAGATATTCTCTTCCTTCCTCTTTTTGCTTTGCTGTTGCTAGGTGACTCTTGATCCTCCTCCTTAAAATGATTTTTAACTAGGAAGCTATCCCAATTATCTCCTAGTCTTTCAAGATGAAATTCAATGAGTATTTTTATAAGGTCATGGTGATACATGGTGTTTTCTATGAATTGAATCATTTTTTGAACATTCCCAAACATTTTCCTTAAGCTATTTAACAGAAAATAAGGAATATTAATTTCATTCTCTTCGAGAAAATGCATCATCAAATGAATGTGGTAAAATAACATACAACCAAATCTTCCTTCACAGGTGACAAATGTTTGAATTTTTTTTTGTGTAAGTCAGCTTTTGATATTAACAAAAGAAAATATAGTACAAACTTCTGCATTTGCAGAAAACGGGCCGCTAAACAACAGGCCTAACTTCAGGAGACTGAAAAGAGAAAACAGAGCACCTGAAAACTAAGAACAGCACACCGTGCAGGGCAGTAGAAAACCAGAACTGTCAGAAGGACATAATCATTATGATACCTGACAGGAGACCCTACAAACTAAAAGGAACAACTTCAGAACCTCTAAGAAGAACACTGGCAGCCGGAAAGGATAGAACATCCACCTCGGCCCCGAAGAGAGGTTCAGAAGAGAGCAGAACTGAGCAAGAAGAAACCAGACTAGCAGAAAAGAGAGAGCAGAACCACGGATTTTACACACCGAGGGTAGAAGCAATGGTTCGGCCTTTTTTTCCTTTCTTTTTACCCACTTTTACCCAACCAAGATTACTCTGCTGGGCTGGCATGATTTGTAAACTGATCTGGGCTGAAGGAGAGATCTCCTTGTCTGAATCCGACGGAGATGACTCATGAGTTCTTTTCTGTGAATTAGGAGGGTCCTTGGAAACCTCAGGACCAGTCGATGGCGGATCCTGTACCAGCGTTGCGTCCATATCTTCCTCATCCTCCTCCTCAGCCTCTTCATCTGAGTTGGAAACAAAAACATCCATTGGGGGAGGTGCCTGAGATTTCCAGCTTTTGGATTTTGGCTTAGAATTGACTTTCTTATTCTTGGCAGGTATCGAAGGACACGAATTCTGAAGGTGCCCTGTGAGATGGCAGTTTCGGCAACGAAAGGCTGTGTTCTCGAAATCCAGAGTCTGAGTCCAATGGAAATCTCCAATTTTGAGAATAATCTGCTCAGGTAGACCTTTGCTAATATCTATTTCTGCACAGATTCTGGCGAATGTGAATATACTCTTTTCCCCTCTGGAGGTATCTATATTGAGATAACGTCCTAGAGAATTGCCTATTCCTTGAAACACAGCAGGGTGCCATAAATGCGCCGGGAGGTTAGGAAGTCTGACCCAGATGGGGAGTTTGGTGATAATTGCTGTAGAAGGATCAAAATCTGGGAACCAAGGGGTTAGGAATAGACCCGCTGAGTCCCAAAACCATGGGCCTTCAGATAATGCTTTTTGGTAGTCCTCACTGCAAGCAAACAACACCATGAAAAAACCTTTTGAGCAAAGAAGGACCCTGCATTTTTTGGTCCAGTTAGTGTGAATCCATTGGTAAAGATCTGCTGTGCGTGACCAAAGTCCATTGAACCTGCAAATAATTCCATTCTCTGCGAACAGTTGGTATTGTGTATCCAACATAGGATGCTTTATTTCAATGGAAGGGATTTCCTCCAGTCTGTCCACCAAAAAAGGTTTTGGAGCCTGCGCTGGTGGTGCTGTTTTCTTGGGCATCTGAGCATGGACATCATCTTTGTAAGAAGAAGCTGCAGCTGAAGAGGACTGTCCAACAGCTCCCCCTCTCAGACGCAGGGATAAGGTAATGGAAGCATTTCTTTGAATATTATAACAGGACAGGGTACAGGAATCCTCCAATTGTTTACCTTCATAAAGGAGACGCTGATAGATTGTTGGAATCCCCGCCTTATCTTCCAGGAGTAGCTTGAGGTTCTGCACTAGATCTGAGGATCTCACCCATTGCAGCATTGATTTACCGGAGATGAGTACAATCAGAATCTGAAATGGTTCTGAGATTGTTGTTCTCTGCTTGCCGCTGTAACCCTGATGGCAGAGAAGACTGGTGAACGCGCATCTATCGGGGCGAGAAGCATTCCTGAGACTCACGGTTGTTAGATCTGCAAGGTCATGCTTAGGCCATTCCTCCACTGAGTCTTGAGAGTTATGCCGGAGACCTAAAACCTTATCAGCACGTTCCTTTTAAGCTGAGATAGAGATCAGGCCCCTATTTGGGAGTAAATCTCGAAGGGGAATTTTGTCAAACATTTGCCCCGCATCCTTCTTGGTTCCGAAAAGAAGAGGTAGCTGGAGCTAGTACTTGATATCCAAGCTCCTTAAATCCCCCACTCTCCAACTCCTCTCCCTTTGGACACTGCTGGCCGTAGCTATAGGGACGCCATCATTCGAAACTGAACAGTTTCGTATGATCAAGCCTGTAGTAGCGGCTCCACCCTTCTTAGGCAGGAGAATATTGTGAATATTTGGCAAAACTCCACCGCTAGCTATGGTTACAGTCCCCAAAAGCTTGTTGAGTTCCTCATCATTTCTAATAGCCAACTGAATGTGACGAGGCACAATTCTTGTCTTCTTGTTATCTCTGGCCGCATTACCTGCCAATTCTAAAACCTCGGCAGCAAGATGTTCAAGTGCGGCCGCTGGATAAACTGGAGCATCCCCTCCTACTCTCTCAGCATACTTTCCGACCTTTAAAAACCTGGCAATACGTCCCACTGGGAACTGAAGTCCGGCCTTCGAGCTTCGCGAGACAGACTTCTTTCCCTCCGCAGACTTTCCACGACCCGCCATTTGAGAATCGAACACGCAACAAATAATACGACAAATGTTTGAATTACTAGCAACAGATTTCTCCATTTATCATTAAGTGTTGTACTAGGAATTCCTTTCTTAAAATAAGTGATATCCATACCTCAGTTTTTCAAGAAAGTATTCCATTCTTCTCCTTCAATGCCCCTGTACTTAAACCATTTCTCTCCAACTCTTAATAGTCTTGTAGCTTCAACAATAAGAGATTCTGTCACTGCAAATTTGATGTCTCCAATTTCAACCTCTACTCCATCAAAAGCTATGGAAAATTATTTAGTCACTTCCTTGTTAAAACCATCAAACTTTACCACGAACTCTAGCCATTGTGCTTTCTGCAACATTTCCTTCATCTGTGGATATCTTTCCATGAATTTTCTTCCATTTGGTTCTGTTCTTACTATGACACCCATGGTTGAGAAGTTTTACCTCAGAATTCACTTCTTGACAGGGTGTGAGTCAGGGTTTCAGGATAATGGATTCAATGAGACTATAAACAAGAGTGAGAGGAAAAACAGTGAAGTGACCATTAGGGTATGAATGGATGTGAGGTGGTAACTTTCAACAATGAATTCAGAATTTGAGACGAGTGTTGTGTAATGATGAGGGATGAATGGGTGATTTATGACTTTTTATTTGATATGATAAGATATTTTCATCTCACTTTTGGTATCATGGTTTTTGAACTGGCGGTATAACGTCCATATAATTCATACACTAATGTTTTGACCCTTATTATTAAATTAAATATTTGGATACCTTTTGAATTGATGATTCTAACATTTGATTTATCCTTTTTGTATTATCTTGAGGTGCTTCTGAGGATGGATTTGATCATTTCTTCAATTGTTCCAATTAGTAGTCCCTATCAAACATCAGTTACAGATCGCTGACAAAGCTGCAGATTCTTAGCAATTTTCTAGCTATTTTATTCTATAAAGAAAATGAGGGATAAAAAGAAAATGGGAATGGGAAAGAAAATTTAGGATGCCAAAATTACTTGGTTTTCACCCTAAATTTTATGTATAAACAAGCCAACGGCGTTGGTTTTCATATATATATATATATATATATAATTTTATTTTATTTTATTTTATTTTTTTTAGAAAAGAAAAAGGCTTACAAATCAAGTTGGAGGAGAAGGAAAATCCTTCATAACCAACTCGAAATTAGTGTTGTCTTACAAATGTTTGATAAACTCCTCCTTTATCAATGGCTTGTGATAGATTCTTAAACGAGGACCATTCACAAGAAAGGTGGTCCTTTCTTCATCAATAGTTCTGATCATAACTGCACCATTATCAAAGACTGTTTCAATCTCATAGGGCCCAAGCCAATGAGTTTGAAATTTCCCTTTGAAATCTTTAAAATTTGAATCAAAAAGTAATGCCCAATCTCTTAGCTAGAACCTCCTTTATTTGATATATTTTTCATGCCACCTGGATATTTGTTGTTGAACTAGATTGGCTCTTTAAATTGCATCTTGTCTTATCTCATCAAGTTCATTTAGCTGCTCCATTCTTTGTTTTTGTGCCTCTGAAATATCAAGACCCAATTTAATTGTTGTCTTGAAAGTTTTTACTTGAAACTCAATAGGAAAAAGGACTTGCTTCCCATAAACAAGTTCATAGGGATTATGCCCTGTAGTATTTCTCCATGTGGTATGGTATGCCCATAAAGATTCTGGAAGCTTTTCTGCCCAGTCTCTTCTATGCAGATGCACAGCTTTGGTGAGAATTGCTTCAATTACTTTATTAGTCAACTCCACTTATCCATTTCCTTGTGGATGGTATGGAGTGGACTTCAGATGTTTGATTTTGTACTCCTTCATTATCTTATGTACCAGCTTGGATTTGAATTGAGTACCTTGATATGTTACAATTTCCCTTAGGACACCAAAATGAGTAAAGATGTCCTCGAAAATAAATGAAACTACAACATTTTCAGTAGCAAAAGGAAGTGCTTTAGCTTCTACCCATTTTGTAACATGATCAGTGCAAACAAGAATGTACCTTTGCTATCTCGATGGTGGATTGATTGGACCAACAAAACTTAGAGCCCATTTTCCAAAAGGTTTAATAAGTACCTGAGGCTGTAGAGGCATTTCATCAGAGGGAATAGGTTCCCCATCCTTTGACAACTATCACATCTCTTGATATACTCCTTGGCATCCTTAAAAATGGAAGGCTAATAGTATCCTAAGAGAAGGACTTTGTAGGAAGTTCTTTTGTCATCGAAGTGTCCTCCACATGGTTCATCATGACAAGCTTTCAATATCTTCAGTACTTCATCTTCTCTAACACACCTTCAAATGATTAGATTTGGCCTTGTTTTATACAATTCTTCATTTATCCATGAATAATATGCACTAATATGAATTACCTTCCTTTTTTCTCAAGGGGATAAATATGATGGAAACTTCCCTGTAGCCAAATAATTAGCAATATCTGCAAACTAAGGTGATTTAGTAGATACTGCAAAAAAATATTCATCGGGAAAATTTTCTTCTACAGGTACATCATTATTATCATTTTGAATTCTAGACGAAAAGTCAGCAACTGTATTTAGTTTCCCAGAATGATCCAAAATAGTGATGTTAAACTCTTGCAACAACAAAAACCATCTTGTAATTATGCCATTAGTGACATGTTTATTCATTAAGTACCTAATTGCAGAATGATCTATAAGTACAAAAGTTTCGTAGCCAATAATGTAATGCCTAAATTTATTGATGGCATGGACAACAGCGAAAAACTCCTTTTCTTATACAGTGTAATTTAGCTCTGTAGGAGTCGAATTCTTACTGGTGTAATAAATGGCATGAATTAAATTCTTTTGTCCTAGTACAACTCCTAAAGTTGTGTCTGGAGCATCAGTTGAAATGTGAAAACGTAGCTTCTAGTTTGGTCCTCTAAGAATGGGTGCTTCATAGATTTTCTCCTTAAATATTTCAAAGGCCTTTTGGCAATCATAATTCCAATTGAATTCAGAGTCTTTTGTGAGCAGTTTGAAAAGTGGAGATGCAATTTTTGTAAAGTTTTCTATGAATTTTCTATAATAACCAGTGAAACCAAGAAAAATTCTAACATCTTGTTGACAAGTTGGAATTGATAATTTAGAAATAAGTTCTAATTTAGATGTGTCCACTCGAATTCCATTTCCTAAAATGTGGTGTCCTAAAACAATTCCCTCTGTAAACATCATAAAACATTTTTCATGGCTTAATGAGAGATTTTCGTCTTTACATCTAATGAGAACATTTTCTAAATTTTTAAGAGCTTCTTCAAAAGAATTTCTATAAAATGTAAAATTCTCCATATACACTTCCACACAATCATGAATTAGATCAGAAAAAATGCCTAATACTGCTCTTTGGAATGTTTCAGGTGCATTACATAATCCAAAAGGAAGTACTCAGTAAGCATAAGTTCCCCATGGGCAGGTAAAGGTAGTTTTATCTTGGTCTTCTGGGGCTACTTCAATTTGATTATACCCACTAAAACCATCCAAGAATGAAAAATATTTCCATCCTGCCAATGTATCTAAAACCTGATCTATGAAAGGAAGTGGAAAGTGATCTTTTAAAGTGGCTCTATTCAATTCCCTACAGTCAATACATACTCTACATTTTCAATTCTTTTTAAGAACAATTACTAAGGGTGAAACCCACTCATTGTCTGATATTGGATAAATGAAATTGACATTCAAGAGTTTTTGTAGTTCCTCCTTAACAATTTCCCTTAGATTTGGATTCATTCTTCTTTGAGGTTGTCGAATTCGTTTGACATTTTCTTCAATGTAGATATGATGTATACAAGTATTAGCATCAATTCCCTTCATGTCAGTATATTCCTATGCATAGGTAGAGGAATGTTCTTGTAACATCTTTTATTAATTCTTTCGTTTGAAATTCTTCCAAATTATTTTTGATATTCAAAGTTTTTCCTTGAAAGATTTCAATTGTAGAATTGCCAAATTTTTCCATAGAATGCAAAGATAGTTGACGAGATGATAAATATCAATATTGAATTATTCTTGAAAACTCTGACTAGATTCACAATATGATGAAGATTCATTATTTCCATTAAATTCAAAATTTGATCTTCCTCGTCCATTTGTGAAGTAGCAACGATTGGTATTATATCAATGTCATCATCTATCCTTTCTTTGTTTTCAACTTCTATTGTTGTTTTTTCAAGTGGATACAGTGTGAATTTCTTTGTTGAGCTCCCATGAGAAATAAACATATCACTAGATCTACAACTTATAAAAGCATCAGTTGTAGCTAGACATGGTCTTCTTAGAATCAATGGATGTCCTCCTAAGTTATTCTTTGGTGTTAAAATAATAAAATCGATAGGGTATTCCCAAGAATCTAAGGATACACATATATCTTCTAATACACCATCAGGTTTGATTACAGATCTATCTATCAATTGTAACAATGTAGCTGTATATTGAAGATTAGAAAGTTTTAATTGATTCATAGTTTGTTTACTCATGATGTTTATAGCTACTCCTAGATCAATCAATGTACTTAGGATCTCTACACCATTTATGTGTGTTTTCACAATGAGACTTCATGGATCAAGATATTTCCGAATTGTTGTCTTACCCATCATGATATCTGCAATTTTTCCAACTAGTTGGATTCTTTTGACTACTTTTATTTTTCTTCCTGACCTTTTTATGCTAAATTCCCTAATTGCCTTTGCAAAAATTCGTATTTCCGTAATGGCTTGTAGCAAAGGAATTTTTATGCAAACATTATTCAATTCATCTAACATGTCATAATTAAGTAATCAATTTTTTTTTTCTACCCCTTCATCAATTTTTAATCTCTCAGGAAAAGGTGGTTTTGAAACGGATACTGAAGGTTGTTCCATAATAGGAGTTGAATGATTTGAATGTGTTGGAGTAACTTGTTTTTTATTTTTTTTTCTTTTTTCATTAAGAGACTTCTCTTCTTTAGAGATCTTTTCTTTTTCACTTTCTTGAATAACAACTGATGGGGACTTTTTCTCTAATATTCTACCATATAGAAGTTGAACATTGTTTAGATCTAGTGAGTTATCATGTAAGTTTCAAAAAAAAATCATTCCATATTATAAACAGGTTGTGAGTTTTTATTATTGTTCGGGTTTGGAAGTGGTTAGGTAGACAATTGGTTTGGTCTTTGAGGAAATGGTAATGAAATTTGTGGATTCAAATTGTGAGGTTGAGTTTGTTGAACTGGATTAGGATAATATTGTGGAGGAAAAGTAGGATATGATTGTTGAAATTGTGGAAATTGAGGATATTGAGGGTACTTTCCATAAGGATTTTTCCATCCTTGTGACCAAGGTTGTAGCCAAGATTGCCAAGGCATTAGGGAAATCCAATTACTTTGTGATGATTGTGAAAATGGTTGAGTGTTAAAACCTTGAGTTGTATTTGCTTTTGGATTCTGCCAAGGTCTTTTAACAATAAAGCAAAGAGTGTCTACCTGATTTGATGTTCCTTCTTCTTGATAAAAAATGTTAAGACCTGGTATTGAGGGAAATTCTTTTGTATCGTGATTTTCCACACATATAACACAAGTTTCTACACTATTTAAATCAAGAAGATATTCTCTAAAGGTATGTTTCTTTCTGCACTTAGGGAAAAAATGGACAACGCAGCATTTTCAACTTTTTGCTTGTTTTGTATTTTGAGGGTGTCAATTTGTTCACTAAGACTCCCTAAAATCAATTTTAAAATTATCAAGCAAATTTCCTAATTATTCTCTACTTATTGTCCCGGTTGTAGATTTATTAATCCTTGATAAAAGAAGATCTCTTGGATTTTTCCCAGTTCTTGCTTTGCTTCTTGAAATGTGTACGCATAACTCAAAAATTTCTCCAACTGAAAATTGAGAAATTTCTCCCTTACCCATTAGATTGAGAAGATCAATCCACTCATATCTAATGGATTTAAATAAGAAAGCTTTCAAAGTTTCTTCATCTAGATAATTCATTTTTTCCCTTTTAACATTATAAGCAAATCTCTCAACGAAGTCTTCAAGATTTTTATCTTCTTTTTGTACCATTTTAAGGACTTCATCCTTAATATTACGGGGCATACAATAGTCCTTACATTTCTCTAAGAATGTAGTTTTCATTTGTTCCCATGTTCTTATGGAGTTTATTCCTAAACTCATAAACCATTTTAATGTTGCATCTTTAAGGGTTGTAGAGAATAATTTCAACTTTTGAGCATCATGTAGGTAATCATATGATCTACACAAGACTTAAAATTCAAAGAGAAATGTTTCATGACATTCATTCCTTAGTCCATGAAATTTTGGAAGGATAGAGGGTGAGATATTTTCATTGTCACAGTTGTATCTTCATCAAGGATAAGAAATCCAAAGGGTTCTGGATTTATATCTTCTCCTTTCCCTCTTCCCCTTTATGCGCATCTTCGACCTCGCATGTTTCCTCCTCTTCCTCCTCCAATCGTAGGTTGTTCACCATTCAAATTATGTATCTCTCCTTTCCCTTCTCTATTCATTGTAGATTCTTTAGAACTAATATAGGGTTCTGGTTCCAAAATTTGGTTTTTAGCTTCCTCTAGTTCCTCTCGTTCTTCTATCAATGGTTTGTTAAAATAGGTTTTTTCTTCCTCTTCTTTAGTAGGAACTTCCAACTCTTGAGCTAGAATTTGTTCTCCAGTTGAAGATAGGAAAATTACTCTTGTTTTTGGGGATATTGGAATCTTCTTCTTCTATTATGGCTTATGTTGATGAAGTTGGTGAATCTCTAGGTTGGATTTCAGATCTTAATACCTCAAGGAGTTTGTGTTTGCCTGCTATGGATGGAATTCGAGTTTGTGTGGGTGGTGTGGCACTACGAGGTCGTGGTGGGGTGAGTGATGTTGTTGGAATTAAACTCTTTCCTCTACCTACAAATCTACCCCTAGAGTCTCTTTCCCTATGCATATCATGTTTTTGTTTTTGTTGTTTGTGTTTTTTTTTTTAATTTATCAAAATGAAAAAGACTAAGACTTCTATTTACACTTCCTCGACAATGGTGCCAAAATGTTTGTCAATTTAATTGTCTTAAATTGTTACATGAATTATCGACCAGAGTTGGTAAGCTTGTGAAGTGAAAGTGCACTATATATGCTAGAAGTCATTTTTATTAAATCGGATTATTAATGTGCATGATTGAATTATTGAGATTTACTCCTAAGGATTTTTTTTTCATTGCTACTCCTTTCTAATGAAATAAAAAATGCTCTTCACACTTGCAAAATGAAACTTAAAGCAAACTCACACTTATCTCATTAAGAAAACTTAACTGATCTATTGCAACACAAATTTAATCTAAAAGCAGAATCATTCATCTAACATTCTAACAATACTTTTCATAAAAACCAAAAATTAAATTAACTTCTATTCAAAATAAAAATCACACTTCTATCATTATTAATTGCTCAAATTTGAAATTAAAGGTTCTGCAATGAAACTGCACAAAATCACTCATACTCTGAAATTGAATGCTTTGAAATGAAAACCATAAAGAAATCATACATACTTTGAAATGAAATAATGTAAAACGAAACTATAAAGAAATCTATCAACTCTTGAAATGAAACACTCTGCAATCATAAGGAAATCTATGAAAAGTGATTACACTATCATTAGCATCATTACAAATCAACTTGAAAAAGTAACAATTAGTGAAATATTTCTATCGCTATCTGATTGAAATCAAGACTACAAAACGATTCTAAAACATATAAACAACTGCAATAAACGATAAAGAAAAGTTATGAAAATGCAGAACCTTCATTATTTGTAGGGCATACATAAAAATCAACCTTATTTTTCATGTTTGTTGCACGGTATTTATAAAAGCCCATGTCCATAATTGTTCGAGGCTTTTATGCCTACATTACCTAACATAATTCTAAATTAAGCTTCTAATAACTATCGAGATATCGTTGCTCATGATTTTCTATTTAGAAAAGCAAATCGTGAAGCGTAAGAATTTCAGACTCTCGCTCGCCTGTTCAACAACCACGTTGACTTTATCCTTTGACCACACAATCGAACGATCCTTTTGATTATCTGGTTCAGATGAATAGGAGGAAATTGTTAAAGGGATCAAAATCCACCTATCCATATCTTTCTCCTCTTAGCTAGCACCTCTAATCCCGGTAAACCATGGAATTGGCTACAAAAACATAGATTAGCTGCAGAATCGTGCGAATTCGATAGCCAATACAAATATTAACTCAATAATAAGGAACATTATGAAATATGAAAGATAAGAAAATTAAATACCTTACCATGTTAAAAACCTTGTAGTTTGATGCCTATTGACTTGATGATGATGGTCAATAAAAGGAAAAATAGGTAAGGGAGAGTGTCAAAATGAATCAATAATGAGGCTCAACAGACATATTGTATTTTCTTTCATAGGATTTTGCTGAGAGTCTTTCAATGATGCTAAAGGGTATTTATTATGTAGAGACAAATATTATGAATGTGACCAACAGTTTCCATACAGAATCAGAACAAGAAAGGAGAATGGAGCAAAGATCAACAATCCATGACACTGCAATAGTACATATAGGGGATCTTCAAAGAATCCATACGGTGGGTCAATCTAACAAAGGTAAACATGTTTCTTTTGAATATGTGGTAGTTGTAATTGAAGCTGAAGCTCAAAAATATGTTACCATTAGTGAGGAGGAGCTTAGAATGTTTGTTAAAAAGGAGAAAAGAAATAAAACACCAAAAAGAACAATGACCACAGATGTCTCTCTTCCACTTGATGATGAAGAGATTTTTTATGTAGAATAAGATATGTTAACTAGGAAGAAGAAGAAATCAAAAGTTGGTGAATATGTTAAAATCATAAGCAACAATGAAGAACAAAGTGAAAGTTCTAAAGGCAGCAAAGAAATCATAACATCGGGTGCTGATTTAGAGGATGGCATTATGAAAACAAAACAAAATTTCATTCAAAATCACTTAAGGAACACTAAATTAATTAATGGTGGAAAAAAATTGAGCTTAATGTCACCCAATTCTATAGGCCAGATGAAGGACAATCTCAATATCAAATTAGAAAGGCACATCACCTACATGTCCATAATTTGAAAACATTGTTTAGGTACAATCCATATACACATGTGGTGTATTATGTGGTTCTTGTAAATCAAGTTCCCAAAAAGGAGGCATTTGATAGGACACACTGTTTTGACTACAGATATTATATAATTGTAGGGAATCATTCAACAGAGGCCAAAAGACAATTGATCAAGGAATATCGCGAAAACTATCTTTTTCAAACAATGAAATGCATCATTTATGCTGGTTTAATAGAAACAGAAGCAAAGTTATTGGCATGGGATCATAATGCAGATAATGAGTGTAGAATGTCTATGAATTTCATCCAAAGGGTCATATTTATTCATAATGAATTTGCAGAAAAATGTGGTGGGGATAAGAAAAAAGTCAGTTTAAGCTTTCAGAAGGAATGTTGTATGGAAACAGGTTATCAAATTGAGGATAAAATCAAATCAAAAGGTGGCAAAGTAAATTCAGAAATATTCAGAGGCATGGATAACATTTTCCAGTTGGAATTTAGAACAAGGGAGATATTGGAATTGATTGATGACATTTTCGACATGTGGGAGAATATTGCCATAAAAAATCAGAAGGTTAAAATGTATAAACCCATAATATGTACCAACAATAAGATAGGTCCTGAAATGAAATAACTTCTAGATGACATGACTATCACACATTGGAGAACATTGTAAAGAGTGAAGGATGACAAACTAGTTAAAGAAATATTATGTCATGTGAAGTCAGATGAATTGTCATTGGAGGAAATGTGCTCAAAATTTCAAAAGTAAGTTTGTTGAATTATTTTTACTTTTTCTTGGATTATAATTTTCTTTTAAATATAACATATTTTTGTTGGTATTATTTGTTATACATATCACTATATTAACATTTTTTACTTTATTTATTCAATCATAAAATTTATATGAAAATACAAGAACATATGGTTAGAATGTTGAATGAAGAGAGTTGGGATGATGTTGTACGCAACTACCCAGAATCAAGTTCTACAACAACACTTAAAGATTTTTATCTTGCATTCAAAAAGGTATGTTGATTTTTATATTCATTTTATTCATATGTAATATATATATATATATATATATATATATATATATATATATATATATATATATATATATATATATATATATATATATATATATATATATATATATATATATATAATTACTTATATTTGTTTATTTCATTAAATATGTCGAAGAAGGATGCAAATGGAGTACCAAATACTTTCAAAAGCTTCATTGAAAAAATTAAGTTGGAAAGGC
This sequence comes from Pinus tabuliformis, assembly GCA_031772625.1. Lineage (NCBI taxonomy): Eukaryota > Viridiplantae > Streptophyta > Pinopsida > Pinales > Pinaceae > Pinus > Pinus tabuliformis. Next base: position 975,998,068 of record CM062810.1, read on the forward strand.
TGAGAAAGCAACGTCTTAGGAATGTTGAACTTGATCCTACTCTTACTCATTTCATTTGGAATGGGTTGGACACTATCCAATATCAAATAATACAAGGTGATTGTGAAGACATTGCAAAACTCATACCTAAAAGGGAATATTCCCTGGTTATTGCAGACATTCCTCATTGTTTTAATTACCAGACATTGGATATGATAGTGAGCCTTACACTTATCAAGCTTTCAATAAAGTGGTTATGGGCTTTCAAGAAGTCACAACATCACCACTTTGGAGATTGTGACATTTCATTTAGACACACAATTTGCAATGTTATTAACAAGCTTCAAGGAGAAATCAAACTCAATGATGCAACTTACAAGGTAAGACATTGAAATGGTATGTTTGATTAATGTTAATTTTTTTTTTTAAATGTACAAGTTAATTGAAATTTTACTATTTCATGCTACAGGCAAAAGTCAAATTTCATTTCTTCCAGAGATCAGACAATTATAAGTGATTGTGAGTTCATCCATGTTGAATGTTGGACAAAAGATGAGAGTTATAAGTATATTCTTCTGAACCAAGTAGATGTAAAGATTCATAACCAAGTATTGGTTCATGATGTTGTCGTAAAAAGGTTAACATATGAGGATAAATATGCAAAAGGAGTGATAGTTAACATTTATCAAAAACCGCAAACATTGATTAACTATCTTATATATTTATTTTCAAATGAAGGAGATTGGGTTTTGGATTTATTTTTAGGTTCAGGTAAGTTTTATTATATAAAATTGAATTTTAATATTTTGTTTTTATGTGTTTATACTAATTTAATTACTTATTGTTTTTGTGCTTGATGATTAGGTGCAACACTAGCATGTTGCCTACAAAAAGGAAGAAATTGCATTGTGATTGAAAGAGACCCACTACAATCCAATTTTATTCAACAAAAAGTTAATGCTCTTCAATTTCTTCTAGATGTAATGCAAGAAGTTGGTTTGAGGAAAGAAGATTTTAATGAATCACATGTGGCAAAAAGGGCAAAGGAACCTCAACCACCATTATATGGAACGATTGGAAAATGACACTTGGGATATTTGCAGACATGAAAGATCCATTAGAAGAGGAAAATGAGGAAACTCAAGCAGGAAATATTGTGCAAGAAGAAAATAATGAAGTTGTAGAAGATGATGAACATGGATTATATGATATTGTTGATGACATTTAAGTTATGATGCAAATCAAGCTCAATTTTGAGGGATCTTCATTAGTTTTACTTGTAATGTTTTGACTTTGGGATTTTATGAGAAGAATGGGAATTTGATTATTGTTGTTATATGTTCAATATTTGTATTACCTAATTTTCACTTTAATTTTTATGTGAATAATTTTTTTTTTTTTTGTAAAAAACCTATGATCACTATTATTTTTTAACAAAAATTCATTAACAAACATTGTTTTTAAAGTTTTTTTTGTCAGGATTTTGCCATAAAAACGTTTACTTGACATGTCATTTTTGACAAAATGTTTGAAAATGTGTATATTTTCATTATATTTATATTGAAAATGTGTTTTTTTCGTCAAATGTTTAAAACTATTGTTTTTTAGTGACAATTATTTGATGTCCATTGAAATATTAATTAACATTACATAAACATATAGAAAATACTAACTTTAAAATATTGACCATTTTTTTTATTTTTTTAACTACGCAAAAAAATTAAGATTTTATTACAAAAAAATTGAAAAGAAAAATAAAAACACGCAAATACATAAATACACTTATAAAAAAAAAACTCAAGGAAGAAGAAGACATTAGAAAATTTAAAGTGTCAAAAATCAACCCTCTAAAAAAACGGGGTTGACATTACATCAACACTTTTCAAAATCAGCATGAAAATCACTAACATCTAAAAAAAAAGTTCATACTTGATACATAAGAAAAATTGAAGTGCCAAAAATAGGCTAAAAAAAAAGGAGTATTCTCAATCACCACTTTTCAAAATCGGGTGATTTTTTGCTACCTCAAAAAAATGAGTACTAGGTAATTTTCTTGTTTGATCAGTAATTATGTTAAACATGCAAGAAGAATTATCACACATGCATATAGATTTATCTAGGGGAAAGAAACTACTCAAAACCCCTTCCTATCTATATTTCATTAATTAAATAATAGATACTAAATATATATGCTTGCTCAAGCCTGAGCACAACCTGCAAGTGTATAGCCTATCCCTTTGCCTAACTGACTGACTTTGGTCAACACTTAGCCAATTTTCAATCCCTCCAATATCTTATTTCCTTGCATTGTACCTTGAGTAAATTAGCCCCTATTATTTAGGAAATTCCCTCAATTGGATTACGCAATTCCTCTAGGTTCTTCCTCTAACAACTAATAGTACACTACCTTGGAATCTCCATCTCAACTAGGTAACTCGAATTATATGAATGTATCAATTTTTTTGGGTTGATTGATTAGTTAATTGGTTGATCATTGAATCTGGTTGAAGTTCCACTTCCACAACTTGACTTTCACTAATTTGTCTAACAGTTAGAATTAGTTTAACTGACCATAACTCAATTTAACTGAAATAGATTGCTACAAATTAGCAATCAATAATACTGAACTAAACTCAAGCTTCCCGAACTCAAATTAACTGAGTTAATTTCAAGTGCCATGTCACCTCAATTAACTACCTCCAAAATTTCTTCTCAAGTAGAAATTCAATTTTTCTCTATTTTGACCAAGGCAAAGTCAAACTGAAATTTTCTTGTTGCATTTTCAACAAAGAAATTGTAAAAGCTATGCTACATTATCAAGATTTGGTAATGTCACTAGATAACATGACTCTTGAAGAAGCATTCACTAGGAAGAAACTAAGCATGGATCATCTTCGAATTTTTGGTTGTCTTGTCTATATTCATATGCTAAAGGACAAGAGAAAGAAGTTGGATCCATTAGGCATGAAGGGCACATTTATCGGCTACATTGATTCTTCTTAGGCCTATAGGAACTACATAAAAGAAGGAAATTGAATAGAAGTCAATCAAGATGTGATATTTGACGAAAATATTGTATTCAACAAATCAAAGGATCTCCCTATGGACTATGATGATGAAGAAATTTCAGCATTTGAAGAGGAAGTTACGAGGGAGGAAGAAGAATCAAATCATGAAGATGGTGGTCACAATGAACCTATACAACCTGTGGTAATCCCCGAGACTAGAAAGAGACCTAACTGGTTTAAATCTACTATATTAGATGCAAAAGGTCATGGAGCAGCTAAAGGCATATTCAGAGAAAGCAAGAAACCCAAAAGATATTCAGGGTATGAAGCATATATGAAGAAGTTAATAGAAGAAGAGCCATTCACTTTTGAACAAGTTATCAATTATCAAGAATGGAATGATGCCATGAATGAAGAATATCAATCGATAAGGAAGAATGGGGTATGGGAGATCATACCTAGGCTTGAAGGCAAGTATGTGGTAACTTCAAGTGGCTTTACAAGATTAAACATGCAGTAGATGGAAGTATTAAAAAGTATAAGGCAAGATTTGTGGCTAGGGTCTTCTCTCAACAAGAAGGCATCGATTATGAAGAGACATTTTCTCCAACAAGGAGGTATACAACTATACGCTCATTGGTCTCTTTGGCAGCATTGATGGGATGGAATATACATCAAATGGATGTCAATACTGCAATCCTAAATGTTACAATGTTACAATCCTTGGGATTTGAATTAAAATATAGATATACTTTTGTTTGCAAGTTGAAGAAGGAACTATATGGTCTTAAGAAAGCACCAAGGGAATGGTATGATAGGATGGACGCATACCTACAAAGATTGGGCTTCAAAAAGAGTTATGTTGATATGAATCTCTACATCAAGGTTGTAACAGGCGATACTTTGATTATTCTTCTGTATCTGGATGATCTTCTCTTGACAGGTGTGGAAGGTCAAATCCAAGAATGCAAGAAGCAACTAGTAGAATAATTCGATATGAAGGATCTTGGGTTGATGCACTAGTATTTGGGACTATAAGTTTGGAAGGGACCTGATGAGATCTATCTAGGTCAAGGGAAGTATGTGATAAAGATTTTGAAGAGATTTTACATGATGGATTGCAAACTAATGACAACCCCAATGAACACAAACTTGAAAAGACTAAGGAGTTTTGATTCAAGCCCAATGGATCCGAATAGGTATAGACAATTGATTGGCTCACTGATGTACTTGGTGAATACTCGACTCAACATATGTTTTAAAATAAATTTGCTCAGTCAGTTCGAAGTTCAGCCAAAGCATGATCATTGGATAGAGACCAAGCACATTATATGATATCTGCAAGGTACAATCCACTATTGCCTGAAATATGAAAGGAGGAATGATGTCCACTTGATTGGATATACAGATTCAGATAGGAGAGGAAATGAGAAGGAGGGAAGGAGCACTACAGGAGGATGTTTTAGCTTGGGATCCTCCATGATCTCATGGATGAGTAAAAATCAAGATTTGGTTGCTTTGAGTAGTGTTGAAGCTTAATATATTGCAGCCTGTGAAGTAAGCAGAGAAGTTGTCTAGTTGAGGAAGTTGTTATATGACTTGTTTGAAGGACCAATGGACCCTACAATGACACATTGTAATAACAACAGTTGTATAATATTGTCTGAATACCCAATATTTCATGGAAATACAAAGCATATAAACAACATGTATCACTACATTCGCAAGCTAGTATAGGATGGTGTGTTGCGACTACAGTATATCTCCACCGATGAGCAGGTAACTGACATATTGACAAAATATCGTCCTAATAAGAAGCGTGTATATTTGAGAGACAAGATTAGTTTGGTTGATATATCCTCCCTATTTGAGTGGGAGATATAAACACATCATTATTGTCTTCACTTGAGAAGACAAAATGGAGGATTGGGTAAACATCTAGCATTTGATAGTCTTTGAGGATGAAGTAGGGCATCCAAGATATGAGTAGTCAAGGACCAATATTCTTTGAGGATTAGCTATCCAAGATAAGAATATTCCAATAAGGACATACTTTGTGAACACTCGGGTGGGGTATGTGCCTTGAGAGACAATGATGATGGTGTCTAAAATCATTGGTCTCGCCATCATTGTCCTCTAATCGCATGGAGAGATAGATTTTTTAGTCAAGGCCTTGATATGTGACAATGTTGGTTGTTATGATGCTAAATAGATGGGTTACCAATTTGACTCTTATTATGAGATCTCTTAAGATTTAGAAAGTCCATGTACCATTTATGAATACCTCCCTAGTTAAGAGGGAGTGTTGAAAAATGTGTAACTAGGTTCGGTCTTCGTAAATATGAAATGTAATTTTGATCCTCGTATTTTGTAAAATGAAAGAAAAATATTATTTTTATTTTTGGAGCATGGGTTTCATTCCCAAGGTATTTTATTTTAGAGGTCAAGCACCCATTGAGTGCTTCTAGGGTTTTTCCTAGGTCAAGAAGTCAAAAGAGTCATTGTCATAAGTTGAAGACCCCATTGGGCATATTATAAATTGTAAAGAAAATCATTTTTGTCATTAAAAGTGTCAAAATACCCTTCAAGATCAAGTCAGCCTGGAAACTGAGAAGTTGGCCTATTTTGAGGAGCCACATCTACCTTGGGAAGCCTATATAAAGGATGGAACTTGACCTCCTTTAGACACATTCATCTCTCACTCATTTAAGCAAAGGAGGAGAACAAGAAGGCTAGCGAAGAAGGAATAGAATGAATAAAGATTGTTTTTAGGTTAATTATCTCTCACACTTGTGAAGATGGAAAGCTAGGGTTTGTTGCCTCAAGGTCAAAATACTCTATTTGATGGAAGAGGATCAAATTTGTTGGAGGAAGGACCTAATAGGTCTCCTACTAGCCCAAGACAAGGAAGAAATGCAAGTGAGTTATTGGGAGGCCTTGAAAGGTTATTTTCTCTCACACGTGTGGATGCAGTAGTAGTTGTAGGGATTGAAAATTTTAGACCTATAGTAGAGGCCGAAATTCTGAAGTTGGGAGTCAAAATTGTGCTTCTAGAAGAGATTTGACTGGATTTGACTTTGACAAAGGAAGCACATCATTAGAAGAGGTTGGACTCAGTCTTGGAGGGTATTGGTCTTGGTTTAGAGGCCTTGGAATTTGTCAATTGAAGAATCTATAAGAAGAGAAGAGATTTACGCTTTTTCCTCTCAAGTGGAGAGGTTTTGGCCCTGGATTGCAACCTATATCTTGTGTAGTTGTGTACTATTGTTCTTCTTATTTTTGGTAGCTTTTTTATGATAAAATAACATAATATTAAGAGAAGAAGCTAATAAGTAATAAAAGGTAAAAATATATCACAAATAGTTATCATAAAAAGAGAATTCATCCTAACTATTTCCCTATAGATTTCTCAACAAGGTAAAGAAGGAGGTGACTTACCATGAACCCATTGTGCCACATGGACATGTGTACCATGTCAAGGCCACATAGGTAGGCCACATCAACAATGATATTGTGAATTTGGTTAAATTTTACTATGTTTATTAGGTCACGGACTTTATTGGCATTTTGAAGCCCTAAATAGTGCTTTTAGTTGTTGAAACCAAATGAGAACTATGTTTATTGATGATAAACATAGTTTCTATAGATTAAATTAGATATATTTCCAATGATATGTTGTTAGTGCAAATAAAAGGTAGTATGAGAAAGATACAATGGAGCAAGTTGGAGAAAAAATAAGGTACCATATTACTTCCATGAGCCATAAATCCTTTCAAAGAGCTTAGAATGGGGAATGGGAGTAGTAAAAAATATATATGTTGAATTGTAGAATTACCCGTATAATCATAATTGAAATCTAGGCATGCTAATCTTTAGGAAACTAACAAAAATACGTGTATAGCACTATAGGGGAAATTTGGAAAAAAAAAAAGGGGGATCAAATTTTAAATAGACATAACTTCTAAATAATACTTCAAAATGAGGCATATCAATAGTCAATGGAAATATAATGAAGAGTGGAATCGAGTGGTCAACCCAAAATTTTGGTTTGAGTAGAATAAGTTATCATCAAGCTAAAAGAAGGCTATTAATGTCTTTGAAGAGTAGAAAAATCATACATATGATTTCCATAAATTTATAATTGTTTGTTTTTGTCTAAAAATTATAATTGTGTGTGTATTTTGTAGAACAAGGAGTATCAAAAAAATAGGCTTACCTTAAAATTACAAACCAGAGATATGGATGAAGAACAAAGAGTTTATAGTCATGAGGTGGAAGCTAAATGCCTAAACATTAGTTTGGGTAGTGTAGAGACAAATTCTAAATGGATATAGAAGTAGAGTGGAACCAACTAAATTGGTAGAGACTATGAGGAGTTTGAGAGTAGAAGTATAGACATGCAATGTTGATAATTAAATAATAATAAAGTTGGAAAAGGAGCAGAAGCAAATAAACACTCAATTATTGTTGAGCCTAAATCAGTTGGAAAGATAAATGAAGAATGGGTTAGGCTAAGGACATGAAGAAGAAGGCATATCTCAAGCAAGTTGTGATGACTATAGAGGATCCAAACACTCAAGAAGTGTTAGGAAAGCCCAAATAAATAATCATTCATCCACTTTTTCATCCAAGAGGAGGTATGCATAGGATAATTCTAGGAACAACCTTGCAATTTTTCCTATTAAACATCATAGAAGAAGATATGGGTTGGACAATTTGAAAGGTGATCTCAAGAAGCTTAAGCCACCTACCTCTAATGGTGAAATTAGAAGGGGAGACGATGATGAAACTTAGTTATTTGGAATCAAAAAGTATCTTTGATTGCATAATTAGTCATCTAACTTTGAAGTTAGAGTAGGCATATATCATTTACAAGGAAAGGCTTCTATATGGTGGTACCAATTGAATCAATTCAAGCATATTGAAGTGAAAAGAACCTCTTAGAAGTAGTTCAAGAAATATTTATAACAATAGTATATTTCATAACACTATTATGACATAAGATTTAAGATTTCTCTAAACTCAAGTTGGGAAGCATGACCATGGAGGAATATGTAGGAAAGTTCTTGGAATTGTTGAGGTATGTGGGCTTCATCAAGGAGGAGAAAGTCAAAATTCAGAGGTTTTTAAGTGGATTTCCATCTTTTTATATAGATAAGATTTGGTTTAATGAGTTGAGAACTTTGGCTAAAACCATTATAAATTCCAAGTACTTGTATGAGAAAAACAAAGGCAAAGAGACTTTTTAGAAATCTTGGAGAGATGAGGGGAAAACCATATTATAATAAGAAGGGTTTCAAACCACCTTTGAAAAGAGAATACTCCCAAAGGACATCAATAAAATCAGCATGCTCAAGATGAAACTAAAATGAAAGATCCATTGGAAAAATGAGGATTACCAACACTCAAATGTTGGGTATGTAAAGGATATCATATATATGGATATTTCCCTCATAGATATGACAAGACAATGTCTTTAAATAAATTCAAAAGGATGTGATAGTGGATGACATGGGAAAAAGTATTCCAAGAATATATGCAACCGTCGAGGATTGATAGATGGAACACCAATCCAATATGATTGAGGTGGAAGGTAAGATTATAAATAATCATGTTACTATTTTAATTGATTTAGGAGAGATCCATAGATATATTGATCCTAGAGTAGAGGATATATTTTTTCTAATGAAAAGACAACTTGAAAATTAATCGATAGTTTATCTAGATTTTGTGTAAAGAAAATAAGCTTGAAAAGTAATGGACTAGCTTAGCTAGTCACTATAACTGAGAGAAGAATCAATGAGATAGTGAAGAGCTCTCCCATACATCTGAATGGGAAGGATATAATTAAATACTTGAATATCATTCATTAAAACCTTAGGATTTTCTCATTGAAATGGATTGGTTGGACAAGAATCATGTTGTCATTTCCTGCCATAATAAACTTTTACAAGCATTAATAAACAAGGAAATCAAACCATTGAATGAGAAATTCAAAGACATATTTCTATAAGAGAGATTTTAGCTACAATTGAGGAGATGTTTTAGGAAAGAATGTCAATTATATGCAGCCCATCATAGTGGAGATAAAAATGAACAAAGAGCCAAATCTTGAAGACTTCCTAGTCTTGTAGGATCTTGAAGATGTATTTGGAGAAATACAAGGTTTTCCACCAGAGACAGATATAGATTTGTTTATTGATTGGATACTGAGAAGTGCTCAAATATCAAAGACTCCATTCAAGATGAGTTACCTAAATTAAAATATTTACAATTGCAACTAAAGGAGTTATTGAAGAAATGGTACATATTCCAGGTGTTTCACCTTCGAGAGCACTAGTTATTTTTGTGAAAAAGGAGGATGAAACATTGAGTGTATGTATTGAATTTAGATAGTTGAACAAGGACAAATTGAAGAATAAATAGCCCATAACCAAAATTGATGACCTCTTTGATCAACTAAGAGGAGAAAAGATATTTGCAAAGATAGACTAGAGATTATGATATCACCAAGTTAGGATCAATGAAGAATACATATGTAGGACAACTTTTAGAACAAAGTATGGACATTATGAGATTGCAGTGGCATATTTCAAACTAAAGAAGCACCAACTAGATTTATGTGTTTAATGAATGGTATATTCAAAAATTATTTGGGAAAGTTTGTTATTATATTGTTAGATGACATACCAATTTATTCCAAGACATAGGAAGAGCATGCACATCATCTAAAATCAGTACTACAAGTACTAAGGGAGCATCAATTGTATGCCAAGCTAATCAAGTATTCTATTTACCAAAAACATATTCATTATTTGGGGCACATAATTTAAAAGAAGGCATATATGTGGATCCAAATAAGGTAGAAGCAATAAAAAATTGGCCAGCACCAAGAAAATTCACTAAAATCATATCATTCATGGGGATTGTATTTATTATAGAAGGTTTATTCATTCATTTTCCAATTTTTTTAATCCCAACACTTCTTTATAGAAGAAGGGAACTTAATTTGAATGGGTTACATATTTTGAAGAGCGTTTTCAACTATTGAAGAATTTAATTATAAGGGAACCAATATTAAAGATTTAACAAATCAAACTGAATATTTTATGGTATGTATAGATGCATGCAAAAAAGGACTTGGTGGAGTGCCTAATCAAATTGAATATGTAATTATTTATGAGTCAAGGAAAGTGAAAGAGCATGAGATAAAATATCCCACACATTATTTGGAACTTGTTGTTATAGCATGCATTGAGAATGTGGAGGCATTACCTCATGAAGAAGAAATTTCAATTGAGGACAAACCATAGTGGTCTGAAATATATGTTTAAGCAACCAAATTTAAATGTCAAATAAACAATATCTTTGGAATTTTTGAGTGAGTATGACTTTGACATTAATGACTTCAAGCAAAAGGAGAACAAAGTTGCAAATGCAGTTAGTATAAAGGTACATGGTATGTATGGTACAACCATTAGTATGCATACTTTATATTTAAAATTAGAATTTTTGAAGTTATTGCTATGAATCAGCTTTACCTACAGGTGAAAGAAAGTCTACAACAAGAGGAAGTTCCACATAAATTTAAGGAATACAAGCTATTTGAAGGTGGTATTCTTGTGTATAAAATTAAAGTGTATGATCTAATTCTCATGAATAGAGGATTATTTTATGAAAGAAATGCATAATGTTCCATATACAAGGCACCCTGGTTACCAAGAAATGATTTCAACCATAAGAAGTGAATATCTTTGGCTAGGAATGAAGAAGGATGTCAATGATTATATTGTTAAATGCATGAAATGTCAAAGAGTGAAAGATGAGCATAAACACCCTATTGATTTTCTACAACGATTACCAATTACAGAGTGGAAATAGGATGTTGTAACTATTGATTTTATAACCAAATTTTCTAGGACAACAAGGAAACATAATTTTATAATGGTGGTAGTGGTTAATTTGGCAAAGGTTGCTCAACTTATTCCAATGAAACTCAGTTATAAGGAAACTAACATTACAAAAATCTACATGAAGGAAATCGTGAAATTGCATGAAGTATCAAAAGCCATTATTGCATACAGAGATTCAAAGTCTACTTCAAACTCTTGGATAGGATTATCTAAAGGATTTGGTACAAATCTAAAACTTAGCTTAGCATACCATCTAGAATCATATGGGAAAATAGAAAGATTTAATAAAATACTTGAAGACATGTTGAGAATGTATGTGATTGAGCCAAGAAGCTCACTCTACAACCAGTATGAGGGAGATGTGTAATTTCTTCCGTGCCCAACTTAGAGTTGACAAGTGTCCCTTTAATATATATATATATATATATATATATATATATATATATATATATATATAGATATATATATATATTCCTTTAAAAAAACCATTGTATATAATAAAAAACAAAAATGAATATACATGTTTGGTTTGTTTAATTAAAAGTATTATAAAACATCAATAATCTCACTCTCAGTAGTCATACTAAGGAGAAGTGGTAAAAATATTTCACTCTCACTCTCAACCATAAATAAAATATTTCGATGTCCATATGAAACAACATAATCTTATATCAACTTTATAAAGAAATATAGTAGTTAATCTATAGATATATATAGATAGATAGATAAAGTAGTTGAAAAAAAAATATGGTTATGATATTTTAAGCAGTCTCACTATTTTATACGCAAGTAAATTTTGAAGACATAAAATCCATTTATACATTAAAAAATGAAACTTAAATAATGAAAAAGTATGTGATATATATATATATCAAGCTTTCAAAGGGATCAAATATGTCGAGGTGCAAATGTTTTATTCAAGATTTGCACTCCAAAATAGGTTTGCACCATAAGATATTTGATCCCTCTCGACTCTTACTAGATTTGTGATTAAGATGGATCTATATTGGTGGATAAACCATAATAGCTATTAAGATTCAGTGAATATGAGTCAATTTGAAGCTTTATATGGAAGAAAGTACAATACTCTAGTAAATTAGGACAACCTACCAAACACGTTAGTACTTGGGCCTGAATTGCTCAAGGAGGTGGAAGAGAAAATGGTGAAAATTAAACAGAATTTGAAAGAAACCCAAGATAGGTATTGGGTGTTATGCAGATAAGAATAGGACACCCAGGGATTTTAAAGTGGGAGAACATGTATTGTTAAAAGTGAATCCAAAGAAAATATCATTGAAGTTGGGTAGTTGTACCGAGTTTGTAGATAGATTTTGTGGTCCATTTGAGATATTGGGTAAGATAGGGCCAATTACATACATGATTGTTGTTTACTCCCATGAAAATGCATAACGTATCTCATGCCTCTTTGTTGAAAAAATATGTACATGATCTTAACCATATCATTGGTTGGACTTTGATTTAGGTGGAGCCAGAAGGATACTTACCAACACAAGGTCATGGTGCTCTCAAATAAAGCCATCATGCAAGTAAAATTTCAATGGAGTAGATACAATAAGAAGAAACATGGGAGCTTGAAGATGCTATGCAAGAAGCATACTTGTATATGTTTTGAAATTTCAATATAAAACATGTATTTTCTTACACTTATATGGTGTTGAGCACTAAGGAAAATGTTAAAATAATAGGGATTGGAATTTAATACCTTGGTTTTTTACCCTAAATTGATAATGTATGTTGTACAAGATGAAAGATCGAATAAACTTACTATGTAAAGGTTTTGAATAATATTAATAAAATCATCATGAACTATAGATGAACAAGGACAAGAGTATAGGGGGTTATGATCCCATGAGAGGAGGCTAGCAAGAAAGGCTAGACCTTTTGGTTTATATTTTCACTATACCCATTTTAGGAAATTAAGGGGGATTAAAAAATGGTTATGTGAGCCTCTTGGTTGAGACCATATGGTATCATGAGAGCATTAATATTTAACCATACCTTTTTAGTTGTTTCAAGGAGGAATTCGTTCATTCTTCTCTTTCATTGTGATATTTTTACTTCTTGGAGAGAAGAAGAGTTTTATGGAAGGGAGCCCTTGTGTGTCTATAGGTTAATACTTGTTATGTTCCAATTGATAATTTCATGAGTGCTTGAATGCATTGGTATTTTTGGTGAACTTATCCATAGGCTAACAGTCTCTAGAGATTCTAGCATTGATAGTTCATTACTAGTAGCACATGATTCCTCGAGGGAAATGGAATATCTTAAGGGACTTCATTATAGAGAAAGATATTCATTTCCTTCAGTTCTGTTGTTAGGATATTCCGACACATAGGATATAGTTAAGTTCAACTTGGTCTAGTATAGAGTTAGGTTAGAGTTAGGTAAAGTGTGTTTCTTTACCGTTGTACATTTTGTAACTTACAATCCGACGGTCACGATATGTAGTGATCCGACGGTTCACTCTCACCTCGGTATTACCGACACTTGATCCGTGGCTTGACACCCGATTGGTCCACGAGTTCTATTTAAAGCGCATGGAGGGTCATTGTTCGGGTAATCCGTGCATGAGAGAAGCTTATGTAAATTTTTATTCTTTGATTAATAAATTGCCTGTAGTACCCACGTTGGGACAGGCCGTGGACTATTTCCCTCCTTGCACTTTGAGGGTTTTAACCACGTCAAAAATACTGGTGTATTGATTTGAGATCTGGTTGTGAGCGGTGTCCTTTTGGTATTCTTTCTGAGGAACTTACCTTGTAAATTCCTATATGGTATCAGAGCTTGGACCCAGGTTCGATTCCCCCAAGTTGCGTTTGAGGGGGGGTGTTGGAAGAATCACCGCACCTCTATAGAATCCGTAATTTCCACCCTGGGGATCCTAGTTACTGGCTTGTAATGTTTACCAAAACCTGCGGGTTTTGGTGTAACGGCAAACCTCCAAAAGCCTTTGTTGAAAAACAATCTGGACATCAAATTCTTAAGCTAAGAACTGATAATGGTGGAGAATATGTTAAAAACACATTCATCAACTTTTGCACCGAAAATGGAATTCAAATGCAACATACTGTTCCATACACTCCACAACAAAATGGTGTAGCTGAAAGGAAAAATCGCACCTTAAAGGAAATGGCTAATTGTATGCTGCAATCTAAAGGACTCAGTCTTAGTTTTTGGGCTGAAGCAATTAATTGTGCAAATTATATAATCAATCACACTCCTACTAAGGTTCTAGAGAATATCACTCCAGAAGAAGCTTGGAGTTCCATTAAACCAGATGTAAGTCACTTTCGTGTGTTTGGAAGTGAAGCATGGGCCCATATTCCAGATGAAAAGCATAAAGCTTTAGAACCTAAGAGTGAGAAATGTACTTTTTTTGGATATTCTGAAGATGTAAAAGGTTATAGACTTATTCCATTTAAGTCCAAAAATGTTATCATTAGAAGAGATGTAAAATTTGATGAAAATAAATCGGCCTGCGAGCCTAGTCCGGCGGATGTGCCACCTCTTTCTATCTCCTCTACTTTTGAAAACATTTCTTCTTCAGATGATGAAAGCGAGGATGATAATCCTCCCCCACCTTCTCAGGATCCTCAACTTCCAAGATGGGTCCGTGCTACTCGGGATGCAGCAGGTGATCTTGCCGGTGATCCTACAGATCAGCGACGTACACGTTCTCAGTTTGAAAGAGCCTCTTCTTTACTGGCTCAAGCTCCAGTAAATCATGATCCTGACACTTTTGCAGAAGCTTCAGGCCATCCACATTGGGAAGTAGCTATGAATGAAGAATATCATTCATTGATGACAAATGATACATGGGATCTTGTTCCTCTACCAAAGGGACGCAAACTTGTTAGATGTAAATGGGTTTACAGAACCAAGTATGGACCAGATGGGAAAGTTGATAAACATAAAGCTCGTCTCGTTGCTAAGGGATTTTCACCGGTTGAAGGCATTGACTACACTGAAACCTTCTCCCCTGTTGCCAAAATGAACTCTATCCGCCTTGTTCTTTCCCTTGCTGCCTCTTTCAAATGGGAAGTCCATCAGATGGATGTTAAATCTGCCTTCTTGCATGGGGACTTGCAGGAAGAAATCTATATGGAACAACCCATTGGCTTCATACAAACAGACTCCAGCCTTGTTTGTCGACTTAAGAAATCCATTTATGGCCTCAAGCAAGCTCCTCGGGCTTGGTATGCCAAAATGGATAGCTTTCTTTTAGAATCTGGCTTTTCTAGGTGTCATTCTGACAATACTGTCTACACCAAGAAAGTGGGCAACTCTCTTATCATCCTTGTTCTTTATGTTGATGATCTTATTCTTACTGGTAGTGATCCCAACCTTATAAACCATGTGAAGTCCAGCCTTAAAAAGAAATTTGAAATGACAGACTTAGGACACTTACACTATTTTCTCAGTCTTCAAGTCTTGCAATCCCAAGAGGGTATTTTCCTTTCCCAGTCCAAGTATGCTTGTGATATTCTTCGTCATTTTCACATGGAAGACTGTAAGCCAGCCCCTTCTCCCTTTCAGTCTGGAGTCAAACTTTCAGTCTCTTGTACTTCTCCTGAAGTTGATGCTACCTTATACCGTCAACTTGTCGGAAAACTCTTGTATTTAACCCATACTCGTCCTGATCTTTCCTTTGTTGTTGGACTTGTTGCTCGTTTTATGAAAACCCCCGTGAAAGTCATTGGAAAGCAGCTAAAAGAATACTTCATTATGTTCGAGGTACAGTACAGTTTGGGATTCATTACAGTGCCAAAGCAGCTCCTCTGTTAGTTGGTTTCACTGATTCTGATTGGGCTGGTGACCCTGATGATCGGAAGTCTACTGCCGGTTATGTCTTCACTCTTGGTTCAGGACCTATTACATGGGCTTGTAAGAAACAGGCTTCCATTTCTCTTTCATCAGCAGAAGCAGAGTATCGTGGTGCCGTGGAAGCTAGTAAGGAAGCCTTGTGGCTTCGTCAGATCCTATCAAAGTTTGGCTTTGAGCAGCAGCATCCAACCACACTGTGGTGTGATAATCAAAGTGCCATTCAGCTATGCAAAGATCCAGTCCAGCATCAGCGCAGCAAACACATTGAACTACACATGCACTTCATCAGAAAGCTCATTCATGACCATGTTCTTGAAGTGCAATATTGTCCAACAGATGATCAGATTGCAGACATCTTCACAAAGGCTCTCACAGAGGCGAAGTTCACTAAACTTCGATATATGCTTGGAGTTCAGGAAGTTGTCATTAAGGGGGGATAGGCTCTAGTGCCTCCTTCCTTCTCCTATTGTGCCATATTTGTAAATCCTTCAATCCTATCCCAAGTTGTTCTTAAGGGGGGATGTTAGGATATTCCGACACATAGGATATAGTTAAGTTCAACTTGGTCTAGTATAGAGTTAGGTTAGAGTTAGGTAAAGTGTGTTTCTTTACCGTTGTACATTTTGTAACTTACAATCCGACGGTCACGATATGTAGTGATCCGACGGTTCACTCTCACCTCGGTATTACCGACACTTGATCCGTGGCTTGACACCCGATTGGTCCATGAGTTCTATTTAAAGCGCATGGAGGGTCATTGTTCAGGTAATCCGTGCATGAGAGAAGCTTATGTAAATTTTTATTCTTTGATTAATAAATTGCCTGTAGTACCCACGTTGGGACAGGCCGTGGACTGTTTCCCTCCTTGCACTTTGAGGGTTTTAACCACGTCAAAAATATTGGTGTATTGATTTGAGATCTGGTTGTGAGCGGTGTCCTTTTGGTATTCTTTCTGAGGAACTTACCCTGTAAATTCCTACATCTGTAGGATTAAAGGGAAAGAGCGAGAGGAGTGGAAATTTCGTTGGGACCTGTGGAGTATCTTTGGAAACCATGATTATTTTGTAATTTGTGTGAAAATAGAAAGCTTGAGATTTGACTATCTATGAGGGATGCGGTGACCCAGGCACCCATCCTTGTGGTATTGAAGCCTTAGCTTGGGGATGGCCTATTTTAGAGAGTGGATGTGTAATAGAACCAATAGTTGGGTGGAACATCCAACTTCTGCAATGAGTTGGCAAATCTTTCATAAAAATATAAGCTCTTTTTGTGTTCTTGTGTATCTATATTCTGATGTGTTATTTATTGGTTATCTATCTTTTATATTTTTTGAATGTTGCCAATCAATTGAACTACATAATTAATTATATTTGTTGGCAATTGCATGAACTTATCGGTAGCATGTGTAGTTTCTTTAATTTCTTGTTTTAAAGGAAAGACCATAGAGCTCAAAAAAAATCCAAGGAACGAAGTTTTTGAGTGCCCTAAGCATGGGTATGTTACAATTTTATGCCTTGGTTATGTCACAATTCCCCTTGAATTTTCCATAAATGTCATATTCACCCTTTCTACAACTCCATTATGTTGAGGTGTTGTAGTAGTATTTTTCCTTTCTTACATAATTCCTCAAATTCATTCCTATAGAACTCTCTACCATTATTGATTCTCAACACATTTATTTTCTTCTCTATATGATCCTCCACTAGAGCCTTAAACTATTTCAATTTACCAAAGACCTTTTATTTCTTTTGAAGGAAATAAATCCACATGTTCATCAAGAAATAATCTATGAATGAAATGTAGTACATCGGTTTACCTAATAATGGAACAAGCATGGGTCCAAACACATTAGTATATGCAAACTCTAAGATTCCCTCTGCTCTTGTAGCACTAGATGAAAATATTACTTGATTCTATTTACCATATATGAAATGTTCATAGAAATTGAAATCGAGTGTGGCCCTTCTCTCTAATATGTCCTAGTCTTTGATGCCACAACATTGTATTTTCTCCAAATACGGGATGGATTATTTCTTCATCATTTCCACCCTCATGAATGACATAACTATTACACCCATCATTTGTTAGGATATTCCGACACATAGGAAATAGTTAAGTACAACTTGGTCTAGTATAGATTTAGGTATAGAGTTAGGTAAAGTGTGTTTCTTTACTATGTACATTTTGTAACTTACAATCCGACGGTCACGATATGTAGTGATCCGACGGTTCATTCTCTCCTCAGTATTACTGACACTTGATCCGTGGCTTAACACCCGATTGGTCCATGATCTCTATTTAAAGAGCATGGAGGGTCATTTGAAGGGTAATCCGTCTATGAGAGAAGCATATGTAAATTTTCATTCTTTTATTAATAAATTGCCTGAAGTGGCCGCGTTGGCTCAGGTCGTGGACTGTTTCCCTCTTTGAGGGTTTTAACCACGTCAAAACACTGGTGTATTGATCTGTGATCTGTTTGTGAGCGATGTCCTTTGGTGTTCTATCTGAGGAACTTACCCTGTAAATTCCTACATGGTATCAGAGCTATTTGAGGGCCGCGTCCGTTGGTGATCCAAATCTGAAGCCGGTAGAACTGCATCCGACTGCCGTTTCCTAGATCTACTATTTCTGACTACTTTCGGGCCAAGAGGACTGCTCTGTTGTGTTGGGAGCATCTGTTCCAGTGAGGAACCCCTTTCGTTTCATGCGAAAAGGTTTCCGGTAGCCCTAGCTACGTCATTTTTAAGATCTGGAGGTATACAGTGTTTATTTGCAGTTTACAGTTATTTTCTCTCTGTTTATTTCGGTTTCGGTTTATTTAGCTTTTTTTATTACCGGATCTATACCTTTCATTTCTGCGTATGCTCTTTGCCCTGCGACTCTGTGCAATCTGGGCAAATCATAAACAGAAAGGAAGGATTTTCCTTAGAAGTAAAGGTCTTTACAGAATAGCCACAAGCCAAGAGACCAAACCGAAAGATGAAGATAAGGCAACTAAATGGGAAAATAGGCAAGATCAAGCACGTGGGTTGATAGGGATGTCTATTTCTCCAGATCTTAGATTCCATATTGCAGAACTTGATACTCCTGATGAAGCACTGCAACAAATTACTAAAGTCTTTGGAATTAAAAATGAACTTAAAGCCCATCAACTTGAAAATGAATTGCTTACATTGGACCCTAATAATTTTTCTTGCATTGAAGATTTTTTGTCCAAGTTCAAGACCCTTAGACTTCTCTTGGAAGGTGTTAAGGTTAAGAAAGAAGATAGTAACCTTATCTACTCCATTCTTACTAAGTTGGGACCAGCATATTCTGTGTTTGTTTCCACCTTCCATTCCACAAGAGAAGCCTTCATTTCTCAAGGACAAACCTACAAGTCCCCTTCCTTTGATTCCTTTTGTGATTCTTTAATAAGAGAACAAGAAAAACTCTTACACTTTGGTCTTCTTCATCTTGGAAACTCTTCTAAGAAAGCATTAGCCGCCCAACAACAACCAAATCCAAAGAATCCTAAGAAGTTGTATCCTAAAAAGAATGGTCCTAAACCAAACAAGGGTCCTAAGCAATTTCAGCCTCAAAATGAAAAATCATTTCAACAAAATGATAAGACAAATAAAAACAAAGGGAAGAAGACTGATAGACATTGCAACTTTTGTAATCGAGATGGCCACTTAGAATCCAAATGCTTTAAGAAGATGGAAGCCTTGGAAGCAACAATGAAGAAGCATAACATCCATTTGGAGCACTCTTCAACTTCAACTTCATCTTCAGGAATGGCACTTTCTGCATGTGGTTGTCAAGCATCTCGGTCTGGCTATGCACTAAATGTATCTTCTTCTTCTCATTCTCATGAGTGGCTCATTGATTCTGGAGCTTCTTATCACATGGCCAAAAACAAAGCCATGTTTTCTTCTTTAAATGATTGTAACACCAAAAATATATATGTTGGTGATGATAGATCTCTTAGTGTTGTAGGGACTGGAACTGTTCATCTAGACAATGGTCAGTTTAATGATGTATTATGTGTTCCAACCTTATCCTGCAACCTTCTATCTGTACATCAGATAACCCATTCAAGTGAAGGTAAGATCGTTGAATTTTCACCTCACGATGTTGTAATTAAGGACCTAAGAGATCCTAGATAGATTTTAGCTACTGGCATTACTGATGATTCTACAAGGTTGTATAATTTTCACAACTTTGGGTCATCAAATCTTCCATCAGTATTTGTTGCTCATAATGATGAAGTGAGCAAACTTTGGCATGAGCGATTTGGTCACTTAAACTATCGCTCTCTTCAGAATCTATGTAAAGAAAATATGGTGACAGGTCTTCCCATGGTATCTTGCAGTGATGGTGTTTGTTCCGGATGTGTACTCGGAAAACATCATCGGGACAGTTTTGAAAAACGTGCCTCTTGGCACGCCTCAGCCCATTTACAGCTCGTGCATAGTGATTTATGTGGTCCACTTCCAGTTGCTTCATTCTCTGGCTACAAGTATTTCTGTTACACAAAAATATCGTCACCATGATTATTTGCAGTCAGTATGGGTCTATCATCACTTGTACTGTCCTCCTAAGCAAGTCTCAGACCTCAGCTCTTCAAGACAAGCTTTGAAAATGAGAGAAAGACATTGAAAATCAATAAAACTCTAGTTCCGCACTTTCTCTCAGTATTACCTGCGGTCCCGCACCTTCTGTTTACAAAAACTGCAGACCTGCCCGCTCTGTCCCTAAAGGTGTGGGTGTGGATCCCTGTGAAAGTCAAAAAGGTGCAAGTTTATTCTAAAAAACTCACTTTGGGTAAATTCTAGATGATTCTAGAAGGAATTTTGACGTGGATTGGCTGCTCTTAGGTGGTTCATGCATCCCAAAAGAGAAGGAGCTAATCCCTTCATGAGAGGAGCTATCCCTTTGAAGGAGGGCTTTATCCCTTTGAAGGAGGACCTAGTAACTTCCCTCCATTGCACTATAAATTCAGGCATTGGGCTGGTTGCTAGGGAGGTTAGAAGCTGAATATTTTTGAGGGTAAATGCTGGTGAAATTAAGACTTCCTAGTTGAGCTTAAGAGGAGAGATCACATACCTTTTTGGCTTCTTTGGGAAGAGAGTGAAACTTGTCAAAGTAGAGGAGAATTCTTGCTGGACCTTGGGAGGAGCTTGTACAGCGTCAAGGCACAGGTTGTAAAGTTCTTCTTGATTTGAATTAATACAATCAAACTCATTTTTCTCAACAAATTGTCTCATGTCATTTGTTTCATGAATTCCTTGACTTTCATGTTAAATATGTTTTATGATATTGGCTTTTCAGGTGCTATTTAATTTGTTTGCTTGTTTGTGTTTGCAGATTCATGACAAAGGATCTCATTTGGATCGAAGGAGCGAAGGCTTCCACAAACTTGCGTTGGACCCAAGGTAGGCCTAAATCACTTGTTTTCCTTTGTTTATAAAAGCATATTTAGAGAAAGATAGTGTCTGATTGGTTTTCTTGTCATTAGGTCTTCTTTAGATTCTAGGAAGGTCTATCTTGTCTGCAAGATCGACTTATTCCGTGTGACAAAATGGCGACTCCGCTGGGGACTTGATTTTTTCTTTGTTTTTACTTTGACCTGAGAAACTGTGTTTTTGTTTCTGTTTTTGGCTTGTTGTGTGTGGAATTGGGTAGAGTTTGTAGATCCAGGGTTATTTTTCGTTTTTCATAGCTTTGGGAGAGGACCGCACCCTAGCCTTTTGACACAGTGCATACTTATCTGCACTTTTGCTTTTAGCACAGAGCGGTACCGCACCTGTGTTAACTGTGGGCCTGCGGACCCTGTCAAAATTTTGAAAAACCTAAGATTTCTTCTGTTAGTTAGCTTAGTTTTTGTTTAGAAGTTATTATCTACTGCCCAGACCTGCATATAACCTGTCAGAAGCTTTCCTTAGGTTGATTTCATTGGTGTTAGGGTTTTAGGTGAAATTCCTAGGAGTTTTGCTTGTTGGGTTTGTTTTTCGTTTTGGTCTTGTAGTAGCTCTGAGCTTAGAAGTTGTAGGGACCTCAGATCACCTTGGTGTCTACCAACCTTCTTATGAGTCTGACCATTTATGAAATCTACCCTTGTTGAGGGATCCGCTTTGTGTTTTCTCTTTACAAAACTTCGAAAATCTTGTGTTTAAAGTTTGGATTTTCATTTTTAAAAAGAAAACAAAATTGGTTGTTTTTGACTGATTTGTGATTCTGCATAAATTGGTCCTTAGCTTACATCTAGCTAAGTAAAACATCCTTAAAAAAGATATCTTGTAGGCTTTGACTTTAAATAGGTTTTTATAGTTTATAGATCTCAAAGTTAGTCGTTTGCATAGTTTTGAGTGTTTTATAAAAAATAAAAAATCTCTTTTGAAAAAAGTTTGTTTTTGTAGTGGTTGAGTGCTTCGAAAAGAAAAGGGAAATTTTTGTGAAATAACTAGTTGTCTCGTTTTGAGTGCATTGGAAAGGAAAAAAGCTCTTCTTTTAATTTGTGTGTTAAGAAAGATTTGTGTTTACAAAGTATTTTGCATTCTCAAACTCTTTCCTAGCTAGAAGTTCATCGAAGAGAAAAGATTGTTTAAATCATCTTAGGTGCAATTTTAGTGATTTTGAGTCGAGTCTTCATACCACGAGTTTCATCTCCACACCTTTTAACTTAAACAAAAACCAATAAAAATAGCGCTTAAAGTAAAATTCATCTAGTAACATTTTTATTCCTAGGGCTCTGATACACCAACTTAGCTTAGGCTAGTGTCTTGGAGTAGGAGAGTAATTAACTCTCCAAGACAGTAAAAACAAACAAGTAGTTGTATCTTGTGGTAGGGAAGAAATCCAATTGTTGCATTTATGCTCTGGGAAAGCTCCTCTTAAAGAAGAAGCACGAGATCATGTCCGAACCAGTGTGGGAATCAATCCTTCCTCATTGGGAACGACGCCAGATATTCACGTATTAAAAACGGTAAACCTCGGATTAACCATTGTCGAGGAGCCTGGGGTCACTTATTGGTAAACCTTGGATTATGTCAAGGAGCCTTCAAGGGGATTGAGATTGCTACTCTTCCCTTGCGTGCGTATCGGATCGTAGACTGTTCCCCCAGGTATATTTGTTTCAGTTGGTAACCTTAGTGGCCATATTCTTTAGGATTCTTCTTGAGGTGATAGTGGTGGGAAGATCCCACTATACCTGGAGTAGACGTCGGCTAGACTCACTTGGATTTTTTGGGGGGTTCTCTTCACTCGAGACGGTTAAGTGGAGGAACTTGTGCCAGTCTATTCATTAAGCAGGTTGCCGGGGTAACTGTTCCAACCGCCATTTCTGTATTGAACTCTGCGACGTTGGATTTCATCACCAACTAGTGTTTTCAGTACGGAAAGTTACTGTTTGTGTGTGTTTGATCTCCTAGATTCTTTAGGCATGTGATTCAAATTTGTTTGGTTCTTTAGAGGCTTTAGGTGGCTTTCATTGAGATTTTACTTTGTTGCGTGTGAAGTAGTTAAAAGTTTTTAACCGTGGCTGAATTACCGAGGAAGTCCCGTAGACTTTGGGTCAACCTCCTGAGTTTTCACCGAGCCATCCTGAAGGGTTGAAAGTCCTTGTAACTCCTAGAGACAGTAGAGTTGGGTCGCCTGAAGAAGGAGAGTCTTCTTTGGTGGTACATCCTAATTTTCAAGCTTTAGTAGCAGATTATAATCCACAATCAGTGTCTGTTTCCGAAGTTACTGGTGCCTTTTCATCTACTAGTGATATAGGTGAGGAACCTGAAATATCTGAACCTAAAAGTGAATTTGCTGCTACTCTGACATCGGGGTTTGCTTCTCTAGCTTCTAGTGGTCCTGGTTCACCTAGGGTAGAAAGAGTAATCACCCAAGATCTTCCTTCTGGACTAATAGCTATTGAAGAACTTGCTACTCCGGAAGAAGAAGTAGGCATCCCTATCCCTGAAAATCAACCTGTTATTGAGCTAAGGGAGCGTGAATCAATTTTTTACAGTCCACCTAGGAGCAGTACTTGGTATCTTTCTTTGACTAATTTCTTAGAAAACCCAGGGTTAAGTTTTTCACCACCTCGTGTTCCTTGTCACCCAACACCTAGAGGTTATTATCCTCCGTTAAATATGTCAAGAGAGTCGTCCATGTTTACTCAATCGCCTGAATCCTTTTTTTACGGCGGTCCTTCTGTTCCCTCTGGGTATCAATCACTCTCTGGTACTTTTTCGGGAGCATCTCCTCGACCCATTGAACAAGGGTTATTAACTGGAAGCAATGGTACTAGGCCGTTGAGCGTAAAAGATATTCTCATGATATCAGGTTCTATTCCCAATCCTCAACCTCAAGGTGGCCAGTTACCGCCTGGGGGGCAGCCTCAATTATTGCCTGGGGGGCAACCTCAAGGTACTCAATTTGTGTCTGGGGGGCAACCTCAAGGACAGTACATACCTACGGGACAGTACGTTCCTCAAGGTCAACCCCAGACTCAATATGTACCCCAAGGTCAACCCCAGTATCAATTTATACCTCAAGGTCAACCCCAGTATCAGTATGTGCCTCAAGGGTATCAACCCCAAGGTCAGTACTCGAACCAAGGTTTCCAACCACCCTCTGGTCAATCATATGTTCAAGGAATGGGGAATGTACCTTTGAATTATCAATCTTACCCTCAACCCGGTTATGGTCCTCAATATTCTCAACCTATTATGGGTCCGTACCCTGGAATGAATATAGTGTGGGATCCATCGCAAACTCAATAGGTGTTGCAGCCAAATGTACAGTTGTCATCTCAAACTGGACAACCCTTAGTTTCTGGTACACCCCAGCAACCAGTCCAGTCTAACATTCAAACTTTTGTACCTTCGGTAGTTTCTCAACCTGGGCCTAGTACGCCTCGTACTTCGCCTCAAACAACTGCTACAACTGCCGCAACATCTGTTCAATCTACCCCACCTACTTCCGGAGTATCGACAGCTCTGGTTTCTACTGTTCCTGTATCTACTCCTCAGACATCTTTACCACCATCTAGATCTACGATTCAAACTTCGGTTCAGATGCCTGTAGGACAACCTGGTTCAAGTACGGTTGTCACAAGTCAACCACAGTTTACTTATCAACCGTACCATGGACAGTACCAATTCGGTCCTGCTGTGCAGCAGCCAATCTATCAGTATCAACCGTACCCTGGGTACACATATCAACAACCTCAGCAACCCCAGTACGATCCGGTTAATCCTGGTTTTCCGGGAGGATACAATATCCCAAATGCAATTCCTATTCCTAGTTATCCTGGATATCCTCCTCCTGGGGCTAGTCTCATGACCCAGAGTTTTAGGGACCCTAATCGTCAGTTACCGTTTATCGCAACTTTGGACTTGCCTAACTTGTCGCGCCTAACGAATGATCCCATTAATTATCTTCCATTTTGGCTGCCAATGTCGAATAAGTTGCCTAGTGATATTCCTAAGTTTGAAGGCAAATCAGGAGAGGATCCGTCGAACCATGTGATGACTTATCACCTCTGGTGTGCGTCTAACTCCATTTCAGATGATTCAATCCGTCTAAGACTTTTCCAGCGCACTCTAATTGGTCTTGCGGCCAAGTGGTACATTGAGTTACCGCGAGGCACTTTTTATAATTTTAGTCAGTTAGCTACCTCGTTTTTAACTCATTTTCAGTTGCCAGTCCGATATGACAATGGCACGGAATTGTTAACTTTGTTAAAGAAATCGACGTCCACTTACATTTCAAATCATATTCATGAGTGGAGACGTCGACGACGTTTAGTGAAGGTTTTTATTCCGGATCAGATCTTGGCTGAATGGTTTGTAAAGTCTTTGTTGCCAAAGATCACTGAAGATGTAGCTAAAGCCGGAGTTGTTACTGAGGAGCAAGTAATTTCTCAAGCACAGCACCTTGACTTGGTCTATACTCAGTCAGGTACATTACATGAGAAAATCCTCGATCTTCCCAAGCAAAATCAAATCGTTGCAGCTCCTTCGGGATCTCATGCCACAGATGGTATGATTGATATGGTTAACACTAAAAGTAAGAAGAAGTCTTCCAAGAATTCTTCTCCTATCATAACCTTGCCTGATTCCTCGATAGGAGATTCTTCCGCGGAGATTTCCGCTGATATTCACGCTGTAGAGTCATCTACAGCCAAATCAAAATCCGATGGAAAGAAGAAAGGAAAGAAGAAGAATAAAACGGACAAAAATTCAAAGGAAAAACCTGAAAAATCATAATCCAATGATGAAAAATGCAAACCTCCTTATCCTTGTCTCATTTGTGACGATGAACATTTTACAAGAGACTACCCTCATCGTGCAGAGGTTGCAAAGATTGTCAAAGGTTCCCAAACGCCTATTGTTTTGAAGGATCCTTTTCCAGCTCAAGACAGTAAGATGATAGGCTCTTCCTCGAGTGCCAATGAAGAACCCATCATGATGATGTCCCATGTTAGGATTGCGACTCGATCGCATGATTATGGTAGTAAAAGTCTTGTTGATGGTAAAGAAGCAGAATCTTCTCATTCTAATCCATCAACCTCAGCTCCTGGTTCCGATCCACTACAGATCGAGAAACCTAATCCAGACTTGGTAATCAAACCGCCCGCCAAGGGTATACTTCTAAAGTCAGCTTTCAATCCACATGCGAGAGTGGCTCAGAACTATAACATTGTTGAGGATTTAACTGTTTCACCCTCAGTAATGTCGGCTTTGGAAGTGCTGCAATCATGTCCAGCACAGCGTAAATTACTTTTGTCAGCTATAGGAGCTGTTGACGTTCAGGACTCGAACCTAATAATTTTCGATCTAGAAAATAGTACACCGCGCTTACCTCATCAAATGGCTTCCCAGATTCCAGTGATAGTCAAAAACAGGCCTATTCATCGAACTGTGATTGATGAGGGAGCCTCAACGTGTATTATGTCGATACAGTGTTGGAGATCGCTTGGTTCTCCTTCGCTAAATCACTCCCCAACAATTCTAAAGGCCTTTGATGGCCGTGGGTTTCATCCTTTTGGCATTCTACAGGATTGTCCTATAGGGGTTGAAGGAAAAACCGTTAATCTAGATGTGGAGGTGGTTGATGCCCCTTTAGATTACAACCTTCTCTTGGGTCGAAGTTGGTCCTATGCTATGACAGCTGTCGTTTCATTGGTCTTTCGGGTTATAAAGTTTCCTCATAATGGAAAGATCGTAACAATATACCAGCTGGCTTACTTTTCATCCGACCCAGCCTCTTCTGAAAGTATTCAGCATGTCAGTAAAACGACTATCCCATATAAGGATGTTGGAGTAGGACTAGTTAAAGATGCCGGTTTACTGGGAACTTTTCCTTTTCCTCCGATCAACGCATCGTCTTCATTTGCAACCATTCATATGATTACGTCAGACACCATTGTTTATGATGATCCTTGGATCATTCCTTCTGAATCTGAGATAGACTCATTTGGTGATGTCATGCCTTTGAGTCCATATGAAATTGCGTATGAGGCCGTGCAATCGTTTACCGACCCATCTTCAACCAAAATTGACTTCATGAATGTGGTCCGTGAGGAATCACTTTTCACATCAAGCTCGGATTTAATCACGTTTTCTAAACTTGTTCACTCTGATGAGCAAATTCGTGAAATCCTATGTGTAGATGATTTACCATGGGAAGATCTCCATCACAGATCTTCGTTTTTACCCGAGAATGATCGTTTTGAAAATGATTTTTCATCAATTTTTACGACTGAATATGTCAAGGAACCTCAGAATCCAATGAAACATCCTGATTCAGAGTTAAATTTGGGAAACATCTCTCGAACTATTCCTATTGACATTTCAGTTAAGCCTGGAATTGTTGAGAACATTCATATAGGTGCCTCGTGTACAGATGACGAAATTCAAATATATAAGGCCCTATTTCAAGAATTTCGCGACGTGTTTGCCTGGTCCTATGAGGAAATGCCAGGAATTGATCCTGCGATTGTTGTTCATGAGATCAAGACTTACCTGGATGCTAAACCTGTCCGGCAACGTTTGCGTCAGATTCACCCAAGAAAAGCTGTTGCAATTAAAGCCGAAGTTGAAAAATTACTCAAAGCAGGTTTCATTTAGCCGATCCCGTTAACGGATTGGGTATCGAATATTGTTCCCGTTAACAAAAAGAAAGGAACAATAAGAATATGCATCGATTATAGGGACATTAATCGAGCCTGTCCAAAGGACAATTACCCAACTCCCTATATTGATCAAATCATTGATGATTGTGCTGGCAGCGAAATATTCTCCTTCATGGATGGTTTTTCCGGATACAATCAAATCAATATTCTACCTGTCGATCAACCAAAAACGGCTTTCATTTGTCCATGGGGGACATTTGCTTATTGCAAATTACCTTTTGGGCTCAAGAATACCGGAGCAACTTTTCATAGGGCCATGTCTTATGCGTTTCATGACATCAAGCACATTGTGCAACCCTATCTCGATGACTTGCCTGCTCATTCATTACATCGAGCAGATCACCTCGTCCATTTACGAGCAATATTTATGAGGTGTAGGCATTATCGGATTCGGTTGAACCCACACAAATGTGTCTTCTATATAGAAACGGGTCGATTGCTGGGGTTTGTAGTTTCGAAAGCCGGCATTCGCGTCGATCCCTCGAAGGTCGAAGCTATTGTCAAATTGCCTCCTCCTTCGAGTCTTCGCCAACTCCAAAGTTTGCAAGGGAAAGCAAACTTTTTACGACGATTCATTCCTAACTACACCGAGGTTACAAAGGGTTTTACCAAGTTGTTGAACAGAATACTCCATTCTATTGGGATGAGATAGCTCAGAAATCTTTTGATGCACTCAAACACGCGTTGACCCATGCACCGTTATTGCATCCTCCCAACTACAACCAGGATTACTTCTTGTATCTCGCCACCTCTCATTCCACCATTGGAATGGTCTTAGTTCAGGAAGATGAATTCGAAACTGAGCATGTGATATATTACCTTAGTTGAACTTTAAATCCAACTGAGCTAAAATACTCACATGTGGAGAAATTGGCATTGGCAGCTGTTCAAGTTGTCCAACGTTTTCGTCACTACATTTTACTACGTAAAACTACAGTAATTTCGGATTGCAACCCTATGATCTACATTTTGACCAAGCAATTGCTAGGGGGCAAGTACTCTAAATGGATCGTTATCCTGCAGGAGTTCGACTTGGAATTTGAAAAATCTAAGTCTAAGAAATCTTTAGTCTTTGCAGAGTTAATGTGTGATTTCCCGCGTACTGATACGGAAACTGTGGCAGAGGAGCCCATTGCGGACGAATCCTTGTTTCTAATTAGCACTTTAGATCCGTAGTATGGGGATATCATCGTTTATCTCCAGACCCAATCCTTTCGGCCAGAAATTTCAAGGTCAGAATGTCGGAAAATACGATTCCAGTCCCAACAATTCAGGATTATTAGAGATACTCTTTATCACCGTGGGGCGGACTTTGTTTTTCGACGAAGCTGAAAGGGTTCTAAATTACTGTCACTCTGGAGCTTGTGGCAGTCATATGTCTGGGTATGCCACAACCCAAAAGATATTGCACGCTGGCTACTTCTGGCCGTCTTTGTTTAAAGATTGTATTACCGCGGTCCGAAAATGCCACAACTGCCAAATTTTTGATCGAAAGATGCGCGCTCCACCTGCTCCTCTCCACCTTATAATTTCCGTTGGTCCTTTTGCCAAATGGGGTATTGATTTTATTACATGTAACCCTCACTCGGCCGGGGGCATGCGTATATCATCCTTGCGGTAGATTATTTTACCAAGTGGGCCGAGGCGATGCCTACATTTGAGGTAGATGGCAAGACAACTGCAATTTTTGTGTTCAATCATATAATTGCTAGGTTTGGTGTCCCACAAGCGATAATCACTGATCATGGGCATCATTTTCGAAACATTATGATGACCGAACTTACAGGCCAGCTTGGTTTGCGTCACGATAGTTCAACCCCTTATTATCCACAAGCTAATGGTCTGGTTAAATCCATCAACAAAGTCTTAGTCATCATGATCCGACGAATCATTGGGATTCATCGGTCGAATTGGCATAACATGCTATTTTCAGCGCTTTGGGCGTACCGAACTTCAGTAAAAACATCAACAGGGTTCACTCCTTTCCAACTAGTCTATGGTCTGGATGCTATGTTACCCATTGAATGCGAAATCCCGTCACTGCAAATGGCCATCGAGTTACTTCCAACCACTTCCAAAGAGGAAAAGCGTTTGTTATACTTGGCTCAATTAGATGAGAATCGACATGATGCTGCATTAGCGATCGAGACTCACGCAAAACATATGAAAGCTCAGTATGATCCAAATGTGACCCCTCGAAATTTTTCGGAAGGAGATCTAGTCTTAGTTTACGATCAAGCTAATGATAAATTAGGCGCTGGAAAATTCGTTCCTATGTGGCATGGTCCCTATGTTGTCAAGCGAAAGCTAGCAAAAGGGGCCTATGAATTGGTAGACTTTGACGGGGACTCTTTAGGTAAACCCAGAAATGGTCTTTACCTGAAGAGGTATTATGCTTAAAGAATGGGTATGGAGATTTTTAGTTAGGATAGTTTTTCTTTCTAGCTGGTGTGTTTTAGTTTAAACAGTGTGCTTAGCTTAGAGAGTGTTTTTTCGTCATTATTCCTGCTTATCTTGGTTTTACTCTTGATATTGCAGATGTCGATGCCTCTCCAAACATACATTGGTTTCACTGATGGTGCTTGTTGTAATACACAGAACATTTCTTCCGCAACTTGGGTTATCTATTCGCCCTCTTACGAGTTAGTATCTATGCATGGGGTAAGCCTCGGTCAAACAACAAACAACATTGCCGAGTATAGTGCAGTGATTGAGTTATTATCTGAATCTATTTCATTTGGGATTCGGAGTTTGATAGTGAGGTTAGATTTTGAACT
The DNA here is from genome assembly GCA_031772625.1 of Pinus tabuliformis. NCBI lineage: Eukaryota > Viridiplantae > Streptophyta > Pinopsida > Pinales > Pinaceae > Pinus > Pinus tabuliformis. Next base: position 976,028,762 of record CM062810.1, read on the forward strand.
CGTTGTTTTACAGCTTAATAGAGTGTATGCCATTAGAAATCCAGTGTTATTAAGATTATTTTTGAGAGTGCATCTCTTGGAACGTGAATTTGATTATATTGAATATCAGCATATTCCAAGATCTTTAAATACATTAGCAGATGCAATTGCTTCTCAAATGTTAAGTAAACATTTGCAATAATCATACATGTAAATTTAAAACCATTCCATAACATGATTTACAAGATAAGTCGGTAATAGTGATATATATATATATATATATAGGAGTGTGTCAAAAAATATATCGTCCTCGATCATAGGTTGAAAAACACCTTATGATCGACAAAAATGATAAGTACAAAAAACAAAAATGTCATATGTGCCCACAATAGGCGATCATCCTATCACTGGTGATGATCTTGATAAGAAACCACTGCACGGGCCACCTTGCAAAGGAACCTCCTAAAAGGGCTTGGGACCCCAATCACATAGCACTGAATTCGACGAGGAATGTCATCTATAGTGGTCTCCAGAATATCTCATGTCAAGCGCTCGAAATGACCCTCCAACTCGGCCAAAACCTCTGTTGATTCGTCCTGTGGGGCTGGCGCGACTGCAACTGGTTGTTTCCTCTCGTAAGGCCGGAGAGCGGTTGGTCACTGTGGACCCATATCTGCATTTGAAACTTTTACTATCAGTTTTGGGACGATGGAAAAATAATAAAAAAAATTAAAATAGGAAAAATGTTGAAAATGGTTTTACCTGAGTCATCCCACTGCTCTCCTGGTGGAAGAGCCATGTCTGGGTCACCACGAAAATCTACCCCAGCGTAAGGGAAGTCCTGAATAGAAAAAACCTGGTTTTCCAACCACTGGAAATACTCAGGTTTGAATCGAACAACCTCTGTCCCCTCGTCGGGATGGCGGGCCATAACTGCGACCCATCGCATCAGTTTGGGCTCTCAAGGAAGCTCAACTCCAACAGTAAGGTGCTGCGGGATCAACATGGGAACCCTCTCCAGACCAAAGCTCACAACCAAAGCCCCATAACCAAAGGTCTTTAGTTGTCCGTTCTTGGCTCTGGTCAGTTGGCCTTTCACATTGGCCAACACAGCATCGCACCAGTTGAAGATGGTGACAGTAATGCGGCACTCCCGCAAAGTCTGGTGACAGTAAACGCAATCACCATGAGTTCAGGAAGGGATATGATTTTTATGTCTATCCCTTTGTCTCTAGCTGGAGGCTATCGGCAGACTGGCCACCTGTCCTAGCCCCGAATAGAGTCAAGTCTTCGCCTCTCTTAGGCAAACCAGTCAAGAAATATATGTCTACCGGCTCGACTTCGAGCTGGTGGCCACCAATGAAGAAGCACTGGTCCTGTATGCTCCATCTGTCAACCAACCACTGTAAGAAAGCCACCTGGGCCCTCATTCCAGGAATGGCCCAGAATTTGTACAAGCCGCAGGCCTTCAATGCATCGATTGAAGGTTGGTGATTCAATGCGGTAGCATCCACATCCTCATGATCTCGTTCACGCCAATCTAGCATGATGTACTCTCTGCATCAAGTTAAAAGACAAATTAGAATGCTAGAAATTAATTTGTTTGGGTCGATTTTGAGAATTTTTGGGTTAAAAACCCTTGCGACGGGGACCGCACCCTCTGGGTTAGACACAGTGCGTGGGTCCGCACCTTGCCTACATGGAAGGTGCGGACCCCTGACTTTTTCCAAATGGAGAAAAAGTCGGGGTCCGCGGGCTAGCAGTGGTACACCTGTGGGCCCTCGCGCACGGGTTTTAAGCCTAAAAACCCTCCAAAAAATGAAATGAAAGCCTAAAACAAGAAATGAAACGGTTAAAATTGAAGAGTAGGATGATGTGGATTACCTAGAGAAGATGGCGTTCGATTTCGACGGTTGGATTTTCCGCAATCTTCACGGGAAGTTTTCTGAACAAAAGCACTATTTTCTCACCCAAAACTCAAACAGTAAAAATGAATTGACGAAAGCCCTTTTTATAAGTTTTTTGAGTAAATAAATTGCAAATTTGTTTATGTTTCACTTTGGAAAGGTATTTTTGCAACATTTTTATTCATTTCAAACAGGTATGAGTAATGTTTGCGTTTTTGTTCAGGATAACAGATTATTTAGGCGAAATCTATTATTTTCAAGGAAAAAACATTTAGAGTCACCTTTAAGCTCTTTTCTGACTCCTGAAATATGAAAAGATTGCCGAGTTTTTTCTTTTAAACTCGTTAAAACGGAACTTAAAGACGGTCCACTTACAACTCTTTTCTGACTGTAAAAACATGAAAAGATTGCCGGATTTTTGTCGTTTCAAATTCGATATTGGTTATAAAACGACGTGTCGTTGATCGCTTTTTTACTTTTTCGGATCAAGGGCACTAATTACGAAAAGTACTCCTTGGTCGTAAAGATCAAGCGGTTCTCTCAAGTATTATTTTATACTTTTTCGGGCTTGGGAGACACAAACTTATGAAAAAGGTCAACCTTGGAGTCTTCTTAAGTTTTTTCAGACTCTCTAAAATTGAAAAACGCCGAGTTTCTCCTATACTGGACTCGTTAAAATTTCACAGTAAAGGACCTGTTCAATTACAAACAGGAACGAACCACTCCTTCTTAGGGTTTGAATTTAAACTAAGTTGGACTCATCCGAAGGATGAGCTTATAATCAAGCAAATGTTATCCTCCTCAAGCTTGTCAAAAATAAAGAGGTACTTGCCAGAAATGGTGGGGGAAAAGAGAGAAAAATGAGCCTGTTTGTCATACTTTGTAACCACTCTTGAACACGACACTTTTATTCACCTGGGTTGGGAAATCCTTTACCTAACAGTTGATCAAACCACATTGAAAGTCTTCAGCCGGTTTCTGGGTATTAACTTTGGGTCAATTGTCACCAAGCCATATGTTGTGTCGTTATGTGTTCAAGAGGTCACTGCCAATAAGCCATTCATCTGCAAAATATCTGTCATCCATCTTGACCATCCCTGAGTCAGTCCTTGCAACTAAATTTCTTCAGCTTGATCTATGATTTCGTGTTGTGGGCTTGCCTGCGACGGATCACTTTCTATCGACTTCAGCTCATTATCTAGAAAGATGATCTAGAAATCGTCAGTACCTTGGGATCTGCATGCCTCAATGGCAGGTTTCTCGCCTTTGACGACAGGTTGCATCATTGACCTTCGATCAAAGGATTTCGTGACATGTTCGACATCAACACATTTATTCACATCTCATGGATTGTACTGGGTACTTTGACAGCCATTGACATCACTGGTGGTTTCTCTCACACTTGTTAACAGTTTACATCATTGACTGGTAATCAAGTGGTTTCTACCATGTTCGACTCCAACACATTCATTCGCATGGATAGAATCGTACTGTTTCGGGAAATAGAAATGAAGACCCTAGATCTAGTTTCCACAATCCAAGCTGCGAGGAATTTTGTATTCATTATATAATGGACTATTCATTAACAGATGGTTGTATCCATACTGTGTCCACATGTGTCTATACTTGTGATGTATTACAAGATCATTCCTGTATCAGAGCAGTAGTTAGTTTTCTAAGTCAGTTTTGATCTGAGTATGGGAATGCCTACCTCAATGATGATATGATCCCATATATACATCTTGCATTGAATGTTTTTATAGGTTCCAACCGGGCTCTCCACAAGATGATCCTCGAAATGATAAAATACTTCACTCTTCCAAAATGATAAATGAAATCCTCATCTACTACAGACTTCGCACTTTAGGGGGCAATCTGTTACACAAAAATATCGTCACCATGACTATTTGCAGTCAGTATGGGTCTATCATCACTTGTACTGTCCTCTTAAGCAAGTCTTAGACCTCAGCTCTTCAAGACAAGCTTTGAAAATGAGAGAAAGACATTGAAAATCAATAAAACTCTGGTTCCACACTTTCTCTCACTGTTACCTGCGGTCCTGCACCTTCTGTTTACAAAAACTGTGGACCTGCCTACTCTGTCCCTAAAGGTGTGGGTGTGGACCCCTGTGAAAGTAAAAAAGGCGCAAGTTTATTCTAAAAAACTCACTTTGGGTAAATTATAGATGATTTTAGAAGGAATTTTGACGTGGATTGGCTGCTCTTAGGTGGTTCATGCATCCCAAAAGAGAAGGAGCTAATCCCTTGATGAGAGGAGCTATCCCTTTGAAGGAGGGCTTTATCCCTTTGAAGGAGGACCTAGTAACTTCCCTCCATTGCACTATAAATTCAGGCATTGGGCTGGTTGCTAGGGAGGTTAGAAGCTGAACATTTTTTAGGGTAAATGCTGGTGAAATTAAGACTTCCTAGTTGAGCTTAAGAGGAGAGATCACATACCTTTTTGGCTTCATTGGGAAGAGAGTGAAACTTGTCAAAGTAGAGGAGACTTCTTGCTGGACCCTGGGAGGAGCTTGTACAGCGTCAAGGCACAGGTTGTAAAGTTCTTATTGATTTGAATTAATACAATCAAACTCATTTTTCTCAACAAATTGTCTCATGTCATTTGTTTCATGAATTCCTTGACTTTCATGTTAAATATGTTTTATGATATTGGCTTTTCAGGTGCTATTTAATTTGTTTGCTTGTTTGTGTTTGTAGATTCGCGACAAAGGAGCTCATTTGGATCAAAGGAGCGAAGGCTTCCACAAACTTGCGTTGGACCCAAGGTAGGCCTAAATCACTTGTTTGCCTTTGTTTATAAAAGCATATTTAGAGAAAGATAGTGTTTGATTGGTTTGCTTGTCATTAGGTCTTCTTTAGATTCTAGGAAGGTCTATCTTGTCTGCAAGATCGACTTATTCCGTGTGACAATTTCTTAACTTTCATTGATGATTTCTCCAGACGCACTTGGGTATACTTCTTAAAACTCAAGAGTGAAGTATTTAACATGTTCTTGGCCTTTAAGGCCTTTGTTGAAAAACAATCTGGACATCAAATTCTTAAGCTAAGATCTGATAATGGCGGAGAATATGTTAAAAAAACATTCATCAACTTTTGCACTGAGAATGGAATTCAAATGCAACATACTGTTCCATATACTCCTCAACAAAATGGTGTAGCTGAAAGGAAGAATCGCACCTTAAAGGAAATGGCTAATTGTATGCTTCAATCTAAAGGACTTAGTCTTAATTATTGGGTAGAAGCAATTAACTGTGCAAATTACATAATAAATCGTACTCCTACTAAGGTTTTAAAGAATATCACTCCAGAAGAAGCATGGAGCTCAATCAAACCAGATGTAAGTCACTTTCGTGTTTTTGGAAGTGAAGCATGGGTCCATATTCCAGATGAGAAACATAAAGCTTTAGAACCGAAGAGTGAAAAATGTATTTTTGTTGGATATTCTGAAGATGTCAAAGGATATAGACTTATTCCACTTAAGTCCAAAAATGTTATCATTAGAAGAGATGTAAAGTTTGCTGAAAATATATCAGCGTGCGAGCCTAGTTCAGTGGATGTGCCACCTCTCCCTATCTCTTCTACTTTTGAAAATATTTCTTCTTCAGATGATGAAAGTGAGGATGAAAATCCTCCCCCACCTTCTCAGGATCCTCCTTCAGCTCCTCAGCTTCCAAAATGGGTCCGTGCTACTCGGGATGCAGCAGGTGATCTTGCCGGTGATCCTACAGATCAGCGACGTACACGATCTCAGTTCGAGAGAGCCTCTTATTTACTGGCTCAAGCTTCAGTGAATTATGATCCTGACACCTTTGCAGAAGCTTCAGGCCATCCAAATTGGGAAGCAGCTATGAATGAAGAATATCATTCATTATTGGCAAATGATACATGGGATCTTGTTCCTCTACCAAAGGGACGAAAACTTGTTAGATGCAAATGGGTTTACAGAACCAAGTATGGACCATATGGGAAAGTTGATAAACATAAAGCTCGTCTTGTTGCTAAGGGCTTTTCACAAGTTGAAGGCATTGACTATACTGAAACCTTCTCCCCTGTTGCCAAAATGAACTCTATCCGCCTTGTTCTTTCCCTTGCTGCCTCTTTCAAATGGGAAGTCCATCAGATGGATGTTAAATCCGCCTTCTTGCATGGGGACTTGCATGAAGAAATCTATATGGAACAACCTATTGGCTTTATACAAACAGACTCTAGCCTTGTATATCAGCTTAAGAAATCCCTTTATGGTCTCAAGCAAGCTCCTCGAGCTTGGTATGCCAAAATGGATAACTTTCTTTTAGAAAATGGCTTTTCTAGGTGTCATTCTGACAATACTGTCTACACCAAGAAAGTGGGCAAGTCTCTTATCATTCTTGTTCTTTATGTTGATGATCTTATCCTGACTGGTAGTGATCCCAACCTTATAAACCATGTGAAGTCTAGCCTTAAAAGGAAGTTTGAAATGACAGACTTAGGACACTTACATTATTTTCTCGGTCTTCAAGTCTTGCAATCCAAGGAAGGTATTTCCCTTTCTCAATCCAAGTATGCCTGTGATATTCTACGCCATTTTCACATGGAAGACTATAAGCCAGCTTCTTCTCCCTTTCAGTCTGGAGTCAAACTTTCAGTCACTTGTACTTCTCCTGAAGTTGATGCTACCTTATACCATCAACTTGTAGGAAAACTTTTGTATCTAACCCATACTCGTCCTGACCTTTCCTTTGTTGTTGGCCTTGTTGCTCGGTTTATGCAAAACCCACGTGAAAGTCATTGGAAAGCAGCTAAAAGAATACTTCGTTATGTTCAAGGTATAGTTCAGTTTGGGATTCATTACAGTGCCGAAGCATCTCCTCTATTGGTTGGTTTCACTGATTCCAATTGGGTTGGTGACCCTGATGATCGGAAGTCTACTGCAGGTTATGTGTTCACTCTTTGTTCAAGACCTATTACATGGGCTTGCAAGAAACAAGGTGCCATTTCTCTTTCTTCAGCAGAAGCAGAATATCGTGGTGCCGTAGAAGCTAGTAAGGAAGCCTTGTGGCTTCTTCAGATCCTGTCAGAGTTTGGCTTTCAGTAGCAGCATCCGACTACACTTTGGTGTGATAATCAGAGTGCCATTCATCTATGCAAAGATCCAGTCCAACATCAGCGCAGCAAACACATTGAACTGCACATGCACTTCATCAGAAAGCTCATTCACGACCATGTTCTTTAAGTGCAATATTGTTCAACAGATGATCAAGTTGCAGACATCTTTACAAAGGCTCTCACAGAGGCGAAGTTCACTAAACTTCGATTTATGGTTGGATTTCAGGAAGTTGTCACGAAGGGGGGATAGGCTCTAGTGCCTCCTTCCTTCTCCTATTGTGTCATATTTGTAAATCCTTCAATCCTATCCCAAGTTGTTCTTAAGGGGGGATGTTAGGATATTTCGACACATAGGAAATAGTTAAGTACAACTTGGTCTAGTATAGAGTTAGGTATAGAGTTAGGTAAAGTGTGTTTCTTTACTATGTACATTTTGTAACTTACAATCCGACGGTCACGATATGTAGTGATTCGACGGTTCATTCTCTCCTCGGTATTACCGACACTTGATCCGTGGCTTAACACCCGATTGGTCCATGATCTCTATTTAAAGAGCATGGAGGGTCATTTGTAGGGTAATCCGTCTATGAGAGAAGCATATGTAAATTTTCATTCTTTTATTAATAAATTGCCTGAAGTGGCCGCGTTGGCTCAGGCCGTGGACTGTTTCCCTCTTTGAGGGTTTTAACCACGTCAAAATACTAGTGTATTGATCTGTGATCTGTTTGTGAGCGGTGTCCTTTGGTGTTCTGTCTGAGGAACTTACCCTGTAAATTCCTACATCATTCATAGTGCTTCCTAACACCTTGCTCCTCAAACCATTTTGGAGGTTTCCATTTCAAACACAATATTCGTGAATATCAAGTTTTTAACTAGCTTTCAAATGTGCAAGACCTCAAGGAGTGTTATAATTCCTTCCATCCTAGAGTAACAACTTGACCTTTCCTTATCCTATGGTTTTGGCTATTAATTGGTATTCTAGGAAAACATCACCTTCATTAAACTCGCGTGGTCACAAAACCACTCCCTGTGAGGATTCATGTGAAAATAACATGAGGAAACATGTGAAAAAAGGTTCCATTAAACATTTTAGGGCAAGAAGAAGTGAAAAATACATATTAGTGAATTGTACTTTAAGTAAAGTTCATACCTTAGACTATATATAAGATTTGATATGTCAATTAGGGTTATCTACAGTGGTTGGGCATAATGGTTTTTATCTTCTCCACTTAGGTTCAAATCCCCGCTAATGACATGATGACCTATAATACCTTGATAAATATTGGTATAATGGATCCGTGCCTATGAGCTCTTAAGTGAGTATACCTATGGGTTGGCGTGGTACTAGCAACCTCACTCTAGCCATTAGACTAAGAGGAAGGTTGATTTCTTTCCTTGGGAAGAAAAAAAAAAGATAAGATTTTATTTGGACATGAGTAAGCTAAAAACTAGATGAATAACCAACATAAAGAAATTATATAGAAATGAGAACATAGAGAATAATAATGAAATAAAAGTATTGTAATAGTAACTAAATTTTATTAGAGAACCAATGGTGAAAAGTGTTACAATGTGCATAGAAATACATAATGCCTATAAGGATAGTACCTTATCTTTAAGAAGAGGTGTGACAACTATATTATTCATAAAATCCCTTATAAGGAAGTGGAGACTCCTTTAATACAATGCTAAAATAATCTAAAGTGAAAAAACTCTAAAACCATTGACCACGAGTTGAGGTGGAAAAGGAGGGCCCTTAGAAGCTAAGTTGAAAACAACACATCAAATTCTTATGACCATAAATTCCACACACAAGCTTTGTTTGAGGTGTAAAATAGCTTGTTGGAAATACCTCAATGAAAAGAACAATATTCTACATCTACAAAATACATGGTCATGTTTTAGTTACGACGACTCCAAAAAATGTTGTTTTGGACTCAAAAAGGGACCTAAAAAATATGAAATCAAAATAATTTCTAAGATGGCCAAGATTCAATGCCTAGTGTTCTTTTGAAATTTAAGATCATCCATGTGTCTCTTATGACTTGCTTAAATAATGAGGTAGTAAGATGAGTGGTCTTAAATGGGGTTTGTGTAGAAATTCCACCTGTAGATCACCTAATAATGCAATATACTGAAGCAAAATACAAGATCTACTTCTACAACAAACTTTGCGGAAGCTTAATCGAATATGAGCAAGATCAAATAGAACACATATAACTGAGAATGAGAATTCAATCACACATGAACAAAAAATAATAACTCGGGGAAAGCCTCAACCTAAAACCCTAATATGTGTATTATCATACAAGTGGAAAATATGTTCAGATTACAAAAAGAACCAGCTCGCAAGCTATCCTGCTCTCTCTGCAATCAAACAATACTGCTCATAGACAGCCAAAGGCTCTCACAACCTTCTCCTATGTCCTCCAAGCTTCCTATTTCATTGTGCAGTTTTTCCTAGGGTCCAGTGCTTCCACTTGTGTGAATTCCCACCTCACACTACTCACTTGGCTCAGAAATAACTGCACAAACCTGAAGGAGATAATTCCTTCTGCATGGATGAGTTTCCTTTATAGGAAAAAATCCTCCAACTGATAGTACATTGTCCCTTCCTCTAATCTCAACTAGGTCTCTGATTGAACTGACATGCATGAGTTATTTATGAGAGAATATTCAGTTATTTGGAGAGAAACAATTACATGCATGCAAGCATTAACTAATTGAACTCACAATTAATTCTACAAACTGTTAGAATTAATCTAACTAGACTTGACTCAATTAACTGAGCCAACTAATTACAACTCAATATTATAACTCATCATTATCTCTTTAACTAAGGGATAAATTCCTCAATCAATGGAGAAACTGTTGCATGTCCCCACATAGACTTCATGTTTGATTTTATACAACTAATTAACTCAAGATGAATTAATTAATTATTTTACAAACAACTGCTAAGATCAAATTTGAATTTTACTTCTCAATTTTAGTTCAGGGACTAAGTAAAATTGGAATCCACCCCGAAATTCTATTTATAGCATTGCTATTTTTAGCACTTCCATTTTTCATTCTTGGTTGCTATGTCCAACACTGGTACCCGAACTGCTATTTATAGCAGTGCTATTTTTAGCACTTCTATTTTTAGCATTTCTTGTTGCCATTTTCAATGCTCCCTCTCAACAAGAAAGGCATTCAACTCGAACCCGATCCTGAACCTTTGGAATGTTCTACATGCAACACTTCTCCCAAGTGCTATTGCTCTATCAACTTTAGAAACAAAAAAACTCCCAACTAACCTCTCTGTTGGGATAGAAACATCCTCTAATGCTAAAGCTTCCTCTGCCACTGACAAGTGCTCTCTCTGTGACCTCTAAGTTGCTACAACACTCCATGCATCTCGCACTGTTACACACCTCTCTGTGCCATCCTGCACTAGTGCAACACTCCTGTGCCTCTCGCATTTTTGCAGCCTGCCATCTTTGCACTATCTTGCGATTCCTGCACTGTATCTCTCTCTGCCGCTCCATCTGCATCTGTCTCTACCCACTTAGCCAGTCCTGCTACTCCTCGTCGAGGCTCCCATAGCAAGGTCTAATCAAATAGGTTGGGTACCTCAATGATCCTACCCCTATTCCAGCCTTCTTGGGACTATCACTCCACATCGCCCCACCTTCGACCTGGAGGTATGGATGCATGTGATCCCTCTGCCCACTTGGCTTGAAATTCCCCCCTACTGGAGGTCTTTGCATGAGTGGATGCCTCCACTCGGTCTCCTCTCGACTTCTCTAGTTATGGCTGCTCCACAACCTCCTAAATCTGTTTCACCAATTGTGGCTCCTCCACAATTGTCTGAGACTTCTTCTAGCGCTGCATGTTGAGAGGTAATGTACTCTCCCTCTCAACCAATAAGTCTCCATCAGTTGCCTTGCTCCTCAAGGCTTTGCATGCATCTTGAACCTTAAGAGCATACAGGTTCTTGACTCGTGAACCCATCTGCTTCACCTATCTAGTTGTGATGTGTCAAAGGAAACCTTTTCCCTTACTGAAGACTACATCATAGCCTTTGTCTTCCAGCATTGCGATCGACACCAAATTTTTCCTCAATCCGAGTACATACTTAACATCAGCCAAGGTAATTTGAACTCCATGCTCCCTCTAAAAAACAACCCTGCCTACACCTGAGACACTATACTTTTCATCATTACCCATTGCTATGAGTATCTGGAGATCTTTCTCCTCCAAGGTACTGAACAAACTCTTGTCGTCGGTCATGTGGAAAGAAGCTCCACTATCAAGAAACCAACCACATCCCACCATGGATGAAACCATGCATGCGATGAGGGTGAAATCCAACTCGAACTGTGAGGCCAATGCCTCACCTTCAGATCCTTCCTTGGATCCCATCTTGGATTTCTTCAATGGACAATTTGTTGCAAAATGGCCCACCTCATGACAATGAAAGCATCACACTTTTGATTTGTCAAATTGCTTCCATGGGAAGAACTCGATTTGGGATGAGAATCCTTCTCCTTCCCTTTCTTTTCCTTACTCGCCAAGGTGCAGTTTTCTTCATCCTCCTTAGATAAAGAACCATCTCTGGTGCTTCTCCTTATCTCCTCCTGCATCAGATTCGACCAAAGTTGTTCCCAATCTGGTAGTTTCTCTCTTCCATTTACCGAGTCTTGCTACTTATGCCAGCTCTTAGGAAGACTCACCATGTCATCATCGACTGTCATGATCCCTACACTTCCAAGCTCATCCCTGCAGGTGGTGAGCTTGTTCAGATACGTAGAGATCGTGTCGCCCTTTTCACACTTGATTTTCTGAAGCTTGTCTTTCAGCGCTAGCTTCCTCTGATCATTGTTGTTCTAATATAGATCTTTCAATGTTTTCCACATCGAAAATAGTATCTCATTCCCATGGAGACTCGAGACTATGTGGTCTCGAATTCCCTCGAGAAGGATTCTCCTTGCTCTAGCGACACATTTCTTCCATTCCGCCAATTCTGTAGCATCAGTCGGCTTGGGGACTTCTTGATCAATGAAGTCCTTTAGACTGTTATCCTCTAATACTACTTCCATGCGATCCTTCCAGGCTATATAATTCGAGCTGCCATCAAGGGCATACTCAAGTCTTAAACCGTTGAAAGCCATTGGTGAAATTGAGATGTGATAAGAACTCGATTTCTATATCCAGGAACCTCAAACTTTGAACTTCTCCCTTCTTGTATACTGTTCTTCGCTTTGATCACCTTTGCTCCGATACCATGTAGAAATTCCATCTGTAGATCACCTAATAATGCAATATACTAAAGCAAAATACAAGATCTACTTCTACAACAAACTTTGCGGAAGCTTAATCGAATATGAGCAAGATCAAATAGAACACATATAACCGAGAATGAGAATTCAATCACACATGAACACAGAAGAATAACTCGGGGAAAGCCTCAGCCTAAAACCCCAATCTTTGTATTATCATACAAGTGGAAAATATGTTCAAATTACAAAAAGAATCAACTCACAAGCTATCCTTCTCTCTCTGCAATCAAACAATATTGCTATAGATAGTCAAAGGCTCTCACAACCTTCTCCTCTACCCTCCAAACCTCCTATTTCCTTGCACAGTTTTTCCTGGGGTTCAGTGCTTCCACTTGTGTGAATTCTCACCTCACATTGCTCACTTGGCTTAGAAATAACTGCACGAACATGAAGGAGATAATTCCTTCTACATGGATGAGTTTCCTTTATAGGAAAAAAATCCTCCAACTGATAGTACATTGTCCCTTCCTCTGATCTTAACTGGGTCTCTGACTAAATTGACATGCATGAGTTATTTATGAGAGAATATTCAGTTATCTGGAGAGCAACAGTTACATGCATGCAAGTATTAACTAACTAAACTCACAATTAATTCTACAAATTGTTAGAATTAATCTAACTGGACTTGACTCAGTTAACTGAGCCAACTAATTACAACTCAATATCACAACTCATCCTTATCTCTTAACTAGGGGATAAATTCCTCAATCAATGGAAAAACTGTTGCATGTCCCCACATAGACTTCATGTTTGATTTTCTACAACTAATTAACTCAAGATGAATTAATTAATTATTTTACAAATAGCTGCTAAGATCAAATTCGAATTTTACTTCTCAATTTTAGTTTAGGGACTAACTAAAATTGGAATCCATCCCAAAATGCTATTTATAGCAATTTTATTTTTAGCACTTCCATTTTTCATTCCTGGTTGATATGTCCAACACTGGTACCTGAACTGCTATTTATAGCAGTGCTATTTTTAGCACTTCTATTTTTAGCATTTCTTGTTGTCATTTTCAACAGTTTGATGGTCATGTTTATTGAAATGGCTTTAAAAAATGGTTGTTTATGGCCTTGAAATTTCATTGAAATTTTAGGACTTGAAAAATGTTAAATTGGAATTGTTCTAAAATAGTCTAAGATAAGCCCCTAGATCAAGATTCATTGCCTTATCTTTCTTTGAAAGTCCTCATAATCCATATGTCTCTTATGACCTACTTAAATAATAAGATAGTCACATGAATGGCCTTATATGGGTTAAATTTGAGATAATGTAATAACTTCTTCTAGAGTTATTTAAATTATATAATAAAAACGATAAACATATTTTTAATTAGGTAAATATATATATTATTAAAGAATATTTTATTTCATAATAAATTAAATAGTAAAAAATAAAATATTCATTAATAAATAATATATATATATATAATCTCATAATAAATCAAATACTAAAAATAAAATATTCTTTTAATTCAAACTCTTTGTTATACGGCAAGAGCTAATGGGCATACTATAGGGGATTAAATGCCCCGCTACATGCGTCCCCGTTAGTTCTTTAACACGCGCACGTGTATTTTTTATTTATCTATCACCGCGCGTGCGCGTGTTAAAGAGCTAACGGGGGCGCATGTAGCCGGGCATTTAATGCCCTATAGTATGCCCGTTAGCTCTTGTCTTTGTTATACCACTCATAACTTAAATGTATATTAATTACAAAATATGTAATTATTAATCTTTATTTTGAATAATAGTAACAAAATACTAAATTACCCTAAATAAAATTTAAAAATAAAAACTCGACTTACATTGACACTAAATAATTCATCATATAAAAATAAACAATAATATTATAATAATAAAATTACACATTATCAAAGACATATATATATATATATATATATATATATATATATATATATATATATATGCACGCAAGTGCATGATACAGCGGTCGGGGAAGTCGGTTACTTCGCACCCCGCCCGCGTTCGACCCCCATGGTGTAGCTGCGCAGCAGCCTTTACTGCGAATGTATTCTGGATGTGACAGCTTGGTTATATGATGGCTTTGATGTGACAGATATCAGCTTGCTGATATGCATATATTGTAATTAAAAAAAAGATCCTATAATGCTTCTGCTTGGGAACTAGCCCCTCCCTTTTTTTAAAAATATATTTTATATAATCATCCCCAAACGTGGTTTAATTATGTATCATAAAACAGAAACGCCACTGTGAACATATTAGAAAATATAGATCCTAATGGAGAAGCGTCAAATCATCCCAGCCATCAAACCGTCAAATATAAATTAAGCTTCAACCTGGGGACATATGGAAATGTGCGTCATAAAGGACAAGCTTGACCATGACATGTATGGAAATAAATTCAACAATAGTTTAATTGTGACCACAAAAATTTATCAAAAGAGGTCACTTGAGTTATTAAACACATGGATATCAATTGAATACTGCGGTGCCCCCATTTTCAATGTGGTCGGAAAAGTCTACATCAATCCTGGTTAAGATACTCATATTATAGTCTTGGTTGAATTAGTTCTTTAAATTTGATTTCGATTTGTGCAAAAAGCGATATTATAAAAATAAATAGACTTTAACTTGTGGAATTTACATTTAATAATTATCAAACTAAAATTAACTTCGGGGTGAAAATTGATAAAAACTATTAAAAGGATTTTCTTTTAAATTATTTTTATATGTATTTTTGAATGATGTTAAAAATGTAGTTTAATTAATAAATGAAATGGTTTTTTTAAGGTATGTTTTTGGTTAATTTTAACTAAAATACAAAGATTTTAAAAACTTGAGTTTTAGTTGTTTAATGAATAAAAGTGGAGTATCCTAAAAGTTTTTGAGGGTGTTGAATCTATTTATGCATTCAAAAATGTATTTTAATTAATAAAAAATCACAATCTTACTTAAAATTATATCACGAAATTTCAATAAAAAATATTGTTTTTCTTATAAATTACACTATGCAAGTTTTAAATATCATTTACATGTTAATGAGATGTATATTTTTTACAATTGGAAAATTTTAAGTAATTTTAAATATCATTAGCAACCTATATGTTAATGAAATGTATATTTTTGAAAAAAAATAATTGAATTTTATTAGTTTAAATGGTTTTTTAATAATATAAAATGCAAATTCGTATATGATAATTATGTTTTTACATTAATAGTCCCTACTTTGCCAGGGACTATAACACTCATATTGCGATCAAATTGCATTGACTTTTCATTATTTTGCTGATTTTTTTGCAATTTTAACCAAAATTTAGGGAAAATATTGAATATTTTTAATTTTTAGTAAATTCTAAAATAATTTTCTAATTTCTATCATTATTTCGGTATTCGTCAATGCCTGACAAATCATTCTAAATTAGATGTCATTTTTTGGGATTCCACTGTGTTAAGTAAGTCATTCATCTATGACAATTTCCATGAGAGGTAGTCGTAACTGACTAACTTCTCATGATTTTTGAATAGTCCACTTAGCACTCATTGCATTCATAGGGGTGAAGTTATCATGATTTTTTAATAGTCCACTTAGCACTCATTCCATCTTCTCATGATTTTTGAATAGTCCACTTAGCACTCATTGCATTGAGTGAGGCTCACAGGGGTGAAGTTCTCATGATTTTTTAATAGTCCACTTAGCACCCATTGCATCGGGTCACAGGGTGAAGAAGTGGGATTGAAACTAGTGAAATGAATCACAATTTTTGAATAGTCCACTTAGCACTCATTGCATCGGGTGATGCTCAAAGGGGTGAAGTTCTCATGATTTTTGAATAGTCCACTTAGCATTCATTGCATCGGGTCGCAGGGTGAAGAAGTGAGATTGAAACTAGTGAAATGAATGAAGAAGTGGAATTGAAACTAGTGAAATGAATCACATAGCGTCAATCATCAATGGGATTGGAACTAGTGAAATGAACTAATTTCTCATGATTTTTGAATAGTCCACTTAGCATTCATTGAATAGTCCACTTAGCATCATTGCATCGGGTGATGCTCACTAGGGTGAAGTTCTCATGATTTTTGAATAGTCCGCTTAGCACTCATTGCATCAGGTCACAGGGTGAAGAAATGGGTGAGGTTCTCATTATTTTTGAATAGTCCACTTAGCACTTAATGCATCGGATAACAGGGTGAAGAAATGGGGGAAGTTCTCGTGATTTTTTAATAGTCCACTTAGCACTCATTGCATTGGGTTGAAACTAGTGAAATGAATCATATAGCGTCAATAAGTGGGATTGGAACTAGTGAAATGAGTCACATAGCATGAATGAATAAATGGGATTGAAACTAGTGAAATGAATGAAGAAGTGGGATTGAAACTAGTGAAATGAATGAAGAAGTGAGATTGAAACTAGTGAAATGAATCACATAGCATCAATCATCACTTCCGGGGCTTATGCCTGGTAACCAGGACTTCCCTGGAGGTCACCCATCCCAGATCGCCTCTGTCTCAAGCGTGCTTAACTATGCAATTTTCCCCACAATCAAGCCCACTTAGCTTGCTACCCCATTTGCAAAACCTTAGCAAGTATTGTGCCTCATGAACCATTCAAGTAGAGTTTCGTTCACTCTTTTGAATTTAAGTATTGAGGTGTTTTCACAATGCATTATATTAAATATCATTTTATTGGGATTCAACTGCGTTAAGTAAGTCATTCATTTATGACCATTTCCATGAGAGGTAGTCATAACTAACTAATTTCTCATGATTTTTGAATAGTCCACTTAACACTCATTGAGAGGTAGTCCTAACTAACTATTTTTTCATGATTTTTGAATAGTCCACTTAACACTCTGTTGACGGTGTTGGATCCGCCAACATTCAGGGGATCACCTCGGTATGAAGTTCCAACTAGACCTCACACCGTTTGGTGTGGGAGTTCCATCTGGTACGATGGTCCGGTTGCCATTATCTTAAGGATTTGCCTCAACTCTTGCTTGTCAGCACAGGAGAGTGGTCTGCTTTGTCTTTGAGAAGTGATGTTCGCGTGCCAGGTGAGTGTAAGTGTCACTTGTGTCAATGGTTCTTTCATGGTAGAGGGAGAGGGTGGGAGTGAGTCCCAAGTCGGTTGGGAGAAGTCCCAACTCTTCTAGGAACACACAACACAACATGACATGTGCAGCTTCTAGCAGAACAGTCCACATGGATGCAACAATCACAACACACAAGGGAAGATAACATGTATAACACTCAACAGATTAGTCCCCACGAGTACAACGGTTGTTATAGCAAGTTCTAGGTGAAAGGTCTATCTGATGTCCAGGAGAGTAGACTACACGAGCGAGACATCATTAACAACATATACAACACATTTCCATTAATAGATTATGTATTACAACAATTGAAATAGTTCAAATGTAGAACACAGGTTAAAGAAACATGCATCACAAGTGTTAAAGATTAGTCTTACAACAGTTACAATACATGTGTGAAAACATGCTGGCATGTTAGCAGGCTTCTGAATTAAGCGAAAGTTCTAAGACACATCATTACACCATACATCACTAACCCCGTGTGAGGGGTGTTGGAGCCACTACTTACTCCTCAAAGGAAAGATTACAGACTCTCTTGGCTATGTGGGAGGAGCTGAGGTGAAAAGTCCTTTGCATGTACAAATGAAGGGGTATTTATAGCCAAGGGTGAAACTGACCCTTGTGGTTGTTCGACTACCCTCATGACTGTTTGACTTCCATGACTTTTCGAATTTACATGACTCTTTGTACAACAAGTGGGTCTCTTGGACTTCCACGTTACATTCCATTGATTGACAACATGGCCCACAGTAGAGATGTGGACGACATGACTCGACATGATAGTGTTGGTACATTCGTGCTGCTGCTGGAGTGCATGTCGAGTTGCAGTGCTGCTGGGTGATGGATGTCTTCATGGTGTGTCACAGCTTCACCTTTGCATGGCAAGGTGTGTGAAATCTTCGATGTCCATTGGTTCGCTTGATGTTGCTTTGGAGCTTTTCTCCTTGCTTGTATGTTGGAAGGCTTGATAGGATCATCTGTTTGCAAAAGGCGTATGTGCATCCATTCATCCATCTGTGAGCATGTCTTGTATGTTTGCTCGTCCATCCGTCCACGAACATATATTTTCATGATCGTCTGTTCGTGAGCACATCTCTTCGCATGCATCGTTCGTTCATCCGTTGGTGAAACAGTCCTTCTGGATGTGCTCCCTTCGTTCATCCCATTCGTTTCTGCGCCATGTTTGTTAGTGTACCTGTACTTGCATTCACTCGTGATGAGAAGACATCAAATTAAAAAACCTCCTAGTCTACCACGACACATGATCATTTTGGATGCGGGTGACCGAGAGATACATCAAGGTTACGAGGCGAGATGATGGCTCCAGGCATTGCTAATGAAAACTACGCAATAGTCACTGGGTGATGGAGATGGGAAATCCGAGTCATTAGTGACTATCCGCGAGGTCTGGCTTGGCTGGAAGGAAAACCTGCGCAAATTTTGGGAGGGACAGTTTGGGCTGCAGGAAGGCAAGGCCGTCATAATCTGCACATTTTCCGGAACAAGTGAGTAGCAAGGGCTTGACAGCAAAATTTGCGCAATTTGTTGGAGGAACAGGTCGGGTCCCATGGAGGATCAGTAGGCAGAAATTGCGTAGTTTTTTGGAGGAACTGGCCAAGAGCCTAGTAGTAGAAACTACGCAATTCCTGGAGGGAACTGGTAGCTAGCTACTGGGTCACTAGTAGCATAAACTATGCAATTTCAAATGGAAACTGGAAATCAGCTGTCAGGAGCTTGGCAACAGAAACTGCACAATTCCTGGAGGGAACTGTCAGTTTGCTGCTAGTGAGAGAAAATGCACTGAGGCTGGGAGGTCAGCCTGTTGAACATCTCTGTGCAATTTTTGGGTGAGAAGACTGCTAGGCAGTAAAAGGGCTGCTCATGAAAATTGCGCAATTTTTTGGATGAGAAGTCGGTCGATTATTGGAAGGATTGACTGGGAAAACTACACAAATTTCTGAGGGAGATAGGGAAGAGCACTGGGTGTATGTCCGGCCTGTCTCTACAATTTCCACAATCAGCAGAGTGGGCAAGGTCAGCAGCCTCTGCGCAATTTTTTAGGGGAGTCAATCTCGGGGTGGCTGTCAGGTCCAACTCTCCGGGTGGCCAACATGAAGGTTGATTGAATTGCTTGCAGGCAACGTAGCTTGAAAAGACTTTCTTGGTGCTTCTTCATTGTTCTGGGTGATAGTCGATCAATTCGATGGCAGGGTGATGGTTTGGCTATCAGAGGGAAGTCCGGTCATCAGAAATTCAGCAAAATGACTAAGTGTGTGTACGAGTGAAAGATGCAAATGTGATCTTACAAAAACACACCAACATGACTTGATGACGAGATGACTCAAACCAACCTGACACAAATGTTCAACATGACTAACCGACGGTGCAAGCGACAAGCGCGACACTCATGATTGATCGTTGATTGACCATGACGACGCTTGTGCGACAATGGATGTGACTCCATGTGTGAGTGCAACAGATGCTTTCATAGCGAACACAACAAGTACACACAAAGCAAGGACATTGGGCATAACCAGAACATGGTCGCAAGCATGACTTTGACATCAACATGCAAGACTTGGTGAAATGAACAAGCAAGGCGAATGCTAAGACTCACATGAGTTCATGGAGTGAACCAAAGTGTGTGCAGTGATCAAGTGAAACTCTCAATGGAGGCTCTGAAATTGGGTGCAGGCCAAAACTTTGGAGGGTGGCTATAGTTGCTACATCACTTGGTGGCACACTGGTAGAACTCCAACTTCTCTGTTTTGGTTCATTGCTAGAACAGGGCCTTGGTCTTTCGGGGAGTATTGAATCGTTGTGTGGGTTACTTCGGCTTCCCCACTTACCCCATAGACATACATGGTTCACCTTTTGCCAACTCAGTCAAACACAACCAAAATTTCAGCTTGATCACAGTGTTTCGAATCCGGGAAGGATAGTTTAGCTCACGAGTTGAAGATTTTCAGAGTATGAGTTTTCATCTCTGGTGTTGCTATGTTGCCAGCAATCCTGGACAGTACCCCAACGGAGTCATGCAGGAACACACACATTTCTCCACTGCCAGTGAGCCTGGTCAGTACCCTAATGGGGTTGAATGCCTCACCTCTCTGTGTAGGAAGCCTTTCTCTTCTTTTGCCTTTGTATTTTTTAAAGAGGATTGTGCATCGACACTTATTTATTTTTGGGGAGGAAGAGAGATCCCGACTTATTGAGAGCATAAGAGGTTTCTCTTTTAGAGAAGCATGTAAGACTTCTGACATAGGGTTACTCGTTTAGATTTTCCCCTTCTCCGTTTCTACTAGTTGGATGAGCTTAAATACATAGAGCATAAGGCTGAGTGTAGGCATGGGGCTTCCCAGTGTGGACATAGGTTCATGGTTCGACCAAAACATCCCTTGCTACGGTTTGTATTTTCCATCAAGACTTCATCGGCTGAAGGTTATAAACAAGCATAAAGAAGATGGACACAAAATTGGCCAAGTGCTGAAGTGTCACAAGTTTCTTCAAATCTCAACCACATACTCTATTCAAAAGCCAGAACGCAGTAGTTTGCAGCACTTATTTCCGGAAACAAAAATAGTAAGGCATTAAGAAACTCAAACAAACAAAAACAAAAATAGTAAGTAAAGCAACCAAATCAAAAACAGAAGCAGAAGTAAAAGCGAAAGCAAAGCGAGTAAGCAAAAACACAAGCAAGCAAACAAAAAAATATGTAAAGCAAGAAAGCAAACAAGCAAGCAAACTGAAAGCAAACAATACTCCTACTCCTAAGCTAACTATGTGATCTGATAATCACCCTATGAGTGACCTCAGTGAAGATTTATTAAAAAAAGGTATTACAGACCCATGTGTTGGTGTGTGTGTGTGTTCTGTGTTATTGAAACAACGGATCGATCAGATTGCCAATACACAGAAAATAAATGGAAAGACAGTAGAGAAACACAGTAAGCAACACAAAGACACAAACAGTTTTTAATAAGGAGTTCACCCTATTCTCCAGGGCTATGTCTCCGGTCCAGCTTCAGTGGTGGCCTTGTTTTATTGTATCTTTCAACAGATAAAATACAATGCAGGGACTCAATATGAGTTCTCCTGAAGCAGATTTTGCTTGGCAGGGTGGTTCTTGGATTCCCCAAGCCACTTCGAGTATACAGACTCTTGTTCTTCCTACCAGCTCTGTGACCCTCGGTCTACAGTGGAAAGAGCCAACTGTGATGCTCAATCTGGACAGATTCCTCTATGGGAAGGCTAGATTCCTCAAGCTCTTTGGTGCTCGATGCTGCCTGTGGTCAGCTCGGCCCTCTGTCTCCTCTGCTTAGCTTTACTACTCTCTATGCTTAGTCCTCCTCTCAGCGTTCACTATTCACTGTCTCTCTTGGTCGCTTGGACTCTTCGTTCTCTCCCTTCGAATCCATGTTCACTGCCTTTGTTCATGGCTTTAGCCATTCGACCTCCATGCCTGTTCAGTTCCTCTCCTTCCCGCGTCGATTCGCCTGTCGCCTGCGTACTGGCAGTTCCCTGTTTGGCGTCAGCATGAACACTCGGGAAGTAGCCACGTGTCTCCATCAGAACAATGCTGGCTTGTTCGTCGATTCGTTTCTTTCCCCACCGTGGCGGTCAACGGATTCCAAATCCCCTTAAATCGCGACTTAATCCCCAGTCGATTCCGCTTCTGTCTATCGGGTGCAATCTCAGCTATCTGATCTGCCTCCTCCAAATCCAACGTCATTCGCACGTCGAGCGCAGTTGACTTGCTCGACTGATAACGTGCGATCACGGTGGTTTTTCTCTCACCTCCGCTACCACGCGTTGATTGCTAAGTGTGATCGCTCTGCTTTCTCCAAAACTGCTTACTGTTCAAGGGCGCCCCGATCAATACCGCCGGTTTCCAGGGCACGGGTCCCACCTTTGTACTTTAGCGCCTTTACCTTTTTCCGCCCGCGGTCCTCTGGTTCCCCCATGCGACCGAGTGCTTAAGGCTCCTCCTTTTCGGCCCTGTTTGCCCAGCGATGCGCATTAGTGCTAACGTGCATCGAAAATCAACTCCTTTTCCCGATCTGGGGCTCCCAGGGGCTATTTTGACCTCCTACACAGTCTCCATGGGCCTCGGTCAGCGCACTTTGACCGAGGTCCTCGTCGTTCTGCGCCGGCTGCCATGGCCACTGGTTCAGGGTGTTTTCGATTGCTGTTTTGGATTCTTCAAGGGTTTGTTTCATCCCAATATAGTCATGGTTCCATGACAGTCATTTATGGATCCAATTCAGATCACGGCCTCCCAACTGAAAAGCTTTTGGGCCACCAAAAGTTGGTTTTCTTCAAGCATCGACTAAGTGAGGAAACTGTTGTCTCACTTTTCCAATCTCAATCCACTTCGCACTGCTCGGCTTCGAACCTTTAAGCCCAATTCTGAGGTATTCCACCTGTCCACTGCGTGTCGTCCTTACCTTCCTGTCTAGCACTATATCTTCATGTAACTCATTAAGATATTTAGGTAGTAGGCCATCAACAGAAGGCAATTGACTCTGCTCTTCAGGGTCCTCAATCATTGAAGGTTCAAACAACCTTAAGCAATCTGCGTTCACGACTGAGTAGAAGTGCATGTAAGCTGGAAGATCAAGGAGAAAAGCATTTTCACGAATCTTCTCAAGTATCCTGAAGGGTCCATACCTAATAGGTTTTAGCTTCTTACCTTCACCTTGCATCCTGTCCTTGCTGATATACAGCCAGACTTGGTCTCCAACTTGAAAACTATGTTCCATCCGATGCTTATCATGCCTAGCCTTGTACTTGGCCTGGCTCTTTTCCAACTATTCCTGTACTGCCTGGTGGATCTCCTGGATCTGCTCAATGAACCTAGTTGCTTTGTCCACATCACTGTGTCCATCAACCATGGTATCTATACCAAAGACAAAATCCAAGGGAGACCTTGGTATGAAACCAAAGCAGGTCTCAAAAGGAGATCTCTGGGTATAAGAGTGTTTGGCTCTATTGTAAGCATGCTGCACATAACACAAGTGTTCATCCCAAAGCTTAGGGTGTTTGCTGCAATATCCTCTCAGTAACTGGATCACTGTCCTGTTAACTACTCCTGTCTGGCTATCTGTTTGTGGATGAAAAGTTGTGCTTTTCTTTAATTTGGTGTCCATTAGTTCCCACAAACTGGACCAAAACTTCCCCACAAATTGGGTGTCTTGATCAGATATAATAGAAGTGGGTAATCCAAAATGAACCCATACATGTTCAAAGAATAATTTTGCAGTTTGTTCAGCTGTAATCTATTTACTACAGGGTATCAAAATACACATTTTGCTGAACCTATCCACAACAACATATAGATAATCATGACCTTTCCTAGATTTAGGTAGTCCCCCAACAAAATCCATGGAAATTCTTTCCCAAGGGTGAGAAGGAACTGGCAATGGAGTGTACAAGCCTAGTTTTCTGTTGCTGGGCTTGCTTTTAGCACACATAGCACACCCCTTTACATATCTAGAAACTGTCTCACTCATTCTTGGCCAATAATAGAACCTTTGTAGCTGTGCAACTGTTTTACTTACCCCAAAGTGACCTGATATCAGAGAAGTGTGTGCTTCCCTAATTATCTTTGCTCTCTCAGTTTGTGGAATGCAGAGTTTCCCACAATGATATAAGAGTCGGTCCTTCACATGATAGTCCAATTCTTCTACTCTTTTGCCTTGACTCAAAGTTGCATATACATCTTTAAAGTCCATAGGCTGAGCATACTGTTCTATGTAGCTTTTATGTAGCACAAAATTATGCTTAAGTATGGTAGACACATTTATAATGGGTCTTGATAACATGTCTGCAACCTTGTTATGAATGCCCTTTTATATCTGATGAATAAATTAAACTGTTGTAGAAAACCCATCCATCTGTAATGTCTTTATTGTTGCAACTTAGTTTGGGAGTGTAGGTATTGAAGTGGCTGATGATCAGTATGTATTACTGTTTCTTTGCCCATTAAGTAATGTTTCCACTTTTTCACACTCTGAACTAATGCATACAATTCCTTATCATATGTAGGATAGTTAACTACTACAGGATTAAAAGTCTCAGAATGATAACATATGAGTTTACCGTGTTGTGTCAACACTGCCCCCATGGCATAGTCACTGGCATCAGTTTGGATCTCAAATGGTCTTTGTAGATCTGGCAGTGCTAGTACAGGTGTTGTACTAATTTTTTCTTTCAAGGTGTCGAAGGCTATCTACTGTTTGCCTCCCCACTGAAACACCTTGTTCAATCCTGTCAAAGCATGTAAGGGAGATGCAATTGAGGAAAAATTTGAAATGAAATTCCTCCAATAATGTGCTACTCCTAAGAAGCTTCTCACTTCTGTAGCAGACTTCGGTTTAGGCCAGTTTACAATGACTGCCACTTTAGAGGGATCTATTTTCAATTCACCTCCCCCTACTATGTGACCCAAATAATTTAGAGAGGTTTTTCCAAATTCACATTTGGAGAGTTTAACATAAAGTTTTTCTCTTTTCAAAACATCTAATGTCTGCTTAACATGCTTTAAATGTTCTTCCCACGTTTTACTAAAAATCAAAATGTCATCCAGATACAAAATAACAAAATCATCAAGAAAAGGTCTGAGTACATCATTCATTAATCTCATGAAAGTAGCAGGGGCATTGGTCAAGACAAAAGGCATAACCAGCCATTAATACAATCCCTACTTTGTTTTGAAAGCAGTCTTCCATGCATCTTGCTCTGCAACTCTGACTTGATGGTATCCACTGTGCAAATCCAGCTTGGTGAAATAAACGGCTTCCTTCAATTGATCTAAAGATCATCTATGCGAGGAAGGGGATAACGATTTTTTATCGTTATTTTATTCAGTGCTCGATAATCAATGCACATTCTCCACGAGCCATCTTTCTTTCTCACCAAAACGATTGGTGACCCACATGCTGATGTGCTAGGCCTGATGAACCCTTTCTCGAGCAACTCCTGCACATGCTTCCTGATTTCAGCATTCTCTAAAGCAGATAACCTGTACATCCCAATGTTAGGAAAAGGAACATCTTGCTACAAAATAATATCATGTACTATTCCCTTTTTGGGTGGCAGATCTTGAGGTTCTTGAAACAAGACATCATACTCTGAAACAATCTTTTCTATATTAGCTTGCTGATCAGAATTACAGCCCTCAAGTACATTGGTTTTATCAGTTTTCTTTTCCTTTACAACCATTAGTAAGAACTGTTTGCATGAATTTATCATTCTTTTCATCTGTCCTGAGTTTATGAGAGTATAATTATTCTTGAGCTTATAAGCTCTTACAAAGTATTCGATTCCATCTTTAACAAGTAGATACTTGTTCTCGACTCTATAGAAAATAGCCTTTCTATCATACAAGTAAGGACTTCCTAAAAAAATTCCACATATATCCAAAGGAATTATATCTAACTCAACCTCATCTACAAATGCTGACCCAAAAGAAAACTTGAGTTTGCACTGTCTAGTCACTTGTAGTTGCGCTTTATCATTCAACCATCCTAATGGGTATGGTTTCTTATGAGGTGTAGTTGCTAATCCCAATTTCTTTACAATTGCTTCAGAAATCAGATTTACTTGTGAGCCACTATCAAACAAAGTATCAATCTTCTGATTTTTGGAAACAACTCGAATATGGAAAAGCTCATGCCTTTTTCTCTCATGTTCTTCATCAATAACAGATTGAACAAAATTACTAGTAGATGCTTCAGAATTCTTACCTTTTATACCGGTGGCTACAACGATTGTTTCATCTCCCGAGTCTGACCCAAAATCTTTCTGAATAGCTGCAAAAGTCTTCTTCTTCTTTCCCTTGGACTTCTTAGGTCTCAGCTCTAGATGCAGAATCCAACAATGCTCATCATCATGCCCCTCCTTTTTATAGTGAGTGCATGAGGCTTTGCCTTTCTGTACAGTGTTAGCCTTCCTTGCTTTCCACTTCTTCTTTCTTTTCTCTTTGCTCTTGCTTACAGTGGGTTGGGATGGTCCCCCAACTTCTGGATTTCCATTCTTTCCTCTAGCTTCTAGATGAGTAGCTTGTACAGATACCTCATCTATACTAGTGGGATTAAACATGAGGATGGTATGCCTCATGTAGCTTTGTAGACCACTAATGTACTTCAAAAGAGTTTCTGGTGAGTCTAATGAAATACCCAACATCAATTCTCTCTTTTAGAACTCTTTAGTATACCCTTGTACACTTTGCCCTTTCAACTACCGAAGAGTTTGCGAACTCATCATGGCTTGTTGCATGTAGGCCAATGAATAGAACTGCTTTTTGATTGCAGTAACAAATTCACTCCAGATAGAGATGGTCTTACCATGCTTCCTCATATCAGCTTGGGTTCTGCCTTCCCACCATACCAAGGCAGTGCCCCCTAGGCGAAGGCTTGCCAGCTGAATCTTGCTCTTGTCTGAGTCTATATTTTGTACTCCGCAATACACATCAATTTGTCTTACCCAATTGTCCAACTTTTCAGCATTTAGCTCTCCATCATATATAGGCAAATCAAATTTAACATCTAACTTAATCAAAGATGCCTTCTTATTATGCACAGGGCTACTAGGAGGTGTAGGGAAGCTTTCTTCTTTCCCCTTTCCTTTGGAGTGGTCATGGGAATGAGATTCATATTCTTCTTTATCTTGCTTAGAGCCTAATGAATCTTCACCCTTATGCTTTCTAAAGTCCCTATACATTTCTTCTACCATGGACTTTACAGCTAGGAAACTTTCTATGAATTGAGAGTTTGGCCCTATAGAACCTTCTTCTGACATTGTCTTTCGAGAATAGACTCTCTCAATTTCAGGATTAGTTTCCACCAACTCTCCTTCTCCTAATTTTAGCTTTGATCTAGTGAGCATTCACAGCTAAACCAACACAAGCTTGTCTAATCATACAGCCTAGAGCTCTGATACCACTTGATCTAATAATCACCCTATGAGTGACCTCAATGAAGATTTATTAAAAAAAAGGTATTACAGACCCATGTGCTGGTGTGTGTGTGTTCTATGTCATTGAAACAACGGATCGATCAGTTGCCAATACACAGAAAATAAATGGAAAGACAGCAGAGAAACACATTAAGCAACAAAGACACAAACAGTTTTTAAAAAGGAGTTCACCCTATTCTCCAGGGCTACATCTCTGGTCCAGCTTCAGTGGTGGCCTTGTTTTATTGTGTCTTTCAACAGAGAAATTGCAATGTAGGGACTCAATATGAGTTCTCCTGAAGCAGATTTTGCTTGGAAGGGTGGTTCTTGGATTCCCCAAGCCACTTGGAGTACACAGACTCTTGTTCTTCCTACCAGCTCTGTGACCCTCGGTCTACAGTGGAAAGAGCCAACTGTGATGCTCAATCCAGACAGATTCCTCTATGGGAAGGCTTGATTCCTCAAGCTCTTTGGTGCTCGATGCTGCCTATGGTAAGCTCGGCCCTCTGTCTCCTCTGCTTGGCTTTACTACTCTCTGTGCTCAGTCCTCCTCTCAGGGTTCATTGTTCATTGCCTCTCTTGGTTGCTTGGACTCTTCGTTCTCTCCCTTCGAATCCCTGTTCACTTCCTCTATTCATGGCCTTAGCCATTCAACCTCCACGCCTGTTCAGTTCCTCTCCTTCCCGCGTCGATTCGCCTGTCGCCTGCATGCTGGGAGTTCCCTGTTCGGCAACAGCATGAACGCTCGGGAAGTAGCCACATGTCTCCCTTGGAACATCACCAGCATGTTCGTCAATTCGTTTCTTTCTCCACTGTGGCGGTCAATGGATTCCAGATCCCCTTAAATCGCGGCTTAATCCCCTGTCGATTCTGCTTCTGTCTATCGGGCGCAATCTCAGCCATCCGATTTGGGCTCCTCCAGATCCAACGTCATTCGTACGTCAAGCGCGGTTGACTTGCTCGACCGATAACGCGCGATCACAACAGTTTTCCTCTCACCTCTGCTGCCACGTGTCGATCGCTGAGTGCGATCACTCCGCTTTCTCCAAAACCGCTTACCGTTCAAGGGCGCCCCGATCAATACTGTTGGTTTCTAGGGCGTGGGTCTCGCCTTTGTACTTTAGTGCCTTTACCTTTTTCCGCCCACGGTCCTCTAGTTCCCCCATGCGACCGAGTGCTTAAGGCTCCTCCTTTTCGGCTCTGTTTTCCCAGCGCGCTTCGAAAATCAGCTCCTTTTCCCGATCCGGAGCTCCCAGGGGCTATTTTGAACTCCTGTGCAGTCTCCATGGGCCTCGGTCATCACGCTTTGACCGAGGTCCTCGTCGTTCCACACCGGCTGCCATGGCCATTGGTTCAGGGTGTTTTCAATTGCTGTTTTGGATTCTTCAAGGGTTTGTTTCGTCCCGATATAGTCATGGTTCCATGACAATCATTTATGGATCCGATTCGGATCACTGTGCATGGGCCTGATCACATGAAGTGATATTTCCAATGCAGCCACCGGTGCATTGATTGACCCATGTTGGTGAAGGCTTGGTCTGTAAGCAACCCAGTTGTGTGAACCAACAAATGTGAAAGATACAACAATGAAAACAAACACACTCCAAGCTTACAAGCATCCACAGAACAAAAATGAGTGAAATAGCATGACATGTACTCTGTAGACTTGCCATGGTGTTGTGCTACACTACATGCAGATGTTGAGTGTAAGCATTCCCTTGACCGTGATATGCAAGAAAACATGAGAAAGGTAGACCAATTACATTGCGCAAGTGTGGTTGCTGTGTAAGATTCCTCCAATGCATGAGTGATGGGATCATGTAACTCGAGTGGAGGAAGTAAAATCTGAGTGTTAGATTGATCTTGAGTGCATACAGATGAGTGGTGAGGAGACTTGAGTGTTTGAACAATTTCCTAATTAGAAGTCAAACCAACCTCAAGATGGTGAGGGCCTGACATAACCATCAACTCAGACTGAAGTGCCTTGAAAGTCTGTGGGGTTTCGACTTCATTGAAAGATGGATCTTCGTAGACCATTGGATTAGAT
The DNA here is from genome assembly GCA_031772625.1 of Pinus tabuliformis. Classification (NCBI taxonomy): domain Eukaryota; kingdom Viridiplantae; phylum Streptophyta; class Pinopsida; order Pinales; family Pinaceae; genus Pinus; species Pinus tabuliformis. The sequence goes on from CM062810.1 coordinate 976,058,162, forward strand.
AGATTAACAACGAGTGAATCAACATCGTGATCAGATGATGAGGTGAAGAGATCACGAAAACCAAGATCAAAAAATTTAGGATGTTGTTCGGCATCCTCATGGTTTGATGAAACACACAGAGGGGTAAATGAGAAGGAAAGATGTTCACCCTATGTGTTTCCAAAAAGAGCATATGAAATATCAAGTTGACTTTCAATGAATGGTTGGTCCTCTCCGTTGTTGGATAATGGGCTGATAGACAGGGTGTCCTGTGAAAGATCAACAATGGGTGCATCCGTGGACGAAGATACATATGAAAAGTCAGGGATGGTAGGATCAACAAGGATGCTAGGAAGAAACGAAGCAGATACGGACAAACATGGATGGTCCCCTGCTGCCGGTGGATGTTCAAGCTCCCCATCATGCTCTTCATGAATGCTAGCGCATGTTGGTTGTGCAACACCAACTCCGTCGATAGATCGATCCTCATTCAAAACAAGTGTAGAGTCCAGAATGGAAGAACACAAGGCAGTGTCATCCGGAGGATGATCAGAATATGAAGACAGAGGTTGAGGTACAAAATACATGTGATGAGGTATGGGACTCACAACCAAGTCTGCGCGAAAATCAGAAGGAGCAATGTTGGGAGGACGTGACGGTTCAACAAATGTGTGTTCATGCTCTCCCAAATCATTCTGCAATGGTGGAGTTGTTTGATGGGAGGACGATGGATAATCACTTGTGACAATGACTGAGTCCATTTGTGATTGCACAACTCCATCACTAAAGAATGATGAGCGGGGTTTGAGCTTGAAATTCTTCTTGGGATGAGAAGATTTCTTAAGACAGTACTCGAATCGGTCCCAAAGATAGAAAAAATTCATCTGGCTCTTGGGAGCTTGAAACTGCAAATCACGAAAGCACTGCCAAAAATCAATAGGTGACTCATGCGAAGCCCTCTGTTGTTGTTGCAGTTTTTGGTCAAGATGTTCTGGATCAAAATGATAGAAAGTGTCTTCAATGCGATCATATAGGTGCTTAAGTGAGTGCATGTTGTCAGCCGGTAGGCTGCAAAACCATCGATGTGGAGATTTGCGAAGTGTGTATGCAAGCAGGAAGCTGGTCTATTCATCAAAACATCCATCTCCCTCATGAAGCATGGAAATAAAGTCATGTAAGACCTGAATCCAGGCCACTTTGCCTTCACCATCATACGTGTAAGTGGAAAAGTGATTGAAAAACTCCCTCGTGATGGTGATATCTTCGTGATTCGAAAAACATCGTGGAGGGAGAAGAGTGCATGAATCCATGATAGATATGCAAAGGTTCAAAACAGGATGAGAGGACATAGCTTGTTATCTAGCCCTCCTTCTAGCGCTAGAAATGTTGACTGTGATGGATCCTCCAACATTTAGGGGATCACCCCAGTATGAAGTCCCAACTATACCTCACACTATTTGGTGTGGGAGTCCCATCTGGTACGATGGCTCGGTTGCCATTATCTTAAGGATTTGCCTCAACTCTTGCTTGTTAGCACAGGAGAGTGGCCTGCTTTGTCTTTGAGAAGTGAGGTTCGCATGTCTGGTGAGTGTAAGTGTCACTTGTGTCAATGGTTCTTTCACAGTAGAAGGAGAGAGTGGGAGTGAGTCCCAAGTCATTTGGGAGAAGTCCCAACTCTGCTAGGAACACACAACACAACAGGACATGCGCAGCTTCCGGTGGAAAAGTCCACATGGATGCGGCAGTCACAACGCACAAGGGAAGATAACACGTATAACACTCAACGATTAGTCCACGCGAGTACAACCATTGTTATAGCAAGTTATATGTGAGAGGTTTGTTTGATGTCCGGGAGAGTATTCTACACGGGCGAGAAAACATTAACAACATTTACAACACATTTCCATTAATAGATTATGTATTACAACAAGTGAAATATTTCAAATGTAGAACACAGGTTAAAGCAACATGCATCACAAGTGTTAAAGATTAGTCTTACAACAGTTACAATACATGTGTGAAAATGTGTTGGCCTGTTAGCAGGCTTCTGAATTAAGTGAAAGTTCCAAGACACATCGTTACACCATACATCACTAACCCCGTGTGAGGGGTGTCCATCATCCCAGCCATCAAAGCGTCAAATATAAATTAAGCTTCAACTTGGGGACATATGGAAATGTGCATCATAAAGGACATGCTTGACCATGACATATATGGAAATAAATTCAACAATAGTTTAATTGTGACCACAAAATTTTATCAAAAGAGGTCCCTAGGGTTATTGAACACATGGATATCAATTCAGTACTGCAGTGCCCGCATTTTCAATGTGGTCGAGAAAGTCTACATCAATTCTCGTTTAGATCTTCATATTATAGTCTTGGTTGAATTAGTTCTTAAATTTGATTTTGATTTGTGCAAAAACGATATTATAAAAATAAATAGACTTTAACTTGTGGAATTTACATTTAATAATTATCCAACTACTTGTGGAATTTATATTTAATAATTATCAAACTAAAATCAACTTGGGGCTGAAAATTGATAAAACTACTTTAAGGTTTTTTTTTTTTTTTAATTACTTTTATATGTATTTTTTAATAATGTTAAAAATGTAGTTTAATTAATAAATGAAATAGTTTTTTAAAGGTATTTTTTTAGTTAATTTTTTTTTTAACTGAAACGGTTATGTTTTATTGATAGAAATCAGGTTGGGCAGAGCCTAATCAACCATTACAGCATTCAGAGATTACATTGACTTTCTTTCTGCTTAAGGGATAATGTCCATGATCGCTGTTTCTGCATTTATGCTGATCATTCCTTCCTGTAAAGTGCATCCAATATTTGCCAATCTGTCTGCTTCCTTGTTTAATCCTCTGAGAATGTGGAAGAATTGGACTAATTGAAATTCTTTCAGAGTTCTGGTCACTCTTGAAAGTTGTTTGTTTAGCACTGGGTCCTTGAGTCTTTTCTTCTCTACCATCGTTTTGATCAGCAGTTCAGAATCGCCAAGGATTAGAATTTCTTCTGGATTTCCTTTCCTGGCCATTTGGCAGGCTTTCAAGAGGCTGAGAATTTCAGCTTGATTGTTGGTTTTCGTTCCAAGGCCCCAGCTGAAGTCGTCTTTTTTCCCATCTTGGAAGAAGATCACTCCTCCTGCTCCGGACCTCCCTGGATTGCCTTTTGAGGCTCCATCGAAAAAAATGATGCACTTGGCCTGTGATTTCCACCATTGTTGGAAGCTGTCTTCTGATTCTCGAATCTGCCATTTTCCTTTGTGCACTGTTCGATTGGGCACTGGTGGGTTAGCCTTTCCTGTATAGGCATTCAACCACTCCCTCTCTTCGGTTCGCAAGGAGTTGTCGTCTTTGACAGAGGAGTAGTTCAATGTTTCTAAGAGGAGGTTCTTTGCTTGTTTCGCCACTTTTTCTGCTGGCAGTTCAGTGTTGTTAAATATTGTTTAATTCTGTGCTAACCAAAGTTTCCAGCAAACATACTTTGGTACAGCTATCCACACCTTTTTCCAAAGTGATTTGCTAACTATGTTGTATGGATAACTGTTATTCCAGGAGGAGAACATGGTGTCAATCGAGTTTTGAATTGGAGGAGGCACACTCAGCCCGGTGAAAAAGAATGACCAGACTGCTTTTGCAAATTCGCAGGCTAAAAACAGATGATTTGTTGTTTCCGAGTCTCTTTTACAGAGGACGCATCTATGTGGTCCAGCTATGTTCCTTTTACACAGATTATCTCCTGTCAAAATTTTGTTGTGGAACAATGTCCAGAAAAAGAAGTTGATTTTGGGGATGCTGAAGCTGTCCCAAATCTGCTTCCACACGAATTTCGGATGTGATGAATTCTTTTTGGTCTGCATCTGATAATATCCTTGACTAGCTGTGTATTCCCCGGTCTTACCCCAGCCCCAAACATCTTCGTCTTCTTTGTGAACTGGGGCAAAGTCAGAGATTGCGGCTTGGAGAGCGTCTAGCTGAGTGTTTAAATGTTCTGGAATTCTGGGAAAAATCCATCGTTGCCAGTTCCCTTTTCTGTCCCAACTGGAGATATCCTCTAATTTCCTTATACCTTTCAACTGTAGCTAGGCTCTTATTTCTGCAATCTCGTGGTTTTCTGCTAGAGGGCGATGTCCCATAACGCTGTCTCTCCAAAGTTTTGTGTTTTTACCATTACCAGGGATTCGGTACAAATGGGATCTGAAAAATTCGATGCTTCTGTAACACAGCTTCCAGACTTGCGTTCCTTTTGGGGGTTTCTCAATATTATATGTTTTTAATGGCTGATTGTTCAGGTATTTCAGATTGAAGATCTGACTCACTGGATGGGACGGCTCTGCGTGGAGCTGCCATAACAGCTTACATCCCAAAGCTACATTTGCATTAACTGGGTCGCGGATTTGAAGTCTGCCTTCTGCCAGCGGTCGTTTCACCATATCCCAGCTAACTAAATGAAATCTATTTGCGTTTCCTCTCCCACCATTCCATAAGAAATTGCGCATAAATCTGGAGATTTGGTCTGAAATTAGTTTTGGAGCCAGCATGAGAGATGCTTGGAACGTGGGCAAAGCAGAAAGAACTGATTTGATGAGCGTCAATTTGCCCCCTGTGGTTAACCAAAAGCCTCCCCACGCAGTGATCTTCCTTTTGAATTTCGTGATGACTTCCTCCCACAGTTGGTTTCTGTTGGATCCCAGGGTTATTGGAAGGCCCAAATATTTTATTTTTTCCCAATCTGCATGTCCTGTGTACCCCAACTCGTTTGCGATTGTCTCGATCTTATGCTGCTCAGTGTTCCACCCATATACAACGCTTTTCCTCTCACTTACCAATGCTCCTGATATGCTGCAATATTTCTGAAGTATGCTTTTGAAAGATTTAGCTATTCTTGGAGAGGCCCCTCCAAGCAGTAATGAATCGTCGGCGAAGAGGGCAAGATTCACCGGTTCTATGCCTTTCACAATTATGATCCTTGGTAGGCACCCCTTTTGTTTTTCTAGAGTCAGTTTTCTACTCAGGGAATCTGCCATTAGAATGTAGAGAAATGGTGAGAGGGGGCAGCCCTGTCTCAAACCCCTGGTGGCCATAAAGAAGTTAGCAGGTCTACCGTTTATCATGGGCGCAATCCAAATCTTCTCCAGGCATGCCTTGATAAGATTGATGAAGTCCTGACTGAAGCCAAATGATGAGAGAACCCTGTACAAAAAGGAACGATTCACTCTATCAAATGCATTGCACATATCAAGTTTTATGAGCATACCTTGTTCTTTGCGTGAGTGGCTGGAGTGTAGAGCTTCCTGGACTTGAATGACATTGTCCAGGATGTGCCTTCCTTTCACAAACCCCCCTTGGGCAGGAGAAATTAATTTTTGCAGGAGAGGTTTGATTCTATTTGCCAGCAGTTTGGCCACAATCTTGTAGGACGAATTACACAGTGAGATTGGCCTGTATCTGTCAAAAGAGCTTGGGCTTGCTTCCTTTGGAATTAATGCAAGGAAGGTAGAATTTATGCCTCCTCCAATCTTTGCCTTTCTCATGAAACCGTGGACCATTCTGATGAGATCAGTTTTAATTAGATCCCAGCATTTTCTGTAGAAGTGGATTGAAAACCCATCTGGCCCAGGTGCTTTATCTGGCTCCATGGACTAGACAATATTGGCAATCTCCTCCTCTGTGGCGGGTCTCAATAGAATGTTATTGTCCTCTGCGCTGACAAGCTGTGGAATATTTGTGAGAAATTCCTCAACATCCTCCTCACTCCCGTCCTTATCTGTGCTGAGTAGATTTTGAAAGTGGTTCACAGCGGCCTCCTTGATTTGATCAAATCCTCTGCATACCTGACCCCTGGATGTGATGATTTCTGCAATGTGATTTCTCGACAGACGAGCCCTGTATTGTCTGTGGAAATACTTAGTATTTCTGTCCCCAGCTTTGAGCCACAAGTTGTGTGACTTGATGCACCAATATTCTTCCTCGATTCTAAAAGAATTGTATGTTTTCCTCTGTGCAATTTTTTCATTATCTAGATCAAAAGTTGAGATATCTTTCTCTTCCATTTCCACTTGGAGATCTTCCAACTGGTTGACTGCATCTTTTCTCTGACTGGTGGGCGTGACTGTGACTTTCTTTATCCATTCTTTTAAAGCCTTTTTTGTGTTTTTCATTTTTTGTTCCCAAACGTAACTTGGGGAGCCTGATATTTCTATTCTCCATGTTGTTTGGACCGTTTCGTGGAACCCTTCCCTTTCTGTCCAAAGAGGGCTGAAACGAAATGGAAGAGGGCCGAGGTCTTCTTCTTCCTTTAGACATAGCAAGATTGGTTTATGATCTGAGGTTAATTTCGGAAGAATCTTAGAGAAAACAATTCTTTTATTCAGCATGATAGAACTGCTGGTGAGAAATCTGTCCAGCCTTGCTGAGATGTGCTGATCCCCTGTTCTATTATTAGTCCAGGTGTATTCCCCTTTTACAGGTTTGAAATCTACTAAGTCCCATTGTTGAATGAGGTTTTCCACTGTGGTGAGAAAGGGGTCTCTCAGATTGGTCCCTCCTCTCTTTTCTTTGTGGTCTAAGATTATATTCAGATCTCCCCCTATGACTATATTCAAAGGATTATGCAATTCCAAGTAGTCTAAGAGAGTTTTCCAGCAATCTTTCTTCTCATCATAATGCACAAGTACATACATATTAAACAGGGCTAGCTTGAAATTACTTACTGTGTGGCGCAGTTCTGTATAAATCCAGTGCTGGGTCACATGGGAGCTCTCTAAAGAGAAGAAGTTTTTGGACTAGAATGTGCCTATTCCTCCCGCCGAACCTCTTGCGCTGACTACCTTTCCTGAATCAAATTTCCATCTTGAATTGCATGTATTCAGAAGGGTTTCCCCTTCTATTTTTGTCTCTTGGAGCATAAGGATGTCTGTGGCTTCCATCTTCAATAAATCTCTAATAGCCTCTGCCTTATTGGGATTCCCCAGACCCCTGCAGTTCCAAGAGATCAGCTGCATCATTTATGACTGGTTGGGGTAGGTCCACCTCCCTTGGGGGCCCTTAGTCTGGTGTTCCTTCCGAGAGTCATTTCTATGGTGGCTTGACTTCCCAGGGTTTTTTGTCTCTCTGATTCTTCCTCCCTAGCTTCTCTGTTTGATTTCCTTCCCGCTCGCTTTGATGTCCTTTCTAGGGTCTCTTCATCCGATGAGCCCTCGTTTTCGACATTCTTCTTCTTTTGTTTGATAATATCAGCATATGAGGGGGATGAAATAATGCATGGGTTCGGATTTGAGGTGTTGCCTGGATCTGATGGCTCGGTGTTGTTCTGCTGGGGAGGTTCTTCCCTTTCCGCCTCTGGTGGATCGGAGGATGGGTTGAGAGATTCAAATGGATTTTTGTCCTCCTCTATGCTGATAGTTTCCTTGCTTCCAGCGTTTTGTGTGCTTCCATTTTCTTGCCCTGCTTTGTTTCCTGTCTCCTTGCCTTTGTTTTTGTTGTTCTGCCTGTTATTTGCTGATTTCTTTACCTGTTTCCATTGCTCTCCTTTTTCTTTCTCTGCAGTTTCCTCATTTTTTTTCTTGCAATATCTTGCAAAGTGCCCATATTCATGGCAGTGTCGGCACTTAAAAGGCAACTGCTCATAATCAAGCTCTTGAATATGGGTCCAGTCCGCTACTGAGAGTTTGATGGCTTCGGGTAATCCTACTTCAAGATCGACCTCAATGCAGATGCGGGCACAGGAGTATTGATCCTTCCTCGGCGCCTGATCTATGTATCTGCCAAGAGCGTTACCTATGGATTGCAGAGAGTTCTGGCTCCAGCAGTGGAGGGGGAGATGTGGAAGGCGTACCCACATAGGTACCGCCGTGGGCACATCCTGAGCTGGATCAAAGTCAGGAGACCATTTGTTCAGATAGAGTCCTTGAGGACCCATGAAGTATGGTCCGTTTCTAAATATCAGACTTCTATCCTCCGCATTTTCGAACACAAACACGAAGAAACCCTTGCCAACGAAATGGCTTTTTATACCTTCTCTGACCAGGGGTGTCCAATTTCGCCTTACCCAATCCTCAACAGCTTTCGGGGATGGCCATAACCCTGTAAACTGACTGATGAGGCCTCTTTCGGCGACATTCAGTGTTGTTCTGCATGTTTCTTCCACCGGCAATGCCACCATGGGAATACTTCCTAGTTTTTTGACAAACTTGGACTGAGAGCCAGTCGTCCATTTCCCAGATGCTGCAACTAGGGTTCTGAACGCTTCTAGTTTTGGAGGTAATGGGGGGGTAGCCACAGAGCCCCCACCAGGATCCATGTCTAGAGCACTCGAAGAAAGAAAGGTTGGCTTGGCGCTGCTAGGTCAGTAGTAGCGCCTCCATGCGGGGGCGCAGATCCTACCAAATATATTTTGACCTGTCCCAAATACAAATTTCCTACCGATGTCTTCCTGCTTGAGATTTACAGAAGCCTCGATCTATTCAAAACCTTCTTGTCCTCTGTGACAATGGCCAGCGCCCTACCTGCAGGCGTGAGGGAAGCCCTCTGCGGGGTTCGAGCCGGTCCATAACAGCTTGCTCTCGTTCCTCCCCTAGAGTTTTCCTCTAACTGGTTCGAAGCCCGATATTTTTTTAGTTAATTTTAACTAAAATTTAAAAGTTTTAAAAATTTGAGTTTAAATTGTTTAATGAGTAAAATTGGAGTATTTTAAAAGTTTTTAAGGGTGTTGAATCTATTTATACATTCAAAAATGTATTTTAAATAACAAAAAATCACAATCTTACTACTTGAGATTATATCATGAAATTACAATATATATATTTTTTTCTTACAAATTACACTGTGCAAGTTTTAAATATCAGTTACATGTTTTTATGTTAATGAGATGTATATTTTTTACATTTGGAAATTTTTAAGTAATTTTAAATATCATTAACAACCTATATGTTAATGAAATGTATATTTTTGAAAAAAAATAATTGAATTTTATTAATGTGAATGGTTTTTTAATAATATTAAATGCAAAGTCGTATATGATAATTATGTTTTTACATTAATAGTCCTTGCTTTCCGAGGGACTATAGCACTCATATTGTGATCAAATTACATTGACTTTCCATTATTTTGTTGATTTCTAATTTCTAATTTTTCTAATTTTTAGTAAATTCTAAAATAATTTTCTAATTTCTATGTATTTGTCAATGCCTCACAAATCATTCTAAATTAGATATCATTTTTTTGGATTCAATTGTGTTAAGTAAGTCATTCATCTATGACCATTTCCATGAGAGATAGTCGTAAGTGACTAATTTCTCATGATTTTTTAATAGTCCACTTAGCACTCATTGCATCAGGTCACAGGGTGAAGAAGTGGGATTGAAACTAGTGAAATGAATATCATTTTTAAATAGTCCACTTAGCCCTCATTGCATTGGGTCACAGGGTGAAGAAGTGGGATTGAAAATAGTGAAATGAATCACATAGTGTCAATTATTAGTGGGATTGGAACTAGTGAAATGAATCACATAGTGTCAATCATCAGTGGAATTGGAACTAGTGAAATGAATCACATAGTGTCAATCCTCACTTTCGGGGCTTGTCCAATTAACACTCATTGCATCAGGTGATGCTCACAGGGGTGAAGTTCTCATGATTTTTGAATAGTCCACTTAGCACTCATTGGAACTAGTGAAATGAATCACATAGCATTAATGATCACTTCCAGGTCTTGTCCACTTAGCACTCATTGCATGAGGTGATGCTCATAGGGGTGAAGTTCTCATGATTTTTGAATAGTCCATTTAGCACTCATTGCATACAGGGGTGAAGTGTTGAAATGTGGCACCAAGAATATTCCAATTTAATTTGTCCTTGAATTAAATTGTGAATTAAAATCGAATTTAGTCTTACCAGCTACTTGGAAATAATTAATTAATTCATTATGGATTAATTAGTTGGAGAAATTCAAGTTAGAAGTCTTTCTGAAGTCATGCAAGAGTTATCCCTTAAAATAAGGAGATAAGATTGAGTTATATTTGAGTTGTAATTAATTAAATCAGTTTACTAAGTTAAGTCCGGTTAAATTAGTTTCAAACTGTTTGAGAAACTAATGGTGAGTTGACAGTCAGTTGATGCATGCATGCACTCAACTAGTGTACTCCAGTTAACTGAAGATTCCCTCATCAGAAACTCATGCATGTCGATTCTGAGAAAGACCCAGTTGAGATTAGAGTCAAGGACAATGTACTATCATTTGCATGTGTTTACTTATAAAGAAAACTCATGCATGCAGAAGATATAATTCCTTGAGGATTGCGCAATTCTGACACTGTGTGAGAGTGTGTTACACTCGGTAACAAGAGATCATCCACAAGGAACAATGGAAGGAAATAGGAGCTTGGAGGGCAGAGATGAAGGCTTGTGAGAAGCCAAGTTTGCCTATGAGCATCTGTGAGGATTGTACTGAGAGCTGGCTAGCTGTGAGAGCTAAGGCTTTGTATAATTCTGATGTATTTCCACCTTGTATGATAATACAGATAGTGGGGTTTTTAGTTGAGGCTTTCCCCGAAGTATTTTCATGTGTATTGTGCGATTGATTATTATTCTTCTGGTTATATGTGTTCAGCTTGATCTTTAAGCTTCCGCAAACTTTGATAGTAGAAGTAGGTTATAGTATTCTGCTTTGATTTATATTGCATTATCAGGTTAACCTACAACAGATTTTCTACATGCTAGCAGAGAGCTAGATCGGTAGAGAAATTTCTACATGGTATCGGAGCTGTGAACAATATACTGAGAAGAGAATTTGAAGTTTGAAGTTTGGGGTTGCAGGTGCAAATCGAATTCATATCACACTTCAAGGTTGGTCAATGGTGTTCTATGGCTTGAGACTCGAGTATGCCTTGGAAGGTAGCTCGAATTACATAGCATGGAAAGATAGAATGGAGGCTATATTAGAAGACAATGGCTTGAAGGAATTCATTGATCAAGAAATCCCAAAGCTAGCTTCAACTAATGCACAAGAGTTGGTTGAGTGGAAGAAGTGTGTGGCGAAGATGAGATAGATCATCCTTGAGGGAGTTCAAGACCATATTGTCTCAAGTCTCCATGGGAAGGATACTCCATTTTCAATATGGAAGACATTGAAGGACCTCTACCAGAACAGTAGCGACAAGAGGAAATTGACACTCAAGGATAAGCTTCGAAGAATCAAGATGGAGAAGGACGATAGTATTTCCACATATCTGAATAAGCTCGCCACCTGCAAAGATGAGCTTGGCAGTGTGGGAATAACTACTATCGATGATGATATGGTGAGCCTCTCTCTCCTTGGCCTTCCAAAGAGTTGGAATAGCTACCAGGACTCTATGAATGGAAGGGAGAAACTACCAAATTGGGAACTACTGTGGTCAAATCTTATGCAGGAGGAGATTAGGAGGAGCACACGAGATGGTTCTTCATCCAAGGATGATGATGAAGAAAATCTAGCCTTAGCAACTAAGGCAAGGAAAGGGAAGGGAAATGCTTCCCATTCCAAATCGAATTCTTCTCATGGAGGGAAGAAGGGTGACATGTCTAAAGTGAGATGCTTTAATTTTCATGAGATGGGACATTATGCGACAAATTTCCCATCAAATAAGTCCAAGAAGGGATCCTCGAAAGGATCGGAAGGTGAGGCATTAGCCTCTCAGTTTGAAATGGACTTTACCCTCATCGCATGCATGGTGTCATCAATGATGGGTTGTGTCTGGTATCTTGAAAGTGGAGCCTCATTCCACATGATCGATGATAAAAGTTTATTTAGTGCCTTGGAGGAGAAAGACCTCAAGATGCGCATAGATATGGGGGACAATGGAAAGTATAATGTTTCAGGAGTGGGCATGGTTGCTTTTTAGAAGGAGCATGGAGCTCCTCTCATCTTGACAGATGTGAAGTATCTACCTGGACTGAAGAAGAACTTGGTATCAGTCGCGATGTTGGAGGAAAAAGGCTATGATGTTGTCTTCAGTAAAGGAAAGGTGTTCCTAAGACACATAGCCACGGGTCAGACCAAGACGATAGGGATCTGAGTGAAGAATCTCTATAAACTAGAGGTATATTATTGTGCAGCATTGAGTACGAAAGCAAAATTGGTGCAAAGCCAAGACATTGGCGAGTTGTGGCACAAGCGGTTGGGCCATTTGCATCATGGGGCTTTGAAGATAATGTAGCAGATATCTACAAGACTTCCCAAGGTTAAACTTGAGCAAGTTGACACATGCAAAGGTTGTAACTTGGTAAAGTACACCAAGTCTTCCTTTCATGATCGAGACAGTTGAGCAAAGGCTATCTTAGAGTGAGTTCATACTGATGTGTGTGGACCATTCTCGACGGCATCCACAGTGAAGCAAAGGTATTTTGTGATTTTCATTGATGACTATTCTCGTAAATGCTGGATTTATTTCATGCAGAAGAAAGACCAAACCTTCACAAAGTTTTGTGAGTTCACATTTGGTCGAGAAAGAGTCAGGGAAGAAGATCAAAGCCTTGAGAAGCAACAACGGTGGAGAATATGTCTCTCAAGAGTTTAAGGACTTCTATGCAGCGGAAGGAATTAAACAAGAGTTGACGGCACCTCATAACCCACAACAAAATGGGGTGGATGGGAGGAAGAATCGAACTATTGTAGGGGCAGCACGTGCAATGCTACATGATCAAGGCCTACCACTTCACTTGTGGGATGAGGCATGCAAAACAATGGTCTATTTGCAGAATAGAAGCCAGCATCGCATACTTGGGATGAAGAAACCAGAGGAAGCTTTCTCCAATAAGAGACCAGATGTGCGTCACTTCAGGATCTTTGGCTCATCAATATATTGCCATGTGACAAAGGATGCACGGAAGAAGCTTGAGACGACAACAGAGTTGGGGATATTTGTGGGGTACACTCATACACCTCACAACTATCAGGTGTACTTGCCTACCAGTTGGAGGACAGTGGTTTGAAGAGATCTCAAGTTTGATGAGCAGAAGGCCATGTGAGTTTCCCTTGAGAGGAAGCTCCAACTACAGGCTGTGGAGGAACTGTTGGTTCCTAAGGAGGAGGAGCCTCAGACTGATGCGCAGCAGCCACATGCAGAGGTTCCAGGAGTGGAGACATCCACTCAAGCAGAGTCTTACAGAGATGGACAGAAGCGCACAAGAGAAGCTGATAGATTGTTGGAGGATGCGAGAGAGAATGTGGGATCACCACTTTCTCAACGCAGAAAGAGGAGGTCACCTAAGAGGTACACTGGATACATGGACCTTAGTGGGGAATGTGTTGATACTGAGCCATCTTCCTTTGAGGAAGCAGTGCAACAACCGATTTGGGTTGATGCTATGGTGGAGGAGTATGAATCCATAGTTCATAACAGCATTTGGGACGTGGTTTCGAGACCGGAGAACAAGTCAGTTGTGAGTTCCCATTGGATTTACAAGGTAAAGTAAGCTATTGATGGTAGTGTGGAGAAGTATAAGGCAAGATTTGTTGCCCGTGAATTTTCATAGGTCGAGGGGATTGACTATGATGAGATTTTTGCTCCTGTCGCAAGGTACTCATCTATCAGATCTATGTTGGCATTATCAGCACAGATGGGTTGGAAGATCCATCAGATGGATGTACATAGAGCAGCCAGAAGGTTTTGAGACCTTTGATCATGAGTCACATGTGTGCCGACTCAAGTGAGCATTGTACGGGCTAAAGCAAGAACCTCATGCTTGGTACACCAGGATAGACAACTACTTCACCGGGTTGGGCTTCACAAAGAGTGAAGCGGATGTGAACCTATACCACATCATGGTGAAAGGTAAGATGTTGATCATTGTACTTTATGTTGATGATCTCATATTGACTGGTGATGATCAGTTGATCATGTCTTGTAAGGAGGACCTCGCAAGAGAATTCGAGATGAAAGACATGGGTCTCATGCATTACTTCCTTAGCATGGAAGTGTGGCAGAAGGATGGGGAGTTGTTTGTGTCTTAGGGCAAGTATGCCAATGAGATACTCATGAGATTCCACATGGAGAAGTGCAAGCCCATGCAGACTCCTCTAGCAGGTAACTGGAGGAAGGAGGATGCTACTTCAGGGGAAATAGTGGAAGTTATTGTGTATAGGAAGCTTATGGGTTCACTGATGTACTTAGTGAACACACGACCAAATTTTTGCTATGTGGTGAACCAGCTGAGTCAAGCGATGGTTCAACCTACTAAGATGTTTTTGAAGGCGGAAAAGCATGTATTGAGATACCTCAGAGGCACATATCAGTAAGGATTATGATACAGACGGACAGAGGGAGTGAAGCTACATGGCTTCACTATTGTAGATTAGGCAGGAAGTCCATCAGATCGGAAGATCACATCAAGAGGGATTTTCAACCTTGGGTCAACGACAGTTTCTTGGTACAACAGGAAACATAGGTCGGTTGCACTCAGTGCAACAGAGGTTGAATACATGGCTGCAAGTCAGGCAACATGTGAGGCCATCTGGATGTGGAAAATCTTAGTTGGTTTGTTTGATCAGAGGATGGATCCAACTGTGATCTATTGTGATAATCGGAGTTGTATCAAACTCTCTGAGAATCTAGTATTTCATGATAGGTCCAAGCACATCAGCATCTGATATCATCATCTCAGAGATTGTGTAGCGAGGAGGATCATGTTACTGCAATACATTTCGACAGAGGAGCAAGATGCTGACATTTGACAAAGGCATTGTCAAAGTGTAAATTCGAGTTCCATCGAAACAGGATCGGGATGGCAGATAATCCCTTTCTTGTTGAGAGGGAGTGTTGAAATGTGGCAACAAGAATATTCCAATTTAACTTGTCCTTGAATTAAATTGTAAATGAAAATAGAATTTAGTCTTACCAGCTACTTGGAAATAATTAATTAATTCATTATGGATTAATTAGTTGGAGAAATTCAAGTTAGAAGTCTTTCTGAAGTCATGCAAGAGTTATCCCTTAAATTAATGAGATAAGAATGAGTTATATTTGAGTTGTAATTAGTTAACTCAATTTACTGAGTTAAGTCCAGTTAAATTAGTTTCAGACTGTTTGAGGAATTAATGGTGAGTTGACAGTCAGTTGATGCATGCATGCACTCAACTAGTGTACTCCAGTTAACTGAAGATTCCCTCATTAGAAACTCATGCATGTCTATTATGAGAAAGACCCAGTTGAGATTAAAGTCAAGGACAGTGTACTATCAGTTGCATGTGTTTGCTTATAAAGAAAACTCATGCATGCAGAAGATATAATTCCTTGAGGATTCTGTAGTTCTGACACTGTGTGAGAGTGTGTTACACTTGGTAACAAGAGATCATCCACAAGGAACAATGGAAGGAAATAGGAGCTTGGAGGGCAGAGATGAAGGTTTGTGAGAAGCCAAGTTTGCCTGTGAGCATCTGTGAGGATTATACTGAGAGTTGGCTAGCTGTGACAGCTAAAGCTTTATATAATTCTGATGTATTTCCACCTTGTATGATAATACAAATAGTGGGGTTTTTAGCTGAGGCTTTCCCCAAAGTATTTTCATGTGTATTGTGTGATTGATTATTCTTCTTCTGGTTATATGTGTTCAACTCAATCTTTAAACTTCTGCAAATGTTGATAGTAGAAGTAGGTTATAGTATTTTTCTTTGATTTATATTGCATTATCAGGTTAACCTACAACAGATTTTATACATGCTAGTAGAGAGATAGATCGGTAGTGAAATTTCTACATGAAGTTCTCATGATTTTTGAATAGTCCACTTAGCACTCATTAAGAAGTGGGATGTTTTCATGATTTTCGAATAGTCCACTTAGCACGCATTAAGAAGTGGGATTGAAACTAGTGAAATGAATCATTCCTGGGAGGTCACCCATCTAAGATCGCCTCTGGCTCAAGCATGCTTAACTATGCATTTTTCCCCACAATCAAGTCCACTTAGCTTGCTACCCCATTTGCAAAACCTTAGCAAGTATTGTGCCTCATGACCCATTCAAGTAGAGTTTCATTTGCTCTTTTGAACTTAAGTATTGAGGGATTTTCGCAGTGCATTATATTAGATATCATTTTTGTGGGATTCAACTTGGTTAAGTAAGTTATTCATCTATGACCATTTCCATGAGAGGTAGTTGTAACTAAATAATTTCTCATGATTTTTGAATAGTCCACTTATCATTCATTAAGAGGTAGTGTAACTAACTATTTTTTCATGATTTTTGAATAGTACACTTAGCACTTATTACATCAAGATGCTCACACACCTGAAAAAATAAATGAACATTCTATTAATGAATGTTTTAACACTAACATGAACACTAATACAATGCTCTAAACAAATACTTCACATAAACTGGTGAGGATCTTCCTTCATACCTCTACTCATGGACAATATATCAACATTCTATCGGTAGCAATAATTAATAATTATTTTTAGTCCTGTTCTATCATGAATTCGAAGCGAAGCTTACCCTAATAATTATGGATTAAATCTTATATTTTACTCCAAGGTTTGTAAAGTTCATTGACCCAAAGCTCTTTATTTGTTGTTTGAATTTGGCTTCGGGTCTAAATTATTTGAGACCCATAAAGTAGTGCACAAAAGAAGAGCGGAGCATACGTATAAGATTACAGATTTGCATTCTTCACATTGGGAATATCGACGTAATGGGCAGGAAATCTACTGTAGAATAAACTCGAACTCTGCATAATAACCAATGCATATAACGATCCATGGGTAGATATTTGTAAGGAGTGCGAAGCAAGTTGCTTGGACGGGAATAGAAGATCTCTTTCATCTACTTGCATTACGAGATTATCGTGAACCCCGTATAATGAAATTGTCATGTTTCGTGACATATTCAGTTGAAAACTCGACGAAAATATTGTGTGGTTGCTTCTTCAATACGTATGGCTTTCGAGGCAGTTGCCCTCATTTCGAGCACTGAGAAACACTAGGTTGATGCTTAAAAATGTCACGCTTTTCTTTAGCAGTAGAAAGGTATAACTATATTATACATTAATGTTTAATTCTATTTAGGTTGAGATATAGGTAAGTTTTGAGAATTTAGAGGTGTGAAGTTTTTTTTGGTTGAGTAGAGAGGCTTATCCTACAACCCAGTATAACATGTAATTCATTGTACAGTTTAGTATGATGTTTGAGTCAAGAGGCTCATTCTACAGCCCAGTATGATATGTAAAGCTGTGGGGCTTTATCAAAATTAATTGAAATTTTACTGTCTGCAAAAATAAAAATTATGAAAAATCTAAAAATTAAAAAATTAAATAACTATACAAAATTTATACCTGAAAATTTCGATTAAATTCCTCTATACTCATGTTAGATCCATATTTAAAATAAATCTTTACGGATTATACAGAGCTCCACACGGCAGAACTCAGAGGGTTATATGGCATTTTCTCCGTCGTAGGACCCTATCCTTCTGGACCAAGAGAAAGTTGTTGATCCACCGCGGATAACGAAAAGCTAACTTGCCTACTTTTTATGGACGATATCATGTCTATGTGTGGGCATAACCATGTGGATGGAAGGAAAAGAATCCAACCAGTATTTTGGATCTTACCAACGACAACATTACAAGGATTTGGATGGAGATTTAGAGCCTCTCGTTTTGTCGAATTTCGCTCTCACAATTTTTTAGGTCGGAAAATGGAAGCTTACATAAACATGAGAAACCCTAATCCCATAAAAGTATCGAGGGAATTCGATCATCAACTTTGTTTGTTTGTTTGGACCACGAGAATTAGTTCTCGAACTACGGAATTGCTATTTTAGAGTTAATTGTGAACCAACAAGTATCGAGTTCTATACTCTGGAAGCTAAATCCACGAGAGAATACAGGTTTTTCAAATTTGACGAGAGAATCTTGTCCGCATTTACGTTATTCCCTTTTACGTTTGTTGACGAGAACTAAACCCTCACTGTCTCTGTAAGTCAAAAAAAAAATATCCAAAATATCCTACTCGACGTTTATATTAGAGCCCACAGGTCATGGAGTCATTAATTATATTGTCTATGCAAGCAATACGCAGAGTTCATTTATGAAACACACACTCAATAGAAAAGGCACACAAACGTGGTGGTTTAAATTAAATCAGTTAACCAGCCATTTTTATTTTTTTTAAAAGTCATAATAAAACATTATTGCTCACATATTATTATGTTAGAGTGAAATATATATATATATATATATAGAGTCATGTTGATCACTACTGATTATTAATTATATAAATAAAAATGCAAAAAATGTAATATACAAAGTGGTTGTGTTAGGTGATCTACATTGCCAAGTAGTAATTAAGTAGGGTTATTATAAATAAATGTGGTCTCTCCGAAAGAAGGTTACTCATTGTTTTGTATAAAATGAAACAATGTGAACTAGTTGTAATGGAGATCAATTTTGATGTGCAAAGATATGTTGCATATGTATCGATATCATACTAGAAAGGATACATTCGGTTCTGGATCTCGAAGCTTACTTGCCTTTGCCCAACCGCTTCCTTCACTAACTATAGGGGCAAGCTTCAACTCATGCTTCTTAAAGCTTCAACCAAACCATTGGTTATGGATGCAGCGTAATAGTAGCAACATGAGGTATAGGAGACAGATTCTCATCCAAACCATAGAAGTACGAGACAAGGTATTTCGTCAATCACAGGCCTAATCCTTGACCAGCATCCTTTCTTTGTTAAAGTAGATTGACTTTGAATGGGATTTGAAGTGAGGAGTTAAATCTAATGGAGAAAATGGGTTTGTTGGCAGGCATACATAGCCCAATTAGGCTTGGAAAGTAGAACCCCTTCCATCAATAAGCATATATTTCTAGCAACAACTAGCACCTATGCTTATCTTGATCGCTTTGTGATCACTAGCACAAAACCCTCTATTTGATACCGAAGGATTCTGAACATGAAAAATTCCCCATGATTTCATTTACAAAGTGAGGGTAGCTTGACTATTTTACTTTGTCCACTTGTGAATTAGAAATTAGTATAGTTGGCTTTACAATTTGTGTGGAGCGGGGATTGTGTGCAGAAGGAGTAGGATGCGAAAGAGACATTCACATTTCCACACCTTCCCCGCAATGTATAAATTAAGATATTTGGTATAGTTTCATATGTCAAAAATTTAAAAATATATACTTTGTGGATGACATGCATAATCCTCATGTGATCCTTTCATTGAATCCATGCAAATTTAGAACACTTTCTGGGAAATGAGCAAAAGACGAAATGACACAAGCAAATGACACTAAGGTGGAAACATAAGCATATGTCGGAACAACTTGACTATGAACATGCGTGGATGTAGGAACACCTATACGAAATAAAATTGGCTCTTTGTTTCACATGTTTCAAACACAGGCTTGCACTAAACTCCACGAGTTCGAAAGTGCGAAGCTTTCCTAGTTATGCGGAGCTCTGGATCTTGTTAAGCATTACTTTGGGCAATATTGCACAGAGTGCAGAAGTGTAGAAGAAGCTTTCATTAAACTTCTTCCACATTGTACACAACCTTAATCAATTCATTAGTGCTAGAGGCAGGGACTATGTTGTGTTGCAGTTATTAATCTTGTTTTTAAGAATCCTTAAAACCATTGACAAGGTTTAGAGTAGAAACCTTGTACTATAGAATAAAAGAATGGAACCAAGTGGGGTTTAGAGTAAATACCTTATTATGCAGGGCAAAAAAGTAGAACCAAGTGGAATGAAAAAAAGACATCGAGGAGTCCATCTTTGTATAGGTAAAATATATTCTTTCAAGGGGTAGTAATTTTAAATTCCAAAATGGATAGTCATTTATGTGGAAATTTTTCATTTTGGTTATATTGGACATATGGATTGATGATGATGATGATATGAATTTAAAGTGAATTTTTGTGAGTACATGTAAAGGAAGGTGGATGTATTTATCATAATAGTATAAATATAGTTTCTAACAAATTATGTATTTTGAAAATTTCTATTCAATCATAAAAAGGATATACTAGTGCATAGTATAAGGATGGGTTATCAATCCCCATATGCGGGTGATCTGTAATGCATTAACTATGATGGGACGGAGGAGGGCACAGCATGGAAGGCACCTGTCCAGCATGCTCGGCGGACAGAATATCAGGTGGGAGGTTATGAACCCGCAGGTGGTAAACATTATGGTTGTTTGTTTGTTTGGTCTCGGCATTAAATCGCTGTCCAGTTTCACCTGCACTGGAGGATTTCTGCTTGCAACGATCTTGATTGCCATAGTAATGGCAGGTGAGGAACGAGGGGGTGGCACTCGCGTATTTAATAGCTTCAGCTTCAGCAACATGCTACTGTGTTTGAGTCTGCTTGGGACGATTCAGAGTTTTGATACAGATTGGGCTTGGGGGGGGTCATGCTCCGGCTGTTGTCTTCGGATTGTGCCTGAGGCAGGGCTCACGGTGCGTAATTTCCCCTCAGCTGTTGGCCGCATCCCCTGTGGTGTTCGTGGAATTCTCATTGCTGGTCGTGGAATTTCCACTGAAGGAGATTTCAACTTTGCTGTTCGAGCTTTTCTGTCCGCTATACCGAGACCCCGCCAGCGCATGCTCAGCCGCAGAGGCTCCGGCCAGGGCAACCCTTCGTGCCCTTCTGCTGGGTCTGGCTCCATGGGGTAAGCTCCTCCTCCTCTGGGAACAGAGAGCATTCTGAGACCAAGTCAATACCTGGACCCAAACTCTCCAGACTCCTCCAATTCGCCATCCTTTGGCTCAGCTATATTCTCATTCAATTGTTCTCTCAATCGCCCTTGGATTATGGCTCATGTCTCTGTTCTCTTCTTAGAAGAAGCCCAAGAAGAGGGCGAGCCTAGTGCCCCTTTGCCTCACACTGAGGAAGATCAAAATCCCAACTCTCTGAGGCCTTCTACTGATATGCAACACGGGACATCTCAGCCAGCCAACGCCGTCAATATAGTGCCAGTTGCTCTTGTTCAGCTGGACAGGCAAGAACCAGAAGAGGGATGGTGCAGGATTGTGGAGGAGCCACCCGATGAGTAAACTTGTGTTTCAGCTGTCCATCAGTTTTTGAAGCCCAGTGGAAAGGAGGAAAAGGTTATTTTTGGCTCTGTTTGTCAAACTTTCTCTATGTTCTTGTGTCGGGTCTATTGTCTAGTTTCTGTTGTGTTCACTAGTTGTTTGTATCTCTCTGATTCCCCTGCATGGGATATCTCGTCTAAACTCCCAGTTTTTGACTTAGTCATGCTCAAACGGCCTATCTCTCAGGCATGATGGCTTTCTTTGCTCAATCGATGTAACAGTACTCTTTTTTGTAAATAATAGATTAATCATACTTAGCAAAAAAAAAAAAGGATGGGTTATCAATAAGGTAACAAACAATGATCACTATGAAGGATGTGATATTAAAAGGGAAGATAATGGGGAAAGATAGTTGTTATCAACAATAGGTTATCAACAAGGTAACAAAGGATGATAACAATGAAGGGTGTGATATTAAAAGGGAAGATAATAGGAAAAGATAGTTATTATCAACAATGGGTTATCAACAATGTAACAAAGGCTGGTCACTATGAAGGGTGTGATATTAAAAGGGAAGAAAATGAGAAAAGGTAGTTGTTGCCAATAAACAAATGCAATTATTGAAATAACATTGAAAAGGAATTGAACAAGAAGATTACTAGAAAAATCCCTTTCCCAAGTATAAACATTTTTCACTTTTTTACTTACTCTAATGAACCATTTTCTCATTAATCTATCCCCTTAGCTACATTGTGATTGCTCTCACCAATTTCAGTATGTGCCCAGTCTTATATCTTTGATAACTATGATATTTGACTTCTCTCTTTTATAACAAGTTATGCCCAAATGGAGTTGTCTAATTGTGTGAAAAACTTCTCTCTAATTGTTGGAATTCAATAATATATAAATCGATTTCCTATCAATTAAAAAATTTGTTCCCATTAGCCTCAAGGGTTAGCTCAATTGGTCGAGTTCCCATCGCTAAAATCACCTCGCTAATGGGAGGTCACTGGGTCAATTCTCCTCGACACCCTTGGGGTTAGGCTCTACTAATAAGTCAACAGGATGTGATCTCTTTGGGTGGATCTGCCCAAATATTTCCTTGATCAAGCCCTGAGGGGTCAGCTCAATTGGTCGAGTTCTCATCGCTAAATCACCTCACTAATGAGAGGTCACGAGGTCAATTCTCATTGACACCCTTGGGGTTAGAATCTGCTAATAATCCGATGGGTTGTGATCCCTTCAAGTGGATCTGCTTGGATATTTCCTTGGAAAAAAAACCTTTATTCCCATCAATTCAATTTTTTTATGATCTACTTCAATTCAAAATTGAGCAAAACTCCTATGAGTATTGTTTCAACATGTAGAGGCTTTAGATTATGGCATAAATTTACTCATATTTGAATTTTATGTCATAATTATCGAATTTGTGATCAAAAAAAGAAACTCGTTTAAATTACTTGATACCCAATTCAACAAATAAAATATCTTATTAATAAATTAAGCAAAGTCTTTCGGTAGAAATCACATAAGAGAAATTTTTGGCCAACGTGTTTCGAACCAACAAGTGTGGTTCATCATCAGGACTAGATGAACCACACTTGTTGGTTTGAAACGTGTCGGCCAAAAATTTCTCTTATGTGATTTCTACCAAAAGACTTTGCTGAATTCATTATCGATCACAGAAGCTTGAATACAAAAAAAAAAATTAAAAAAATCTTATTAATATTTATTTAAAGCAATATTTTTAAATTAATTTGATAATAAAAATGCACAACAACCATCAAACATATTGCCTTCAACTAAACATGTAAATAAGCATCAAACAAAATTCAAACAAATAATAAACATGCATATCATCATCAAACATACATCACTTAACATTAGATTATATAAATATTCTCTTTCGAAGCAAATGAAGTGAAGAGATGATTGTAAAAGCACATCACCTTGTGGCTGATCAAGTAGATTTCTATTTCCCCTAATAGAAAACCTATTGGATCAATTACAAGCCAAGCACTTCACTGAATTGGACTCAGATTAGTTACCATCAAGTGAGTGAAAGAAGAAGACACTTGGAAGAAAACTTGCACAGCGTGATAGGGACATAATTATGAATGGTTATTTATGAATTTTGGTTTATGGATTGTATTGATTATGTTTATGCAGGTTTGATGAAACATATGATGCATCCATTTATTGATCCTTTTGTAATAGTGTGTTCAGATGACTGTTTATTTTTTGTATTCAAAATTGGGCAAGACGACTTTGAGTATTGTTTCTATTGGAAACCAGGAAAATACTTGAAGGGGGGTGAATTAGTATTTTATAATTTTTACAATTATACCCAATCAATCACATTTAAAAAATTAACAATGCACCAATCAAATAAAGTTTGAATACAAGAATTTTACATGGAAACCCATATGGGAGAAAACCACAAATTATTTTTAATTATGATGTAAATGCAAGCACCAACCCCATATTACATCAAGTTATGTAGGCACCAACCTACTAGAGGCTCCAACAGACTTTTCTTTCCAAGCACCCACTTGTTGGAAGCACCAACTCCAATACTTGTAGGCACCAACCTGTTGGAGGCACTATTGTGCTATGCAACAACCCCCCCATTTATTTATATATAAATGTCTTAGGAAATTATTGTATAAATAAATGGGGACCCTTAAAAAATTTAAAAACATAGGAAAATAGCATAGTTTAAGTTTTTTTGAAAGAATAAATTTGATTTTTGAATAAACATATCCAATCGGCCTCAAACAAAGCCTTCCTTAAAGAAAATCCCAACGATATCGCATATCGCAAAGTCTCAAAGAAACAACACTTTGTTTTTACCCTTTCGAAACTTGCGATGTGATAAAAGATAGCCCCCGAGAACCTAGCATGTCTATTCCTTAAAAGGCTTAAGTATTAACAAAATCACTTCACAGTGGAACTTTCTCGCATCGCAATCTTATAACGAAAATGATATATGAAAAGGCAGAGGAACACTCCCACTGCAAAATGTGATAAGTTAACCAAACTCGATAAAACAATAAACACGGGATATAAACATATCGTATTTGGTCAAATTGCAGATTATAGAAAAAGCTCCATGCTTGTTTCACTTCTGATTCCCCCAATTGTGATAAAGTTATTTCTTAAAAGGCGCGCTTAAAGAAAATCATAAGACTGAATAACTAAAAAACATAAGCCATGCTTGTTAATAATCCATTGGGCCCACTATAATTCCATGTCATGTCTTGCGATTTCGCAATCGCACAAAGCCCTTGGCCATATCCATTCTCCACTACTCTCAAAACCTCCAATTGTGATATTGCGATTATCACATCGCACATCTCTCATACCCAACAAACCGATATAGTAATATCGCTATCGCATATCGGGAAAGTACATGAAAATAAGTTTTATTTACTGTTTGAAAAGGTTTCTACGATGCGATATATTAATGGATAATAAATAACCATGCGAAGCCATGATTTTGGTTATTTAAGAATTCTAATGGTATTTATGATTTCAAAGCCCAAGATGATTTGATGGCCTATATAGATTGATTCGCATTTAAACTCTCCTTTTCGTCATTTCAAGACTTGTATGTTTGTATGTTTCCGCATTTCACAGCTATTTCTCTTCATTTCTCTGTGTTCTCAATTCACAGGTTTAGCCTGAGAAAGAACTGTGTAACAAGATGACTAAGTCGAAGAAAGGAAAGAAAACTATGGAGGCTTCACAATATTCTACTTCAGATGTAACAGAAATTCCCCCATTGTTCTCAGATACGACATGCACAATCGACAATGGTACTTCCTCATGGGAAACCATGTACCAGTTGCTAGAGAGTGAGGGTCCTAAGATAATTCAAAGAGTAGCAACAATAGACACTACTACCTCTTTTGAAGCCTCCCACTT
Source organism: Pinus tabuliformis (assembly GCA_031772625.1). Lineage (NCBI taxonomy): Eukaryota > Viridiplantae > Streptophyta > Pinopsida > Pinales > Pinaceae > Pinus > Pinus tabuliformis. The sequence continues at coordinate 976,083,096 of CM062810.1, forward strand.
TGAAGCTGCCAGCTCTTTTCTCCATAGAATTACTACTAGGCCCAAAATTTTGCCTTACACTGATATGGTAAAATGGATAATTGAGAATATTAACATTATCAATCGGACGTTTCAGACTTCAAGGAAAACAGTTATAGGGTCCTTCACAGCAGAAGACTTGAAGAGAATGTATCATGTACCAGACCCACAGAAGGTATATGATAAAGCCTTTCTTGAGCAATTTGCAAGCAAAAATGATGTGCCGTCAGACCCAATTAAACAATGGAGGTCCAATTTGAACAAACACAAGCATGAGAAATTAGGTATGTATTCTATATCGTCTCTTGCTGCTCCCTACTCTTATATCACAGCTATGATGTGTAGATTGTTTGGGTATGTCGATACAACTAAGTTCTTTGTTGAGTGGGTTCCCCTAATTGATGCTACAGTAAATTATTTTATAATGGATTGGGGCATTATCCTATCTGTTACACAGTAATTTGTCACTGCCTTCCTGTCAGTCACCCTGCTGTGCCCAGAATTCACAATCACCAAGTTCCTGCTTCCTGAACTGGCCCAAAAACCCATTTATCCAAAGTTTTGTTCATCAGCGCGTCTGTTCCCAAAATATCCGCGATGACTGGCGCCCTGTGGTGTATTCCGTGCGCTGCCAGCTCGGAAGGACATCCCTTTTCCGCGCTGGTCGACAGCGCGCCTTTTCCGTGTGCTTCCGCGCTGACATGACTACCCCAGTTATTGAGACGCGGCGACAGCGCGACAGTTTCCTAATAATCCGCGCTGATCCAGTTTGGGCGAATTTGTTCAAACAACCAGCCTTCCAGATAACTCCAGGCTTGGTTGTTAGCCTTGTGAATGTCGACTCCCTTCTATGGCATGTCTGTTCGACCCTTTCCAACAACTTCCCTTGAAGATAAGCTCATCCTTCCACCCTTATAGGAGACTCCTTCTCCTATATAAACTCTCACCATTACCATGGGCAGCTAGTTAGACATAGCTTGGAATAGCTTGGATTGTACATAGCTTGTAGTGCTCAGATTGCTGCTACTATAGGTTTGGTGTGCTAGGTGTGGAAGTGATTGATTGCTTAGGGAAGGTTGTTTTGTGTTGCTTGTCTTGTGAGAGAGAGAGTTGCTTATCTTGGGAGAACCATCCTCAAAGGTGAATGCTTGGGATACATGCTGACTGGCCCCTCTTGAGAAGGTTATCGACATCAGAACATTTGGTTGTACTCTTCTCTATTCTGATTAATAATAGATGACTGCTATTATTGTTCCATTCTCATTTGTCCATGCTATGGTTAAATGTGAGTTACATCTTTTCTGACCGATGTATAGTTGCTTTTACTAGATTTCAAGCTTGCGTTTGTTTCCTCTTCGTGTGTGCAAGTATCCATTCGCGGAGATCGCGGAGGATTGTGACCAGCCGAAGCGAAGGAGCGAATGCAACATCTCTTCGTCAAACGACAGCGCAGGAATCCAAGTAGGTGCTCTTTACCTCTTGTTTAATCGTAATTAGGAACATGCATAGCAGCATTGTGTGATTGTTGCTAGACCCCTGCTGGGCTAGTAGGGATCGCCTCTACCCGTAGAGGGGATTTACCTCTCCAACATTTGGCGACTCCGCTGGGGATCAGCCTTTTTGTTTCTTGAGTCCACTTTTGTGTTTGACTTTGATTGGTCTCTTTTTCTGAGTTTTTGGGATTGTCTCTTTGCTTATAAACTTTCTGGGTACTTCTAGGAAGTATTTTTAATTGTTAAAAGGCTCTTGCCTTTGGTTTGGGAAGTTTTTGTTTCGGCCTTGCTTGTTTTTGCTCTCAGCGCGTTTTAATTCAGAACAGTCGCGCTGACATCGCGACCCTGTTCCTTTGGTATTCTTTCCATCGCGCATGTACGTCTAACAGCCGCGCTGACATCGCGACCCTGTTCCTTTGGTATTCTTTCCATCGTGCATGTACGTCTAACAGCCGCGCTGACCTCGTTTTCAGAGACAGCTCGCTTTGTTCGTGTCCTTCCGCGCTGACATCGCGCCCACTCTTCATTGTGATTTATGTCATCGCGTCTGTGTGGCTTCTTTACGCGCTGACCTCGTTTTTCTGAGACAGCGCGCTTTATCCCTGTCCTTCCGCGCTGACGTCGCAAAGTTGCTACAGGCCTCCTCCTGTCAGCGCCGAGTTGCTGAAGGCTACCCGCGCTGATCCTGTAAAATTCATTTTTGACCAAATTGGCCTCCTGAACCTGTTGCTGTGACTATCCCTTTTTTCTCTCCACCTGTTTGATGACTTGCTTTTCACTGTCTGGACTCTGAACTGCTTGATTGCGGAGCTTGGTTCCATAAGGTTCCGTTTTTGTTCAGTTTTCTAGTTTTGCGAATACCTTCCCTTTTGCTTTCGCTGCTTGGTTCGTGTTTTCATCATTACCTTTACAGTTGCTGGGTTGTGTTGGGTCTCTAATTGACTGGTTGCGACTCTTATCCTTCGGGTGTTCGCTTTTCTCCATTGATTTCGCACTCTAGCCCTAGGACATCTGGAGGCCGTGTGTGTGTCAAGCCTACCGTAGGAATTTTGCTTGCTTGTTTGACCAGCCGATTTCGGATTTGTTTATGCACTTGTTCAGTGATTGTTGGAGTGTTTTGGTTTGTGTTTCCAAGTGGTTTTTCGCTTCCTCCTTGCTTGCAATCCTTGCTTGTCTAGCCGAGCTTAGATCACATAGCTCGTGCAGAACTTTGCTTTCCTTTGATTTGGAAACTTTTGTTGAGTGCTTTGGGAACTTTGTGTGCTTTCATTAAGTAGTTTGCTTGGTGTTCCGGTTCCTCCAAATTCATTTAGATGCTTTGTGTCACTGAAAAGAAATCAAACTAGTAGCTTTGCTTTAAAAATTGAAAAGGAAAAGAACATTTCATTGATTTACATCTTCAAAAGAAAAAGTTTCCTTTCCTCGCTTTAGTTGCATTAAGTTGCTTGTTTGCTTGTGTTTGTTTTGTTTGGTCAAAATTCTTTGCCCTCTCATAGCTAGAATTCATCGAACAAAATGAAATTCTTTGGCATGTAGTTTGCATTTAGGTAATTGTGAGAGAACATACGATAGAGCTTGAAATCAAAACTTAATCTCAAGATCAACTGTAAAATGAACCAAATGAATCTAAAAACACATTGGAACTAAACGCAAATATCTAGAGGTCTAGGTTAGAGACGTGTTCCGGCGTCTTTAAACATAGTCACTGTTGTTTCACATTAGGTTGGGTGATTCCTCCTTCTGTGACTCGATAGTGGTCTAACACGGACTGTGCTCCCACGTACCGTCGCGTATATAGGGAGACCCCACTAGGCTTTTATCCTTTATCCATAGGAAGCCGAGTCTGCCGCCTTGTGAACCGTAACGCACCGAACACAGCATTCGGGAAGATTGACTGCAGTACGGAAAGTCCTTGGCTCTCATACGAGTGCTGAGGTGTATAAGCAGTTTTACGGGTTGCTTGGTAAACCTTATACCTAGAGTCTCCAGAGCAGTCACTTTTGATCCTTTTCGGACTCCCTAAATGAAAAGGTGCCTGTGAGCGTCTTGTCACTTCGTGCTCATTAAAGATTCGAAGGAGACTGGAGTCATCTTTTCGTCCTTTTCTCGACTCCTGAAACATGAAAAGGTCAAGTTTGGTTCTTGCGTCTTAAAATTAATTTGGCCACGATAACATCACCTGATTAGATCTCGTGTGCGTTAGCTTGAGTAGGTTTCGTTTTCGTTTGCTATGGTAACTTTTCCGGGATTCACTAACCCAGGTTCCCCATCTGATGGGAATCCAGGACAATTCCCTCCTCTTGGGAATGTTGGTGCTCCGTATATGGCGACGTTGTCCCTACCAGGGTTAACTGTCGGGTTGCCTGTGTGGTTGTTTTCAACCTCTTTGGTCCCTACCGTATCGGCTATTAGTCCATTAGTCCCTCCACCTGAACGACATCATGTTGATCCTAAGGTGGATCTCTCCCCCTCGATGCCTACTTCTACGTCGTCCTCTTGTACTTCGCCTGGTGAAATTCTCGATGTGAGTAACCAGGTGGCTAAGAAGAAGAAGAGGAAGACCAAGAAGAAGAAGTCCCCTAAGGGAGAGCCTACACACACAGTCCCCCTCTCAAGTCCAGCTATCCACTCCAGTACACCTGAAGTCGGGTCACCTTCTACTCCTCCACGGAAGGTTAAGTTTCCTTGTCGATTATGCAGGGAGGACCATCTGCTTCGTGATTGTCCTGGCATTCCGAGGGTATTAGAAGTTTGGTCTCACAATCCGGCCCGCCCTTCATCGTCCACTGATGATCATGGCGATGCTACCTCATCAGTTGGGAATGGTAAGGAGAAAGGGAAGCTTCGAATCCCCTGTCGACTTTGTGAAGGCAAACATCCCCTTCACCTTTGTCCCCTCATGGATAAAGCCTCTGCTGTGTTGGAAAGTCTTGCCGCTCCTCCGAATCCATTTCCCACTGGTTATCAACGTCTTTCTACAACTGTAGATCGCGCCCTTGTTGACAAAGAGATTGCTTCAGATTCCTCTCTTGTCCAGGCTCCTCTTCCCGAACCTGGCTGTCCCCAGCCTGTTCCAGACCCGCTGTTGGTCGGAAAGAGTGTTGATTCGAGTTCCCCCCCTCTCGAGCACTCTATTTCGGAAGAGAAAAATTCTCATGTTCTTCTCGTCTCGGCAAATCCTCTGGAGCCTGATAATGGTGTTCCCACCCCAACCTCTCCCGAGGATTCAGAGTCGGTTCTTTCCGAGCAGGGGGGCAACCATATGGTTCCCCCACCAAGTAGTTCGGTCATTTCCTTTGATTGGAGTCGTTTGACTACCCCTCCCCTTCCATCCCACGTGCCTTTCTGGGTCACCGTCTATGCTTGCAATAAGGCATTGCCCGGCACTGTGTTAGACGAAGGAGCATCGGTTAGTCTCATGCCCGTTACTACTTGGCGAGCTTTGGGTTCCCCATCGCTTGTACCTGTCGCACCGCATCTCACCGTGTTTGATGGAGGAACGAGTCAGCCATTAGGGATCCTCCCGAAGTTTCCTATTACTTTGGGAGGCAAGACCGTCTATATAGACGTCTCGGTTACCCAAGGTTCTTTAGACTTCAGTCTTCTCCTTGGTCGTGATTATGTGTATGCCATGGGAGCCCTTGTTTCTTCACTTTTCCGTGTGGTTTGTTTTCCACACGATGGAAGAATCGTGACGTTCGATCAATTATCGTTCGTTCGTCCACAAGCCCCTCCGGCGCACTCGTCCTTCCCTCCTGGCTTTCATCCACAAGTTGCATCTGCCTCGCCGCAAATCAACTATGTGGCCACCTACCCCGTGCCCGTACCCAATGATGACACCATCGTGCATAGTGTCCTGGGGGCATTAGGTCCTGATTTCCAAGATGTCGGCCTTCCCTCCGGAGCCACTTTCTTGGAGGCCTCCACTTCCCGTTCATTATGATGAAGTCTGGATGGAGCATAGTTCTTTTCCGGTGTCAAGCTCCTTAAAAAATGAAACTGGGTCTGGTTGGAGCACAGTTCTTTTCCGGTGTCAAGCTCCTTAAAAAATGAAACTGGGTCTGGTCGAGCATAGTTCCTGATCTTGTGTCAAGCTCGTTAAAACATGAAACAAGGGTTATGAGGATAGTTCTTTTACTGTGTCAACCTCATTAAAAAAATGAAACAACTCCCTTTTCAGATCGAGTCTTTGATTAAGATCTCGTAAAATCCCAGTCGAGTCTTTCCAAGATCTCGAAAGTGAACCTTCATTCCATCCACTTTGTCGAATGCAATGAAGCTTGGGGGGCATGTACCTCGATTTGCATTATTATGCTGGGGGCATGCGAACTTATAACAAGCATAGTTTTTCGTTTCAAGCTTGTGTAAACATGAAACCGAATCCAAGCAAAGTTCTCCATGGTTCAAGCTTGTGTAAAAATGAACCCATACCCGATTTACATCTCGTGATTGCCATTTTTATCCGCTGAATTCTGCTAGATGAGCCTTGGTTGTTTCATTCCATTGCTACCATCTCTTTGGCCGATCATATGCTCTCACTTGGTTGTTTATCCTTTCCTGAGGAACCGCAGCGATGAGTGGTTTTATTAGCCAGCCTCTTAACCATTACATGTTTTGAACAGTTCCACCATTACCGGAACCAGTTGCTACCCTTTATACCACTCGTTCCTCTAGGACGAGTCTTCTTTAAGCTCTTTTCTGACTCGTAAAATGTGAAAAGATTGCCGAGTATTTTTCCCTTTTTGACTCGTTAAAGAGAATAAAAATGGAGGTCTGCTTTCAGCTCTTTTCTGACCGTTTAAAGATGAAAAGATTGCCGAGTCCCCCTCTCGACTCGTTAAAAAAATGAGAGGCGGTCGCCTTTAAAGCTCTTTTTTCGACCGTTTAAACTCAAAAAGATTGCCGGGTTTTTGTCGTTTCGAACTCGTTATTGGCTCCAAAATGACGTACTTCTGACTGCTTTTCTACTTTTTCGGGTCGAAGTCACTACTTATGAAAAGTACTCCTCGATCATACTGGTCGGGCGGTTCTCTCGAGCATTGTTTTATACTTTTTCGGGCTCGAGAGACACAACTGTACGAAAAAGGACCCCCCTGGAGTCTCCTTTTCCGCGATCTTTTCAGACTCTCGAAACAAGAAAAGATGCCGAGTTTTTCCTTTGTCAGGCTCGTTAAACACTTAATGACATCGGGTATTGTCGAAATGACGCACATCAAGCATATGCTATCCCCGTCAAGCTTGTCATCCAAAAATAATCGGGGTACCTGCCAGAAATGGTGGGGAAAATGGAACTATGATTACAGTCGTGTCGGCAGTACGTCGCTCTTGAACATGGCACTCCGCTGCTTCGTGTCTGGGTGGGCCCATCTCATCTTGTTTTCACTAGCCTCCATGGGTTTGGGTTATCCTTTTTGGCCTCTCATTTGCTCATTGCCGTCATCACCACATCCTCTGCTCATTTGATGTCAAGTACTGCCAAACCCGTCTTAGTGCCGCCATGTGTTCAAGAGAAGTTGACCTCTGCAATAATACAACCTCGTCTGCTACCTCACACAAATTATTTTACCTCTGTCTCGCGTCGATGATGTGGGAAACATCACGGCCCACCTTCGATCAAGGTCCTTTCCCGTCGACTCCAACTCATTATCCGGGAAGGTGACTTAGAGACTCCCTTCAGGTGCCTTGGAGCCTGCATGCCTCAATGGCAGGTTCTTCGTGTTCGACGTAAGGTTTACATCACTGGCCTTCGATCGAACGATTCCGTGGGTGTTCGACACCAGCTCATTGATTCACACGCCACGGATTGTACCTATAGTACCTTGAGGGCCATTGTCATTACTGGTGGTACCTCTCGCGTCTGTTAACAGTTTCCATCATTGACTGGTAATCAGACGATGTTCATGCATGTTCGACTTCAACTCCTGTATTCGCATGTTTGAACTTGTACTTTGTTCGGGTCGAGATGGAGCGCAAGACCCTGGACCCCTGTCTGTTACGGTCCAGGCTGCGATTTTGTGGATGATCATTACATGACTCATTGATGGATGGCTGCGCCCATACCTGAGTCTTCATGGATGGCTGCGACCATACCTTATCATTCTTTTGGTCTCTTTAGCTGGGTGGCTGCGTCCATTCCACAGACCATTTTCGCATGTCCTTTGGATGGCTGTGCCCATGCCTAGACTGCATGTATTTGATTGATAGAGATTTTCGGTCCTTCCTGGTGGTGTTCCAGTTCGGCGTGTGTTGTAAAGCATTTCACCCCTCCCACTCTCTCGGTCTTCATGCTTTAGAGGGCATTTGTTACACAGTAATTTGTCACTGCCTTCCTGTCAGTCACCCTGCTGTGCCCAGAATTCACAATCACCAAGTTCCTGCTTCCTGAACTGGCCCAAAAACCCATTTATCCAAAGTTTTGTTCATCAGCGCGTCTGTTCCAAAAATATCCGCGATGACTGGCGCCCTGTGGTGTATTCCGTGCGCTGCCAGCTCGGAAGGACATCCCTTTTCCTCGCTGGTCGACAGCGCGCCTTTTCCGTGTGCTTCCGCGCTGACATGACTACCCCAGTTATTGAGACGTGGCGACAGCGCGACAGTTTCCTAATAATCCGCGCTGATCCAGTTTGGGCGAATTTGTTCAAACAACCAGCCTTCCAGATAACTCCAGGCTTGGTTGTTAGCCTTGTGAATGTCGACTCCCTTCTATGGCATGTCTGTTCGACCCTTTCCAACAACTTCCCTTGAAGATAAGCTCATCCTTCCACCCTTATAGGAGACTCCTTCTCCTATATAAACTCTCACCATTACCATGGGCAGCTAGTTAGACATAGCTTGGAATAGCTTGGATTGTACAGAGCTTGTAGTGCTCAGATTGCTGCTACTATAGGTTTGGTGTGCTAGGTGTGGAAGTGATTGATTGCTTAGGGAAGGTTGTTTTGTGTTGCTTGTCTTGTGAGAGAGAGAGTTGCTTGTCTTGGGAGAACCATCCTCAAAGGTGAATGCTTGGGATACATGCTGACTGGCCCCTCTTGAGAAGGTTATCGACGTCAGAACATTTGGTTGTACTCTTCTCTATTCTGATTAATAATAGATGACTGCTATTATTGTTCCATTCTCATTTGTCTATGCTATGGTTAAATGTGAGTTACATCTTTTCTGACCGATGTATAGTTGCTTTTACTAGATTTCACGCTTGCGTTTGTTTCCTCTTCGTGTGTGCAGGTATCCGTTCGCGGAGATCGCGGAGGATTGTGACCAGCCGAAGCGAAGGAGCGAATGCAACATCTCTTCGTCAAACGACAGCGCAGGAATCCAAGTAGGTGTTCTTTACCTCTTGTTTAATCGTAATTAGGAACATGCATAGCAGCATTGTGTGATTGTTGCTAGACCCCTGCTGGGTTAGTAGGGATCGCCTCTACCCGTAGAGGGGATTTACCTCTCCAACACTATCTAATAATATTGCTTCCCAAATCCTAGAGTTTAGACAACACAGATATGTCACCACTAGAACAATCCCACCATTTTTCATGAGTGCCTACATTATGGATGCAATTTGTTTCACTACCAGTTTTCCCACCATGGGATGGAAATGGACTATTAAAGATCCCGCCCCCATCCATATATACCACAAAATACTGTGGGAATCCAATTTCCACACCCATTTCTATAATATTTTCCAAGGAGTTATGCTACCCATCCACCAAGCCATTTTTGACAAAAGGGAATCAAGGTTGTCTGATGAGGCCAAAATTGATTTTTTACCAATAAGTAGGTTGTTTGGAGAAGAAATATTTACTTATTTCCGAGTCTATGGAAGCTTAGCACCTCCCCATGTTCTCCCATGGTATGTACCAGATAAACTGCTTGCTAGGGAGATTTCCTACCAAACTGTAGGGGATGGGTTAACCAAGACCCTAAAAGAATCTAAGAAGTATCTTTGGCCTTCCTTTCCCCTCCAATGTGGTGTTTATGCATTACATGATTTCAAGCATGTTGCGCTTGAAATCAATCATATTACATGTTTAAAACTTGCCACCATTCCTGGCAGACAGTTTGACCCTAATAAAGTTGCACAAAACTTCACTGCTCAAGTGAAAATTAGATAGTTCAGCCATGAGGATGATGATTATGACGACCTGTTTGAGTCTGCTGAGTTGTTTTCACAAGTGCAACATTTGGCTACTTTGAGACTGGATCCACAAAATCTAGCTCAATTCCACCAATACAGGAGGAAAATGCTACAAAATGTCCCTTTGGATCTATTAAAGATCCCTCAGCCAATTGTTTAAGAGGAGTAGGGCTTAGAGTAGACTTCAGGGAAAAAATCGGCACAAGGCTCAAAACATAGTTCAGAGCATGATTCAGAACAGGGCTCAGAGCACAACTCAGAGAAGAGCCCAGAGAAGAGTCCAAAGAAGAGTCTAGAAAAGGACACTGAAAGAAAACAGAAAAAACTTCAAAGGAGAGAGAAGGGGGAGATGTATCCACAGAATTACATACAGATGAATCTCCTTTCAAAAATTAGTTGGATGAGGCATGGAAATAATTTGACCAACAAATTAGAGGACAACAAGGGGAAAAATATGTTGAAATGGAAACAACGTTCAACACACCCCAAAACACTAGACAAAGCTCGCTTACTGGAAGGGCTACTGGAAAATTTGTCACTACAAAAAAGTTGAGATCATCCCAACCTTCCCTTCATTTGAAATCATTCTCTGGGTGGAATAAATCCCTCCTCTTGATGTCTTTTATAGTCCCAAGCATCGAGTTGTAGTAAAAAGACAAAGGAAAAGGAGGAGAATAGAAAATTCATCAACAATAATCTCGGACAATGAACCTATGGATGTAGTATGGAAGGATACCCCCATGGATCCTTCAGAAAATTTGACAAAATTATCATAGTTTGCAGGTGCTTATGCATTTGCTACTACTTACAAGGCAGTTGAATTCAGGCAACTATTAAGACAGAAAGAAGAGAGATTCCAACATCTAGAGCAACAGTTGCCATAATAAAGACAGAATGTTGATCATCAAATGAAGAGTCAAATGTCCCAAGTACAACAGAGCTTTGACCAATTAAAGCTCCAGTCTCAAGTAGAAACAAGTGCTAAGGATGTTCATATACAATAACTACAATTGTCACTGGACCAGTTGAAGAATAATACTAAGGTTGAAGATTTTATAAAGGAAGCATTAGATATCAATTCTTTATTATCAAAGCAACAAGAAAAATTCTGTCAAAAGCTATCTATCATCAATCCAATGTATAAGACAAGTGATTCACTGATGAATCAAGCATCTTATTTGAGGGTGAATTTTGATGAGAATGATGATAAGATCTCAGGATATATAACATGGCATGATTCTCTAGAGGGAAGAGCAGTCAATCTTCCTAGGATAGAGGAATCTCATAAAGAAATCCTCTTTATCGATTGGGACATTCAACTGATGCAGGCAGAAAGAGCAATTTCCAGAGTGACTGATGCTGTAAATAATATCATTGAAACCATCAATGATCATTTTCATAATGCTAATTTGATACAAGAATTCCCACCTGGGAGCTTCCCCGATATCAGAGTCTTGGAAAAAAAAATGGGAGGAAACCTCAAAGTGAGGGAAGAGGAGATTAAATAGCTGACCAAACTAGATTGGGATGTATATGGGAGATATTTGGTGAAGCCACATAGTCAGTGGCTAATGCTACGTTTCCTCGTTGACTCATCCACACACATGCTTCCTACTCTTTCAGATGCAGTGTATACAGGACGATTGTGCATGAGGATAGGTCGGCCTCCTGAAGTCAAGACAATGATGGATATCTATGAGCTCAGATAAAGAATCAAAGAGTAGACACCATTTCACTCTGAAGCTCATTATTACAACATTTTCTACTTTCGTATTTTTGTCACTTATTTTAAGGAGAGTTATTTAAACCTCCTTAGAAATTTCATGTAATATCTATTTTTGTACTTTATTTTTATTATATAAACCCTTTCATGTCTATGAAGAAAGGGTCCCCAATTTTATAAAGAAATTCTTTAAAAGCTTGCACTTTTGTACTTTTAAAGTTTATCTTAGTAGAATGACTAGATCAGAGTCCTGAAGTTTTGTGAAGAAGGCTTTTGGAAGCTTTCACTTTTGTACTTTTGAAACCATCTTAATGAAAAAGACTGGACTAGAGCTATTTACTTCATGAGCAGAGTTATATGCATCGGGTACTTCTATCATTGTATATTTATTTGTTTATGAATTGATAGTCATTTATCTTTGTATTGTTTGTTATATGTATCTATATTAACGCAGTTTTGATTTTATTCACTTCTGAACATGCTTGAATTGTCATCCTTTAATACATAGATGAGAAAAATTTTGAACGATATTTGATGTGATATATGTTTCATCAATTGTTTTGATTAACTATTTAATCAAAATAATTATTTCAAAAGCTTTTCATTTTTGTTAGTGTTTGATCAATATTTATTATCTTACACTAAAGATAATCATTGTAGATCGCATAAGTATAAGTAAAATCCCAGGTAATAAATAGATAGGTTAAATATACATGTATTCCAGTTGAAAACCACCCCATCTATCACTTAGTTTTTAGTCATCAACACCCTATCCATCCTCTCACATTTTTATTGGTAAATTGGTCCCACTATATCCAGTCGAAGCCACTAATCCAAAGGGATAAGGGACGGCATTCAAGTCCCTGACCGAGTGGCTTTCCCCCATGTTGTTGTAGCGATTTTCGAGGCTTCAACATTTTTGCACTGGAAGGAGGGCTTCGACTATGAATGGAAAAAATAACTCAATCTAAATTAACAAGCCATTCCAAGAGTCACTCCCCCTCAATATCACCTCCAACTTCTAGATCCTCATCTAAAACTCCTATTTCTGAATTAGAAGTTGAGAAGTCACCTCTGAAATCTCCTAGTACATTTCTTGAAGCACCTTCTTTAGATTATAATCCTGAATCGCCTGAGTTCTAGACTTTAATTAAGAAATTCAGAGAAATCCCTATTTCAGCGGAAAAGTATGTGTCATTTGTAGCTTTTCAAGGAAGTATAACTTCTATTTTGTAGCCTACTCAGATTCTAACTCGTTCTCAAAGAAAAATTCTTGGAGTTCCTCCATTTGAATTTCCTCTTCCTTCTTTTTGAAAGAAGACTAAGAAATCTGAGTCGCAGACATAAACTAGTGAGGTTTTATCAAATTCCCTCCACAAACACCTTCATTTCCTCCATTCATTATTGTTAATACTCATTCTTCTTAAGGTACTAGTGCTAGTTCATCCAGCCCAAGTACACAACCTACCTCTTCTTCCACTCAATCACCTTCAATATCCACTTCCTCCCAAAACCCAATAATGGTAGGAAGACAACAGAAACAACTGCAACAACCACCACTAGTCAGACCATGGGCCAATCCTGGAGCTGTGCAAATGGCAACACCTATTCATGATCTACCTAAGCATCCTGAAAGATGGCTACCAAAATTTAATCTTGATGATGGATTACCTGCTGAAGAGCATCTCCATAATTATATGTTAGCCATTAATCTTAATGGAGTATTTGAATAAGATGGTGTAGTAATATTATTTCCCTACACCCTCCAAGGATCATAAGGTTCATGGTATTTCTCATTACCACCAAGATCTTTTACTAATTGGTACATGTTTGAAGAGCAACTCTTAGTTAAATTTGGTGATGACCACACAATTTCATCCCTTATTAATGATCTTTCTAATTTAAAAGCTAAGTCAAGTGAAAAGATCAAATATTTCAATTCTAGATTCAATAAATTGCTAAAGAAAATCCCAACCACATCAAGCCCTGGTGTTGATGTCTAGATCGAGTGGTATATTTCTTCTCTTCCTTCCAATATAGCATTTTTTTTTTATAGAGCCAATAAGGCTACTTTAGAGAAAACATGAAATAAGCCCTATCTGTAGAGAAGAGAATAGTTGCATTGGAAAAGAAGAAAACCCAGGAAGATAGGAAAATGAAAAAGGTTACATTTAAGGATGAATCAAAGAAGAAATCCCCTAAGGGCCCTTTTGATCTTGAAGGCCTGCAAAAAGATCCTTAAAACCATGTCAAATGAGATGGTAGATATTAAGAAACACGTAGTTGAATCCTTTTCTAAGAAACCTTTTAGATCCTTCAAGAAAAATCAACCATCTAACCCTCAACCTCCAAACACAATATTCAATGCTGAATCTAATTTAGATGAAGATGAAGAAGAAACTGCAATATCTGATGATGAGATTGAAGATGAAGAACTCATTGAAGTACATGGAATATGAGATTTTATCCTTATTTCTTCTGATGATTAAGATGAGAAAGAAGCTTTACCTGTTAGCACTAGGAGTAAAGGCCCTGCTGATTCAACACAATCAACTCAAAAGAAAAAACCTACCAAAGATAAAGTGGCCAGTAAAAATTCTTCTCCTAAATCTCCTCAAACAACTTCATCCTCATCTAATCCTCCATCTTCATATAAAACCTTGGTAGTTGTTGATACCATGGAATATAACATAGTGGAGGACATGAAGAAAGATAGAGTAAATATCTCTCTTCATGAGCTCAGTAATCTTAAACATCAGTAGAAGCTATTGCTAAAAGAATTGAATGTGGTTCCTGCTTCTCCTCTTCCTGTTGTTGTATTATCCCAAGCTTCCAGAGGAATGGGTAAGCCTCCCAACGATTCATCAAATAAGGTAGATCCCACTGAAGCTATCTTAATTGGTGACATATCTAACTCACATACTCCCCCCTTTCCTCCTGACTTATAAACATTCAATAAAAATATTCACAACTGCTTAATCAACTCAGGGGCCTCTTCAAACATAATGCCAAGAATAGTCTATACCAAATTAAATGTTTCACCCTGTTGTAGAGGCTATAACCACCCTCCAAAAATTTTCCTTGGCTTTGTTTTGGAGCCTCCCTACCAACCATCCTTAGCAACATGTCTTGCACTATCAAGCACATAAGCCTCATCTAAGTTTTAGTGGCTTATCAGCCTGTGCATGTCAGCTTGCTTGTCTCCCTCCCGTAGGCTGGCATTCCAGACTTAGACTATTTTTTTGCTGAGACACTCCCCCAGAAAATTGCGCAATTCTAGAAGGGAACCAACCTTCCCACCAGAAATTGCGTAAATCAATTGGGCAGCCTGCTATGCTCGAGAATTGCGCAGAATAGTTAGGTAGTCCTCCTTGAGAAAACTACGTAATTTGACCCAGCACTGGGCCTCAGCCCAGAAATTGCACAATTCTTGGAGGCAGTGACCTGCTCAACCCAGAAAGTGTGGAATTCCTGATAGACAGCCATCTCTGCTTAGCCCAAAAACTTTGCAAATTTTCATCCCAGGCTCGCAGAATGATTCATGTACCTTAAGGTTTGACGTTCCCTCCAGGACTAAGAAAAACTTATTTACATGCATGGGCTACTTTTCCAGAAATAACAAAAGGAAGCATGCAAAAGGCACCCCTAGATTTTAGGGATCTATTTTTAGTAGTTGGAGTTTACATGCAAAGATCATTTTAGAAACCTCCCGCCAAGTGTCGTTTTTCCTAGATTTGTGGCATGTGCATCATAACCTCGATCTTATCAAAACTTATGACTCGAACGTTGTAGAGCTCATTCCTCACATTGGTCTTGCAGCTTTGACATCCCACATGACATCCAGGAGTCTTTGGCACTTTTAGCTTAGTTGTTTCAGGGTAAGTTTGCTTCTCATTGTCACTTTTTGGGTTTCTCTTTGTGTAAGTGTTGTCTACTTGATTTCAATGAGCACTTGTTATCGTTTTAATGTATGCTATCTTGTAGAAGCACTGTTTCAGTTTTCTTTTGCATCTCACTGTTGTCGCATGCATGATATTGTTTTTGGACCGATGGTCGCTGTTACAGCGACCCACTTCACACACATGCATGTTCTCTCATTTTCTGAATATTGGACTTACTGTTTGCATGCATGATCATTCACTCTTGTTTACACTCAGTTTCAGCATGCATTTAGACTTCTCATGTTTTCAGTCGCCCATTGGCGGGTCTAGGTTGTCTTGGCCCAAATCTTGCCTTGCCCAACTAGCATTGTGCGTTTTTGGAAGTGAAGGCTCTACCTTCCCTCCAGAAATTATGCAAGTTTGGCCCAACACTGACCTCTAGGCTTTCATTGTGCAATTCTGGGAGGCAGTGCCTTGCTAGCCCTAGAAACTGCGCAATGCAGTTTGCTAGTTTTCATGTCACTGCAGATTGAAATTGCACAATGCGCAGTTTCAATCCTCAGCAAGCTAGGCTGGACTATGCATTACACAGTTCTAGTAGTTAGTCAGCCTCCTGGGAACCTGAACTATGCCTTACGCATTTTTGGCAGTTAGTCTCCCAGCCTCCCAGTGAAAATTGCACAATCTTCATAAACAGTCACACAGGTGTGTTGCATGTCAGTAATCTAGTTTGTTTTGGTTTTCAACTGACATATTTCTTGCCATGAGTGTTGTTATGTCTCTAGGTATCACAAGTGTTCACCTACCTCTCAGCAATAGAGGGACAATGGCTTCCAGGAGAGCAGAGTCAAAGACACCGTTGAGAGCGCAATTGGGGATACAATCGATCAAGTATCTATGAACTTGCCTATCTATGAAGACATCAAGTTGTTCATAGACAAGGATATCAAGATGAAATGTTAGCTGCATCACAGCAAGTAGTACCATCAGCAACAATAGAAGGTAGTAGACCTGCGTGATGTGAATGCAAGAGGAAGGTTGTTGACAACACAGAGGTGGAGCAAAGTTGCAAGTTCAAGCAGGTCCACTTGTGATGAAAGAAGCTTTGGAGATTGAGACGATGAGGTGACAATGCAACAAGAGGATCACGCGAAGGCAGAGAGAGAAATAGAGAAGGATTTGCAGGTGTTAAAGTGAAAACTCAAGGAAGAACAGGATCTGCATAGATGAGAGAAGCAGTTGCAGCATGAACAGGTACAGCAAGAGGCGCAACATGCACAAACTGATGAAACTGCGCCCATACAGGTTATAGACCCAACCCAACAGCGGGCATGAAGTAGATAGGGTGAGAAGTGTTTTCGATCGCATGCAAGAGTATTTAGGAGCATGTATGTTATTATGCGCACGCATGCAATCCCATCCATTGGCACACTCATTGAAGCAAAGACAAGAACCAAGTTTGATTGGAGCTGAACATGTATTTTGACAATTTGATGTGCATAGTCACTAGCACATACTTGAAGATCAATACAGACACTATGCATCAGTATGTTGCGGTCTAGCTACACTCAAGATGATGATGTGCATGTTATCAAACGATTTAGACACAGGAGCCATATCAATGTACCCAGATGCAAGGGAGGCAAGTGTTCGCTTTCAACAAGATGTCACCATTGAGCACATGGACACCATCACGGATGACCAAGCTCGGCATCTGTTTGCCACTATCGATCATCGCGAGGATGTCGAAGAGTTTGTCTTCCCAAAACTATCTAAGTATTAGTGATGTCTTGCATGCCTTGCTCAAGCCTATTTTGTCTCACATGGGTACATGTGCAGATTGTATGTGACATCTTGTAAAGTGAAATTCCAAGTGTCGATAGTTGAATGTAACACTCATGTAGTAGTTGAAGGGTCATGAGGGTAGGTGAAGAGCCACAAAGGGGAATTTCAAGGGTCACCCCACCCTTTGTTATTTATAGAACCTCATAACTCATTGTAATGGATTTTGAGTAGCCAAGCTTCCGATAGGAATATCTTAGAGAAATCTTAGAGAGTATTGTAACGAGCCTTGACTTGTCCAGAGTGTAGAGCTAGTACATCTCTTTGGGGGAGAAAGCAGCAGTGACTGTAACGTTCTGTTATCGGGACTAGTGGTTGGTCATGGTTGTAATGTATGATTGGAACTTTCACTTCTTAATATAACAAAGCCAGCACATTTCATGCATATGTTGTTATTGTATTTTAGTTATCTTGGTTACTCTAATGATATATGTATATGTTTGCTTACACATGTATGTATAGAATCTTTCTGTATATGTATGTATGAATATTACTGAGATGTGTTGTTGGTTTAACCATCACTTTGGATTGTTGGTTCACCTACCTTCCATTTTGTGATGCATCTTTGCTCGTGTGTTCCCTTCCAAGCGCCGCATCTTTCCACATATTTTCGAGGGGGGCACTCGCCCCACTTTTTTTGCGTTAGAACCGTTCATGCACCTTCCTTGGCTTGTTACGCATGTCACACCCTTGCTACCGACAAGGAAATCCTACTTACCTCTACGCGCAACCGTGGTCAAGGCGATACTGTACGACCCACTATTGGGACTCCTACACCAAACGGTCTGAGGTCTAGTTGGGACTTCTTACTGGGGAGATCCCCTGACATGTTGGCGGGTCCAGCACTATCAAAATTTTGGCGCTAGGAGGGTCAGATGACAAGTTGTTTCCTCTCATCCTGTTTTTAAACTTCGCACATCCATCATGGATACTTTCAAGCTCATCCCTCCGAAATGTTTTTCGCATGCCGAACCTTTCGACATCACGACTGAGTTTTTTGATCTCTTGTCGGAATTCATGTATGATGGTGAAGGTGAAGTAGCATGGCCTGAATACTTAGAAGACTTCTATGCATTCCTTGAGGATGCAGACAAGTTCTATGCAGAAGAGGCCAGCGTGTTTCTTGCACACACACTTCGTGAATCCCCACAATGATGGTGTTGTAGTCTAACACTTGGCAGCGTGCACTGACTTGAGCATTTCTGTGATCTCATTGAACCTACTTTCCATCATTCTGATCCAGAACCTCTTGACAAAAAATTGTTAAAATAACGGAAAACTCCGCAAGAATCGTTTATGAATTTTTGGGACTGCTTTCGTGTATTGCAATTTGAAGCTCTAAAAAGTCAGATGAAATTCTAGTATATCTTGGATACATTTGAATATTTCCTTACCAAATATTTCAATCCCAAGAAGAATTTGAAGTTCAAACCTCGCTCAATATACGTCGGTGATGAAGCTGCACAATCAGAGACGAACACGTTCACTGTCACAAGTGACTGTCTACCGTCCTCTCATCAAATAGCTCCACCACCAAAAAGCGATGTGGGAGAACATGCACACACGTCCATTCGACTGTCACATCCCTCCAATATCACTTCTCTCAATTTTTGCACAGATTTAGTTGCGAATCCCATGGGTTGTCACATGCATGTGTTACCTCAACCTTTGTCTTCGTGTTCTATTGATCCTCCGAATTGCACTATCTTGTGTTCTTCAACTCTACACCTATTGTGAACTAGGATCAAGTTATCGACAGAGTGGGCATCGCACAACCAACCTACACTATCATTCATGAAGAGTATGATTGGGAGCCTGAACATCAACCCACGGTGAAGGATGATTCCCTTCTATCTCCGTCTCCTCTATTTTTCCCTGACATCTTTGGCAATTCTTCCATTCCTAATTTCACGTGTGTATCTTTGTCTATGGATGCACCCATTGTTGATCATTCGCAGAACACACCGGATGTCAATCCATCATCCAACAACGGAGAGTACAAATCATTCTTTGAAAATCCCCTTGATTTTTCATCTACATTTTCCAGAAACACAAAGGGTAAATTTTTCCACTTCTCATCTACCCCTCTGCACGATTCATCAAATCATGAGGATGCCAACAAACATCCCAAATTTTCTGATCGTGGATTTTGTAATCTCTACACTTCTTCATTTGATCACGACGTTGATTCACTCATTGTTAATCTGTCTAAGCCACTGGTCTCCAATGATTTACCTATCGACGAAGTCAAAACCTCGCAAGCTATCGAGGGACTTCAACCCGAGCTAATGGTTATGTTAAGCCCTCACTGTCTTGAGGTTGGTTTCACTTCTACTCAGGAAATTGTTGAAACACGCAAAGCTCCTTGTCGCTATATGCTTTGCATTGAAGATCAACCAAACACCCATATTTTACTTCCTCCACTTGAATTACACGACCCTATCGTTCTTGCATTGGAGGAATCTTACACATCAAGCACACTTGCGCAATGTAAGTGGTCTATCTTTCTCACGTTTAATTGCATGTCACAGTCAAGAGAATGTGTATGCTTAACATACGCATGCATTGTAGCACAACACCATGGCAAGTCCACATAGTAAATGTCATGCACTTTCACTCACTTCTTTTTTATGGATGCACTTAAGCCCGAAGAGTGTTTGTCTTCATTGTTATATCTTTCACGTTTGCTGGTTTGCACGGCTGTGCTGTTCGCGAACCGTGCCTTCACCAACATGGGTCGACCAATGCCTCAGTAGCTGCATTGGAAGTATCAATTTATGTGAGAAGACCCATGCCCCATTAGCTTAGGAGTAGGAGTAGTGTTTTATTTTGGTTTGTTTGCTTGCATGCATGTTTCCTTCTTACTTTGCATGTTGGTTTGTTTTCCCGCTTGTTTTCTTACTCACTTTGCTTACGCATTTACGTCTGTGTTTTCTTTGTTTTGTTGCTTGTTTGCTTGTTTACATTCATAGGTTAGTTTCGCATGAAACCATGTGCGACTATTGAAGCAAACTGGGTAAAATACAAGAGGACTAGTGTAGTTATCAATACTTGGTTCTCTGTCATCTTGCCTATGTATGAAGAACTTGTTTTCTTCGACCCGTGATACATCAATGGAAAATACATTCTGATTGAAGTGAGCCTTGGTGAAAACACAATGCTTGCTTGCTAACTAGTGTCACCTTAAGGTGAGGGGGAAAACCTTAACAAGCACATTAGAGGTATATACAAACTACTTCTTTGAAGGAACACCTCTTCTGCTCTAAATAACTTGGGATCCATCTTCTGCCTCTAAAATTAATAAGTGCTATGCATAGTTATGAAAATGAAAATGTGAAGAAATTTCGAAAAAATGAAAATGAATAAGGCAAAAGAAGAGAAAGGCTTCCTATGCAGAGAGGTGATATAAGTAACTCCGTCGAGGTACTATCCAAACCTGTTGGCAATGGAGCAACACCAAAGATGTAAACTTAAACTCTAACTGTGATATGGCTTGTGCACCAATATACCCCTCATCCCAATCGAAACAACTGTGTTGGCTTGGCTTGGAATGTGTGTTGACTGATCAAGAGCATGGCGAATGATACATCTTACAATCAAGCAAGTGTGGAAGCCGAGAGGATCAAAGAAATCAACAATGCTTTCTGAGGTGTTAGAAATGCTTTTCATGAACAAGGTCCATGCAGAGAGATGGAGATCTACTAGTGTGTCATCAAGTGTTGTAGCAGCTACAACCACCATCCAAAAAATTTCCATAGCATCGTTTTGGAGCCTCCCTACCAACCATCCTTCGCAACATGTCTTGCACTATCAAGCACACAAGCCTCAGCTGAGTTTCAGTGGCCTGTCAGCCTGTGCATGTCAACTTGCTTGTCTCCCTCCTGCAGGCTGGCATTTCGGACTTAGAATATTTTTTGGCTGAGATACTCCCCTAGGAAATTGCACAATTCTAGAGGGGAACCAACGTTCCCTCCAGAAATTGCACAAATAATCTGGGCAGCCTGCTAGGCTCTGAAAATTGTGCAAAACAATCAAGCAGTCCTCCTTCAGAAAACTGCGCAATTTGACCCAGCACTGGGCCTAATCCCAAAAATTGCGCAATGCCTAACAGACAACCAACTCTTATAAGCCTAGAAACTGTGAAAATTTTCATCGAAGGCTCGAAGATCGATGCATCTACCTTTAGGGTTGACCGGTTCGCTCCGGGATAGAGCAAAACTGATTTTCATGCATGGGATGCTTTTCCCGAAATAGCAAAAGGAAGCATGCAAAAGGCATCCCTAGATTTTAGGGATCTATTCTTAGTAGCTGGAGGTTACATGCAAATATCATTTTAGAAACCTCTCACGAAGTGTCGCTTTTCCGAGATTTGTGGCATGTGCGTCATAACCTCGATCATATCATAACTTATGAACCAAACGTTGTAGAGCTCATTCCTCACATCGATCTTGTAGCTCTGACATGCCACATCACATCCAGGAGTCTTGGCCACTTTCAACTTAGTTGTTTAAGGGTAAGTCTGCTTCTCATTGTCTTGTGGTGCATTTTTGTCACTTTTTGTGTTTCGCTTTGTGTAGGTGTTTTCTGCTTGATTTCAATGAGCACTTGTTGTTGTTTTAATGTATGTTAGCTTTAAGAAGCACTGTTTCAGTTTTCGTTTGCATCTCACTGTTGCCACCTGCATGACACTGTTTTTGCACCGACGGTTACCATTACGGTGACCCACTTCACACACATGCATGTTCTCTCGTTTTCTCTATCATGCACTTACTATTTGCTTGCATGATCATTCACTCTTATTTACACTCAGTTTCAGCATGCATTCAGACTTCTCATGTTTTTAGTCGCCCGTTGGCGGGTCTGGGTTGCCTTGGCCCAGACCTTTCCTTACCCGGCTAGCATTACACATTTCCGGAAGTGAAGGCTATACATTCCCTCCATAAATTCCACAAGTCTAGCTCAGCACTAACCTCTAGGCTTGTATTGTGCAATTCCGATAGGTAGTGCCTTGTTGGCCCAGAAACTGCGCAATGCAGTTTGGTGGTTTGCATGTCACTATTGACTGAAATTGTGCATTGCACAGTTTTAGTCCTAAGCAGGCCAAGCTAGACTATGAATTGCATAATTCCAATAGTTAGTCATCCTCCCAGCAGCTCGAACTATGCCTTACGCATTTTTGGTAGTCAGTCTCCTAGCCTCTCGATGAAAATGGCGCAATCTTCACAAACAATCACACAGGTGATTTGCATGTTAGTCATCCAATTTGTTTTGGTTGTCAACTAACAAATTTCTTGCCATGAGTGTTGCTATGTCTCCAGGTATCATAGGTGTTCTTCTACCTCTCATCAACATAGGCACAATGGCTTCCATGAGAGAAGAGCCAAAGACACCATTGAGAGCGCAACTGGGGATGAAGTCGATCAAGTATCTATGAAATTTCCTATCTATGAAGACATCAAGTTGTTCATAGACAAGGATCAAGATGAAATGGTAGTGGCATCACAATGAGCAACACCATTAGCAACAGTAGAAGGTAGCAGACCTGCATACGACAAATGCAAGAGGAAGGTTGTTGACAGAGTAGAGGCAGAGCAAAGTTACTGATTTGAAATGGGTGTTTAACAACTTGTTATGCTTATAAGAACCTCCCACTCCAAATCTTAATAAATAATTGATCTAGCTTATGTATGAAATTTTCGGAATTAAATACTTGAGATAGGTGTATGTTTTTTGTTTTTAATTGTTTAAGTGCTTATGTGTTTATGTTGATATTAACCACATATATAACAATCATATAAAGCAACAAATAAACATCAACACATAACAACAAATTTAATCTAGGAGTTCACCCAAATATCATGGGCTACGTCTCCTTGAGCTTTTGTCATCTTGACTTGGCTCTTTGGGATTATGGCAAAGTTTCCTTTACAAGTTCCACACTTAACTCCAAAGGTTATTGAATTGAACCAATGGGCTTAGAATACCATCTATATCCCTGTCATGGTTGTCATAACTTCACAAACATATCTAAGCTTCCTTAGACTTGATTCCTTCAATCAGTGCTCTGAGCTACCCTGAGCTTCTAGATGTCACTAACTCCTTCATAATTCTTCAACTGTCTCTAAAAATTCTTCTACTGTCTCCAACACATATCAGACACCAACAAAAAACTGATCATTTGATCATTTTCTACCTAAAAATTACTTGTAGCATCACGACCTTTAGAAGTGTCCAAATGCTTATGCAAATCCTTGCAATGGATTCAGAAGGCTCATTATAGTCAGGAACAATTGTTGGTTCACTGAGAACAAGTACTGGTAGCTCCTACAATTGCCTCCAACCTTTGGTGGCTCCTAAGATCCAACATCAATCTTCCTAGATGAAATTTTCCATGAAGATGACTTCCTCAACTTCTCTAGACTATCCCATCGACTTCATAAGGCTCTAATTATCCTAGTAAGCCTCTTGTTCCACTCTCACTGCTTCTTTGCTTCTCCTCTGTTTCTTGTCGAAAACTGCTCTTGGAGTGCTTTTATGCAATATCCTCTAGGGATACTCCACCAATATTGGTGAACTGCACTTATCTTCAGCTAAACTTAGCATATCCGCCTAAGTTTATCCACTTCGCTAGGCTGACCGTCGAAGGTAACTGTTACCGTAACCATTGGGCGCGTACATGAGGGATAAGACCTTATTGCGCGTATATCTGGCGGTCAGGTAATATGCACATGGATGGTATTCAGTAAGACGTTTCTCGCGCAAGCGAAAAGTTGTAAGTTGTATTTTACCAAAAGCACGCGATTAGCCTAAATGGTCGACACGTAGCACGGGAAAACAACTTTTCTCACTTGCTCTGACCCAATAATGTTCGTGCATGAATCTGCACAACATTGCATAACAACCATTAGATTGAGCGGAATGCATCAACGGTTGAGATCGTCCAGTTGGTTTGGTGAGCAGATGACGTGATAACCATTGGATTTAGAAAGGTCGGATCAATGGCGCGGATTGAAGCACTTTATAAAAAAAACCTCCATCCGATACAAAACAAATATGCATTGCATCCATGGTTTGTTAAGAAACAACATTTGACGGAGGTGGTAGAGTGCTGTCCTATCTTGTCGAAGGTCACGGGTTCAATTCCGTCGAACCCCAACAAGTTTTACATAACCATTCCAAGGCCACGTGGCAGCCTCCAAGCTTTCCACGTGCCGACACCTAAATGGTCCTGATTGGTCTTGGATCAATATCTAATTAGTTGCAAGTTCAAGAAGATCCACTTGTGATTAAAGCAACTTTGGAGATTAAGGCTATGAGGTGACAGTGCAACAAGAGGATCGCGCGAAGGCAAAGAGAGAAAAAGAGAAGGAGTTGCAGGTTCTAAAGCAGCAACTCAAGGAAGAACAGGAGCTGCATAGACGAGAGAAGGAGTTGTTGTAGGAATAGGTACAGTAGGAGGCGCAACATGCACAAACATAACAACAATCACTTTATGAGTTTCACCTTCCACCAAACATAACAACAAAACTCCCACTGGGTCCTTCTAGTAGAGTTGACCATTGGATATGATATACTTTTGAGCTTGTAGTCTCAACGTCCCGTATTTAGATTTATCCATCCCTAGTGGGCACCTCAAGAATAAGAGATAATGGATGATATTCTTATACCAGGGTGATCCCTCATATTTAGAACAAATATTTTGCTCTGATGTTTTCATCCCATTCTATTGGATTTTTTCTTTGCCTTCCTCTGTTATCAGGTTTATTCCCAAAGCCTAGCAATTAGATTCTGATAAAATCTTGGCCAACCCCTGGCCTTTTATGAGCTTAGTAGGCTTTATGTCTAACTCATATTCTTGAATATTTGTGATCCACCTACCCCTTTTTCCTTCACTGTCTCCTTGCACAAGGATGTCCTTGACCATTGTCGTTGGAACATATGTTGTGATTTATGACTATAGTACATACACCCGAAATGCCTTCAAAGCTTTGACTAGTGCATAGGCTTGTTTCTCCAAGATGTTGTATTTCAACTCAGCATCCCTCAGGACTTGGCTAAAGAAGGCGATGGGCTGCTCATAACCATCTTTATTCTTTTGTAGCAAAAATGCAGCAATAGTATGTGGAGAAGCAAAAGAAAAGATATAAAAAGGTGTGGAGTAGTCAGGGTTGACTAGTACTAGTGCTTCAGCAAAAGCTTCTTTAATTCTAGTAAAATAATCTCAAGAGGTAGGGCTCCATTTGACTTCATTTTCCTTTTTTAGCATATCTGTAATACCCTTCACTATTTCTGCATAGTTTGGTATGAACCTTCTCAAGAAATTGATTCTTCCCAAAAAGACTTGGACCTCTTTCTTATTTATGGGTAGAGGAATGTGATTGATAGCTTCGACTTGCTTAGGATCAATTTTCACTCCTTCTTGTGCTACTATATGTCCTAGGAGCTTCCCCTCACTCAGGGAAAACTAAGATTTCTTGGGATTCAAAGATAATATGTATCTCTTGTATTTTTCAAAGGTGAGATTCAAGTGGAGGATGTGTTCTTCATTAGTCTTAGAGAAGATTGTGATATCATCCAAATATACCACTACGAACTTGTCTTGATCCCCTACAAAAGTTATATCCATATCTCTTTGAAATGTGGCCCCTGCATTAATAATACCAAAAGGCATGCGAGCATACATGAAATTTCCCCAAGGGGTGGTGAAAGTAGTCTTCTTCTGGTCATCAGGGTGAGCTGCCACTTGGTTGTAACCAGAGAACCCATCCATCATGGACATTCTAACTGATCCAACCACCTTCTCCAATATGTAATCCATCTTAGGTAGCGGGTAGTTGACTTTCAATTATGCCCTGTTAAGATTCCAGAAATCTACACATAACCTTATTTCTCCATTATTTTTCTGGACTGGGACTAAGTTAGCTACCCACTCGGAGTACCTTAAAGGCACTATGATTTTATCCTGTAGAAGTTTCCTCACTTCATTTTCAATAGAGGGGAGTAAGAGTGGATTAATCTACGTGAGCTTCTGCTTGCATGGTTTTACTCCACTCTTTAAAGGAATCTTATGATGTATAATGTTAGTATCAAATGTTTTTAAATCCTCATAAGACCAAGCAAAAACATCCTTATAGATTTTGAAGAGATTTAAATACCTTTGTTTATATTGTGAGGGGATTCCTTTCGATAGTCTGACCATCTGGGGTTCATCTTCTGAGCCAATATTGCAATCTTCTACCTGTTTGTCCATCTCCAGAGAAATTGGTTTGGAGGCTACATCATTCTTGTTAAATAACCTTTCCAGTGGGACTAGCCCATGAGGAATGGTATTCCCTTTCAATTGTAGAATTTTATTTCCAGCCATTATGTCTTCCCACGAAGTTGGTTCCTGCTCTGCCTCTTTTTCTTCTCCTTGATCAATGGTTGAGGTAGCGAACTCCCCAACTACCTCTATAATTTGTTTGATCTGTTCATCATCCTTGAATACCTACCAGTGCTTGACATTATCAAGTATAGAGGGTTTGTGTTTGACCTCCACCTCATACCTGAGAAGTAGATTTTGAGGAGGTTTGAAATTGCTTGCTTGCTACTACAGCTAGAGAATCGACCATTCTATTTCCTTCCTTGGGCAGAAATTGGATGTTAAAGGCCAGGAAAAATTTATCAATCAAGTACCATACCTCATTCTGATAAGTCCTCTATCTAGGGTGTTTATCCTAGCACTGATTTCTGATCTAATTCAAAATCATCTTGGAGTCTCCATGTACGGTCAAGCATTCAATATTCATATTCCTTTTTGTTTGCAGCCAAAGGAGCAATGCTTCATACTCTTCCACGTTTTTGGTTGCCTCAAATTATAGCTTGAATGATAGGGGTATCAATCTACCCTCATGAGATACCAACAATACCCTTGCTCCATTCCCCTCTTTGGAATTTTCTCCATCAAAGTATAATTTCCATACTTTGTTTTTATCTGTGTGCTGGTCGTCTAACTACATCGTTAGATGTACTTGTGTTTCTTTTGAAATGGTCTCATCTTCTTCTAGAAACAAGTAGGAGAGGTCACTTTCTTTTCCATACACAAGAGAATTCTTAGAACCTTCAGTTGGGGTCACGGTATTTACGAATATGGACTCTCTGCACAACCTCCTTTCTTCACCTCCAAACATGGGAATAGTAGCATAAGTTAGATCCAATTTTATAGAACCCCCCACCTTGGAACCCCAAGACCTGGAAAGAATTCCAAACCGAGGAGTAATATATGCTACTACTATGTCCATCACTACACTCTTCACAGGGATCTGAGCTAGGTTCACCACCATATCTTTTATCATTCCCAAGCATTTGACCCTCTTAGAGTCAAAGGAGTACAAGTCCTTGTAAGGCCTGGTGATTTGTAAGCCAAGTTGTTCCATCACAGCTAAGGGCATGAGGTTATGCGAGGCTCTAGAGTCCAACATGCAGTTATGCAATAAGAGGTCGTGAATTACCAGGGTCACATAGAAGGGTGTAGTGGAAGGATCGAGTTCTTCAACATGAGACCCAAAGATAACCATTGGTATTTCTTCTTGAAGGTTCAAACAGTCATGGGTTGGTACTGAGGTAGATGGAAGCACGAACTTGGAGACTTGGGATTTATAAGTGGGTTATTTTAGAAGTTTAGTTAGAGGAACAGGAATCCTTACCTTTTCGAGTTCCTTCTGAAGATTGAATGTAGATAGGCCTTTCTCTATGCCTCCTAGTTCTGCTTCTCTTTCCTTCTCATAGGTAGTTTTTATCATAACAGGTGCCTTCTCTTCTATGTGTTCCTCAGAGCTATTGCATTCCTTATTTAAGGGAACTTTTACCTTGGATGAGTCAGGATTCAGCTTCCCTTTCCCTTTATCTAGCACTGGGGGAGTATCTTGGGGAGCGGTTCCCTCTTGTTGTTCAGGTTCCCTCAACCTCTTTCTTGAAGATATGAGATCGTACCTTCGATGTAGTTGTGCTTGCATGAAATCTGCAAACTGTTTACAATAATCACCTATGTCCTCCTCATTTATTGTTGCTTCTCTATCATGACATGTCTCTTGGTGAGCCATGTTTTCCTGTTCTCCTTTAGAGAAGGAGGAATACAAGTTTCCTTACATCTCATGTGTATCTGGTGGTTGTTCATATGGATCATCTTCTATATATAGAGGAGGAGGGATCTGATCGAGTTGATCTTTTCTTTCCCTTTGAAGTATTTGCAATGGTGGTCTTTTGTACTATGGGTTATAACCTCGATTGTTACCTTGAGCATTCTGTTTAAGGAGACTCTTGTTCTCAAGTTCAATCTTCACCACCTTATGTGATAAAATTTTAATGAGTTTATCCATTTCTTCCCACTTTAGATCTGGTAATTCTTTAGCTTGACCAGAGGAGGATGTTTCCTGTTTCCCATTTTTCTTCTCAATAGGTTCATTCTTTCCTCTTGACTTCCCTGCCAAGGTGAAATTTGCTTCTACCTCAAGAGCATCAACTTGGAGTTGATCCAAAGTGTGAGACTTCCTTTCTCTTAGGGTAAAAATAAATTTGGATTCAAAGGCTCCCACAAATACTATGCAAGCAGCAGCTTAAAGAGGCTTTATCTCAACAAGAAGGTTATTATATTGCTTGTTTAACCTTTTTATGAATTCTGAAATGTCTTCTTCTAGCTTCTTCCTTATAGATTTGAACTCTGTGAGGACATACTCGTGATCTCTGAGGCATAGCACTTAGGGGTTGAGACAAATGAAGAGGGGCATATTTATTCACTAGGAAACCCAAAACAACCATCTGGATTAATGGGGGAGGATTGAGATTTACTGGAGTAACTTGGGCTAGAATCACAGTAGTTGGAGTAGCTAGACTTAGAGCAGTATGGCTAAATGTATAATGAGTATTGTTCTTATTGAGGATAGCTTTACCTTTTCCAATCTCAAGAGGACGAGGAGGAAATGAAACAAAAGGAGTTGTAACTGAGATTTCTTCCTCTTTGATCTCTGATTTGAGGGTGAGATGTCCTAGGTTGTCTTCTGCAGGGTATGTAAGGACCTTAGGAGTAAAATCTAAGCAGTGAATGACATCATGTTGGGAGCTAGATGAGGAAGCTTCAAGGAATGATGAGACAGTGGCATTGGTAGTAGGATTTTTCTCCTTCCAGACTCTCCTGAAAATTTGCTTCTCTAGGTCAGATACAAATGGAGTTTTCTGTTGATAGGTATCTAAACTAGTGTGGAGCTTTCTAAAAGCCAGGATGATAAATGAGAGTGAGAATTGTGGAGTCACCAAGGTGATGAGGATGCAATCAGAATTTCTTTGCTCACCTAAACAAAAAGTGCTTGAATTGTCGTATCCCAGGGGGAAATCATTTAATACGTTCCCCGGCAACAGTGCCAAAAGATGTTGTCACTTCCAAAGATAGCCTCAGATTGCTTACAAGACCAGTGTCTGGAACATCTAGATTTTGTGTGTCTCGTATGATTCTAAGAAGATCGAAGACATCATATCCATTTTTGTATGCACACACACACACACACATATATATACAAAAATGGATGTGATGTCTTCGGTCTCCTGAGAATCATACAAGACACACAAAATATAGATGTCACAAGCACTAGTCTTGTAAGAAATCTGAGGTTGTCTCTGGAAGCGACAACAGTATAGGTATCATCTCATCATATAGTCGTGCCATGGTATCCTCCATTTTTTTGTGTCTCGTATTATTCTCAGGAGACTAAAGAAATCACATCCATTTTTTTACACACATATATGTATATATATGTGTGTGTGTACAAAAATGGATGTGATGTCTTCGGTCTTCTGAGAATCATACGAGACACACAAAATCTATATGTTCCAGGCACTAGTCTTCTAAGCAATCTGAGGTTGTCTTTGGAAGCGACAACAGTATAGGTATCATCTCATTGTATCATCCTGCCATGGTATCCTCCATTGGTCCCAGCTCTTCTAGCATTGCTGACTGCCATTCTTCAATATTGGATTTTTATGATGACAGCCATTGATTCTCTGCTTCAAGATGCTCTACTTGTTGCTTCATCATAGCCAATTCTCTTCTCAACCTGACATTCTCATTCAACAAGTATTATGATTTATCTTTTTTCATTTAGAATGTGCAACATTTGCTGCCATAACTACCCTCAGATTCCTTCTAGTGTTGGAGGTGGCCACCTTTTCTGTCGCCACTGAGACTATATTCTAAGGATCCTATTGGAAGTATATATTCCTTTGTTGCATGATCCTCTTCTTCAGCAAATCAAACGTTACGATTGTTATAGACAATTTTGTGCCTTACAGCAACAAGCATGAATTGTCAATAATCCAAGGGATCCAAAGTTCCCTAAACATGATGTTCCTACCCCTAGAGGAACAAGGTCAGCAAACCAACAGCTCTCAGATCAGTTCTCCACCTGAAAACACTCAAAAACAAGCAATCCTGAAATCAAAGCAGGTGCTCCACTAGGCTTCTGCGCTGAAACACAACTGCTCCATGGTGTACCTGCGTTGCAAAGCAGGTAGAACAAAGCCCACCTGCGTTGAGCGAGTTTGGACAAGTGGCACACTGAGTCATTGCTCTGGAATCTTCCAAAAAAGACACTTGGATCAGGTATTTCGCCTTGTGATGAGTCAGAGGCTCTGTTTCTCCAAGTGGAAGCAAGGTTCTCCAAGTGGACTCAAGAACTGAAGATCAACTAAAGATTAACTGAAGAGAGAGAGGACACAAGGCAGCTACACATCAGTTGCAAGCTGACTCATCCTTTCTCAATTCATCTATATATTGAACTCTCTCCTATGAGCTCAGGAGGCTGGAATTTGGTGCAAAGTAATGATATGCTGTTGGTTTCATTCTTGAGTTATTGGGTGATTGTTTGAGAGAGGTGAAGAAGAGCAATTCTTTCTGCTGGGAGGTGTTGCTGGGTTGGAGCCTGCAATGGTTGTAATCCTCTCAGAACCTTTATTTCTTCATTAATAAAAGCTATTGAGGTTCTTCTATGTGCTCTTGTTTCAGTTATATATTGTGATGATTGCATGTTTGGTTTACACTAATCCATGAACCAGTTATGATTGCATGCCTCTTGTAGTTTCCTTCTTTGTCATTGTGCAGGATCTCATTGTAGCTGGGCGAGCAGAAGGACAAAGAGCTAGGAACAAGCGGCCAAAGAGGAGAGTTTGGATTCGACATTAAGCGCAAGGCAACGGTTAGTGCTTTCTCCATCCTCTTTTGCTTTCATAAAGAAGTAAACCTTCAGTAGTTTGTTTTACAGTTGTTGCTAAGGAACTGTCACCCTTAGAGTGGGTTAGGGTCATCCGAGTCGGATACTTTTCCCTACAACAAACTGGCGACTCCGCTGGGGATCGTATCCGTTTGATTGTGTTTGTAGTATTTTGCTATTCATTTCCTGAACAAAAGAGTACCAAATCGAAAAGCTTTTGACTATATCAAAAGCGAAGTAGAGGGCAGCTACTCTTGCTCATTTTCTGAGCAAATTCATGATTTGAAGAGCTGATCTACAAGGATCCTTGTAAGCTCTTAGTGATAGCTTTGCACCTTCTTAATCATCCCTTTGAGTGTGCTTGACTGATTGCTTCTGATTTGAGCAAAAACCGTGCATTTTTGAGAAAATTATGACCCGGAAACTGTGAAAACGCAATTCTCGTTTTCCAAAGCAGGTAGTACACAGGCTACCTGCTTTGCAACGCAGGTCCCGAAGGGGCTACCTACGCTGAGAGCCAGTTTGGCTGTGCAGAGCCTGCGTTGGCCCAAATTTACCTAGTGCATTTGGGGTTTCCTCCTTTCTCTTGCCTGTTTTCACTTAGTTTTGCTGCTAGGTGTCAGTCTTGTCCCTGTTTTGAAACCAATATTACTTGCCATCATTTTGCCTCTGTTATATAACGAAATTGTATTTGTTCTTTGTATTTCTTACTCATTTACAATTTCCCATAACGAAAAGTAAGTTAGTCGTGCTTTTGGCCTCTTAGATCTGAACCTGTGTTAAGCATTTTGCTGGTCTAAAGAGTTAGCTTGTTTGCTGTCCATAGCTGATTAGTCTTTTTACTTTCGTCATTATGGTTTGATTTCATGTATTTCCAGTGATTAAACAAGTGAATCTTAAGGTGTCTTTTGATTTTGGACAAACTTGTTTGTTTTCGCTTTAAATCGAAATCAAAGTTATATAGCAACTTTCTTTTTGTAACACATCAACATTAAGAAAGGGAAAAGAAAATACATGCATTGTGCATTTTGCATTTGACTGTTTGCATGATGATTTAGGAGAAAGTGCATTAGTTTGTGCTGTATGAACTGTGTGAAAAGATTTGCCTTTCTTCTCCCTCAGTAGTTAAGATTTTCATCAGTCAAAAAGATTTGAAAAAGCTTGCTTCTCATCTTAGGCTGCATTTAGGAATTTGTCATATACATCTCGTGGTGAACCTTGAAAGGCAAACTTTAAAAAAGATCAACTTAAAATATACTAAATGAACATAACAACGCTTTGCAACATAACGCAAACACATAGAGGTCTAGGTAGAGACGTGTTCCGGCGTCGTTAAACATAGTGACTGTCGATCTCGACGAAGGTGGGTGATTCCTCCTGAGAGTCGGTGGCACTAATACGGACTTGTGCTCCCACGTACCGTCGCGTATATATTGGGAGACCCCTATAGGCATTTATCCTTTATCCTTAGGAAGCCGTGTCGGCCGCCCTACTGATCGCGATGCAGTGAACACAGCATTCACGAAGATCGACCACCCGTACCGTAAAACGTATTCTGTGGTTTCGCGAAAGGTTTGGCACACCCTCTGCCTAGATCTCCAGAGCAGTTTCTTTTGGCCTTTTTCAAACTCTATAACTGAAAAGGTCCATCCGAGCATTTGTCACTTCGGGCTCGTTAAAACATCGAAGGAGACTAGAGTCATCTTTAGCTTTTTCTCGACTCTTTAAAACTGAAAAAGCAAGTTGTGTCTAAAGCGTCGTTATAAAATTTATTTTAAGCGGAATAATCATCACCCTTCCCTCGTTGATCTTCAAAGTTAGTCCACCACAAGTGGAAGTTCCTGTAGAATCGCTAAGAAATCTTTTGGATAGACTAGATATGTCTGAACAACCGTCGACATCTAGGACTGTGTCGTCCGACACAGCAGCAGCAGAACCTCCTGCTGCTACTCCAACGATGTTCGCTGGTATACCATCTGTCCCGGCAAATTGTCAACAACAAGCCGGAGTCCCATCAGGGACGACAATATGGTTAGTTCCTTTTTCTTCATCCGGATTATCATCTGGTACTTCTTATGTTGAAACTCAACAAATTGATCCAGTGTGTCTTCAAAGGCCATTTTACCCTTTAAGTACTGGATTTCCACCATGTGGAGGGCAGTATGCTCTTTCATTGTTCCCTCCTAGAGAACAACCATATGAGAGTTTACAACAAGGATCAGGTCAAACTGGAATTACATCCAGCGGTCGGGTACCAATGCTGCCTCAACAATCAGGAGTTGCATATTCAATGCAACCAGTACACCCTGTGTCGAATATTCCCACCACACCTGCTATGGCGAATGCGTCGCAAGTACAAGCGCTACCTGTTGTAATACAACAACCTCTTGTCTCAGCGGCTCAATCACAATCTCAGGGTAGTGCCTCCTTATCTGGAGCGACTCAGGCTCAAACAAGTACTGTGACTCCTCATCTTGGTCAACCATCCAGTATTGGTCAACAGCAAATGGTCCAACAACCAGAGCTGGTTCAATCTCAACGACCGCCATTCCAGCAATCATATCAAGGACCTGAGTAATAAGTCTTTGTAAGTAATGGGCAACCATGCTATAATGGTTATGCCCATCAACTTTGTCAAAGTTGTCAGCATTATGCTGGTCTGCAAAGACCCATTGCTCAGGCGATACCATCTTATCCTGGATATGCTTCGCCTAACCTGAACCAACAGTTGCCCTTTGTAGCAACTCTAGAATTGCCAGATCTAAACCGGCTGACTAATGATCCAATTGCTTATGCCTCTTGGTGGCCAGCGATTCCGCATAAACTTCCATCGGACATTCCTAAATTCAATGGAAATCCAGGTGAAGACCCGTCGAATCATGTGATGACATTCCACCTATGGTGTTCATCAAACACCCTGAATGATGATTCGATAAGACTTCGCCTCTTCCAGAGGACATTGACAGGTCCAGCGGCTAAATGGTATATTGAATTGCCAAGAGCCTCTTTCGACAATTTCAGCTCCTTAGCCACGACTTTCTTAACCCATTTTCAATTACCGATAAGGTATGAAACAGGAACAGAACTCCTTACCAACTTCAAACAAACAACGGCCACTCACATATCTGATCATATACATGAGTGGCGACGTCGTCGTAGGATGGTGAAAACTTACGTTCCCGATCAGCTGTTAGCTGAATGGTTTATAAAGTCGTTACTTCCGGCTATAACGGAAGATGTGGCCAAGGGAGGAGTCGTAACAGAGGAGCAAGTCATTGCTCGTGCTCAATACTTAGACTTAGTATATACTCAGTCGGGCACGCTCTACGACAAAATACCTGACACCCCTAGACCTGAATTTTCAATTCCTCCCCCTCCTGAATCAAATACTAACTCTCACGCCAGTAATGGCGTGACTGGCAAACGCAAAATTTCTAGTCAAAATGCAAATGAGGAACTTCTTGCCTCAGAAGTAAATGCCATGTCGACCGACAAGGGCAAACGACTGAAGCAACCAGGGGGCAAGAAGATAAAGAAAAGGAAAGGGAGACCCCCGACAGGGTGTCATATATGCGATGAGGATCATTGGACGAAAGATTGTCCACATATAGCTGAAGTTAAGAAGTTCTTTAAGAGTTCAAAAGCCCCAGCAGTATTGACTGATCCATTTCCTAATCCAAGACAAAGTCTGGTTGCTAATCAAAATTCCTCTCGATCCCAAGTGCTTATGTTGTCCACCTCAAAGCAGCAGAATAATGCTTTGACAAGGAATAAAGGTTACCGGAATCCACAGCGGTCGAATAACAAGGCTGATAAACAACCTAGCAGTTCAACAACAACTTTGAACGAAGTTGTGCCACCCATCGTTTCTAAACCAATGATAAAGTCGCCAAAGGGAGTAGTACACAAGTCTACATTTAATCCTCGTGAAAAAATAACACAGGATTATAATATAATAGAGGACTTGACCCAATCGTCGTCCGCTATGTCGACACTTGAGGTAGCACAAAATTGCACCTCCCAAGAGAAAGCTTTATTATCAGCTATAGGTGGGATTGGCCCAATGGATTCCAATCTTGTGGCCTTTGATCATAAAGGATATGACCCTAAGTTACCAGCTCAACAAGCTTTCCTTATTAAAGTGAAAGCCCTCAACAAAACTGTTCATCGAACAATTATTGATGAGGGGGCATCTACATGTCTTATGTCGATGAGTTGCTGGAAAAATTTAGGCTCACCACCCTTGTCGAAATCATCAACGACGTTAAAAGCATTTGATGGACGATCATACACTCCATACGGGATTTTAAGTAACTTGCAAGTTGAACTGGGGGGCAAAACAGTAGAAGTTGATGTGGAAGTAATCGACGGAAACCTCGATTACAACATCCTACTGGGAAGGCCTTGGATATATGCCATGGCTGCAGTTGTGTCGACCTACTACAGGAGAATTGTATTTCCTTTTCAAGGAAAAATTACAGTCGTCGACCAACAAACATTTCTCCCCAACAGTTCTCAAGTTACGGGAAGCAGCACAATGATCCATGAAAGTAATCAATCACTCCAAAATATCGGAGTAGGTCTCCTAAAAGACCCTGCCTTAATGGGTACTTTTGCCCTACCACCGGCAAGTAATCTGGCGGAAGTAGCCACAGTGGAAACCTACAATATGAAATCTTCTATATCCAACGGATTCAGAAGATTCCTAAATATTTTGTCAGCATGGATCGTCGCCCTAATGGAAATACTGTAAATACAGTGGGCCCCGAGGAGGTTCTTATCTTGTGTCAACCTCGTTAAAAAATGAAACAAGGAGTCGAGGATAGTTCCTATCTTGTGTCAACCTCATTAAAAAAAAAAATGAAACAAATCCCCGAGGTAAACCTTCATTCCAGCCACCGAGTTGGATGCAATGAAGCTTGGGGGGCATACACCTTGATTTGCATTATTATGCTGGGGGCATGCAAACTTATCTCCGAGCAGTTTTAGCACATAGTTCATGCTCGTTAAAAAAATAAACATAAGTTGTGAGCAATCTTCCCCTAGAGTTCAAGCTCACCCAGAAAAAATGAACCGGTAAATAACCTTGAGAAATGTAACCTTTGACAGCCATATTAAAGCCCTTGGTCGTGTTCCAGTCTCACCTCCATCCGTTCATTTGGCCAATCGTTCATATCCATATGTTTGTTTACCCATTTTGAGGAACAGCTGCGAAGAGTGATTTCACTAAGCCATCCTTGTGACACTGCCGTGATTGGAATATTCCAACCTGTACCTGGAATCTGCTGCTGCCCTGTTCATCACTCGTTCCTCAAAAGACGAGTCTTCTTTGAGCTCTTTTCACTGACTCGTAAAATATGAAAAGTTTGCCGAGTTTTGGCCTTCCAGCTCGTTAAAAGGACCGGAAGAGCTATCCCTCCTCTAGATTTTAATCTTTTTGGACCTGAGGGATTATTGCACAAAAAGATCGAGCGCTTGTTTTGTTCGGCTCGTTAAAGAAATCGAAAATTCATCCCTTTTGTATTGTTTTATATTTTTTCGGACTTAAGGGATTAGATGACGAAAAAGGAATTTTGGAGTTAACTTTTCGTACCTTTTCAGACTCTCTAAAAATGAAAAGGACCGAGTTTTCCTTGTCGTTAGACTCGTTAAAATGATTAAATAGCGACAAACTTGTCTTTAGACGAGAACGAGTTCCCCTATCGCTAGGCTCGTTAAAACATAGCGATGGGCTTGCCTGAAGGGCAGGTTATAGAACAAGCATATGTTATCCTCCTCAAGCTTGACAAAAATAAAGAGGTACTGGTCAGCAATGACTGGGGAAAAATTGGGAGAACCTCACAGCATTAATGGTAGCAAGTCGCTCTTGAACATGACACTTTGTCCTCCGTATCACATCGGGTTGGGTTGTTTCATTCACCGGTCTCATAACCATGGTCCTCGCCACACCATCCAAAATTGGGGTAATGCTACCAATCCATCACATCAGTGTCGTTATATGTTCAAGAGATGTAGTTCTGAAAAGAGTCAACCGTGTCCCATCCACTGCCATACATTATCCTTCATCCACTTCATGACCGCCACCCTGAATCATACATCACAGTTTGTTTTCACCTCATCACAATCACTAGCTCCGTTCCGTGTCACTGATGTGGGATTCATTAAGGCCCTCCTTTGACGGATCGCTCCTTGTCGACATCAGCTCATTATCCAAGGAGTTGATCTAGGAACACCCCCTTCAGTACTTTGAAGCTTGCATGCCTCAATGGCAAGTTTCTCACTTCCGGCGACAGGTATACATCAATGACCTTCGACCGGAAGATTTTGCATGGTGGTCGACGCCAAGTCCTTTATTCCCACCATGTGAATTGTACTGCCGTACCTTGAGGGTCATCATCCTTATCGGTGATTCCTCTCGCGCTTGTTAACGGTTTACATCATTGACCGGTAATCAAGCGATGTCTTTCCATGTTCGACTTCAAGAAATTCTCACATGGATCGACTTGTACATCGAGTGAAGATCAGAAGAGATTGAAGACCCCGGATCTAGTTTCATCCATCCGGGCTGCGATATATATTCAGGACATAAAGACATTTGATATGTACATCATTACAGCAGATGATCATCCTTTTCAAAGGATGATAAATTCGGCAGAGAATTATCAGTCTACAATCAGACGATCGTCTGTTCTATGTATTTATAAAGCTGAGCATGGGAATGCCCACCTCAGCTAGATCATGAAAAATGTATGAAAAATAATGTATTGTATTGTATCTTATTACAGGACACTTCTCAGCAGATTGAATGAACTTCGGATCCTCTCAATAAAGCATTTCACCCGATGAACGACCTCATACTTTAGGGGGCATCTGTTATAGACAATTTTGTGCCTTACAGCAACAAGCATGAATTGTCAATAATCCAAGGGATCCAAAGTTCCCTAAACATGATGTTCCTACCCCTAGAGGAACAAGGTCAGCAAACCAACAGCTCTCAGATCAGTTCTCCACCTGAAAACACTCAAAAACAGGCAATCCTGAAATCAAAGCAGGTGCTCCACTAGGCTTCTGCGCCGAAACACAACTGCTCCATGGTGTACCTGCGTTGCAAAGCAGGTAGAACAAAGCCCACCTGCGTTGAGCGAGTTTGGACAAGTGGCACACTGAGTCATTGCTCTGGAATCTTCCAAAAAAGACACTTGGATCAGGTATTTCGCCTTGTGATGAGTTAGAGGCTCTGTTTCTCCAAGTGGAAGCAAGGTTCTCCAAGTGGACTCAAGAACTGAAGATCAACTAAAGATTAACTGAAGAGAGAGAGGACACAAGGCAGCTACACATCAGTTGCAAGCTGACTCATCCTTTCTCAATTCATTTTTATATTGAGCTCTCTCCTATGAGCTCAGGAGGCTGGAATTTGGTGCAAAGTAATGATATGTTGTTGGTTTCATTCTTGAGTTATTGGGTGATTGTTTGAGAGAGGTGAAGAAGAGCAATTCTTTCTGCTGGGAGGTGTTGCTGGGTTGGAGCCTGCAATGGTTGTAATCCTCTCAGAACCTTTATTTCTTCATTAATAAAAGCTATTGAGGTTCTTCTATGTGCTCTTGTTTCAGTTATATATTGTGATGATTGCATGTTTGGTTTACACTAATCCATGAACCAGTTATGATTGCATGCCTCTTGTAGTTTCCTTCTTTGTCATTGTGCAGGATCTCATTGTAGCTGGGCGAGCAGAAGGACAAAGAGCTAGGAACAAGCGGCCAAAGAGGAGAGTTTGGATTCGACATTAAGCGCAAGGCAACGGTTAGTGCTTTCTCCATCCTCTTTTGCTTTCATAAAGAAGTAAACCTTCAGTAGTTTGTTTTACAGTTGTTGCTAAGGAACTGTCACCCTTAGAGTGGGTTAGGGTCATCCGAGTCGGATACTTTTCCCTACAACAACGATGCATACATCCATGAATCGATTTACTAATGGAGGTGTGATCCCCATCTCTCCGAATGAAAGATGACCTCCCATGAGTGGATGTTCACCTAGAGTATTGGGCAAATCATCCATGGGCTATATGGTATATTCTTCATATAACTACTCCTCCCCCATATCTTAAGTCAATTGTTCTTCTTCTAGCATTTGCACTGCTTCCTCCTCCTGTGACTGCCTATGTTGCTCTTCCTCTATCTGTCTCCCCTCTTCTTCTTCTATCTATTGCTTCTCAAGAAACTCATCATGCTTCATGTTCTCCACCTCCTCTTCTTCTTCTTCCCATTCTTCTTCTTGTCTCATCTCTAGCTTTTCTTATGTAGCTCTCATGTTTAAGGGATCGACCTTCCATTTCCTATTGCTCTCACCTGATGAATACCTAATAATTTTCCTGGGAGCTAGCTTCTTTACTTGAGGTGTTGTTTCCTCCTCCTCCTTCTCTTTCTCTTGCAAGTCCTGAGCTGGTGGGTCGTGGGGTTAACTGGCCTGTGTGGCTGGATGTGTCTTTATTCTGGCATTGTACCAGTTCTTTATCTTTTCATCTTCTGGTCTGGACAGTGATGAATACCCCATGTTATGACCGACCCTTTGATAATGCAGCCTAACAATTCACCCAGGATCATATGCATGAAAGTATTTGGTGGCGAAGTGTAGGTGCTTCAGCTTTTCTATCTCAGCTACTAATTCCTTGTCACTCTTTAATTTGTACATTATGATCCTTAATGGAAAGATAGGCCAAGGGGATTTCTTTCTCCTGTGAATAATTCCCAACCACCCCTTGACCAGTTGATTTTCCACCTCCTGCACGACAACCTTGTTAGTCACATATCATGGAATAATATGAGGGTATTTTGACATCCGAAGTATCTGATGTATGTTCCCTCAAGAGCTGCAAACCAACACGCGATCTATTGAAGTGACTCCTTCAATTGGTCAGTCATGCATGGAGGATTGGTATCAAATATCAAGTGAAACATAATTGCAAATAAGTGTTCGGACAACCTGTCATATGCACCTCTGAAACTTCCTTATGATAACACCTTGCAGTGGAAATAAACTAGGAACTTATAATTAGGAGTCCCACTCCAATATAGTTTCGAGAACACATAATGTGCTTAGATCCCATCCAGGATATATGCAGACATGTATAGTTTTGGAGCTTGATTTGCCTGTAAAGATTGTTTAGCCTGCCCCACTTGTTGTTGCAGGTCATATGATAACATGTCCACCCAATTAAAGGATCTTCCATGGTTCACCACTAGATGGAGTGCATATATCCAATTCTCTTGGAGCACTTAAGCATTCTTAAGCCAAACATCTGACAATACATAGTCATCAAATACTGATATACATCTCTCAGGATATTTGTCAGAACTGTTGATGGGTGATTACAGAACTTGGCAGGTTATCGACACCATTGTTTAATAACATCAGTGGTATTGATGGTAGCCCATCTTATGTAGAAACTGTTGTTTTCATACTCATTGGGCTTGAGCATCTTATAGTATGTCTTCATAGCCTCACAATTATAGGTGGCGACGTGACCTCCACTCTCACTATGGAGCACAAGGTGAGAGTCATCCATGTGTGTGATGATCCATTCAATAACTTCAACACATGGCATCAATAGGAATTTTCATGTGATCTCGTGTATCCTAGACTTCTCAATGTTGATACATGCATGAACCTCTTCTAAGGCCTCTGAAAACTTCTCCTACATGAATGTGTTGTAAATCTTGCTCCAAGTAACCTCTATCGTCTTGTCGATAAAACACTGAGTGTCTTCATATATAGGAACATTAAGCTTTGCAACTTCAATCAGCTCACCATTGCTCGCTTCTAAAAGTTCTCTTGAGGCTACTTTGTGAGGCATCATGTCTCCAACAGATGACAACATAGTGGAAAAAATTGTAGCAATATCACCTGTTTGTGGAATCACACTCATAGCAAAAAAATTAGCTTAAAACAACTAATTACGCAGCAAAAACTTGTAAATCATGCTCAAAGAGTCATCACAGATGATAGGTCACAAAACACAATGAATGGCAGCCAAAAATAACTTGCATGAAAGAAAAATACACATGCAAACTAGGAAGGCGCACTCTCAAAGCACGAAGGGGACATGCATGGTCATTCAGGGCTTCGTAGCACGCTCATGCGCTCAAGAAAGAGGCAAAAATCAGCCAAGGCACACTGTAACACCCTGAAGGGTCCAATAAATGGGAAAAGAGGCCTTTATATATTCCCTATGTGCCCATGTGCCCTTGGAGACAAGGAGGGTGCATTGTCGCACTCCAAAAGGATGAAGAATAAAGAAAATATAGCTTCAGGTCTTCAAAGTGCACCTATGCACTCAAGGCAAAGGGGAGCACATTTTCACATGTTGAAGGGCTGAATGGATGGAGCTTTGTGCCTTCATGATGTGTCCATGTTCCCTAAGGAAAATAGTGGGCATTGTAGCACTCTGAAGGGTCGAAAGGAAAAGTTTTGTGCCTTCGTCATGCGCCCATGCGCTCAAGGTTAAAGGAGTTGCAAGCTCAGGAAGTGTGCTCTGCCTATAGAAAGCTCATAAATAAGTTTCATTGAAATGGTTCAATGCTAATATGAGGAGAAGAATGATATGCAAGTATTTATAGTTGTTTTTTCATGCATGGTGGAAAATGGAAGGTCTCTGGAATGTGAAAGGTTTCTTTCATGCGCCAGTGATTTAACACTTGCTTGATGAAGATTCAGTTAAAATGCCAGCAAAAAGACTGCAAAGCATGAGATTGATAGCAAAAAAAAAAAGATTTGATAGTGAAATGATGAAAAGCAGTAGGATATTGAGCATACAAACTTACTTGTTGCACTGGTTGGTGAAAGGCTTCTTGATTCTCTAGTTGTGCACTTAACTCGGATGCAATTATGGTGAAATAATGATTGACTAAGTTCATTTAAATAAATTGACATGCAAAACAGATCCATGCATGAGTGTCACTTGTCGTGGCATGAAAGGATTAGTTAAGCAGGAGTTAAGGTGGTTCCTATTTTATAGGAGTACGCCCTCATGCAACAAGTTGTCTCATGCATGCAATTGGATAGGGCGCATGTATTTGACACAAAGTAGTGTACCTAAGTAGGGCGCACTTGCTCAGCCTGAATGAATTTTCCCAGGTAGGGCACACTTCTTCAACCAAAAGAAGTGTGCTCACCTCAAGTGCAAACCTTTCTCAACTCAAAGTGTGTTTTTTCTTTTGTGAGAGATTTTCTTACTTTTTGCTTATTTTTTCTGATTCTGTGTGCTTTTTTTCTTAGTGTGTGCATGGATAGAAGGTAAGTTTCTAAGTCAATAAAGATCATTAATTCACCTAACCACAACTTACTAACTCAAACACTTTTAATGGTTAAGTGATGACACTTGAGAAACATCAACTAGGGAGGATGGGAAATTAGGAGAAAACATACGAATGAAAAATCAAACCACATGACAGTGCATGGGGGCTTAAAACAATAGTTAGCATAGGCTCCAAAATCTACATAGGAAAAAATTTTGGAGGGTCGTTTTCGCAGCAACAACATTGGTGACACACTAGGAGAACCTCAACTTCTCTAAAATGGTTTCATTGTAAGCACAAAGTCTTATTTCTCTAGGAAATATTGATTTTATCAACGAGTTACATTTAGCTCCCCACTCTACTCGGTTAAATATATAGTATTCCCAATTCCACTACTCGGTGTAACATAAATATTAAACAAGCCACATTGATATCTTGTTGACATGAGTAAGGGTAATATAATACAACAAAATAAAGTAATCAAAGTTTGAGTTTTACATCTCTAGTGTTGCTTCACTCCCAGTAGGCCTAGACAATACCTTGACGGAGTCTCTTTAGGAACAAAAAAATTTATTCATTGCCAGCGAGCCTAGACATTACCTCGGTGAAGTCACTTGCTTCACCTCCATGCGCAGGAAGTCTTTATCTTTTTCACCCTTTTATAATTTTCTTTTATTCCATAGGATTTTGCATAGGCACTTATTATTTTTAAACGAGCGGAAGAGGGATCCCGACTTATTGAGAGCAGAAGAGGTTGTTCCTTCAGAGACAAGTTTTATACCTTTGATGCTTTGATCGCTAAATTTTTTCCCCTTATCTTATTCTACATAGATAGATAAGCAAGAACACACCATTCTTAATGGACCACATGTGTGAATGATAAAGCTACATAGATGTGGATTTCATGGTTTTTTTACAGTTTCCCAATGGAAGGATCGTATTTTCCACAAAAAAAATCATTGAATTGAAAGATCTAAACCAAATCAAGGAAGAGAGTGACAGATAAGCCAATGGTTGTGTGCTGCTAAAAATTTCCTTGTACAAAATATTAGCCACATCATATCAAAGCTCAAAACCAACTTATTCAAGGATAGATGAAACCAAAAAATAAAATTGCAACATGAAAAAAAAACATTGTAATGCATCTAACTACATGAAACCTAACCTAGCCTAAACTAAACAATACAAGGTCAGATCATGTAAAGTGAAACTTCCAGTATAGCCA
This sequence comes from Pinus tabuliformis, assembly GCA_031772625.1. Lineage (NCBI taxonomy): Eukaryota > Viridiplantae > Streptophyta > Pinopsida > Pinales > Pinaceae > Pinus > Pinus tabuliformis. The sequence goes on from CM062810.1 coordinate 976,126,931, forward strand.
TATAAGTTGCTCATGTCCTTTAAACTGAAGGATGTGATCTTGTAAAGCGAAAACAGAAAGCAATGCAGTGAACAAGAGGAATTGTGCAAACATCTGCACTGACCGACCAAAACAGGAAGTGCAACCACAACGGTGTATTACACTTGATTTTTCTACCACATGGGAAACTTCACAACAACAATAAAAACTGGGCATGTGACCATATATGACTTGAGGGAGAGTATGCAAGTACACGCCATGAGACATGGGCCCAAACTGAAAGGATTCTTCTAATGAATCTGCAAAAGTATCATGGACACAACCTTAAGGGAAAGACACACAAGAAAGACTATATAATGACAAATCCACTTCATAGGCGGTATTTTCACAAGCTTGACCACAATCTAAGATTTCGTGCATGTAATGTTCTTTGATGGATGATGAAAAATATTCATTAATACTTTTCTTTGTTTCTACATTACAGATATGAAATTTGCTTGAAATGGGATGAAGAGGTGGAAGTTCAATAATCAAATTAAATTTTCTTCCCTGCAGGTTGAAAAATTTATATGAATAAAAGAATCATCCCTTAGGAAGGCATCGTCATCCCACGTGATGACATCAATGGAAAAGTTGTGCAGGAAAATTAGAAATAACTGAGATCACAAATACCACCATGATGAGAGGGACCTGACATAACCATCAGCCTCAGGTGAAGTGCCCTACTCACCTGAATTGACTTTGGATTCTGAAAAAAAATGGTCAATTGCTTATCAATATAGGATTCCACATTTAAATCATGAGATTCAACAGAAGTTAAATTTTCAAGGCCAGTGAAAAATTCTTCAATGATAAGCATGCCATCTTCTTGACGAAAAGGAGATATACCTAAAAGAAAATATTTGATAATCGTATCAAAATCAATTTGAAACTCGAACAAATACAAATCTTCATGTGGAAACAAAGATTCATGCAGATTACTTGAACGATCATGACCATATAATTCAGAAAGGAGAAAGTCATCGAGATCATGATCATCCATGGGTTCATCTCGATTAATGGGTGAAAGATTGATGGGAGGAATATCAAGATCTAAAGATGGTTAATTGATAGAGTTAGATGAATCACCCTCGAATGAGAAATCTGAGAGAAAGATAATTTCTTTGTTCACAAGATGATCTTCCAATTCAATAATAGATCTAGGTCCAACATACAGAACATCAAACAGAGGAGGGCATGGGACACAGAGCATGCTCGGTTATCCTTCTAGATGTTGAAATTATTCTTGATCAGGAGGATCTGATTCAAAATATTCCCTTGACATCCAGACTAAGAATCAAAACTTACTCATTTAAAAACTGTCAATTCATATCCTCATTTGGAAACTGATAACAAAATGAAGGAACCGATTAGAAAAATGCTCAAGAGATTTAGTCAATTCCATTTTGAGTTGAGCAATTTCATTAATAACATATTTATATTCATGCTTATCAGAAACTTGATAAAGATTGTTAACCAAGTGATCGAAAGATGTGATAGAAGCAGTGGGTAAAGAATAGCACCATTGCTTCGCACAACCATCCAATGTAAGGGTAAAAAACTGACCAATGATTTCTTCTGAATTAACACTATTCAAGAAGAAGAATTTAACAAATTCAATAGCATAACGAAGGATGGTTATTGTACCCTTTTCATCAAATATAAATAGCGACAAGTCATGTAAAAATTCCACGAGGATTGAAAGATCTAAATATTTTGAAAAACATATCAGGATTATGATTTGAGATGAAGCCATTGAAGGTAACATATTCAAACAAACTTCACGGGCTCAGCTTGTCATCTGGTGCTTCTTCTAGCACCAAAAATGTCGACGGTGTTGGATTCAACCAACGTTGCAAGGGGATCTCCCCAGTGTGAAGTCCCAATTAGACCTCACATCGTTTGGTGTAGGATTCCCATCCGGTCATACGGCTTGGCCACCATTAGAATGGTAAGAAATGCCTTGGTTACAATCACACATAAGATAACACAATTCCTCTTTGGTTCAGCAAGAATGTGAGATTTGTGAGACACCCAATGTAAGGTGCATGAGGGAGACTTACATAGCTGGAGAGAGAAATGAGCCACTGGTTAGAAAAGTAATAGTACTACCCTAAAGGGGGACCCAGGGAAATGAGAGAGAATTTTTGGGTAACTACAGATTATTCCACATAGTAAGCAAAAATCATTAAAACATAACAACATTCATTCAATAATAGCCATATCTAAACAAAAAAATATTTCATTAACTTACTATGTGAATAAATCAACATATACAATACACATAACCGGAATAGTCCAACTATATCTATGATACATGTATGAAGGAATGTCAACTCATTGAGCTTCTGATTATAAGTGCAATATCCCAAGTACATTTTTACATGATTGAATCATTGTATCCAATAGTGGAACACGAATCCACAACTTTATTCTCCAAAGAATAATATATCTCCTATGTAGTACAACATAAGCCAATGCTAGGCCTCCAAAAACCTAGCAAAAAGCCTCTTCTTTGAGTTATGAAGAGCTATTTATAACAAACACAATGAATTTTGAGCTTCCTCATGACTCTTTGACTTCTATGATTGTTCATATTCTAACATGACTCATTACATTCCTATGTGTGGCCATTCATATTCCACTTGTGTCCCTTGGACTTCATTACATAACATTTATTACTTAAGATAATTTACAAGTGAGACGGTGACCTAATAAGACAAAATTGCTAAAAGGACAAAGACTCATCAAATGGATAAATCATTTGCTTCTTCATGGAGTTCATTTGTGATTCAAGTGTGCCATGCTTTGAAATCCTTTGTGATGTCTTCGATCAGATCCAGCAAGTCCCCTTTGTAGCACATCTTCACCTCCAATGCCTATGTTAGTATGTTCTTGGAGCTTAATTTCACATTATTCCACAACCATGAAACCTTCATGTGCAATTTTACTAGCCTCAAAAGTATACTGCTAAATATTGTCCTTGGTTACCTCCAAGCCATCTTGTTCTATTACTTACTTGATTTGTTCAATGTAATCCCTGATCTCCTGAAAGATGACCTCCCTGCCTCTAATTGCTTCAAGAGATCTGATGGCGAGCATCCCATGCTTCTGTGAAAGAGACTTAAACCCATTGTGCAGTCAGTTGAAGGAAACCATGGTGTTAATTGATTGTTCTCCAAGATGCGAATAGTTCTATAGGTGGAGTCTCAACTACACTCTACCAATATTTGTGACAATTTTATCCTTCTTTTCCAAGTGCTGCGAAGAATCTGTATATTTGGCAGTCCACTCCTGCATCTATTCAACTACTTTGGTTCTTATCCCCAGGAGTTTCACCACTTCCTATGTGTTCTTGTGAATTCCAATGAGAGGGGTCATGACCTACTTTATAAGTATCATCTCACCGTATAGTCATTCCATGGTATCTTCCATTGGTCCCATCTCCTCTAACATCATTGACTTCCATTCTATGGTATTGGAGTTTCGTGATGACAATCGTTGGTTCTCTGTTGCAAGATTCTCTACTTGTTGCTTCGTCGCAACCAATTCTCTTCTCAACCTAGCATTCTCATTCAACAAGTATTATGAGTTATCTTGTTCTGTTGGAGAAAATGCAACATTTTCCACCTTAACTACCCTTGGATTCCTTCTAGTGTTGGAGGTGATCACCTATTATGTCTCTATTGAGATTAGATTTTGAGGATCTTACGGGAAGTATCTATGCCTTTGCTACATGATCCTCTTATTCAACTGATACGACATTATGCTTCATACATCCATGACTCGATCTGTTGGTGGAAGTGTGATCCCCATCTCCAAATCGCATATGACCTTTCATGAGTGGATGTCCAACTGGAATATTGAGCTCATTATCCATGGGCTAGATGGTATCTTCTTCTTCTAACTTCTCCTCCTCTATCTCTTGAGTCAATTTTTATTCTTCTAATTTCTCCTCCTCTGGCTCTTGAGTCAATTTTTCTTCTTCCAACCTCTATGTTTCTTCCTCCTCCTAAGACTCCCTTTGGTGCTCTTCCTCTATATGTCTCCTCTCTTATTATTAGATTTGTTTCTTCTCAAGCAACTCATCTCTCTTCATGTTCCCCTCTTATTCTTCTTCTTCTCCTCCTTCTTCTCCTTCTCTCCTCTTAAGCTTTTCTTGTGTAGCTCATGTGTTTAAAGGATCAGCCTTCCATTTCCTAGTCCTCTCGCCTGACAAATACCAGATCCTTTTCCTAGGAGCTAGCTTCTTTACTTGAGGCGTTGTTTCCTCCTCCTCCTGCTCTTTCTCTTGCAAGTCCTGAGTTGGTGGTTTGTGGGGTGAACTAGCCTATGTGGCTGGATGTGTCTTCATTCTAGAATTGTACCATTTTTTTATTTTTTTATCTTCTGGTATGGATAGTGATGAATACCCTATGTTATGATCGACCCTTTGACAATGCATCCTAACAATTCACCTAGGATCATATTCATGAAAGTCTTTGGTGGTGAAGTGTAGGCGCTTCATCTCTTGTGCCTCAGATGCCATTGCCTTGTCACTCTTTAATTTGTACATTCTGATCCTCAATGGAAAGATAGGCCAAGAGGGTTTCTTCCTTCTACGAAGAATTCCTGATTACCCCTTGTCTAGCTGATTTTCCACCTCCTGCATGATAACCTTGTTTGTCACATATCGTGGCATAAGATGAGGGTTTTTTGACATCTAAATCATATGATATATGTGCCCTCAAGAGCTTCAAACCAATCTACAATGTATTCAAGTGACTCCTTCACTTGATCAATCATGCATGATGGATCAGTATCGAAGATCAGGTGAAAAATACTTGTAAAGGAGTGTTCGACCAATCTATCGTATGTGCCTCTAAAGAGTCCTTCTGATAACACCCTGTAGTGGAAATAAACTAGGAACTTCTCTTTAGGAGTGCGATTCCAATATAGTTTAGGGAATGCATATCGTGCACATATCCCATCCAGGGGATATGCAGACATGTAGAATTATTGAGCTTGATTTTCCTATAAAGATGTTTTAGCCTACCCCACCTGTCGTTGTAGTTCATATGATAACATATTTGCCCAATTGAAGGCTCTTCCACGGTTCACAACCAAATTGAGCGTATATATCCAATTTTCTTGGAACACTTCAATGTTCTTAAGCCCAAACATCCAACAATACATAGCCATCAAATACTAATATACATCTCTCAAGATCTTTGTCAAATAAACTGTTGATGGGCGATGACAGAACTTGTCAAGTTCTTGACACCATTGTTTAATAACATCATTTGTGTCGAGGGTAGCCCATATTGTGTATAAATTTTCGTTTGTTTAATCATTGGGCTTGGTCATCTTATAGTATGTCTACATTTCCTCACCATAATAGGTGGAGAGGTAATCGTCACTCTCACTGTGGAGCACATGGTGAGATTCATCCATGTGTGTGATGATCCATTCAATAGCTTCAGCACATGGCATGACTAGGAATTTGCATGTGATCCTGTGTATCCTAGACTTCTCAATGTTGATATATGCATGAACATCTTCTAATTCCTCTAAAAAATTCTCCTGCATGAATGTGTTGTAGATCTTGCTCCAGGTAACCTTTTTCATCTTGTCGATAAAACACTAAGTGTCTACATATATAGGAACATTGGGCTTTGCAACTTCAATTGGCTCACCAACGCTTGCTTATAAAATTTCTCTTAAGTCTACTTTATGAGGCAGCATGTCTCCAACAGATGACGACACAGTGGCGACACTTGCAGCACAATCATTTGTTTGTGGAATCATACTCATAGCGACAAAATCAACTTAAAACAACTAACTATGTAGCAAAAACTTGTAACTCACACTCAAAGAGTCATTAGGGATGATAAATCACAAAAAATAATGAATGATAGCCAAAAATAACTTGCATGAAATCAAAATATACATGCAAACTAGGAGGGCACACTCTCAAAGCATGAAGGGGACATGCATGGTCATTCAAGGCTTCGTAGTGTGCTCATGCGCTCAAGAAAGAGGAAAAAATTAGCTAAGGTGCACTGTAGCACCTTGAAGGGTCAAAGAAATGGGAAAATAGGCCTTCAGGCCTTCCCTATTCACCTATGCGCCCTAGGAGACAAGGAGGGTTCATTGTCGCATTCTGAAAGGGCAAAGAATAAAGAAAATAGAGCTTCAGGTCTTCAAAGTATGCCTATGCACTCAAGGAAAAGTAGGGCGCACTGTCGCATGCTGAAGAGATGAAAGGATGGAGCTTTATGCCTTCATTATGTGCCCAAGTGCACTATAGCACTCCGAAAGGTTGAAGGGAAGAGCTTCGTACCTTCGTGATGCGCTGATCCAAAATGGATTTTGGATAGACTCCTAAGTCTAAGTGTTCCTCACAGAGGAAAATGAAAGTCCAAGGAAGTTTCTAGACATAGCCCCATTGCAGAGATCTTTTCATTATGAATCTACTACAACTTGAATGGGCAAAAATGGACTTAGGATGCAGAATTTATCACAGAAAGAAGATGCCCTTTGTTCTTTGGAAAAAGAGGCAAAATCCCCTAAAAATGGCAAAAAAAACCCTTATAAATGGAAATCACATCGAAGGAGGTCCAAGAGGTGGAATTAAGAGGAGATGGAAGAGACCCCGATTGCCGATCTCCAACATATTGGGTCAGAGGCAGGCACATGCACATGACATAAGGTAAGGACCCTGGGCCAATGTGATATTGTGATTGCCAATATCGTCAGTTCGGCATCGACGATGGCATGAGACAAGGGACGGACCCCCGGGCCAATGCTACTTGCAATTGCGATATATCGTATCGCAACGTCGCGTCGCAGCGATATAAAGGGGCGATAACATGCTGGACCCAATGGGTTTTATAAACCCAGTTTGATAAAATTTGAGTTCTAGTAAAAGGGACTTTTATGTGTATTAACGCTTTTCGGTGTAAAAACAGAAATACAAAGGAAAGTGATAAAGCCAAACTCGAAGGGGAATTATAGGCGCGATATATAAAGTTTGAGTTTCGTAAGCGGATTTCAGGTGGGTCTCAAGCGTTAAATGGTATTGGTTCGGCTCCGCCCGACCTCATACAATGAACGACGTGTGGCTGGCAAAGGAGAGAGGAAAACCGCCTTTTTGGGCGGGTAACCTCTGTATTCCTAAACCACCTAAAATCACATATTGACCGTTGGATCGGAGATCCCATAGATCGACAGTGGGGCTTTCGATAGCGGTCAAGGCAGACCCAATGCGATATTAGGGCGGATGCGATAATAATTTGAAGTCCGATAAAAAGGATTTTGTCGGGTTTTTCACGTATTTCCTGTGTATTTGGGATTTTACCCAAATCGCTTATGCGATGCGATATAACGCCTAATGGTGGACCCAATAGGGATTTTAGGGGCAATTGAATGGGATTTCAAGTCTGAAAATCACGTCTGATAGTGTATTTTGCAGACATTCTCTATGTAATGGGATTTTCTCAATTTTTGGGTTTTTGCCTATGAGAAGGCCCTGAAACCTCTATAACCACTCCTAATCATCATGCCACGCTACAAGCAAGCGTTTTTATAGGCAATGATGCATTTTGAAGCCACAGAGCTGTAGAGCCAAATGGCCAGTCTAACTGACAGGGAGCAGAGAAGCCGTAGAGGGCTAATGAATCGTAGAGAAACAGCTAGGGTAGCCAAAAAACCGGAAAAGTACCTCAAAGGAGGCAGAGAGCTCAATTGAGAGCAAGGCAATTGCAAGGCAAAAGCGAGAGAGCAGAGAGAGCGAAAGATAATGCATAGAGAAGCTGAGACAGTTGCTTGGAGGTCAAGCAGACTGCTGAGAGCTGAGAGAAGCCATAGCCGAAGAGCCGAAGCCAGAGCTAGAGCTGAAGAGCAAGAGCCAGAGCCAAGAGCCAGAGCCAGAGCCAAAGTCGAGAGCCAGAGCAAGAGCGTAGAGCCAGAAAGTCGAGAGCTTCAAGGGCCAGGGATAAGATGGTGTTTAAACCCATTGTGTTCTGTGTAAACCAATGGAGTTGAGCCAGGAGCTTGTAAAAGGACTTATACCATAATCCCAGAGAACCTAGTCGAGTTGACTAGAGCTCACGAAGACGTAGCCCAAGAGTTTTGGGTGAACTCCTAATTAAACTGTTGTTCTGTGTGTTTTGTTTATGGCTGCATTGTTTACTGTTATATGTATGTTATATCAGCATAAACAACAAAATTTTAAAGCACATAAACAGTAAAAAATAAACATAAACATACACCTTATTTTCAAGCACATATTTAATTCCGCATTGGTTAACCATAAAGACTTGGGCTTTGGAAGTGGGATAGGTTCTTGTAAGTTAGACAAGAAGCCTAAGTGCCCCATTTTCAGATCAGTGGTATCAGAGCTTGAGATTGATTAACCCCACCTTCAAAGAAGGTTATATCAAAATGCTTGATTGATAGAGCAAAGATTTCTTATCTGAAAGGTGTTTGGGCAGTCAAGGACTAATTGTCTACTTGAGGTATGCTTGTTGCAGACTGACTATTGTTTGAGTTTACAGAGGTGAAGGGAAAGCCATTGATAGCTCAGTCCAGGAAGGACAAGAAGGAAGAAGGGTTGAAGGCATTCTTCTTATCCCAAAGGACCTAAAGGCAATCCTTGAAGCACAAGAGATTTGTTGCAAAAGGTTGCTGAGTAAGCTCTTTATTAATCCTTTTAGAAGTTATTTTGTTCATTGGTATAATGACAACTCCTACAAGTGAGTCCTCAAATTCTTCTTTCTTCACAAGAGTCTTTGATGAAGACATGAAGGAAGATTTGGCCACCATGATGGATATGGTGAGAGAAATGTATGAGGATGAAAGGAAGAGCAGCATACTTAGAGAGTAGTTGAATTCTGTGGAGGAAGAGAAGCAGTTTCTTTCTAACAAATTGCCAGAAATGGAGAGGCAACTTCATATTGCAAATATGAACCTGGAAAGGATGCATGAGTTGGAGGCACAACTCTTTGTTGCACAAGAAGCCTTGGTCAAGTATCAGCTTGAAGAAGAGGTAAATAATTCCAGTTTGTCTTCAATTTCCTCTAAGAATGCTTATATTGGTTCTTTTGAAAAACATACCAAAGGCATAGGTTCCAAGCTAATGTCCAAGATGGGCTATGAAGGAAAAGGCTTGGGTAGACATGCACAAGGTATTGTTGAGCCAATAATGATTGAGGAAAGGCCTAAGTATTTGGGTCTTGGCTATGGACAAGCTTATGGAGAAAGTTCCAAAGCTGCCATGAAGACCATTGAAACAGCTCCAAGAAGGAGTTGCATTGCAGGTCTTCCACCTCAAGAGTGTGAAGATTGTATTCAGGAGGAATGCAATAGCTTGAAACATCATTTGCAGGATGCAGGTGTTCAGAAGCACACACTTGAACCAGAGAGTTGTGGAAACTCTGAAAGCCTTGAAGAGATTGATGGTGTTCCAAAGGGAGCCACTTCTTCATTTGATTCACCTCCTCAAGAAGGCAATAAAGGTGAAAGAGAAAGGTATAAATCTGGTTCTAATCATCTTCCTTTTGATTTTGCAAAGCATGATAAATTTCCACATAGATATGGGAAAAGAATTGCTTGTTCCTTTTGTGGTTTGGATAACCATAATGTTTCTAGATGTTGGAAGAGAATGGCCACATACAGGAAACTTTTGAAGGAAAGGAAGCAAGAATCCAAAGGTCCATTGGACAAGGAAAATCATGTTGTCAAGAGGATGCACGTGCAGTGCACTTACTTCCATAAGCAAGTACATCTTGTTGCAAAGTGTTGGACTCTTAATCCAACAATGCTTCCACAAAATCTAAAGAAAGTGGAAAGAGAATATGGAAGAAATGGAAAGGAAGATTCCATGAATGATGTGTTTTAGGATGATTCACATGTTGATGTTGATGTCCAGACAAAGGAATGCAAGTTGCAGGATTTTACCAAGAAAGGTGAATGGAGAAGTTCAGTAGGAGACTCACTTTGTTGTTGCGACATTATATTTCATTTCAGCTTTGAAAGTACAATGTGCTTAAGCAAAAGTTGAAGGATGAAATGCATGCATAAGCTTGATTTGCATGAACACAGGGATGTTGATGATTTCCTTGTATTTGAACATGTATGTGTAATTAACTTGCTGGGTTGATTGCTTTGACATGCATGTGATGCAATGTTGACTTGGGAGAAGTTAACTTGGTCTCCAAAATGGAGATAATGATGAAGTGTTTCATCTTTGAAAAAGAGTCATAATGGTCTTTTTTCTACATGCTTGACTTGAAGGGTCATTTGTTTTAAAGGCATGTTTTGTGGGCTTGTTATCTAGTCCATCATTTGTGTGTAGATGTAAGACATGGAGGTGTTCACAAGATGTGAAATATGTTTCTTTTGTTGAAGCAGGAGTTTGGGCCATCCAGTTGTTGTCTCTATTTCTATTGTTGTTAACAGTTGTTGTTGACAGCTTCTTAAATAGGTAAAAATGAAAGTCTTGTGGAGCAGATGTACTTCACATTTGTTTGAGCCACCTTGGATCATTGATCAAGGCAAAGAAGTTCAAACTACCTTCTATGACCATTTCAGCAGAAGTTTTGCAGGAAGGCAACGAAGAAGACAGTTCTTCCCAGGAAGACCAACCCATCCACGAAGGGAAGTGGTCAGAGACTTTGGTTCAAAGGCACTATGCAAGGCAAGTGTATGGAGGCTGAAAGAAGAGGGTGTTGTTACTCTCATTTACTGTTCAGATCAGTATATCAGTCTTTTGGAGACCAAAAGTTCTTTTAGTGGGAAGGCGTGATCCAAAATGGATTTTGGATAGACTCCTAAGTCTAAGTGTTCCTCACAGAGGAAAATGAAAGTCCAAGGAAGTTCCTAGACATAGCCCCATTATAGAGATCTTTTCATTCTGAATCTACTGCAACTTGAATGGGCAAAAATGGACTTAGAATATAGAAGTTATCACAGAAAGAAGATGCTCTTTGTTCTTTGGAAAAAGAGGAAAACCCCTAAAATGGAAAAAAATATCCTTATAAAGGGAAATCGCATCAGAGGAGGTCCAAGAGGAGGACTTAAGAGGAGGCAGAAGAGACCTTGATTGTCGATCCTCGACATATCGGGTTGGAGGCAGGCACATGCACATGACATAAGGTAAGGACCCCGGGCCGATGCGATATTGCGATCGCTGATATCGGCAGATCGGCATCGGCGATGGCATGAGACAAGGGATGGACCCCCAGGCCAATGCGACTTGTGATTGCGATATATCGCATCACAACGTCGCATCACAGTGATATAAAGGGGTGATAACATGCCAGACCCGATGGGTTTTATAAACTCGGTTTGATAAAATTTGAGTTCCAGTAAAAGGGACTTTTCTGTGTATTAACGCTTTTCGGTGTAAAAATCGAAATACAAAGGAAAGCGATAAAGTCGGACCCAAATGGGAATTATAGGTGCGATATATAAAATTTGAGTTCCGTAAGAGGATTTTGGGTGGGCCTCAAGTAGTAAATGGTATTGGGTTGGCTCCGCTCGATCCCATACAATGAACGACGCGTGGTTGGCAGAGGAGAGAGGAAAACCGCCTTTTCGGGTGGGTAACCTCCGTATTCCTAAGCCACCCGAAATCACATATTGACCGTTGGATCAGAGATCCCGTAGATCGACGGAGGGGCTTTCGATAGCGACCAAAGGCAGACCCGATGCGATAATAATTTGAAGTCCGATAAAAAGGATTATGTTGGGTTTTTCACGTATTTCCCATGTATTTGGGATTTTACCCAAAACGCTTATGCGATGCAATATAACACCTAATGGCGGACCCAATAAGGATTTTAGGGGCGATTGAATGGGATTTCAAGTCCGAAAATCACGTCCGATAATGTATTTTGCAAACATTCTCTGTGTAATGGGATTTTCTCAATTTTTGGGTTTTTGCCTATGAGAAGGTCCTGAAACCTCTGTAATCGCTCATGATCATCATGCCACACTACAAGCAAGCGTTTTTACAGGCAATGATGCATTTTGAAGCCACGGAGCCGTAGAGCTAGATGGCCAATCTAACTGACAGGGAGCAAAGAAGCCGCAGAGCCGCAGAGGGATAATGAATCGTAGAGAAATGACTAGGGTAGTCGAAAAGCTAGAAAAGTACCTCAAAGGAGGCAGAGAGCTCAATTGAGAGCAAGGTAGTTGCAAGGCAGAAGCGAGAGAGCAAAGAGAGCGAAAGCTAATGTGCAGAGCAGCTGAGACAATCGCTTGGAGGTCAAGCGGACTACTGAGAGCTTAGAGAAGCCAGAGCCGAAGAGCCAAAGCCAGAGCCAAAGATCAAGAGCCAGAGCCAGAGCCGAGAGCCAGAGAGAGAGCGCAAAGCCAGAAAGTCGAGAGCTTCAAGAGCCAGGGATAAGATGGTTTCTAAACCCATTGTGTTCTGTGTAAACCAATGGAGTTGAGCCAAGAGCTTGTAAAAGGACTTATACCATAATCCCAGAGAGCCTAGCCAAGTTGACTAGAGCTCACGGAGACATTGCCCAAGAGTTTTGGGTGAACTCCTAATTAAACTACTGTTTTGTGTGTTTTGTTTATGGCTGCATTATTTATTGTTATATGTATGTTATATCAGCGTAAACAACAAAATTTTAAAGCACATAAACAGTCAAAAATAAACATAAACATACACCTTATTTTCAAGCACATATTTAATTTTGCATTGGTTAATTATAAAGACTTGGGAATATTTAAGCTTTGGAAGTGGGAGAGGTTCTTGTAAGTTAGACAAGAAGCCTAAGTGCCCCATTTTCAGATCATGTGCCCATGTGCTCAGGAAGAAAATTGGGTCAAATAGGACGTAGTTTTCAAGATTGAAGGAGCTTTGAGCTCAGGAAGTGCGCTCTTCCCATAGAAAGCTCAGAAACAAGTTTAATTAACAGGATTCAATGCTAATATGAGGAGAAGAATGATCTACAAGGATTTATAGTTGTTGTCGCATGCATGGTGGAAAATGGAAGGTCTCTGAAATGTGAAAGGTTTCTTGCATGCACCATTGATTTAACACTTGCATGATGAAGATTCAGCTAAAATGCCAACAAACAAATTGCAAAGCAAGAGATTGACAACAAAAAAAGAAAGATTTGATAATGAAATGATGAAAAGTAGTAGGAGATTGAGCATGCAAACTTACTTGTTGCATTGGTTGATGAAGGGATTCTTGATTCTTCAGTTGTGCGCTTAACTCAGATGAAATGATGGTGAAAGATTGATTGACTAAGTTCATTTAAAGAAATTGACATGCAAAACAAATTCATGCATGAGTGCCACTTGTCATCGCATGAAAGGATTAGTTAAGAAGGAGTTAAGGTGGTTCCTATTTTCTAGGAGTGCACCCTCATGCAACAAGTTGGCTCATGCATGCAACTGGATAGGATGCATGTCTTCGATACAAAGTAGTGCACCCAGGTAGGGTGCACTTTCTCAGCCTGAATGAATGCGCCCAGGTAGGGTGCACTTCTTCAACCCAAAGGAGTGCGCTCACCTCAAATGCAAGCCTTTATCAACTCAAAGTGCGCTTTTGCTTTTGTGAGAGATTTTTTTTTTCTTTTTGCTTGTTTTTTCCGCTTTTGTGTGTGTTTTTTTAGTGTGTGCATGGCTAGAAGGCAAGTTTCTAGGTCAAGCAAGATTGGAAGTTCACCTAACCACAACTTACCAACTGAATCACTTATAATGGTTAGGTGACGACACTTGAGAAACATCAACAAGGGAGGATGCAACATTAGGAGAAAACATATGAATAACAAATAAAACCACATGACAATGCATGGGGACTTGAAACGATAGTTAGCATAGGCTCCAAAATCAACATAGGAAAAAAAATTAGAGGGTCGTTGTCGCAACGACAACAGGTCAACAAGTCAAATCTCTAGATATTTGGATCCAATAAAACTTTTGTAAGCCCATTATTTGAAAAAGTTGGATTTCAGGATTTTTGTCAAAAAAAGAGGAACTATTTGATGGAAAGAAAAATTAATGGATTCTAGTCTGGATTTTGTCAATTACATCGATATCTGAAAAATCCTTAAATGACCCTTTTTTCCTGAAAAGTCAAATTCCATGTTAACAATTTTGTCAAAATACAAGAACTCTCCATTCTAATGTCAATTAAAAATTTTTGATCTAGATCTATTAGTCGTATTTGAATCTGGAAAAATCTCAAAAATCCATCTTTCCCAAAAATTTGGTTGGTTGTATACCGCGTCCCACTTCATCATCTCCCTATCATTCCCACCACATAAGCATCACGACAATACTATAATGCACATAAGCATTCCCTATCATAAATCAACATGTTTGTTTGTAAATAAAGCCTCATTTATGATTTATCTAATAAATTCTAACCTCGATCCCCGCTATCAATATATTACACATCAAGATTTATTAGAAAAATCCATCTTAAATTTTTACTTTAGCCTCTTTAAATATGGATCCAAAACCTCCCTTCCCAAGTGTGTTCTTTATTTTGAAATTTGAAGTTGCATTTCTCATAATATCAGAGTTGCAAAAGAATAGTTATTGAATTTTAAAACTTTATAACAAGATACTAATTACCATATTATTGTGTATATTTATGAAACATTATAATACATTATGTCATTTGTTGAGATAACATGATTTTGGATATCAATTTTATAGAGATGGTATGAGGTTAATTTTGATTTGGATTATTTCGTAACCAATATAGTTTTGTTTCTTGCAATTTTATTTGGCTAAGTGTTATTTTGGTAAATTTCATAAACAAATTATATTAAAATTTTTAATACGAGTTATGATTTTATAATTTATCTTTTGGTTGTCAAGTCTTAGTGGCACAACCGGTTGAGAAATGGCTTTGTTAGCAAGGTGACCTATGTTCAAACCTCATCGGGATGCTAAACACGCACTATGGGAGGAGACATATGACTTGTAAAAAAAAAACTTGGGTTACTTTGTATTAGATTTATATTGAATATGAGTCTCTCCCCCATTGAGTGCACAGACATGGTTAGGTACTTGATGTACATGAACAAAATAAACAACATGGATAATAAGAGACTCCCCAAAATTGTTTCCAACTATGGCCATAACCACTAATGACTCAAGCTGGGATAGAATCAAGGCTCCAAGTCTTGGCTAAACCATTCAGAAATACAAGAAGATGTCATCCTGCAAGATATTGGCCATATTAAAAATATTATTACATCTAAATTTAAAGAGAATTTGTAGTGCACTAAAGAGTTAGAAAATAAAAGGGACCTAACCCTAACCTAGAAGATAAAAAATGTCTTTTAGTTCTAAATAGCATAAAAAAGAAAATCAACATTTCTAAAATACAAACCAACTCCCATGAGCCATGTTAAACACCAAAAGTATGTAACCCCGTAGGAGAAAAAATTTCTCCTATCTTGGACAACCAACCAACTAGCATCCCTATACATTGTTTAGTTATAATGATATGTGACATTTCTCCACCATTTGCACTAGTCATACACCTCTCACCATCTGACATTCCTCTTGAAGGAAGGTGGGTTATGACTCAATAAGTACTTTAACCATTTTGCAATCAAATGCTTTTACTTAATGTTTTTGTCATTTTATCATGGATAAAGGGGTGATATGGATAATTGACTGACCTTGACTATAAACTTGTTCTCTCAACTTACTAAGGGGGTTAGTATTTAGCCCTAGTCAAGTGGGACCTCTTTTGAGGCATTGGGATTTTAGGAGGGGCACTACTTGGGAAACTTAGATTGAAGTAGCATGTCCATAACCATTATATACTTAACACCTTTCATCTCTCCCTTGATTTCACACCCATCCTTTAGGTTTGTTGTCATTGGTTCATTGGAATTTGGCACCCTCATATCCACATCCTTGAGCTAGAGCTGAAAAACGTTTCCCTAGATATTGATGCAGCTAAAAGAAAGATAAAAGCATAAGATGGCCATAGCAAAATAAAAAATTAAAAATTAAAAATATGGTTGGGACATTAATTAATGCATGGGAAAAATCCTAGCATGAACTTTACCCCCCTCATTAGCCATCACCTGATCCCTGAGCACTAGATGCTCCATCATATAATAGAGGAACCCTTGCATGTCCCAACCCCAATGAGAAAGAAACTGACTCATCCTTAAGGGGTAAGTAAATTTTACATAATTAAAAGCAAGGTTGGACACCTAAGATATGCTCATTATCAAAGCATTATCAAAAAGAAGTAAAAGTCACACCAAAGGGGTTGAAAAAGTAGGTCAATGAAAGGGGTAACTCATTCCTCCATGATTACTCCCTCCATATATCTATACACTTAAGACTTATGGACCTCCATCAATTGGTCTGATGACCATAACACCTAATCATAAAGCTTTTCCCCTATGTTTCCACCACTATCAAAACACCTATGAATTGAAGGGATGACCTTAGACATGTCACCTCCCCTTAGGGACTGGAAGCGCCTAATAGGATAAACCATTAGACATGTTACCTTCCCTTAGGGACTAGAAGTGCCTAATAGGATTAACCATTAGACATGTCACCTCCCCTTAGGGACTGGAAGCGCCTAATAGAATTAACCATCTAGCCACCCCTAATGCGATAAGGAACACTTTTACAAGACCTGGTCTAGTTAGATATTTAAAGGTGATCCTAGTTTGAAGTATTATTATGCCCTTAACAATTAAGTATGGTCCACTATGATGCATCTATGGTAATTATCTCTAGTGAAAGGTTACTTTCACTTAAGTTTGAGATGGTTTTTTCAAGTGGTCCTTCACAGAACAACAGAGGCCTTGAGTGCATGCATTCCATGCTTTCACTACACATGATACTCGGGCCATATTGTACTTCCAGAGAGTAGTTATGACTTTGCAGATGCAATATTTCCCTTCCATAGCATTGGGCACTTTGATGATTCCAGTAGTTGATTGACACCTCATAGCACCCACAAATGATGAACCATTGAGCTCACTTTTCTTAGTGTTGGAGATGCTTGATGATGTACCCAGTGGACCCAAGATGCCCTTAGGATGGCCTTGACATTGTTAGATGGGAATGGCTTGATCTAGAATCCAAATGATGATAATCATCCCAAGTATGACTAGGGAGGGCTTGTACGACCTCATGGAACTCTAATGCTTGAGAGAGATTGTACCACATTACCTTGATGGCCCCATTGGAGATTATGCAAGGCACCCAGAGCTAGCTTTTGATATTTGGAGACATTTTGAGGCTTGATTTGAGGGATTCCCTTCAATCACTTGGTTGATTATGATGGTTGGAGATGCATCTTTCCCATTCTATGCATTAATGGAGCTTTATTTTCCCTAAAATGGCATAATGACATGCGAGAGAGGAGTTTTGACCTACACATGTGGCCTTTTAGTGGTTATTTTTATTGTATTTAGCTATTGGGTTGGCTTGTAACCCATTTTCTTCATGTACACTCAAAATTGAACTTGCCATAAGGCTTCTAGGCTAATATTTAAGAGTGATTGACCCCATATAGATAGAGTATCACTCTTATGCCATTCTTTGTCATCACTCATGGATTTTGACATCCTTTAGAGAGCTTGAATTAGCCTTGTGTAACTTTCTACTCGTGGAGATGTGATATTTTTGGAGCTATTACTATTGGAGATTGATATTTTTCTTGGATATTTCTTTTTGGGATTGAAATAAGACTATTTCATGGAAGAATTGTAAGCTTAGCAATGGATATTTTTATTTTTTTCATGTGATTATTAATGCTATGGTTTTTTCTTATTCCATATCTAAATGCACATTATTTATGGAAAATATTGGTAGATTATTGCATGTTAAATTTTTCTTCCTTGAAATATGTAGGGGACCTCCTATAGAGCTTCCTCTATTTAATTTATGCCCTCACAAAAAAGATAGCTAGGGTTTGTCAAGTGAAAACTGGGGTTTCCCCCATTACTCTAAGATCTAATTCACTCGCTCCTAAATTTATCCCTAAAGACTCCATAACCCAAGTAGGAATAGGCACTATGGATCCCTGTGTTGGTCAAAAACTACAAAAGCTTCTATATCTTCTTCCCTTTCATTTTTCTAAGTCCTTCAAGGCAATCTGCTAGGGCTATTTTGTAGAGTGGAATTCAATTAGGGTACCTCTAGGTGGACATTAGAGCTAAAGAGGCTCAATCTTAACCTTATTGAGTCATCTGACTCGAAATATAGCATTTTACATGGTTAATTTTACCCTAGAAGTGATGATCTCATCCTCACTAAGTAATTTATGCCCTCTAAAAACCATAACCCTAGATAGGGCTTTAATCCTTTGTTGATTACACCATTTGAAAACCATTTCTTCGGTGCTTATAATTGTAGAAGTTCCTTTGTTGATCTATATCTTGAAGCCCTAGGTCATACATGCCTCTTTTAGGGCTTGGTATATGATACATTTCTCCTATACAAAAGAATTGTGTCTTTGTCCATTGAAGAGTATCTTTGCCTAGTCTAGATTTTACATCATCTTGAGTCATTAAACATAGAATATAGTTTAGGTGATCACTGGGAAGCCTCCCTTGTGGTGCAATTTTACTAAAGAGTAGGAGGAATATTGTTGAGGTGACCATGGAGTCTCCATCATTGTTTCAATGAGGTTTGTCCCTTTCCTTGCTAGATTTTGAGGCAACAAGTCACATTAAAAAATTAGGTGTCAAACAATTCCTAAAACACCATGTGATGCAAGAATATATCATTTTTGTGACACTAAGAAGGTTGAAGACAAAAAATTCTTTCTCCTCACCCGAGTGCACAGTTCACGTGGCTGGGGAAGTTAGTTTTCACGCACCCCGCTCATGATCGATTCTCACTATTGTGGCACTGTGCGGTAGCTTATATGTACCATCGTAAATGTATTTCAGTATATGTTGATTGATGTGATGGATGACAGTTTGTATATATGTAAAATAATGTACATTGGACCTAATATAAAGCTTCTTCAGGGGACTAGCTCCCCCTTTTAAAAAAAAAATGGCATGCCTACACCCAAATTATAACTCAATTTCACAATATCTATTACAATACTAACATTTTGAATCTTCTAAGTCATCCAAACTGTAATAGTCTTGGAATGCTTCTCTACTTTTTGAACATAAAAATAATATTTTAAAGGAACTCAGTAATATTTACCTTTTTAAAAATTTGATAGACCAATTATGATCTCAATGGATATCAACCACCCTCATCATCGTATTAAATATGTGTGTTCTAATTACTTGATGATTATATGATTTTGGGCCTTTATTAATAATAACTACGCTAAAAGGTGTTTTGTGTTTTCTCTACGCGGTTGGGGTGAGAAAACATTGTTCACTCCGCCCAATCGCAGAGCTGCATGTTCGTCGTCCTCTGTCAACTAAAATTATGGCACGTAAGGGCCCTGTCATAGTTTGCTAGCTACGCTTCTCTGTCATCATCAAAAAATTGATTGTTGACGATTTGAGCTCTTTGAACTTGGCTTTTGTTCGTGGAGACAGTCGATATCCACCTCGGATTTCAGGTTAAAGAAAAGCATTCGAGATGAAGCATAATAGTACAGCAGGGTCGGATGTGATGATGCAGTGGAATGAATCCGTGATTCTATTTTTATATTAGTGGTCCCACTTCATTGTCGTGATTCTCATACCAGATTCATGAGAAGTTACCACAACTGGCCCAGATTCAGAGTCAGGTTCGATAATAATTCATTCCTAGGCAAGTGATCTCGGTGTGGTTTGTGGAAAATGACCTCATATTAGAAAAAAAAACAACAAATTTCATGACTGGATGACGAAGAAAAAGACACAGAAAATGAAAATGGGAGAATATGGTATATATCTGGGTGAGGTCTCCCACAGAAGAATTATCATCTTCTTGTGAGTATATAATCGTAATTATTATCATCTTCAGCAGCAATGTCTATTACAAGCATCCCCGAAGTGGAAGTTGAAATGAACTCGGCATCGCCTAACGCCAGCATCCATGAGGTGGAAGTTGACATTAGCTCGGCATCGCCTAACGCCAGGACTGTTCGAGCCAGCATTGTTCAGGCCTCCACTATCTTCTACACCACTCCTGCTAGTCTCGACAAAGTTGAAATATTGATAACAGAAGGTGTTGCTTGTGGGTCACAGTTGATTGTGTTTCCTGAGGCTTTTATCGGTAGCTATCCTTGAGGTTCTAGTTTTGGTGTTGTAATGGATATTATCTCTTTGAAGGGTCGGGAAGAGTTTCGTAACATGTGCCAGGTCCATAAGTAGAGAGGATAGCAGCTGTAGCTGCAAAATATGAAGTCGATTTAGTAATGGGAGTGATAGAGCAAGCAGGTTTCACACTGTATTATACAATTCTTTTCTTTGATCCTCAACGAAGATTCCTAGGGAAGCACCGTAAACTGATGCCAACATCTTTGGAACATCTGATTTGGGGTTTTGGTGATGTATCCACCTTACCTTTGTATGGCTCATATATTTAGATGCTTCTTGAATGTATTTCAACATTGTCATAATGGTCAACTATGCTACCATATGACATGATGGATAAGCTTGAGCATGACTAGAAGGAACAATTTGTTATTGAGAACTGTTATTTAAGTATCCAAAATGTAGAACTACAGAGACCATATTTTCTGTAAAAGTTATCTTTGATGACTAGAAAGAACAATTTGCTATTGAGAAATCATGGAAACATTTATTTAAGTATTTAAAATGTAGAACTACAAACACCATAGCTTTTGTAGTAATTTATATTTGCATATAGCAAAAGTTAGACATTATTTTATGGAAAGGGAGAAAAAACAAAGATTATTGTGGTTATAGATGTCTACTTTTGGTTAATAAGCAAAGATTACTTGAATATAAGATATTGAAATAATCTGGAAAAAAGAGACAATCAATATCAATCACAACCAAAGATATTTATTTTTCCCTTTTGCATTCTAACCAGAGCCTCCGAAGAGCTTTTGCACACAGTAAATTTTGTTTTATTTCTTTCTGTTGTATAAGTTGAATACAGTAAATGAAGCATCTTGTTGTCAAAACCTTCGCCACCAAACTGCGCGTCTCCTCTGACAATCTTCACCTCAAATTTTCCTCTCTCAAACAATGGATAATCAAAGGTGCCTCCACCTAGGTCAAAAATCAAGACACATTTTTTTCGATCAGAGGAATAAACATTTGTACCAAATCTGTAATCTATAGCTATGGCAGGAGTTTAATTAATAATTTTCATGGCATTAAGACAGGCAATGGTAGTGGCATCTCTTGTAGACTTCCTCTGAGAAGCCCAAAAATGGGCCGCTACAGTGATGACGACATTGTCCACCTCAAAGTTGACGTAAGGTTGGTGTTGCAAAGCTGGTCCTTATGCTTCAGAAGTTTAAATAAGTTTGCACACAACATTCCATATGGTATTAATGAATAAAATAAAATGTTTTGTGGGCAATGAGAGAGGTAGAAACTTATACTAACATGTAAGTGCAGTTGAATAAACTCTTTTTGGAGGTTCGTTGGGTCTGTACACAAGTAGAAAAATATCCCAAAACAACAACTCGCGTAAAATACTTCAAAGGCTCTGTAAAAAAAAACTTTGCAAAGGTAAACACTTAGAAATTGTTAAAAAACACTCGGGATAAACACATTTACTTGTAGATAAAATATTAGTGACTGGCAGGCCTGGGATGAGATATTAGACTCTGAGCAAGGAATTTGATAGTATTAGCTCTCCTCAACTCAAGCGAAGGGTAGCTACATCTCTTTTAGACCCTTTAAATTCTCTTCCCTAATACCTAAATGAGTTAAACATTAGTAACAATTTTGTTTTTCCCTACTCTCTACTGGCCCCTTATGTCTCTTTGTCACAATCCTATTATTGAATCTAAGCAAACTTAAATTGTTGAGGCCTATGGATAGAAAGTTCATGGCCATGGAGGTTTATGTGAACATGTGGTGCAAAGAAGCTCATGGTGGGTTGTGTGAATAGTGGTGGAAACACCCGAAAAACTTATGTGTGAATAAGTAGTGGAAACACGTTGTGGAGACGAGAAACTTATGAGAGTGGGTTTGCAGACCATTGTTGGCGAGTGGAAAAATATTACCATGCTCAACATGTAATGGCCACGTGTGTTGGATTAGGCATCATAAACTTCACAATGTGGGCCTGAGTGGAAGAGTGAAATAATATAAAAAATTGCATAACCTCTATTTCTTTGTTAAAATATTAACTCTAGTAGGATCGTATCGGTATATCTTCATTGAGCGACAAAATACTCCATGAGCCATTATTTGGCATGTTGTTGATTCAAGCCCTCGTGGTTTACTAGGTTGTTATAACTGAAAGTTAAATTACATTTTTCTCTATTTTGTTAAAATAAAAAATAAAAAAGCCTCGTGGAACTTTTTTAATTGCAGCGAAAACAAATACATTTGAAATTTTGTTTAGTGGACAAATATTTGATCATATTAGAAATTTTTTATTATTTTACATATTTCATTTGACATGCAATCTTGAGATCTGCATGTCTAGATTTCATTTGTCATTTCAATTTGCATCTTATTAATATTTATAGCTCATTTATGGTACAATATCAAGTTTCTTAGTCTATAAAGTGGAGTGCAAATATTATAATTTTTAAATTTTATTTATTTATATTGTTTTATGAATCTTAATAAAAAATGTTAGATACAAATATATATAACGAAGTCTAATTAATAGACAAAATGGATAGCTATTATTATTATATAATTATTTATGATATTGATATGCACTTATGGACCGAGCTTCTGAAGCGAGAATGGCTAGGGTTATCTTCAGTGCCACCGACACACTGCGCTGCGAAGAGGCAGAGAAAACTGAGAACCCCGGGAGGATCGCCGGACCAGCCGAACCGTATGCGCCGTCATGGATCTGGTACTGTAGCGGACTAGACCTCAATCCCCCTGCAACAAATCGGTCCCCGGATGAAGATTGGTATGCATACAGGTCATGGACGACTCCTCTCTATCTGTTTAAGGGTTATTTTCAAGATAAACCTTTTGCTCTTTTGGTAACAGGTTACGGCCAGGATGATATAGTCCGCCAACGACCAGATCCGCAATTGAAAACGCAACTCTACCCTGATCCGCAGCATCTAAATGCGTTTAAGGGCAAGAACGGAGTGGACTGGCCGGGGATGGCCGCGCGAGCAGGAGAGAATACTGCTCCCCCATTTCCAGGCGGAAGAAGGAGGGGCGGCTCAAATCTGACATCAGAGAGCCCTTGGGAGAAACGACCACGAACCTCTGGTCTTGAATCAAACAAGGCACGCTCAAGAGACACGATCTGCAATGCGAGGAACGTGATGAAGGATTATCTTTCCAGGCATCAAGGTTATCATGGTCTTAATCCCTTGATGGATGGTGGCGGCAGGATTGGATTCGCGGAGGCAGAGATAACCAGATCACTGCAGACAGGGGGTATCAAGCCCTATTTTACAGCTGCAAGACATGAAAACCCTAGAATCACCATCGATCCGCCAGATCTGGAGATCAAACATATAGATCGGGGCTTGGACAAGGTTGATCCATCAGATCTGAAACAAATTTTTATCAGATCTGTAGAAGGAAGACACCTTTGTATACAGATCAGGGAAGGGATGGACGTCTTAGGGTTAAAAAAGGAGATCCAGATCAAATTGGGAATTCCGGCAACATATCAAAATCTCTTATTCTCCGGAATCTGCATGCAGGACCACCTCACACTCCAGCACTATGGAGTTGCAAATGATTCAACCATCATACTCAATCTGAGACTAAAAGGAGGCTGCAAGGGAACCAGCTCAAAAACTACAGGATCCTTTCGCGATGCAGTCAAAGGGAAGGAACCACTGAATCACAGATCAGCACCCACATCAGAGCTTCCAGGTCCCTACATAGTGGAACAGAAGCTAGAATCGCCTTTACTCACTGTAACACTGCCGGAGGTAACAGATCTATACTCAGATCTAATCCATAATGCGGTTATATGCAGATTTAATGGTTATTGGCCCAAAGCTGATGCACTGCATCAATGGGTCTTTACATCATGGTCTACTAAATGTGAAATATATCTATGCCCTAAGGGCTTCTTTATAGTCAGATTTAGCACAGAACTGGAACGAGACAATATCATAGAGCAGGGGCCTTGGTTTTGGGGCAATGCTGGTCTCTTTATCACCCCCTGGTTCCCGGATTTTGATGCCAACACCATGGTCGTCTCAACGTTACCAGTTTGGGTAAGGCTGCATAACCTCCCACTGCATTTTTGGCACCGAAAAGCCTTAACGGCCATTGGGAACTCCTTAGGAAAACATCTTAAAATAGATGAAGACAGAGCCATGCGAGGAATTTTCACATATGCCAGAATATGTGTAGAGGTGGACCTAAGTCAAGGACTCCCAGAACACATCACATTGAATTTTAATAATTCACTGTGGACGCAAAAACTTGACTACGAGAACACGGCATTCAGATGCCGCAGCTGCATGCAGACAGGGCACCTTCAATATGCATGTCCATTAACTAGTAAGGAGCCAAAAGGGATCAAGAAACAACAGAAAAAACCAAAAGGTTGGCAGCATACGGAACCACTGGAGGAGGAGGCACTGAACACAGAATCCACAGATGAACAAAGGAGTCAGGAAAAAGAGCATAAAGAAAGCACTGATAGGCCAAACTTGGAGTCACACAGCTTGGTACAGCAGCAAGAATTACAATTGGAAATAAGCGGTGC
Organism: Pinus tabuliformis; assembly: GCA_031772625.1. Lineage (NCBI taxonomy): Eukaryota > Viridiplantae > Streptophyta > Pinopsida > Pinales > Pinaceae > Pinus > Pinus tabuliformis. The sequence goes on from CM062810.1 coordinate 976,151,711, forward strand.
CAAAAGAGCACATAGCCCCGAAGGATCAGACTCAGATAAAGAACAACCAGTGTACACAGAGGAAAATCAACTTGCTATAACTGTTCCCACCAACAACACTGGAATCTGGCGCAAAGTAGAAAAGAAAAAGGGCAGGAAAATATAGGCCTGCTGCCACAATTTTTACTATTATCTGTTTGACTTCCTGTCATTACAGGAATCAGTTTTTTGCTATTTTTGTGCTTTTTATCTGCTGCCTTATTACAGGTTCAGCCATTTGCATATGCTATTAGCATCTACAAAATGTAATTTTATCAACATGAATAAAATTACGATTTTTTCCTTAAGGGAAAAAAAAAAAATAGACAAAATGGTTTTTTTCTGAACATTTTTTTCCTCGTTAATTTTGTTCAAGATATGAATAATATTTTTTTAAATCACAACTTATTTAATTTATAAAGATTAAGGGCCTCAGGGAATTTTTAGGGTGTTGGATATATTTGTGCATTCAAATATGTACTTTAAACGATAACAAATTACAATTTTACTAAAACTTGTACTATTTGATTATGGCCAAATAATCATTTTTTCTATTAGTTAGACTACACCCATATATATAATTAGGTTTAGAGTATGTTCAAAAAGTAATTATGATTAGTTAAGAGCTTGTATTTTTTGAGGGAAAGAAACATGTTAAAGGTTGAAGACTCAAAGGCATGTGGCTATGAGTCAACCTGCATTAATGGCTATCCCCACTGCTAATTTGAAAACTAAATTGTGATAAGTTTTCCCACTATATAAAATATATATATATATATATTAAAATTACATAATTTAGATACATATAACAAAAACTAACTTATATTATAAGTTAACTTATACATTCAATGCATTTTTAATAATGAAATTTTATGTGTAACACCCCTCCATTGTATGTAACACTCTATTAACCTAAGCTAAGAAAAGCTAGGTCCAAGGTGTAACAATGAAAGTAAATACTTTATTGTTAAATAAATAAAGATAATATAAAACGCTTGGAAAATGAGACACCAAGAGATGAGGTTCTTGCCAAATAAAATCTCATTGGTGAATGGGAATGGATAATTATTTCATGATAAGACTTCTAGATCCAATTCTAGATAAGCTTAATGGATTTGGAGATAAATATCCATTAAGTTACTTAGCTGGAGAAAGATGCTAAGTTTAAGAAAAACATAAAAGCCTTGCGGGAGAGAAAGGCAAGCTTTTATGAGGAAAAGCCTCGCATAAGAGAAAGGCAAGGTTTTATGAGGAAAATCCTCGCGAGAGAGAAAGGCGAGCTTTTCTAAGAAAAGCCTAGGCAAATGGATAAAAATATCCATAAAAGCATGACATCGCTAATGGAAACCATATCATGAAAGAGGGTATTAAATACCCATTGAAGAGATCAACATGAGGCAGTTGATCCATGGCAAGAACTCTCGGCTCGAGGGTGAACTGGAGGAAGTCAGTTCTAGGTTGGGTGGTGGTGCTCGGTTTTCCAAGAGACATTAATTTAGTTCCTTTGGTTTGATTCAATTTCTTGGGATGTTTTGTATGTGGCTCCTTACTCTTTATGTTGTCGCATCTTTAAACTTATGAGTAGAATTGAATTGCGCTATCTTATGGTTCATCACCCTTGATGTTGTTTAATTTTTAAGTGTATGAGTATAAATGCATGTATAATGTTTGTACATTGGATGATGGAATAATTGTGCATGTGATGACTATTGAATCTAAATTTAATCGAAGTTAAATTGGGGGACGGGAGCCTAATAGGTAATCGTTAATATTGGGTCACGGAGGTATGTGACATATAGTAACTGAGCTCTAAGTTCAAATATTGTGTCCTAAGGGAAAATCCACCTCTGTAAGTTATGAATGAGTGTAGTTCTTAAACTATGTCCTACACAAATAAGAAGTTTCCATGAAGGGTTCACTTATAAATTGCTATAAGAAAAATATTCCAAAACCCATAAAGGTTGAAACTAGATCTTGCAATAATTTGGAGGAGGACTTTGAAGCCATAAAATGTGAATATTATATTGATTATTTGCAATCAAAGGTAATTTTGAACAAAGGTTGCTTGAAATTAGGGATTTTGAAAGAACTAAAGGTTGTTATTTTAAAGAGTGAAATCTCCTATATTGCTTGTCAAGCATGTAACTAGTTTTGTTTTCAATTGCATAAAGGGATCAATTTTAAAAAAAAAGTAGTCCATCAAATCATTAGATATTGAGAAAAAAGGGTAGGATCACTTTACATGCCTATACTGAGTTTTCCCAACCAATATTCTAATGAAAAATTTATTCTCATAATGGTTAATGATTGTGTAGTTGTAAATAATGCATGGGGATGAAATAGATCGTGGATTTCTTCTCTATAGTTGTAAGTCAATATTACAACTCTACTTCGATGATCTAATTATTTAATTAGATAAGAAATATGTCGAAATGAAGAATCTACACATAAGAGTCGAGGTATGGGGTATCTATCATCTACTTCAAATTAGAATGGCCATGGCCACCCTGCATAAAATCAGAAAGTGGTTACACTTTAAATTGATGTCTTTATATCTCTCCACTTCGTTAAGATATATATATATATATATATATATATATATATATATATATATATATATATATATATATATATATATATGATTTAAGGGTTTGACCACAACCCTGAGAGCGAAAACCACACTGAAATAGCTTCAAAGAAAATTTAAGAAAATGTATAATGAGGCCAATTGAGGAACGAGATTATTATTGTGTGTGCAACATAAATTTTGAAGTTTGAAATATAGAAAATATTGGTAAATTAATGACACAAGACATCACATGAAAAAATATTGAAAACAAAATTTTGTTGGATAGCTCTTCTTGATTGTTTTAATTTATCATCTACGATGCAATTAAATTACTAAAAAAAAATGGTTGCCCTTGTGGATGGTTGGAAACAAATTATTCCTTTACTTTCATTTAAAACTTCTCATTTTATGGAAACTTCAGAGGATTAAATAAGAACATTTGGGTCCATTATTGCAACAAGATTCAATTTAGCCTGGAAAATCACCAAAATGTTTATGGCTGATTGGAATGATGTCATTGGCACATTTGGATTCATTTGTATTACCTTATTATGTCCATGAAAAAGAATGATGAAGATATTATCACTGACAATAATTCATTTTTCCAAACCTAATCAACTAGGTAAAAATCCAAGTTAGCGTTAGAGAGACCATATGGTGTTTTAAAAAAAAAAAATGCCTTATGAAGAAAGTGATAACCAACTCTTTTTCATGCTTCAATGTAATCGAGGGTTTGTGAACCCAAGTCAAAATCAGAAGTAAACCAAATGAGGATTCATGCCAAAGGATGATGATAGAGACAATGACAGTAGCGGGTGAGAGTTCATCAAATGTAATTATCATGTATGACATCACAGCCCATGTCAAACAAATTCACACAATTCCCGCCATACGAGTTGCCCTGCAAATCGTCATGGTTATTAGTTCGTACTCTCGAAAATAAGGAATGGTAGTGTTAACCTTTACATTAGAATCAATAAACATATATAATAACATCATGAAGAGTCATGTACTAGAATTTTCTACCAAGATTGCCAACTAGGAGTCTACGTTCTGAGTGGAAGTAGGCTTTTCTATCATGAAATGCATAGGCAGTGCCCTCGCAGGCTCCTCCCTTTGCTTGTCTCTGGCAGCAGTGGCACTGAACAGATGGCTTGGGTTGACCATTGATGGAATGAGTTGTAAAGCATGTTGGGATGACCATTGACCAGGTAAGGCTGAAAAGTTGTGGCACTCCATGCGCAGGATGAGAGAGTAACGCCATCCTCAACTGCCTTATACTTGAATCTTTCTCATGAGATTTACAAAAAGAAAAAGAAAAAACTTGTGCTTTTGAGCTTTAAAGCATGCTCGATTTTGGTAATATGTTTTAAAATACAAACCGAACATTGCCAAGTTGAGGGGTTGATCAGGTGCTTAGAATTATGCTCAAAAATAGTGTCATAATCTTGTCACACTCACATTCAAATCGAATATCTTTTCATTCTGAATCCAATAGTTTGAACGGTACTCAAATCCGAGTTCTTATGCAGAAGTTAAAGAAAATCAAAGTTCAAGCTTGACTTGTCTAGTGGCAGGATTGGATGACATGTCAAGGGTCCTAGCGAATGGGGAAGCGCCAAGTGGTAAGTTTCCACTGGGTCCCACATATTGCATATCAGGGAAAAACAAAGGATGCAGGACAAGAATCGGCCCCTGGAAAGTTGGGTTGCGATTTGTGATAATCGTATATCGCACCTAAAACCCCGTTGCTATTATTGTTTACCACCGATAAAGTTCTGATTGCGATGACTGCCCGGACGTGATACTTTATGTTATTGCAATTTAAAGTCCTCACAGGTCCACGATATCACATCACAACGTTTTGTTGTGTTAAGAACCCACAGCCGATTGGCGATTGCGATGCGCGATAAGACCCCAAACACAGGAATTTTATATGTCATAGTTTAATATCCCGGCAGGTCTGCAATACCGCAATCACAGTGTTCCACCAATTAACAAGACCTTTGGACCACTGACCTTTGTTGATTGCGATGAGCGATGGACCCTGGATGCGATATTTTATATGTTACAATTAATTATCCTCGGCGGGTCCGCAATACCGCAATCGCAATGTTTTGTCATTTAACAAGACAATGAGCCTGCAGCACTTGTCAATTGATATTTGTGATATGGCTGATAGGATATAGTCCGCCGTGCCATTAGCATATTTTGGAGCGGAAATGGGGTTTTGGTCAGTTTTAGAGCATTTTGTGGAACAAATAGTGGAAGAACTGGGAGAAGTCATAACTTCTTCAGTTCTTATCCAAATTGGATGCAAAAAGAGGCTAGATGGCCATTTTTTAGTATTATGAACTCATTGAGACAGGTTTCAGAGGCATCTGAGCATTGTAAACACACTTTTGTTGTAATTTGAGCATAATAGAGAGGCCCAAGCCATTGGAAGCTGGACCAAGGAGACGTAGCCCAGGAGGGGTGAACTCCTTTATCATGTGCTTGTTGTGTGTTGTATTTTGATGTTCTTTACTGTTATTTTTGTTGTTGTTTAGCATATGTTTTATGTTGAATTGTTTCTAACATTTACATAAGAAACTCTCATGGGAATCAGTTAATTAAGCAAAAGTATTGAATCATTAAGCACTTGATCAGAAAATGATAAGCATCTTGGGTTTTATTCTGAATGGGGAATTAGCACAGCATTACTAATCTATTTCCATTTCAGATCAAGATGGTGTCAGAGCACTGGATTTTTTTCCTTACTATATCTGCTTTGTGAATGAAGGATTTAATTGTTTCCAAGTTTATGTCATGCTTACAAGGTTGAAACTCCAAAGAGGTAAAGGAAAACTAGTTGAAAGCCCTGAAGTTGGGTCAAGTGGAAGAAGAGAAAGGTTGCCAAAGTCTTCTACACCAATAAATCCTCAAGTTGCAGAATTTGCAGTTGAGACTCCAACACCAGTTCAACCTCAAGTTGTAGTTGAAGCTCCTACGATCATGTCTCATGAAGCAGAACCTATCATGATAGAAGATTATAAGACCTTCAGAAAGGATTTCTTTGATATGACAAAGATGGTTAAGGTCCTCTATGAAGAGAGGAATAACATGATTCAAGGAGAAAGCTCCAAGCCTCCCAATGGAGAAGGCTCTTCAGAAGGAGGTAATGGGAATGGAGGAAAACCTCCACCATCTCCACCATCTTCTTCATCTTCTTCTTCAAAAGCATCTTCACCCTCTTCCACTAATACCATTTCTACTCATACTCATCATCATTATTCAAAAGGGATTAGTAAATCACCTTTTCTAAAGCTACATGTTAAATTCGAGTTGTATATGTACAATGGTGGAGTTAATGCAGAAAAGCTGGATAACTGGATTCGTCAGTTGGAGGTGTATTGTAGAATTCATAACCTTTAAGAGGATGATATCAAAATTTAGTTGGCTTCATTGAGAATGGAGGGTGCCGCACTTGTATGGTAAGAATCAAGGACTCAAGACGAGATCAAAAAACATGGTAAGATCTCTATTACTTGGTCTGATTTCAATGTTTCTATAAAAAGACAGTTCTACCCTTTAGCTCATATGCAAAAATCTATCATGAATTGGAAAATTTTCAGACACTTAAAAGGTCAAAATGTGCAAGAGTATACCCAAGAGTTTATGAAAAGAGCTCTTATGCTAGGAATAGACTTACAGTCACAAGATACTTTGTTGAAATACATAGGAGGGTTGCATAGCTAACTTCGACATACCATTCTTATGTTTATTCCCACAAATCTTGATGAGGTATGTGTTCAAGCTACACACCTCGAAGCAAGAGGGAAAAATGTACAAGAATAAGGTAAGAAGAAGCCATTTCAGAATGGTGAAAAAGGGAAGCAATTTAAAGGAAAGTAGAAGAAAAACGCTTTTGTTAAGAAAGAAGGGGAGAAACCCATGTGAAAGAATTGTTCCAAAGCGATGACACGTATTGCTGGAAGCTTCATCCAGAATTATGACTGAAGAAATATAAAAATAAAGGGAAACAGAGGACAAACGCTATTGCACAACAAGACTTGGGTTCTAACTCAGGTGATGAAACGAAGATTGCAGCCACAATCACTAAAGGGAAAGTCATGGCAAAGACAAGCAAAGAGGAATTCGTGGCAAGCACCCGTGCAGAAAATAACTCCAATAACATTTCAAATGAGGAAAACAGAATAGAGTTGTTCCATATCAGAGTTATTTCCAAACACACCAAGATTGATACGTTGTTTGACAGTGGATCTCAGGCCAACTTAATTTCTACGGATTTGGTCAAGAAATTGAATCTGGAAACCGTGCCTCATCATAAACCATATCTGTTGGGTTGGATAACCAAGGATGCCAATTTTCAAGTCACAAGGAAATGTGTTTTTAGGTTTGCAATTACTGCCAATTTCATTGATGAAGTCGAATTAGACGTTGTGCCATTGGATATTTCTGGGATTGTGTTGGGAAGCCCGTATCTATATGACAGGAAAGTTGTTTTCCACCGATTTGAGAACAAATATCATTTGTTCAAAGACAGAGTGGAGTATATTGTGAGAGACCATCGCAGAAATCTTAATATGTCTTTGGCAAGCGCAAGGGAAATGAAGCGACTGGTCAATTCCAGCAAGAGTTTCGTGCTCTTTATGATCAAGCAGAAGAATGACATAGAGCAGGAATCCTTTGTAGGCTATGACATGAATCTGAAAGCTGAATTGGTTGATGTGGTCAATAAATATGGAGATATGTTTCAAGAACCAAAGGTATTTCCACCAAAAAGGGGAATTCAGCACGAAATTCAGCTACAACAAGATTGTCCACTCCCAAACATCGCTATGTATTGAATGTTGATTTTGGAAAGTTTAGAAATTAAGAAACAAGTCCAGGAATTCTGAGATAAAGGTGCAATTCATCCCTCGACTTCACCATGTGGTTCACCAATTGTATTGGTACCCAAGAAAGATGGAACCCAGCACATGTGTGTAGATTATCAAGCTTTGGATAAGATTATAATAAATAATCGATACCCACTGCCCAGAATAGATGATTTGCTAGATCAATTGAAGAATGCAAAATATTTCACTAAATTAGACTTGAGAAGTGGATATCATCAAGTAAGAATATATGAGGAAGATATTTGGAAGACTGCTTTTAATACCAAACAAGGATTGTTTGAGTGGTTGTTTATGACTTTCGGTCTTTGCAATGCTCTGGCTACATTCATGAGAGTTATGAATGATGTTTTAAGATCATTTCTTGATGAGTTTGTAATTGTCTATTTAGATGATATTTTGATATTTAGCCAATCACGAGAAGAGCATGTCAAGCATGTGAGGAAAGTTTTGGAGATCATGAGAAAAGAACAGTTATTTCTGAAGATGTCTAAATGTGAATTTGGAAAAAATTCCTTAGTGTATTTGGGCCACATAGTTGGAGGAGGTGAGCTAAAGATTGACCCCTCTAAAGTTGCAGTCATTGTGAATTGGTCAATACCCAAATCAGTCACAGAAGTAAGGAATTTTTTGAGAGCAACGCAGTATTGGAGGAAGTTCATTGCCAATTTCTCTTCCATAGTAGCTCCACTACATGCTTTGACCAGCGTGAAGGTTGTCTTCCAGTGGGGAGGCAAACAGTAAAAAGCATTTGATGCTTTAAAACAAAATATCAGTTCAGCCCTTGTTTTAGCATTGTCAGATTTGAAACAACCATTTGAAATACAAACATATTCAAGTGACTACACCATGGGTGCATCTGTTTTACGGTAGGGTAAGCCCATTTCATTTCATTCTGAAATTTTTCATGGTGTTGTTATTAATTATCCTGCATATGATAAAGATAATTATGAATTGGTGTAAAGTGTGAAAAAATGGAAGCATTACTTGATGGGAAAAGAAACCATTATTCACATCGATCATCAACCTTTAAAATATCTTCAATCTCAAACAAAATTGTAGCAATCAAGGCACTTTCGTTGGATGGGATTCTTACAGCAATTCCACTTGGCAATCAGGTACAAGAAAGGTATTTATAATAGAGTTGTTGATATGCTTTCTAGACCGATTGTTAGTGCAGCCATTTTACGCGAGAATCACTCGGTTTTTCCTGAAAGTTATGTTGAGAAATATGCACATGATGTTGACTTTCAAGAGGTATATTTAAATTTGAGTCAAGGCCACCAAGTTGAGGAATTATACTACCATGTTCATGATAATTTGTTGTATCATTTGGGAAAACTTTGTGTTCCACAGGGAGAGAGAGTAAATTTCACAAGGGAAGTGCACACTTCTCTTATTGTTGGACATTTCGACGTAAGTAAAATAGTGGCAAATCTTCAAAGGTATTTTTACTAGCCTTGTATGCTTGAAAGTGTGTCATGTTTTGTCAGAGTTTGTTCATTGTGTGCAGTCAGTAAACCTAGTAATAGGAAGCTAGTATTGTACACACCACTTTGAGTACCTTCACGTCCATGGGAGAATGTTTCTATGGATTTTGTAGGAGGTCTTCCTTTATCAAGGAAAGGTCATGATTATTTGTATGTAGTTATGGGTTCAGCAAGATGTGAATATTAATGCCTTGTAAAAAGCAAATTACGGCTGAACAAACAACTCAACTTTTCTTTCAAAATGTATGGGTTCATTTTGGATTACCTACTTATATTGTAAGTGATCGTGATTCTCGATTTGTTGGGAATTTTTGGTCAAGTTTATGGAACTTGATGGAAACCAATTTGAAGAAAAGTACAACCTTTCATCCGCAAACAGATGGTCAAACTGAAGTGGTTTACACGACAGTTATTCATTTGCTAAGAGGATATTGCAGAAAACATCCTAAGTTATGGGATGAACAGTTGCATTATATTCAGCATGCTTACAACCGAGCAAAACACTCTTCTACTCTAACTTCGTCTTTTGAGGCATGTCTTGGTTATTTTCCTAAATCGCCTTTGGATTTCATCTTTGAGAAAGATGTAGTTGTATATGGACATAGTGACATAGAAAGAGCGAAGAAATTCATTGAGAAAATTTAGTTGATTCACCAAACAGTTCAAGAACAACTAGAAAAGAGTCAAGTCAAGTATAAGGCAAGACATGATAAGCATCGCATGGATCATGAGATTCAAGTAGGTGATGAAGTTTGGTTATACATTAGCAACGAAAGGCTTCAAGGTGAAGGTAACAAGCTGAAACCAATTCGTTATGGTCCATTTAAATTCTGGAAAAGATTGGTAATAATGCTTTCAAGCTTGATTTTCCTTCATATATGCAAATCTATTCTATCGTTAATGTTGAAAATTTGAGATTGTATGAACCTCGTTTGATTGAAGATCAAGGAGAGAATGTTCAAATTCCATTTATTGAAGACTTTTCTCCAGAATTCCTTGATGTGCTTCAGCAAGACACTATACTTGACAGAAGGACAAGGACAACTAAAAGGAGAAGTATTGATTATCTTCGGGTGGGTCTCAAAGGTACACATCCATAAAAGACCAAATGGATTGAAGTGGGGAAAGTGAGGGAACAGTACCCTCATCTGTTCAATAAATAAATATAAATATTTTGGGGTCCAAAAGGCTTCCAGTGGGTAGGAGTGATCAGTTGCTCAAAAATCAAAGTGTTAGAATATTTTCACACTCAGATTTAGATTGAAGAGCTCGTTATTATGAATCCAACGGTGCGAACGGTACTCAAATTCGAGTTTGCATGCAAAAGTTAGAGCAAGTCAAAGTTCAAGTTTGACTGTGGCAGGATTAGATGACATGGCAAGGGTCCGAGTGAATGGGGAAGTGCTAAGTGGCAAGTTTCCTTTGGGTCCCGCATATCGCATATTAGGCAAAAACAAAGGATGCATGACAAGAATCGGCCCCCGACAGGTTGGGTTGTGATTTGCGATAATCACATATCACACCCAAAACCCCGTTGTTATTGTTGTTACTAGCAATAAAGTTCTTATTGCATTGACTGCCTGGACGTGATACTTTATTTTGTTGTAGTTTAAAGTCCTAATAGGTCCACGATATCACATCACAATTTTTTGTTGTGTTAAGAGCCCGCAACCGATTGCCGATTGCGATGCGCGATAAGACCCAGATGTGGGAATTTTATATGTCATAGTTTAATATCCCGACAGTCCACAATACCGCAATCGCAATGTTCCACTGATTAACAAGAACTTCAGACTGCTGGACTTCACCGATTACGATGAGTTATGGAACCCGGATGCGATATTGTATATGTTACAATTAATTATCCCTGGCAGGTCCGTAATACCGCAATCGCAATGTTTTGTCGTTTAACAAGACCATGAACCCGCAACACTTACCGATTGGGATTTGTGATACAGTCGACAAGATATAGCCTGTCATGCAGTGAATTTCTCACTCCGTTAGCATATTTTGGAGCGGAAATGGGGTTTTGGTCTGTTTTATAGCATTTTGTAGAACAAATAGTGGAAGAACTGGGAGAAGTCATAACTTCTTCAGTTCTTATCCAAATTGGATGAAAAAAGAGGCTAGATGGAGATTTTTTAGTATGTTGAACTCATTGAGATAGGTTTCAGAGGCATCTGAGAATTGTAAACACTTTTTTGTTATAATTTGAGCATAATAGAGAGGCCCAAGCCATTGGAAGTTGGACCAAGGAGACGTAGCCCAAGAGGGATGAACACCTTTATCATGTGCTTGTTGTGTGTTGTATTTTGATGTTCTTTACTGTTATTTTTGTTGTTGTTCAGCATATGTTTTATGTTAAATTGTTTCTAACATTTACATAAGAAACTCTCATGGGAATCAGTTAATTAAGAAAAAGTATTGAATCCTTAAGCACTCGATAAGCAAATGATAAGCATCTTGGGTTTTATTCTGAATGGGGGATTAGAAACAACATTACTAATCTGTTTCCATTTCAGATTAGGGGCAACTGATGTTTCCCTCTTTGTTTTCCTTATCCACTAATTTTAAGGCATTCGATGGCTAATTGAGTTGGCGACAACGCATTTGTTTTGGATAATGGTTATCCTCATGGCATAGTTATCCTTAGTTTGGATAATATCTATCCTTAATTACACGACACACTAACCTTATCCTCTCCTTGTGAAGGACATAGACAGGGAAGGTTAAAAGCAGGCAGAGGAGGTAATGTTTATCCTGACCTTCAAATGATTGCTCTATCTTTCTGATGTGTTGAGGCTACGCATAAATGGGTGATCAAGATTCAAGCGGAGTGCAAATGAGTTCTATATGGACTGTATTCATCATCAAGGAATTTGTGGTGTAGAAATAGCTACAGGAACCCCATGGAGAGTTTTATCTTCAAGGGAGAGCCGGTCAATTTTTTTGGGAACCATCACCATAAACAAAGTTCTCTACATTCCATGCACCCAGATCAAGCTCGATTCTCATGATGGGTTTCCTGGTTTAGTTGGAAAAAATTTCTCTAGCAGTTTGATTTTTTTTTTGTGTGGAACAAGATTGTTGTGAAAACATTCATAACAAAGGAACCTAAGAAGTTGGGGGTAAATTGAACGTGCAAATGATTTGTAAGTAGGAGATTTCTTACCCTTCACCATGAGTGTGAAAGGAGTTTGATCGTGCATTCATTCCGTGAGTGTGAAAGGAGTCTCCCAAGTCTTGAATTTTGACGCCTTTGTCGTATGCTTGCAGAAGTGGAGAAGATGCTCCTATTTTGTTTGTCGCTCTAGAATGAAACTGAAACATAGTCAAGGTCAATGGAAACCTTCGGTCGCACAAGGCTGGTAAGGTTAAAGGTAATTAAATTATGAGTTGTTTGTCTTCATGCACAATGCTCCCCATAAAAATAGGCATACCTTCCGTTATTCTCTCCAAAAAAAATTTACAACAAACCAAAATGGCATTTGTTTTCCAATAGCCCACATATTCAATGTGTGGTCTTCCCTGCCTATCAATAGAGCTGTGGAAGAATTCTTCTCCATCTTGAGACAATTGACATTGGAGGCATGCACAACAAACTTCCTTGCTTTGTCTACAGTTTTTTTACTTTGTAACTTGAATCACTCGTGAAAGCGCCTTCTTCTCTTCGGCTCTACATCTACATCTGCGGATCTCCGAACTGCATTAGAAGGTAATGGATAGAATATGCATTGTTTTTGTCGTTATTAGGCACTATTGTTTCTAAAATAGATGGGTTCCATGTATTAGCAGGATGGCTTAAAATTCTTTATTCATGTGTTTGCATGAATGGTTCATTTGTGTGCCTACAGGGAGTTTCAATTGTGTGATACATGCATGAATGGTGCATATTTTCACTATTTATGTTATTACAATGAGTTGCATTTGTATGCATGTAAATTTCTGTGCCTACATACATGGATGGCTCAAATTTAAAATCAGTTTAGTGTTAGATGTTTATAGTTGGGCTTGAGGAATGTGTAAGGTTGGATTTAATCCTTGGATAAATATAGCAGCATTGTGGGGAGGAGGAACCCTGAAAGGTTATTATGCAATTCATTATAACATAAAACCTTGCAGTATTATACTGGAGTAGAGAGTAATGCAAAGAAATGACAACAAATAACTTATTGATTATTTCAATAAGTAAGAAAGGGTCAACTGTAAATTGATTATATATTTATTGGTGCCTACTTATGGAGTATTAGAAATTACATGCAATTACGTGGGATGTTAAAGCACAATGTTAATGAGATATCAAATTAGATAACATGTAGTACATACATGAGAAGAATCTATATCCTTGGAATTGAGGTAAGAGAAGGCTCAAATACTAAATGCTTCCACATAAGAGGAGTAAAGCATATAAGAGACGGCTCAAATACTAAATGCTTCCACATAAGAGGAGTAAAGCATATAAGAGAAGGCTCAAATACTAAATGCTTCCACATAAGAGGAGTAAAGCATATAACCAGCTTTATGAAGAATAATGGATATATAAGGGAGGTGAATAAGTGATTTTAAAGTATGGTTATTGGATTAAAATTTTGATGAAATTTAGCGATGTGGTCATCATATTATTCTACTCATATTAAAATCAAATTATGAATTGTATGATTTCTATGCAAGGACATAGCTTAATAAAATACAAATTAATGTCAGTAAAGATAGCACAGTTAAGGACATAACTTAATGGAATAAATTTTATGTGTATAGAGATATTGAAATATGAAGGGAAGAAATGTTGAACCCTTATGAGATAAATGACAAGTGCTCTTTGCCATAGATCATGGTCAACATGAGGAAAAATCAAAAATAAAAATAAAAATACGTAGATGGAATCTATATAAATCACTCAAAAGAAGTTCATAACATTCTATCAAAAGTATCCGAAATTGATGGATAATTAATTGGGTATATTTTCGGGAAATTCCCATGAAAAATCATTAAACTCATGAAAGACAGGTCTCTGTATGTGTTATGACACTGTATTTTAAAATTGCTTCTCAATTTAATATTTTAATTGGTGCATCTGCATGTAATAGTGCAGTTCATTTTTGGATGTGGAGTTGCCACTGGTTGAATCGTTAGTGGAAAATGCTCCAAATATACATTGTTGAAGGAAACTAAACCTTGGCAGGTCATTATTCAAACAATCAGTAGCAACATGCATACCTAATTAAATATGCATAGTTTGGAACCCACTAGTTCTTTTGAGTAAAGCAATATCTAAATAATTGTAACTAAGATAGATAAGAGAGACACATTATATTCCAACCTAGACGGAATTGGGATCAGAGTTGTGAAGTGAATGCAAAAATTCAATACAACTCATTGTATGCATATGGAGAAGACATCATACATTAATAATTTATAACTCTAATAAGAAGATTTATGGGACTGACACCCAAAAGTACACCTAATGTAAATACTTAATGGGAGTGTAAAAGCATCTCCTAAGGCCTCTCGATTAATAGTAGAGAGACAATATTTAATACAAGCTCAAGGACACATTTTAAAGTCAATCAATTTCGATCTCTCTAACTCCGCAACATGGATGTGCACATCAATCGGATATAAATAGGGACCTTTCCAATCTACAGTAAGAAGAAGATGATTTCAGTAGATGGATTGTAGATCTTGCAATTGTACTTCTTGTGGGAAGTGATAAAATGATCTGTGTGTATATCTAAACAAACTATACATGCTTTATGAAAACAGAAATGACAAACAGATTGGATATGGTGGTATTGGATGCACTTGAATTAAAAATAGAGCAATTCAAAGCCGCCTAATGACTAACAAGAAGTGTACACTAGATTTGGAGCATAACTTTTATGAATTAATTAACAAATTCTTGGTAAACCAAAAGGTTTCGTAGGAATACAACTTATGATGACCTAAGGATCTTATCCTAGTAGTAAAATAATGCACGCATCAAGTAAATTTGTTGATTTTGGATGTACCTTGGACAAGTGGTTTCCCATGGGTTAGTCTCTACCTAGGGAAAAGTGTCCAAAATAATTATTTTCCTAAGTGTGACTTTATAAAGTGAAAGTGCATTTATAAGTGGTAAAGTCAATGTTAAATTATAAAGTGAAAAGTGACTTTAGACATAAAGTACAATGTGGGTACTTTATTTAATGGGTGAGTTAAAAAAATAGAAAGTGAGAATTAAATGCACATTTATTCTCATCCTTTGATCAAAATGAATCTGATCCATTAGATCTTAGGGTTTCCCAAAAATCATTTAGGGAAACAAAAGGGGGAAATGAAAAGAGAGACTGCATTCATTTTTCATGAGCAAATTGGAGAAAGGAGGCTGAGAGCTGGAGAAGAGTTTTGAAGGAGAAATTTGTTGCAGCAAGCTAAAGGAGTGATTTATGGGCAAAGCTGGGCATGGAAACCAAGGCATAGAAGACAGCAGAAGATACAGTATGAACAACATTGAATGTTGTGAGTTACATGTCATTCGAGAGAAGTTTTTGAAAAAGAATGAAAAAAATCCGTACGGAGTCCGTATAGTATAGTCCGTACATTCGCATTCGTACAATCCTTATTTTCAACTTCAAGTGGACACAAAAATAGAGGCAAAGTGGGCACGATTTTCAAGGAGTTTTGGGCTGAAGAGATAAGTTGTATTTTGTTGTTTTGTTTTGTCTAGAAATGCATTTGTCCTGAACTTGAAAGATAAATAAATTTGAAGAGCTCTCTAACAGGTTTTCCCCGTAGAAGATTGAAGGGGTTTTGTCTGGGTCTAAGTTGACCAAAAATATGTGTGTATTTTTATGTGTGTTGTTGGTCTGGACATGTCCATATTTATTTTCAGCATGTGTTGACGGTCCCATGTGTTTTAATTTGAAACTTTCATTTCCATAATTCCATATGTTCAATGTATGTTTATGGGAAAGGGCATTAACTAAATGGGAGTGATAAGGTGAAATTAAAATCGAGTCAGGATTGCAGGATACTTTTTTTAGTCATCAAATTTCAACATGGTATCACAACTACAAGCTGAAAATTTCAGTTTGAACATCAGACAGTAGTTTAGGACAAAAAAACAATGGTTTGGACAACAAACTGAATTTTTGGATAGCAAACTAATATTTTGCAACATAAAGGTGAAATTTCACACAAACTGAACTTTTGGGACGGCAAGGTGTGCTGGAAAGTTAATTTATCCATTTTCTTGGTTTTGTAAATTTTGGACAGCAATCATGGCCATGTTCTTAAGGATAGAGGACAGACTGGATGGATATCCAACTATGTCGTTTGGAATGACAGGATTCAGACAGTGTTTGAGGAGGCAACAGTTTGGGACATAGTGCAGCAAGTGGTTGTACCTCCTATTGTTGCAGATGAACTTGTTGAATTCACAAAAAATAATGCAAAGGAAAAAAGGATTTTGCTGGACAGTCTGAAGGATCATGTGGTTCCTTAGGTGAGAAGAAACTCATATGAATATCAGATGTGGACAACTCTAACCACTCTCTATCCGAGTACTAATGAGAGCAGGAAGATGGTACTCAAAGAAAAATTAAAGAACATCAGGATGACACAGGCTGAAAGTGTAGTTAATTATCTTGGCAGGGCCACGAGAAGGGGTTTGAAGTCACTTTCTGAGGAGGACAGGTATTGATGCATCTCAGGGGAGCTTCCATCACTTCAGCCAAAGTGATTAGAGTCTGCTCTGGGAAACTATACAGGTTCACTTTTCAGTCAGTAAGAGCATTGGTAGGTAGAACTCACACTAGTACCACCAGCAGTAGAGAATTGTGCGAGTTATGGCACTAGAGGATGGCACATATGCATCATGGAGCTTTGAGAGTACTGAGGGAGATCACTACTGGAGTTCTTGCTTTCAGGGTCGAGCATTATGAGGTCTGCAGAGGGTGTGCTTTGGGCAAGTACATCAAGTTCCCGTTCCCAGTGAGCGACAACAGATCTACAGGTATACTAGACTTGATTTATACTGATGTTAGTGGTCGTATGTCTCATGTGTCTTTAGGTGGTTATGAGTATTATGTTATATTCATTGATGACTACTCTAGGAGGACTTGGATATATTTCCTAAAGACCAAGGGTGAGGTCTTTAGTTGCTTTAAATATTTCAAAGCTCTTGTGGAAAAGCAGATAGGTAGGAAGATTCAGGTCTTGAGGTCAGACAATGGTGGTGAGTACACCGATGGTGGGTTTTCTAACTTCTATGCACAGGAGGGCACTAGGAGAGATTTCACGGTTCCTTACAACCCCCAATAGAATGGGGTGTATGAAAGGAAGAACAGAGCTATTTTTGGGGCTGCTAGAGCGATGATTCATGATCAGGGGTTTCCTTTGTTTTTTTGGGTTGAAACCTACAATACTATTATTTATCTTTAGAACAGGAGTCATCACAGAGTATTGGGGAATATGACCCTCGAGGAGGCTTTCACTGGAGAGAAGCCTCATGTGGGAAATCTTTGTATCTTTGGATGTCTCATATATTCTTATATCCCCAAGGAGCAAAGGACGAAGCTAGAACCCATGTCAGAGAAGGGTATCTTTATGGGTTACAGTGAGACTTCAAAAGCCTATTGGATCTTCATTTCTTCTAAATGAAGCGTGGTGATTAGGAGGGATGTGATGTTTGAGGAGGATAGGGCCTATAGGAGATCATGGGAGTATGATGAGAGAGAGTCACAGACTTCTCCTCAGTAGGGAGGTCAAGTACAGGGAGCAGGACCTCAGGGTTCTAGATCGACTAGTATAGGAGGTGCTTTAGTGTCAGTGACATCTAAGGAACCAGTGGTGAGTTCACCGAGCACTTCTTTAGGGAGTCCTCTGGTACAGAGTTCACATGGCACTTCAGCTGACACAAGCATAGGTGCCAGTATAGGTTCTTCAAGGACAAGTATTGGTACAGGCACACTGGGGGGCAGAGGATGAGGTTCCCTATGGGGAAGCTTCTTTAGGGAAGAGGAGTCCCAAGTGACTTCAAGACACCTTGAAGGAAGCAAAGTCTGTTGGTCCTCCAAATAGGTTGAACAAGGAGAGTATGCCACCTGAGCAGTTTTGGAGTTATGTAGCCAAGGCTACCAGCATTATTGACTCTGAGCCTACTAGCTATGAGGAGGCTGCTAGCCAAGAGGTATGGAGAGAGGCTATGGTGGAGGAGTATGCATATGTCTGTTAGGTCCCTATAATACTAGTTATTCGCCCATTACTATTGTTATTGTTGGGCCCCTATTTTCCCCATATTATTATTATTATGCCCCATAGAAGCCCACTATTGTTATTGTTGTTCCCTTATATTATTATTGTTATGTCAGCTTTGATTATATTGTGACCCCTTAGACTCCTATATATAGAAAGGAGGTTTTTTCATTTGTATCATCCAAGAATTGTTCATTTGTGTAATTTAAAGGAGGTTTCCCCCTTGAAGAGGCTGATTTTGAAGGCATTGATCTATCTTTTCTTCTATTTTGTGAGCTTGTTGCATAACATTTGGTATCAGAGCTTTGGATTCTAGGGTTTCGCTACTCCAAACAGGTCATCGTGGCATTTTCACTATAAAAAAAGTTTGCGACATTTCAGAAGCTAAAAAAAACCCATTTGAGTGGAAATCTCTTTCAACCTCGGGTCCAAATTTCAGATCTTTTATCTCTATAGTTTTAGAGATATGATCCAATGACGTTAGGGTTTTTTCACGATCCCGAATTATATCTCAAACAGGTAACATGAGGAAAATCATCATAACTTTCTTTTTGAGAATCAAATTGGAATTTTGTAAGAAAATACAGAAAGAGGACGGTTTGTAGCTTTCTTTATATTGGTTTCAGGTCCTAAGGTCAAAACAGTGACACGTGGCACTTCGTACAAGTTCGCTCTATTGAACCAGTCTATAATTAGGTCATCTTGGGAGATTTGGCATAACTCATCCTTGGAGAATCCAATCTTGTTTAGACTTGCAGAGTTGGAAAAAGGATTCAGAGGGCTACCATAGGACACAATTTCAGACCTTGGAGATCCAAAACTATAGAGATATAACACATTCAATATCGAGCTCCTACAAAGTGAAAAAAGGTGTATAGTTTTTTTAAAATTTTGCATAAGTTTGGTTTGAAAAATTAGTTTGAAGGAATTCAAAGGGAATAGTGAAGCATTATTATCATTAATTGATGCCTCGAAGAAAGAAAATGGAAACACCTAGTAAAAAAGATCAAATATCTAGCATGAACCATGAATAAGAGGAATAAATGCAATATGATATATCAAAATTATGAGACCAAGTGCAACAAAATTCACTTTCACAAAAAGTAACAGAAGCTAAGATGGATAGTTTAAAGAAAGGTGTGGAAGCTAAGATGGATGGTTTAAAGAAAGGCATGGAAGCTAAGATGGATGGAATAGAAGAAAAACTTGAAGGCAACATGGAATATTTGAAGACACGCATGGAAGATATGATGGATGGAATAGAAGAAAAACTTAAAGGCAACATGGAAGATTTGAAGACATATTTGACAAATTTGCTACAATAAATGCTTACTAATGGCGAAATGGTAGTAAAGGAAACTCATGAGGAGAACGAAAGAAATATTAATCATGATTTCAGAGACTCTAATGGTGGATTGAAGACCCAAAGTGTTCCAAAGATCGATATGAGGAAGTTTGATGGCAAGGATCTCGTAATATGGATATTACAGATGGAGCAATATTTCGATCTCCATAATGTGAAAAACACACAAAAGGTACGCATTACAACTTTATATTTGAACCCAAATCAGTTCGCATGGTATCGATGGCTTTGCTCTCATAAACAAATTGTTACTTGGGCAATTTTTACGAAAGAAATGATAACACATTATGAAGATATAAAAAGAAACACTTTTTTT
This sequence comes from Pinus tabuliformis, assembly GCA_031772625.1. NCBI lineage: Eukaryota > Viridiplantae > Streptophyta > Pinopsida > Pinales > Pinaceae > Pinus > Pinus tabuliformis. The sequence goes on from CM062810.1 coordinate 976,171,599, forward strand.
AGCCAATTTATAAATCTCAAACAAAAGGGTTCAATGATGGAGCACATTGAGGACTTCCAAAAATTGAATATAAGGGTAAAATATATTTCGGAGGAGCATAGGATTGATGTGTTCATAGGGACTTTAAAGGATAACATCCAACATGAGGTTCGCCTTTGGGAACCTAATTCATTAGAGAAGGCAGAAGGCATTCAAGTTGGAAAGAAAAATTATGGCCACAAGGAAGCCTACCACTCACAACTATAAAGATGGAAGTTTTGTTGCCCCTAGACTTCCACAACCTATAAGGTTGACACCACAACAATTGGAAGAAAAAAGAGAAAAAGGGCTTTGTTACAATTGTGATAACAAATACACTAAATGTTATAAGTGTGCTGAGAAGAAATTATTTTACATATATTGTGAAGAGGAGGAAGAAAAGGAACAAGAAACATCAAAAGAAGAGGATATACACCAGGAAAAAACCATGGAGAAAGAAGAAATGAATCTAACCATATCTTGTAATGCGTTGGCCGGAATTACCACTCCTCAAACTATCAAGATAGAAGGACATATCAAGAAGAAAAAGGTAATACTGTTGATTGATTCGGGAAGTACCCATAATTTTATTCATTGTAAGATAGCCAAGGAATTGAATTGCTTCTGATATCTAGCACCATAGTGTCAAGTGATGGTTGCAAGTGGAGGGACCATAAATTGCTGTGGAAAGTGTCATAATATCACACCATCCATGGGAAAATATGTCTTGAATAGCCCAATGCTTTCCATTCCAATGGGTGGTGTTGATGTTGTACTAGGAGTCCAATGGCTACAATCCTTGGGTACAATAGCTTTTAATTTTCAAGTACTTTTCATGAAATTTTCTTCAGAAGGAAAGGAAGTTGAATTAAGGGGTATCACAGGGAAACCAGGAAAGATAATTAGCTCTAACAGAATGACAAATATTCTAAATAAAGAACAACGAGGTGTAATTGCACAATTATGTTCATTAGAGGTTCCCACATCAAAATCATCTATTTCTCCAGATCTCCAAAAAGTTATGGACAATCATTCCAAAGTATTTGAGAATCCCAAATGCCTCCCACCTATTCATGATCATTATCATGCTATTCATTTGATTCTAGGAAGTGTTGCTCCAAACATCAGGCCTTACAGATATCCCTATGCCCAAAAGAGTGAAATTGAACATATGATTGCCAAAATGCTAGAGGTTGGTATAATTCAACCCAGTCAAAGTTCTTTCTCTGCTTTGGTAGTATTGGTGCATAAGAAATATGGGTCATGGTGCATGTGTCTGGATTATAGGGAGCTCAACAAGCTCACTATTAAAGATAAATTTACCATTCCTGTCATTGATGAATTATTGGATGAATTGCATGGATAAATTTGCTTCACCAAGTCGGATCTTCGTTCAAGATATCATCAAATCATAATGAAGACTGAAGGCATTCCAAAAACAACATTTAGAACTCATGAGGGTCATTATGAATTTTTGGTCAGGCCTTTTGGCCTTACCAATGCACCTTCTACATTTCAAGGTTTGATGAATTCCATTTTGAAACCCTTCCTTAGAAAATTTGTGTTAGTAATTTTTGATGATATACTAATCTATAGCAAGTCTTGGAAGGATCATGTTCAACATGTTGACAGGGTGCTCAAACTATTGGAGGAGAAACAATTATATGCAAAAAGATCCAAATGTTTCTTTGGAGTACAAGAGGTGGAATATTTGGGTCACATTGTATCTCATGAAGGTGTGAAGGTAAACCCTAGCAAAATTAAAGACATTAAGGAATGGAAAATCCCCACATCCATAAAGCATCTGCAAGGATTTCTCGGGTTGATAGGGTATTATCACAAGTTGTTAAGAATTATGGGTGAATATTAGCACCTCTAACAACATTATTGAAGAAAGATGCATTTCCATGGATTCCAGAAGCAACGAAGGCCTTTGAACATCTTAAAGAGGCAGTGTGCCAAGCACCGATCTTAGTTATGCCAGACTTCACAAAAACCTTTATTGTGGAATGTGATGCCTCAGGAAATGGAATTAGTGTTGTTTTAATGCAAGAAGAAAGACCCATTGCTTTTGAAAGTCGTCCAATCAAAGGAAATTATTTACACAAAGCTATTTATGAGAAGGAAATGTTGGCAATACTACATGCACTTAAGAAATGGTGACCCTACCTAATGGGAAGATACTTCAAGGTAAAAATGGATCATTACAGTCTTAAATACTTTTTAGAACAAATATTATCTTCAGAAAATCAGCAAAAATGGGTTACAAAGATGTTGGGTTATGACTTTGAAATCATCTACAAAAAATGGAAGAAAGATGTTGCGGCAGATGCACTCTCAAGAAAGGATGAGGATGTGGAAGCATTTATTTGTGCCATTTCTATTATCCAACCAAATTGGATAAACGAAGAAAGGGATGAATGGAAGAATGACGAAGAAGTGTGGGCACTCATTCAAAAGTTACAACAAGATCCCAATACATCTGATACATTTAGCTGGAAAAATGATTCGCTATGGTACAAAGATCGCTTATACCTATGTAATAATTCCCAACTCAAACAAAATATTCTTATGGAATTTCACACCTCTCCCTTAGGAGGGCACTCAGGATTTTTAAAAACTTACCACATGGTTAAGAAGGAATATTTTTGGGATGGCCTTAAATTGGATATTCAAAAGTTTGTGGCAGAATGTTTGGTTTACCAACAAAATAAAGTTGAAACAATTAAGACCCCATGTCTATTACAACCTTTATCCATTCCAAGCCGGTGTTGGGAGGAGGTTTCAATGGATTTTATCACAGGCTTACCCAAGTCCGAAGGAAAGAGTGTCATCATGGTGGTAGTTGACATACTTACCAAGTATGCACACTTGTGTGCACTGTTGCATCCATTTAAAGCCAGTACAGTTTCTACTGCATTTATGGAAACAATTCAAAAGCTACATGGAAACCCAAAGATTATTGTAAGCGACAGAGAACCCATTTTCATGGGAAATTTTTGGACGAAATTATTTTCTTGTCTTGGTACTCAGTTAGCTCATAGCTCATCTTATCATCCTCAATCTGATGGGCAAACTAAGATAGTAAACAAATGTTTGGAATGATATCTTTGTTTCTTTGTATTTGATAAATAGACAATTTGTTTCTTTGTATCTGATAAATAGACAGAATGGGTCAAGTGGTTGCCTCTAGTTGAATGGTGGTACAACACTTCCATACTACAGCAAAAATGACCCAATTTATAGAACTTTATGGATATTATCCACCATCCATCACATCATATTTAAGAGAAAATTCTAAGGTTCAAGTAGTGGAAGATCACATCGAGCATCAACAACAAGTTTTCCAACTCTTAAAGGATAAACTCACTTTGGCGCGGAATAGAATGAAACAACATGAAGATCAGCATTGCAGTGAAAGAATTTTTGATGTAGGTGACTGGGTACTCCTACAACTACAACCATATAAACAAATGTCCCTCAAGCAAGCAAAGAATGATAATAAATTTTCACCAAAGTATTATGGTTCGTACAAGGTGTTGCAAAATATTGGTACTATGGCATACAAATTGGAGCTTCCTGTAGTTTCCCGAGTGCACCCAGTTTTCCATGTGTCATACTTAAAGAAGGTTATAGGTGACAAACTCCCAGTTCAAACAATACTACTAGAACTTGAAGAGGAAGGAAAAATCATATTAGAACCTGAAGCAGTCATAGAAACAAGAACTTGGTAGCTATGAAATCAATCAATTTCGAAGTATCTCATCAAGTGGAAGAACTTACCTATTGAATATTCCACATGGGAGGGTGAGAATTTTATACAGAAGCATCCAAAACTACTCAAGTGTTGAGGACAACACTTTTTTGAAGGAGAGGGGCATGTTAGGTCCTTATAACACTAGTGATTCCCCCATCACTATTGTCATTGTAGCCCTTATGATTATTGTTGTGCCCCTATTGTCCCCATATTTTTATTATTGTGCCCCATAGAAGCCCACTATTGTTATTGTTGTGCCCTTATATTATTATTATTATGTCGTCTTTGATTATATTGTGACCCCTTAGACTCTTATATATAGAAAGGAGGTTTTGTCATTTCTATCCAAAAATTGTTCATTTGTGTAATATAAAGGAGGATGCCCCATCCAAGAGGCTGATTTTGAAGGCGTTGATCTATATTTTCTTCTATTTTGTGAGTTGGTTGCATAACACTATCATTAAGAACAATGTCTGGGAAGTGGTTCTTAGGCCTGAGGAAAAGTCACTTGTGACTTCTGGGTGGATCTACAAGATCAAGCATGTTGTGAATGGCAGCATTGAGAAGTTCAAGGTGAGGTTTGTGGCTAAAGGGTTCTCACAGATTGAGGGAGTTGACTATGATGAGACCTTTGCTCCCGTTGCTCGGTACACTTTTATCCGGTCCCTTATTTCTGTTACTGCAAAAATGGTTTGTAGATCCATCAGATGGATGTGAATACCACATTTTTGAATGGAGTTATAGAGGAGGAGGTGTATATTGAGCAGCCACATGGCTTTGAGGTACTTGAGCGAGAGACACATGTATGTCAGTTGAGGCGAGCACTCTACGAACTTAAGCAAGCTCCAAGAGCTTGGTATTTGAGGATTGATACTTACTTGCAGCATATGGGTTTCACAAAGAGTGATGCAGATCCGAACCTACACTACATTGTTGTAGGGGATGATCTGCTCATTCTTGTGTTGTATGTTGATGACTTGTTCATTACTGGGGCAAAGAGACTGATTAGTGGTTGCAAGGAGGATCTTGTTATGGAGTTCGAGATGAAGGGAATTGGGCTTATGGATTACTTTTTGGGGCTTGAGGTGTGGCAAGAGGAGGGGCATATCTTTCTGGGGAAGGGGCAATATGTTGTGGATGTGTTGAGCAGATTTCACATGGCAGACTGTAGACTCATGTCTACACCTATGATCACCAAATGGAAAAATCTTCATGCTTTAGATTCTATTTTGGTGGATCCCACATTATATAGGCAACTTATTGGGTCCTTGATGTATCTGGTCAACACTAGGCCATATATATGCTTTGCAGTGAACACACTTAGCCAGTTCATGGTTGAGCCCAAGAAGGTGCATTGGGTAGCTGCAAAGCAAGGAAATGTTGATTATAGTCTGGACTAGAGGCGGGGAGATGGAGTGAGGTTGGTAGGTTACACAGATTCAGATTGGGCAAGTTGTGCTTCTGAGAGGAAAATAACTTCAGGGTGTTGCTTCGGATTGGGTTCGACAGTTGTGTCGTGGTTTAATCGAAAGAAAATTTTAGTTGCTTTGAGATCCTCTAAGGCTGACTATATGGCTACTATCCAGGCTAGTTGTGAGGCCATTTGGCTTCGAAAGTTGTTGTATGGCCTATTTTATCAGGATTTGAGACCGACGATTATTCACTGTGATAATCAAAGTTGCATTAAAATCACGAAGAATCCAGTGTTTCATGACAGGTCAAAACACATTGACATCAAATATCATTTCATCATGGACTATGTTAAGAAGGGGGCAGTGCAGCTGGAGTATATCTCAATAGATGAGCAGGTGGCAGATGTTCTCACAAAGTCCTTGCCAAGAGGCGAGAATGTCCATTTCAATGACAAAATGGGTGTGGTGAGAAATATTTTCGTTAGCAAGAGGGAGTGTTGATTTTTAATGTACCTTGGACAATTGGTTTCCTATGGGTTAGTCTCTACCTAGGGAAAAGTGTCCAAAATAATTATTTTCCTAAGTGTGACTTTATAAAGTGAAAGTGACTTTATCAGTGGTAAAGTCAATGTTAAATTATAAAGTGAAAAGTGACTTCAGACATAAAGTACAATGCGAATATTTTATTTAATGGGTGAGTTTAAAAAAAGAAAGTGAGAATTAAATGCACATTTATTCTCATCCCTTAATCTAAATGAATCTGAGCCATTAGATCTTAATGTTGCCCAAAAGTCATTTAGGGAAACAAAAGGGGGAAAAGAAAAGAGAGAGAGCATTCATTATTCATGAGCAAATTGTATAAAGGAGGTTGAGAGCTGGAGAAAAGTTTCGAAGGAGAAATTTGTTGTAGCAAGCTGAATGAGTGATTTCTAGGCAAAGTTGGGCATGGAAATCAAGGCATAGAAGACAACAGAAGGTACAGTATGAACAAAATTGAATGTTGTGAGCTTCACACCATTCGAGAGAAGTTTTGAAAAAAAAAAAATCCATACAGTCTGTACAGACATATCTATACAGTACTTATTTTCAGCTTCAAGTGGGTACAAAAATCACAGCAAAGTGGGCACGATTTTTAATGAGTTTTGGGTTGAAGAGATAAGTTGTATTTTGTTGTTTTTTTTTTTTCTGCAAATGTATTTTTCCTGGACTTGAAAGATAAATAAATTTTAAGAGCTCTCTAACAGGTTTTCCCCTGAGAAGATTGAAGTGGTTTTGTCTGGGTCTAAGTTGACCAAAAAAATGTGTCTATTTTTATGTGTGTTGTTGGTCTGGTTATGTCCATATTTATTTTCAGCATGTGTTGACAGTCCCATGTGTTTTAATCTGAAAATTTCATTTCCAGAATTCTATATGTTGAATGTATGTTTATGGGAAAGGGAATTTAACTAAATGGGAGTGATAAGGTGAAATTGAAACCGGGTTGGGATTGTAGGAAACTTTTTTTAGTCATCAAATTTAAACAAAAGTGTGACATATACAATGTTCTAGAAGATGAAGAGAGAGGATAACCAACCATATAATAGCTCATTGTTAAATCAATATAATGCTTTAACCATATTGATGATAGAGTGGTACTGGTAATCGAGATTGTTGTGTACAAATATGATTGGTTTCGATAAAATGATCTGTTGACAATCGTACAATTTGAGATTGCACATCTTATCAAACAATCTTGTAGAAGTCGGCCTATCAGATTGCATTGATAGCGTTGTTTGGCTTCTGAATAGGACAACATAACAAGTATTGCATAAACTAAATTGGTAATTGATAAATGGATTATATTCTCTTGTCTTCGAGGGGTGATTTAATGTTTAAGGTGAGGTGTAAACATGTACATGACCTAGGTTCACACTTTGGTACAAATAGTGCCTAAAAATTTGGAGGGTGTGGAATGGAGAACATTGTAACCTTCACTTATGATTCATGTATAGATGTATGTACATGCATACTGATTGTTTTATTAGCTTTGGATAAAAAGGAGCAAGCATGGAATTATATAGCATAACTAGTTTATGTGTGAAATACTTTTGAGTACCAAACAATTATTTTCTTAAAGACAAGGCTAAAAGTTGTTATTAAATTTCAAGTATAATACTAAAGTCCATACTAGACTAACTATCATAGTCAATAAGTCTTCTTTATGATGTGGCAGAGGTCATAGTCCGATGTTAATCAAGACCTTGTCTAGTGACAGATTAAATCCCAAAACTCAAACTTATTGGTATGATAAATTTGTGGTATGCATGATTACCTCTATGTTACTATGTTACTAAAATTATCTTACAACCACAAGACACATGAAAAGAATCAGCTAAATAAAAGCACATGAATACTTTCACAGAAAATTATTCGCTTATACTCTGATTGCATAAGTTGAACAAGTCCATGAAATTCCTTACTCCACCGAGCACAGTTTGATTGGACTTGCCTAAAGGTAATATGAATAATTGAAGGAATTTTTTGGCATAATACTAACATGGTTGAAAACATGTGGATGAATTATATGTCATGCAGATGATGCTATGGACATTTGGTATTGGGTACACGTGTATAGTTGTTATTGTGTACAAATAGTACATACGGCACTAGTATGGACGCATGTATTGAACGATGATATATGACATGTATAGTTTTGTATGTGTAATGCACACTATGTGCAGTGAACATGGTAGAAGAGAAGGCACTAGGTGATTACCTGGTGAGGCAACCAACCCGAAGTGCGTATAGAGGTAGGACAAAGATGGAAATTAAGGATAAGTATACGTATTTTTTTTCAGCCTTAGTATACATATGACATATGATTCTGCTTTATGACGGTTACATATGGGGTATTATTTTGATGGCTATGTTTGATCTAACCTAATATGATATTTTATACATGTTGATTAGTCAAATGTGCTAGTTTGACTTGTTGTCACTAATGCAGGAAAACTATAGGAAGCAACTGTCCTGCAAGAACACAAAGGCATTGGAAGAATGCAGTGGAAGAACATGCAATTATTCAAATGCAATGAATATGAGGAATCATATTTAAATGGAGAAAACATAACCCATAGTTACACAAATAATAGTACTGTATATCAAGTTATGATATTAACTGTGGTAAAAAAAATTGAGTTTTTGCATCTAAAATCTCTCACAAAATTGATTGAAACAAATGTTACAGGTAGCAATGGAAGGAGATTTGTTGGTAGAACTCCTTTGTAACCGATACATATCGGAAGATCTGATTCAGATGGCAAGGCCATGGGAGCCTGTAAATTTAGAAACAACTACCTATGAATGAGGAATAATATTGTAAGATGCAGTAATACACCGAGGACGGTGTAAATTTAAGGGGGGGAGTATGTAACACCCCTTCATTGTATGTAACATAACCTAAGCTAAGAAAAGCTAGGTCCAAGGTGTAACAATGAAAGTAAATACTTTATTGTTAAATAAATAAAGATAATATAAAATGCTTGGAAAACGAGACACCAAGAGATGAGGTTCTTGCCAAATAAAATCCCATTGGTGAATGGGAATGGATAATTATTTCATGATAAGACTTCTAGATCCAATTCTAGATAAGTTTAATGGATTTGGAGATAAATATCCATCAAGTTACTTAGATGGAGAAAGATGCTAAGTTTAAGAAAAACATAAAAACCTTGCGGGAGGGAAATGCAAGCTTTTATGAGGAAAAGCCTCGCGGGAGAGAAAGGCGAGATTTTCTGAGAAAAGCCTAAGAAAATGGATAAAAAGATCCATAAAAGCAGGACACTAATAATGGAAACCATATCATGAAAGAGGGTATTAAATACCCATTGAAGAGATCAACAGGAGGTAGTTGATCCATGGTAATAACTCTCAGCTCGGTGGTGAATTGGAGGGATTGAGTTCTAGGTTGGGTGGCGGTGCTCGATTTTCCAAGTGACATTCTTTTAGTTACTTTGGTCTGATTCAATTACTTGGGATGTTCTGTATGTGGCTCCTTACTCTTTATGTTGTCGCATCTTTAAACTTATGAGTAGAATTGCATTGTGTTATCTTATGGTTCATCACTCTTCATGTTGTTGAATTTTTAAGTGTATGAGTATAAATGCATGTATAATCTGTTTTCATTTGATAATGGAATAATTATGCATGTGACGACTATTGAATCTAAATTTAATCGAAGTTAAATTGGGGGATGGGAGCCTAGTAGGTAATTGTTAATATTGGGTCACGGAGGTATGTGACATTATATTTTTGTCCAATAACAAAATAAATTGAAAATTGTCTTTATATATTTTATAAGATTTTGAATATATGAAAATAAACTTAAAAATTACCTTATTCATTTTATAATTTCAAATTTGTAAGAACTAGGTGTTAAGCTCCAAGTTCCTTGGTACACCAGATCTAGAATGGACGTTGGTTGTTTTTTTTCTTAATTGAATATTATCATTTTTTTTAAATAGTGGGAGAACCCACCATAACTTAGTTGTTAAACCATTAGTTGGAGCAGCTATCATTGGCTGCAATTGCAAATATAGGTTGACTCATCACTATTTTTCAAGGATGATGAAAATTATCATTTACATTTTTTATAAATATAAACTATATAACATTAATTGCTTCGAAAATTCTAAACAAGATTTTAGTGAGTTGTATAGTTTCATATTTTAATGTTTCATCGTTCTATAAGTTTTAATTTTTTGTATTTTAACTTCTCATTGGGTTTCTGTCGTGTAGCAACCCTTTCTTATTCTTATCCCTAGGATTGATGCCATTTTTTTGTGAGGTGTGTGTGACTGCTAGGATTTGCATTTGCCTCAGCATCTTCGGCGATGATGAGAATCCCAACATCATTTGGTCACTGGGTGGGTTTGAAGGATGAGCAAGGAACCAAATTTTAGCACGTTTTGTGGCTACAACTGGCTCAAACTATTTTTGTGTTTTTTAAAAGCACAATTTCCATGGTTGCAATGGACTTGTCAATCACGATTATTTCCAGCAAGAGGACTTTGCTTCCCTTCACTTTTCTTTCCTCTCTTTTCCTCTTTGTTAAGCCCTGCTAAAAGGCCTATTTAAAAACATTATTATTTTTGTTTTCAAAATTTTGCACTTTCATGACTGTAACAACAGGTACTAGAAACTCAAGTAGAGATCTCAATGTTTTTATTCAAAGGTGTGGATGAATTGCATGAATAGATTTTGTTATTCATTCTTTCCCTTTCTGTTTTTCTTCAAATTATTTAGTTGGATGGTTATCATTGTGGGGAGAAACGTGTGGAGGAAGCAATGCAATTTTGTTCTATGGATGATGAGATTTTGGCCTTCTTTAGTAGGAAGCAAGAAGCAGCTTGTAGGAAAAGGATGAGCTTCAATGGTTGTTGAGTTTTGCATAAAGGTTGCAGTGATACTTGCATTTTTCAACCTTTTTTGCAATGGATCGTATCCTTGGAAGCCGAGGGGCATGCCATTGTATTTGTTGCACAATTCTTTGGTCGTGCAAGTCTCGTGTCATTCATTACATCTTTGTTGGATCATTAGAGTCCCGGTAGGTTCAAATTTGAAGCTTTAAGTGATCAATTTCTCAAATACTTAAATAGCATGTTCATAAGCCCAATAAATGTCTTATCTAGATCTCTACTCCAATGTAAATTGAAGCTTTGGTAGATAAGTTCTTAGATCTTTATGCCAATAGGAATTTCTCTGTGGGGTTGGGGTGGGGGTGCAAAGGAACGCCAAAAGGAGGAGTGGGGAACATAATTGCACTGAGAGGTGAAAAGGAACGCCCATAGGAGGAATGGGGAATGTGGAAGGTAATAATCAAGTAAAAGATATGGAGTTAATGATTAAAGTGGAAATTAAGATGGAAATTGAAGTATTTTATATATGGCTTAGTTTGATTTTTTTAATTACTATTTTTTTAATTTGTTAATGTATGTATTATTTTTTGTGTTTAAATTTAGCGTTTAGTGACAAAATCTCCTTAATAATGGGCTCTAGAGTGCACAAGAAAAAATTATTTAAGTGGACATTATAACGTGTTAAGTATAATAAATATCAAAATGAAGAGGATGTCAAAGGGATGACTTAAAAAAAAAATAGTCAAATTACCAAATTCAAATTTAATTTTATGTTTATTAAGCACCCACTTTTTCATTCTCACTTGGAAGGAACTTATGTTAAAGGAGATGCTTACATTCTCCAGAGTTGTGAGCCTAAATCACCACTAACAGATGAAAACAAATATGCATAAGCCAAATGTCTTTCAATTATGTTCTATTTCAAGACGTCAGACATGAAAACATTTATTTTAATAATATTGACTTTCACATAATATTCAAAGTCAATAACTAATAAAAATAATCAAATAAAAAGATATAGCTAAAAGCGTAAAGAAACACTTATAAATTTAAACAATGCGTTGAATGAAAATGAAACAATCTTATCAAAAGCAGAATGTTAATGCAACACGCATCACACATTTGGATGCTACTTCATATGGTAATAAACCACATTTAAACCATGATTTCAATGTTAACACAAAATGTTATAGAAATGAGGTTAGTTCATTGTTTAAAAACATAACGAGTCACTCTCATCGTTAATGATCCTCCATATTATATTCCACAATAAAATAAGTAAAATAATACATACATTAACAAATTAAAAATAGTATTAAAAATAAATCAAACTAAGCCATATATAAAATACTTTGATTTCCACTTTAATCATTAATTCCATATTACTTTCCACATTCCCTATTCTTTTCAACGCTCCTTTGCACCTCTTTTGCACTTCTTGAAACCATTGCCAGTGACTATATCATACGCTCCTTTGCACCTCTTTTGCACTTCTTGAAACAATTGCCAGTGACTATATCATACGCTCCTTTGCACCTCTTTTGCACTTCTTGAAACAATGGCCAGTGACTATATCATATCTATGAATATTGGTATATTTTGAGCTTAAACTTAACGCTTTATAAAATTTTATTAACTTAAAAGTCATAGTCCACATCTTCCATTAATTTGTTCACATAAAGTGAAGGGTGATAAAATATGTGACCGACACTAATTTTCTGCTTAAGAAGCAAGGCAGACATCAAATTTCAACACTACATCCCAACAACACCCCTCCAGTAATGTAAAAAGGGATTCATGCAATATAATATTTTGAAAATGTTTTTAAATTTTTAGAATTTTCGCTTTAATTAAGTATTTGTCAAAATACTTAGAAAACATTATAAAAATAAATTTGAAGCATAACCAACTAATGGGCAGCTAAACGATTTCAACTAAGATATAAAAGTATACCCAGACTCAAAAAAGGTAGTGCTTTAAACAACTTCAACACGAGAAAAAATAAATATATCAAGATATTTATTGAGGAGTGGTTAGAAAAGGGAATTATCTTTGAAGAGGAAAATAAATATATCAAAATATGGATTGAGAAGGAATTGGGGCAATATCAAGAGAGAAGATATAAATATATGAAATAGAGGTTTACGAAAGGATTACGAGAAAACATGTGGAAAGTTGTCTCTTAAACATTTTAGGTAATAAGGAACGAGTAATTATATTCTAAAATAAAGTGTGTGTTTTAAATCGTAGATAGTTTAGGGATAAGTAAAGAAAGAGATTAATAATAAATATAAAAGAAAATAGTTGTAGTTTATCTGTTATATGTTTTCAAGTTTTTTTTGGGCATATTTACTAGTCCAATTTGCCTAGAATCCAATAGAGAATTATTGCAATTGCAAGTTTGAGTTATGAACTCTCCACAATTTGAGTGCCCTGTGAGTTTTTCAAGGTGTTGAATCTATATATACAGTCAAAAACACATTTTAAATATCAATAGATCACAATTTGATAGAAAATTGTTTCGTGAGTGCAACACTCTCTCCCACCCCCTTGTACTATCTTGAGCTACGGGAGGTGTTACCTCTTGATTTGACCTCGCCTCTAAGTTTTGATATGAAGATGGGGTTACAAAATCCTCTTTTTCCAACCTCATCAAAACTCAAAAAAGAAATGTCACCATCGCATTCATCTCGTCGAGAAATTTCTGGCAATATAAATTTTCTCTCAATCCAACTCTCGAATTAAGAGTTATGCCCTTCTGAAGATTAGTCAATCATACAATGCCACATCAGCATGTGCTACTACATGGCATCCATGCGGAACCAATCTAGCCCACATGTCACCGCCACATCAACATAGTGTGACGTCCATGTCATCCTAGCATTGCCGCATGGGATCCACGTCATCACTGTGTTGGTCCATGTCATCATGGGTTTTTACGGGGTCCCTGTAAGGCCCACGTGGCACTGCCTTGTCAACATAGGATGTAATTCCCCGCATTAATAAATAATAATAATATTAATATATTAAGGCTTGTCACCCCCGAGCCTTCAATCAACTTACTACTGTCAGTGTCCTTTGTCTCACAACATTCTCTTCCTCATAGAATGAGTGAATGAATGAATGTCTCTCATCTCCCTCTTTTGCCATTAAATGTAACCAACTATTCTAAAAATGGTAAGGGGATTGGAAAGAGATCACACATGCACAATCCATGTGTCATCATGCCAACTTTTATTTCTTTTTTGTTTTATATTTATTTATTTATTATTATATTTTTTTGTTATTTATTATTTTATTTATTATTATATTTTCTTCGTTATTTATTATTTTATTTATTTATATTTTGTCTTTGTTTTTTTTTGTAAGCTTGGTAGGACCTTCTCATTTTCGAGTTTTTACATGTCCATTATTCACCCCATTTCTGGGGAGGGTAGCACAAGAATCGAACCCAAGATCTCCAGTTCGGTGAGACTTCATTTCCACGGCCATTGCCACTTGAGCTAACCCATGTGGACTATATTTTGTCTTTGTTATTTGTTATTTTAAATATTTATATATTAATATTATTTAATTTATTATTATTTATTAATGTGGAGCATTAAATAGGGTGTGAGACCCACCAGGTCCTTCCCCAAGGTGTTTTGCAGCATTTTCATGTTATGTCTTGTAAACAACAAATCAGGTGTTACCACGTAGTTTGGCGGTCATTTGCGACTTGAGCCTAGATGTTGGAATGAATTCAACTTTTATTAAGAATGATATAGATATAAATACAACATTTAGATTGTTCGATTCAACTTCCAAGGTTTCTTGGACTTCTAGTAATTGTTCACTATAACCCTAACATATTAGGTGCCCAAAATTCCCCCCTTAATCCAAACGGGTCTATATGAGTTCAAGAGGAGAGCTAAAGTGCAAAAATGCATGGCAACCGATGGTCGGATGTGCTCTCTAAAATGGTGTTTAAGGAAGACCACAAACAAAATGAGGTAGAAGAATATGATGTTTCTACCAGTGGTGGTTTAAGGATAACCACCAACTCTTGAACTAAAGCTCGAAGTAGTGCCTGGAACAATTCCAAATCTAGCTAGAAGTTTAAGTCTTTTATTAGTGGAAGTGCTCCCTGATAATGGTTTAAAAATGACCATAGATGGTGTAGTAGAAACCAAAGTCTTCTGCATGTGGCAGTTTAAGGCAGGTCACCAACCAAAAACCATGCCCATGGAGCACGACTATGTCTCTGTGTACAACTTTGAATTTGGTTATGGCTGACTCTAGCTCTAGTCTCTAATAGTTGGCTCTAATTCAGGTTGTGGCTCAGACTCGCTTAATAAATCTTCAAATCAAGTAGCTAACCATCAATTCCCCCCTATCAAATATAAGGTGAGAAGATGAAGAAATCTTCAATGCAGGACTAGTCAATACTCGAGAAGAAATTTTGTAGTATGACTAGTATGTCTGCTTGGTTTTTCAAGCCCATTGCCAAGAATCAATCTATCCAAGGTGAATCTTTGTTCTTGCAGGAGTCTTGTTTTTGGAACATTTTTTTGAATGATGATTATGCTTACCACAAGACTCACAAGGGTGAATATCAAAACGTTGATCTTTCACAAGGCAAACTCAATCACAAAGTTGGCTTCTGTTAAAATTGGCAACTAGGGCAAAACTTCATGTGGGTCATCTTATTCATGGCTAATAATATTTTTATTAGATTCCTCTCGTCGAGAGGTGTAGGATTGATATAAAGATCATCCAATTCCGATAAGTATTCATGGAGATATGAGTTTATTTTGATTATGGAATTATTATCAAGCCGACCTACAACTCATGTAGGCTCAGAAGCCCAACAGTCGCATCTATTCACCCACCAACGTTGTGTATAAATATAAGAGGACTTTTCCTCATTTAGACTCACTCATCTCATCACATATCTCTCTCTCTCTTGTGCAGATATGAGTCTCTTCTCTACTGCACTGAAATGGGTCTCTCTCTCTTACACATGTGAAGCCGGAAACTGCTGAATTTGAAGCTGCAACTGCAGAAGTAAAGATTGACTTGCGTGGCCTAGAAGATCTCCTCTTTGGAACTACGCTGTAGGTTCATCTAAACCTCCTTTGAAAGCTGCAACTTTTGGTGGTGGAATGAAGTCAATCCGACGAACGGTTTGCAAGATATCGATTGCCCTAGTTTGAAGCCGGAAACTGCTGAATTTGAAGCTGCAACTACAGAAGTAAAGATTGACTTGCGTGGCCTAGAAGATCTCCTCTTTGGAACTGCGATGTAGTTTCATCTGAACCTCCTTTGAAAGCCGCAACTTTTGGTGGTGGAATGAAGTCAATCCGACGAACAGTTTGCAAGATATCGACTGCCCTAGTTTGAAGTCGAAAACTGCTGAAACTGAAGCTGCAACTGCAGAAGTAAAGATTGACTTGCGTGGCCTAGAAGATCTCCTCATCTGAACTGCGCTGTAGGTTCATCTGAACCTCCTCTGGAAGCCGAAACTTTTGGTGGTGGAATGAAGTCCATCCGACTGTCGGTTTGTGAGATATGGTCTGCCCTAGTTTGATAATGAAGCCGCTAATGTTGATGCTACTGATCTAGGGTTTGCTACTGCTGATATGAATCAGATTTATTGTACTATTTCTCTCTGCTGAATTATTGAAGATAAAAGAAGAATTGATCAAAGGGTTTCCCCACACATTGTGGGGTTTGTCCCTAGCTAGCCGCCACATCTTGTGTCTCATGTCTTGGCTTGTTTTCTGTCGATCGTTTAATGTTCTATCTGCACTTTACTTTATGTACATGTGATTGCTAATCGGTGGAATATAATAAGAAAAAGAAGTAAACTGTTATAAGAATAGAACATACCATAATTTAACATGGTATCGGAGCTGAGGTGAAGACAAAGCCCGAGCAAGAGCAAGAGCAATCATTGAAGAGAAGATTGGCAAGGCTATCCTAAAAGAACTATGGGGTCCTCAACACTCTTTCCTGCCGAAGACAAGCTCCGTGAGAAAGCTGACTATCATGGATGGAAGATGTCTATCAATCTAACCCTTGAAGATCAAGGAGTGTTGGACCATGTAAGAGGCAATATTGTTGAGCCTTCATCAAATGCATCTGCTGCTGCCTGGAACAAATGGAAAAATGGAGAAGTCAAAACATAGAAGATCATCCAGGACTCTATCGACAAGCGCTTGGTGGCCTACATCTCTGATCTAGACACCTCCAAGGAAATCTACGACAGACTGGTGAGTTTATTTAAAGTTAATGATGCAAATCAAGTTTTGTTTCTTAGAAATAAGTTGAGGGAAATCAAGAAGGGTAAATATGAAAGTATGCAAGCATACCTCTTAAGAATCACCGAGATCAAGAACGATCTCCTATCTATCGGGGAAACTCTTACTGACAGAGAAATGGCACTCACAACTCTCGGAAGATTACCATCTGAATGGTATGTGTTCAGGACTACTCTTTTGAACAATAATGTAATTCCTGGTTTCGAGGAATTAATGGCTAGATGCTTTCAAGAAGAAACAAGGGAAGAAATGCAAGAAATGCCCATGCCTAAAGGTCCTCCTACTGCCTTTTCTTCTCATGCAAAGAAAAGAAATAATTTCGGGACTAAATCAAAAGGAAAGGCTGGACCTACGGCTAGAAGAAAATGACGATGTTACATTTGCGATAAAGCAAGTCACTATGTATGAGATCATGAGCATCATGATGAATGAGATCATGGACATAAAGGGAAACATGAGATCATGGACATAAAGGGCAACATGAGATCATGGACATATAGGATAGCATGATGATGATGCACACTAGTTTGAGCAGCATTATGATGGATAAAATCATGGACATGGGCAGCATGATGATAATCATGATTAGAGAAGCATGGTACAGTATGCAGTGGTGCAACTCGAAATCCCTCTAATGGCAATCAAAGGAATGACAAATTCAACAGCAAAGGTAAGAGGAGAGTTGGGAATCAAGGAAGAGGACAAGCATTCAAGAAGGCTAGAAATTCCAAGATGTATTAAATGCACCTAACCTCAAAAAGAACCTAGTGTCCATCTCGGCAATGGAAGACAAAGGCTACAAGGTAACCTTCAGCGATGGCAAGGTATGTATATGGAAAAATAATGTTAAAGATGCCTTTACTCTTAGGTTTAGTGTTGATTCATTATATCAGGTCGATGGAAGTCCGCTAGGTGTCATGTCTTGGGACACAACTATTTAGTCCGAACTTTGGCATCGGAGGTTTGCCCACCTTCATTACAAAGCTCTACCCGATGTAAGACAGATGGTGACAGGGATAACCGAATTCTGAGTAGAGAAAGAAGGTGTATGTCCAGGATGTGCCGAAGGAAAGCTCAAAAGGGGACTATTCCCCTCAAGCCAAAGCAAGGCCTCTGATATATTACAATTGGTTCACTCGGGCATACCTGAGGTTGGCATTAAGAGGGAGACTACTACACCACATACTCCTGAGCAGAATGGTGTGGTGAGAAGGAAGAACCACACGATGATGGAAGCTGTCCGGGCCATGCTACATTATCAAAGACTTCCGAAGTTTCTATGAGCTGCAAACACTGCCGTATATGTACAAAATCGATGCCCTCATCAAGCATTGGGTTCCAAGACTCCTGAAGAAAAATTCACCGGTAAGAAACCTGATGTTTCTCATTTTAAAATTTTTGGAAGCCCTGTATACTTTCATGTGCCGAAAGAGAAAAGAAATAAATTGGGAGCATCTGGAAAGAAGGGAATTTTCGTGGGCTATGGTGAAAATACTAAAGGCTATAGAATCTATGTAGCCGGTCAAACGGAAGTCATAATTAGTCATGATGTCACCTTTGACGAAGATATGGCTCTCAGCAAGGTGATCAATCTTCCGACTTTGAGGAGCTCTCAAGAAGCCGACACCAGGGAACCGAAAGAAAAGGATGATGAATCAATGCCTAATGTAGAAGAACCCATGGATCCGATTGATCCTCCTCCATATGAGCATTCCTCTTCTAGGAAGAGGCCTTCATGGCTTAAAGAGTTACTTGATGGTGCTGAAGGACATGCTGCACCCTGAGGAACCTTCCATCAAAGTAAGAAACTTAACAGGTATCAGGGATACCTGACCATCATGAGCACGATCATACAAAATGAACCTTCATCATTCTCAGATGTCATCAAGCATTAACTATGGAAGGATGCTATGACCATAGAATATGGGTTTATTATGGAGAATGATGTCTGGGAAGTAGTTCCCAGACCCTGGACAAGACAATTGTTACTTCAAAATGGATTTACAAGATAAATCATGCAGCAAATGGAAGTATGGAAAAGTATAAGGTTCATTTTGTTTCTCGTGGTTTATCGCGGAAGGGAGGTATAGAATATGATATTTGCACCTGTTGCCAGATATTCGACCATCCGCTTGATCATAGCCCTTGTGGCTTCACAAGGATGGAACCTACATCAGATGGATGTCAAGATCGCGTTCTTACATGGTTCTATCAAAGAAGAGGTCTATGTGGAGCAACCTGAAGGATTTGAGATTTATGATTGAAAAACTCATGTATGCGGGTTGAAGAAGGCTCTCTATGGGCTGAAGCAAGCACCCCGAGCATGGTATGAGAGGATCGATAGCTACTTGATGAAGCTGGGATTCACTAGGAGTGAAGTTGATCCTAACCTTTACTTTAAGGTTGAAGATGACAAGCCTCTCATATCGGTGTTGTACGTGGATGACCTCTTTCTAACAGGTGCAAACCCTCTCATTCACAAATGTAAGAGGGAGTTGGCCTCTAAATTTGAAATGAAGGACCAAGGACTTGAAGTATGGCAGAAGCCAAGAGAAATTTTCCTATCTCAAGGAAAATATGTGGTAAAGATATTGGAAAGATTTGGTATGATGGACTGCAAGCCTGTGACTACCTCGAGGATCTTAACTTTTAGAAGTTATATGGTAGTGATGTCATACCAGACTTGGGAAATGCCTCTGAGTTTCAAAATCTCATTCGCATTGATGTTCTTGGTGAACCTCCGTCCGAACATATGTTTTGTAGTTAGCATTGTGAGCTCATATTTGGTTGAGCCTCACTAGATTGATGCCAGGAATCTTCTGAGATGTCTTCAGGACACAATCTCTCATGGATTAAGATACACTACCAGAGATGTGAGACTACTTGGATATACTGATGTTGATTGGGCAGGCAGTGTGGTGGACCGTAAGAGCACTTCCGGGTACTGTTTCACCTTGGGATCTGCTTCGATATCCTGGATGAGCAGGAAGCAGAAGTCGGTGGCTTTGAGCACCGCCGAAGCAGGATATATTGTTGCTAGCATAACCTCATGTGAGGCAGTCTGGTTGCGAAAGTTCTTCAGTGAGTTGTTTGGATTTACATTGGATACCACTGTGATTCTCTGTAACAACCAGAGGTGGGATTCGATTATTGAGGAATCCCGTATTCGTCGATTTCTCCAGCAGATAGACATCATCTGGGATATGGTAAGTCGATGAGCAAGGAGGTTCCATCACATTAAGATGATGTACAAGTTGATACACCTTGTCAAAGCCCCGAGGAAAGATCTAATCTATGATTTTCCCAAACGACTTGGAGTCGGCAAGAAACCCTTGTACAAGGGTCTTGCATGTTGCATACATTGAGCTCTGGGAGCTCTGAGGGCTTGCGGTTCCTACTAGAGCAACATATGACCACAGGGTGACTCACCCTCCCCTAGTGGTGCACACTAGAACAAGATGATTTGCTCTCTTGTGGGACAAGATGATTCGCTCTCTTGTGGAACAGGATGATTCGCTCTCCTGTGTAGCAGGATGATTAGTTCTCCTGTGAGGCCTGGATTGATGTGTTCTCCATGGCAGCCTGGATTGATGTGTTCTCCATGGCAATTGTAGCAGGATTGATGTGTTCTCCTGTGAGGCCTGGATTGATGTGTTCTCCATGGCAATTGTAGCAGGATTGATGTGTTCTCCTGTGAGGACAAGATTGATTAGTTCTCCTGTCGAGGCATCCTACCCATGCAGTCTGGGACTCATGGGAAGTACCTCTCATCTGATCAATGAGCAGGGAAATGAAGTTAGGGACCATAGTAGTACCGATGGACGCATCGTTGTAACTACCGTACTCCCTACGCTAGGATGACCTCCATTGATCTGGGATCAATGATACTGGTCTGGGACCAGTGGTAGGAGTTGTACCATACTATGACGCTGACTTCGGGTCGGTTGAGACTGGTCTGGGATCAGTGGTACATACTCTGAGACTGACTTTGAGTCAGTGGAGGATGATATTGGTCTGGGACCATTGGAGTTGTACTCACTATGGCGCTGACTTTGGGTTGGTTGAGACTGGTCTGGGACCAGTGGTACATACTCTGAGACTGACTTTGAGTCAGTATGATACATCCTCGATCATTTTTTCTTCTTCATAATTCGGACAAAAGCAAAGTAGAACAGAACAATGCAAGAGCAGAGCAGAACAAAACAAAACAGTACAGATCAGTGCAGGGCAGAACAAGACAAAGCAGAACAGGAAAAATAGAGCAGAGCAGGGCAAGGGTCAGGCTGTACAAGGCAGTGCATTTGATGGATGAATAGTAACGACTGATAGACAGATTGTAGATGAAGTTCTCCATGGTTGAGAGGGAGTGTTAAAATTGGCAACCAGGGCATAACTTCATGTGGGCCATCTTATTCATGGCTAATAATATTTTTATTAGATTCCTCTCGTCGAGAGGTGTAGGATTGATATAAAGATCATCCAATTCCGATAAGTATTCATGGAGATATGAGTTTATTTTGATTATGGAATTATTATCAAGCCGACCTACAACTCATGTAGGCTCAGAAGCCCAATAGTCGCATCTATTCACCCACCAACGTTGTGTATAAATATAAGAGGACTTTTCCTCATTTAGACTCACTCATCTCATCACATCTCTCTCTCTCTACTGCGCAGATATGAGTCTCTTCTCTACTGCACTGAAATGGGTCTCTCTCTCTTACACATGTGAAGCCGAAAACTGTTGAATTTGAAGCTGCAACTGCAGAAGTAAAGATTAACTTGCGTGGCCTAGAAGATCTCCTCTTTGGAACTGCGATGTAGGTTCATCTAAACCTCCTTTGAAAGCTGCAACTTTTGGTGGTGGAATGAAGTCAATCCGACGAACGGTTTGCAAGATATCGACTGCCCTAGTTTGAAGCCGGAAACTGCTGAATTTGAAGCTGCAACTGCAGAAGTAAAGATTGACTTGCGTGGCCTAGAAGATCTCCTCTTTGGAACTGCGTTGTAGGTTCATCTGAACCTCCTTTGAAAGCCGCAACTTTTGGTGGTGGAATGAAGTCAATCCGACGAACGGTTTGCAAGATATCGACTGCCCTAGTTTGAAGCCGGAAACTGTTGAAACTGAAGCTGCAACTGCAGAAGTAAAGATTGACTTGCATGGCCTAGAAGATCTCCTCATCCGAACTATGTTGTAGGTTCATCTGAACCTCCTCTGGAAGCCGAAACTTTTGGTGGTGGAATGAAGTCAATCCGACTGTCGGTTTGTGAGATATGGTCTGCCCTAGTTTGATAATGAAGCCGCTAATGCTGATGCTACTGATCTAGGGTTTGCTACTGTTGATATGAATCAGATTTATTGTACTATTTCTCTCTGTTGAATTATTGAAGATAAAAGAAGATTTGATCAAAGGGTTTCCCCACACGTTGTAGGGTTTGCCCCTGGCTAGCCGCCACATCTTGTGTCTCTTGTCTTGGCTTGTTTTTTGTCGATCGTTTAATGTTCTATCTGCACTTTACTTTATGTACATGTGATTGCTAATCGGTGGAATATAATAAGAAAAAGAAGTAAACTGTTATAAGCATAGAACATACCATAATTTAACAGCTTCTGACAATCTGTTGTGGATGTGGAATAGGAGAAAGTGAAGATGAATCATCCTAAAGAAACCCAACACTATGAAACTGGATGGGCTTGGAATAGTTTTAAATATGAAAGGACACATCATTACCATTATCCAAGACTAGTTATTTTCCTGTTGTTAACAACTTCTTCCTAAGGTCCAACAATGGGCTTGGGAAGTGAAGGATGAACCTCTGCATCTTTATGCAAATATGCTTCTGAAATGACCTCACAATTCAGATTAATCTCTAACTATTGATGGAAGTCAGACTCAAAAAGGGAGTTGTTCTAAATAAGAACCAGTTCAGAATCATGTCTCTTGTACTGCAATTCATCTCGTTGGAACTAAGTTTCTAGATACGGAAACTCGATCTTGTCTTGTGCATTTTGCAAATAGGTTTGAATGTCAAAGAGCGAGTCCTTACTGATTTTGACTATGTCATCAACAGTGGATAGTATTATAGTATTCAGCAACTCTAATACTATATTATATTATCGTCGCTATACAATAACTCAAGCTTAGAAGATTAAGAGTGTCAACTTTAACCGAAAATGCAACCGCTTACAATGCAAATTCAACAAGTAAAGTTGTTGGTACAATCTTGAAGAAGAATAAGGAGAGAGAAATGGAAAACCTTCAAGGCGAGAATAACCCTTGTGCCGAGTTAAAAACTTTGTGAAATTTTCATTGCTTTAACTTTCATCAACCCATTTTCCCATTTGAAGCATTTTCCACTTCCAATAATATGTGAGCTAAATTCAAACACCAGATAAATAATTAATAATATACTTCACAAAAATGCTTCAAAACCTTAATAATACTCCATACTCAATGTTTTTCCGCACATATTCCAATAAACCGAATATTTATGCACTTTTACCTTTAAGATTATGCCAACCATGAGAGTTAAGTCGTGGGCAATTACTTTTATTTTGTATTCTTTTAAAGTTCAAACATTTGGAAAATAATTTTTTTAGGCTGGCTTTAATAATATTACATCCAATGACAAATTTCGCTTCTAAACATTACAGGTTGCATCCTCCTCATTGAGTGCAAAATAATCTCCCACGAATTTTACGTGAATTTACCATTCTTTGCATTTGATTTTACTATAATCTTTCTCATCCCACATCCATAGTCATTGAGAAGTAGAGCATCCAATGAAAAACCCAAAGTAAAATTATTCGTATCATATTCCTGCACTCTATCATCGATGACAACACACTATGATCAAGACAAAAGCGCCCTATAATATAGATTTATATCTATATGCATTGTAGTTGCTACGACCACTAAGGATTCTCCCTATAGTAATAGTACACCAAGAAAGAAAGCAATGGATTTAAGAAAGTCTCAGATCCTATCAATTTTAGGGGCTTTCATGATGGAATTGGCCTTGCGAATGGCGAGGTAACTGACAATATTATAGTCAAAAGAGAAATCATGCATATCATAGTACCTGTGTTAAGCACCAAAAAGGTCAACACAGCGACACTTAAAGCTTGTTATCCCAAAGAGGATAGCCCAATGCTCTTGAAAATTATAAAGCATCCATACACTCATGGCATTCATTTCATGCTCGCATACAGAGAATGGAATTGAAAGTACCTTCTGATCCTACCTAGACAAGTAGGAAATGGAATCCAGGGCAGGAACGATATCTTGATCACTATTTTATTTTGTTGTTTGGTTTCGTTTTCTCCAATGGCAGTGGCAATGACATCATTCGGCAAGCAAATCCATGCATGTTCAATTTATTTTTTTAATTATGAAACTTTTACATCTTTCACCATTCCAGACATGCAAACCTACAACCCTTTAATTGATAAAATTAATAATCAAAAACATAAGGTTTACGCAAAACATTTCAAGCCTTGCTTGGAGAAAGGTTTATGTTAAAAATACTGAGCTCATTAAAAATGGTCCCAATCCGGAAAAAATAATCTTTGGATTCCTCAAATTTTAGAAAACAAGCTCATGTGGCTTCATTCATAATCTCAAACCAATATTGCAGCCAAATACTGCTTCATCTCAGGAACAAATTCTACGACCTTTAGGACTTCAAAATCCATGACTTTTTGGTCTTTTTGATACCACTATTGGAACTAATTCAACTTTAACTAAGATGATATACATATAAATACAACATTTAGAGTGTTGGATTACATTTCCAAGGTTTCTTGGACTTCTAGTAATTTTCACCATAAACCTAACATATTAGGTGTCTACTAAGGGAAATATGGCTTGGCGATCATTTGAGACTCCACTGGGGTGTGCACCCTGTTGGAAATATTACCAATACTAGGGGATGAATTAGTATTGGGAACTTTTAACAATTGTTTAAAACTTTAAAGACAACATGTAAATAACACATTAATTTATGCATGAAACTTATCTTAAATAGTTTCAATGTTTACAAGTACCAACTTGAAGGAAGAAACAACCCCCCTAGTCTACCAACACCTACTAGAAGGAGGTACCCACCACCTAATTTATAGGATTCAACCTAAAGGAAGCTACAACTCCCTTGCCTTGCTCCATCTTTCCACCCTTGCTTTAATAAAGAGAAATAATAATTCTTGTACTAGGGGTATTGGCCCTCTCACATACACTACACAAGAGAAAAAACTACAGTAGTAACTATTGTCCAAGATGTAGGCCTGTAACATCCTTCTAACTAGAACCAAAAACCTTCAAAATGTGTGCCAAAACCCTTTTTACAAATGTGTCATAAAGAACTTCAAAAATTGTGCCAAAATCCCTTCCATAGATAACCTCTCCAATTCGGCCTTTCCTCACTTCTAGTTCATGAGATATGAACCTCAAAAACCATTCTTTTCTTCACTTGTTTAAATAGATCCGAATTTTCCTTTAGTAAATTGCTAAAATGTCTCTTCCTCATGCCTATATATAATGCTCTTCTAGGTCCAAACCATCATTATGGGGCCAACTTGACACTTGTTGGGGTGTCAAAGGCAGCATAATTAATAAACTTCAAAATATCATATCTCCTCAACAGTGAAGACTTAGAGGGAGTGTCATATACCGGTGTAAAGGTCTTGGAATAAGATTTCCAACCATATATGTTATGCTTCCATTTGAGCTAGGTAGTTAGGGTGAAAATGCATTCAAAAAAAAGGGTATCAAATTATATTTTTCTTAGATAGCCATTGACATCAATGACAATGTCTTTCAACATTGTCCCCCTTTATCATTGATGGCAACAAATATACTCCCCTTGTGATCATGCTCCCCATGTCTCTAGGCTTCTTGGTCTTTCTCTCCCCCTTTGACATCAATAGAAAAGGGTGATTCTTCTCTTTAGGGCTACTCCTTATGAACTTATGGTGCTCAATAGTACTTTGCCTTTATTTTATGTCTTATTATCCTTTCCTTCATGGTTATTCCTGGAGATATTTTGTGTGGATTTAATCTTGTTTCTGTCCTTTTTGTCTAGAATGTATATTTTATTTGATCTTCATGTTGCTATTGCAACCAATCTTCCTACATCTTCTTCTGTGATTTCACATCTTTGGGAATCAAACATGAGATTGTATCTCTGCTCACATATTTTTCTCACACTAAGGAGATTATGCTTCAAATCTTCAACCAGTAAAACATTTTTTGCTTTTACATTTTTACTTCCAAGACTTACTACACCCTTTCCAAATATATTGATAAATGCGTCATTTCCAAATGCAACACAGCCACTTTTTCTTTTCTCCAAACTAATGAATTCATTTTGGTCCCCAGTTATATGTGCCAAACACCCATTGTCTATGTATCATTCATCTTTATTTTAAACAAGCAATGCTAGTCTGCAAACTTCCTTCCTTTTCTTTTCCCATATTATAGTTGGTTTGTCTTTATTTATGATAGGAGCATCTTCTTTTATATTTCTGCAATCTTGTGCATTGTGACGAAGATTATTAAAATTGTTGCATACAATGTTCTGATCCATCAGTGGATCAAATGGATTGTCATTTATGTTAACAAATCCATGAGCATTTCCAGGTCTATGGTCATCCTTTGTATATCCATAATTATTTATGTTTCTTGTATAATTGTTTCTTGCATTGATTTTACAATGAATTTCTTTATGTCCAAAGTTTTTGTAAGAATAATAGTGACCAAGAAAAATAAAACTAGGAGGAACATACCTTCTTGGTGGCTCAATTTTCCTGAATTATGATCTTTTGTTTCAGCTAGTGGTGACATGTTCCTATTGTTCTTCAACTCCTTTTTTCTTTGTTATTTTCACCTCTCAAAGCACCTTCATATTCCCTTACTGGCGGTTTTGTATTCACTTTATCTATGATTGTTGTTTTGAAAATGTTGTCATAACCATGTATCGTCTTATCCGTAGGTGGTCTCTTCTTGCTGATCATTTCATCTAATATTTTAGTACTTCTTTCACATTTCAAGTAATCATTCATCTTTGTTTTTGTCACCATTAGGGGAATCTTGAGGTCTAAAATGGACCTTCTAAGAAAAATGTGCGAAAAAAATAAATTTTATAAGAACCAATAGGATTCAAGATGATAATGTCAACCATTGTGGATGATTCACCATTTTTGGAGTAAAAAAGTAAAAATAATAAAATAATAAAACTATTTTTTCAACTTATCTCCTTATGTTTTTACTCAAATTTCGAGCAAGAGCAATCGTTGGATGCAAAATTTAATTCCTCATCCGAGGAGTACCCATGTTTCATACTTTCGATGGACCCTGTGTAGTAGATATGACCTGCAAATATATGAAAATAGAAAATATGCCCAGAAATAACAAGATCGAAATATAGAAATGCTTCTCTTTATTAATCAAAACCCTTGAGGTAGGGTAACACCATACAATCACTCCTTAAGGAAGGAGAACACTCCACAAGCCATATGCTTGCCAATACAATAATCCTTCACATCCTCAATGGGGAGTCTCTAGCCTCTATATAGGCTTCATACATACAATACCATGGGTCATTACCATGGGTCTCTCAACACCATACATACATTACCATGGGCTTATCACATTATTCCTAACTACTTGTGGTCCCTTACATGATGCGGGTTAACCACTTTATTTATTAACTATGGCCCATCACATTATTACATTATTCCCTTCGGTACCTCCCTTTGTACCCCATAATATCCCCACTATGTATACTACACCCTGCTACACGAAAAATGAGAAATGCATGAAAAAATGTGATTACAATCATGTTTTTCATGTATTTATCATTTTTCATGTAGCAGTATCCATCAAAAGTATGAAACATGGGTATTCCTTGGATGAGGAATCAAATTATGCATCCAACGAGTGTTGCCACTTGAAATTTGAGTAAACCCATATGGAGATAAGTTGAAAATACGAGTTGAAAAAATAGGTTTTTTCCCCCTAAAATTTGATGATGTAATCTAATCTTATTTTATTATTTTTACTGTTGTTTTATAATTTCCTTAGGAGGCCCATTTTATACCTCAAAATTCCCCTATGTATCGTCTCACTTCTTGTGTGATCCAATTTTGCTTTCAATTCCCCATAATATTTAGCTTTGTCTAGTTGCTCCTTCAAACTGCTAATTATCTTTCCCAACTTATGATTCTCTTCTTCACACCTTTTCAATTGGCCTTTCAATTCTCTATTTTTGTTTCTGAGCTTTATATATTTTTCTTTAGCATACTTCGATTTTTCTTCAAGATTCTCTTCATCTTCCTATTCGGTTTTGTATCATCTTTGATTCCCAAAAAGGTTTCTAGTTACATATTTGTTTCTTCAGCATCAGAATTAATTGTATTGTTTATGAACTCTTCTTGATAATTGATATTCATTGTTTCAGAATTTGTATGCTCACCATTATGGGTTTCTTAATTTATGAAGATAACTTCCCTTACATCGCCTTCTTCTCCATCACTTTCATCCGAAGAATTGTTGTCCTCTTTGGAGTAAAGACTCTTTTTCTTGGATAAGCTTTTATTTTCTTCAAAAGGACATCTCTTAACATAATGTCTTATTTTACCGCAATTGAAACATGTAAAGGATAACTTACCTTTGTATATCTAGTTCCCCTTTTGAGCTTGCTTATGAAATTTGCTTCTTCTTCATCTAATTCATTGTCTTGTCTTCCTTCTGCCTGCATTATTTGTTCCTTGTCTTCTTCAAGGCTTTAAAGGTTTCTTATCTATTTGGATGTCGATATTTTGTATATGTTCTCATTTCATATGTTGTGAGGGTGACATGTAGTTCTTCCATTATCAGTTGGTCAAATCCCTGGTTTCTTCTATGGCAAATACCTTGGCATCATATCTCAAAGGAAGCAATTTGTACGATCAATGATTATTAGACTTCTTCTCTTAACAAACACTAATATCTATTCAAACCCTGATCTTAGATTAATAATATAGGATTACAAGTTAAATATAATACTCAAAATTTATAGAAACAATCCTATAGGGTAATTCATTTAACTTTCCAAAATAATAATAATAATAAATTAAATTACCATAATTCATCCATAAACAATTCAAAATAATTGAAGCTTAAAAATTTACATACTATTTAGATTCTAATAATTAAAATAATTTAAAATTATATAGTTTATAAGAAATCCGATAAAATAATATTATAATATTGTAATATGAATCAATACATTAAAGAAGTCAAAAATTTAAAATTAAAATTCAATATATTAAATAAATCAAATGAATAAATAAAACATTAATAAAAATTCATTTCTCAAAGACAAATAACTAATCAAACCCTAATTTCATAGTAAAATCAATTAATTCGAATAATGGAATCTCCATCTTTAATTAAATCAACTAATAAACAATTAAATAAATTATAATTATAATTTTTACCCAAATATCAAATAAACCTAGTTGACTAAATCTTTACTTATTGATCCTTTCCATTAGCTATATACATACATAAGCTTAGCTCTACAATAAATCATTAATCTCCTCTTAAACAATTAGTGTATCCCATGAAGATGGACTCACTTGGAAGTCTGAAACGTCAGGTTAATTAAACTCTATAAACAAGTTATTCCTCTCTTATTTAAAAATTCTCCCCACATGTATGGATTCATTATTTAAAAACTTCATCTACTATGAGTAAATAGGTTGTAAAATCTTTTGATTCATTCATTTTTAGTTTTTCAAACTGTGCTTCATATCGTTGAAGCTTGACTTGTTTGAACTTTTGATCTCCTTCATAAAGACTCTTAAGTTTATCCCAAAGCTATTTGGTTGTGTTGCACCCCATCACCTTGGGCTTAACTATTTTTGACAATCCACATGTGATAGCATGATGAGCCTTTGAATTACAACTAAATAATTTCTTCTCATCAGGATTAGTTGGAGGATTTTTTGGAACTTTATAGCCATTAACAATAGAGAGCCAGATATAAAATCCTAAAGCCTTCAATTAAATTTCCATGTTATTACTCCATAATGTATAATCATTTCCATCAAACACCTAAATTGTGTTTGGAGAGAAACCTTTCATTTCATCCATATTTGTTCACGATCTTCCTTCCCATGATTAGACTTTTCTGAAGGTAACCTGTTATGATTCCAATTGTTGGAAATATTACCAATACTGGTGGGGTGAATCAATATTGAATTTTCCTTGAACAAATTTCTAAAATATCTCCTCCTCTTGTCTGTCTACATTGCTCTTCAGGGTCCAAACTGTCACTATGGGGTCAACTTGTCAAAGGAAACATAATTAATAAACTTCAAAAATTCATATCTCCTCAATCATGAGGAGTTAGAGGTAGTGTCATATATCATTGGAAAGGTATTTGTTAGGCCCCTATACTACTAGTGTAACCCCTTATTGTTATTAGTATAACCCACTTATTATATTGTTGTACCCATGTAGTGCCCATATTGTTACTATTGTGCCCCATAGAAGCCCACTATTGTTATTATTGTGCCCTTACATTATTATTGTTATGTCGGCTCCGATTATGTTATGACCCCTTAGACTCCTATATATAGAAAGGAGGTATTTTCATTTGTATCATCCAAGAATTGTTCATTTATGTAATGTAAAGGAGGTTTCCCCCTCGAAGAGGCTGAATTCTAAGGCGTTGATCTATCTTTTCTATCTTTTCTTGAGCTGGTTTCATAACATTTGGTATCAGAGCTTTGGATTCTAGGTTTCACTGCTCCAAACAGGTCATCGTGGCATTTTCGCTATGACTTTTTTTCTGTGACATTTCAGAACTCACAAAAAAACCCACTTGATAAGAAATCGGGCTAAAACTTGGGTCTGAATTTCAGAGATTTTCGCGCAATATTTTCGGAGATATGATCTGAGGAAGTTGGTCTTTTTGCAGACTCCTGAATTACATTCAAAACAGGTGACCTGGGGAAAATCGTCATAACTTTCTCTCTGATGATCAGATTGAAATTTCGTAATAAGGTACAGAAAGAGGACGGACTGTAGATTCTTAGATGCATTTTTCAGGTCCATAGGTCGAAAAATTGACACGTGGCACTTCATACAAGTTTGCTCTTCTGGAAAGGTCTATAATCAGGTCATCTTGGGAGATTGTGCATAACTCTTTCTTGGAGAATCCAATTTGGATTAGACTGGTGGCATTGGTAAAAGGACACAGAGGGCTACTATAGGTAGCAATTTCATAACTTAAATATCAGAAAGTACGGAGTTACCGTCGTTTCAAAATCGAGGTCTTAAAATCAAGAAAAAGCAAGATGAGGAAGTTTGATGGCAAGGATCCAGTAAATTGGATACTTTAGATGGAGCAATATTTTGATCTACATGGTGTACAACTGTTACAAAAGGTATGTATTGCATCTTCATATTTAGAACCGGATCAATTTTTATGGTATAAAATGCTTTGTTCTCGTAAACAACTTGTTACGTGGTCAATTCTCACAGAGGAAATGATAGCACATTATGAGGATACAAAGAGAAACACCTTCTTTAGAGCAACACCACAGCAATTGGAAAGAGTAAAAAGGCTTTGTGACATATTTGAAAGTAAAATTATGGCAAGAAGGAAGTCTACCCCTCACAACTATAAAGATGGACGTGTTGTTTCTCCTAGCCTTCCACAACCTACAAGGGTTACACCACAACAATTGGAAGAAAAAAGAGAAAAAGGGCTTTGTTACAATTGTGATAGCAAATGCACTAAAGGTCATAAGTGTGCTGAGAAGAAATTATTTTACATAGAGTATGAAGAGGAGGAAGAAAAGGATGAAGAAACATCAAAAGAAGAGGATATATGCCAGGACCCGACCCCAAAGAAAGAAGAAATGAATCAGAACATATCTTGTAAAGCATTGGCAAGAATTACCACTCCTCAAACTCTCAAGATAGAAGGACATATCAAGAAGAAAAAGGTGCAAGAAGTGAAATATCACATCGAAAAAGAAGAAATGAATCCAACCATATCTTGTAATTCATTGTTTGAAATTACCACTCCTCAAACTATCAATATAGAAGGACGTATCAAGAAGAAAAATGTTCAAGAAGTGAAAGATCACATCAAGCATCAAGAAATGAATCCGACCATATCTTGTAAAGGATTGGAAGAAATTACCACTCCTCAAACTCTAGATATAGAAGGACATATCAAGAAGAAAAAGGTTCAAGCAATGAAAGATCACATCGAGCATCAACAACAAGTTCTCCAACTTTTAAAGGATAACGCCACTTCGGTGCAAAATCAAACGAAACAACAGGTAGATCAACATCGTAGTGAAAAATGTTTTGATGTAGGTGATTGGGTATTTTTACTGCTACATCTCAAGCAAGCTATTTATGAGAAGGAAATGTTGGCAATACTACATGCACTTAAAAAATGGCGACCTTACCGAATGGGAAGACTCTTCAAGGATGAGGATGTGGGAGCATTATTTTGTGCTATTTATATTATCCAACCAGATTGGATAAACGAAGTAAGGGATGAATGGAAGAAGGATGAAGAACTATGGCCACTTATTCAAAAGTTGCAAAAGATCCCAATTCAAACAATATTTCTAGAAATTGAAGAGGAAGGAAAAATCATATTGGAACCTAGAGCAGTCACAGAAATAAGAACCCGACAGCTACGAAATCGATCAATTTCAGAGTATCTCATCAAGTGGAAGAACTTACCCGCTGAATATTCCACATGGGAGGACAAGAATTTTATATAGGAGCATCAAGAACTACTCAAGCATTGAGGATAACGCTTTTTTAAGGAGAGGGGCATGTTAAGCCCCTATACTACTAGTGTAACCCCTTATTGTTATTAGTATAACCCACTTATTATATTTTTGTACCCATGTAGTGCCCATATTGTTACTATTGTGCCCCATAGAAGCCCACTATTGTTATTATTGTGCCCTTACATTATTATTGTTATGTCGGCTCTGATTATGTTATGACCCCTTAGACTCCTATATATAGAAAGGAGGTATTTTCAGTTGTATCATCCAAGAATTGTTCATTTATGTAATGTAAAGGAGGTTGCCCCCTCGAAGAGGCTGAATTCTAAGGTGTTGATCTATCTTTTCTATCTTTTCTTGAGCTGGTTTCATAACAGTATCAAAATAATCTTTCACAACATCTATGTTATGCTTCCATTTGAGTTAAGTAAGTGGAGTAAAAATGCATTCAAATAAAAGGTATCAAATACTCTTTTACTTGGACATCCTTTGACATCAATGACAACTTATTTCAACACACCCTTTGCCACCCACGATCACAAAATGGGAATATTCATGTCTATTTGGGAGGGTATCCAAAGTGGGGCCCACATACAACACCTATGCAACAATCTAGCACTAGCCGATCGGGGCCCTCCCGAAGTTTGAAACCCTAGGCAGCATCTGGATTCTAGATCATTGGATCTGCCTCTAGCAAACCTCATTCGATGTGGGGCCCACACCAAAGCACTTATAGTACGGCATTCGGTCATCGACCCTGGTGGGTGAGTAGACACCCTTAGGGTATTTTAATCCTCTATATCCCAGATATAAACATCAACAGAGAAAGTAATCTAGCTTGGAAACACATCTAACCTCACCAAGAGTGTTACACCTTCAGATAAGTAGAACCCCCAAATTTTTCAAAAAGGTGGTAATAACGAGGAAATGTTGATTAGAAAGGGCACTAGGCCTTAACGCCTAAGGAGATTATCCCCTGATTTTGGCTAAGATCACAGAAAATATTTAAGTTAAGCCCCAAGTGTTGAAGGGCTAACAAATCTTAGGTTCGATTGTTCTAGGTCTTGAGGAAATTTGAGGCTTCCGCCTTGGTTCAAAAGGGGGAGGGGTTTCTTTGTTGGGCTAAGAGTTTTATTGGTTCTATACACCAATAATTACTAGCCCACTATGAGGGACCTTCGTAAAAGTAAGACAAAGAGAGGACAAGATCTGTAAGATTGAGTTAGCATTAATTCATAAGGATTACATATCAGGTATTAACAATGAGTCTTTAGTTGATATAGCTTGTTACATTTCTCAGTTACAACAATATATATTTGAATATATCATAGAATCACCATATCATTCATAGATTAAGTGACCAATAGCTATTAGATTCATCATATGAAAGATAACCTACAATCAAGGTTATGTTAATGAGTTGCCCAATTCATAAACATATGAGATAAATGAGAACTTATAAGTTAACAGGTTAACTAAGTGAGCTTTAGACAGTTAGTCTCAATAACGTAAGTGACCCTGAAACTAATAAATATGGCATCAATCGCACAATTCAAGCAATTCAATATCACCACACACACACATATATACATATTTGTGTGTGTGTAAAAGACAACGTGTCAATCTTAATCATGTAATGATTTCATGCAACCTTTCATGAGTATTATGGAACCATACATCTATCAGGAAACATATGTCACAATCCATGATCGAAATATACATAAATCATTATGCTTACATGAATGTGTTAGAAATATAGTTGGAAACTAAAGGAAGGACTTCAACTCTCCACCCAACCATAGGCTAACTACACTGCAACAATTCTTGCAGTTGACCATCGCCAAGCCAGATCCAAGTATGAAGGGGTTGTTGGCTTAGGAATTCACACCAAAAGTTTCATAGGCACTTAGGAGATGGAGTCCATTATCCATGTGCTTTATCAACTTCCCTCTAGTAGTAACACCACCCCAATTTAAAATATACAAGTAATTACATCGATTTATGTGATTATTAATCAACACACAACTATTCAACTATTTAACATATAATTTCTAAAACACGAGTAGAGACAACTTACCTGTACCGACGATATTCCTTACTTGTGCCTTTAGAGTTGAATGCTCTTTGAATTCCGCTATCCACAACAAAGTTTTTGGGGACTACTCTCCACCCAACCATAGGTTCAATTACACATAATCTTTCTACAATTGGCCACCCTCAAGCCCTCAATCAACGTACTAGTGCCAGGGAATCCTTTGTCTCACAACACTTTTCTCCCAAAAGAATGAATGAAGGAATTGTGAATCTCATCTTCCTCATCGTCCATTAAATAGACCAAACAATGGAAAGGGGTCCTCATGCACAGATTCCATGTGTCAACATGCAACTTTTATTTCTTTATTTTAAGTTTTACCTAATTTAATATTTCTCTTAATTTAACTCTTTCTTATTTTATTATTTTTGTTAACTTTACTTATTTTTACTATTTTTATAGTTTATTTTTATATTTATTTATTTAGAACTCCAGTTTATTATTTACTATTTTATTTATTTATTAGTGTTAGATCTAAGACTTTTGTGATCCGTGATGTGGAGAATAGTCTTTCGGATTAATCACATTGTAAGGATTGGGTCGAAGTCTCGAACCAACTAATGTGGTTCATCTGAGGATTCCACATTAGTTGGTTTGAAACGTCGACCCAATCCTTACAATGTGATTAATCCGAAAGTTTATTTATTATTATTATATTCTTTTCATTATTTATTATTTATTTACTATTATTATATTTTCTTTACTATTTATTATTTATTTACTATTATTATATTTTCTTTATTCTTTATTATTTATTTACTATTATTATATTTTCTTTATTTTTACTATTTATTTACCATTATTATATTTTAATATTATATTATTTTATTTATTTTTTATTATTTTTATTATTATTAGGGGACATTACTACATATGTCACAATCCATGATCGAAATATATATAAACCATTATGCTTATCTAAATGTGTTAGAAATATAGTTGGAAACTGGAGGAGGGACTTCAACTCTCCACCCAAGCATAGGCTAGCTACACTGCAACATTTCTTATAGTTGACCATCCCCAAGCCAGATCCAAGTATGAAGGGGTTGTTGGCTCAGGAATTCACACCAAAAATTTAGTGGGCACTGGGGAGATGGAGTCCACTATCCATGTGCTTTATCAACTACCCTCTAGTAGTAACACCATAGTGACTCACTTACTCCTATGAGTTTAGTTCTAGGGCTTCGCCCAAGGTACAAATGGGGATTTTCCTAGTCCAAGAGATTGAATCCACTCTGCATGTGATCTCTCAATTGTATTTTAATAGTAAGCACAACATGGGTTAGTAGTCCATTTTCCAAGTGATTAACAACTTTCTTTAGAAAGCACTACAGTGACTCAGATTACCTATCCAAGTGGTTAATAGTTATACATCCAACACCATAGTTATTATGTTATCCACTAAACCTCCCACTAACCGATCAAACCCATACACATACAATACATTAGCCTTAAAATATCAATCTAGGGGACAACACACTAATTCCAGAGCACCAGGCTCAATCTCAACCAGGTCTCAACTTCAGCATCGCTCCATGTGCTCCATGCTCAACGTCCCAAGGAGATCCCCTCTCCAACCACATCTTGATGCTTCTTTGTCGATGTATTCATGTCACTCCTTTGTGTTTTCCTGCCTCTGCCTCTTCCCATACATCTGAAGATTTCGTGCTTCCCTTACGTCACATAACAGATCAAGGAAACGTGGGAATTTTCCCTTGTCCAATCACATATTTTCCATGTGTCACGTGGTGGCTCGATTTATTATGTGACCTCCTCTATCTTTGAAGGTGAGGACGTCATCCTCAGTTCTCGACTCTCCCTTCTCCGCCCTCACTCAAACCTGGATCCGCATGTCCCTCACTTCAGTCCAATGTTCCACATTTTTATTATTTTCGAGAAATTAATTAAATTCTTACATTGTTTACAGGATTTGTCCTAACCAGTCCTGGCTTCCACACTGGCCTTCACAATTATGATCACATATACAAACAAAGGGGTAACAGGTGCATTTTTTACAACCACATTATGGCCAAAAACTCCAAAATGTCTAATAATAGCAATGAGGATAGAAAGAACAACAATGAAAGCAAAGTATTGCAATAAAAAACAATTTATATTAAAGAATTAATGATAAAAATGCTACAATGTGCATAGCAATACATAATTCCTATAAAATGGTAGCTTATGTTTGATAAGAGATTCAATGACTATATTTATTCACAAAATCACTTAACAAGGAGGTGAAGACTCATTTTAATACAATATTAAAATAATATAGAGTGTAAAACTCTAAAACCACAAACCCTAAGGTTAGGAATTGGGGTAGAAAAAGGAGGGACCTAAGAAGTTGAGTTGAAAGTGTACATCAAACACTTTTGAACATAACTTGCACATACAAGCTTTATCTGAGGTGTAAAATAACTTGTTGTAAATATCTCAATGAGAAGAATAGTATTCCACATTTGCAAAACCCATGGTTGTGTTTTAGTTGGAATGGTTCCAAAAAAATGTTGTTATGTCTTCTAAAATGTGTCAAAATTTAAGGACTTTAAAAATGTCAAATCGAGACTATTTCTAAGATGGTTTGGGTTAGGCACCTGGATCGAGATTCAATGCTTAGTGTTCCTTTGAAATTCAACATTATCCATGTGTCTCTTATGACCTACATAAACAACTAGGGAGTAAGACGAGTGGTCTTTGATGGGGTTCAATGGTCATGTCTATTGAAATGACTATAAAAATGTTGTTTAGAGCCTCAAAAATATGTTAAATCTAGAAAAAAAAATTAACTAATCTTGAGATCTTATATTAATTAGGCCGATAGGCCTTCCTATTGAAACAGACTTTCGTCGTCCTTTTCAATCTCAGGTTGACACCTGGCATCCATATTCGGCGGGCTTCTGTTTATTCTCAGTGCCGAGAACTTCCGGGTTTCCGTCCGTTTGGTAGCATCTGTCGTGATTTCTGTTTATTCGCGCCGAGAACTTCCTGCTTTCTCTGACTCCGAGCTCACATCTCTACACCGCCTTTGACCTCCAATCCAGATAGACCAAACCGTTAGATTCACCGCCTCCTCCAACTGTTGGAGGCTTCCATTACGACAATCTCGCAGCATTTACATTCACCGCCTCCTCCAACTGTTGGAGGCTTCCATTACGACAATCTCGCAGCATTTACAAACTTTGTAGCGGCTCCTTCAACTGACAGTGGCAATGAGACCACAAATAACCAACACAGGACTCGATGTGAATTTTAATGCAGGTACAGCTCTCTGTTTCCCAGGTTCCCAGGTTCTCAGAATTCCTCTGTTCTGTTTAAATTGCAGGTTAGTGCTCTCGAAAATGGGTAGGCTGAAAAAGAGCACTCCAATGTACAGATTAGCATCACTTGAGGTTTTATGGTGCATTTCAGTCCTCAAGAATACAGTGGCTCCAATGAAGGCAACAATCATAATCTACAAAGAGAAATGGTTCCAGTAAGATATCCTTTAACCTTGTGCTGATGATTCTTATGTAAGATTAACATTTTCAAATAACGCATCAGTTATCTCAAATCAGACAAAATTATAGTCTGAGGCATCTCACCTGTACAGTTTTAAAGATATAAACAAAGGAATTCCGCTTGACAAGAAGCCATTCTTTTGCAAAACAGGCCTTGAAGATCTCTATTTTTGGGACAGGATTCCTATTGAACACCAACTCTGCTCTGTGACCTTTGTTCTTAGCATACGGGATTGATAACTTGTTTTGTGAATCCAAACCTACATTAAACTACTTGAATCTGAATACAAATTCCTTGACAGGGACATAGCGATAAGGCCGCCTTTTGGCTGCCCAGTATTGCTCTTCATCCTTCTTAGATGTAACCTGTAACCATGGGATATTGGCGAGGTAATGTAAGTCTAATGTACAATTAGAATTAGAAAGCACCGATTTGATGAAAGAAATAAATATTTTGAAATTTTATAACCTGAATACCTCTTGTAGGAAGTCTGCGGTGCCTGCCTTTTCTTTCAGGACATTTGAAACCAGGACAACCCTGGAATCCCCAATATTCCCAATGAAAAGGTAATCTCCCTGAGATCAGAAACAAATAACAACCCTCAAAATTTGACATTGAAGTTTTGAACTGCAGTTCTGAAACATGAACTAATTACTTATTATTAGAAGGATTAAACATGAACTAATTACTTAACTCTTTAAAATTTAACAACATAAGAGATATTCATTTAAGACAGACATTTGGATGCATTCAATATTTAACTTCTCCAGAATACAAGTCCAACTGGGATTCACAACAGAAGACTGCATCTGGCTTTGTTTGCTTGCTTGCTAGGACATTATGTGCCAACAGGTCTTATAGTTTTCAGATGTTAATTTTTTGGGCATTGAAAATGTACCATATTTTTCTTATAAATCTAAAACAGAAGGTATGTAGTTTTACCTCAGTACAAGGAACGTCTATATCTTATTTCAAGTTAAACAGCAGAAAACAGGACGAAACAGAAAGAAACGAAATTTCATTCATAACTAATACATATAAAATATATCGACTAATTGCAGATTACCTGTTTAACAACTGCAACTGCAGTGCTTCCACTGCAAAAGCAGTCTATAGTCGGACGAGACCTCAATTCTTTGTCCATTACTTTGTACGCTTTCAGGTAGGTATCTTTCCAGGCAGAAAAAAGATTGGACTCCTTTGTTGAACTGACTTGGCCATCACCACCCAAGTCATTTTGGCCATTTTTTGCCTTCTTTTTGTTATTGTATGTATCAGTAGCATTGATGTTGTTTGCTTTATCCTTGAAGGATTGCCAAAAAGAATGCAGTTTCACTGGTAATGAATCCCTGACCCTACGGGCAACAAGATGACCATAAGGACCATGGCCATCAAAAACCCCACAGAAGATTGAATCATCTAAAACAAAATCTTGTGAATGATAACAAAAGAATAATGAAAATATGAACTTTTTATTTCCAATTAGGACACATCAAAATTTTGCTAAAAAATTGAATATCATTTGAACTGAAAAAGAACTCTGACCCATGAAAATTTCGAAACATTTCATTTGTGAACTCATGAGAAAAGAAGATTCACAGCATAAATGGCAATGTCCAAGAGTCACATAGTAGCCCTTGTTCCATTCATTACTAAGGGCTAGGATCCTTCTCGCACTGAATAGTGCATGCACATTGTTGCTACAACATACATGTAGATTTCATATGTTACATTCTACATTCTAAAAAAATACCCTCTTGCATGAAGCACAGAGTGCTGTTTATTTTCTGCTGTTGTTTAGGAAGAGATTAGTGGAGAACAGTAAGAGATCAAAAGATACAAACAATTCTCAGTAAAACCAAAGACACACATATGAAAATTTAGAAAACTGAAGTTCTTATTTTTTGAAGAGCAGCATTGTTGGCTTTTTGTGAAGTGCATGGTGAAATTTTTCTGTCTTCCTTGGAAATCCTTGAATGGTTTCGGTTGCCTTAGCTGATAGTTATTGGTAGGTACTTCAAAGAATTCAACACTACAGGAGTTCGCTATTGTTCTCCGTCATCTTCTAACCAGATATTGCCAAAGTTGCAGTTTGCAGTGTAAATTGAGCATTTACATCTCAAACTACCATGGGGATTAATCTCCTGACTCTCTCTTGATGATTAGAATTATAACATGTGGGCATTCATGCCTTCAACGACACTGGTTGAGACTGATCTATATCGTCCATATGCAGCATGCCCCCATGGAGATCGATGTAACAACCATCAACCTCAACCTACATAGTGTATGCACATTATTTTTTCATGGCGATTGATCCTATGATTAACTCAAATGCCTCTGTCATTGTCTGCAGAAGCTAGCTCTTATGGGGGTTACCTTCTGAACTGTTTAGATTCCACACATCATATCCACAGAGGATTGGATCTCTCACAATGGCGAGGTCTTCAGTATTTACATATAAACGTCTTCACTTCAATTAACGCCATGACCAAATCAACAAAAACGACTCCCCCAAGTTGTCGGCAATTTATGTCGTATGACAGGACAGAGTGACAAACCTCGCAGCCCACTGGATATATGGACTCTCAGTTCGAAGCAAACCTCAAGAGGACAACAAGTAAAAGGAAAAGGTCATAAAGGTTGCAGGGAAAACGCTAAATATGTAAGCAATTGTGAATCAGGATAGCATAAGTTTATTAATCTTTTATTAAAGGAAGCCTCTCTTTGCACTGCAGCCCCTTGAGGTATGTTTCTGTGAAGCATTCCAATATATATCTATATATATAAACTGCAGATACTAAATTATCTAGAAGTATGTTTCTGTGAAGCATTCCAATATATATATATATATATATATAAACTGCAGATACTAAATTATCTTTTACCCCATCACCGGGTTTAATAATTACATATGACCAGTAATGGAGAAAGCAAATGCAACAGCTAAAGCTATATCATTCAGCCATGAAATTTGCTTTTGTGGATGGAATCCTCCGAGAAGACTTAGAACAAAAGTTTTGGCCCTTTTAAAGGCATCGAATAAGTGGCTACTAGAAAAATTGAGCATAAAGAACAGTCCTAAACCTTGGAAATACTTCAACGTATTCAAAAAAACTTGTCTCATCTAACGTCTTCCCTTTTTTGAGGTTAGAGACATGAATTAAATGCCACACACACATATATCTTAGTCGAAGAGGTTAGTTCAGTTGGCTATGGCCAATGTTTTTAGGCATTTAGCCTTTTTGATCAGGTGTACTAGTCTATGTTCATGGGTTTATCAAGAACGCCATCCAAAATGTGACAAAGTATTCCTCAGGTTCTCATTAAGTTTTGCTTGGAAAAATATATAGATAAATACCTCAGGCTACCAAAACAGTGCCAGAACAAGAAAAATATAACTAATCACATAGTCTAGAAATCATTATGTTATTAGACAATAACAGTTAGAATTTATATTCTAAAAAACTGTGGCTAAACCATATAGCGTAGGTTTACAAGAAATATATAGTTTTAGGCAGACATACCCTAGAGTGCACAGATAAGTATAAATTATCCAAAAAATATTGTGGAGGCCTATCCATTTCATTCTACTCTGAATTCTGCATGTCTGCTGCTTAACATTTCATTGAGTATATATCTACAAATCAGTGATTTTGGGATCAAATCCCACAAAGCAATTCTAGCAATTCTATACCTGCTCTTCAAATTCCTTCAAGCTTTTGAAAGCAAAACCAATGAATTATCAATATAATTTTACCATAATAAATAAACAATTAGAAGGCATTTAGCTAGCTCAAATTGCTCATCTGTTAGGCTTGAACCAACATCTCTTCTAGAGAAATTCAACAATTCTAATTTAATAATCCTATCGGCCTCTCTTTGTACCTTTTGGGACAATTGCTAGTTGATAAAGCATATAAAATGCAAAAATATGTCCATTCTCTTGACTTGCCTTGGCCTACCAATCTAGAAACCAAACCAAAGGATAAATTTAAGAGTTTTATTCCAAAATATCAAAACTACTCAAGGAGACTTTACAAGATAAATGACATGAGTAAAAATCTTGGTGTAATAGCCAAGTAAATAACATCTAAAACATGTAAATCATAATGCTAGAAAGACGAGTTGGTTGAAACATTGTTGCCAGTAACATGCATGCAAAAGAGAGACATTAAGGGATGTTAACAGTCGCTAGTGTTATGAAACCAGCTCACAAAAGGGTAGAAAAAATAGATCAACGCCTTAGAATTCAGCCTCTTCGAGGGGGAAACCTCCTTTAATTTACACAAATGAATGATTCTTTGATGATTCAAATGACAAAACCTCTTTTCTATATATAGGAGTCTAAGGATTCACAATATAACCCAGCCGACCTAACAATAATAATATAAAGGCACAAAAATAACAATAGAGGGATTCTATGGGGCATAGTAATAACAATATGGGGACAATAGGGGCACAACAATATTAATAAGGGATACACCTACAATAGTAATGGGGTAATCACTAGTATTATAGGGACCTAACATGCCCCTCTCCTTAAAAAAAGTGTTGTCCTCAACGCTTGAGTAGTTTTGGATGCTTCTGTATAAAATTCTCATCCTCCCATGTGGAATCTTCAGCGGATAAGTTCTTCCACTTGATGAGATACTCCGAAATTGATCGATTTCGTAGCTGTCGAGTTCTTGTTTCTGTGACTGCTTCTGGTTCCAATATAATTTTTCCTTCCTCGTCAAGTTCTGGCAATATTGTTTGAACTGGGAGCTTGTCGCCTATAACCTTCTTTAAACATGAAACATGGAAAACTGGGTGCACTCGAGAAGCTGCAGGAAGCTCCAATTTGTATGCCATAGTACCAATCTTTTGCAACACCTTGTACGGACCATAATACTTCGGTGATAATTTATTATCCTTCTTAGCTTGCTTGAGGGACATTTGTTTATATGGTTGTAGCCATAGGAAACCCAATCACCTACATCAAAACTTCTTTCACTGTGATGTTGATCTTCCTGTCGTTTCATTCTATTCTATGCCAACATGAGGTTATCCTTTAAGAGTTGGAGGACTTGTTGTTGGTGCTCGATGTGATGTTCCACTGCTTGAACCTTAAAATTTTCTCTTAAATATGATGTGATGGATGGTGGCTGATATCCATAAAGTGCCATAAATGGGGTCATTTTTGTTGCTGTATGGAAGGAAGTGTTATACCACCATTCAGCTAGAGGCAACCATTTGACCCATTGTGTCTATTTATCATATACAAAGCAACAAAGATATCCTTCCAAACATTTGTTTACTATCTCAGTTTGCCCATCAGATTGAGGATGATAAGATGAGCTATGAGCTAACTGAGTACCGAGACAAGAAAACAATTATGTCCAAAGATTTCCAGTGAAAATGGGATCTCTGTCACTTACAATAATCTTTGGGTTTCCATGTAGCTTTTGAATTGTTTCCATAAATGCAGTAGAAACTGTACTGGCTTTAAATGGATGTGATAATGCACAAAAGTGTGCATACTTGGTAAGTTTGTCAACTACCACCATTATGACACTCTTTCCCTCAGACTTGGGTAAACCTGTGATAAAATCCATTGAAACCTCCTCCCAACGTTGGCTTGGAATGGATAAAGGTTGTAATAGACCCAGGGTCTTAATTGTTTC
Organism: Pinus tabuliformis; assembly: GCA_031772625.1. Classification (NCBI taxonomy): domain Eukaryota; kingdom Viridiplantae; phylum Streptophyta; class Pinopsida; order Pinales; family Pinaceae; genus Pinus; species Pinus tabuliformis. The sequence goes on from CM062810.1 coordinate 976,215,551, forward strand.
AACTTTATTTTGTTGGCAAACCAAACATTCCACCACAAACTTTTGAATATCTGATTTAAGGCCATCCCAAAAAAATCCCTTCTTAACCCTGTGGTAATTTTTTAAAAATCTTGAGTGCCCTCCTAAGGGAGAAGTGTGCAATTCCATAAGAATATTTTGTTTGAGTTGGGAATTCTTACAGAGGTATAAGCGATCTTTGTACCATAACGAATCATTTTTCCAGCTAAATGTATCAGATGTACTAGAATCTTGTTGTAACTTTCAAATAAGTGCCCACACTTCTTCATCATTCTTCCATTCCTCCCTTGCTTCATTTATCCAATCTGGTTGGATAATAGAAATGGCACACAACAATAATTCCACATCCTCATCCTTTCTTGAGAGTGCATCTGCCACCACATTTTGCTTCCCTTTTTTGTAGATGATTTCAAAGTCATAACCCAACATCTTTGTGACCCACTTTTATTGCTCTTCATAGGATAATCTTTGTTCTAAAAAGTATTTAAGGCTTTCATGATCCGTTTTTACCTTGAAGTGTCTTCCCATTAGGTAGGGTCACCATTTCTTAAGTGCATGTAGTATTGCCAACATTTCCTTCTCATAAATAGCTTTGTGTAAAAACTTTCCCTTGATTGGACGACTTTCAAAAGCAATGGGTCTTTCATATTGCATTAAAACAACACCAATTCCATTTCCTCAAGCATCACATTCCACAATAAAGGTTTTTGTGAAGTCCAGTGTAGCTAAGAACGGTGCTTGGCACATTGCCTCTTTAAGATGTTTGAAGGCCTTTGTTGCTTCTGGAGTCCATGAAAATGCATCTTTCTTCAATAATGTTGTTAGAGGTGTTGCTATTCTCCCATAATTCTTAACAAACTTGCGACAATACCCTGTCAACCCGAGAAATCCTCGCAGATGCTTTATGGATGTGGGGATTTTCCATTCCTTAATGGCTTTAATTTTGCTAGGGTCTACCTTAACTCCTTCATGAGATACAATATGACCCAGATATTCCACCTCTTGTACTCCAAAGAAACATTTGGATCTTTTTGCATATAATTGTTTCTCCTCCAGTAGTTGTAGCAACTTGTCAACATGTTCAACATGATCCTTCCACGACTTGCTGTAGATTAGTATATCATCAAAAAATACTAACACAAATTTTCTAAGGAAGGGTTTGAAAATGGAATTCATCAAACCTTGAAATGTATAAGGTGCATTGGTAAGGCCAAAAGGCATGACCAAAACTTCATAATGACCCTCATGATTTCTAAATGTTGTTTTCGGAATGTCTTCAGTCTTCATTCTAATTTGATGATATCTTGAACGAAGATCCAACTTGGTGAAGTAAATTGATCCATGCAATTCATCCAGTAATTCGTCAATGACAGGAATGGGAAACTTATCTTTAATAGTGAGCTTGTTGAGCTCCCTATAATCCAAATACATGTGCCATGATCCATCCTTCTTGTGCACCAATACTACTAGAGCATAGAAAGAACTTTGACTAGGTTGAATTATACCAGCCTCTAGCATTTCTGCAACCATACGTTCAATTTCACTCTTTTGGGCATAGGGATATATGTACGGCCTGATGTTTGGAGGAACACTTCCTGGAATTAGATGAATAGCATGATCATGATCACGAATAGGTGGGAGACCTTTGGGAGTCTCAAATACCTTGGAATGATTGTCCAAGGCTTTTTGGAGATCTGGAGAAATAGATGATTTCGATGTGGAAACGTCTAGCGAACATAATTGTGCAATTACACCTCTTTGTTCCTTTTTTAGAAGCTTTGTCATACCATTAGCACTGATTATCTTTCCCGATTTCCCTGCAATACCCCTTAATTCAACTTCCTTTCCTTCTGCGGAAAATTTCATGAAAAGTTCTTGAAAATTAAAAGCTATTATACCCAAGGATTGTAGCCATTGGACTCCTAATACAACATTAGCACCTCCCATTGGAATGGAAAGCATTGGGCTAGTCAATACATATTCTCCCATGGATAGCTTGATATTATGGCACTTTCCAGAGAAATTTATCATTCCTCCATTTGCAACCATCATTTGACACTCTGGTGCTAGATATAGGAAGCAATTCAATTCTTTTGCTACCTTACAATGAATAAAATTGTGGGTACTTCCTAAATCAATCAACACTATTACCTTTTTCTTCTTGATTTGTCCTTCTATCTTGATGGTTTGAGGAGTGGTAATTCCAACCAATGCATTACAAGATATGGTCGGATTCATTTCTTCTTTATCTAGGCTTTGTTCCTGGAGTATATCCTCTTCTTTTGACCTTTCTTGCTGCTTTTCTTCTTCCTCTTCACAATCTATGTAGAATAATTTCTTCTTAGCACACTTATGACCTTTAGTGTATTTGCTATCACAACTGTAACAAAGCCCTTTTGCTCTTTTTTCTTCCAATTTTTGTGGTGTCAACCTTATAGGTTGTGGAAGACTAGGGGCAACAACACTTCCATCTTTATAGTTGTGAGTGGTATGCTTCCTGGTTGCCATAATTTTGCTTTCCATTTTTCTTGCTAACCTGAATGCCTTCTCTAATGAATCAGGTTCCCAAAGGCGAACATCATGTTGGATATTATCCTTTAATGTCCCTATGAACACATCAATCCTATGCTCCTCTGGAGTATTTTTAACTCTTATGTTCAATTTTTGGAACTCCTCAATGTTCTCCATTATTGAACCCTTTTTTTTGAGACTTATCAATTGGCTAAAAAAAGTGTTGCTTTTTGCATCCTCATAATGTGTTGTCAATTCTTCCGTAAAAATTGCCAAAGTGATATTTGTTTACGAGAGAAAATCCATTGATACCATACAAACTGATTTGGTTCCAAACATAAAGTTGCAATACGTACCTTTTGTGTGTTTTGCACATTATTGAGATCGAAAAATTGCTCCATCTGTAATATCCATGTTGCGGGATCCTTACCATCAAACTTCGTCATATCAATTTTTGGAATATGGTGGGTCTTCGATCCAACATTAAATTCTATGAAATCATGATTAACATTTCTTTTGTTCGCATCATGAGTTCCCTTTACTACCCTTTCACCATTAGTAAGTATTTCTTGTAGAAAATTTGTCAAATCTGTCTTCAAATCTGCCATGCCTGTCTTCAAATCTGTCTTAAAATCTATCTTCAAATCGTCCATCTTAGCTTCCACACCATTCATATTAGCTTCCACGCCCTTTATCTTTGATTCCACGCCATTTATCTTAGCTTTTGTTAGCTTTCGTGAGAGTGACATTTGTTGCACTTGGTCTCGTAATTTTGATATATCATGTAGCATTTCTTCCTCTTCTTCATGAGTCATGCTAGAGCTTTCAGGTTGCTTACTAGGTGTTTGCATTTTCTTTCCTCGGGGCATCAGTTACCGATAATAATCCTCTACTATGCCCTTTGAATTCGTTCAAAATAATTTTTCAAACCAAGTTTAAGCAAAACTTTAAAAAAATCTGCACACCTTTTTTTTTTCATTTTGTAGGAGCTCAATATTGCCTCTGATGTATCTCTGTAATTTTGGATCATGCAATTCTGGAATTGCATCCTGCAGTAGCCCTCTGTGTCCTCTTTCCAATGCCACCAGCCTGATCCAAATTGGATTCTCCAAGGAATAGTTATGCCAAATCTCCCACAGTGACCTGATTATGGACTAGTTCAGTAGAGCGAACTTGTACGACGTGCCACGTGTCCCTGTTTCGACCTTTGGCTCTGAAAAATATATACCAGAAACTACAGTCCGTCCTCTTTCTATACCTTCTTACGAAATTTCAATCCGATGCACAGAGAGAAAGTTATGATGATTTTCCCCAGGTCAACTATTTGGAATGTAATTCAGGTGTCTGCAAAAAGACCAACTTCCTCAGATTATATCTCCATAAATATAGCGCGAAAATCTTTGAAATTCGGACCCGAGGTTCAATGCAAATTCATCTCAAATGGGTTTCCCTCTTCTGAAATGTCGCAGAAAAAAGTTATAGCGAAAATGCCACGATGACCTATTTGGAGCAGCGAAACCCTAGAATCCAAAGCTTTGATACCAAATGTTATGAAACCAGCTCACAAAAATATAAAAAAGATAGATCAACGCCTTAGAATTCAGCCTCTTTGAGGGGGCAACCCCATTTACATTACACAAATGAATGATTCTTTGATGATTCAAATGACAAAACCTCCTTTCTATATATAGGAGTTCACAATATAACCTAGCCGCCCTAACAATAATAATATAAAGGTACAAAAATAACAATAGAGGGATTCTATGGGGCACAGTAATAACAATATGGGGACAATAGGGGCACAACAATATTAATACGGGATACACCTACAATAGTAATGGGGTAATCACTAGTATTATAGGGACCTAACAACTAGTTATTTAGGATTGCCTAAGGGGATGGGATCCCTGTCTCGAAGTAGTGTTGTCTCCAAATGCTCCATGTGCTCATCCATATTTTTATATAGTAATTGAAGTTCCTCCATGCAGAGGAGTAATTAATCTCGAGTTTCATTTCTCTCAAACAAGACTTTACACAATGGGTGTTTGATGTGCCAATAGAGATCGATGGCATGTAAAAAGTGATTTTGGCAACCATGAGATTCTCCAAGATCTAGTACCCAATCTGAAACTACAGCCATGACATTCGGGTTTGAGTGGTTTTCCTGATCTTGAATGACTTCTTGTTCAACATCTTGGATCTCCTATTAGACAACCAATGGTGTTTGTTGGTGAAATCTCCTGGTAGAGGAGTGCACTCTAGAGTGTGATTAAGTGTTACTGTAGTCTCCTTGACCACCAGTGCCCCTCCTGGAGTGATCTCACTAGTGGTGTAACACCCTCCTCCTACATCTACCCAAGTAACCGGCCAACTAGGGTAAACATGTGACGAGAGGCTATTATGATTTGGTTCAACCTCTTAGGTCACCTTAAGGAAGTGGAACTGAGAAAACACAACCAAACTTGCCATCCGTACATCCTAAAGAATCTCCAGGAGCTACCCCACCTTTCCAGGTGACTAACCCTTGAGTAAACTCAACAGTTCAAGGACCTAGATCCCCAGTCACTCCCTTGCCAAGCCCTCCAAGTGACTGAGTGTCCCAGTTGCTCCCATGAACCTGCCTGAGTGCGATTGTAGCCTTTTTCTACCAATGTTATGCAATGACGGTGATATTTTAAGGCTAAATTCCAAGACTATGACCCAGTCACTGCCCAGAACTTCATGGAATTTATAGGAATAAAAGGAAACATAGAGACAATGATGCGAAAACAAATTCTTGAACAAACACTTGATTTTACCCCTACTAGCCATGACAGACATTTTGTCAAACATGTCACAAATATGAATTCTACAGGTCTAAACAACATATCTAAGCATAGGGATTTTGTACTTATCTAAGAATCACTAAGAAGCATTGGTGCCTTACCACATTAGCTACATTGTCATCTATTAGGTCATATATTCATTGCTCATTCATTTACAAATCAAAACATGATAACAACCATACATTTTTACTGTCATAAAACATATTCATAACTAACATATAAACAACAGGAATAATGAGGATACAACAACCATAAATGCCACAAATGATCCAGTACATTTACACATAAAATACCAAGGAAAGGAACTCCTATTGATGAATGCAAAGGCCAACCCAGTATGGGACTACCACATTCCACCCGACCATAGATTGGTTGAGTCAAGTCTCTCTTCAACCAATCACCCTCATTCCATATTCCAAGCATAAATATGGGACTCATAACAGAAAGAATAACTAAATGAGCATGGATACCAATGATATCTCCACCTACACCGTGAGGAATTTTACTGGCTCCTAGTCCCTAGGCTTTACCGCAACCCACAGTTTGATTTAGGGGTCACTAGGCAATGATCGAGACACCGCCCTCCAAGCTTTACCCTATATCTCGTCATTCACCGGCAAGGATTCCTAGGCCTGATAAAGGGAAACCACCTCTAAGCTTTACCGTATATCCCGCCATTCATAGTCGAGGATTCCTAGGCCCACCAAGGCACACAATACCTGGCTTTACTACAACCCACAATCTGGTTCAGGGGTTACTAGGCCAGTGGCTTTACTGCAATCCACAGTCTAGTTCATGGATCACTAGGCCATGTGTTTTTCCTTTAAGAGATCCACCTCACTTAACTTTGAATCCATCCGGAAATCCAGCTCCACCAAAATATGAGAACCCATCACCTCAAGGTTATCCAAAAATGGCAAGGCAAGGTTGAAGAACATTGTCACACCTGGCAAAACCCATGCCCATGACAGCAAGAGAACCAAGAACACACATGCATAACCAGGCATTCCAAATCTAGCAAGGAAATCACACATGCAAATTGATACCTGCAAGTAAACCCGTTGTAACTACTGATCCTACTCTTCCTTGTTTGCCTTCTTCTCCTTTCTTAATCAAATGTCGAAGTGCTCCAAGAAAACTTCAAGTGTCCAAGAGTGTGTGAGAGAGAAAGAATAGAGAGAGAGCTCCAAAACTGAACTGACAAAAGGCACCAACTGATCCTCAGAAGCCTTTTTCTTAATGTGGCTTTTATTTTCTTCAATTTTCCATTATTTTCATTCATTTTCCTCCTCACATGAAACTTGTGACCTTTCAAATCCTTTTCTCCTATTTTCCATTATTTTCATAAATAAATGCCAATAAATGTCATTTTGGCTTTCCAAAGCCTTGTCCATTGCCTTTTCCAATTTCCATAGCCATTAAACCAAATGAACACCCACACTAGGATGTCTTGCCCAACATTTAGCTTGGAACAAGTGTCCCATAACCGTGGTTATAATTTTTCCTTTATTAACTTTTATTACATGAAATTTTCACCAAGGTTGTTACAAGCGGGGCATGGTGACAAGCTAGGAAGACTATAAAAACAGAGGAAGGGAAGGGGAATGTTGACTCGTTTAGTCCAATGAATGTTGCTTGTATCCAAAGGAATAAAGGAAAGACAAGAGTGAACAAGTAGAGGGGGAGTCAACATGAAATCCATCTTAGCCTAAGAGAGGTCCAAGGGAGGAGAGTTGAAGCAATGAGCATGCAGGGAAAGTCCAAATACAAGAAGATAGACTTCCAGCCCAATGTATTTAGTTAAAAACAAAGTAGACTTAACAAACATCAAGTAATACAGTTTGTGGGGTACTTCTGGCTTAATGTGGCAAACACTTCTGGTAATTTGACAAGCTCGTAAATCCCATGAAGCACGAGACGAAATTGATGTTCGATGGTAGTTGGCACCCACTTTGAATGGATGAGTGTGTTCATTGCTAAAGGCCAAGGGTTTGTTGCAATGTTGAGTAGTTTCATTTCTCATAAAAGCACCACGAAATCTTTTGCAAAGATTGCCTACACCTAAATAATTTAAATTTGCACAGATCCCCCCCACCCCCGAAATCACCCAAATTTGAGTACTTGTGAGAAGAAGGAGTTAGGCCAAGAGGGCTTGGTCCTTCGTCTGAATGTGCACAAGCTACACTGATAGAAAGTTTCCAATTTCACTCGCAACTTTAGTGTTGGCTCTGCGACAACAACTTCTTCTTATCAATGGAATGAAAACATGTTAAGGGTTGTAAAACTCATCCTTCATATGTTATTATTTTGCTAGAAGCCTCGAGGTGTTCGACATTGTCAATGGCCACCTCCAACTTATGTGTTGTCTACAAGACGTAGTTACACTTTCTATTGACATTATGTCACATCCAACCCCTTTCTCAATGTGTATCCACTTTGGGGGAGGCTCTTGCCACATTACATCCCATATTTTCTTGAGGGTGCAGCAAACTGCTCCCTTCCATTAGCTCGCTCCCATCCCGAATCACCACATATAAGGAGTCAAATTTAAGATTTGAAAAACATCAAAATTGGGACTATTTCTAAGATTTCTTAAGCTAAGATAACCATACCAATATTCAACGCCTAATGTTTCTTCGAAATTCAACACAATCCATGTACCTATCATGGCTTATTTAAGTAATGAGGTAATAATATGAATGGTTTTATATGAGATTAGATGTAAAATTATGTAGCAACTTCTTTCAAAATTGTATAAATTATACAATAAAAAAAGCGACACATATTTAGTTTTCATGATAAATTCAAAATCTGATAATAATTATCATAAAAATTAATAATATATATTGTGAATCACGCACTGAATTGAATGATGAATTATAAAATGTTGTTTTGATTTAAACTACTTATTATATAACTTAGATTTGTATCTTTAATAAAAATAAATTAAAAAATATTCAAAATAAATTATAAAAAAAAAAAATAAAAAATTAATTTATAATATAATCAATTATTCTCAAAATCAAGATAAATACCATAACAATAATAATAATAAAGTGTACACTATATGAATAAAAAAATAAATAATAATTTAATGATATCTATGGAGAATATTTGTCCTATTAAACCTAATCATACACCTCTTTTGTAATTATAATAAAGCCCAAGCTCCACCATGAACATATTTGAAAATTTACACAATAAAGGACAAACGTGAAGGACAAGTTTTTTTTATCAAAACTAAGTTCCTTGGGTTACTAAACATATGGATCTCAATTGAATATTACATATCACCCTCCTTAGATTAGGTGCCCCGTTTTCAATTCTGTCGAGAAAGTCCACCTCAATTCTTTCTAAGATCATATTATAGTCATGATTAAATTCGTTTTTAAATTTGATTTCGATTTTGGTAAAAAAAAATATTATTTAAAAATAATGAGCTTTCAGAATTTAAATTCAATAACCATAAAAACTAAAATCAACTTGATTGGATTACCTCAAAATATTTTTATTTATTTTTATTTATTTTTTTTTTCCGAAGGTGGCAAAACCTATCAAACTCAGGGGTCAAACCAACAGTGAGGACAGCGATCTCTGGCTGCTATCCACGAATGTCGGTTTGACTCATCACTGTTATCAAGGAAAACCACGCCACCTGTAATAACCCGCTGGTGGTCCGTAAGGGAGCAGGCTTTCACTCCTACCAGATGTCTCTGGGTCTTGGGCCGTTAACCTGTTTCCTTACGTCCGAGGAAGACGAGCTCTTAACCAAGCAGAAGCAGTTTTACGGCATACTCTAGGCCGACCTCAAAATATATTTGGTGCATAAAATTAATAAAAGTTATTAGAGTGGTTTTTTCGTGAAAATTACACACAGTTTTTAAGAAAATTAAATTATTTTTTATAGTAAGAAAAATTATTATAATTTATTTGTTAAATTTAAGTATAATTACTATCTACAAATGTAGAGTAATTTATCATTTTTATTAAAATAAATTATGTCACCTGATATTTTATATATTAATTATATTGAGTGTATATATGTAAAGAGGAGTTTTGTGAATATATATTGTAGGGAGTGGTTTATTTATATTTTTTAGGGTTTTTTCAATATCTCAAGTTTGAGTTGTAAATTCTCTAGAGTGTCGAGGGTTTTTCAAGGTGTTGAATCTATATATGCAATGAAAAACTCATTTTAAATAACAAAAGTTAAGATTTGGCCCAAAAAAAAATAAATTCCAAAACCTAGCATGTTTAGATAACCCCTATTATAGGATGCAGTTTAATTAATAGATAAAATGGTCTTTTTCCTTGAATTTGATGATACACTTTTCTATGAAATTGTGAACTTTGAAAATTAAACAACTTAAACTTATAATTCTTAAAGTTCTCTATCACATTTTGGCAATATTAACTTAAAAAAATACTCAGAAAAATGTCATCGGAGTTTTGAGGGAAAAAAAAAACAAACAAACAAACAAACAGAAAAAACAAAAAAACAAACAAACAAAAAACAAAACAAAACAAATTAATCCCTGAAAAATTCTAAACAAATTAGATAGAAAATAAACAGGAAAACTTTTCAAAAAGTAGCACTTAAAGATAACTTGTTTATAGATATATAGAGAAGGGGGAGTGGATGTATATATCATGTAAACATGATTTCAAGTAAGTTAAATTATTTACTAAGTTGTATTTAGTCATGACTAAAATAATAACACATAGTCTAACTAGGAGAGGAAAGAGGTTTTTTCACGGCTTTTTTTTCTAGTTAATTTTAACTAAAATTAGTTAGAGATTTTTCAAAACTTGAGTTTGAATTATTTAACTTGTAGAACTTGAATGTCCCATAAATTTCTCAAGTGTTGAATTATTTGTACATTTAAAAATGTATTTTAAATAACAAAAATTCAATAATTTAAAAAAATTGTATCACTAGATTACAATGAAAAAAAACATTTCACCTATAAATCAAACTGCACTAAATAATAAAAAATAACTATTTTAGAGAAATGATATTAAAATGGTAATTAATTAATAAAAAATAACTATTTTAAAAAAAAAATATTAAAATTATAATTAATTAACCAATAATGTATTTAATATAATTAAAATATAATAACTATTTTAAAAGATGTAATATTAAAATTAGAATTAATTAACAAATAACTTATTTAATGTAATTAATTATATGGATGTTAGCGAAAAACTCAGAAAAAATAAAGGAAAGCGGGAGAGAGACGAGAGATGGCCATCGCTGAGAACCCTTTCGACGCAGGAAATGAAACCCTCGTCATGGCGATCGCCGGTGGCGGCGTGGAAGGGAAGGTCGCAGTCACTGATCTCCACAGGCTCGACAGCCAGAGTGCGGCACTGGAGCGTTTCGACCCTCTTCAAACTACTGGAATTGCCTTGGTCACGCGGCTCAACGCCTCGAAAGCGCTGGAAGCTTTTGGCTCAGCAGTCATCCCTCGTTCATATCATCTATTGTCTGATGGGCCAAACACAGCTAAGGCCGATCTGAAGGAGAAGCCAGCAAAGCCGTTCGAGGCCAGAGATCCGCAGTCAATATTCGTATTTGCCCAACTTGGGGGCGGAAAATCGTCAGAGATCGGCCTGATATACACAGGATCCGCCAGCCTGGTGTTTGTCAGGCTCACCCCCCAGCAGTTGTTTCATGCATGCAAAGACGGGGGCCTGTATGGGGCAGATCTGCCTCCGCACATAACTGCATGGGCCAAACCCTGTAGATCTAGAGGATATTCGCATCGTTTCAACAGGGGGTTCGCAGCCTGCGATGTGCAAATGGGAGATCGCCACGACAAGGGCCCAGATCTGGAAGACTGCTCACCAGATCGGGCCAAATATTGCAGATCCGGGGTGGATCTATCCGATCTGCCCAGACCCAGGCAGAAGATAGGTGGAAATCCGCCAGATCCAGAAATCAAATCTGCAAAACTGGACTTGGACAAGGTAGACTCAGCGGATCTGAAGCAAATTTTTATCAGATCAACAGAAGGCAGACACGTTTGTGTGCAGATCTGGGAATGGATGAGTGTATTGGAGTTAAAAAAAGAGATCCAGGACAAACTGGGAATTCCAGTTGCATTACAAAATCTATTATTTTCAGGGCTCTGTTTACAGGATCAACACACACTCCAGCACTATAGGGTTGCAAAGGACTCAACCATCATCCTCAATCTGCGACTGCGAGGTGGATCCAAGGGAGCTCCCTCAAAACCTACAGGTACCTATCGCGATGCAGCCAAAGGGAAAGAACCTCTAAAGGGGAAAGAATCTACAGCTGCTAATGAACCCCCAGGGCAATATATCGTGGATCAATCGCCAGAGAGCCCCTCTATCTCCTTGGACTTACCAGAGGTAAATTACATATTCTCAGATCTACAAAAAAATGCTGTTATTTGTAGATTTAACGGCTTTTGGCCTAGAACTGATGCATTATACCAATGGATCCACACGGTTTGGAAAAAAAACTGCCAAATACACCTATGCTCTAAGGGTTTCTTCATAGTAATTTTCCACTTAGAAGAAGAAAAGGAAAAAATCCTCAATCAAGGGCCATGGTTCTGGGGCAGTGCTGGACTTTTTGTTACTCCATGGTTCCCGGAGTTTGATGCCAACACTATGGTGGTATCAAGGATGCCAGTATGGGTTAGGCTGCATAACCTCCCGTTACATTTCTGGCATTCCAAGGCCTTAACAGTTATTGGGAATACCCTCGGGAAAATGTTAAAGATTGATGCAGCGAGACATATAAAGGGAATCTTTACTTTTGCTAGAATATGTGTCGAGGTAGATCTTAGCCAAGGATTACCTGAAAGTATAATTCTGAACTTCAACAATTCACAGTGGAAACAATCTTTGGACTATGAGAATACAGCTTTCAGATGCAGGGGATGTCAACAAACAGGTCATCTGTACAATGCATGTAAAAGTCTCAACAAGAGCAAGCCACAACAAAGGAAGCCCAAAGGATGGCAGAATATAGATGATGTCATAAAGAAGAGAGATTCTGAAAAGAAAGCCCCTCCGATATCAGAAGACGAAGAATCAGAAGCTGAAGAGGATGATACCATCATAGAGGAAGTTGAAATAGGGAATCAGAATGAAACCACATCAGACAACAAGACTCCACAGATTCACCCAAATCAGGCAGAGAAGATAAACGATGACCAGAACATGGGAGGGATAAAGCGACACCACCAATCAGACACATCAGATTCAGACAAGGAATCGGGCTCGCAGAAAGCTGAAACACAGTTAGTCATAGCCTCGATCGAGCCCACCCAAGGAGAGTGGCGCAAGGTCGAAAAGAAAAAAGGAAGAAAAACCTAAAGCGTGAGCCTTACTCACATATGTAATTCAGTTTTTCTTGCCTTCTCTACTTTCCCTCTCTCTCTCTCTCTATTCTTTTCTCATTATTCTTGCACGTTAGTCATGTAACGTTGCGTAGAGTGCCATGGCACTTGAGCCCCTTGGGCAGCTTATGGAAATGCATCATGCATCTGCAATTGTAACTTTTCATTTTTTAAATAAAAAGTTACAGATTTTTCCACTCGAAAAAGAAATGTAATTAATTATTCATGAACAAAACCACTTTGAAAGGTATAACACTAAAATGTAAAATTAAAGGAAAATATAGTTATGTCGATCAACCAATATAAAATTAATGAAAAAACATTGAAAATGAATTAAATAATAAGGATATGGTTATTTAACATCCTTAGCATGTATAGACTTGGTCCACTTTCCAAGTTATTTTAATGGACCATTTTCCCATGAAGCTATCCAAGGCACTAGATTTAGAGATGGTTATTTAACACCCTTACTTCCCAAAGTTATTTTAATGGACCATTTTCCCATGAAACTATCCAAGGCACTCGATTTAGAGATGGTTATTTAACATCCTTACCATGTATAGATGTGGTCTACTTTCTAATTTATTTTAATAAACCATTTCCCAATAAATTATCATTTTTATTTACACTATGCTCAATCCCATCACATTAAGTCCATCTCCACTTATATTTATTTTATAGCCATGTCATTTGGCTTCTCATTTTTGAACAAATTATGTTTAAACGGAGTCATACGATCTCATAATAAATAATTTTTCTTTTGATTATTAATAATTTATAATATAAAATTGTCTCTTTGTAGGACTATAGGGAATAGGATTTTATTTTTTTATTTAGTTTTAAATTTTATGGATAACACTATGGTTTGTTGTAGTAAGGCCGGAATGATAAGTGTTTTATTGGAGACCAAGATCTGGACTCCAGCTTTCAAGCATTCAATAGTCTTTGGAAGCCTCATATGTGATTGTCTTAGTCATAGGCTAAACTATACATTTTTGATATATATGACTTGTTAACTATTATATATATCAAAAAAAGTTGTTAATTCTCATCAACTAATAATCTTTTAAAAAAATAAAATATAAAATTTTACAAATAAATTATAAAATAATAAAAAAATATTATTGATTTAAAAATTTCACAAATTATTTTATAATCTAAAAATAATTACAAATATTATTTCATTTAAATTAATCTAAATTATTAAAAATTTATAATATAGATTAAAAATTTATAATAAAATAAAATTCCATTTCATTTAAAGTAATATCAAAATATAATTATATATATATATATATATATATATAATACCTTAATTTATTAAATATATTTCATACAAAGTCAAATACATTGCTTTCCACCCACCAAACATCATGCTTTCCACCGTTCCCATGAGTTCTTGAAAATAGATAAACAATATTACTATCACATCCATTACCTTGAAGACATGAGACACCCAAACAAAAGCTGGTTTGTAATGTTGATGTAAAGGCCAGAAAGATTTGCATACATCACATCCATTACCTTGAAGACATGAGACACCCAAACAAAAGCTAGTTTGTAATGTTGATGTCAAGGCCAGAAAGATTTTCATAGTCTTCTCAAGTCTCAATTCTAGACTGAATTATAGGTTTATGATATATGTAATTTATTGGATAGGTAAGGAAGTTGTTAATTTCCATTAACCAATAACTTTTTTAAAAATTATAATATAAAATTTTTGGAAAAAATTATAATATAGAAAATATATTTTATTGATTTAAAAATTACATAAATTATTTTATAATCTAAATTAATTAAAAAATATATATAGAGAAAACGTTATTTCATTTAAATTATGATAAAACCTATATGATGGTCAAATTTATAATAAAATAAAATTCCATTTAATTTAAATTAATATCGAAATATAACTGCGAATAAAGAATATATTAATTTATTAAATGGCTTTCCAGACCATTTAAAAAGTCAAATACCTTGCTTTCCACCATACCCATGAGGCCTTGAAAATAGACGAACAAGATTACATCACATCCACCACCTTCAAGACATGAGACACCCCAACAAAAGCTAGTTTGCAATGTTGATGTAAAGGCCACGTTGGTAACGAGCATCTCCTCCGATTTCCAAGTTCACCTTGTGAAAGAAAGTCACGTGCTATGGTTCGCTTCACTTCTTTTGTTTTTCTTCTAGTCATGTGAGAAGCTCATATTATAAAATCCCAAAAAGGAATATCTCACGGTCAAAGTACCAACCAATACGAAAAAACCGATTAATATCCATTTCTTTAATGACTACCATGAGTCCGGGCAGCGTTTCACGCTCCACTCGCCGGATCGGCTTAAGAACTGGACTTCCGGCCATTTTATGGGGAGAGGCGGACGGTAGAAAGGGACTTCTTTGTACAGAGACATTACAGAGACGCAAAAGTCTTCATTCTTAATCATTTTTCATGGCGGTCGCGCCAGATCCATGTAGATGCAAACCCCTCTTTAATGATGCCCAGGGAGGACGAAAAAAGTCGAAAGAATCCTGAGCATTTTCGACTTAAATTAAGGGAAAGCAGTGCTTCAGCCAAATTCTGCGAAAACAAAGATCTCCAAAGAGCTTCTCTAGCTGTTAAATGAAGGAAAGTCTGGTTTTTTTAAAGGAGTGTTCCAGAAATTCTTTCACCGCAGGAGTCCAGAAATGCTTTCCCGGCAGGATGTGTTTAATGTAGGACGTCCGGGCGGAGTTCTTTGAGTTCGGCAGGAGGAATTGCAAGAGTTTGGATCTGTTGACGAGGAGCGCGTTGTATTGTCGGCAAAATGTTCAAACCGCAGAGGCCAAGGGCGGAGAGAGCCGGCCGGAAGGTTGATTTCAGGTTGATGCAGTTTCACGCCACTCGGGTAAGCCGTTGAACGTTTTAATTTCTTTCTAGCAATCCATGGAATTGACAGTTGCCTTGTTTTATTTCTTCCCCTGGTTCTTTGGCCGAGCTTTCCGTAATTAAATAAATTTTCAGATTTTAGTTGTGATTTTTATTTTCACTGGGCTTAGGACTTGTTGTGGTAGAGTGTTTTTTTTTTTTAGAATTTCGTCTGTGTGCGTTATTATGCAGATTTAGGTTATCATTTTGTAAGAAAGGAAGGTTTGTTGTTTAAATATGAGCCGAAATCGGTAGGAGTTCAGGTCATTAGAGCTAGTTTTATCATATAAGATTATGTGATCCGTCCTGCCCGGTGAAACAACAGCCAACTGCTACTGCTAGGAACTCGGTTGCTCTTACAGGAGCAGAAAGATATAGAACAGAAAAGTGTCAATTAAAACAGAGGAACAAAGTCGCTGATATTACACCCCAAAACAGAGGATTAACCACAATTACCCCCTGATGTCTCTTCTAAGTTTAAAGCATAGTATGACAAACACAAATTTCTTTTCACAGGTAACAGAGTATGGTCACTGATCTGTAATCCCTGGGCGTATGGGCAAACATTATCCCATTACAATGTGTAACATTCCGAATACAGCTAGTAAACTTAATGTTGACTGCCTCCATTCTTGTAACCCTCACTCAATGATCGATGATCCCTACGAGATCAGACGCACTCACAATTCTACATATTTGAATTACAGAGATATTCTTTGGAGCTTCTAGCACTGTATATTCTACTCAATCAAATTACGAAGATTTTCTTTAGACTTGTACCATTATACACCAGCGACACAAAGAGTTATTACAGAAAAACTCAATATGAAAAAACATAGTTGGAAATGGCTTCCTCTAGAATTCTGCACACTTATATCACAGAGATTTTCTTGAGATTTTTTACCACTGCGCAAATGACTTGACTTAGCATAGAGAAATTTAACATGGAAAACTTTTTATAGAATTTTATTTACTCAGATTGCAAAAATTATTTCAGAATTTTCTATTATTAATGTACCTGCCGCCACAGAATTCGTCCTTGAATGCATATTAGTTTTGCTGTTACCCAAAAGAAAGTATATTAGTTTTACTGTTAACAAAAAATTGTTCTCTCTTTTATTACTTGATATTCTATATATATCATATTTTACATATTAGAAGTTTTTAATTCTTTTAAATATTTAAATTTATTATCTTATCAATAAGTGAGAGCTTTATGGTAAGCTTGGGCTTCTTTGAAATTAATAAAATATATTTGCAATTTTAAAATAAAATGAAAAAATCATTATTTATTTTTTTCATAGATTATACATATAGATGGGATAAGACTACATTATAATGTAATGGACTCAGGTGGTTCATATATTATATATTATTGTAAATGTAAGTAAATCTGGGATAATGTCCTATATGAAAGATTACAATGTAATTAAAGTAGGGTCATGCACTTTGTGGAAATAGCAGATGCACTTTAGATTTTATGCCTTCAGTTATATTTACATTCTGAAATTGCGATACTTTATCGACTATAAATATTATTTTAGGGCGCTTTTATGCCTTCAGTGATATTTACATTCAAATTTAATTGAAATTGCAATACTTTATCAACTATAAATATTAGGGTGCATGTTCATTTACCATGTTGTCCTTCTTATTATACAAAATGACTGAAACATTATCCTGAAACTATTCATTTACCATGTTGTCCTTCTTATTATACAAAATGACTGAAACATTATCGTGAAACTATGTCACCCTGGTTATTATACAAATGAATAAAACAAAATGACTAAAACATCAACGTGAAACTATGTCACCCTTGTTATTATACAAATGAATGAAACATCATGGTGATGTCTTGCTTTAATACCTCTTTTAAGTCCAAACTTGAGTGTTACCTATTATGATATTTATGTATTAGTCTTTTTCCTTGTGTCATTTGCAAACTTCTAAAGGAATCATAATAATTCATTGTTTAGTATTTTTTTTGGGAGGGTCAACCACAAAGTAACAATTAAATATGGTTGGTTTATAATTGTTTAAGTTTGTTCCAGTTATTTTTCTAAGTTTGTGGAATAATGATAAATGTGTCTTTATGGTGTTTTTTTAATCTTCTTGATGTTGTGGGATAAGGGGCATTAAAAAAAATTTCTCAATATTTCTTTTAGCATAAGTTTGTTATGAATTTAAATATAAAAATATCAATATTTGAAATTTATTACCTTAATAGTTGTAAATTGTGATCTAAGGAGAGATTGATGAAATTGCGATTGAAGAATGAATGATTGCAATTTCAACAATTTCTAGTTCATCAAAATATGGGAGCTTGTTGGAAATGGGATGTTTTGAGTGTTAGGCACACTACGCCCTTCTCTATCAAGCATTGCTATGTCAACATTGTTTCACACCTCATTATTTTCCTGCGACCTTTAGGCCCTTTTCCTATGGTCATGTATTGATTTGTGATTAAAGTAGGGTTATTTCAGAGAGCTTGAGGTGGCCCTCTTTAAATTTCCATTGGATTAATGGCCATCTGATATATACATGATCAAATGATATAAGTAATCCCAAGCTTTGATGTTGTCTAGGTAGACTAAGAAGTGCCATGTCTTTGATTTTGAGAGGATTAATGGTGCAAACTTTCTTTGCCACTCCATGCATATTAATGTTCCAACAAGTGAATATATTACTTCATGTGTCACATTCTTGCTAGAGCATGGGAACTTAGTGTGGGCTTTGGCCTGTAGTCAGAACCATGTATGATTAGAGAGGGTAACTGTTAATTTTAGGTATGTTATATGCTTAGAGCAATTTATTTCAATTTTCACAGTTAGCTCAATATCTTTTCTAGAGTAGCAATCACATCAACATTAAAGTAAACTGCAAATAGAACATAAACATAAATCACAGAAGACAAGCCAAGACAAGAGGACACAAGATGTGGCGCTAGCAAGGGACAAACCCCAATGTGGGGAAACCCTTGATCAATTCTTCTTATATGTTCTTCAATAGTTCAGCAGAGAGAGAGATAGTATGTTTACAACAGAAGTCAACACTTTGACTTATCTAGATAAGAGCATAGATCATCTCTAAGAAGATGATACATGAGATCAGTTGAAGACATGCTACTTCAACTGATTCTCCAAGGTGACTCCTTCACCTATCGTTGTGCTGCATTTCGTCATCATGCCGCACCATGCTGCACCCATCATCACTATGCTGCATTTCATCATGCTTCATTAATCATGACTATACCCATCATTGTACTACATTATGTGCCATTGTTGCACCATGTTGCCACACTGACCTATGTGTTGGCTGCATCTTGCTTGCTTGTTGTCCCTAGCTTGCTTGTTGTCCCTAGCATGCTTGTTGTCCCTAGTATGCTTGTTGTCCTTTTCATGCTTGTTGTTGCATGCTAGTTGTAACATTGCATGCTTGGTATATTTGGTGCTAAGTACCATACAATTGTCCCAATGTTAGTTAGTTGTCTCTTGCATGCTGCTCTCCTTTGGAGACAGATGCTCTGGCTGTTTCAGAAATTTTGGCTATTCCCAGTGATTCTGGCAGTTCCGGCAATTCTGACTATTCCCGGCTTTTCCCGGCAGTTTCGGCTTTTCCCAGCAGTTCCAGCTTCTGCCCTCTGGGTCATCTTTCCTGGCTGTTCTGGCAGTTCCGGCTATTCCCGGCAGTTTCGGTAGTTCCAGCAATTTCGGCTATTCTCGGCAGTTCCGGCTTCTACCCTCTAGATTAGGGTAGCGTTATCCCTTAGGATCTCTCCTCCTACTAAAACCCAAAGACAAGTAGAGAGGAAGAGATGTCAAGTGTGTTGAAATGACTTGAAGGCCACCTCTATGAGCACAAGTGGGGTTTATTTGGTTGCTGGCCAACCTTGATGTATTGTCCCATAACACAAATAAATTCATATCTCCATGAATACTTATCAGAATCGGATGATCTTTAGATCAATCCTACACCTCTCGATGAGAGGGATCCAAGAAAAAATATCAGCTTCCATTAATAAGATGACCCACATGGAGTTTGGCCCTAGTTGCCAATTTTAACACTCCCTCTCAACTAGGGAGAACTCCATCTGCTGATCCATATGTCCGACTGTATTATCTCTCTGATCAGTGCCCTGCACTGCTCTGCTCTACTGAGCTCTGATTTGCTCTGCTAAACCATGAAGAAGAAGAATTGATCGAGAATGTCTCATACCATTCTTTACTGACCCGAAGTCAGTTTCATCTGAAGAGAGTGTGTCACATCACTCTTACTAGCCCGAAGTCAGTTTTATTGATCTAAGATCAATATCACAAGAGAGTGTCTCAAACCACTCATACTGATCCTAGATCAGTTTCATTGATCCAAAATTAATTTAGGTCATCCTAGCATAGGGAGTACGGTAGATACATCGATACGTCCTGTTATCACCCCAAGAAACTCTCCTAGGTTGTATCTCAGAGATGCTCGGGAACATTACAAACTCAACAAAAATGTTGAAAATAGGTGGATGAATGGAAGGAATGATGCATATTCAAGCCAGATAACCACTTCTACAATGCTTAACCTCAGACATGGGTGAACACCCCTAGACTACAAGGCTTTAGACCACCAATTACTCACAGTTTGAGGATAAGGTGATGATGGAGAATACTGATGACACCAGCAGATGCACAAGACCATGTGATGGTCGGTTGCAACCAGTAAAAAGGTCTGTAAATCTATTTCCTAATGCACAGACAGGATGACAGCTCTTTGGCATTAAAATAACAGAAACTTGCATACACATTCAATGATACATACTATATTTTAACACAGAGGTGGGATGACAGCCCCTCTATGCTAAACATCAAGAGCACATGAAAAATGCATAACAGGCACAGCCTGGAACAAAGAAGAAGTGGAAAGTGAGCAATTCACAGCAAAAGAAGCTTGCATTAGCTGAAAATGAAGACCAAACGTTGCAGGTATCACAGTAGTTACAGTCTCCAGAAGTTGAACCTTACATCAAAATAACATCCATCAACCCCGATTACATTTGTTTTCTGGGTATATATAGAGTTTGTTTACAAATATATTCTGTTGTGCTATGCGTGGAGGGGTCATAATGGACCACCAACCACCTTAACTCTCTGATGGAGTCTCTGCTACGATCTGACTGTGTCTGCGCATGAATTCGACTTTCTCTGATGTTCTGCAGTCCTTCTCGGGCAGGTGGAGTGTTGTATGAGTGAAACTCCATAACTGGTAAATGCCTTTGACTGCTCGAGGCCGTCCTTTTTCTTCTCGGCCATCCCCTTCCTTAAATACAGTTGTTGAGGATTAAAGAACAGCCGAGGGTAGTACAGACAGTATGGCGGGGGCAGACTGAACGGAGGAACGAAGCTCAGCCGTCGGATCACACAGATCAACGGCGAAGATCGTTTGATGAGGAGTATCGGGAGGTAACGTGGACGGGCGAATGTGGGCCGTCGGATCGCATTTGGGCAGATCCGACGGTGATCGGGGGTCAAAAGAACGCGGGGTTTAACGAGCGAGGGAGGGTGGTTTTGCTGGCGGGCGGTATTCCCTGCACTGCCTATGGAGCTGCGGCGGTTTCCGTATAAACCCACGCGATCCCACACAACGCGCGACGCGTGGCGGACACGATGGGCGGGAAACCGCTTTCCCCACGCGTTAACGAGTGGGCAACTCGCGCGATCGGGAGGAGCGACTACCGTTAGATCTCACGATGGATGTGATCGACGGTGGGGAAAAGAACAAGGTTTAATGAACGGTAAAAACAGTGAAGACCGTCGGATCGTGATGCGATCGACGGTGGGGATTAAGGCGGAGGGTTATATGAAAGCACTGAGTCATATGGTTGGGTCATATGGTGGCTAAAGCTTAGCGCTCAGGGGTTAGAGGAAACACGGGATTACGCAGAGTTTTAGAAGGATAAAACAGAGGCAGCGGAATACAAGGGATTAAGCGGGGGCGAAGGGGAATATAGGTTTACAAAGGATTTTGGAGGAAAATAGGGATAGCGGGAGTCAAGAGAGTATAAGGAGAATGAAGGGGAAGAAGGAAACAGACTTTTGTGAGCTCCCTTTTAGCATAAAACAACATGGCTAAGTTGTCTTTGACCCTCAAATGTCGAAATTTGTAGCAGAGCTAACACGTCCATCGATAATACTACTATGGTCCCTAACCCCATTTCCCTACTCATTGATCAGATGAGAGGTACTTCCCATGAGTCCCAGACTGCATGGGTAGGATGCCTCGACAGGAGAACTAATCATCCTGTCCACAAAAGAACGAATCATCCTGCCCCACAGTCGCCACGAGAGAACTAATCATCCCGGCCCACAGGAGAACTAATCATCATGTTTCACAGTTGCCATGGGAGAACTAATCATCCCGGCCCACAGGAGAACTAATCATCCTGTTCCACATTTGCCACAGGAGAACTAATCATCCCGGCCCACAGGAGAACTAATCATCTTATTCCGCAGACACCACAGGGTATCACAAGGGAAGGTTGAACCTGTCATCTTGTACATACCGCATCACCAGGGGAGGGTGAGTCGCCTTGTGGTCATATGTTGCTCCAGTAAGTACCCCAAGCCCCCAAAGCTCCCAGAGCTCAATTCATGCAACATGCAGGACCCTTATAAGAAGGTCTCTCAACAACTCCAAGTCGTTCGGGAAAGTCACAGATTTGATCTTTCCACGGGGCTTTGACAAAATGTCTACAACCTATACATCAGTCTCAATGTGATGGAGCCTCCTCGCTCATCGACTTACCATATCCCAGATAAGGCAGTATCTAATGTCTATCTGTTGGGGCAATCATCAAATAAGGGATTCCTCAATAATCGAATTCCCCCTCTGGTTGTCGCAGAGAATCACAGTGGTATTCATCATGTGTACAAACAGCTCACTTAAAATCTTCTCTAACCATGCAGCGTCACATGAGATCATACTCGTAGCTATGTATTCGGCCTCAATGGTGCTTATAGAAACCGACTTTTGCTTCCTACTCATCCATGATATCGAAGCAGAATCCAAAGAGAACCAACACTGAGAAGTTCTCTAATGATCCTCCACACTGCCTACCCAGTCAACATTCGAATAATCATGCAATTTCATATTTTCAGCAGTGTATCTCAATCCATGAGAGATTGTGCCCCGAAGATATCTCAGAAGATTCTTGGCACCAATCCAGTTAGGCTCAACCAAATATGAGCTCACCATGCTAACTGCAAAACATATGTCCGGACGGAAGTTCACCAAGAACATCAACGCGAATGAGTTTATGAAACTCAGAGGCATTTCCCAAATTTGGTCCGACATCACTACCATATAACTTCTGAAAGTTAAGATCCTCGAGGTAGTCACAGGCTTTCAGTTTATCATTCCACATCCAGAATCCAACTCCCTCTTACTTCTGCAAATGAGAGGGTCTGCACTTGTCAAAAATAGGTCGTCCTCATAAGGTGCTGGTATGAGAGGTTTATCATCCACAACCTTCAAACAATGGTTTGGATCAGCTTCACTCTTAGTGAATCTCAGCTTCATTTGATAGCTATCAATCCTCTCATACTACACCCGGGGAGTTATGCTTCAAGTCATAGAGGGCTTTCTTCCACCTACATATGTGAGATTCCTGATCATCAATCTCAAACCCCTTGGGTTGTTACAAACTTGTGGACCTACTAAATGAGGGGAATGGTCCCCTTGTAAGATTTCCCTTCAGCACATCTCAGACATGTACTTTCATGCTCTTTTTGAATTCGGGCATCCCTATCGCCATCTGATTCACAAACCTCCGGTGCTATGTGTCAATGGATATGGTCCCCAGTGGACTTCCTGCAACTTGATACAACCCTGAACTCAAAAACATCTTTGAAAATTCTATTTTCAAACACGTACCTTTCCATCGATGAGTGCCACCTCGTAACCTTTGACTTCCATTGCTGAAATGGACACCAGGTTCTTCTTGCGATCAGGTACATAAAAGAGATTATGTAAATGAATCGAGTTACCCTCATTCAATTGAGGGGTAACATTTGCTACACCCTTTATGGGATAGGTGGCATCAGCTCCAAGTATAATCCCATGATTGTTTCCATCTCTACCAAATTAGAGAGTGCACCCTTCTATCCGATGAAGTGCCTTGAAGCACTACAATCAATAAGCCAGATTCCCAAAGAATTTGAAGGAGAGGGCCAATACAAGATAACGCTTCTTCATCTTATCAAAAGCAATCACATCAGCATTAAAGTAAACTACAAATAGAACATAAACATAAATCGCAGAAGACAAGCCAAGACAAGAGGACACAAGATGTGGCGCTAGCCAGGGACAAACCCCAATGTGGGGAAACCCTTGATCAATTCTTCTTATACGTTCTTCAATAGTTCAGTAGAGAGAGAGATAGTACGTTTACAACAGAAGTCAACACTTTGACTTATCTAGATAAGAGCATAGATCATCTCTAAGAAGATGATACATGAGATCAGTTGAAGACATGTTGCTTCAACTGATTCTCCAAGGTGACTCCTTCACCTATTGTTGTGTTGCATTTCGTCATCATGCTGCACCTCACCGTGCTGCACCCATCATCACTATGTTGCATCTCATCATGCTTCATTAATCATGACTGTACCCATTATTGTACTGCATTATGTGCCATTTCTACACCATGTTTCCATACTGACCTATGTGTTGGCTGCATCTTGCTTGCTTATTGTCCCTAGCTTGCTTGTTGTCCTTTGCATGCTTGTTGTTGCATGCTTGGTGTATTTGCTGCTAAGTACCATACTTCTGTCCCAATGTTAGTTAGTTGTCCCTTGCATGTGTCTCTGAAGGGTATGCAAGAGTCATTTGCATACAGATGTGAAGCTTGTTGTTTCCAAAGCCTTTATAAGACCGTGGGAAGAAGTGTACACAACAAAAACAGAATTGGTTTGGGAAATACTAAGGATGTTTTGGATGTATATTTTCATATATATGATTTTTCTAAACCTATGCAATTTCATAGTGTTGGATTTTTGGATGGTGTTCTTCCGAACAAATTGATCGATGTCAACAATGTGACAAAGTTGAACATGTGAAAGATCGTTGTTTTTTATCTTCACTCGTGTGAACATTGTGGAAAGTGCAATCACCATTCAAACAAATGTTCCAAAAAGAAGACTACTGCAAGAGAGAAACTAAATTTTGGATGGATTGCTTCTTGGGATTGGTCTAAAACAACCAAGAAGTTTTATAGGTCATACCACAGGATATGTTTGAGAATATTGACTAGCCTTGCAGTGACAAAGAGTACTTCATCTTCTCACCATTTATTTAACAAGAGGGGAATTTATGGAATTGATGGTCTACTATAGGTTCAAAGATTTGTCAAGCGAACCTGAGTCAGAGATCCACAAGTGAGTCTGAGCCACACCTGTACCAGTTAAATCCAGAGTTGTAGCTAAAGAGATTTCAGTTTTTGTTGAATGAGTTATTTGTGAACGAGCACATCCAGATTTAGAATTGTTCGAGAAACTACATTGATAGTTCTAGAGTTAGTGGTCACCTTAAAACCACATTTTTGGTTGTTATGAGAACTGTTGTGAAGGTTCCAGAGTTGTTGTTGGTTAAGACCTTGAGTTCTACCATATTTTGGTATCGTTTGTGGTTTTTTCTTAAAAACCACCATCCTTAGTTTATGGTCATCCTTTGAAAACCATTTCTAAGAGACATTCAGTGCTTGGTTGAGGTGAATTTTTTCATTTTTAGCTCTCATTCTTGGACTTTGATACATCCCTTCAGATTAAGGGGGAAATGTTAGATGCCAGATCCTTGGGATTAAGGTTGGGTTAGTGTGCGTTATGGTGATCAGTTGTTAGAGTCCAAGAAAACCCAAAAATTGAATCAATGGTTTTCTTTTTTGTATTAATATGTACAACATTCATTGACATCAATTCTTAATATACAGTTGATTTGGTTTCCAATTTTGTTGTCTTATAGGAGATTATTGGGCATATTGGCAGTGGTATTTGGTTGTCTCAAGTTTTGGGGGGGCCTGGTAAGTGTGTTGATGTGTGCTGCTTCCTAGCCAAGTTTAAATATACAAGTAATATCTTTGAGGGAATTTTTGTTTTAGTCCTTAGCCCCAATGAGGAAACTACATGTTTAGTTGGATAGCCCTCACCGAAACCTTTCCAATGGTATATGGTACTTCCCCTAATTCCCGAGGAATCAAGAGAAAATTGAATTTGAAGTAATGCAAGGTTCCAAGAGTGGGCAAAGTTCCTCCCTCAAGCAATGTATTCAGGTCTCAATAGTGTACCCATATGCTTCCACATATTTGGGTATTTTCAGTCTTCTGAGAGTATTCAAACCTATTCAAGTATCCGAGTCTTCTGTATATTTATTTTTTTAGGCATCAAGACCTATTGTAGTATAGCTAAAATTACACACAAAATCGCTAGATTTCCCCATGTCCTCAAGTCAATGATGACGTGGAAACCACGTGGAAAAGATGATAGGTGGAATCTATATATTGGTTGATGTGATGACTTGAGAGTTGAGTTGGCTAGTTGATATGGCAGCGAGAAGTGTATCTGAGTATTAGGGCCTTTAGGCATGTAGCAATTTTTCCACTTTCCAAACTAGTCGGATACCAGATTTTCTCAATCATGGGCAGTGGACCCTAGTTGGCATGGTAGCACATGTAGGATGACATATGGCGTTGTGTGGTAGTGGCATAACAACGGTGATGACATGGCACTTTATGAGCATGACATGTAGCAAGTAGATTTCAACTTTTAGGTGGCCAAGTGGCCCTATTCCAAGTGACACTTGGTAATGATATGGCATGATATGTGGCAGAAATATGACGTGGCAGACGATGTGGTAGTGACATGGTAGAGATGATGTAGTAGAATATTACACATGGCACGTTTTGATTGGTTCTTGAAGATTCGACATGGCAATCTTGGAACTCGTGCCAAGCACTGGTTTGATGAAGATTTTTAGTGTATTAATTCCTTGGACAAAATGGTTCAAATCTGGGAAAATTGCTCCAAATCAATGGAAGGCTTATCAAGCTTATATAAATATTCAGGGTCTCTAAGAACTTCAGGCGTATTATCATTTTCCATAAAGTCTCGGATATAGATACAATGAAGAAGGTCCAGGGCATCTGAAATATCTATATATAATTATAAAAAGGTCGCTTAGTCAAAGTTCCATTAGTCACGGTTCTAGGTGCAAAGCCATCTGGTTATCTGGTGCTCTGGGAGTTAATGGGCACAAGCATTTACCAAAAAAAAAATACTCAGATACTGAATTGAGGTTAAAGATCAAGGATTTGATATCAGTCACAATTTTTTTTAGAAAATATATATGGCTTATCCAACGACCCAGGGGTATTAAACTTTCCTGATGGACCCAGATCTTGGATATATTATCTAGATGCTTTAAGGATGTGTGGTCCCATCAGTTGGTCATATGGGATAATGTTAAAACCTCTGGAGCTGGAGTTAAAATTAATTCGGGTTGAAAAGTCTATGTGTCTAACTTAATTTGATACAATCAAATGGACCCGGATCCAGATTTTCGAGACTATGATCAAATCTTATCGTCATGAGAGTTAATTGTTGAAGCCTTAAAGAGCCAAGTAGCCAAGCTATATATGGGTCATTCATACTGGATTTCCAGCAAGGAAATATACAGGTTGTTTGTTTGAATTGTCGGTTATGTTGTGGATGGTTGCCTTGAAGATGTATAAATAAGCTAGATCACTTTGGAGTTGAGAGTGTATCTCATTGTGGTGTGGTACAAGAGTCTCAGGCAGTGTCGCAGAGTAGCACAATGGCATCTGAAGTGAGGAGTGAAGTAATTGATACCATACAAGGTCGAGATTGCCTTATGTTTTCTATTGTTTTGGATTGCGGGGCTAAATTAATTTGTTTTTTGCTAGGATGAGATAATTTGAAGGGTTTAATTGATAGACAAATCAAAATGAAAAGTGAAGAGGATGAGCGATCTTTGTCGGGAACCAACTATAACTAAGAATGAAGCCTATTGATTATTTCTGAGTATGAAGCTTGCTTGTTATAAAGTTTGGTTTCCTTGTCCATAATGTTGAACTCATGTAAACGAAGTTTGTTATCTATTGATGTTGAGCATGATAAGAATAAAGATTGTTGATGTGCTGAGGGATGAAGTTTGTTGTTCATAGTTTTGATTATGTAATAAAGATTGTTGAAGTATGATTAATGATGTTTTGTTGATGAAGTTTTTGTTGAATCTGCAACTGATATGAATCGAGGTGTTGTTGAGCAAGAGTGGAATTTTGATTTCATGATTGAGATAATGCTTATAGATCTAGTTTGAAATATTGTGGAAGGGATGTCGATTGTGTTCTTGGGAGTTGGTGCCTTCAGCAGGTTGATGCCTCAATAAAGTTGGAACCTACATCAAGTGGATGCTTCCAGATTATAGAGGTTGGTGCCTCAATCAAATTGGAGCCTATAACAAGTTTGTGCTTGTAGATTTCGGAGGTGGGTGCCTCTATTAGGTTGGAGCCTACATCAAGTTGAAGCCTACAACAAGTTGGTGCTTGCATACCTTTGGGGTCAGTGCCTGCAAATTAATTAAGGGGGATTGGTGTCTCCTTTTGGTTGTTGCTAATAAACTATTGTAATCAAAGATTAAAGAAAAAGATAAAAAGAAGTGTGGTTTTCTTTCATAAAAGTTTCCACATATCCTGTATTTTCATATTTTGATGTGATGATTTCTCTTATTGATACACTATTATATTTTCAGACATAATGAATTGTGAAATTATTTAAT
Organism: Pinus tabuliformis; assembly: GCA_031772625.1. NCBI lineage: Eukaryota > Viridiplantae > Streptophyta > Pinopsida > Pinales > Pinaceae > Pinus > Pinus tabuliformis. The sequence goes on from CM062810.1 coordinate 976,244,026, forward strand.
TTGATTAAATTAATCATTACACTTATAAAAATTCATTTTTGAAATTCATCATATACAATTTTTTATTTGTAGTTTTAAAATAATTATATTTAAATAAATAACACTCCAAAACAAATTCATTAAAAAATTTGTAGGAATCTATAGGGTAAGTTCCTTAGATAGAACATCGAAGGACACCGCTCACAAACAGATCACAGATAAGTACAACAGTATTCTTGACATGGTTAAAACCCTTAAAGAGGGAAACAGTCCACGGCTTGAGCCAACACAGCCATTTTAGGCAATTTATTAATGTAAAAGAAAGAAAATTTACATAAGCTGCTCTCATGAACGGTGCCCTAACAAATGACCCTCCATGCTCTTTAAATAGAGATCATGGACCAATCAGGTGTTAAGCCACGGATCAAGTGTCGGTAATACTGAGGAGAGACATATCACTCCATGTCTAGAACATATCGTGACCGTCAAATTGTAAGTTACAAAAAGTACATACTAAAGAAACACACTTTACCTAACTATACACTTGACCAAGTTATACTTAATTATTTCCTATGTGTCGAAATATCCTAACATCCCCCCTTAAGAACAACTTGGGATAGGATTAAAGGATGTACAAAGATGACACGATAGGAAAAGGAAGGAGGTATTAGAGCCTATCCCCCCTTAGTGACAACTTCCTAAACTCTAACCATAAATTGAAGTTTAGTAAACTTCACCTCTATGAGAGCCTTTGTAAAGTTGTTTGCAACTTGATCATCGGTTGAACAATAGTGCACTTCAATAACATGGTAATGAATGAGCTTTCTGATAAAGTACATGTGTAGGTCAATGTGTTTGTTGCGCTGATGTTGGACTAGATCTTTGCATAGTTGAATGGCACTTTGATTATCACACCAAAGTGTAGTTGGATGTTGTTGTTGAAAGCCAAACTCTGACAGGATCTTACGAAGCCACAGGGATTCCTTACTAGCTTCAATGCTGCCACGATACTCTGCTTCTGCTGAAGAAAGAGAAATGGCACTTTGTTTCGTACAAGCCCATGTAATAGATCCAAAACCAAGAGTGAAGATATAACCTGCAGTAGACTTCTGATCATCAGGTTCACCAGCCCAATCAGAATCAGTGAAACCAACCTATAGAGGAGATTCTTCTGCACTGCAATGAATCCAAAACTAAATTGTACCTCGAACATAACGAAGTATTCTTTTAGCTATTTTCCAATGAATTTCATGTGGGTTTTTCATAAATCAAGCAACAAGGCCAATAGCAAAGGAAATGTCAAGACGAGGATGAAAGGTCAGGACAGGTATGGGTCAGATATAAAAGTTTTCCAACAAGATGACGATATAAGGTTGCATCAACTTTAGGCGAAGTACAAGTGACTGAAATTTTGGCTCCAGACTGAAAGGGAGAAGATCATAGGCATACTTGGACTGGGAAAGGGAAATACCTTCTTTGGATTGCAAGACTTGAAGACCAAGAAAATAATGCAAGTGTCCTAAGTATGTCATTTCAAACTACTTTTTAAGGCTGGACTTCACATGGTTTATAAGGTTTTGATCACTATCAATAAGGATAATATCATCAACATAAAGAACAGGAATGATAATAGACTTACCCACTTTTTTATGTAGACAATATTGTCAAAATGACACCTAGAAAAGCCAGTATCTAAAAGAAAGCTATCCATTTTGGCATACCAAGCCTGAGGGGCTTGCTTGAGACCATAAAGGGATTTCTTAAGCCAACATACAAGGCTGGAGTTTATTTGTATAAGGCCAAGAGGTTGTTCCATATAGATTTCTTCATGCAATTCCCCATGCAAGAAGGCAGATTTAACATCCATCTGATAGACTTCCCATTTGAAAGAGGCAGCAAGGGAAAGAACAAGATGGATAGAGTTCATTTTGGCAACAGGTGAGAAGGTTTCAGTATAGTCAATGCCTTCAACTTGTGAAAAACCCTTAGCAACAAGACAAGCTTTATGTTTATCAACTTTTCCATCTAGTCCAAACTTAGTTATGTAAACCCATTTGCATCTAACAAGTTTTCGTCCATTTGGAAGAGGAACAAGGTCCCATGTATCATTTGCCAATAATGAACGATATTCTTCAGTGATAGTTGCATCCCAATCTGGATGGCATGAAGCTTCTGCAAAGGTGTCAGGATCATAATGCGTTGAAGCTTGAGCCAGTAACAAAGAGGCTCTATCGAACTGGCAACGTGTACGACGTTAATCTGTAGTGTCACCTGCAAGAGCACCTGCTGCATCTCGAGTAGCGCAGACCCATTTTGGAAGCTGAGGAGCTGAAGGAGGATCCTGAGAAGGTGGAGGAGGATTGTCATCCTCGCTGTCATCATCTGAAGAAGGAATATTTTTAGAAGTACAAGGGATAGAGAGGTGACACATTCGCCGAACTAGGCTCGCAGGACGATATATTTTCAACAAACTTTACATCTCTTCTAATGATAACATTTTTTTATTTAGGTTGAAGAAGTCTATATCCTTTGACATCTTCAGAATATCAAACAAAAATACATTTTTTACTCTTAGGTTCTAAGGCTTTATATTTCTCATCTAGAATATGGGCCCATGCTTCACTTCCAAAAACACGAAAGTGACTTACATCTGGTTTAATTGAGCTCCATGCTTCTTCTGAAGTGATATTCTTTAAAACCTTAGTAGCAGTGCGATTTACTATGTAATTTGCATAGTCAATTGCTTCTGCCCAAAAATTAAGACTAAGTTCTTTAAATTGAAGCATACAATTAGCCATTTCCTTTAAGGTGTGATTATTCCTTTCAACTACACCATTTTGTTGTGGAGTATATGGAAAAGTAGGTTGCAATTGAATTCCATGCTCAATGCAAAAGTTGATGAATTTGTTATTAACATATTCTCCACCATTATCAGATCTTAGCTTAAGAATTTGATGTCCAAATTGTTTCTCCACAAAGGCCTTAAAGGCCAAGAACATGTTAAAAACTTCACTATTGAGTTTTAAGAAGTATATCCAAGTACATTTGAAGAAATCATTAATGAAAGTTAAGAAATACTTGTAGCCATAGAATGAAACAACTGGAAGTGGACCACATAAATCACTATGCACAAGCTGTAAAGGGGCTAAGGCATGCCAAGAGACACGTTTTTCAAAACTATCCTATTGATGTTTTCCGAGTACACATCCTAAACAAACACCATCTCTGCAAGATATGATAGGAAGACCTATCACCATATTTTTTGTACATAGATTTTTAAGGGAGCGATAGTTTAAGTGACAAAATCACTCATGCCAAAGTTTTCTCACTTCATCATTATGAGCAACAAATACCAAGGGAAGAGGTGACGACCCAAAGTTGTTAAACTTATACAACCTTGTAGAATCATCAGCAATGCCAGTAGCTAAAATCTGTCTAGGATCTCTTAGGTCCTTAATTACAACATCATGAGATGAAAATTCAACGGTTTTACCTTCACCTAAATGAGTTGTCTGATATACAGATAGAAGGTTTCATGATAAGGTAGGAACACATAATACATCATTAAATTGACCATTGTCTAGATGAATAGTTGCAGTCCCTACAACACTAAGAGATCTATCATCACCAACATATATATTTTTGGTGTTACAATCATTTAAAGAAGAAAACGTGGCTTTATTATTTGCCATGTGATAAGAAACTCCAAAATCAATGAGCCACTCATGAGAATGAGAAGAAGAAGATACATTTAGTGCATAACCAAATTGAGATGCTTGACAAGCACATGCAGAAAGTGTTATTCCTGAACATGAAGTTGAAGTTGAAAAGTGTTCCAAATGGATGTTATGCTTCTTCATTGTTGATTCCAAGGCTTCCATCTTCTTAAAGCATTTGGATTCTAAGTGACCTTCATGATTACAAAAGTTGCAATGTATATCAGTCTTCTTCTCTTTGTTTTTAGTTGCCTTATCATTTTCTTGAGTTGATTTTTCATTGTGAGACTGAAATTGCTTAGGACCCTTGTTTGGTTTAGGACCATTCTTTTTAGGATGAACTTCTTAGGATTCTTTGAAGATTGTTGTTTTTGGGCTGCTAAGCTTTCTTAGAAGAGTTTCCAGTATTAAGAAGACCAAGGTGTAAGATTTTTTCTTGCCCTATTATTAAAGAATCACAAAATGCATCCAAAGAGGGGAACTTGTACTCTTGTCCTTAAGAAATAATGGCTTCTCTAGTGAAATGGAAGGTGGAAACAAACACAGAGTAGGTTGATCCTAACTTAGTAAGAATAGAATAGATAAGGCTACCATCTTCTTTCTTAACGTTAACACTTTCCAAGAGAAGTCTAAGGGTCTTGAACTTGGACAAAAAATCTTCAATGAAAGAAAAATTATTGGGGTCCAACGTAAGCAAATCATTTTCGAGTTGGTGAACTCTAATTTCATTTTTAATTCCAAAAACTTTATTGAGTTGTTTCATTGCTTCATCAGGGGTATCAATTTCTGCAATATGGAATCTAAGGTCTGGAGAAATAGACATCTCTCTCAACCCACGTGCTTGATCTTACTTATTTTCCCATTTGGCTTGTTTATCTTCAGCTTTAGGTTTAGACTCTTGGCCTAAGGCTATTCTATAAAGACCTTTACTTTTAAGTAAATCCACAATGTAGGATAGCCATTGGAAGTAATTGGTGTTGTTAAGAATAATTAGGCATGGACTTTCCATTTTAAAATAAATTTAAGTTGTAGATGTTGAAACTAAATGTTCCAATGGAAAGATCTCAAAAAATTAGTTCGATTCAAAAAAACGGCTCTAAAAATAGCTTCCGGATGAAAAAGTTATGGCTTTTTGAAGATAAATTGTTGAAGATGTCGACAAACTACGTGAATGTTTGGAAGTGAATGATAATGTTATAATAATAATAATAATAATAAATAAATTAAATTAAATTAAAAATTAAAAAATAAAAAATAAAAAAAATCTAACCCGTTCTCCCCCCTCCCTCTTCCAAACTTAATCTAATTAGCTCACTTCAAAAAAAAAATTATGTGACCCACTTTTATAAATAAGTGAAAGACATTTTTACAATGGTACTTAATGAACTATCCACTAAATTGTAACTTAAATAAAAGATAAAGTGACTTTAGAATTATAAGTGTCTCACTTTTTATAATGGGTGAGAACACACATAAAGTAATTTTAAAACATAAGTTATATGTGTTTTTTGAAAAAATAACTCAACAAAAAGAAATACTTGAACCCAAGATCTTTATTCTCATAAAGTAACTTTGGACCAAGTGAACTAATTTAAAAGGTTTGTAATTTTTGGAAAAGAGGAATATTTCTTTTGTTGAGCGCATGCTTACTTGAAAATCTCTCTTTTTGCCTACAAAACAAAAAAAACACACAACCCAAAACGAACAAGCAAAAGCAATCCAAGCCTTACGCCTTAAAGTTAGATTTTACCAAAAACTAAATATTTTTCTCAATGTTTTTGATTTTCTGAGATCACATTAAAGCGCAATGGAAAATAGCATACGCATGAGAAAAATCTTTTATTTATGTTTCTAGTTTGCCCAGATCACACAGAGTCACGAGGCAAAGAGAATACGTAGAAATGAAACGTATAGATCCAATAAATAAATAAATAAATATAGAGGACTATAAACCAAAATAAACAAAGAGATAAATAACTATAACTACAAATAAACACTATAAACCGCCAAATCTTAAAAATGACATAGCTAGGGCCACCGGAAACCTATTCGCGTGAAATGAAAGGGGTTCCTCACTGGAATAGATGCTCCTAACACAATAGAGCAGTGCTCTCGGCCCGAAAGCGGTAAAAAAAGTAGATCTAGGAAATGACAATCAGATGCAATTGTACTGAATTCGGATTTGGATCAGCAACGGATGCGGCCCTCAAATAGCTCTGATACCATGTATGAATTTACAAAGTAAGTTCCTTAGATAGAACACCAGAAGACATCGTTCACAAACAGATCACAGATCAGTACACCAGTATTCTTGATGTGGTTAAAACCCTCAAAGAGGGAAACAGTCCATGGCCTGAACCAATGCGGCAACTTCAGGCAATTTATTAATGTAAAAAAAAGAAAATTTACATAATCTTCTTTCATGAACAGTCCCCTAACAAATGACCTCCATGTTATTTAAATAGAGATCATGGACCAATCGAGTGTTAAGCCACAGATCAAGTGTCGGTAATACCGAGGAGAGAATGAACCGTCAGATCACTTTATGTCTAGAACATATCGTGACCGTCGGATTGTAAGTTAGTGTTGGTAATACCGAGGAGAGAATGAACCGTCGGATCACTTCATCTCTAGAACATATCATGACCGTCGGATTGTAAGTTACAAAAAGTAAATACTAAAGAAACACACTTTACGTAACTATACACGAGACCAAGTTATACTTAATTATTTCCTATCTGTCGAAATATCCTAACAAATTTTACCTAAATATTTGAATATACATTAATTTAATTAATAATATTATAAATACCCTCAGTCGGGGTTCAAGCTAGCTGGAGATCCACTTGGGGATCGTCGCCATGATTAATCGTTTAATCGCTCAGGTCAGTGGGCGACCTCTCCCATGCCCTCACACGCTCCTCCTCCTTAATGACATGAAGGGTCATAGATCACAGCAAATCCATGATGTGCAGTTTGGCAGGCTATTAAAATTCTAGGTGGTGGGAGGAAAGGGTTATATGCGAAAATTGTTCGACAATTGAACTAGCGTTATCGGTATCTTAAGAGGCCCAAGACAATTGTTTTCTGGTTCTTGGTGCTAGGAACGCGGGGAGAAAACTCTGTAGTGGTTTGTCTTTGCTTGCGGATGGCGCACATGGTCTGGTATGTTCTTATGCTTATCCTATTCCCTGGGTTGGGGGCTGCAATTAGTGACTCGCCTTGCGTTTGGAGGGGAAAAGGAACAATGGTGAATTGGAAATTTTTTGTGATTACAAGCTCTGGCTTTCTTGACTATGTTATGTTGATCTCTGTCTTTTTTGGCAATTTTCTATCTCGTATGGGCATGATTAATGGTTTCTGGGTCTTATTTATTATGTTTACTCTGCATGTTGAATGTGGACCTTACCATTCTGAGTTAAAACTGCATTGGAAAACCCTGAGGAGAGCAAGGGTTCAGGTATTTGGACAGAGTTGAGTCTATGGACTCTGGTCTCAAGAGTGCAGGGGGATCGTTGTTCTCATTCAGAGGGTGCCCCACACTCCTAGAGGGTTCTTGATTTTATTTGAGTATTGGCTCAGGCGATGGATTCATGATGTGGTGCAATGTCGGTCAGCGCTACCTCTTTTCTTCTTCCCTCCCATAAAGTTTAAGTTTGATTCTCAGTTGGTTTTATGTATTGTTGTTACTCCAGGTCCACCTAAGTCACTTCTCCCTCCGACCTCTGCACAATGGGTTGGGTCTCGAGTGTGGGCAGATGAGAGCAATTTGACAAAGGGTGTTTTGGCTCTATTCATCATGATGAAGACTCCTCCTGGTGGTGGAGCCTCCGGGTGCAGAGGTCGTGGTTGCAAGAATCAGGGTGGCAAGGGAAAGGAAAAAGGCTTGATGTTTAACAAGCCTCCGCACCAACGTGGAAGGAAAACAGATGTTGAGATTTTGCATAACATTGTTCAGGCCTATTGTGTAGGGACCCCGGCCCAGGTGAAGAATCTGATTTCGACCTAGGAGGCTGAATTAAATTTGAAATCTGAGGTTGAGTTTCCAGTGAAGGATTCGACCAATTTTATTCCAGACCCTGGTTACACTCGCAGTCGCCTTTGTATAAACATTATGTTCATATTTTTTGGCTTATGAAATGTATTGTGGCTAAAGCAATGGCTTCCTCTCTCAATATAGCTGCAAATGTGAATCCTGATCTAGGTCTTAGAGATATTCAGAAAGAACTATAGTTAATTCATCTCCAGTTGCAGCACCAGAATGCTTGCCTAGGCCGCATTAAGCACCACATTCCCTGTTTTCCCCAATCTGAACTGCCAAACTCAAGTGCAAAATATCTCGCTCCGGTGGAATCATCAAATGTCTAACTGATGGAAGTCTTGTTTGATCATTTTTGGCTTATATTTTGATGTATATGTCGAGTATCATTTATGTTTTTAGTTTAATGTTTAGTATATGGTTTACAAACTATAAGTCTATAAGGCTTGGATAGATAGACTCAGACTATTTATGTTTTGGATGGCTTATAATGCGGTTCAGTGGCCAACAGACCTGGTTTTCCACTGGGCAGGTTGAGGCCACTGAACGTTTCTTATGTTTGTAACCTGCCTGATTATTGAAATGAATGAATGGAAAGGTATTGCCAACCTTACAAAAAAAGATACTATAAATATAAATCAACTCAAACACCATCACCCACTTGTAATTAAAATTGAAACACAAATTCCTCTTCCTTGCCGAAGAGGATACTTGATGTTTAGCAAAGTTAATTATTTCCATCTTTTCTCCAAGAAAGTTTCATGGGAAATTGTGTTTTATTTTTAAATAGGAAAAGATGGTGTAGCATAAACAACATATATATAGATATATTCATTCGGTAAATATATATGTATGTTCATCATATCATATGCATATGATATGTATGGCCATCATTTATATGTACATAATTAAATTTTAAATATGTTTATTTCCATTTAAATTATATATACATTATGTATCTCCTATCTGAAAATTCAAATATAATAGGAAATAAGCAAATTAGAGAGTATATGTATTGTGTATGGAATGTATTAGTGGAAGTTTATTTTTATAAAATTAGTTTAGTAATATAGGATTTAGGATAGATTGAAAAAAAACTATAGGTTGAGGATATAATGTAAACAAGAAAGATCATTGCTATAAAGTAGCTATGAAGAATTCAAATTTTAGAATCAGAAATAGTTACTTGGCTAAAAAAATATTTTATAAAATATAAGTGGTTTAATAAATTTAATCAAAACCTTTGAGAAGTTTAGGGCTTGGGGTATGCCCTAAAACTACTACTTTGTAAGAGCTTGTCTTCTTTGAATGTAAGGACACAGGTTAACGACCTAAGTGTTGATTTTTCCATGGCACTTCAGAATCGGGTTTATGTCTAAGATCACGATCACAAACACACAAAAATGCCACAACACAAGCACTTTGCACAAAACTTGTTATATTACAAACTTCAATACAATAAACATAGGGCTCTCATACCAAGGATCATGGCCCTCAAAATTAGCCCAGATACAAGAACAACTAGGGCTTGGAGTCAACAACTTATGACTACCAATCTACCCTAAACAAGATACACTTGACTTACTTGTTGAAGGAGCGCTCAACTCATCCCTTTCGGTCCACTTATCTTGAACACCTAGGAGGTCCTTTGCCACCTCTTCTGCTTCTCACAAGTAGTTATGTTGCTCTAGAATTTCTTTTTTTAGTCGCTCAAACTACCTCTATCAATCCCTTGGCTGCTCCAAATGAGATTGATCTTAGGCTCATAGATCTACCCTCTAGCAATCATCTTCCTCCTCCAAGATGCCTACTCATAGGGACTTCAATATCTGCCCTCTAACAATGAAAAGTCTACTCCATTATCACTATTCTTATGGTCTCCATAATATTGCCCTCTATCAACCTTCTAGCTACTCCCAGAATGTTGAACTTAGGGCTTCAAAGAACTGCCCACTCATTGTCTCCTAGTTAATCCTAGGACAACAAAACTAGGGCACATCAAATTTTCCCTCTTACTGTTTCTTGGCTAATCCAAGGATGGAAGACCTAGGGCTTCTTGTATACATCCCTCTTATCAATTATTTGCCACACCAAGTCACTAAACTAGGGCTTATTTGATAGACCACACATCGACAATTTGTCTCCTCAAATAACACAGAACTTAGGGCTTCCAGGATTAGCCCATGCACAACCTCCTTACTCCAGCAAAGATGACAGACGTAGGGCTTCTTGCACGGCCCACTTAACAATGTATGACCATTGCATACACTATACTTAGGGTTTCTCTAGCCATTGCCCAAAAACTAGACTTCAACCACTACATCAACCTATCATTCATCACATAGAAAACCAGATAAATACCTTTCAATACATCTCCTCTAGTAGTCGTGAAAGGTCATGGTATTATGCACAAAATACTTAGGTTTTCAACCTTCTTTTAGGGCTCATGTAATACCTCAGGGATGCCCTAACTTTGGCCTCCAAACTTCTCTCCAAAACCTATGCAAACCTCACTGATCAACCCTATAAACCCTTGCGCATAGAATTCAGGAACTTGGCCCTTGTTCCCGTTGTGCCACAGACCTTGGAACCTCCCTGTCCAATAGATCTAAGGGTCTCATCCCTCCTTGGATGCTAAAAAATTCATCTCGTCCTGTCATAATATTTTGTGCTACTTACATTCCTAGAACCCTCCACAAATTCACATCCACCAAATATCTTGATCTTGGCCAAACTAGAACATAATAAATCAGATCAAATCATGTCCTTCCTCACTCTCTAGCTCGACTCCTTAGGTCTACGGATCCTCAAATTGGTTTTCACTTTGATGAATGCACTTGCAATGTGTTCAAATGAGTTCGAATTCATCTTTATTTATAGTGATCTATGGTGGTTTGATCCTCCACCAAGGGCCATGTTACATTGGTCAAGCCAACTTGAACCAAACACTAAAAACCCCACTATCATTAAGGCATTTCATTATACTTTCACCACACCATCGAAGCCTTAGGTGCCCCTTAGCCCTTCAAGGATGCCCCACATGCAATCAATGAATAAATGTCATTTTCTCCACTTGGTCTAGCAACCATAACTTTGAGTACAAAACTCATTGTTTGGTACATTTCCCACAAACCACTTTTGTGGGTCGACCCCTCGTGAACCTAGTATCCTAGGGGTTTTGGGAGTACCTCCCAAGCTACACAATTCAACACTCCCTCTTAGTGAGGGAGGTACTTACTCCACTTTGAAGGATCTCGTCATCGTTGGTGACACTAGCCCAATCTTTGGCATTCACCACTATAGCATACCCTTTAGAATGAACCACACTATCCTTGATAGTGTCTTTGCCTCAATATCATAAGAACCCAAAGATTCAAACTTCAATAGGGCATACTCCCTTTGAAGCTAGACTCTCTCTGAGTCTACAAAACCTCCAATAGCTCACACTGCTACTGAACTTGTGTCCTTTCAAGGCTAGTTTGACCTGCAGTCGAACATTGGGACACATCTTGAACACCGTAACTCAACTCAGCAAGTGATCTCATCTTCTTGGGTCAATACCTCACATACACATGAATCCAATCTCGTATGTGCAACTTCACAAGCCAATGAAGATATTAGCATGATATCATCACGTCCTTCACACGGAGATAAATTGTTCATGCCAAAGCACCCCTTAAGTAGTCCCAACAATATTCGACAAGTCATTGGAAGTCCATGATCTACAAAATGCCACACAACAAACTGTTGTTCACCAAGTTCTCCACCAATCCACCAAAACTCCCAACCTATCTTGTCACCTGGCTAGTCAAGACCACACTTCCATGTTTTCAGCGAAACCCTTTGCTCCATGTTTAGGCAAATTCTTAGCTCCCTCTTGAGATGCTTCACTGTGCACACTTTGATTCAATTATCCCTTCAAAGTAGCTTTGATCCCATGTTGATTTGTCCACCACATTTTAGAATCAAGTTGATGTCTAAGCTCACCATCACAAACACACCAAAATGCCATAACACAAGCACTTTTCACAGTGGAAAATGTGCAGCAATGAATCAATGTAGTACACAAGATAATTTTTATCCCAAAACTTGTTATATTATAAAATTTAATACAACAAACATAGGGCTCACATATCAGGGATCATGGCCCTTACAATTATCCCTAATACAAGAATAACTAGGGCTTGGAGTCAACAACTTATGACTACCAATCTACGTGGCAGATCCTTTTCCACCTGTTTTGTTTCTCACAAGTAGTTATGTTGCTCCTAAATTTCTTGCATCTTCAGCGCTCAAACTGCCTCTATCAACCCCTTAGTTTCTCCAAAGGTTATTGATCATAGGCTCATAGATTTGCCCTCTAGCAATCCTCTTGCTCCTCTAAGATGCCTGCTCATAGGGACTTCAACATTTGCCCTAAACAATGACAAGGAAGCTCCATTATCACTTTTCTCAGGATCTTCATAATACTTCCCCCTATCAACCTTCCGGTTGCTCCCAGAATGTTGAACTAAAGGTTTCAAATAACTTCCCACTCATTGTCTCCTAGCTGCTCCTAGGGTAATAGAACTAGGGAACATCACATCTTCCCTCTTATTGTCTCTTTTTTTCTCCAAGGATGATAGACCTAGGGCTTCTTGTACACAACCCTCTTATCAATGATTTGTTACACCAAGTCACTAAACTAGGTCTTACTTGGCAGCCCACACATCTACAATTTGTCTCCTCAAATTACACAAAACTTAGGCCTTCAAGAATCAACTCACACACAACCTCCTTGCTCCACCAAAGATGGAAAACTTAGGGCTTCTTGCACATACCACTTAACAATGTATGACAACTGAATACAATGTACGTAGGGTTGCTCTAACCATTGTCCAAAACCCAAACTTAATCACTACATCGACCAAGCATTCATCACATAGAAAACTAGTCACATACCTTTCAAGATGTTTCCTCTAATAACACTAACAGTCATGGTTTTGTGCACAAAATATTGAGGTTTTTGTCCCTCTTTTAGGGCTCCTTCCACACCTCAAAGATACCCTAACTTTGACATCCAAACTGCCCTCTAAAACCTACACAAACCTTACATTTCAACCTTATAAACCTCTACACATAGCCTTGAGGAACTCAACACTTGTTCTAGTTTTTCCATAGGCCTTGTGGCCTCCTTTTCTAGCAGATCTAAAGGTCTCAACCCTACTTGGATGCTCAAAAATTCAACTCAGCATGTCACAGAAAAAGAAGCAATAAGAGACTCAACAGTAAGTAGATCAACAAGGAATATAAGGAAACACAACGAAGACAAACATGAAGAACAAGAAAACAAGGATAAAGGAATCGGAACACATCATACTTCGATGGGATTTATAAAAAAAACACCAAAAATATTAAGAATCCAAGTGGTAATGGACCCCCTACAGGGGGAGCCTCTAAAGAAAATAATTAATGATGAAAGCCATCTCTTGGAACTATAGAGGTTCAGACAATTATTAAAATGGGCATAAATGAGGAACTTGATTCTAATGATAAGACCACAAATCCTACTACTCTAGGAGATTAAACTAGAGGAGGACGTCATCCTCCTAAGAAGCAGGAAAATATGGAAAGGCGGTGTAACTAAAGAGATCAGTTCAAGATGGGCTTCAGGAGGAATTTGTACAATTTGGTCTTCATCTCATTTTCAACTCATTAAAGATTGTGTTCTTCAAATTGGATAGTTGTAAAGCTCCTTCACATCTCCTCGGATAAAACATATAATTTCATTGACATTTATATGACCAATGCTTATTCTAATAAGATTACATGTTGTACAATGCTTTTAAACCTTAAAGACACATAATGGGAAATCAACAATATTTTTGCAGTGATTTTAATATTGCAACTTGAGCATGTGAGAAAAAAAGGGGGCTCCAAGGCCAAGGATCCATTTTGATAAAAATTGGAAGATTTCTTCTCATCCTTCATATGTGTGATCCAAATTCTATAAATGGAAAATACACTTGGTCAAATAGAAGAATCAAACCAAGAAATATCATGGAAATATTAGATATGTTCCTTATTCAAAGATCCATCTTAGATGAAAACACCACTTTGTCAATATCCCTTTGTTCAAAATCCTTGCATGGGGCAATTCAGACCGTCACCCTATCGATTTGTCTGTCTCTCCTATAGACAACTATATCCCCCTCTCCTTCTGCTACAATCTTAGTTGGTCAAAGGAACCTAAATTTTTTGAACTAGTCTTAACAAAATGGAGTTAGTGGATTGAAGGATTCCTAGTTTTCATTTGGGAGCAAAAAAAACCAAAAAATTCAAGAAAGCTTTAAAAGAATGGGAAAAGTCAATCATAGGTTAAAAAAAAATTGTATCTACGTGTAAGCAATAATTAGAGGAACTCAAGGAAAGATGGAATGACAACTAATCACAAAGAGCTCCTTGACAGAAGAAAATTAGCCTTCCAAAAACTTTAGACCTCTTTAAAAAGTGAGGAAGAAATGTGGTGCCTTAGATCAAGGAGTTTGTAGTTAAAATCAAGAGATAGAAACACACATTTAATCCATCACATGTTAATCAAACGGTATGGAGGAACAATGTAAGATTAAAAAAAATAGCAGAGGGAGAGACCCTCAATTCATTTGAACATAGTAAAAAATAAGCCTTAAGACATTTTGCAGACTTGTACTTAGAACAATCTAATGAGGATGAAGAATTTACTGAAGAAATGTTGGAACATATAACCTAGAGTTATTGAAGAAATGTCGGAATACCCAAAATTCCCAATGAGGAGGAAAATGAGAGGCTAATGTGGCTTGTTAAGATTCAAGAAGTGTGGCAGACTCTCTAGACTTTCGATTCGGATAATGTACTGAGCCCTGATGGTTTTTGACAGACTTCTACAAGACCTATTGGGATACTATAAACTATGATTTGACAAAAATGATCTCATACATCCACAAATCAATTCAAATGGGGGGAGGAATCAATTCTTCCTTTCTCGCTCTTGTTCCAAAATAATTAAATCCCTCTTCAATTGATTTCCCATATACTCCTAAGTAATGTTTCATATAAATTAATATCATATATGGTCATTGCTAGTAGAGTCAAATCTTTTTTCCATCTTTATTCTTTGAAAACCAAGGTGGATGTATCTAAAACAAGTAAATCATGGATAATATAATTTAGGTACAAGAAGCCCTCCACTCCAATAGAGCATGAGGGGAAAGGAATGTTGATTAAATTGCATATGGAAAATGCATTTGATAGGGTTTGACGAAAAATTTATTTGCATTTCTTTGTCAATATGGTTTCAACTCTCAATTTATAAAATGGATATTGGCATATATCAACTCCCCATGGATATCTGTTAAAATTGGCAACTAGGGCCAAACTCCACCTGGGTCATCTTATTCATGACAGCTAATATTTTTCTTAGATTCCTCTCTCCAAGAGGTGTAGGATTTATCTGGAGATCATCCGATTCTAACATGTACAAATGAAGTTATGAATTTATTTTGACTATGGACAAATTGTCAAGGTCAGCCAACAAACTTATGTAGGCTCAGAAGCCCAACAATCACATCTATTCATCCTCAATGTGGCATATAAATAGAAGGTGACTTAGCCTCATTGGACACACTCATCTTCACACATCTCTCTCTCTCTCCTCATTGATTGCGTATGCATTTCTGGGCAGCATCTCTCTCCACAAGTGTGAAGGAAAGAAGGGGATTTTTCTGTTTTGGGCGTTGACCGAATTTCAGGGACAGTTTGACCAACATCATTGACCTCTTTGACTGTGATTTTTGGTGGAGAAATTTTGTCCCAGCAGGTTGCATTTCTATGCATGGAAATCAAGGCAATCCATTGACTTTGACCAACATTGACTATGGCTAAGGCTGACAACAGGTTGACTGTTTGACCAGATTTTCACTGTACTGATTTTGGACTGTTTTGAGGGTTGATTCATCTTGTTGTTTGGAGGCTGAAGTTGACTGAAGTTGACCGAATTGATGAGGGTCAAATCTTCCATGTTGACCAGCATTGACTTTTCTCGTTAGGGCTCTTTTGTTGCTATTATAAATTATCAAATTTGTAAATTGTACTCTCTCTCTGTTGAACTATTGAATACTATAAGAAGAATTGATCAAGGGTTTCCCCACATTGGGGTTTCTCCCTAGCTGGTGCCACATCTTCTGTCCTCTTGCCGTAGCTTGTCTTCTACTATTTATGTTTATGTTCTATCTACATTTTACTATCATGTTGATGTGATTGCTAAACCGGATATTGATATTGGGCTAATAAAGAAATTGAAGTAAAATTGTTCTAAAGCATAGAACATACCATTGTTTCCTAAAATTAACATGGTATCAGAGTTGAGGTGAAGATAAAGCCCAAGAAAGAGTGAAAGAGAAATCACCAAAGACAGTTGGACAAGGACAAAAGGTTCAATGGGTTCCTCATCCTATTTCCCGGCTGAAGACAAGCTTCATGATAAATCTGACTATCATGGATGGAAGATGTCTCTTGATTTGACCTTGGAAGAAAAAGAAGTGATGGATTATGTGCAGGGTAAAATCCCTGAACCTCCTTCAAATGTATCAGTTGTTGCAAAGACCAAGTACAAAAAGGTTGAAGTCAAAGCAAAGAAGATTATCAGGGATTCCATTGACAAGCATCTAGTGGCCTATATCTCCAAATTGAAGACCTCCAAGGAGATCTACGACAGGTTGGTCGGCATGTTCAAGGTTCGTAATGTTAATCAAATTCTATTTCTCAAGAATAAGTTGAAGGATATTAAGAAGGGAAAGGATGAGGACATTCAATCCTATTTCTTGAGGATTACTGAGATCAAGAATGATTTACTCTCGATTGGAGAAGTCATTCCTGACAGGGAACTTACTCTCACCACCCTTGGAGGACTCCCACCTTTCGAGATGCATTCAAGAAGAAATAAGAATGATGGAGCAAGAAATGCCTTCTAATAGAAGCAACCCCACTGCATTCTTCACTCATGCCAAGAGGAAGAATAATGTAGGTTCAAAGAAGCAAAGTCAAGGAAGATCCGGATTCAAAAATGGAGGAAGGGAAGATGCTTTGTTTGCAATAAGTTTGAGCACTATGCAAGGGAGTGTC